>CM039623.1:34844372-37244372 GCA_022457165.1 Juglans mandshurica | reverse complement strand
ATTTATATGAACTCCCTTCACAATATTTTTATGAAGCTGAAAAGAAAACGTAAAAAAGGCTAGTCTGATGAGAGATCAAGTTGGTTGGGTATGGTCTGAAAATAAGAATCCGGATTATATTATTATAAAGGAAAAATCAAAGAATCCCCACAAAATAATAAGCTCAAAAGCTGGTAATCAATGAATCGCCCAACCCACCCTCTTCCTCTTTTGGAATCACATCAAAAAAATTCCGAAAGCAAAAACCCACAGCGCAACCATCAAACCGCCTTGCAAACTCGTACTACTGCTCGTCGGAGCAACTGCCGGACCCTCGAACTCCACAGGAGACGGTGCTGGAGAAATGCTAGTGTACCCGCCTCTTGAAGAAAGAACCACCACAACCAACTTCTGACCCTTTTCACAGTGTCCGTCAGCTCCGCTGATGAAGTAGAATGGCCCAGATCGGTCAAGTTTCACCTTAGTGTTTCCGTCTTTGTACTCTTCAATGGGTTTAGATGTATTGCAGTTCATATAATCTTCCTTGTTCACTTGCAATACAGAGTCTTTCCCGCTGTCATATTTCCACACTGCATGAAAAATGAAAATTGGCGTGTTAGAAATAAAAAACCCCATAACTGAAGAAAAAGACCGGTCTGATAGAATCCCAATTCAGGTGGGATTGAAGGAGGACATTTACCGAGAGAGTCACCAACGAGAAAACGAAAATTTCCGGCCCATTGATTGAGGGATTCAGATTGAGTGGACGGAATCTTCCATCCATCTGCACTACCTCCAACCAATATCTCTCTAGCTTCAGAGAAGTTATAGAGTAATAAGAGCACAAAAGCTGGAATTGCTCTTGAAAAAACTGCCATGGACATCAAGAGAAGTAGAGTTGTGTGTTTATTTTCTTTCAGATAGAGATGATGATTGAGGTGGAGGAATAGGGGTTTGGCGTATTTAAGAAGGCTGAAAGAAAAATAGCCGTTGCGACCTCTGGCTTTACTCAGTTTTGTCCTTTATCATTCATCTTAACGGTAAGAAGATAAAAAATTTAAAATTTTAAAGACTATATAACGTTTAAAGATTATGCATGAAAAGTAGTACGGGGAAGAGCAACGGTCAAAGCCTCTCTCACTCTTGAAGAGAGGGTGTTCGAGTGAAGAATTTTGCAAAAGTTGGGCTTGGGTCATGTCATTAAGCTGGGCTGGATGGGTTAATATCGTGGAGCCCAATGAAAAGGAGGATTGGGTTTCTGCCTAACAAAAAAAATCGTCGTTTCTCTTTCTCCTGCCAAGACGACACTTGTCGAGCTGACTGTGCCACGCCACGATTCGGTTCCTTGTGCCTGCAGTGCTCAAGGCTGCACAGCTACGCGTCACGAGAAAAACAGCCCGTCTTGCTCAAACGTGGCTATTCTACTACGGTCTACCTTTCTTTTTGTGCGAGGTTGGCTATTCTGCCTCTTAAACCGACACAGACCCAGCACTACAGCAGGTTTCAAGCATACATTACCTAGGGAGGGAGGGAGAGAGAGAGATCATGGGAGAAGATGAGGGCTCCAAGAGGCAGCCTGGGCGAAACCAAGGGGAAAGGGAAGCACTGAACCAGAGGCGCAGACTGCCCTTAAGCTATAAGAACATGGCCATCGGAGGCATCCTTATAACTGCAGCCATTGGATATTACTTATACGCCAAGAAAAGGCCCGAACTCACCACCTCCCGAGATGTAGCCAAGACTGTTATAGCCTCGGAACCCGATGACAACAGACCCAGGAAGTAGCTCGTGACAGTAGTACTTCTGTGTATGATCATGAGCGTTTTTCGCTTGCATGTACTAATTGTAAAATGTTTGCTTTTGTTGGACCTTTTGCACCAAGTGTTGTTTTGTGCTCTTGGCTACTATCGGAATATATATATATATATATATATATATATATATATATATATATATCATGATTAATACCTATCTTTTGCATTCTCTGTATATAATCTGTTTATGTAATTAAAAAAAAAAAATCGCTTTCAAATGTCGATTTGTGCAATCATGTGTTACTGATATTCACTTCTCATCCAAACCATCCAGAAAGATTCCAACATAACACGAATCGAAAAATATCCATACCCAAATATTCCATTCATTATTGATAAGGAATTGGCGTCTTTAATTTTTTTAATGGGTAATAATACAGCCACTTCATAGAGCAATTGGTGAAAACCGTGCAGAGGACGCATTCACGTAGACGCCTGGCCAGGCTTACTGCCCCTGATGAATAAGCAGCAGATCAGTCCCATCCCAATACGACAACTTGAATATTGTGCGCCTCTTCCCCGTATAGAACCCAATTCCTTGTAGAACCAATCGAACCTAACCAGCTTTGAAATTTAAAATTTTCTTCATCAAGCTTCATCTTATTGTCCAACCCAATGGAAATATGTATTGGTTCGAATAGTAAACTAACAGTTTACAGGAAACATTTACACTTGTCGTGCTAACGTTGCATGTCACAGCTACGTGTCCCTGCATTGCTCAAACGTCCACAGCTACGTGTCCAACAACCACCACCTGCCCTCATAAACCAATACAATAAAAAACACGTACGCACACACCAGAGCTCTCTATAGTCTATAGAACCTTCACCCACAGACAGAGAGAGAGAGAGTGATCAATATGGGAGATGAGGAGTGGAGGAAAATGGCAGACACCCACAAAATGAAACCGGAAGACGTAAAAGCAGCGGGATTAGAGGGCTCCAAGAGGCCCCCTGGCCAACACCCTGGGGAAGTACTGCACCAGAGGAGCAGGCTGCCCTTCAGCTATAAGACCATGGCCATCGGAGGCCTCCTTATTACTGCCTCCATTGCTTACTTCACGTTGTACCTCAAGAAAAAGCCCGAAGCCTCGGCCCGAGATGTCGCCAAGGTGACTATTGGAGCCGCCGAACCCGAGGACACTCGGCCAAGGAAGTAGTACTTTGTGGCTCCTCGATCGTATTTAAACAAACGTTAATTATCAAATCATGTTTATGATCAGTTGCCCGAGATGCGGTTTTGCTTGTCAATGTTTGTTTTGTTGGACTTTGTTTTTGCAATGTTTTCTTGGGTATGGGATATGATCAATGCTCTTGATATGATCAGATTAATATAAACGTTCAAATGTTTTATCAGTGCAGCTATCAATCATGCATCATCGATAAGTTTCTATCTTCAGGTTTTTTTCAGTAGGTTGCAAGAAAAAAGAACTTGCATTAAGCAAAATGAAGAGGGAAAAACTTTAGTTATCTATACAACCGTGAAGTCCCGTAAAAGAGTAGAGTTTACTATTAAAAAATTAATTTTTTCTTCATTTATTTTTTTAAATCGATTATGCAGGGTTATAATTCACAATTATAAATATATTTTTCAATTCCGTCAATAAGCAGATTATCTTGGTCCGTTCATATATTGCGTAACTTCTAAGGCCGACTTCTCTCTAATTTATTCGGCACCCATTTCAAGCAAAGTGGCCCGGAGATGCCAGTGAGCATCACCCCAGTGCTTACAACATAGATCACCGCCACGCCGCTCCATTTTGAGACATTTTGGTTCTTACGGAAGAGGTCTGCCTGAAGATATATACGAACTGTCATATATTATAATGTATAGAGGCAGGTGAAATCTTTTGTTGGATAAATAAATTTATCATACCATTAGGACACTGGGACAAATGATGCTTGGAGTCCAAGGGGATGCTCCCCGCTAACTCAATCCACCCTCCTCGTCTCCAAGAATTTTTTAACCCATTTACGTTGAAGGTTCAAAACTTCAAATCACCTACAAGACAAAACTACTTTGGAGCATGATTACCATCACCTACCTTTTTTTAAATTGGCACTACCTGTGGTTATAGGGCAATCATTACAAAACGAAAACAAATAAATGGAAACACGAGACAGAAGCTGATTGGCATCACCTCAAGAACAAGGCAGCAACAAGGGAATTAAGCCCGAAACTGGAAACAAAATGAAGATTCACACTCCATATATATGCCAGCGATCGAGGTCCAGCCTCTCACTGCTTTGCATTCTCAAATAAATGGCGTTCCGGTTAAAACATTTCCTTTGCAATCTTCTAGGAAGAACACCATAACGACGGAAGAAACAATGGCAAATATATAATGTCCATGTTAGCCAACAATCTACACAACAAGTCTGGCTATCAGTCGAAACACAAATATTCTGATAGAATCTTCTAAAAATTAAACAAATAAAAGCTACTGTAACAGCCAGATCATGGCCTTGTCACATTTCAAAATCTGAGTATAGTTTTACATCTAAAAACATAATGGTACTTGTAATTTTAGATCTTACACAATTATTGAAGCCTTAAAAGAAAAAGACCACCCGGCACACCCAATTGCATTGATTAATCAATCTTCACTGATGAGTAGATGAGCCTTGTGAACCAAAAGCATGCATAAAATCCGATGGTACCAGTTAGAACAAAGAACGCATACGACGCAATTAACATGTATCCAAAGTACAATATCCCAGAGACAAGCTTTGTGATTTCAAGCTTTGTGAAGAAGTAGAACGTCGCATAGAGAAAGAGGTATAGTGCAGACGAGCCTGATGTAAGGTATGACCTCCACCACCACAGGTAGTCCTCACTGCAGAGTTGGAAGTAGCAGAGCACGACAGTTATTTCCGCACAAGTGATGATGAGGATTACAAAGACCAAGAAGAGGAAACCAAAGATGTAGTAAAACTGATTCAACCAGATTGAGGTAAGGATGAAGAATAGTTCAATAAAAACAGCTCCAAATGGTAGTATTCCTCCGATCAGAATCGAAAAGACTGGGTTCATATACCAGGCTTGCTCGGGAATCTGCCTGGGGATTTTATTTGTCTTCACAGGATCCTCAATTGCTGGTTTCTTGAACCCAACATAGCTACCTACAAATACAAGTGGGACGGAAATCCCAAACCATAGGAAGACAAGTGCGAACATAGTACCAAAAGGCACAGCCCCGGATGATTTCTGTCCCCATATGATAGCATTTAAGACAAAGAAAATGGAAGAGACAATTGCCGGGAACATGATTGCGGTCCGGAAAGCAGTTTTCTTCCATTCTGTTCCCTTAAACATCTTGTACAAACGAGCAGAAGAGTAACCAGCAAAAAGACCCATGAAAACCCAAAGCAAGAGCATTGCTGTCATGAGACCACCCCGGTTTGAGGGGGAGAGGAATCCAAGGATGGCAAACATCATAGTCACCACCGTCATCCCAAAAAACTGAACGCCAGTTCCAACATAGACACATAGCAGATTTGAGTTATTTGGGGGCCGGAAGACATCCCCATGGACAAGCTTCCATCCTGTCTCCTCTTGGGCTTCTTCTTGGGTCTCAAGTTCATTGTACTTGGAGATGTCACGGTAAAGTGTCCGTAGCATTATCATTGCCACCATGCCCGAGAGGAAAAGAACAATCATCAAAGAATTGACAATTGAGAACCAGTGAATTTGGTCATCGCTCATTAGTAGATAAGCATCCCATCTAGATGCCCACTTCACATCACTCTCCTGAAAAATGATGTGATGATAAAGCAAATTTCAAGTTCAAAAGAAAAAGCTAATAGCAAAATAAAGCTATAATTTATAAAACCTTACCTGGAATTCAACATCATATGTGAATATAATCTCTTTGTTCTTTTCAACCTCTTGGGGGGAGTTTGAATTCATAACTGTGTGTTTTGCATGAGGGTCACAGGTTGTTAAACGAGTATTATCGTCCCACTTTCCATCATATTCATGTTTAACACTGTATTCATCCAGCATGCAAATAACATCACCATGAGAAACTATGGAATACAAGAATAAGAAAGGAGGAATAATTCAGTAAGAAAAAAGGGGTCCCAGAAAACTTACCTAAATGGTCTAACCTCAAATCCCACAATTCTTGCAGAGTCTGTTTGCAAATCTCTATGAAACTTGACAGTAAATGCCAAATGGTTGTGAATAAAGTACTTGTCACCCTTGCTCTGTGCATAATCATTTAAAGTAAGAAAAAGAAAAATAAATGGCACATCCATGAAGAGAACAAAAGTAAATGCCAAAAATAAAAGTACATACCCCAGGAATATGGGCTTTGAGCCCAACATGAAATCCAAGCTGATAAACAGTGGCCGATTCCGACTCCCGCCTTTGTATGGGCACAACCAGTGGAAGATTATCAAGGATCCTGTCACATGACAGATGCATTTAAAAGAATGTAACTTGAAGGCAGATCTAACAGACACTAGCAAAAAGGTGTTTATTATGAAAGAAAGAATCCCATACATGTTGACCCGATACTCATCATCAATTTTCGCTTTAAACTCCTTCGCAGATTTGGCATCTAGTGTAATCCGGCAAACAACCTTGCACATTTTCGGTACTCGCATTTTAAACTGCAAAAAATCCCAGTCAACTAAGATAACTCAATTATCATAAATTATAAGATGTAGACTTGCAAGAGTATATTCAAAACTAACCTCAAAGGGAGAGTTTTCAATACGATCACCACGAAGTACTTCCCCAAGATTCTCTGCACTGTCCACTATCTTTTTAGGCAGGCAATAAGGAAGAGAATAATATGTGTAAGGAAGCTGAGTCCTTGTAGAGATTAATTTGTTCACTTTCACTTTTAGAGTATCATCCTGCATCCAAAGAAAATTAAATCACAATTGATTTGAATGATTTGTAACAAAGTTATTCTATTCTCAAACCAATGTATAGGATACACCATCCACATCACTTAAATGGTAAGATATGATTTGTAAAATTCAAATTCTAAAATTTCTCTTCCAAATCAAATGCCATGTAAAAACTTTATTAGGTGTGTTATCCACACAACTTATAAATAGATTTTTTCTTTCTAACACGTGTTTTGGCACAGAGAACAAATTCAAGCATTGTAGAGAGCCAAACAATTATTATCATAAAATAATAGCACTTACCAAAAAATTATCACTGTTAAATAATAGCAAACACAAGAGAACAACTAACACATTTTAGACAACATGAATTACGAGCACATCTCAATGCAGGCCCATAATTCTTACCAATTTCTTTTTTATAAGTAATAAGAGATTTTATTAATGCAAGTAAATAGGCATAGTCCAAGTATACAGGAAGTATACAAGTAGAAACACCTAAATACATGCTAAGGACTAGGAAATACTTGCCAATTTCTCTCGCTGTTTGGTACTTTTTTTATAAGCTAGCTATTTGGCACATACAAGGAATCGATCAAGATCTCCATTAGAGAGAGTCATGTGGGCATGACGGTAAGTTGTCTCACACAGCCTAATTTTGCATTCCAGTTGCGTAATTTTCTGACTTTTTTTTTTAACTTTTTCTGATTTCTTCATTCCCCTAGATGCACTGTGATTTTCGTATTATTAGATAAATGCCAATTGAACAGGATGAATCCCAAATCTTTTCCGAAAGCTTCACTGGGCACAATTTTTTGATAAGTAGCTCCACTCGGCATAATGATAAAGCCAAGTTCCCCAACCTGCTTTTACTAATCAACAAATTTATAAAAACTATACGGTGCGGGATTACATACTTCTAGACCACTCATTGGCCAGAATTCAAGTCATTTGATGCGGTCAGCAAACCATCTTATTCACCTTCAGGAAAAATGAAAAACCAAAACCTCCACTCCAGCAGTTGTAAGATTGAGTTGTTCAAGCCGAGTAGCTTCATCTCAAGACAATATAAAAAAATGCATCAAACATACTACTTGGGTGCGAAAGTTATTTATACTCCCCATGCATTCAGTCAGCCAAAATATCGCATTTAATTCAATAATCCATCATATTGGAGTATTGTATACGTTGAGATAGTGGCAGGAGGAGTCGCAGTTCTTGTCACACCACCACCATATAATTGATTTGATCCTTTTTTTATTTAATTTGTAGAGTCAATTAGGAAGGCATATGCACTGAAATAACCCTCTCATATGATCACTGCCCATTCACTTCAGTGTGCTTCGAGGTTATTATCCACGACAATTTCATACTACGTAATCCCTATAAAAGAAATTCATTGTTTTTAGCTGCCAGAATTGTCACTCAAAAAATTATTAATAATGTTAAAACAAGTTCTTTTCTTATCTGAAGTCTATTCAAAGACGTCGAAATGCTATCCTAAACGCTCCTGCAATCACAAGAGGGTATAAATCATGCTCAAAAGCCTTGACCAATTGGCTCCGTCACCTTAGCTAATAATTAAAGAAGCCGCTGTGTCTCACAAACTCTAAACGACTATTCCAGAAAGCGCGAGTTTGTTCGCTGAAAAAGAGTTTGCTTCCCTCTAAATCTCACAATTCTCAACAAGATTGGGATCTGGCGACGGAAATACCAAAGCGCACCCGAGACTTGTACAGTTGCAATAGTATTGTTTTAATTGAGTGGCTCACAAGTCAACAAGACAGTACAATCATATGCTTAAATTTCATCTTTTTTTCCATTTCCTCAGGTTTTCTTGGAATCCAAAGTGAGTGGAGAAAATCAAAGGCCTATACCACACACAGATCCAAGCTATGCATAAAGATCAGGCACTTTACACGTCTACAAGAACATACATGCATCTGTATGTAACTATATGTGTATACACATGCGTGTGAGATATATATATATAGAGAGAGAGAGAGAGAGAGAGAGAGAGAGCTGACCTTCTGGAAGTCCTCGGGAGCGACACCGGGGAGATAGAAGCAGAAGCTGCCATGGACCAGAATCAGAAGGAGTGCAGAGATCGAAAAAGTACGTAAAGCAAGCGATCTTCGAAACGCCATGGCGTTTCGTTTCGGATTGAGAGGGAGAGAGATCTGGGAGATTCGTAAGTCGCAGCTGTATATAGTAGGAAGGAAGAGCGAGACAGTCAATAATAAGAAATAGGTGGAGCTGGGGAGCTGGGTTTATCCCTCCGGTTTGACTGGGTACGGTGATTTAGGTTACTATCGTTCTCTCGAGAAACGATAAACACTGAGTGGAAAAGCCCAAGTCCAAAAGCAAGCAAAAATATCCGCTTAGGTCGATGGAGCGAATTAGGTAATAAGGCCCGCCACTGAAGCCTGGCAATATTTATAAGAAGAGAATGTAGAGCCCATGGCAGCCAATCACTTTGAGCAGGTACTAGGCCCAAGCCCACATTTCACAAGCACTTTTGTCCAAGAGAAAAGATATTTGCAACTGTGAATTGTGCAACCGCCGCGTAATCGCTTTGAAAAAAGTGAATAAAACATGGGACCCACATGAAAAAAATTATTTTTTTAAAAGTGGATCCCACTCTTTTTCAAAGCGATTACGCGGCGGTTGCATACTTCATGGTTGTATGTATAATTACTCTTTGTCCAAACCCACTTATCTCACAAGCAATTTTTTCCACCAAATAGCAACCATTTTGATTTCGTGCACTAAGGGAAAGAAAATGTGTTCAAAGAAAATAATTTATATAATTATAGAATAAGTGATGCTAGATACAGTCATGAGCTGTGTAAGTAATACGTGGGTTAGTAATTCGTACAATGATGCCAGACTTTAGGAGCATGAAACCTGGAGAGAATAGGCAGGAGTTGCAAGCCAGCAAGAACAGCACCCAAAAAAATAAAAGAGTGAAGACATATTCCGAGGAAGGAAGGAAGCAGGAACTGAGGAAAGGAGTTAGGGTAGAAAGGAGCACCCCCACCACATCGGACATTGCTAATGAAAAGCCCATCCACCCACGCCCCCAACCATTATGACATAAGGGACCCTAGCTAGCTCCTCCCACAGCCATCGATCTTTTCCATCATCATTAATGTATATTTTTTATCATGCTTTTTATTCCCACGCCTAATTTCACCAGTAGTTTTATTCCATACAACAACAGCTAGCCTGCCCAGCCACACATGCTCATCATTTCACTCCCAACTTATGCCTTTTCCTCAAACTATTTTAAAAAACCAAAATTTTAATTAACACACGTACTATCTGCTCACCCATCACCCACACCTCGATCGGTTAAAAGCTGTATTTTCCCCCACTACATGCCCCTAACCATTTACAATCATTACCAACGTCTATATATAATAAAAAAAAATTTTAAAAAAAGGAAGAAAACCTGAGTAACGAAAGTTTAAGAACCCGCACGTGTAAATAAATATTTTATTTTTTAATTTATTTTTTTATAATATTAATGATTCAATATATAATAAATGGAAAATGATAACCACACAATAATTTCACAATATATTTCACAATCATATTTTAAAATGAAGAATATTATTGTAATATACCATATAAAAATAACATCACTTTATAAAAATATCTTCATTTTACATTATGTATTGTGAAAAATATTGTGTTTATCATTACTTATAATAAATTATGCATTAATTATCAATGGTAAATAATTAACAAAACAATCAAATGACACATACAAATAAGAAAATTTTAGGATTGGCCAGTGATTCTAAATTTAGGTGCGATTTGGATAGTGAGATAAGATGAAATGATTTTAAATGAAAGTTTAAAGTTAAATAAAATATTGTTAGAATACTATTTTTTAATATTATTATTATTTTGAGATTTAAAAATGTTGAATTATTTATTATATTTTATATAAAAATTTAAAAAATTATAATAATAAGATAAAATAAAACACTTTTATTATTCAAACGGTACCTAGCCAGACAACCAGCTACCTACGACTTCATGAGCTTCTCTATAGATATGTAAGGCCGCACTTGGATTGAGAAGTGATATTAACTCATCATATCTTATCTCGTATCATCATTACAATTTTTTTAAATTTTCATACAAAATATAATAAACAATTTAACTTTAATAATATTAAAAAATAATATTATAATAATATTTTATTTAATTCATTTAAAATCATCTCATCTCATCTCATATTAATTCTCAATCCAAACGAAACCCTACTTGCATTTGGTATCCCAACATCCTTAGTTTCATTAGGCAAATTCCCTTCAATTTCTTTTATATATATATATATATATATGTGCATACATTAATTTAATTATTTGTCTGTATAGCTAGATTAGGACCATGAGTAGTTGAGGGGACTAACTATGATGAGGTAGTAGCTGTAATTAATGGGATAAGGGACTTGGCGTCTGAAACTCAATGTGAAAGCGAATTTTTTCGAATAATGTAGGCAATGTGAGTCATGCATGTACTGCCTAAGGTCCCCTACTCTTTCGTTACGCCGCCTTCAACATCATGTGTAGCTCTGGGACCATGCTGCATGCATCCCGACCCTAATCCCAATCCAACCATTAAACAATGAACTTGCAGAGAAAAGTGTTATGGCTTGCCTTTACTACGGCTTTCACATCTTTCTGACACCATCAAGTTGACTGCGTTTTTATTTATTTTCAGAGCTTTTGAAAATTTGATACAAAAGGAGGATGGTTGGACACTAATCTCGGAATTCTATATTCTATATAATATATAGTAGTAAAATAAATTTAGTTAAGATATATGAGTTTTGAAAAAAATAATAATAATAATTAAATAAAAATATTATAAAATTAAAAAAAAAGTAGTATAATATAATGAGTAAGTAATAATTTAATATATTGATTTTTATATTTTATTTTAAAATTTGTAAAAATTTTATTGATTTTTGTATTTAAATAATGAGTAAGTAATGATTAGATGACAAAGTAGAATATTTGAGTGATATTTTAAAATTAAATTATGAAATAATGAGTAAGTAATGGTTAGATGAGAAAGTAGAATATTTGAGTGATATTTTAAAATTAAATTATGATAAATTTTGAAATTTTATGTATAATCTGTATATCCAAACATACTCGTTGATGCGATAATCTAACAGTTTTGTGTTCCAAAAAATTGATAAATTTGTAATATATGAATATGCCTCTTCTTTAATCTTGATCATACTACAACTTGCATGGAGGTATTGGAAACGATGCCCAATAATAATCAATGATTCAATATACAGCTTTTTTTTTTTGCTTTGCATGCTCTCGAGACTGAACTTTTTCGTTTGTGGTCCAAAGTCGTAAGTTAATGAATGAAATTGCTCTCTATTAATTATATGCACGATAACATATCCATACGAATGATGTAATGTATAATTAAAGATAGTTTGTGGTCCAATATAATATAGTAGGATACGATAACCCATCAACCTACCAACCAACCATTATAATTAATCTATCCGATCGAGTAATTACTTAAAAGGCTCAACTTTCTAGATCCTTATCCTCGTTTGGTTATACAGATAAAATGAGATGAGATAAAAAATAAAAAATTAAATATAATATTATTATAATATAATTTGTATTTTAAATTTAAAAAATATATTTATTATATTTTATATAAAAATTTAAAAAAATTATAATAATAAGATCAAATCAAATGATTGATGTAAGTAAATGAGGCCTTAATTTTGCACCCCTATCTTTTTCGTCAAGCTAACGAGCCATATATTGACCAAGTTGAAGGGCATGGCCTTGATATTCAGGTTCGTGAATAAAGAGTAATATTGTATATAGTCATGGAGTGCGTAAAAGTCACGTAATTATTTAAAAAAAATTTGAATTAACTATTAAAAAATTAGTTTTATTTCATGTGGACTCATTATTTACTTATTTTTTTCAAAGTGATTGATTGCACGATATTTACGTATTTTACGACTGCAAATATCATTCATCCTGAATAACTGAACCATAAAAAAGTAACGATTTGACTTGCTTATCTACCTTTTATTTTTGTTTCCATATTTTATTGGTAACATCTAGAACATAATATTTGTATAACATAATTAGTTAATATCAAGAGTGTTTGAGTACACTATTAATATTAGAAAGAAATAAGTTTTTCTTTTGAGAAATGTTTTAGTTATAACAAAATTATAAAAAAATAAATTTATAAAATGACGTAATTTGATGTGATACATTAGATTATAAAATTACTTTTATCATAAAATAAATCTATCAAGGGGCATATATACATTATGCTAAGAACTTTGCTTTGGATTATTCGACATGTAATCCATGCACTAGCTATTGTGTTTTAGAAAGGGACAAAAAACAAAAAAAAAAGGGTAAATTTTGCAGACGGAGTTTGATTGGGCATGAACAACGACAACGACGTTGCACACAAAGTGAATAGGATTTTTGGCCAAAATTGGTATGGTATGTAATTTAGTTTAGATGTCATATTTATTCAACGAGTTTACCTTTACCATAAAGTTGAACAGTAATAAATAACTTAGGAAAGTACCGGGAAATTAAATTCCGGTGACCAATTTGACCCCAAGACCAGTCTTCCAAATAGCTTAGGTGCAGACAGATTCATATACAAGTGGGCAAAGATCACAGATTATGTTAGCATACAAGTCAAGGTTGGTCAATTTGACTGATCACTGCGTGCTTAAATCATTCAAGAACGGTAACTGCGTTCTGGCTGAGGGGTGATTTTGTTTTCAAAAAATCTTCACAACCTCCTAACACTCTACACTTCATATTATTTTTAATTTTTATTATTTTTTTTCTTTTATTAAATATTTATTATATGAATAATGAATAGAAAATTTGAAATAATTTTAAAAGAATAAACTCAAAAAAAATATTAAAAATTTTAAAAAATGTAGAGTGTGGTGGAAGTTGTGTAGCAAAGCTCTTTTAATTTATAGTTTTATTATGTTTTCTTAATTATTTATATTATTTTAAAAATGAGAATGGTAATTTTTAGGAGAGTAAATTTATCGGTCCAAATCGAAAAACTCGACCATACCGAATGGGTTCAGTCCGGACTGACCGGACCAATATATTGGTTCGTTATTGGTCCGTTTCAGTATATATAATCTTAGAATTTTTGTTTTCAGCTTGGTCCTTATATATGATTTTCTTATACTAGATAGGTCGGACAGACTGAAGTATATATATAATTTTTTATTTAAAATTATGGATGATATTGCATTTTTCAATTTCTTTCTCACTATTTTTAATTTTTAACTTTATTATGATAATTGCTATTTCTTATAGATGGATATGGATAATTTTTTAAATTTTTATTTAGATTATTTTCAAGAACAAAATGCGTAAATAAAATTAAATAGTTAATATTTAAAAATAGAAAGAATTTGGACTTTTTTTTTTTTTTGGGTAGAGTTGGACAAAAATATGATTTTAATTTTTTTTAATCTGTTCGTCGACTCGATCTAAGAAAATAAGAGAAAAAATATTTACAATCGTGAATTGTATAACCGCCGCGTAATCGTTTTGAAAAAAGTGAATAGAATATGAGATCCACATGAAAAAAATTAATTTTTTAATAGTAGACTCTATTATTTTTTAAAACGATTATACAATATTTACGTATTTCACAATTGTACGTAGAATTATTCAAAAAATAAATGGACTGAAATTTTTGATCTAAAAATTTATTCATAAATGGACTGATTACAATCCTAGTGAGGAATGTTTGGGTGTGACCGTTAGAAGAAAAAAGAAAGACATTCTGGTAACCTTTACATTAAACGCTGTGAATTATGGTTGTACGTTTGTTAAGTAAACCAGCAAACCTTAACCTGACTACCTCTGTTGCCAATTAAGAGCACTGCCCCTTGCCTACTCCCCACCAACCTTAGGATACTCCAAAGTCAAACCATGCGACAGACTGTTAACCCTGCAAGGAACAATAACGACTCGATACACATGAGAAATCTCAACGCAAGGAAACAAGTACCGAGAGGACATGATCTTCAAATTAGGATGTAGAAATTTATGACTTTTTCTAGCTGGCTGTGACTGTTTATTTTAACTGCATTTTAGGCCGAAGGGGAAGGGGAAGGGATAGCACAAGTCAGTTCTGCATCAGCATGAATGGCTAGCTTCTTATACCAAGGTCTATAACACAGTTGCATTTTTGTCAATCTTTGTTACCATCTATCTTCTCTTTTTCAAGTTCATTCTCTTTCTCTGGACAGCTTCTTGTTTGTCAGAAACAAGATGCGTACATTGGACAAGATAAAAAATACCTTGTCGTAAAGTCTTTGGTAGGAGTATATTTCTTTCTTTTGCTCAGATCTAGCTGAAAGAAAAGAAAAGGACCGAAGCTTCGTACTTTAGTATCAAGGGATAAATTATGTGGGAATAGATTCCTATCTGTGGACATCATTTCAACCACATGCTCCTGAGATTTTGGGTTCTCAAATTGACACAAAACCTATTATATTATGAATCCTATATTCAATGCTCCATTATGATGAACTGGGACTAAAATAAACCACGTTTCGAGGCTTCAGTTTTATTTTTGGTTGTGGTCCAAAACAATGTACTTTGAGAGTGGTAGACATGGAAATAGATGGAGAAAGAGGGGGAGAAAGGTGAGAAAAAAAAGAAGAAGGGGCTTGGCGTGCTTTAACGGCAGAGAAAAGCTCCTTTTTTAAGAGTGCCTCTCTGACTCTGAGGCTCTGAGCCACCCACCCTGTAAAACACAGTCCCCTACTTGCCATACACAAATCTCACTACACACTACGCCCACGCATATATACTCACGCTCGCACCCACCAACCCACAAACCCCGTTTGTTTTTCTTTTATATATTTTCTTCCTTACTTTCTCCCTTCCTTCTTTGCCTACTGCAAGATTCAGAGTGCTTGGAGAGACAACTGCGTCAGAGCCTCAGAGACGGGAGAGAGTCATTGAGATTTGCGCCAAAAGAAAAAAGAAGAAAAAAAGATCTTGAGCGGATCACTATGATTTAAAGCAAAGGCGGCGAGAATTTATAAGCTCCAGAGAGAGAGGGAGAGAGGGAGAGAGTCGAGAGACTTCATTAAAAACTCTATCCTATTCTCCGTGTTTGGTCACTTACAAGCACTCATATTTCCTCTCTTGGATTTTTCTTGCTTCTAAGTTCTATCATATTCATTCCATTCTCTCATTTTCTCTCTCTTCAAGCGTCATCTACATCGTCATAGAGCCTGGAAACCGATGAGAACAGGTCGAAGACCGAGGCGGTGGTCTAAGGGCGGGGACTGCTCGGTCAGGCTCAGGTGTTCATCATGGGGCTATTGGAGGCGTGAAGTTTTTAGATAGAGAAAGTCTGAAGGACCACCATTTCTAGCCTGAAATTTTGGTTCATTTTCCTGGGTTTGTATAATCCGTCATTTCAGATAGACAAAGTCGGGGTTTTGAGCGCGGGCAGCTTTGCTGCAAGTAAAGGCGTGGTTTTGTGTGAAAAGGCCGGACGTTTCCTTGTGATTTGTGGTCATGAAGTTTATGAAATTGGGTTCGAAGCCTGATGCATTTCAAGCGGAAGGGAAAACTGTCAGGTGAGGGGGTTTGCCCTCTGTCATTTATTCTAGAAATTTTTTAAATCCATAGACTTTTTTCCGCGTTCTCTGTTTTTTTTTTTCCTTTGAATTTGTTCTACTTTGAGTTTGATGTTAACGTTATACATCCTATCTAAGCATGGCTTTTATTCCCGGGTCTAAGGTTTTCTTTGCGGCGAATTAGGTATTGGGTCGTGTTTCTTTGTCGCAACGGCAAATTTATAAGGAAACCTACACTTTTAATTTCGGGATTTATATGTAAAGTGAAATACTGTTAGGTAACGATCCATGGAAAGAAATATTGTTAGGTATACATTTCTATCCGGGATTGAAAATCCTAAAATCAACTATGCCTTTTGATAACAATTAAAGAAATAACTTATCAAAAAATAATTCAAGAAATAAAAAGTTTCAGGCATAACACAAAAAAATGTGGGATATATTACGAATACTATTAGTTGGAAGGAAAGAAAAAGGGAATAAAGGAGTTTTTTTAATTTTTATTCTCGGGTGGGTGGGTTTCGCGTTTAAGGCAATTCAGAAAGTGGTCCAGCCATTGAATTGTCTTCTTTTCGAGAAATTTGCTGTTCATATGGGATGCCAAAGTTCTTTAATCATCAATTTGGGCAGGTTCTTGCTTTTTAGAATGACGTTATTCCACCAATCATTTACCCTGATAAAAGTTCTAAATAGTGATCCCACATGTAGTTTTGGATTTTTCATATTACACTTCAAACAGGCCAGAGGAAAAGTTAAACCTTAGATCGATTGTTTGACGGTCACTAATTTAGCCCTCTTGCTGTAATAGCGTTTGTGGATAGTGTGATTTTGCAACTCCTTGCATGTGCACTATTTTTTTTTTTTTGATGGGTAATTAATTTAATTAAGAGGTCACATGCCATGATGCAAGTTGCATGTTTCTTTGGCTGTATATTGTTGCGGTAATTGCGGGTGAGTTCTTTTGACACTGTGCTTTGTAGATCAGGATGCTGTTATAGATTAGTTGAGATTTGAAGTGTTCCTATGCCCTTAAAATGTAGTTTCAGATCTTTTTGTTCATCTCACATTTAAATGCTTAGAACGATGATTTCACAATATATATTTGTCATCTGACCAATGAGGTCCGTGTCCCAAACATTGATTTTGATTGTGATTTTGGCTTTTAGATGCTGGAGAGGTTTTCTTGATGTATGTATGTAAACACAAGATAAATCTGTTCTGTTCATCTACTTATGCATTGACCTGAATCTGCTGTATGGAACTTTGTAGAAAGCTCTTATATTCCCCATCGGGCCTGATATTTGGAATATGGAGTCTTAGCACTCAATATTGATTTCACTATCATTTTAGGACGTGTCTTTAAACTGGGTTCAGTTCGGTAATCATTTTTGGATAACTAGCTCTCAGTACACATTAAGTTATGTTCTCTAGATTTAAGGGTGGACGTAAAAGGTATTGAGTTTGTGAGTGGGAGCAATCCAAAGTTTTCTAATCGAGGTTGCATCCACCCTTCTAGTACAAATAAATACCTTATGTTACATATTTCGCTATCTTCTTGGGATTGAAGGCTGGCTTTATGGTCTTCAGGGAATCAAAAGTTCCAAAACATTGATATGGAAACACTCGTACGGTAGCAAATAGTCCATTTTAGACGTTGTACGGAATTAGCATGTACGGATTGAACCTCACATAAATTTATTTTAAAAAAAAAATCTATGAAACTTTGCTCAACATAACCTAAAGGTTTCTATACATTACAAGCTGCTGGACAACATAGCCGCTCCGGTTGTGCAGTCAATAGGACCAAATTTTGCATAGTAATTGTGTCATTAGTTTTGTGCACAGAACAAGGTTGACTGCAGAACTATCAAAAGCACCTGAGACAATTCCTGTTATTATTATTGTTGTTTGTATTTTAAATTCAAGGTATAAACCTTGAGAGGTCATCTTATATATTCCATTGCCCCTTCAACTTCATTGTTTCCTCTTTATTGGCATAGCATACCAATGTTGTACTTCATGCAGGTATGTGTCGTCTGAATTGGCAACGGATGCCATCATAAATGTTGGGGAAGTAAAGTTTTACCTTCACAAGGTATGGTCTGCTTGTTATACTTTTACCTCTAGTGAGTTGGACATTAACAAGGTTTCGTTGCCTTATTTATATTAAATTGGTCATCCTTCGGTGACAACATATAAAATTAGGCCAAACTACTGACCTTTCATGTAACTAACATCCGAGACATTCTTGGAGAAGCAATAAGGCTATCCTTTATGCATATGAACTTTGTGAATGAAGTGGAACTAGTCTAACTTGATTTAGAGTATTTACTATATGGGTGGCTTTGTACAATTTGTTTTGGTCACGAATTTGATCATTTGCAAGATTGAAGTTTGGTGTTCACACAGGAAAGGCATCTAAAGTGTGTTTCCTACATTAACTGAAATGTACGTTATCCTTATTGTGAAAGGAATAGCATAAATATTTATATTTTTTCTTTTTGGGATATATTATGTTTTATTTTTGGGTAAAGTAGGCCATTTTATATAGTCAAAAGTTTTACCAAAGCAACAATAATCAGAATAATTATAAAATTAGCAGAAACGCAAAAATTGGTTTTAATAAGAGGTTGGTGGGCCAGTGGCATATGATTTGTGCTTTAAGAACAGGAAACTTTTAAATTCAGACTTTTTAGTTTGCTGTAATGGTTGGTTGAGGTTGCCCTCTTGTCATGCTGCATTTTCTTGGACCATGTTTTGTCTTGCAACTATTTTGTCCCTTGTCTTAAGGACTACTAAAAGTTTCTAGGTAATAAATAGTTATTATTTCCTTACATATAATATACATTGCGTCGTTACGAGTATAGAAAGATGCATATTCTGCTTTACATATTTAATGTAGTGGCATAAATAAAAGAAAAGCTTTTTTTGCCCAGTTATTTGGTTTATGCCAGTTTTCTGATACTGTCTCTATTTCAGTTCCCTCTCTTGTCCAAGAGCAATTGCCTGCAGAAACTACTATTGAAGGCCAATGAGGAGAACGAAGATGAAATTCATATAGCTGATTTTCCTGGTGGGCCAAAGGCCTTTGAAATTTGTGCAAAATTCTGCTACGGAATGACGGTCACCCTCAATGCATACAACGTTGTGGCTGCACGTTGTGCAGCTGAGTACCTCGATATGTCAGAGGATGTTGATAGAGGAAACTTAATATTTAAGATTGAGGTATTTCTCAACTCAAGTATCTTCCGCAGCTGGAAAGATTCCATTATTGTTCTTCAAACAACCAAATCTCTTCTGCCTTGGTCTGAGGATCTGAAAATTCTTGGAAGATGTATAGATTCCATTGCCTCTAAAACTTCTGTGGACCCAGCAAACATCTCTTGGTCCTACACGTATAATCGGAAATTAGCGGATCCTGATAGAATTGTTGAGGATGGAGTGAAGTTCCCAGAGAAAATGGAGTCTGTTCCAAAGGATTGGTGGGTCGAAGATATATGTGAGCTGGACATTGATCTTTACAAGCGAGTAATGATTGCTGTGAAATCAAAGGGAAGAATGGATGGTACTGTGATTGGGGAAGCACTTAAAACGTATGCAGTTAGGTGGTTGCCAGATTCTGTTGATGCGTTGGTTTCTGATGCTCATGCCTGGAGGAACAAATCTTTGGTAGAAACAATCATTTGCTTATTGCCATCTGACAAAGGTGTGGGTTGTTCATCTAGTTTCTTACTGAAACTGCTAAAAGTTGCAATTTTGGTTGGAGCAGATGAGTCAACGAGGGAAAATTTGATGAATAGGATCAGCCTGAAGTTGCACGAAGCTTCTGTCAAAGATTTATTGATCCCGGCTCGGTCTCCCCAAATTACTGTATATGATGTTGAGTTGGTGCAATGCATTTTAAATCAATTTTTGATGCATGAAAAGTTCAACTGGGATGTGGATGTTGAGAAGAGTGAGAAGGGGGCCGAGAATTTTGTCTTGGAACTTGGATCCCTGTTGAATGTTGGTAGACTAATTGATGGGTATGTAGCGGAAATTGCACATGATCGAAATCTCACGCTCTCTAGTTTTATTGATTTAGCTCAGATGATTCCTGGATCAGCAAGACCTATTCATGATGGATTATATAAAGCCATTGACATCTATCTGAAGGTAGGATCTTATTATGCCATGCATTTTAATTTTGCCCATCTTTTCAACTCTACCAGAATAGGAATTGAGCTTGATATGCACAAAGGAACAGTTTCACTGCTTCATCCACTGTGTTTACAACGTGAGCAATATTATAAGACCAGCATTTGGCAATCTTGTAAGACTGAGATGACTTGATTGTATTGTATTTTGTTTTGTTTTGTTTTGTTTTGTTTTGTTTAGGATAATGAGTTGTCCCCAAGTCCTTTGGCACTTGACTAATCCCTGTGCACGTGTGGCCCCCATATCGCCCATGTTGCAAGTAATCATTGGTTAATACCGGTTGGCGACCAAGTTTAAACTTGGCCAATGCTTGTTGGGGTTTCCTGATTTCAAGTGGGAGAGCCACACAAACCAATCCCAGGATTACTTTGCTCTTACTGAGCAGCTTTGTTATTTTATAATCTTTCGTTAGATTTATGATATTTTCCTTATTGCTATGTTGTTGTTATCTTGTCAATGATTTCGTGATTTGGAATTTGTGTATCTGGATAAGGAAGGCATTACTTGTATGAAGTTCTGATAGATCATTGTGTTTCAGGAGCATCCTAGTTTGACAAAAGTTGAAAGGAAGAAGATATGTGGACTTATGGATGTCAAGAAACTGACAATGGATGCATCCATGCATGCTGCACAGAACGAGCGCCTCCCACTTCGGACAGTTGTACAAGTTCTCTTTTTTGAGCAGGTTAGAACATCTGCTGGTGTTCGACCTATTAACAACAATTCCTGTGATACTTTACGTTCCACGACAAATACAACAGATGAAGAATGTGAGAAGACAGAAGCAGCTGAAAACGGTAGAACCCTTGAGAAGCAGATGAGTAAAATGAGAATAAAAGATGAGGAATTCGGAAACAAGGGGAAACTTGCTAAGAAGGGCAGCAAAAACAGCAGAAGCGGCATGCAGTTGCTGCCATCGCGATCGAGGAGAATATTCGATAAACTGTGGGCAGTTGGTAAAGGGCATGGAGATAACAAGAGCTCTGACACGTCTGGGAGTTCTCAGAGCCCAACTTCAATGGTTCCTGGAGACACCAAATCCTCTGGTTCATCCTCAAGACACAGGAGGCACTCAATCTCCTAGAGGACTAAACTCGGTGAAGTATAATATTCAGGCTGCTTTATGGCAAGTGTAAAGAAATGGTAGGTTGGTTTTGTTATAGCTGGTGATGGGTTTGAACTGTCTAGCATCAGGGTGCAAAATATTATTCAGAAATTGGTTAACGCACGTAAAAATTGTAACGAGTCTTTCTTTCTTTCTTTCTAGCCTCTGCGGGTTCCAAATTCTAAGGTTATTTTACACTGTAAAAGTCGGTTCTTTTTCTCTCTCCTTTTTGTCCTTTTACGATCCTAATGTTTTTGGGCAACCAGACATTTACTATCGATTACTTCCACGCGACAATTGGCGTTCAGCTTTGGGACACGAAACCAACCTGGGCCATTCGTTTTCCAGCTGCAATTCAACCCTACCATCTCGTTTATTTTGAACGGTCAATAAAGGAGTTCTACAAAAGTAATTATATAATTCGAGAATTAATATTACAAAATATTCACAAAATTTTAGATTACTCATTATGAAAATGTCAACGGTACCTCTAATTTACTTGAAGATTTGGTTGGGAGCCAAATATATTCAGCGGAAGAGCGGATGATCTTATACAGAGATGGAAGTAAGCACCATCGTTCTACTCATCTTCCTGTCAACCTCTCTTTCTCTCCCATCTCACTCCGAATCTTCGCCGGGATGCAAAGCGTGGCTCGCCCAATCAATCCCCACCGACATGCCCCACCTCCCTCGTGTCCCCGGCGTCCTCTCCACCGGTAACTCTTTTCTACTCGCTACATGCTTTCTCTTTCTCACTTCCTCGATTTTTTAGCTGAGAAATCCCGCCAAATAAAAAAACTTGAAGCAAATTTTGGGATGTGATGGTTGGTGATAGGGGATGTCTTCCGGTGGTTGGCCTGGAACTCTACCCAGAGATTGGACGTGATAGCTCAGTACTGGCAGCTGAATGCCCACCCCAAAGATCCTCGTTCGGGCGATTACGGATACTCGAAAGCAGACATGCTGAGATTTGGTGCCCATGAAGGTTCTAGTGTTTATAAAGCCCTCCAGGACGCCGCTGATCGCAATGTTAGTATCAGGTACACTGTTCAATTCAGTATGCTTGATCAACATTTTATTATATCATCTTAATCTATTTCAGTTCAAATTATGTATCGGTTATAGAATAATTTGTACATGAAACCGATTACTCTGTAGGCTACTGTCACACTCGGGAGTTTATCCCGACTATACCACAGAACCATCCAACCTTGCTTCAGGAAGGCCGAACGTGGAGAATGTGACCTTGTTACTGGGTGAATGGTATGGGTCTGGCATAGTACATACAAAAGTGTGGATATCGAATCGTCGAGATGTATATATCGGATCCGCAAATAATGACTGGAAGTCCCTCACGCAGGCATGTATTCTGACAGAATATACATGCTTATTTTGTCATCTATGGAATAAGGCGTTACCACTTGTTCCAAAAGTATAGACTGATGAATTTAATCACTAAACCATTATTCTAATATTCCCCTTCATGAAATGAATCCAGCACGTGGATAAAAGAGAATAGAGAGTTGACAGGTCTGAACTCATACCTATTCGGTACAGTACCATGATAAATTATCAATTAGTCCATAAACTTAAACTCATAGGCTCTTAAGTATCTTGAGCTAAAAGTCATATGTATCCGATCATCTGTAAAGTTCACTCATCTAATTGTTTCAGCATGTTTGTTTTTTAGCTGAACCATTTTATGAGGTCTTCTGTATCAATAATTATTGTGTGGTTATAGGTGAAGGAAGTTGGCATTTATCTTGTTGGTTGTCCAAAAATTGCGAAGAAGGTTGAGGTTTACTTTGACAACCTATGGAAGCTTGCATATCTCAATTCCTCGGCTTACACCAAAACAGTGGCTGATCAACAATGGCAGACCAATAGAAAAGTTCCATGCTGGTCACGTTTTCTTGATTCTAAAGAAAGTTGCAGGTATGCCAATGGCTTATTCTGAGAAGCAAGTTCACTTGAGTTAAGGTTTCAGAACTTGTAGTCATGTGTTGTCTAGATAGTTTCTCATCAAAGGTATTTGCGCTCATGCTTCGGGGTATTACTTGTCTCGGAAATTCCTTGTGTGTGTCTGTGTGTGTGTTGATATTTTGGTATTCAATCAGTATATTTTTTGTTGAAACTTGGGATGGTCCCTTTTGGATGGTGGCCTCAAACCTATTGGGCCGGTAATAAAATTTGTCTTATAGGTGTGCGTTCTCCTAGGTGTTGCTCTTGTATATGACCCGTGTACTTGGGCTTTTGCCTAGTCCTACGATCAATAAAATCTTATTTACCAATAAAAAAAAAGGTGTGTTAATCTTGATTCGCAGGAACTTAGATGTAATGAATGGGCACTATAACAAGAAGTTAGTTAAGTTTTAAACAAGCTTGTTTTAGCCCTTTTAATTTTCTGAGTATTTCAGTATTTCACCTTTTCTTTTCTATTACGATCTAATCTTTCACTCAGAAAGCTTATTTTCTGCAGCTGTTAGTATGGTTCTTTTACATGAGGCTGATCATCTAGCTTAATATGCCCACTGCAGCCATATTGACCCACTTTCATTGCCCCCTGTATCTACCCCCTATATTCTCTCCTTTTATATGGTCAAATCTGATGGCAACTAACTGTTTATAGTTATGACATCACAGGTCACCTCTTCCTCAATTTGTGAGGATTCCCCATGTAGCAGGATATCCTATACTGTCCGACCCTTATATGTTTAAAATATCAATTCAGACTCCTGGGCACAGTCATTCAACTTTGCGGCCTGAATCCAGCTATCTATCTTTCGCTCCTCCAGAGGTAATAGGGAATTCCTAAAATTTTGTTGGTGATATGGCTTTTGTTCTGTTTTACAAGAGGTTTCCTGTTTAATTAAATTAAGATATTACCTCATCATTTGGAGCGGAACTTTTACAAGCAATTGCTAGAACTGAAATGGTATCATTTGGGATTCTATTGTATATGTGATTTTCCAACTCATTTGATCAAATGATGAATTCTAGATAATTAGGTGTTTCCCTTGTATGCTACCTAATGTCCATTACTTGGGCTTCGTCTTTTGAGTTTTTTGTGAAACTTTGATTACCAGTCAACAAATGATGAGTATTGGAAACATAATTTTTATTATAAGTAGTTATAGAAAAATACTTTTAAATAAATAATAGAGTTGTGTCAGATTCTGGGAAGACTGGAAATAAAATGAAACTATTTTCGGGTGATTTCGTGGACCTCATAACTAAAAGTTGATAGGTGAAACTTGGAGAACATCTAGATGATTTAGAAAATTCGAGGGTGGGATTTTATTAGAAGTTGAGGCTATGTACACTAGCAGCCTGCCTTTAAAATAATTTATCCTTGCCGTTTCTGGCCGTGCATGTTTTAGCATTTTTGAAGTATTTTCTGTTTTATGCTTTAATTCTGTTGCCATTTGTGGTTGGCAGCTATCATTTGGCAGATACCAGGCTGACGAACAGGCATGGGTAGATACAATAAAATCTGTAGGAAGTGGAGGAACTGTTAGAATTAGTACCATGGACTGGCTTGGTCAGTCCCAATATTTGAAGCCAACAGTTTATTGGTCATCCCTTTCCTCTGCAGTATCAGAGGTAACTTTCTCTGCCACTGCTTATATTCTTGAAATATTTTGATGCTTCTAGTTACAACTAGGTGGAAAATGAGCATTGACCACTTTTTAATAACTACGGGTACTTATAAAAAAAAATAACTAAGGGTTTTGCTAACTTCACACTCAAGAGAGGTTTATGGGTGCATCTTTAGGGGCTGGTTTCTTATCCTTTATGTGAACACCATAAAACTCGAGTCTGCCTTGACCATAAAACATTATCAACATCGATATTATCTTCTATAAAGAACCTTCAACATTCGTGTGTTTCATAGTCTGACAAAGTTTATGAATTACTAGGTGGTCTTCTCCAAGCATGCAACAGTGAAGATATTGGTAGCATACTGGGCACATTTTATCAACGGCACTGATCAGTATCTGAAGTCTCTCCTCTACTCCAATGTTCTCTGCTCCTCTTCAAAGTACAACAGATGCTCTGGAAAAGTTGAGATCAAGTACTATATGGTTCCGGGTTTTAATTTGACCGGACCTGCCACTCAGAATGGAACTAGTACGGGAAATATTTACCCTGGATATAGCAGAGTAAACCATGGAAAGTATGCAGTTAGTGATGCGCGAGCCCACATTGGCACAAGCAATCTTATTTGGGATTACTTTTATACAACATCTGGTGTAAGTTTTGGAACATACAACCCTGCCATTGTTTCGCAACTTCAACTAGTCTTTGAGGCTGACTGGAATTCGCCATATGCTGTCCCAGTTGAAGAGATAGATCAGGATGGTCAATTTTATTCAAGCTGAGTCGTAGTTGAACTTAATTGGTTTGTGCAAGTTCCAAATCAGTAAATGAGAGAGCTTGAAACAAATTGTGTATAAAATGAGCTGACTGCATGTGCTTTATGTGGAAATGTTAAAAAGCTCGGAAACCATTTCATTTCAGAACCCAACACCTGGGGAAAGGACTGCAGTAACAACTGTGGAACTGCTTTGAAATCTTTTGGAGTTTGCATGGTTGGTACAGTGTTCTTGTTATATATTCAGGGTAATGCTAGATACAGTTATAAGATGTGCAAATCTCGTGATATTCACCTTTAAACAAAATGGCGTTCATCATTAAAAAAATTAATTTTTTTATGTGTCACAAACTCTCAAATTTATCCGGGAGTGTGCAAGACTTGTGCAACCAAGAACTGTAAATATCATTTTGCTATATTTTATCGCATTAAATTTCATATCATTATAGCTATCTTAATTAATATTTTTTATTATTAAAAAAATAATATATTTTTTTTAAATAATAAGAGATGAATGTTATATTCATATATTGTAATACTTTGGTAAGAGAGACGATAAAGCCGCTCTTATTATTTCTTTGTTGTATTCATTTTTTGATTGAGTGGTGTTTCGAATAGCATTAGGCCCGTTTGGATAGTAAAATATTTCATCTTATCACATCATTTTAATTTTTCTAAATTCTTATACAAAATATAATAAACAATTTAACTTTTTCAATTTTTAAAATAATAATAATATTAAAAATAATATTTTTATAATATTTTATTCAATTTTTAACTTGTAAGTTTTATCTCAACTCATCTAATTTTATCTCACTATCCGAACTACACTTTATTCTTTATTGCTTATCTTTACCGATTGATAGACTCAAAAATTAAATTACACGTAGAAACACAAACATGTGGCGGGTCGGGTCATTTAAGACGGACCATGAAACAAGTCACGGCCCACAACGAAGACTGACTTTGGGCGCGCACTTGTAAGTTGTAAGCCCTAGAGAGTAGAGAGAGACAGAAGACAAGGAAAGTGTTACCGTCCCAGGGAAAATGTTTTTCTCGCACTTCCCTTCCGTTCCCCTCCAAACTAGCATTGAATAAGACGCGATTTTTGGGCCGTCACTCTTAACTCATACACACAAACACGAGAGTTCTCCCCATTTGAGTGATGAAGTCTGAGAATCAGAGACTGTAGAAAAGAGAAACAAAAGAACAGCGCACACAGTCAGAGAGAGAGAGAGAGAGAGAGAGAGTGGAAGATGCATAGTTTGAAAGCTTTGGTGGCATTGACGAGGAGGAGTTCGTTTCAGAGAGTCGGCCCTCTCTATCTCTCAGAGCATAGAGGCTTTTCTGCTCTACCAAGCTACGAGCAAAACGATGATCTCCAAGACCAGGTCACTCGTAACCCTCTCTCTCTCTCTCTCGTATTTTTTAGTTGCTAAGATGAAGTCAGTTTTAGAGATGTGTATGTCTATGCTCTCTCTCTTTATGTAAAAAATTTGTTCATTTTGTTTCTAAGATGAATCGGGGATATGCGGTTTTTGTTTTATTACTCTCAAAAAGATTCATTTTTCAGGTTTTAGTTGAAGGAAGAGCCAAGTCAAGAGCTGCCATTCTCAACAGACCTTATGCTCTCAATGCTCTCACCAATTCAATGGTTTTGTTTGATCTGTTATATTTCTCCCATTTACCATCACTCTCTCTTCGTGGCTGTTGGCTCATTTTGTTTGTTCGGTTCATACCCATTTAGTAAAATTGTGAATTGGAGTTGTTTTTCTTTCATAGGCCGCTCGGCTTAAGAGATTGTATGAATCATGGGAAGAAAACCCGGATATCGGCTTTGTCTTGATGAAGGTATTGCGTTGTTTTCCGTTTACCCATACCTTATTTCTTCTTCAATTATTATGGGGTATGTTTAACTTTATTTTCAATAACATACCTTAGAAGTTCGCTTACCATGTTGAGAATTGCCAGTGAATACACTGAGAATGGCCGATGTCACATGACAAGGCATGAGGTGTGGAAAGGCCCTAAAAAAACTTATTAAACGTAGGATAAGGGAACAACAACAAAAATAAACAACCACAACAACGAAAAAAGGATCATATTCAGAATGTAGACGGTCTGTGATTTTGTGAACATGTTGCATTCTCTATTGTCTAGCTAAATAGAATATAAACACGAATGCTTGGTAAGCTGCTTTAGGATGGTCATTTTTGGAATAATTTTCGTGGAACTCTTTAGTGTAAATGGGTTTCAAAACCTGTTTTCTGCACCTAATTGATCATTTTATTATAGGAAGGCTTTTTAACTTGGAATTAAACATGCCTTTAATGCTTCAAATTTGTTCATCCTTGGTGTCTGAGCTGCTATCTTGAATTTTTTGAAGGGTAGTGGCAGGGCGTTCTGTTCCGGGGCAGATGTTGGTAACCTCTATCATTTAATCAGTGAAGGTGTGTATGATGTCCTTGTTCTTGTTTTTTGCCTGTTCAAGGTATCAACTCAAGAAAGATTTTTTTTTTTTTTTCATAGAATCCAGCCATTCTAACTATGGCTTCTGGAATCAAAACAATAGCAAATAATTGAATTTCCTTTTTTGTGCCTCTTGTAAGACCTATTTTGATTTTTCATAACTGCAGATTTAGGGTATTCCACCTATATTGGGTCTTTATTTGGTGTTGGTGTGAACATTTGCATTATATAGCTGAAACATTCCTATTTGTTCTGGTCATAAAGTCCATCGTGTAACTGGATCAGTAATCAAGCCAAATGCTATTATTATTTTGGGTTTAGAGGTTGTTCTAATTGTAATCTAATATTCTTTTTGATCAGTAAATAAGAATTTTATTAAAATAGGTGAAGCCAAGTACACGGGACATATACAAGAGCAACACCTATGCATGAGTGTCTAAAGATACAAGGAAATCATGTACATTCATGCCATTAAAGTCTATTACAATCGACTAATGGAATATTCATCGTGTATGTGTGTGTATTTTCATGGCCTGGCTATTAGTGCTTAGCAAATCAGTGGTTATGTCATGAAGATGTTCTCCACCAGCTGTTTTTGGTTTTTTTTTTTTTTTTTTTTTTTTTGGGGGGGGGGGGGGGGATCGGTTAGGCAGCAAGGTTTGATGGCTATGCATGATGTGTTTTTGGTGTCTTATCACCTTCTTTATTTAAAATTTTTCCATACACTGCTTCTGGTCGGGAAGCAATTGTTAACCTCATGGTTTCTACAAATTAAGTAATTTTGATTATCTGCAGGGAATGTTGAGGAGTGTAAAAAGTTTTTTGAGACATTATATAAGTTGGTATATCTTCAAGCAACATATTTGAAGCCACAAGTGAGTATTCAATCGATCCTTTTGAAGTTGAGATTTCAGAATATTTTGGTGAATGACCAATCTTATCTAGGATGCATTCTTTTTTACTCGGTAAATTACCTATCTTATTTTGATGTTCACATGGTGGACGGTAGCAGGCTTGTAGTTTTACTTGTTCATTTGGTTCAAAATTAGGTTTTTTCTCCAAAAAGAAAAAAAACAAATGTATAACCTACTTTAATTAATCATTTGTTTATATGGGGCCACTGATTGTCTTTTAATTGACATCTATACAGGTGGCTATCTTGGATGGTATCACTATGGGAGGTGGTGCTGGAATTTCACTTCCAGGAATGTTCCGTTTGGTAACTGATAAGACTGTATGTGGCTGCTGCTATGCCCTGCTGAATTGAATTGTTACTACTAGATTTTTGTTTGAGATGTCAATATCCTCCTGTTTTTGTATAAACTGTAAAAATATCCTTTAAGTGAAGCACTTTAAAATAAAATCTTTACCAACAAAGCAATCGTATAGCCTTAACCTTTTGATGAGATGAAAAGGTTATGCTCTTGATTGCATGAGAATGTGTTCTCTGTTCCCAGACAGAATAAATATGTTTGCTTTTGTGATGCTGATAGGGATCATTTAGTAATTCCCCTTTGCCTGTAGAATATCCAAGTGAGGGAAACATCGATCCCTAAATCCATTTGTTGATATTTCCTCGGCAAGCAAAGATCATCTCAGTCTGCATTTTTTTTGAACTATTACTGTCTAGTGTGCTATATTTACGGTTGTATAATCACCATTTTTTGTGAAGTATATGTATACGATAAAAATTTCTAACCCATGCATGAAAATTGCAGGTTTTCTCTAATCCAGAGACTCAAATGGGTTTCCATCCTGATGCAGGGGCCTCCTTTTATCTTTCTCGTCTACCTGGCTATTTGGGTAACATTTTTTTTTTTAATATTTCCTCTACAACCAAAGTTACCTCAGTCTGCAATATGCCGTACTTCCAATAAACACATGCTAAAACACCATGACAGATTATTTTAATTCACATGATTTCTGTGAACTGCTAAATCACTAGTATCCAGTATTTGAACTATTTTGAATTCTTAAATATTTATTACGTTACCCTCAACTGATTGCTCACAGGGGAATACTTAGCACTTACAGGAGACAAGCTTCATGGTGTAGAAATGATCGCATGTGGCCTTGCTACACACTATTCACTACATGCGGTTTGTTTCCGCTCATTTTATGTCATTTCAGTTTGTGTTTTTGTTATTTATTATTGATAGCTGATACTAATCAGTTCTTTATGACAGAGACTTTCTTGGATTGAGGAACGCCTTGGTAAATTGATGACCGATGATCCTTCTGTTATAGAAACATCCCTTGCACAATATGGTGACCTTGTCTATCCCGAAAGGACAAGCATTCTTCACAAGTAATGCTCTGTCGACTGTATCTTAGGTTTTTTTTTCAAGGATTTTTCATGGTTCTTGTCCATTATGGTTGTGTAGAAATCCTTTATTTTGGTCTTTGAAATTTTGCCTAGTGTTGATTTTTTTTTTCTTCTCAAATTTCAAAATATCTAAGTTTGTACCATAAAAAGAGGGCAATGTTGTTCCACATCCATCAACTGTGAGTTGAATTGCATACACGACTAATGGAAAGCTGATGAGGCAAGGTTATAATCTAATGTGGCATTTGTGTTGATGGATGGAAGGTATAGAAATTGAAACATTTAAATTTGATGTGCGAGAATTGATGGTCAAAACAATAAATTGCTTGTGATGGCCCTTATCTGTATACATTCATTTCAGTTTTTATACTTCTGGTATTCCTGGAATATTAAACTTTAGACGATCTGTTGTAGAAGTATATGTTGCAGCACTGGTCCATATTTGTCGGTTAATTTATTTGCTCCTGTTTTTATGTTGACTCAGGATTGACACCATTGATGGATGTTTCAGCCATGATACAATTGAGGAAATTATTGATGCGTTGGTAAGCATAAAATTATGTTGACTTGATACTTGATGGAGTTTATAATGGAATATTTAGGAGAGTTATCCAACCTCATAATTTATAAGGCTTGGCATTTTTTTATAAGCGAAAGGCCCAGCAAAATTGGCTGGTGGTTGAGGCTATATTTGTATAGAGCATTTCCTTTTACTTTTTCTCTCTGCCTGCTGGAGTTTCTGTAAAAGAAAATACTCTGTTGTGTCTACTCTCGGAAATTATTGACTGTTCACACTGATTATATTCATTTACTTTTTCCTACTCTCCACTATAAATTTATGATGAACTCCTTTAAAGTAATTATGCTCTTAGGTACTTTGGCTACCTGCTGGTGGAAAGCAAGAGTTGACTTTGTATCAAGATAAAAGGGGCCACAATTTGCATTAAGTCATTGTTAAGATTCTTATTGATTGTATATTTTCTTTGTAACAATTTGCTCAGGAAAAGGAGGCAGCTGAGTCTTATGATGAATGGTGTAAAATGGCCCTAAAAAAACTAAGAGAAGCCTCCCCGTTAAGCTTAAAAATTACTTTACGATCTGTGAGTCGCTTGCTCCTTTAAAGCAACCTTTAAGTTGCTTTAACACTACATATCTTGACTTTTTCCTTTGCATATAGATACGCGAAGGTAGATTTCAATCTCTTCCTCAATGTCTTGCTCGTGAGTACCGGATATCCCTTAACGGAGTTTCTAAACGGGTTTCACATGACTTTTGTGAGGTATGGGCTTAACTAATTTTATGTGAAGTTTTTATGACCCCTTCACTACATTATATAATCTAATGTATTTCACCAGTTTGGGATGAGGAAGCGAAGGTAAGCTTCTATGTGTCCTTTACAAGAAAGACTGATAAAAAAAAAAAATGTTTTCTTTCCAAGAAAGAGATGTTTCGATGTTTGCTCTTTCTGTAAGGCCCTCATCCTGCAGGATAACAATTCCCTTATTTGGAGAAATATTTGGCAGTTAAGACCTCTTCGAGAGGTGCCTTTTTTTTGCATGGACAGCCTCTCTATTATAAATTCTCACCATAGATAATCTCAGGAAAAGATACATTGTGATGAATGATTGATGCTACAAGTGCAAAAGGAGTGGGAAGTTGGGAAGCCCACGAATTACCACTGCGGAAGATGGTTCCTACTTACTATGGTGTATATGGAGGGGAATGACAGGATTTGAGAATCATGAGCAGTTGCAGAAAGAAGTCAAAACTCTATTTTTAATACTCTTTGCCTTTGCACAGCCTCTATAGACTTTAGTGGACTGACTTTTTTATGATTTTCTTATATCAAAAAATCATTCTCTAATTCTAGATAACTGACTTCTTGCATGCACACGCACACTTGTATATGCCTTCTTGCTTTATATTTTGAAATTTTATCACCTATCAATAAACTCATGTTACTCCTTTTCATGCGGCTGTAGGGTGTTCGGTCACGATTGATAGACAAGGATTTTGCCCCAAAGGTATCTGATCTTGCCTTGTCCATAACTTAATCGAAATTGCCAATTTTCTTCTTCTTCTTTTTTGCAATTCAAGCGAATGTGGATTGATTTGTTTATTGCTAATATACAGTGGGACCCCCCAAGCTTAGCGGAAGTGTCAAAAGACATGGTTGACTGCTACTTCTCTCAGCTTAATGAGTTTGAGCCTGAGCTGGAGCTGCCAACGGCACTGCGAGAACCTTTTATGTGAGATGTTTTTAATAAGTTTTTACGTGAGATGTATGCATAAATATTGAATTTGTAACATGATTGTCTGCCTTGTTGCTTAATTTCGAAATAATTTAACCATCTCATGGTTTTCCTAGAAATAATGTTTCAAATCATTGTTGCAAGTAGCCATCATCTGAAACTTTCATGGTCGTTAATTTTTTGGTACATTTGTATTATCTATGCAAACTTGAGGATTTGTGTTAACATTGACATGGTCCATGGAGTAGAACTCGTTTCCAATGCATTCTACATCACTTTTAATTAGAATTCATTATGCGTTCCACAGCATTTACAAATCCTCTCCCTCTCAGCTGCAATAATTTGCAATTATGGTGTACTCTTATTAAATCTCGAGACCAATCCGGTTTTGATGGAATCTTTTTTTTTTTACTTTTTTTTTTTTTAATTCGGGGAGGGAGGGGGTCGAACCGTGTTATGCTATCAGGCCTTTGGCGATGGAATCATTCGTTTAATTGTAAGAAATAACTTCAAATAATTAAATAATTTCCCAAGGGTTTGGTATCATGGCATTTTAAAGCCAGACCAATTCAATTTATGATTTTATGTAAACTAAACATCTCAAAATAAAATTATAAACTACAATGCAGCACCAAGAAAGACCCAACCCCATTTTAGGGACCATAGCAGTGTATACTAATATGCAAATATTTCAGCCGCCACAGCACATCCATCTTTTCTGAGTAAAATCCTTCCACTGGACAATAGCCTTATCTTAGAGCATTATAGTAATGCTACATACAAACCTAAAGTCCAATCAATTTTCCTTCAATATGATGCTGCCTCCTAAAATATATCAGCCAAGTGTCTTGACCTGAAAACAGTGTATTAACAACAGCAAACACCATGAATCCTAATTGATCCGTTGGGATCACCAATCCCTTGGCTCGCCAAACATTAACGAAATAATAGCTGCCTTAAAGTTGAGAAACAGTTGTCTTTGAAATTAACACAACCGACTGGGATGTACAGATATTTGGGGGAACAAATCCAAACATTAACAAAATAATCCCTGCCTTCAAGTTGACAAACAACTCCAATGATCATAGCTCAACAGAGCTGGGTTTCAAACTTCAGATTTATGCCCATACTGAAAAGTTCCTGGCACAATAGCTTAGCCCCATAAGGGACATTAACCTTTACAATGTCATCTAATGATTCACAGACCCGGCAATATGGACCCCTAATCTTACGGCCACCAGGCACAGACCGTTGGATCACATTGGCAACATTTTTGCATTTTTGGCATATGTGCATTTGGGAGGAGTCACTGAGTGTAAAAAGGCGTTCATGCAAGTTCGCCGAGGCACCATGTGCTATAAGGCAGTCACGCTCCATCTCACCAAATTTGATCCCACCAAATCGCTTCCGATCTGCCACTGGTTGTCGGGTAAGAGGATGGACTGGACCAGTGTTGCGAAATTTGACCTTGTCTTCAGACATGTGAATCAGACGCTGATAGAAAGTTGGGCCCATAAATATGAGGGAGCGAACCCTTTCGCCAGTTCGTCCATTGTATACTCTCTCATTTCCCCATCTTGAAAATCCAGCCCTGCAACATATTTAACACAGCAATCTGTCTGGTGACGACCATTTGAACGAACAAACACAAAACCTAATGAACGATAGGCGATTGAAGATGAAATAACCCCAGACACATAATAGAACTTGAAAAGTACCTTGTAACCTGGCAACTGGGAAGGTAAATCTGAGCATATGATTATCGTGTGAAGCCGGCACAATTGCTGAAGCTAATTATTGTTGCTGATATTACCCTTGTTTATAGAATTAAATCACGTTTTGTTTCAATTCTATAATTCAATATAACTTTTTAATTTATCAAGAAAATTATAGAACTAAAACAAACAATAAAGCGTCCACTCTTCAATTATTAAATCATTATTTAAGGCTAATAATGAAAAAATAGCATCAAAGATTCAAAGGTTGCACCTGCATTTAAATGTCCTTTCTTAATCTTTGTTTTCTGCCAAAGTGGACACTGATTATGGGATAGTACTCACGACAAATTGTTTGGATCCATCATATTTTCATTTGTAAAGCAACCCATGTAAGAAAATTCAAAGAAATTTTGCACCATGCTACATTGAAGAAATTACTACGTTTTGAGTATGGCCCGTTACCCATGAAGCGATGACAAATGTAAATAAAATTCAAAGAAACCATGCATTATAATGAATGGTGCAATGACTAGTTACCTATGAAGCTGTTCCGTGATGGCATCAACAGAGAGTGTGGAGAATGGGGTGGCATATCTCAAGGAACCACCACAAGCTATTCCCTTCCCTAAAGCAGCCTCTAGGAGTTGACCAGGAGTTTGTCGTGAAGGAAATGCATGTGGATTTATTACAATATCCGGTACTATCCCTTGTATTGTGAAAGGGAAGTTCTCTTGAGACTCCAAAAAGCCTAGAACACCTTTTTGCCCATGCATGCTTGAGAATTTGTCTCCGAGACATGGGGATCGAACCTGCAGTAAAATGTAAGTAAAATCTTTCTGACATTCTAATAAAGGGGCAAGCCTAAAATCCTTCCGAGCCACATTTGGTATAATACTGCATTATAACAAATTACATGTTTTTCACATTGTGCGCATATGCATGTATAAATCTAAAGGTCCATGCATGTGCATGTATGTTGCACGCAAATTTGCAGATGTGCATATAAAAAAAAAATTTATTGGCACCGGGTGTCCAAGACCAGTATCCCGATTAATCCCTGGCGTGCACAGGCCCTCAACAAGGAGTTTCCCGCTAGTGCACCTTAGGTAATTCAAAGGAAAAATTCTCCAGTCCAATGGCCCCTAGAGATTGTTTGCACCCAAGGGAATTTGAACCTTAGACCTAGGGAGAACATACCCCCAAGCCCAAGGCCTTTACCACTTGAGACAACCCCTAGGGGTTATATTTACATATGGGTTCAAGGGCATCACAGTATAAACTACCTGTCTCAGGGACACCACAGCAAAATTCTTTCCATCATCATTAGAAGACAGCACAACTTTCTGAACCATGCCCCTTTCAGTGTGCTTCAATTTAATACTGTGGTCATTCCCAGATTCTGCACACCTCCCTATGACAATGTCACCACTCTGCAGGTTTGCACCAATGAAAGGGAAACCATCATCATCAAGACTGTCAACACGTCCAATCTTACTTTGAATCTTGCCAAAGTTGACACAATCATCAGGTTTCCGCCTCTTTTCCAAAGTTTCCTTATTGTCAACCTCGGCCTTATAGCTTCTAATGTGCTCAGACCGAAACATACCACGCTCCAACGAAGCCTTGTTCATCACCAAGGAGTCTTCTTGGTTGTAACCTAGGTGAACATTGACTGCCACAATAGCATTCTGGCCATTGTATAATTCAGGCTTTGGCAGTATTCCATGATGACCCAGAGGAGATCCTGGTTTTCCAAGACAATCAGAGGCGATAGTCCTGAAAAGTGGCCTCTGAGGATACAATAGACTGTGAGACAGAGTATCTACTCTAATATTAGGATTTGTTGTGGAGAACCCTATAGCCTGTGAAGAGTGCTTCTGAGACTGGTAAAGGACCCTTCTGGCATGGTCATGATTTGCATATGGGACAATTCCACAGCTCAAACCTAATAAAAATGACATATCTAGTTCACAGTGGGTGTACTGAGCAGGTGACTTTCCCTCTTTTTCCATGAACAGATACTTGATGCCCCATGCAGTACGACAGTCTTCTTCTTCTTCAGTTCCAATTAGCTCAATTATGCCCTTATCCAAGAGATATTGGAAGGTGTAATTTTCACCTTTATATCCTTTAACCTTGTTCAAATTTGCAACAACTAAAAGAGGCCGTAGAATCCTACCAGCATCAGAAAATATGCGCACTTCTTCATGCTGCTCATCTCTTTTGATTTCAACCTGCAAGACTAAATCACTATTAAAGATGTTGGAAATGCCAGAAGAATTTATCAACTAACACAAACCAACTAAAGTTGAACAGCAGATTTACAACCATCGGTTAAGGACGGCTACTTCATGTGGGTTAGGTATGTTTCAAAGCATTTAGCTGGGAGGAACAAAAATACCCATAGCAATTCTCAGTAATGTAATGAGATCAACACAGCATACCAAAGATAGGAAAATGTACAATTAAACTATACACTTCAATATTATAATTTCAAGTACAATTCAGTATTTAGATTTAGATGAGCATCATATCACGCATGACAAGAAAATGAACTTTTGAGAGCATAAATCAAATTAGAATATAGTGAAAAACTTGAACTAACAATTGTTTTTGCTATTTATATAATTGATAAAAGTAAATAGAGTTCTCCCATCCCAATCTCATTCTGCAATATTGATGTGACCCTCTCCATCAACCCTCAGATCAGCTCTTGTTTTTTTAATAACATATAAGGCTTAAGTTAATATAATTGGATAAAAGTGGGATGGGGGTATAGTTCATAGCATTTTCCAAGTAAATATTATAGAAGGCGGAAAATAATTTCAAAACCACAGAGCAAATGAGATTTAAGAGTGATAGGAATATTGTGGCTAAGTATTCAGCATAAATTAACCAGGCAAGGCATCCACCAACAAGCTAGCCCATATAGAAAAAAATAATAGCTTGCAGTGAGGCTGTCCACTAGCATGCATTAAGGTCAGCCTATTTATGTACATATTTTCCCACAAACAGCGACCACCTACTAGAAAGTTTGCCGAGCAGACTTACTTATCAAAAAAAAGTTTGCCGAGCAGACTTCCTCAAGCTCTTATAAAATACTAACAACTTTATATCCAAAGCAATATTCCAAAAATCTCTCTCCGTACGTAAAAGCTTCCAAAAATATTTTCAAGTCTAAGATGGTGGTCATGGCTTCTTGATGTTGCTGGTGGTATATTGTTTGGAAGGAAGATGCCTTCCATGAAACGTATTGTCATTGAATATTCGAAGTGAGTAGAGAGGGACGTGAGGTGCTTATTACAGAGAAAGGTTGGAAGGCTGTGAAAAGTTTGAGCTTGGGTGTAGACACTGTGCGATGGTTTTCAAGAACTCTGGAGGGATGTGCGAAACCTGGAAGCAAGGAGTTTTATTCCGCTCACCGTGAAGGAGGCAGAGCTTTCATCGCACAACAGTGTTCAAACGCTCATGGCGTTTACATGGCTTTGTTGGAGTACAGTGGGGGAGGCCGTCACAACTTCATTTTTATCCCAGAGGACAGGGATGGAGCGGGGTGGAGAAATATTGCGATAACATTACAGGAGGCTGGTAGAGAAGGGGGGAAAACTTTCCTTCCACCTCCATCTCGGTCGTACAGGGAGGCCCTAGAGTCGTCTCGAGACGTGCAAAAACAAGAGAAATCATGTTTTCAAAAGTTAGACGGCAACCCTCTTTTGGCAAGTAACCAGTACAATGAAGGAGTTGGCAGTGCATGGTTGGGGCAGAAAGTAGAAAGGGTGCTAAAGGAACTAAACGATATGCAGTGGAGGATGAAGGAGATGTCTGGCCAATTAGTTAAGTTGAAACGCTGCATTGAAGGACTCTCTGAAGGGGAGTGGTGCATGGGCTCAGGCCCTGGCCCATTTGCGGGAATGAAAGTAGGAGAGGTCCAGTTCGGTGGGCCTGTAGCCCAAGGCATGGGTGGGTCCAAAGGCAAGGCTAAGGTGGGTAGTTTGGGAACTGGGCTTCAGCCCAAGAAGACATATCTGACGGGCTTCTCCTGGCGCAAAAAGATCCCGCACGGTGAAGGCCCATCGGAGTCCAAACTTGAGGCACCAACGCTGGCGAAGTCTTAGATGTCCCCGCCGAAGGCCTTGGAGGTGCCAACGGTAGCAGTGCCGTCGTCCGAAGCCGCATTGGGGCAAAGTGGAGCGGAGTCGAGTACTGTTGCTCCTATAGCTGTCACGGGACCTGCGCAGAACAAGTCAAAGGTGGTCTCTGTCCTCTTTCCAACGATCGCATTTGTTGTCCCTCCGACAATGGTGGCTGGGCTTACACAGACGACGTCATATGATGATGGGCAGGCCTTGCCGTCGTTCTCCATGGCATCTATTGACTCGGGACTTGCACAAAACGGGTCGCAAACTTCACAAGTGGCATTTGGAGATTTTTTGGCTTCAAACAGTGGTGTTATGGTGGTATCTGGAGTTGTGGAACAAGATGTGCTTTCTGTGACGGAGCCAGAAGGGGTAGATTTGCAGTTAACTATCTGTGAAGAGGAGTGCTTTAACGGGGGTGACGCTAATCCAATACGCATGGTTCCTCCAAATCCAAATTCAGACCATTTCATTTCGGATTGGGTGTTTAAAAAAGTGGAGGAACTGCAATATGTTCTTGGGGTGTCTTGTCCAGGTTTTGAAGAACAATTCAAGGATCTTATTGTTGCCATTGAAGATAGTCGTTCGAAGTCCGCCACTAAGAGAGATAGGGAACTTAAAAGGCTTGAATGCTCTATAAATTATGAAGTGAAGGAGGGGAGTGGCGGAAGGGATCGAATGAAAGGGATGGGAGTTTCTGTTGTCCATGAAACCTAAGATCCTCTCATGGAACGTGCGGGGGCTTAATGATCGCAATAAGCGCCTCCGCATTAAATCTTTATTGCGATCATGGAAGGTTGATGTGGTATGTATTCAAGAAACAAAATTGAGGACCGTCGATAGAAGACTTATTCGCAGCTTGTGGGGATGTTTGTATGTAGGTTGGTCTTATTTGCCTTCAGAAGAAGCTACCGGGGGTGTTCTCTTAATGTGGGATAAAAGGGTTGTGGAGGTGACTGAGGAATGCATTGGGACTTATTCGGTTGCTAATCTTTTTAAAAACGTAGTATATGGGTGGGAATGGGCTTATGTAGCCATTTATGGGCCTAATTCGGATAGTGTGAGGAGAAGACTTTGTTCGGATCATTTCCCTATCTTGTTAGATTGCGGAGGAGTTCATAGGGGCCGCCAGTATTTCAAGTTCGAAAATGTGGCTAACAGCGGAAGGATTTGTTGAGAAAGTTCGTTCTTGGTGGTCTTCTTATCAGCTCACGGGTACACCTAGCTTCATTCTTGCAAGCAAGCTTAAAGCTTAAAGCAAGATTTAAAGAGGTGGAACATGGAAATCTTTGGCAGTATTGACATCCAGAAGACAACCCTTATGGAGGAGTTACAGGAGTTGGAGGGGCAGGTATCGAGGGGAGATAGTTCCGAATAGGCTCTGTTGAGGAAGAATGTGGTGGAGACTGAAGTAGAGAGTGTTGCTAATGGAGGAGACCTCATGGCGACAAAAATCCAGGGCTCTTTGGTTAAGGAGATAAATGTACAAATTTCTTCCATAGAGTGGCTAACTCACATAGGAGCAACAACACTATTGAGACACTCAGGACAGGTAATCTAGTTCTTTCTTCCCCTATTGAAGTAGAGGATCATATTGTGAATTTCTATGAGAATTTGCTCACGGAACCGGCTAGTTGGAGGCCGAAACTCAATTTGCCTTTTGAGTCAATTGGCATACAGAGTGCGAATTGGCTGGAAAGATCTTTTGAAGAGGATGAGGTGTATAAGGTCATTAGCTGTATGGCTAAAGGCAAAGCGCCTGGGCCGGATGATTTTTCGATGGGTTTTTTCCAACATTGTTGGGAGATTGTGAAAGGTGATTTAATGCAGGTTTTTCTTGAATTCCATGCTTTCAAAAAATTTGAGAAATGCCTTAATGCAACGTTCCTAGCTCTCATACCGAAGAAACATGGGGCGATGGAAGTGGAGGATTTTCATCCTATAAGCCTGGTGAGTGGGGTTTACAAAATTATTTCGAAGGTCCTTGCTAATATGTTAAGCGTGGTGATGGAGCAAATTATTTCAAAACCTCAAAATGCCTTTGTACAGGGGCGGCAGATCCTTGATTCAATTCTTATTGCCAATGAGTGTTTGGATCACAGGTTGAAAGAGGGCACACCAGGTATCCTATGTAAGCTTGATATGGAGAAAGCATATAACCACGTAAATTGGGATTTACTCCTATACTCTCTTGGGAGATGCGGTTCTAGTGACAGGTGGATTTCATGGATTCGCCATTGTATTACTACTGCTCGATTCTCAGTGTTAGTTAATGGTACCCCTGCGGGCTTCTTTAATAGTTCGCGTGGATTGAGGCAAGGGGACCCTTTGTCTCCATTCCTTTTCGTTATTGTCATGGAGGCACTTGGCCGGATGGTGAAGGCTGCGGTTGAGGGTGGTTTCTTTTCTAGATTTTCGGTGGGTAATGAAACAAATGGCTCTATTATGATCTCACATCTTCTATTTGCAGATGATACACTCATTTCTGTGATGCGGAGTTGGGTCAAATTCAAGCTCTACGAGCACTTTTGTTATGCTTTGAAGCCGTGTCGGGACTTAAGGTCAACCTTGGCAAATCTGAGATGGTGGCGATGGGTGGGGTGCCTCAAATAAGCAATCTAGCAGCTCTCTTGGGGTGCAATGTGTCTTCTCTGCCCATGAAATATTTGGGCCTCCCTTTGGGGGCGCCTTTCAAAGCAAGAGCTATTTGGGAAGGGGTTATTGAGAAAGTGGAGAAAAGGTTGGCTGGGTGGAAATGGCTGTATCTATCTAAGGGAGGGCGGATTACACTAATCACAAGCACTTTATCTAATCTTCCGACCTATTTCCTATCTTTATTTCCGTTGCCTGCTGGGGTGGCTAATAGGATCGAGAAGTTATTTCGGGCTTTCTTGTGGGATGGTTTGGGGGAGAAAAACAAATTTCATCTTGTCAATTGGAATAAAGTTTGTTCCCCAATAGCGAGTGGAGGTTTGGGTGTGCGTAATCTAAGGACTTTCAACAAAGCGTTATTGGGGAAATGGTTATGGAGGTATCATTTGGAGGGTGAGTCTTTGTGGAAGGAAGTTGTCAACTCTAGACATGGAGGTGCTTGGGGTAGTTGGTGCACTAATTTAGTGAGGGGCGGTATGGCGTGGGTTTGTGGAGATATATTTGGGGGGTTGGCAGTGTTTCGAAAACAACATCCGTTATGTGGTTGGCCAGGGTACTAGAATAAGGTTTTGGCAGGATATTTGGTATGGTGAGCGCTTTTTGGAGAGGGCCTTCCCAGCGCTCTATAGCATTGCTGCTAATAAGGAGGCTACGATGGCAGATGTGTTAGTGTTTGCTCATGGTACTTATCAATGGAACATTCCATTCACTCGGGATAATCATGACTGGGAGCTGTCTACCATTGTAGAATTTTTCAGCTTACTACATTCCTCAGGAGATCTCGCAAGAGGTTCTATGGCACAGGTTGATAGAATACAATATAGAACCAGTAGTAGGAAGAAGTTCACAGTGAAGGCATATTATAAAAGGCTGGCTTCACAAGGTAATGTACTTTTCCCGTGGACGAGCATTTGGAGATCTCGCATACCCTCCAAAGTAGCTTTCTTTGTGTGGACTGCAGCCCTGGGGAATATTTTAACCACGGACAACTTACGGAAGAGGGGCCTCATTGTGATGGATTGGTGTTATATGTGCAAAAAACATGGGGAATCAATAGACCACCTTTTATTGCATTGTGAGGTGACGAGAGTTGTGGGATGGGATATTTAGTAGAGTGAATGTTGCTTGGGTTATGCCATCAAAGGTGGTTGATATGCTTGCCTGTTGGAAGGGTATTCAAGGCTGTCCTCAGGTGGCTGCAGTTTGGAAGATGATACCTTTATGCATTATGCGGTGTATTTGGATGGAGAGTAACGCGAGGTGTTTTGAAGATAGAGAGAGAACAATAGCGGAGCTTCAAAACTTTTTTCTACACACTTTACTCCTATGGTTTTCAGCTATTGTCCTTAATGGAAACAATGTGCATGATTTCTTATCTTTAATGTAGTTCTTTTAGAATGTATTTAGGCGTTTTCTTTTGTATACTCCCTGTGTACATGGGCTATGCCTATCTTTCATTCATATCAATGAAACTTACTTCTTATAAATAAATAAAAAGCAATATTCCAAAAATGGTTCAATCTATCTGCCTCAATTATAACACAAGTATGGTTATATATGGTTTGACTAATAGAGAACCTGATGTAGCAACTGCTTTTGGCGTCGTTTATTCCTGAGCTCAGCAACAAATGAAATGGAATCTTCACAAACTCCAACCCATTCCCCATTCAAAAACACTTTATATTTTCTACACACTGAAGCATCATCTGCCAACTCCTCCATCCCACAATCAAAAAATATAGTAGTCATAGGCTCCAATATGTTTGTGCTTACTAGGCCAGTGATGGCCAAATTTTTCACAAGCCCACAATTTTCACCGTCTGGAGTAGACAGAAAGCATACCCTCCCCCAGTGAGAAGGATGTCTGCACACAGAAAATCCTATCAGATAATATTTTACAGTTCTAGTTGACAAACATCTCAAATACCAAACGCATAAAGCACTCAACATTCCAATAACAAGGAAAAAAATATGCATATGCTACAGCAGACATAAATTGATACTGAAACATAAGACATGATAATTTTAAAACAGTTCATGATACTGTATGCATAACATATAGGGGAAAACTCACTCAAATGCTAATTGCAATCTGAAATTACTTAAACCTCGCTACTTTGACATGTCTCTAGAAAGCAAACAAAGACAGTAAAGGAAAAAAATAAAAAAAAGAGGAAGAATAATTCACCTAATGTCTGAGACATCCTTTTCTTGTATAAGTAACAAATACTTCCATCGGCATCTCTAACACCAACCCACCAGTATTTCACCTTAGACATAATTTCTTTGTTAAATCTACTAAGTTCAATGCATTTATTTTCTTATCATCACTTTATCACTTGCTCATTATTACTTCATTTCCAACTATAGAAAGCATATATTTATTTATAAGATAAATTTGATTAATAATCAAGAAAAAGAATTATAGGCATTACCAAGGTACATATGGAGTATACTTCAAAAATAGCATACATATAAATTGTGAAGCCTGAGAAGAAACAGAGACTCGTCATCAATAAGAGAGTTGCAACTTTCATTCTCTTTCCCGTTCCTGCTCTCTTCAATTAAGTTGCCAAAGAATATTCATTCTGACCTCTCCACATTTCATTTTTACATACCATAAATTCATTAGATTACTGACCTCTCCACATTTCATTTTTACATACCATAAATTCATTAGGGGAGAACAATCTCACGATAATGCCAAAGGCCATATACATTCAATGTCACCTCTTGATCACGGATTGGAAAGTGTGCTTCAAGGAGTCCTGAAATTTCAGGTCAACTTACCCTTTTGCATTAATGAGACACATTAATAACAATTTCAGGTTTAACTTGTTTGCTAAAATCAAATGTTTTAAATTGCTAGTCCAGTCAGCATTTATCTTTAGTGTGATTGGTTGTTCAGACCAAGAACCACATTGCACACAAATTAATGGTGCGCACCCGAGCCAATATTAAAACATTAACTCTGCTTTACAGGGAAGGGACAATTAATGCTAAATGGACCGGGATTTTTTTGGGTAAGTGCCAAATAGACCAAGATATAGTAAAGAGAATGTTGACGACGCCATTTATATCCCAGCAGACAAGTTCAAATCTGCGATTTTTTTGCACAATTCCCCGAGCATTCTCATTCAACCAATATGTCAAAAAAGGGGATTGTATGACCAGTAACGAATAGAAAAACACCTCATACATGTTCAAAACCACTTACGGGTATCTGGCATCGCCAACTTTCCCTGTGTACTGAACCTGCTGGCGTGTTCTCCTCATTTCAGCCAATGTCTGTAATGGATTTGTTCGCCCTAGTGTTGCCACTACACCTGAAATCCTTTCCATCCTCTTGAAAGGATGTGACCATGCTCCAGTTGAGAATGCTCGTGTAAGACCATTGGTGATTATGGAAGCATCCAGATAGTGTTCAATTGGACGCACACTACGCTCTCCATAAAGGTCTCTCTGCAAAACCTTTGCCATGCGCTTCCGTGCATGTGCAAGATGCACTCTCAGCTCCCGCTCAAGTAGCTCACCTGCCAAGTCAAACCTCTTGTTTCTAAAATCATCCCTGTTATCACATTTTCTGCGGCCTGTGTAAGCCTGCAGGAGGCACTTCACCATATACCCAAGAAAACGAGCCTTCAGTTTGGGGACCTTGAGTCCCGGAAACAGATACTTGCTAAAGCACTCTTCAATAGATTCCCCAGGAGGAAATTTCGTATTCTTTACAAGTTTATCTACATAACTTAGAGCTTTCTTTACTCTACGAAAGCCACCACATTTCTCATCAGCTTCGCGAATTGAGGCAAACAGTATGTTCGATATGCTGGCATCTTCAGTGTCATAATCAATCAGGTCCATAGCTTCTCTGTCTGATGATACACCAAGAGCAAAAAACAATATCCATAAAGGGATTTCTGTCGACAAGAAATATACAGTAAGAACTTTCTCTCCTCCTTTGATATCTTCAATTTTAGAAATCCCCACCAGTTTCATGATTAACCTATTCTTCTTTGTTTCTGACTTGTATGCAACTGTCCAACCTTGATTATTCAAAATCCAAAGCCTCTTCATACTTAGCTGCTCCTGAGCAACAAATGTCTGCAATAATCACAATATAGAGATCATAGAAACATTTGGCCAAAAGAAATAAACATCTATCAATTACCAACATACTGCATAGCATATTAAATTTACAAAAGATTTTAGAGACAGCAGAAGAAAAGGTAAAGAAAACACGTTTTTATAAAATATTAAAAAATATATATATATATATATGAAAAAACCTAGCAGGCCAACAACCAAAAATTGAAAATAAATATCTCCATGAAAGTAATCAACGGCAAATAATGCAAACTAACTTTGGAAAAAAACTACAATTTAGGATATAGAAGCAATGGGATCTGGACCTAGAACAAGGACATCTATACCAAAACCTGAACATAGGACATCAGTCCTTTCTATTGGATTCACACTTTTTGTATATATCACATTTTTTTGGTGGGGAAGGGGGGAAGTCTATCCGATTCACAAGGATGAACAACGGGGAGGTGGTTAAAGGGTTCAACCACCTCGACTCCTTTCTCAATCTGATTTCAAGACTCTGGAATGAAAAACTGCCAATAGACCGAAACGTTAAAAATTCATGATCAAACAGTCCTCATGAAAACAATAGAGTATAGGCTGCTGAAAAAGGCATAGAAAACCTTTTTCTTTGCTTTTTCTATATATTTCTTGCAGAAAAACAAAAAAAGCTGAAAAATAAACTAAAAATAGAAAGGAAAAAATTTAAAGAAGCAACAAGCCATTAGTAAACTGAAAGGTACTGGAAATATAGAATAAAATCTGCCACTTTCAAAGAGAGGAAGTATGAACGCCCCCAAAATCCACGGCATTTATTTCCAAGCTCAGTTGCATTTTTTACTTGGACAGCTGCGCTTGGAAAGATTTTGACAGTTGATAATTTAAGGAAGCAGGGGGTATGGTGGTCATGGAGTGGTGCTACATGTGCAAAAGGAATGGAGAATCGATAGATCGCTTGCTTTTACATTGTGAGGTGGCGGGGGAATTATGGGCTGGTATCCTTGATAGAGCCAGACTGAGTTGGGTAATGCCTAAGAGTGTGGTGGAATTACTAGCGTGCTGGAACAGGAGGCATACCAGTGCACAATTGGCAGCAGCGTGGTGTATGATACCTTTGTGCTTAATGTGATGTCTATGGTCAGAAAGGAATGATAGGTGCTTTAACAACAAGGAGAGTGCAGTGGGGGACATTTGGAATTTTTTTATATTCTCTCTTTTACAATGGTTTTCTGCTATTGTATTGAAGGGTGGGAACGTCCATGAGTTTCTATCTTCTTTTCAGCTCACTAGAATGTAATTAGGTGTCTCACTTTGTATACTTCATGTGTACTTGGGCATTGCCTAGTTTCATTCTATTCAATAAAGCTACTTATTTACTTATCAAAATAATAATAATCTAAGAGCTTGGAAAATTTGCTAACATTTTTTTTTATAGGTACAAAGAAGTTTTATTGATCCACGTAAATAGGCAAAGCCCGAATACACAAGTATACAAGAAAGAGCCTAATTACAAACTACGTGCTACTGATAGTAGCGTAGAAAACATTAAGACTCACTCCATCCCATACAATAGAAGAGGCCCAGAGCAACAAAGTATGAAAGAAGAAGTCCTTAAAACTGTACGGAGAGCGTTCCTTATCCTCAAAACAAAGTATGAAACATTTATTAGACAAGATATTATTCTCTTAGACAGGAGATCCTGGAAAATTGATTCAACATGTAAAACATCTTACTCCCAACGTGCAATGTGTTTATTATGTATCTTAAAAAAAAATCATAATATTTTTATAGTATTTTTATATACTAATTAATGAGCATATCCTTGCCACATACCTTCAAAAATTGACATAAAAACATTTCCATATTGTTTCTTATATGTGTCAGTGTTTCATAGTAAAAATATCGTTTAAAGAGGAGCAAGTTAAAAGTGAGGAGAAAATCAAGTTGAGCTGCAACCATGGATACAAACCCTATACAGGACAGAAACCCAAAGAAAATATTATTCAAACTCACCTTCTCCGCACCCTTGATCAAAAAATAACCTCCATTATCGAACTCACAGTCTCTTTTCTCTGCTCCTTTCATTCGGCAGATATCGGACTTCACCATCACAGGGATCCTCCCTATTGTGATATCCCTGTTATCTTCAGTTATGACATCTCTGTCGATATATTGATCTTTTCCAGTTTTAAACTTGTCACTTCTGACAAGTTTTTGAGTATATACCTGATAAATTATATGAGTGCAGCAGAGTCAGATAAAAATTCTGCAATTTTCTTCTCAGCAGATAAACTACACAACAAGATGATACACATGTATAATATACAAAGAAATTTGTCAACAGCGATACTGGGCAGTAGACTTTAGCTGTAAGATCCTTTCTTAAAGTTAAAGAGCCACATAACAAAAGCAGCCTCTAATTGCAACGTACTAGTCAGAAATAGGATATAAAGCGTGCACACAAAAAAACAGATAAATAGCAACTTATTTGCACTTAATAAGGGAAAAATCCTTCAAATAAATTAACACATACCGAAGAGGAATATAATGAAAAATGAGGATGTGCATGTGTGTGGGCGCGTAAGATTGTGTTCGTGGGACAATCAACAGAACAGTTTTGCACAGGTTAGTTCAACTTTCTGAAAAGCAATTTTCCCCAATGTCACAAAAGTTACAGATATTGTGTAACAAATTGTACTTACTAAAATAATATAACAACTCCAGCATACTCTACTACAAAAGTACAAATGTTAAATCAGGAATTGTTTAGCTAATAAAGGAATCATGATACAGAATCTCAGCTATGATAAGCAGAACAGTAGCATCATCAACAATCCAAGTGCCAAGCTATTGTCAGAATAAAATGGATTTTGTTCACCTGAACATGAATTTTCACTTTCATCTTTGATGAGTACGTCATGTTCTGAAGCCGAGCATGCCTAGGAAACATATCGTTGTCCTTCTCACCACCCCAGAAGCTTGGTTGGTCAAGGCTGACCTTCCCAAATCTAACTGAAGCATATCGCCACTCACTCTCTCCCTTCTTTGAAGGGTCAAATCCAGGCTCAACAATAATCTCACCAAAAGAATCAAATACCTTCTGGAGACCATTCTCGATGAAGTCATTGTATGAGTTAATTTGGTGACTAATGAGACCATACTCATTAAAGAATGACATGGCTGCCTTCTTACAAAATCTTTTCAAAAACTCTTGGTCCAGATCATGTATGCTATATGATTCAATAAATTCCTCATCATCTTCATCCGTACCAAACCCATTTGAAAGATTATCACCCTTACTAATAGCAATATCTTCCTTGGCATCAGATGACTCCTCCATTGGCATCTAAATCTGTGAAGAAAACAAGGACAAAAGATCAAAAAAAAAACTGTCAAAGCAACCATATAAAAACCTAAATGATCCATTTAGCAGGGGAGACACTTGTTGGGTCCGTTCAGTAGCAGAATTAAATCATCTTTTTTTATATATATAAGTAAACAATATTATTGATAAGAATTGGCAAAGCCCAGTACACAAAATGTTATACAAGAGACAAAAAGCTATCTAGGTCGCAGAAGTGAGAACAAGAAAATCATGTTAAGGCCATTAAAATCTATAGCTAAATCATCTCTTCTTCTTTTTTTCCAAAACAAAATATGGAAAACCACACATACAATGCATGGAAAAATAAATCTTCCTAAGAGACACGTCATAAACCAAAAGAACAAAGACGTTTTAAAAAGTGACATCTGAAGCTCGCATTAATTCAATATCTTAATCCTTTTTATCGGTAGTTTAATATCTTAATCCTTATGTGAATTAGCTGGAGTTTCTGACTTTTTTAGGTACAAGTAGACCTCTAAAATGTAATGAGGTAGACGAAGTTATGCTTGCATTAGATGCTTCAATCACAACTAGACCTTCAAACTTCAAATATTCTGAAATATCCCATATTAGCGTAAGCTCTAGAATCAAGAAACAAAAAAATAAGCAAATCGAAATAAAACCACATATAAAAACCAGTTCTTTCCTCAGTTAAATCTTTTGCCTTCCCAAAACAAAATGCATTATATACATATACAGGGATTTGGATTTTCCTCAGCTCTTACACTATCATTAGCTGGTATAATCTCTTATTTTCTTTTTAAAAAAAAAAAAAATCAAAGCTTTCCTAAATCAATCAATTTACATGCAGTATTTTCTAGTGCATCCACCAGTCGCATTCAACAGGATTCTTCATGAGCCAAACCGAATCAAAAGTACCTTTTTTTTTTTCTTTTGTTGCCCGAAACTCCAACGTAATCATTAAAAAAAATGAAGACGATCTTGGTTTGCAACAGTAAAAGAAAAAATATAAATGCGGAGAGAGAGAGGGAGAGAGAGAGATACTCACATTAGAAACTTTCCTGCAGGAGTTTGGAAAAACCCCAGCCAGAAATCAGGGATTCCAGGGGTTTTGTTTTTTTTTTACACTCCCTGCCACACAATGTGTTCGTGTGCGTGTGATTTCTAGGGTTTAAACCACGCAATGACGCAAATACTCTGAACTCTCTGTCCGTCTTTCACTTCCACGGAGAAGAGTGGAGGACCGTGATGAAAAATTTTAGAACAAAAACCCCGAAATCCAAACCGACGCTCCCTCCTCCTATTTAATCACAATAACAAATATGTCCTTCGTAAGACTAATGTGTCCACGCTGCTCTTAAAACATGGGAATTAAGCAGACGTTGAGTGACAAGCATAGCAAATTCACTCTTTCGCCTCCGAGATTTTTTTTTTTCCTATTGAAAAAGATACTTCTAACCGTAATTGTGCAGCCGTCGCATAATCGTTTTGAAAAAAAATAATTCTATATATAATCGTGAAATGTGTAACCGCCGCATAATCACTTTGAAAAATAGTAGGGTCTACTATTAAAAAATTAATTTTTTTCATGTGGGTCTCATGTTTTATTCATTTTTTTCAAAACGATTACACGGCGATTGCACAATTTAAAGTTGTAAATATATTTTCTCTTTGAAAAAAATAAATAAAATATGGGATTCACATAAAAATAATAATAATTATTATTATTTTTTAATAGTGAATTCCATTCTTTTTTAAAACGATTACGCAGCGTTTATGAACTTCACGATTATATGTAAAATTATTCTTAAATCTTATCATATTAATAATATAAAGATTACATTTTTCATACCCACTTATAAATATAATTATTTTTTAAAATCTACGTTATAAACCATTATTGGGAGCATCTATTTTGCATATATGATGTGGTATCATCTAGACCACACATCTTCCCAAGTGAGTGTTGGGAATAATCAACTAGAAGCAGCCACGCAGTAAGTGTAAAGTGTGCATTGCTATAGTGACTTATCTTTAACATTACTCTTTATCAATATCTCTCCTTTTATAAAAAAATAGTTTTTTACTTAAAAGGAAAGAATTTAAAGAATACAAAACTCTCAAAATTTTGCTTTTTTATACAAATTGGGAGTTTTGAAACCCGATTTTCATTTAGAGAACCAAGTTATAGGTCATCATATCATTAAATTCTTGACTATCGTATAGTTGTTTTGAAAGTTGAAGAAAAAAGATTAATTAGATCCAACAATGGCTGGATTTGCAAACTCATCTGCTACATTATTGACCGGTGACGAAATGAGAAATGAGAATATCGTACCAAAGCTCATAGAACTATCATGATGATTGTTTTACTCGGTGGATACAATTTATTACTAACAAGAAATCAATTTCAGCCATGACTGTATATAGCGTTATTTTGAAAAAATCATTTAAATAACTTCCTAAATAATGACACAGAGGTATGCTTGATATTATTTAAGAGAAGATGATAATACTCGTGATTTCTCTACAATAAAGAATTGCTAATGGAAAAATTTTAAAGTCATGTCCATATAACATAAAACTTGGCACCTAATACATATAATTGATACCCTTTTTTTTTTTATCCAATTAGATAAAAGTAATGATATATATACAAATTTCTTCAATACCTTTGAATTTTGATACAACTATATTCTTAGTATTTTTATAAAATAATATTATGTTTATAAAAACATATCTCTCATTTAAAACATAATAGTGTAAGGATCGTAAAAATAATTGTGTATTCGTCATTTTTTTTTTTTAGTAATGATATATACAAATCTCAAATAGACAAGGTTCATATAAACATTTTGTAAAATAATGGATCCCACTAATAAATAATAATTTTTTTTACACTTTTTTAAAGTAGGGTCTATTTTTTATAAGGACTTATATGAGACTTGTCTATTTGGAATTTGTACAAATCATTTCTTTTTTTTTTTTAGTAATAATACACATACAACCCTTTTACAACTAGTTCACAGTTCATTTTAAACCAACCAATGCAATTTGACACCTATTCCACCTCCATTTTTTCTATCTTAAATGTGCAAATCAAGGAGCGTTAATGATCTTAAATGTCTGCAAGGTAAAAGATTTTATTACATCATCTATAATCCAAACATTACAACTTTCAAATCATGTTTGTAATAATAATAATAATAATAATTACTAAGCTGGAAAGCTTTTGAATAGGAATATTAATACGTAATACTCTTATTCTATTACAAAATATTACATTATAAAAAATAAAAAAAAATGATATTTATAATCTTGGAGTGTCAGTCTCGCTCATCCTCTTTGAAAAAATTGTTTAAATATGAGAACCACTTGAAATTTTTATTTTTGTAACGATGGACCTCATTTTTTTTTTAAAGAGAATGCACGGAACTTACACACCATAAAATTGTATATAGTATTACTAAAAAAAAATGAATACAAACAACTTTAATAATATGATATTTTCTTCTAGAATGCGAGTACCGCATCTCTTACGCTCCTTAATTAAAAATTGACTATCTTCCAACTGCAAAGACGATCCCTTGCATTATCAACATCAAATAAAAATAAAATATCGGAGATTCGGTCCACTCCCAATTTTGGTCAAAATGTCCATCACAATCGATAGGAATTGTGGACGCTATGAGAGGAGAATAATATAATGAAAAATGAGGAAGGCTAAAGAGAAGTCATTATAGCAGTGTATACTTTGCACTCACTGCGTAGCTACTTCTAGTTGATTGTTCTCAACACTCACTTAGGAATATGTGTAGTCTAGATAATGCAACATCATGTGTGCAAAATGGATGCTCCCAATAATAGCTTCTATCTATATTTATTCATAAAAAATTATATTCATAATTTCTACATCACAGACTATACATAATTTTTTAATTTTTAATTTGTTTTCCTTACCAAATGTGTATTGTACGGTGATGAATAGAAGAATTCAAATAGTTTAGCAGAAATAAAACCAAAATAAATAAATAAGATAAAATAAAAATAAATATGGTGTGTCGAATGATAAGTAGCAAAGCTCAATATCGGTATTTTTTTTTTTTCTTTCATAATAACAATGTTCGTGGTCGTAAGACCCAGCAAAACTCATTTTTTTCACAATGCAATTATTCATACTTCTGTAAGTCAATTCATTGAATAGATTTTATTAACTATAAAGGTAAATGTAGATTAATTCGCTAGTTTATGGAATGATGTCGGCCTTGAAATAGCAGAAAATGATACATGGGAAATAGGCTTCAATCAAGGCGGCGCAGGAGATACTCAACTTGGACAAGCTTGGTGAGCGGCATTACCCACTCCGCATAAAGGCGAGAAACAACAGACGGATCAACCTTGTACTTCCCCTTTTTTGCGTTGGTATTGTCCAATGTAACTTCTTGTCCAAACACCATAGCCTTCTTGGCAACTCTCTTTTTTACCATCTCCTCCACACTCTCAACTGTCAGCAGTTTCATCAAAGCATCTCTGTCCTGAAAGAACCAAACACATTATCCTTATGGAATACATGATTTTATTTTCTTCTCTCCCTTCAGGAGTTGGCGCTTACACAAATTAAAGTTAATATATTGTTATGAAATGCCTCTCATTGGCATCATAAGTAATGATAATCTAGCAGAATATGGCAACAATGAATTTAATAGATAGCTAAGTCTCAGTGCATTGAGATCACAACAGAGCAAATAAACTACTATGGTGCTTAATGATGCACACGTCGTACCTGAGAGCGAATTGCTGGCTCATATTCTTGAGGGGATTCTCTGAATTTCACCTCAGCTACAAACTTTCCATAATGAATTCTTCTGGACAGGGCCTACAGGTAATAATCATACCATTCCTTGTTAAAATGCGAGTTACATCAATCAATGATCAAGACACCCTATTCAGAGCTCTCAAAACCTGAACTTACCACCTCAACTAAAATTTTAAAAAAGAAGAAATTTAACTTTGGACAAAAAGGGATACTTGAGCAGCAACTCGTCTTCTCGTATAAAATTTAAAGGGAAAAATGTCAACTTTGCACAAGAAGGGGCGTCAAATTGATCCTCAGGACTCGGGAGAAGTAAGATGGTTATAACTTTAAAAACGGGCACTGTAAAACACAAAGAAAAGGTTCACGGCACCTTTACCTGTAAGCACACGAGGTCGCTTGCAGCAGTTGATGCATAATTGCCATCATCACCGGGGGTAGCAAACAACGCAAGCAATTCATCGAAATACATTTTCCAGATGGACTTATTTATGTTAATGGAAGCAGCTGCTGGGTGCAAAACCTGTAGCTGGAATTAGATCCAAAAATAATCGACCTTTACAAAATTAAAAAGCAAAACCAGAGTTTTGGGGGCATATCATTACCTTTGTATAGTTGTAAGGTGGCGCTTCGGATGGCGGTAAGTCAGTAGGGAAAAAAGGATGTTCTTCAGGGTTTGTAAATTTACCAGCCTGTAATATTCGAGGTCATACTACAACTATGCACAATAAAGACTATATATATATATATATATATATATAAAGAATTATGTACAACAAAGCAATACAGTTGAGGGCTGAGATTTTCAGATCCTGTACCAGGTACGTTTAACAGGGTAAAGGAGGGAGTACAGGGTCCTATTTACCATTATAACGTTCATAGTTTCAAATTAAGACTGCCCAACTTAAGGACGTCCGACCCAAAAGCAAAGAATACAGAAGCCCAAAATTGCCAGTAGGCTGTCTGGTCTGACACTATGGTAATGTTTAGCGTTACAACTTTATTTTATTTTTTCTTTTGTTCTGTTAGAGGAATGACACATACCTTCGCTAGGAGGACCTCGGTTTCCCTAACAACAAACTGAACCAAGGAACCAGAATACCCAGGAAACTTAGCGTAAGAATGATTGTAGGCCGGAGAATTGATGGGGAACCGGGCCCGCTCAATCAGAGCGAAGATGATAGTGTCTTCTTGTCTGACCAAAGAATCTCTTAACGAATCAAGCGTCAGAGCATTCGCCGAAACAGAATCGTTGAGAGCCATTGCCATATGATTTTGTCTAGCAATACCATGAGATACCAGAAAAAAAATCAGTAATATCGACGACATTTTAACACGGATTTTTCCTCTCTCTTTTTTGTCAGAGACTGACAATGAAGAAGAAAAGGAAGGAAGAAAATGCAAAAGTGGATAATAAGCGAAATTTCTGACATTGCGGGAAAAAATAAGAACCACAACAATCGCGTTTCCATATTTAGAGGCCAATAGCCAGGTCAATCATCTTGTTGTTAGTTGTCGGACAGAAAGAAAAAGTCAATGAGAGAAATAAAATACCTTGAATTTAAACTGCGCTGCTATGACCTGTCCCTGTGGACGAGGAAGAGCCAGACAATGAGGTGCTGAATCTGCTGATGCCCGAGGGCGGAAGGGAGAGCTTTTTATATATCTTACATATAAAAATCTATATATATTAAACGCCGTCCGTGGGTTTGGTCCGTCGGCCGTCTGCAAATGTTTTTTTCAGGTTTACGGGCCCAACAAAATCCTTCTTATTCAAAATTTCCCTTTGCAAAAGATACCCTCAAAACTTTGTTGACTTTTCTTAATAGAAACAAAGGATTTTTACTTTCTTCATAAATTGCTTCGTGATTTCCACTCAATTGTTTATCTCTCGTAATTGTAGAAAGTATTTAGATTAAAAAATATCATTGTTTCTTGCACTATCCTTCCTTTTCTTTTATATCATTTCATTTGAGAGAAATGAGATGTGATGGGTAATTTGTAAATAGTAATAAGATAATTTGAATAATTGTAAAATGATTTGAGTTAAAATATTTTATAGGATTTTGAAAAATGTGAGATAAATAATTAAATTAAAATATTATAAAGTTAAAATATTAATTTTGTTTCATAATTTGAAATATTTAAATTATATTTTGTATTTTATTTGAAAATTTTTAAAAATTTGTAATAATTAGTAATAATTAGATAAAAAAATTGAAAAATTAATAATTAAAAATATTTATATTCAAATGGTGTTAGAATGTTGAGATAAAATAAGAGGATTCATGCCACCACATGTGAAACCGGACCTTATTCTTCACTCTCGTGACTCTTTGCTGTTTTAGACTTTTTAGTTCCAACCACAAGGAGGAAAAAAGAAACAAACATGGTAACCGTGAAAAACAGATTGGAACCAAAAATTTATGGTGAAAGAGAGCTTTACCCAATTTAAGTCATTGATATACATTCCAAGAAAATATATTAATTTTCTTTCCCATTCCTCTCTACATCTAATTAAGCTATGTTTGGTACTCACTATTTTTTCATTACTTTTTTTTATTATTCATTATGATAATATTATTATTTTTATTTATTTTATTATTATTCACAGATCATCTGATATCAATTTACTATCCTAACATAGCGTCGGGAAAAAATAGTAGAGTCTTTCTCCATAGTCCATACTCAACTTCGGCCCGAAATTGTAATTCTCATCTAAACTGACGAACAGAGGATTAATGTAAGATGATTTTAAAAAGTTAAACATATTACATACCTAACGGGGTCGTGATCAGAACACAATTCCGACCACAATATGCAGTAAATTTTGGATTCGGGTTGGGACGCCAGGTTTTTCAAGTCGGAGGAAACAATTCATTCAAGAAGAAGAATGACCAAGAGGTAGAAAGTAGTGATCTTCAACTTCTTGAATCCCACTGTGGTATTTCTTGAATCTATGGACTATTATTTTTCCCATTTACAATCCGCAAACTATGTCCCACACAAAAAACCAAATAGAAAAGGTAACTCACCATTAAACACCAAGCACAGTTACACATGCATGGTGGATTGATCAAAATCTCACTCAAAAAACTATTGTTTCCAATTTAATGCTTATGACCATAGCTAAGAGGTTTCTGAATCATGTTGGGAACCAAATCTCGAGGGCCCTGGAACATGCTGGGAAATAAATCTTGCAGTGCCTTTCCACCAAGAAACCTCTGTTTCTTTCTCTCGAAGCTTGTGCATGGCACATTCCAGAGCAGCTTCTAGTTCTTTTATCCGTTCTTGCTGTCTTGCTTCCAGTAGTTCATGCAACCTGCTCTCAAGTTCAGTGGGCTGAACACCAAAATGCACTTTGGTACCGGGATTTTGAGTGTCAATCACTTCGCCAAAACTCAAACGGGGGCTTCTGACAGATGTTATGTCCTTAACAGTCACCTGCGGTTCTTAGTTTACAAATATTCAGAGAATGAATCGAAAAAATTGGTATAGAACACCATACTAGAGACTATTCAGAAGAAAAATAAAGGCGGGGGTCACCACAATGTTGGGACCTCGGTAAAAATTTATAACCGAAAAATAAGGGGCCCTTTTTTCTTATTGGTCTTGAATTATGTATGAACCGAATGTCATTTCTAAATGGTCATTAACATATAAGTTGATGAATTAAAGGTTGCAAAAGAACTTTTTCCCACATCAGATTTGTGTTACTTCTAGTGTGGGTATTTGCAGCCTATTTGTAATATCAGAGCAGAACAAAGAAATCCACTTGCAAAATACAAGCAAAACGAGGAAGGAAGACTATGAATTTGATGATCATCTGTAATTGAAATTAAAATTTGTTTACAACTTTATATGATGGTTTCCACAATTTCCACTCACCATTGTTTTTTTCTGCTGTGTATGCTTCAACGAGTTTTCTCTCTCCAAGTGGATCTGCAAGCGCTCCAACTCAGCTTCAAGTTCTGCTTCAAGTCCGTCCATTCCTTCTAGGTACTCCTCTTGTTGAGGTGAATTATATTTCAAAGGCTGATCATGCATCAAAACTGTTTCCGAAATTGGTAAAACGTGTGATGTGGTTTGCAACTGCCGTGAAACCCTGCTGTTAGAGTTTGGACCTTCTAGTACATCACTGGTGGAATAAGCAACAGTGAAATTTGATTCGGACGCCTTAAACTCTGCATCCTTCCTTTTCAATTCTTCTTTGACATTAAGAAGAAGTGTTTCCACTTGCTTTCGAAGCTCCACCATCTTCGTAAGTTCATTTTTACTTGCTGCAATGAGATAGAGCAAACTACACCCAACTCCCAAGTTGAAAGAAGCATCTTTTCTGCAACGCCCTGGATATACTGGAAACATTAGAAGCTTTAAATCACATATAGCAATAGAAACAAATAACTGAGAGAGAAAAGAAGGGAAGAAAAATCAGACACGGTCCACCGGCCTTCATAACATCCCAAAGCATTTTAGTCATATGGAGATTGTTATTGCTATTAAATAGGTAGTATTACCAAAGAAAACTCATATGTTTGATTTATTTAATGGTACTTAGAGGGATTAAGGCGTATGATAGCAACCTTATGGTAATTGCTTATCTAATTTGTCAAGCTTGCTTGCTTATTTTTTGTCCCCTTCCCGCTTCCTGCAAGTATAGCAGATCATTTAGAAAATTACGACCTTTTTGTAAGGTGATGCGAGGGAGGAGTTCAGATTTCATTTGATAAAGTGGTTAAGATGTACTTTCCAGTCTCTGTGGTTGAATTAGGGTCTGGATTTTAATGCGGCTCAATTGAGCTCTCTTGAAAAAATTACTATGGTGTCATGCTAATGAGAGTTTTTGAAAGATTGCGATGGGTGCAAAATGTGGTAGATCTTGAGGTTGATGGTAGCTCGTGGGGTGGATGGAGTTCTTCTTTACAAAGACGTGCAAACATAAATACAACCTAAAATAATTTGTTCTTGCCGACATGAATGTGTTAGATTTATGAAAATACCAGCAACAATAGGTCAATTAATTAAAAAATGGGTTTCTGTCCATATACAGTGGATTGTATCAGATGAAACGATGACATCCCAATGAAGGATATATAACATGCATGTACATTCCTTCTGGTGATACAATTCTGGCGATACTCCTTGGGCCGGTTTCCAATCTTTTTCAATTCCACGCATTGATATCCAAGTATTTTAATCAACCACTTCTATACAGTTCCAGTTAAATCATAAATTAAAACTCTAAGGATAATGAGATAAAAATATATGATTTTAGATAAAAATTAAAAGTTGAATAAAATATTATTATAATATTATTTTTTAATATTATTATTATTTTGAAATTTAAAAAAGTTGAATTGTTTATTATATCTTATATGAGAATTTAAAAAAATTGTAATAATAAAATGAGATGAGATAAAATTATTTATGTATACAAACAAGATAAAAAAACATGTACGCCGTTTATATCCTAAATTACATCTATGGGGTATTGGATTATTCTGTTAACGATCTGGTTTAAAGTGGATAGAAACACTTGATTAGAATCTTTAAATACCGCGGACAAAAGATTTGAGTAGAAACCTCGAAAACCAACAGGTTAAGTGTCAACAAAATCTTAAACCGAACTGATAAAAAAGAACAAAATAAAAACTCAAATCATTTCACCTGACTCCTCACTTTCTGTAGCCAAAGGCGAGGAATCAACCACGTCCAGACCATTCATCGAGCGCTTTGCATGCATCGACCCACCAGCGAATTTTCTAACTTGCCGCTCATCCTCCTCCTCCTCCTCCTCCGCCGTCTTCTGGCCCTGCACCATGATATTCCTAGTCTCCTTGATCCGCCTCACCAGCCACCGAGCAACAACCCGCCGCGGTGAACAACACTGTAGGTTCGTGGACCCGTCATTGCGCCGCCACCTATCCATACCAAAATCTAAATCAGAATCTTCGTCGTCGTCTGCGAGTATGTCGGCGATACGAAGGCGTTGGCTATCGGATTTAACAGGAGAGAGCGAGAAGCTGAGGTCATTAAAGAAGAGGCTCTTCATCTCGGGATAGGGATCGGTGTTACTACGCGTTGCAGTGGGTGAGGCGGGACAGACTGGGAATTAATTGTGATGAGAGAGGGAGGAGTGACTGCTGCCGCAGTTGGGAGGGAGGGAGAGAGAGAGAGAGAGTGAGTGGGGGGGGGTTTTGAATAGCCGACAGAAATTAGAAATTGGAGGGAAAGTTTTATAGGGTGGGGGAGAGTTTTTGCGACTCTTGGAGTCGGCACCATCTCTCTCTCTCTCTCTCTGAGCTAAGAGCACTCCCGATAATTTATGTATCTTATCCTTTAAAATATATCATCAAAATTTATTTTTTCTATTTTAAATATTAACTTTTACAATATATCATACATCAGTTTATCTATTTTTTTTTATATTACATTATTTAATAGTTTATTGGAAAAAAAAGTACAAGGAGAGAGATTATTGTGGAAGATAAAGTACATGAAAAGAGAATAAATAAATAAAATATTTTTACATTGGTGAATAGTTCATGCTAAATGTAGTTAAACACTGTAGCAAAATATAAATAGATTTGAAAATAAATGATTCATTGGAGGCACTTTTTAACTACTTTTCTTCAAATTTTACATAAAAATGAGTTTTACAAAACCCATTGGGGGTGCTTTAAGTAGTATTTTTCAATACAAGTCTACGCTAATTTAATTTTAAAATATTTTAAAATTATAAAATTATCTTCCTAAAATTATGTTCTTTTTTATTTAATAATATGTCTACACATACAGTCCACACTTGAAGACTGCAAATAGAATTTTTCTTTCAACTAATGGACTGGCCGCCGATCATTTACTGCCAGACCGTTAGTTTAAGCCATCGTTTGAATTCGTAAATTGTTTTATTTTATAACTTTTATTTAATTTTTACGTAAAATATAATAAATAATTTAATTTTTTTAAATTTCAATTTAATGTTTTCAAATTTCAAAATAATAATAATATTAAAATATTTTTTTTAATTTTCATCTAAAATCATTTTATCTCATCTTTGAATTCAAAACAGCCCTAAATTTATTGTTCTGTTTTTTTCTATTTTTTTAATATTCTTAATTATTAAAAAAATTTTATAACTTCACATTTTTTTAATCATTAAGTACAAAAATTAAAAATTAAAAAAATAAAAATATTCCAACAATAATTTTAAGGGAGCTAAAAAGCATTTTTCATTATAAATGTGTAGGGGTTGATCCGTAGTACACCTTACGTGTCTATCTTTTTTTTGTCTTTTTTTTTTTTTTCTTTGAAACTCGTTTCTCTCTTTTCACCCGAGTCCCCATCGCAGCCCAGATTTGCCGCCACCATCAACGATTCAGCCTCCCATCGCAGCCATGGACCACCACCACCGAGCTAGTCCTCCTCCCCCAGCCCGAGGCCCGTAGCCCCTCTGCACGCACGCCCATAGCCCATCCCCACGCACCCACGTCGCGGCTCACATTCTGCCCACAAGCACGCCAGACGTCCACCCCTATGCTATACCCTCCTTCCCCAGCCCACACCGACCGCCCACACCAACAGTTTCTCTCTCCCTCACATGCCCTCTCCTGCACGAGTCCTCTCTCTCTCACGGCCAAATCTACACCACCGGATTACCAACTGCCACCATCTCTACAGTCGACAGCACCTCGACAGTCGAAGCTCGAAGATGGACGAGGGGCGGGAGGCCTTGGGCGACACGAGTGGTGGGGGGGGAGGAAGTAAAAATAAAATTTAAAATAGGAGGGAAGTAGGTTTTGTTGTGGGGTATTTTTAATCATTTTATTTAGTGACACGTAGGGTGTGCTCCGGATGACTCGAAATAGGGGCTACTCCCAATATTATTTATTTTCATTATATCGTATCATTTTACATTGAAAAATTAGGACGCATCCAGAATGAGAAATTTCCTTGGGAATCTTAAACATTAGTCCAAAAACAAATAATAATAATATGTTTACTGTCCTTCTATTACTATTTTATAGTGCATTTCAAATTTTTATTTATTTTTATTTTCCTTTAAGTATTTTTTTAACATCCTTAATCATTAAGAAAAAATTAAAAAAAAATATACAACTTTATTAATAGTCACTTCCTTAATTATCAAGTAAAAAAATTTAAAAAGTAGTAAATATATAGTAAAAATTAGCAAACCTATCATAAATGCCGACGCCAATAATGATTTATCGGCAACAAAAATTAAAAAATAATTTCGTTTTTTTCTCCAACTCCCTCTTTCTTTCTATTTGTAATACTCGTTTGAATTGGTGAACAAAGAACAAAACGGAGAGTAATTATTCTGACTGCCAACTTTGTAGTTATTGAATCATTGAATTGCACTTATTACATTTTGGCGATGATTTTTTTCCTTTTCATATCGATAATCTAAGTAAATGGTGTTAGTTGAATGTTAAGCTAATGGTGTTAGCTTAATGTTATGGTGTTAGTGTATAGTGGACAATACTCTTTTATTTGAATACACTGTCTAGAATAGAATCGCTGAGCACTCTTATTGGATTATATAAATACAAAGTCATAATTTGGATAATATCAAATGATTTTGCATTTCATCATTCCACTCAAAATTCATATTGAATTATTCATCTATTAATCAAAATAATGATAAAATATTATTAATTTATTTGTTATCATATTTTACCATTCTTCCAATCATAAGATTTCATTTCCTTGGGCTGACAAAATCCAGTTATTTTGAACTAGTGCAGTAATGGGTATTTGTCAAGGAAAAAAGTGCTTAAATTTCATCTAGTGGCTTTCACTACCTTTCCATTAATAGAATAGCAGATGCAAGAAACAAGTCCAAGCTTTCATGAATAGCAAATCCACTCGGATGCAGCAACAGTGTTACAATCCACAACAGGTAATTAAAACACCGTCTATCACCAAAAATTAAAAACAAAGAAGCCAATCGATAGAGATTGAACCATGGGCAATCACAAAATCAGCATATCTGGTTTTATATTTTCAACACAAACTCATGGTAATCACAAAATTTTACATTTTGTTCATAACATTTCAACACATTACCAAAAATAAAAAGAATACTCAATCACAAAACTAAATGTGCCTAAACTATATATGGTCACATAATTGTTGTCCAACCACATGTATTTATATCGCACGTGGCAGAGTAGGCATTGAATTAGACAAAGTGTACGTTAAAGTTAAACTAAGGGTGCTACCCGCCCCCTAAGGGGCGAGGTGCGGGGCAGATTCCCCCGCCTCCTTCTACTTAAAAAAAAATATTACATTTTATTTAATTTAAAAATTATTTCTAAGTGTAAAAGTAATTAAAAATACATTTTTAGACTCAAATTATAAATTTAAATTTTGTAAATATGACTATAATTTAAAAACTATGTAGTTTTTAAATTTGCTAGTATATATTTTGTGTAAATTATAGTGTATTAGTTTTAAAATTATGTAGTTTTTAAATTTGTTAATACATATTTTGTAAACAAGTCTAACAAATTGTAATACATATTTATATATACACAAAATGAAGGGCTTTTCGATTTTTTCCATAACCTCATGTCAGACGATCACATCTTTTAGACAGCTCATATGGTCAAACTTGATAAAAAAAAACTTGTGTTAAGTCTTTTTATAACAAAGTATGCACAAAAAAATTTATATACATCATTATTTTTTTAAATTAACCGAAAAAAATAAATTTTAATAGAGTAAATAGTATTGCATCCACACACGCCTGCAAGATCTTATAGGAATCCGTGAGACACAGGAGGTGAGGCCATCAGGGACTTTCCTTTTAATTTTAATAATATATAATAATAATTTATAGTTTTTATAATTTATAGTTTTTTTATATATAATTAATTTATTCATATATAGACTATTTCAAAACAGTACCGTTATCAAAATATTTCGTTATAATATTTCGACTGAAACAATATTCAAAACTTTACGTTAAACATCTATTAATGTTAATTACAACATCGACATAAATTGGACGAAAGGTTACACACCTCCAAAAGGTATTGATGGATTATCATATGTGGATATAATTGCAAATTTATTCTTTGAAACCTGTAAATTTCAATATGAAGACTTTGAAAATAATCTCGTTGCATTGTAAACATGCCATCAATATCTAATTTCATAATTTAATCTTCAAATTTTTTATTCTCAAGTACAAGTTGTTGATTTCTATCCCATTCTGCCTTGGTGACGAGTAGCTTGTAGGCTGGTCCCCATTGCACACTAGCTGGTCAGTGGGGTTAGAGAGTTAGCAGTTGGTGTTCTCAGTCTGGGCAGGTTTGGGTAACCAACAATTTCCAAATATTTTCGTACGGATGAGGAGACTTCACATGTCAAACACGTTTGAAGTAGTTTGAACAAAGTCTCTTGTTATTATGTTGCACTATGAGCCGAGAGTGAACTGCTCGCGTGTGAATGCCAGTGTGCAATGGAGAGGGAGAGGGAGGTTCGTGGTGGCTGGGTCTGCGAGAGGTGGTGGAGGTGCAATGGCTTGGGTGACCACGTACGGTGGCGCAAGTGGACAGAAATGGGAGAACCCATTTCGGTTGGGTTACCGTAAAGGAGAGAAAGACGCGCGTGGGGGAGATCGGTGGTGGCTGGCTTGGTCACCGGCGTGAAGGGGAGTCGCCAGTGGTGGCGGTGAGGCTGGGTGGCCGCATATGGCGGTGCAAGTGGAGATAAATGGGTGAAACCCATTTCGGTTGGGTTATCGCAGGGGAGAGAGAGCTGCGCGTGGGGGAGATTGGTAGTGGCTAGCTTGGTCGTCGGCGTGAGGGGGAGTCGCCAGTGGTGGTGGTGAGGCTGGGCAACGCCGGGCTGGGCTGAAGGAGAATCGGGCGTGGGGGATAATCGGGCCAGATGAGATAGAGAGAGAGAGAAAGTGAGGAAAGAAAAAAAAAATCACTATAATATTTATCACTATTATATATAAATAAATAAAAAATCATTATTATATATAAAATAAATAAATAAAATTACTATAATATTTATCACTATTATATATAAATAAAATTATCATTTCATCATCATTAAAAAAAAATATTGATGGGACCCACATATTTTTCAACTATTTATCTAAAAGTCAACAATTCAACATACTTCATATATCCAAACAACTCAAAATACTCTCAATGGGACCCACAAACTCACTCCAATTTCTACTAATAACTATTCACAAACATTCTCAGCACTTCTCATATATTCTTACTACTCAAACGTAGCCTGTAATTTTAGAATGTTTTTATATCAAACATGACATCATAAACTAAAGATCTTTGCTACTTATCATCCCACACACCATATATTTTTTTATTAGTTTTATTCTTTTTAAACTTATTGAATTCTTCTACTCATCATCTATATACCACATACTTTGATAATATTAAAATATAAAAAAATAAAAAAGTATGGTGTGTGAGAATGATGAATATAATTTTTCTAAACCAAAATAATGGACTTGGAGTTACAAAGAGAACTTAAATTTATAAACTAATTGACATTATTTGATGTGGTACGTTAAACTATAAATATATTTTATTATAAAATAGATCTAATATATCATATAAAATCATATCAATTTATAAATTTATTTTGCTTGATTTCTTATACCCATAGTACTTGCATTTAATTCGACAAATTACAGTGAACGTTGGCTCCGCATTCTTTTTAAATTTTTGTATTGGTATTGGATTTTCAAAAACAATATTCCGACTAATTTTAAGATGCACATGTTATCGATAAGAGAGCAACTACGAACACTGGAATCCCACAAAAGATCCAATACTGACATGTCATCATACCACTTTAGTTTTTATTTTCTTTTTAGAAACTTTATGTTGCACTGCCGTCTAGGGGTGAAAATTGATCCCATCGGCGTGATTTTTGGGTAAAATTAACGTCGATTGATACTTCATTTTTGGAGGAGGAAACCGGTCAATGGGGAGGAGAAACACTGACTGTCTCGACACCTGCAGTTCTCTGGCGGTTCATGGTCGATTCATCAGCGAGCTTCGTCTGAGAGAATAGAGAGAGAGAGTGTTGCAGAGGAGAGAGAGATGATGTGAAATGAGATCGCGGCACTGGGAAGAAGACTACCTAATTTCGAAACGACGCCGTTTGGTTTAGACGTCGTTCTACTTAATTTTTTTTAATACGTTATGAATAAAACGACGTCGTTTGGTTTAATACCAAACATAGTCGTTTCATTTGTGTTTAAAACACAACTATAAACTTAAAAAGTTTAAGTAGAATGACGTCGTTTTGAGTACAAAATATATATAAAAAAAGAACATTTATTTAATCGGCCGGTTCAGCAGTTTGAACCAGGTTTGAACCGACGCCGAACCGACTGATATCGGTTTATACTATTTTCTGTCGCACGCTGACTGGTTCTCCACTAGTTTCGGCCGGTTCTGAGCTTTGACGGCCTATCTGAGTCAATCTAAGTCGATTTCTCAATTTCTTGTACAGCCCTACTGCCATCCATCCTGTACCATTCAGTCCCCCTGTTTAGTATGCTTTGAGTTTCCCAGACACTGCATCCCGTTTCAGCATCCTTTCCCAGCCCATATGTAGGGCCGGTAACTCTCTCTCTCTCAATTTTTCCACTTCCATTATCTGGTTTACATTTCCTCTACTTTACTATTTATTTATTTATTTGTAGGTATCTCGGCTTCATCCTTAACATTGTCGCCGAAAGTTACAGTCCGAGACGGGTCGGGGAAATCTTTATTGAGAAAAGCTAAACCAACTTAGGATCATTTTGAGTATGGGTCTCGATAATTTTTTTATTATTTAATAATTAATAAAATATTTTTTTAATGATATTATAATTTTTTTTAAAATATAAAATATAAAAAATAAAAATAAATAAAAAAGACCAGATAATCTTGTCGGAGCCATACACCCCGTGTAGCACGGCTCGTCTTTATTATTTATGAACGTTAATTTTTGATTCTTTGATTAGGAGCGCGCACACGTGCCATATCGTCATCATCAATCTTTGTCTTTCATCAATCTTTCTTCTTAACGCACATATACAGACGCACAAACAGAGACACAGTCACACGGACAAACCTCAGATCCTTGGACTCCTTAAGTCCTCTCTAACAACCACCATACCTTACTCTTCTTGTGACTAATATATAACGTAAGAATATGTCCAATCTCTCTTCTCTTCTCTCTCTCTGTAATCCAACTTTCTCTCTCTCTCAAACTGCCTTGATTGAAAGCCAAGTCTCTCCGACACGGACTTAGTGTGACTGCGAAGACAACGACAACAAGAATACCCAGAAAGTGTTCCTTCCAGACTCAGCAAGATCCATACCACTGGTTCCTGAATATACACTCTCTTCAATACCATCATGACCATTCTCAAATTATGTTTTGTGGGGTTCCTGTGATCTGCGTATTTCAGCTGAAATGGGGTTGCTTTCATGCAACGAGTGTTGTATTAGAGCGTTTCTAGGTGTTCCCGGTTGGGTATTCTTTTGAATCTTGAAACACCATGGCGTTGTTCCGTAAGTTCTTTTATCGGAAGCCACCCGACGGGCTTTTGGAGATCTCTGAAAGGGTTTATGGTATGTTTCTTTCGGTAGTTTATATGAAGTTTGGTCATTTGAGGGCTGAAGATTAATGCGTCGAGAAAAGATAGAAATAATGGGACTTGTGATTAATGTGTTTCTGTTAAACTCTTATTATTTAGTTTCAATCCTGTGAATTTGCATCATTGGTGTTGATAGTAGTACCCCTGGACATTACATTATATGTTCCCTGGATATACAATAATGGGTTCTTTATCGTTTTACACACAATTTTCATTATTTTTTCAGTAGGATCGAGAGTTCTCAATGTGCTCAATGTTTTATTAGCATTTTGTCTATTTTTGGAGGTCTATATACCACACGTTATATATTGGAAGAACTAAAAATGTAGGTGATATAGAAGTAACCTCTTTTGACAATGAACTATGTAGTACTGAGGCTGTATCGACTAAATGTGTCACATCTATATCGTACTTTGAAAAGACTAGTCAATATTACCATTTGAATTCATTGGAATCATTATAAATTGCAATGGCTTCTCCCTTCTGTACAATGTAGGATCCCATTCACCACACCCCCATACTGAATCCGAGATGTTACATTATCCTCCTTAAATATTGACGTTGTTGCTAGGCCATTATGTTGTAGGTGGTACAGCTGAAATGCACATTTGACATTTCTAACTGAGATTGTTTTTGAAACCATTTGTAATGATCCAATTAAAGCTCAAGTTATATCCAAAATATAGGTTTGTATAGCAAAAGGATTGGTCAATGTCACAATTGGAACACTTTGAATCATTACAAATCGCAAGGACACTTTCCTCCCAGACAGTATATGATCTTATTCATCATCCTTTCATAATAAATTCTGGGTGTTCTGGAGGCATAGTTTGTTCCGGTGGAAATGGGTCTGTCAATGAACAAGTCTGTCACGACTTAAGTATATCTCTGTCGGCTAATATTTCCCGAAAAAATTTTTGGGAGGAGAAATAAATAGATAAATAAATAATTGTTGCCATCTACTGACCTTCTTTGAGGGTGATGACAAAAGGTAGTAAGTACAAATATTTACCCACGCTGTAGTAATTGCTTGTTGAGGTAAGCGATGCTTGCAGAAAAGATATAGAAAAATATTATATGAACTCATTCAATTGAAACTGGTGGAATCTAGCTCAATGCATGTCAGATTGTCAGTGTTCATAACCAAAGCTTTGACTGGCTGGTGAATTATATCCAGAAATACTTTTTTGATAAGTAATTATATTCAGTCCAGAAATATAAATAATTTCTTTTCACAACTTGACTCATAAAGTTTTTGAGTGAAACCCAATCAAGAAGTATTGCCAATTTTTGAATCATTCTTATGTTTCAAATTTTCCCTTAATTCATTATAGGAAAGTCCTTGGTGGTGGTTTGTGACCTCTGACAAATTTTGGACATGTTATATTCTCCCAAGGATCGTATTGCAATGAATGCCACATAACTACGTGCACATATATTTACATATGTATTTATTTATGTGTTCACACATGTATGCATATGTTACTATATATGGATACATATATATAAGTATAGATATATGTGTTTGTGTTTAAGATTTTCATTTAGTCAAAATTTTCTATTCTATAAATCTTGGTTTTCAGAAGATATAAGAAGAGAAATGAAATGGGTGCATACCCTTTACTTGTTGCCTTATTATGTAGATTTTGGAGGAAACACATGTATTAGACCTGGATATAAAAATTATGCTGATAATTTTCATGCCGTAAAAATATTTTATAGAACATTTTACTTGAATGACTTTGATCATGATGTTTGCGTGTGTAGTCTTTGACTGCTGTTTCACCACGGATACTTGGGAAGAAGATGGATATAAAGTCTACATAGGAGGAATAGTACGTCAACTCCGTGGACACTTACCTGATGCTTCATTCATGGTCTTCAACTTTCGAGAAGGAGAGAAGCAGAGCCAGATTGCTAACATATTGTCTGAGTATGATATGACAGTGATGGATTATCCACGCCACTATGAAGGCTGCCCATTGCTCACAATTGAGATGATCCAACACTTTTTAAGATCAAGTGAAAGTTGGCTGTCACTTGGGCAACAAAATGTACTCTTGATGCACTGTGAACGAGGTGGATGGCCGGTATTGGCTTTCATGTTGGGTGCCCTCTTGGTTTACAGGAAGCAGTACCCTGGAGAACAAAAAACTCTGGACATGATTTACAACCAAGCCCCTCGGGAACTTTTGCAATTGATGTCACCGCTGAATTCAATGCCTTCACAACTGAGGTACCTTCTCTATGTCTCCAGAAGAAATGTCACCTCAGAATGGCCTCCACTGTCTAGGGCTCTTACACTGGACTGCATCATTATTAGATTCCTTCCTAAAATGGATGGAGCTGGTGGTTGCTGTCCAATATTTAGGATATATGGACAGGATCCTTTTATGGCTGCTGATCACACAACCAAGGTTCTGTTCTCAACTCCAAGGAGGGGCAAAATTGTTAGGCATCACAAGCAGGTCCATCTAAGTATTTAATTTATTTCTTATCGACTTGGATTAGTTGTGCTTCCTATGGTTTATTTCATAGTTGCCACTAATGGAGAGGATATCTGCCCTTTAAAATTAGCAAGTTGTTCAATCCACCATGTGATTCCTCATTATATTTGTGTCATTTTATTTTCTTAACTTTTTATTTTCTGAAGGGTGGTGTGGAAGAACATGAACATATGCAGGACCCTCTCTTGATAGGATACATGCAAGTGTTGTAAGGTCCTCATATAATTGTCTGTGCGTGGAAATCATTCTGATCATGGGTCAGCTGATTAGTTGAATCAACCAGCGAATAAAATGAAAATTTGCCCCTGATGGTTCACCATGCGATATAATTATATTATTAGTTTTTTATTTTTCTGGTTGCTGTTGTTGTTTTGAGTACTATAATTATTACTATGATTTTTTTAAGATTATTTCATAGTAAATTTATCTTTTCAGAATTTATAGATAGGTCTGTTCTGGTTAAGTGATGGAGATTAGTACATATGAACTTATGTGCATATGGAGGGAAATAAATGATTGGAGTTTTGAAGATAATGGAAGGACCGTGGAAGAACTCAAGGCTTTATCTTTTAATTCACTTTACCTCTGGATGGCAGCTCACCTATGTCTTCCAACCTGTAGTTTCCAGGAATTTTTTTTATATCTTTTCCTCGTTTTTAAAGTATAGTCCTAGGGTGCCTTGATAATGCTTATGTTTCCTTTTATTGATCATTAGTAAAGTTTATCTTCTCAAAAAAAAGATTAGAATGTAAGCACTCCATTAAAGCTAGGAAAGGTTTAGTCAAAGCAAGTGACTTAGTTATTCCCTTTTCGTTTTTTTGGTATTTTATTACTTAATTAAAAAAAGACTTTGATGCTCTCAAGTTTAAAATGACAGAACAATTAAGTCCGTGTCTTCTTACCATTTTCAATGGTTAAGATCGCTACCACTTGTTATCCCCATTCAGTAAGTATAGATAGTTGTTTCTTATTGTTTTCTATGTAGATGCATTGCAAATGAAAGGAAGTTTAAAATTGCATATTTTTTTCCAATTACGTATATATTATTCTGGTGACTTTTTGTTCTTTCTACTTATAACGCAGGCAGATTGTGAACTTGTTAAATTTGACATTAATTGCCATGTCCAAGGTGATGTTGTTCTTGAGTGCATCAGTTTGGATGAAGATCTGGAACGTGAAGAGATGATGTTTCGAGTCATGTTCAATACAGCATTTATACGATCAAATATCTTGATTATAAACCGCGACGAAATAGACATCTTATGGAATTGTAAGGATCAATTTCACAAGGATTTTAGAGCAAAGGTATAGATATATCTCTCCCCCATTTTTTTTTTTTTTTTAATGTTTAGTACAACAACTTTGTGTTCAGTGGCAAATTATGCCATCTTCTAAATCTCTTATTTGATCTGACCACTCGTGAAGGTTCTTCTTTCGGAGATGGATGCTGCTACCTCTCTTATTTCAATCGATTTACCTGGTATCAAAGAGAAAGAAGGCCTTCCTGTGGAAGCATTTGCAAAAGTTAAAGAGATCTACAGCAATGTAGATTGGCTAGATCCAAAGGCAGATGCGGCATTGAATGTGCTCCAGCTAATCAAAACATCTACTTTCCTTCAGGAAAGATTGGAGACAATTTCTTTGCCTACTGCAGAAGGTAGCCTGTTGCTGGATTCAACTCCAGAAAATCTAATATCAGAATCGAAGGCCTCAGAACAAAACAACAGGAATCTCACATTTATGGCTCAGGCAAAACAGTCTATACCCTCTTTAGATTCATGGCTCGATTCTAATTCAGTTAGGAAGAAGATTGAAGCTCCAGAGTTACAGTTCACTTTCCAATGGCCTGCAAAATCTAAGATCATCTCCCAAAGAGGACCTCCAACTTCCCTATCAGCTCCAGCTCCAGCTTCATATTCTAATTCTTTGCAAGGCTCACCTGTACCTATATCAAGATACCATAGTGCACCCTCGGCCCTTGGAATTACAGCTTTGTTGCATGATCATGCTGCATCTAATAGTGAAGAAGTCAAGCATGCGGTGACAGTAGCTTTAACTTCTACTGCTTCTTCAGCTTCTTCTATTTCAAATTTAACGAAACCTGCACAGCTGACTAACGTACCTATTCCTTCAAAGCTAACACCTCCACTCCCTTCTTTCTCAATAGAATCTTCAATTGATGCTCCTATAAATATCGGCAATACTTCTGCAGCTATTCCCTCTCTGTCGGTGCCTCTACCGATTTCAAGTGCCAAAGATTCTTCGCCTACTCAACATCCTGGGACCACGATTCAGTCATCATTACCTCCCCCACATCCTCCACCCACTCCTTTGGCTGGGGCGTCTCCATTCTATGCTCTTAAAAGTCCTTGTTCAATGCCCCCTCCCCCTTGCCCTCCTTTTTCTGGGGTTTCTCCATCTCCATCTGTCAATAACTCATTTTCAACTCCCCCTTCCCCACCCCCACCCCCACCCCCACCCCCACCCCCTTCTTTGTCTGTAACATCCCCATCTTCCACAATAAAAAACTCATTTTCAAATCTCCCATCCTCTCCACCTCCACTTTCGGGAACAGCTCCATCATCTCTCAAGACCTCGTTTTCAGGTTTCCATCCTCCACCCCCTGCAATTCCTTCTTCACATGCTTGTGATGTTCATTCTGCAGTGTGTGTGAAGAAGAACACAGCAGTTACATCTGCCCCCCCACTGCCTCCACCTCTTCCGTGCTCCAGGCCTGCCTCAGGTCCTACTAAACTATCTTCGGCACCACCATCACCTCCTCCTCCTCCTAATTCTGCCCTGAATGATTCTTCCTCAAAGAATTCTGCTCATGTTCCGCCTGTACCGCCCCCTCCAGCTCCCCTTTCCAATGGGTTAACAAAAGCTGGTCGTGCCTCTCCAAAGTTGAACTCTGGAGCTACTGGAGTGCCTCCAATTCCTGGACCGCCTTCTGGTTCTACATTCAGTTCAAAGGGATGGGGTGTATCACGTGCAAATCCCAGAAATCAAGCCTCTGCTAAAAAGACCAATCTTAAACCATATCATTGGTTAAAGTTGACACGAGCCATGCAAGGAAGTTTATGGGCTGAGGCACAGAAAGCTGATGAAACTTCCAAGTAGGCATCTTCTCTGTCAACCATTTTTTCCCTTGCTGTTTAAGAAGTCTTTTCAGTCCTATGATTCTCACGGACATTTTATTGTTCATATTCTTTCTTATCGGTGCCAGGGCTCCAGATTTTGACATGTCAGAGCTTGAGAGTCTTTTCTCTGCAGTTGTTCCAAATTCCGAACATGTAAGCACTGGTGGAAAATCAAATTGTCGTGCTTCCAGATCAAAGCTTGAAAAGGCTCAGCTGGTTAGTGTTGGAATTCTCTTAGGATGGAGCTTACTGTAATTTCGTTCCATTTCATGGGCTCAAAACTATTTTTTTACACTTTGAGCTGGCATGGCATAAAAATACTGTGAATCGACCAGGCTTTACCTGGTTCTGGCTGGTAATTTTCCTCGAGGGGCTGTGGGATTGGACTATACGGGCTTGAAAAAAGGATAGAAAGAAAGAAAGAAAGAAAAACCACAGAATTTCCTTTTCCAACTCTTATAGTTGATGGTTTTAAGTGACCATCCAATAAATAATTAAGAAAAAGTTGAGCGATCAAATTGGTTAGTTGTTAAAAAGTTAGTTTGAAGCTTAGTGAAGCTCCCCAGTGATTATATTTGGTCGTTCTAATTTATGTATAGTTGTATCTAATTTATTTTGGGTGGGGCAGAAGAGAACTTCATTTTTTTAATGAGTTTTAATGTCAAATGCAGTATTTTCCCCCAGCTACCAAGAAGCTCTCTCTTTTTTTTTCCCCGCTGTAATCTTTCTGTTTTTGATAAGATAATGGTTTTCATGCCATAACTTCTCATTTAACAAAACTAAGTAGTAGTGCCGATTTGCCGGCCAACCATTATACAATCATATGAGACCATAACAGAATACAGAGATTTGAGTTGAAGATTGAAGTGATTATCATCATTACTCTAACCCATTTAGAATTTGCTTAATTAGAAACTAGTGGGTCTTAACCTTTAATTACATTTTATGTTTTACATTGCATGATCTCTCTTCCTTATATTCGTATATGTCAAGACTAGGGTTTGCAAAAAATGAGAGGGAATGCAGAGATGCTCTAACAATGAAATTGACTAGTATACCCTTGTGCGTAATACTTTATGATGTGGGTGCTCGTAAACATTTACCACAAGAATTTCTTTCCTTAGCACTCCCTCTCAAGTTTGAGTGTAAAAACCCAACCTGGAACAGATAAACTCCATCCGATTTCCGTGGACTTGGCTTCACCTTTTTTTAATAAAATTCGTATTTACCGATAAAAAAAAAACTCCAACCGATTATGACCTAAAGACTTTGTAAACATATCTGCAAGTCGGTCTTCAGATGTTACAAATGATTTAGATATATCTTTAGTCAGAATCTTTATTGAATGAAATGACAGCCAATTTCAATATGTTTGGTTCTTCCAAAAGGCATTGATGGAACCTCTAATTTAACAACAGAGAATTTACTGGTTCTTGCAGATTGAGCTAAGGCGAGCATATAATTGTGAAATCATGCTCACAAAAGTTAAAGTCCCATTGCCAGAATTAGTGGTATGCTACACCTTATGGAATTTATTTTTACATAAATGCTACTTCAATAGTTGTGTTGAACTTGAGATTTTGTATGGCTATATCATATGTGTGTTACAGTTTTGAAAGGCCAAATATCTAAGCTTCCAGCTTGTTCATTTTTATTTATGCATGTCTTTTTCCCTGAGTTGTGGTCCTGCATATGCTGCTCAATTTTTAATCCAGTGCCCACCTCAAATACATAGTTTCTTTGTTCTAAACTTTATATAATGTTTGTTTTATGTTTTTTAGTATCTCTTGACTTGAATCTTGAACATAACTTTCTGGAGACACAATCACGGGCAAAGATAAACAATTGAACACTTTTTATCTGAAGAGCTTACAGAAGCTTATATTTACCACTCCTAGATGTTGGGGGGGGGGGGGGGGGGGGGGTTGAAAGTGATATCCAAGTCAATAAACAGCTCTTCATTTAGGCCTCTTACCTTATTACTTCCCTGACCTTTTTTAGAGTTCAGTCCTTGCCTTGGATGAATCAGCGCTAGATGTTGATCAGGTTGAGAACCTCATAAAATTCTGTCCAACGAAAGAAGAGATAGAATTACTAAAGGTATCGGGCCTTTTCTTTCAGTTTAAATTTTCTAGTCCTCCATGTCTGCATATTGTACCCACTGAATATTTTATCTCAATTTCCTGAGCACAGTGTGCTGATATTTTCTTATGTTGCTTTTGTGTTATGATCACGCTTTAATATTCAGGGTTATGTTGGAGATAAGGAAAACTTGGGAAAATGTGAACAGGTATGGGGATTTTTCTATCTTTTTTTTTTTTTTTTTTTTCATAGTTTCTGACATATAAGTTATTCTTTACATAGCATGGCTGATGCCTCCATTACAATTGAATGGGCAAGATGTTGGTCTTGAATTGTACATCAATCATCCTTTTCATCATTTGATATCATATGAGGAAAGAAGATATATGGATGATCTTCCAAGAGCTGTCAATTGCATATTTATGAGCTTACCATTCAACTCGAAGTCCTATTTCTGTATTGATATATTTTTTTTCATATTAATATTTGAATTATCATGAACTTCATAAATATCTCAGTTCTGTCTTTTTCCACCATGCTCTGAATAACTGACTTGCTTGTTTCCTGATAGTTCTTCTTAGAATTGATGAAAGTGCCACGGGTAGAGTCAAAGCTGAGAGTTTTCTCCTTTAAGATACAATTACGTGCTCAGGTCAGAAGATCATCTATTTATCATTTTTCCACATGCTTTATGTTGCTGTTGGGTGTCCTTTTTCTTTACTTTAGCCCTTGCCGTGTATTTCTTACAGGTTTCTGACCTTAGAAATAATTTGAATGTTGTCAATTCTGCATCTGAAGAGGCGAGCTACTTTTTCACATTCCATTGTCTTGTATCTTTATGAAAAAGTTCATACTTGACGTCATTTTCACTATTGTGTTTATCAGATCAGAAATTCAGTCAAGTTGAAAAGAATCATGCAAACCATTCTTTCGCTGGGTAATGCTTTGAACCATGGAACTGCAAGAGGTGAGCGGAAATTCCTTGGTAGCGTCTTGTACTTGGGCATCATCTTAAGGCATATTAATTTTGGAAGTACAATGATACCGTATACAAGAACTTGCATATGAAAAGAGCCATAACAGTGGTGATAAAGTCACTTGAGTTTGAAATGGTATGTGATATAGGTTTGTCATTTGAAAAGACAGAAAATGTAGAACCTCAAGTCAAAAAAAAAAAAAAAAAAAACCCATCTTCCCCTGAAAGATAGCTATCACGTGACCATATCCTGGGTCTAAAGGGAATGCAAAAAGCAAACCCTTGGAAAATAGTGTATTCTCAAGTTGTTGGCCTTTTGCGACCTATATATTCATATTGAAACGTGGCTGAGATCTACCTAACGATTCCCCTTAACTGCTTTATTTTAGTTTTCAATCGGTAGATATTGCTTGAATTTGGTGCCAATATCTCCATCCTTCGGTTGTTCAGACCTGCAATCATATGGGTCATTTCAAGTGATGCTGCTTTGTGCTTGAACCATGAACTCATGACTAGGAGCTCAAATCTGGAATGGCTTATATATTTAGTTGTGGATTTTCTCTAAAAGTACCAGCTGTCAACATTTACCTTTAACTATGCTTCTTTCAACATAGCACAGGCTTTATGGGATGGGGTTCAGGGTAGAGTAGAGTTGGGTTGGGTCATGCCAGAGACCGTGGTGGCAGCCTTGGCCAGCTGGCCAAGTATTGGAGGGGTACATCAAATTTCAGTAGTTTGGAAGATGATTCCAATGTGCATCATGTGGTGTCTATGGAAGGAACGTAATATGCGCACCTTTGAGGACAAGGAGAGATCGCCAGAGGAACTTATAGCTTTATTTATAGCACGTTATGTACTTGGTCCAATGCTGTTGATTTCAATGGCATGGCCCTTCATGATTTCCTTGTTTCCATTGCACCCTCCTAGTCAGGGTTGTCTATTGTATATACTGGGCTAGGCCTATTCTTGGAGTAATATAATTTGTTTTACTTATAAAAAAAAAAACTATGCTTCTTTCAATAAATTTATGACATTATTGCTGCAGGTTCTGCAATTGGATTTCGATTGGATAGCCTCCTTAAACTCACCGATACACGAGCCCAGAATAACAAGATGACTCTCATGCATTATCTTTGTAAGGTAGAATATTTTTCATTCATTTCTGTTTATGCCCATCTTTTCTGCAAGCTCTTCCATTGACTTAATTTCATGTGCAATTGTCGCTTTTGAGGTTTTTTTTTTTAATTAATGAGCATCCACTTTAAGTTCCCACAGACAAAGGTGTCTCTTGGGTAAGGTTAAGACCAAAAATTTGATCTTTTCTTCATCACTTGGCATGTCTTCACAATCATTTGCCATGCTGTTAAAGCTGGCTCAGCAGAATGGAGAGAACAGCATTTGGATGGAGAGGATAAGACGATAACAATTATTTTTAGAATATATGATTATTTGAGTCTCCTTACAAGGAGCTAGTCCTGTATCATTAAAATTTACTAGCATGATGAGTTAAAGCTTTTGTCCATGGTTGAATTGATTCAATGGTGGAGAGGTAAGACCTACTCTGAAGTTGATTTTACTACTTGGACCCTTTTGCACCACCAGGTCATATGTAAGGTCACTTTATGTTACAAGGTGTCTAGGGCTCTAATCCCTTGATTGATAACTGGGTACATCTTTTTGCGTTCTCCCCCCCCCCCGCGCTTACTCTCCATGACTTTGGTCTTGTTCTATTTTGCTTCTCCAGCTCAGTCAGCAGTAAGGTCACTTTATGTTACAAGGTGTGTGTCTAGGGCTCTTTAATCAATTGATTGATAACGGGGTACATCTTTTGCTATTTTCTTCCCCCCCCCCCCCCTCCCCCCGGGGTTAATCTCTATAACTTTGGTCTCGTTCTACTCTTTTTGCTTCTCCAGCTCAGTCAGCATTGAAAAATTGGCACTTCTGCACACTTCGCTTGGGGTAAAATCATATATACTTATTAATAATCTATTCCTGCTTGAAAATCTGTAGGTACTCGCTGAAAAGTTGCCAGAACTTCTAGATTTTTCAAAAGACCTTGTGAATTTGGAGGCTTCAACAAAGGTATTATTTTTCTTTTGTTTTATTTATATTTTTTTTTTGGTATTGATCTTGTGGAAACAATTAATGTCCCGTATCCTATGTCTTTGTATCTAATATCTAAAGCTTCATTACCATGCAGATACAATTGAAATATTTGGCCGAGGAAATGCAGGCCATTAGTAAGGGACTGGAGAAGGTTATACAGGAATTGACTGCCTCGGAAAATGACGGGCATGTATCTAATAACTTTTGCAAGGTATTCTATGCATCAGCTGCATATGTGATTCATATCTAATAACTTCTGCATTATTTTCCTTCAGCTGATGGATGCATTGATTTGTAGCATGCAATATACTTTCGAGGAACTGAAAGTATGTTAGCTGGACCCCTTGTGATAGACCAATATCATCCCTTACCTTTCTAAAGCCTGTCTAAGATATGATTTTTATTTTTATTTTGTAATTTGTGGCAACAATTCTTCTCCATGGACTTCTCATCTTTTTCCCTAGACCGCCTTTCTATTTTCCTATGGAGAGTCTAGTTCCTAGATGAAAAGTACCGGAGTTAATCAAACCCCATTTCCTTTTCAGAAAGATTATCTCCCATTTCATTTCATTCCATCTTGTGGCAAGTGAATGTAGTTGAAAGAGTCATTATCAACAATTTCTTTAGGAGATTGGTAATGAAAGAAGGCCCAGGAAGAGCGGAAGTAGAGTATATCTCCAACAAAGCCCAAGGTTCCCCTCTAAAGTTTCTCCTTTTGAAAGGTAGTGCGACTGCATGTATTTAGTAGAGGCTCCTGATCAAAGTTGTTCCACATTCAGAGTGAAAAAAGTAAATAAACATTTTTCCCAGGCTTGGGTAGTTAAAATCATTGTGTTCAAAAGGAGGGGAAGTTGTTAGGACTTGGGACATAAATTTAATATTTTCCTGCCACTGATCTTGAAAGTGAGGAATCAGAAGATGTTCCCTTGTATTAGTTGAGTTCCTTGACTCAAAATCAGTCACCCATGTTGACTATAACTGAAAGCCGAAACAGTCATAAAATATCATATTACATTACATACATGGTAATAAGATTAAACATGAGGTCATGAAAGTCTTGTCATGATAAATACATCTTAGAAAAAAAGAACTTACTCCCGGTGCATCTTGAACTCACTATTTAACCTTTGCCCTATTCTTACAGAAACAAGAGGTTCGTCCGGGCTAGCGCTCATTGACTTCTTTATAATAGAAATTTCAATAATATCTTTAAGTAATCGGTCAAACAAATGAGGCCTTATGTTTCAGCTGTGAACTTGACTGAATTTTTTTACTTCTTGTTTAACTATAGATTTTGAAGGGTTCTGACTTCAAGACTTATCCAAGCCCTGATCGGTGGCTGCTGAGTCTCCCCATCTCTCCCAAATCTCCTCGTCTCTGGCCGACCTGTATGAGGCAGAAACTTATTTTACATACAATCTGGAGGCTGAGCCCCAGCCCAGCAGTAATCTTACAGCTTAGGCCAACTAACCCATATAAAATACATTTCTCATTGGCTGTATTTAGGTTCTGAAATCCAGGGAAGGGGAGTTATTTATTTCAACCATTTAAATGAACCAACTTTTTATTCCATTCATAGCATTTTGATGATCTATCAAGCATACCTAATGAACAATGAATCGCTTCATACTGACCTATCACCAGTAAACTTTCCTGTCTCATATGAGAGTGGGAAATTGGAGTATTTTCTGCTTTACTGGATGAAGGATCATGAACATAATAAGTTCTAGTTGACCATGTCTGTTAAGGGTTCCTGTTTAAACACTCTCTGTTTGTTGAAATTGCTTTTGAATTTAAATTACTGTATTTTCCTTGATTTTTATGATTACAATTAATTCACTTATTAATATTAAATCCTTCATTGGGAAATATTCAGATTATAAAGGAGTTCCTTAGTTATGCTGAAGCTGAGGTGAGGTCTTTGGGTTCACTTTATTCTAGTGCGGTACGTATCAAGCTCATTTTGATTGGAATTGGGTTAATGTGGTGCTTGCAAGACGGTACAGAAGCATTACTAGACATTTCTGAATTTAGAAGCTTTCAGGGTAGAAATGCAGATGCACTGGCTCTTTATTTTGGGGAAGATCCAGCACGTTGTCCATTTGAGCAAGGTATTTTTGGTCTTAACACCTTTTGCTGGCTTTATTTCTGTTCAAAGGTTCAATTTCCAGCTGGTGCACAGTTGCCGAGAGTTATTTCGAAAGAAAAAAAACTGTCCAAACTGCAGTAGGAAAAAGAAGTGAGAGAAAATCTAAAAGAAGAAGAAGCTCTTAATGCATTAATGATGAATTATTTATACTTGTTAATTCTCCTGAATACCTTTCAATCCTTTTGTTTCTCTGATAATCAGTAGCAGTCAATTACTAACAGTTTCAGCAATGTTCCTAAACATGCTCCTATTGATTTGAGGAACAATTAATTGCATATTATGGCTAATTTATATTAGCTTTTTAGAATTTCTCAAAATCAGTGCCCATCAATAGTTATTAGCTTGATGTATTTTACATTTCTTGAATCCTATTCATGCCAAGCTGTTGAATCTGTGTGGTGGATATGATCTATTGCTTTTACATTTCTGAATCCTATTTAGCATATTGGCCTTTTCCTTTCTAAGGAATATCATTTACTATCTTTGCTTTTATTTGTCATTGACTTAGTCGTATCTACTCTGCTCAACTTTGTGAGGATGTTTGTACGAGCACACGAGGAAAACTGCAAGTATATTGAGCTTGAAAAGAAGAGAGCAGAGAAGGAGAAAGAAAGTGAGAAGCTGATGTTATTTACAAACAAAAAGGAGCCCGTACACATTATGCGCATTACCATCAGGAATGGCAACATTAATTGATCAAAGCATCATTAACACTACAGCAACATAACATAACCTAGTTGCTGCTGGACGAAAACCCTTAGGGGACTGAGAATACAAACTACAACCAGCAGCACTGATATTGATGACATAGAGAATGTTTAATCCTATGGAATAACAAATCAGCAATTAATGGAGTGTGGGTGGTGTCTGCTGGGAGAGATTTATTTTAAAGCAGTAAGCCCTATACGTCGCCTCCTTTCCTGTTTTGAAACATGTTTTAGCATAAGAATCTTGAAATTTATGTCTGTTTTATTATTCTAAGCGGTTTTTTTCTTTTTTTTGGAGCAGTGATGCCGGAGCTGACGAGTCCCATTCGATGAGCCACTTGTGATATGCTCTTACCAACCCCGCTCCTGGTTCATCAATATTGTTTCTGTGTATTCTTTGGAATGTTAGGGATGTAAATGTAATGTTGATATATATATATATATATATATGAGTTCTGTTACATATAATCACTTTTATGTACAGTTCCTTGCACACGTCACTGATATGATTGACCAAAACAGTTATTTTATATTAAAAAAAAGTGATACAGTCAATCACATTAATGGAGTACGTAAGGAATACGCAAAAGTGACTGCACATATAGAGTTTTTGTATATATATATATATTGTTACGAAGATGACTACAAAGGGTAATATTCATCTTCTTAAAAAGCAAGCGTTATGGAAGTTTTGCAGTACGTGCAATTTAATCAAAGCCACTATTTTGAAAAGCAAGTATGTACTATGTTCAATATCATTTGGATGCGTGTAGAGAAAACGATTTTGCGTTGATAAAAAATAAAATAAAAAAAGTAATGCTTTTAAAACGTGTTTTTGGGCAGAAAGAAGAAATTAGATGAAAACAAATAAATAGTTAAGGTTATGAAATTATCAAGCTTTGGTGGTGAACACCTATCGGTATAACTTTCCATCTAAACCATTTCAACACTCGTGGAAAACGCAATTTTATCATTAATGTATAAACAAAGGAAAGTATAAGTGAAGAGAAAATTCCTGCTTAAATCAAAAGTTGGAGATTAAGGTACTACTATTGATACTCTTTTAAAGGTTTTATTTAATGCATGGGTATGATCTTGATATCGATTGAAGTTTATAAACTTCGTCAGCCTTGTGTAGTTTTATAAACACAAAACCTATTTTCTGTTTTCATTTTTGAGCCCTTTTGAGACTAGACAATGGTTTCCTCAGAGTGAGATGGATGAAGATGTACATGACATACCTATATATTTGTAGTATATATACGAATATATATTGCCCCTGGTATTCTAAAGGGATTGGCGCTATGAATCAATAACAGAGGCACTTCATGAATCAGTTGAACAGGAAAAGGATGAACCCAAACTTTATAGCAAACACGTACAAATGCCCTTTTCCCTTTGCCCCCCATATTTTATCTTTACAAGGATGAAACTTTATTCTCAACACTAATCAACACCCAAATTAAAGAACACCATCACTCTTAATTAAGCACAGATTCCAGGCTATTTTCATCTCTTTACAGTTACATAGATCATGTATGATGTTGATCGATCACATCCAAAGCTTTGGTAATTTAGGCTGGTGGGTGGCTAATACATGGAGCGTGCAACTGCTGCAGCCAAAGATGCGGTGAAGTTAGGATCTTTAGTCAAAGAGGCCACGCATTCTTCAATGTTATTGTAGTAGTTGTTTTGATGATCTTTTTCCACATAATTTCTTCGATTTTCTTTGTTTGGCCCAGAGAGACTGAGATCAAGGGCGATAGCTGGTCGAAATGGGCTATGATTAGTAATATTATGCATTGAATTTGAGCTCGTCATGGCCACTCCAATACGATCTGATGAAGATAAAGAGTACTCCCCGACATCATGAGAATTAGCATTAGCATCATGGTTATGCTCCCCATCGTAGGTTGCGGCAAGAACATTCTTATCTTCCACGCATCTTTGTACCTGATGAAGGGCAGGGATCATGAATCATGATCATATCACAGGAGGAGCAAAGAAATGTACGTATAACTACCGGCATTAAATTACACAACAACTTGTTATTATTATTAATGTTTCGGTATTGACTACAACATGTTACCAATTACAACGAAGTTTCCGAAGCTTTTACAGATGCGTGTGCGCACAAAACACTGTTACGTATCAAGCACTCTTAGTACGCAGTCTATGTTCCGAAATTACAACGTCGACGTTGCAATGCCCTATAGCTATCTAGCTAATTATTTCTTTTATCAAAACGTCACCCGTTTTTCTTTTTTTTAGCTTAACATGTAAGTCGACTTTATACATGAGGCCAAAGGCTGATCTTTAAATCTTAAAAAAAATTACTTTAGAGATAAAATTTATAATTATATATACCTTCTTCTTGACGGGGCATCCAGGAGCCATGGAACACCTGTAATAAGCTCTGGGTGATGGGTTGTCTTTAGTAACCTTCTGCCCATATTTCCTCCATTGATAGCCATCTTTCACTATCTGATCGAATTAATTCACGATCGAGGATTAATATTGTATAATATAATAAAGACACATATCATAACAAGTTTGACAAATTACATAATTAATTATAAACATATATAGAACTATATATACTTACTAGGCTATTGTCCTGAGAATCAGCTCTCACTAAGATTCGTGATGTCCTATTAGGTGCCGGAAACTGATCTGTCCGTGCTTTCTTGTAATTTGTTTCATTGTTTGAGCCGCTTTGATGAGTTAAATTGATGTCCATTAATTGTTCTGCCTCTCTTTCTTGAAGACGGGCTTGAAGAATGTTGCATTTTCTGTTCATAACGCCAAGCATGAATCTTAGAGTTTCATTCTCTTTTCGCAAACTCTCAAAGTTTGCTTGGAGAGTTTCCATGGCCTGGATCGAGGAACATCTTTTCCATTAGCTCTTTTTTTTCTTTTCTTTTTTTTTTCTCAGAAGAATAACAAGTAAAACGAAGATCAACGTCCATGACAAAATTTGCTTAATTTCTAGAATTTGGAAAAATGCCCAAACGTGTAGCTGTTGATCTTAGTAAAATGACGAGCATCGCACTACAAGAAAACTGCTTATTGGTAACTAGTTAATTCCAGCAAAATGACTATTTGCAACTAAAATTGATTGCAAATAATTTTTTAATTGCAATAAATTGATCACAAAACTCTATTTTTCTATCGATATATGTATGATTAATTTAATTGGAGTTGAAGGCCGAGCACGCACTTAACACGGAAACAAAAGCAAGATTGCCCATTTTTATGACATGGACACAGCAAATCAAGAAGCAAGAATTAAGGAAAATTACCTTTTGATCATTAGAAGTGGTACTGATCATGTGCGCTTCCATGTTCGATCAGATCGCAACTGAATGAAATTGATCAATATGATTAAGAACTAAGACTGTTGGGGTAAAAAAGAATACGAGTTAGAGCTAGAAATCCTTGATCTACACGTACTTGAATAATAATCTCACCGATGATCATGAATGGTTAATGGTACTTCAACTTCAAGGCATGCAGCACGTACTGGTTTGGTTCAAGGAACGTACACGAAGATCAATATCGATCGATCCATTGAAGAGAGACCAATTATTTATTGGCTGCTCTCTCTGGAAGTTAGTAAGAAAGCTTGGTCTTTGTTCTTTGCAAGGAAGAGGCCGTTGAAATCAAATCCATGTGTTGGAAGAAAGAAAAAGGTACTGCGAAATTACGTGAGACATATATCTACACGTACGCGGTTATACGTACGTGACATGACATCACCATCAATGAGGTAAGCCCTGGTTATTTCATCCCATTAACTTCATTTATGTAAGACTGAAACGAAGGCCTATTTCACTTTCATAAAATTCTTCATTTCATTTTGATAAAATTTTTCATTTCATCTTATTTCATTATTATAATTTTTTTTAAATTTTTATATAAAATAAAATAAAATAAATAATTCAACTTTTTCAAATCTCAAAAAAAAAAATAATATTAAAAAAAATATACTAATAATATTTTATTCAATTTTTAACTTTTATCTCAACTCATCTCATCTAATTTACGAAAAAAAATGAGACCTAAATATCCTTAACTTTTACTAAAAATTTATAACGTGGAAAAGGCATGAAAAAATAGCTAGTTTTTGGACTATAATTAATGATCTAATAGTACTACTGCTGTTTTGTGAATGATAAAGTAACCCAAGACACCACCATTACAAGAGACTGAGGTTTTTTTGGGAAAGAACAATTTCATCCCAAAAAATACTATTTTCCTTTCAGATTTTTAGAGATGAAAATTTTTTATTTTTAATTCGTCTCAAAAAGTCAGTCTCAAAAGATTTTTAGAGACGAAATTTTCTCAAAAAATTATTTTTAGGGATGAAATGTGGTTGACCCGTTCGAACAAAGTTTTTTTTGGGACAAAACAGTTTCGTCCTAAAATCTTGTTCGAACAATCGGATATTTGTTCAGACATTACGGAAATTTAATTCGAACGACACGAATTTATTTGATCCTGTTCAAATGAAGAGAGTGTTCGACGCTTTACATTTGTCGAACAACTCGGTTAGTGTTCGAACATAAATAATCCAATCGAACATGCTTGAGAAAAGAAATGTTTAATTAAAAAATTTGTTTGAACATTTAGTTCGACAATTTTTGTTTGAATGGTTCATTTTTCGTTCCAATGATGATAAATTTGTTCGAACATAATAATATGTGTTCGAATGATAAAAAATGCATTGTGTTTGAACCTACTATTAATCTATTCGAATTGAAGTAATGATTTTCAGTTTCATTTGAATGGTTTTGGCTTGCTCATTCAAATGATGGCAGAAATGTGTTCGAACAGTAATAAACAATAATTTCCTGTTTGAACTGAATATATTACGTTCGAACGGTAATCATGATACAGTAAACCAAAAATTTAAAATAAGAAACCTACATTTAAGTATTATAATTAAAACATCACAATTGTTCAAATGTTGCATGAAGGCAAAATAAATCAAAAGACTGATTTTGGCATCGAACGAGCTCGATGTATGTTACGAATAGCATGAAGAGAGCCGATTGATCTGCTTCTATACTTTCTCATCCGTATCCGATCTGAGTCACGGTATTTTGACTATAGATAGTCTACTATATGCATTGATGATCTCTAACATCCTTGTTAGTTCAGGGGTTGATGTGCTAATAACAAATTGGAAGCAACCACAGATCAAGCCCCTTAACGAGATCACTTTTAGCAAGAGCGATGGCTACTTGCAGAATGCTCGCATTAATGTTGTAGCAGCATACGGTACTGACACGGAGCGTGATCCAGCTTTTACAGATGTCGGTGCTGATATAGAGGCTGCAGATACTATTACCAGGGAGATGCGATCCCTACTCGAGGAATATCGCACACTTTTGATCTAGGACATGGAGAGGATCGTGGAGAGGATCACTGTGCCCATCATGGTTCAACTGCAAGAGATTAAGGGACACATTACTGTGATGTAGGAGGACTTGGATAATCTTACATAGTAGTGCTATTTTGTATCAATCTTTTTATTTTTTATTAAATGTTGTCACTTTAATTACTATATAATTTTTATTTTTTATATATAGCTAGCTTGATTATTATCAAAATTAGTTTTCTTATTTTACTTACCGTTTGGCAATATAAAAAGTGACATTCCCTAGAAGGATTTTTTTTAATTGCAAATTCTTATTTACCATAAAAAAACCGTTAATTAATTTTTAAATTAATTAAATAAATTTTCTAGGACGGCATATATGATACATTTAAATTTACCATAAATAATAATTAATCCATAGATTTTTCATCTTTTGAAAATAATAATTAATGGAATCAAATAATAATTATTGTTAAAATATTTGACTTCCTTTCAATAAATTTATATAACTAAATTTATTTCAATTTTCTACACCAAAGTTCGAACCAATTCTATGAGCATTCGAATGGTTTATAAATTCGTTGGTTCGGTCTAAGGCCCCCACCTTATAGGTAAAGCCCCCAAAATAAAAATGAAGTATTTTTTTTTTAATTTTTTTAAAATAAAAACCATTTCTTTAAATAAAATTTTAAATAATTTTTATAGTTTTCAATGTGTGCAAGGCCCCATAATACTAAATTTAATATTTAATATAATATTTTTTTTATAAGTAACACAATGAATTATTTATATTTTAAATAATTTTTTTAAGATCTTGCTAAATTGATGCACAAAATCTGCATTGATGCCTCATTTTAAGTTATTATTGTAAATATAAATTCACGAAAACTGTATTTAAAAATTTTAAATAAAATTTCATTTTATTAAAAAGTTTGAAAATATTTCTTATAATAATTTATATTTTATTATATTATAATTACGAATTACTCATTTAAATTTTATTTTAGCCTTTGGAAAAGTAGTCTAAAGAATCAAATTCACGTCTTTTGTGTGTATGAGAGAGAAAGAGGGATGGCTGGTCTAACATGCATGCGGTTTGACAATCCTACGGCCAAAATCACTTGAAATATTGACTGACTATTCGAATTGTTTTATCTGCATGATCATTGAATTCTTCCAAGTAAACTGAATAGTGGACAAAGTAATCTTCAAAAGCCTGTCAATTAATGGAGAATAATCTATAAGCAGACTGGACAGGTAATTAAAAGCTAGCAACTTGATCTTCCACTAGGCCATGCATGATACATTGATAACATATTGCGGAAAGAAATTCAAACTTGGAACAAAAAAAGAAGACAAGAAAAGAAGAGAAAAAGAATATTATTAATTAACAACTAGCCGCCATAATAGCCTGCAGATCGAGTACTCATCAGCTGAAGAATACATATATATATATATATATGCACATCGTTAATTTTTACTCCATAAAAGAAATTAATTAATGAACTAAAATAATATATATATGTATGTTTCAATCTAATTAAGTCTAATAGCTAAGTTTCATTTGATGTATCTTCCTTAATTTCTTATTAGGAGCCATCAGTATAATTAAGTTTTCCACTATATATATATATATATAATATCTTTTAGCTAGAACCAAGTTATCAGGATCGAGGCCGGGCAGGGTTAGTAATTAAGACACTTAAAATAAAATTAGGAAATTGATTTTCTTTTATTTTATATTATGGTAGTCACGATCATTGCTTAAAAAACGATTTTCTTGCTGTGATAGTCATGCACCCTAGCTTATGACTTCAAAGTCCTGAAACAAATTCATCATGTAATGCTCGATCGGCCTGAAGTCATGATTCTCATGCGCGCTTAAAACAATGAAATTCGATCGTTAATACTCATCCAACCATACGTCAAACTGAACATATATATAGCTAGCTAGTGAGTGGTGATCGAGCGTTTGGCGGCCTTAAGGTCAAAGTCTTTGTTAATTAAAGCAAGCATGCATAGCAGTAGTAATACTACTCATGATCCTGCATCCTGCATCCAGTCAATAGTCGTCGGAAGTCAATCACCTAAGCCTGTAGACAGACATTCATCAACTGATCAATCCATGCACGATATCTCTCCCAGTTGACCCGGTCCATCAGTCTTTGCGCGCGCGCAGTGATTCCCGGTTGATCCTCACCTAGTGCTTGCCTAGCTAATAGGCCGGATCCATAATTTTTTTGTCTTCCCCAGCGCCGGCCTTACTACATGCGCTCATGGTCCATAACAAGATGATCGATATCTAGATCACAAGAGTAGTTTTCCTGATCTAACTGTACTAGTTGACTGCTATTATTAATTAAGATGCCCAACATAATTGGTGTACACTCGATGTTTTGTTTGAGATTCAACGACGTACATGACTACTTGCATTTCGAGGAAGCATCAAAGAAATCTGGCCTTTTACTAACATGACTGGTACCGATCGAGCAAAGTCGGAATTGGCTGTGATCACTTTTGGTACATAGCTAATTAGGCCTATATATAGGTGTAAAGGACGTGCGTGCTTCACATCACCAACTACTCGAATAACTTGAAATGAATAACTTGGTGGCATTGAGTGTTCAAGATAAACTTCGATGCTTAAGTTAGAGAAGTAGTCTCAATGTAAATATTCAAGAAATTTTGGAAAACATTTGTTACCTTCATGAACTATCTATAGAGGTGCAGGGACATGTCAAATGAGTTAATCGATAACCATTCATCTCGTGCATTTATCTCTAATTATTCCTTAATGAAAGAGGAGGGGGATAACAACTCTAATCTATAGAAGTTATCCATTCTAGGCTAACTACTTTTATCCATGGGCGTTATCTTCTTATGAGTAGCGTTGTTCTCTTATTGATACCATGCTCTCGTGGGCCCTTGGACCATAAGTGATGTAGGTCAAAGTGGTAAGTTGGGCTGCCTTCCAGCCGTGGGCTTGGCAGTAAGAGGATCCAAATATCCCTGTCAATAAGATAACACAAAATTTAAATTTTAGAATCCCAAGTCTAATTAAATTAAAGAAAAATTCAGGACAAAATTATGCTTTTGATATTATATATATAGGAAAAAAGCAAGAAGAAAACACATATAGATAACTTGAGTGGTGAACACTGAACAATTTTGTTGCAATGAGACTTGATTGCAATGACGACAATTGTTACATACTATCCTTGATTTGGTTTATTTAGAAGATTGGGCCCCGCGATTACACTAAGTAGTACTATTTCATAATCAATTAATACACGCGTAAATAGATAGCTAGCCGTATTAATTGACTAAACAAGCTGCTACTTGCAATCTCAATTTTAATGGCCGGTAGCTACTCTAGGATGTACGGTAACCTACGCACTGATCTTTTGAAATATCGAGCCCTTTGCAGGCTCTTTTTTCCTTCTTCGTGAGATAGAGATAAAGAAAGTCTTTGGTCTCCACACGAGCTTTTTTCATATCTAACTTTATCGCCGTCATTTTTTTTTTTGTTTTTTTTTTCAGATGATGAAATAACTCATGAACAATTATTGTATTTTCTTTTATATACCTTTTAGAAACAAATGTTATTTGCAATGGAGAGATGATATTGCTTAATGTGGCTTTGAAACGGTTGGCCATAATCTTGGTGATGATTTTGTATATGACATTTGTGAGGCTAATTGCGCGGTATTGGGTTAGGTTATTTGGACTTTGAATTTTTAGAATGAGTGTAATATTTGTGTGATTGATCTGTCTCAACAGTTTCCTTTTTTTAAAAAAAGCTTGCGCTGTATTGATAATATCTTTTTTGATGATATGCCAATAATGTCTAAAAAATAAGGTTGTCATATCGTCTGGTCCTGGTGCTTTATGATTTGAAATTTGCCTCAAAGCCCCAAATATTTCTTCCTAAGTTGGCACCGCTTGGAGCGCTTCATTTTCTTGGTCTGTTACTTGCCTCTTGAAAAGATTGTATAGATTATTTAGGAAGCTTGGATTTGAAGTGGAGTAGAGTGATCTAAAATGATTTATGAAAGTATGTTCAATTGTATTTTGGTCCGTAGACCAATTACCTGGACTCAGTTTGATGGAGTCTATGGAATTCCTCCGTCTTTTGATTGTTGTTGAAAGATGGAAAAGTCTTGTATTAAGATCAGTTGAAGTGAGCCATGAGATTCTTGATTCTCGAAAGTAATACCACCAATGAATGGCTCTACATTTCCAGCTAGTGTGTACGTGTATGTGTGTGTATAATGAAAACTGTGAGATTTCCTAAGGCAAAGGTTTTGAGATCAACGTCATGTACAATTTAGCTAGGCATCAATATATTTTATATTTTATTATTGGTTGTAGCTAAAAGTATAAGAGAAATAATAGTTGCAGTCATGACTTTGTAAGCGTCGTGCAATCATTTTGAAAAAAATAAATAAATACGGGACCCACATGAAAAAATAATAATTTTTTAATAGTAGACCCCACTCTTTTTCAAAGCGACTGCATGGCGCTTGCACATTTCATGATTGCATGTAGTATTACTCATATTATAAACACTCACTCGTCCGTAGTACTATTTCTCTTGTAATAACATAATATTAGCATTTTTCGGGGAATATATATATATATATATTTTTTAAAGAGTCGGAAGCCACCCACATAGCAGCCCCGTCCCAAAATTATTGAAAAAAAACCTCACTTATGGCCGAGGAATACTGTGGAAAAAGCAAAAAATAACCCAAAAACCAAATATCCAACAAAAACCCAAAACCAAAACCAAGAAAAAACTATAGAAAACTCAGAATCCATTACTTCCTTATGGATGGAAGTCTCAAGGCATCTAACCTAATAATACCCCTCAATAACCTCGGTATGCAATCACTAGGCAAAAAAACCTATTTAAACCCTCCTCGCCTTTCCTTGCCAAATAATCCGCAGCTTTGTTACTTTCTTTAAATTGATGCACCACTTGGAATTGAACTCTATCTAATTCCTGAAGGAGAGAGTCCCAATAATCCCAAAGATACCATAAATTACAACCTCGTTTCTTCACCCAATCAACCACTACCTTAGAATCGCACTCCAAAATAATATTTCGACAATCCATTTCTTTACATAGCCGAACCCCTTGAAGTAAGCTCTTAATTCAGCCTCATTTTTGGTTCCAAACTCATAGTGAGCAGAAAAACCCGCCTTCATCCGACCCCTATGATCCCGCAAAACTCCACCCCCACCACAATTCCCGGGATTGCCACGACAACTGCCATCCACATTCAATTTCCACTAGCCCACAGGTGGTTTTAACCATACAACTTGCAGTGGTTTACGTACTACCTGTTCCGAAATATTCATTTCCAAAGCCTTCAAAACCTGTGCATCAACCTTGGAGACCTTCTTATCATGCAAATCATTTACCAGAATACCCAGCCATATCCGCACAGCTCTCCAAATCTCCATTGCGCTGGTATGTACTCCCTCCATCCTAGCTTGACAGCGTCGATGCCATAATTTCCAAGTAATGATGCTTGGTAATAGGCCAACTAAAATGCCCTTTTGCGTTCCTTTTTTCGCACACGCCATCCAAGCCTCCACTCGATGCCACCAGGTTCTGGTTTGTACACCAATGCCCAACGCCAGTGAATTTTAAATTATATTTCTTGCGTTATTGTGTTCTCTAGTCAGGTTCTTGGATTTTGCCTCCCCTTTTGATCACAAAGAGCCCCATATATACTTCTATAAATTACAACATGGAATGGAAAAGAAGTTCAGCAAGAATTACTTAGAAATTACTAGAGTTAACACCACACTCAACAATCCATCACTCAATTTTAAAAATTGCCCTTAAGGCCGAGATCTGCATCCTTGTTGGCTGAATACAAGAAACATAGGATACTCCTATTTATAATTTATATATATGTATTTATATATAATTTATTCATATATAGACTATTATTTGGAATATAATTTATATATATAATTTATTTATATATTGACTATTCCGAAACGGTACACAAAACGGTATCGGTACCAAAATATTTCGTTCCAGTATTTTGACCGGTACGGTATTCAAAACATTGGTGATACTCTTATGCATTAATTAACTAATTATGTTCTGCTCTTATTGTGATTACTTGCACTTGATCTAATTCCTTATTACTCATAAATCATTAATTCCTGCGCTTGATTAAGATCCAGCGCCATCTACAAATTATTAGAAAGTTTTGTGTTCGATCGGACAAATTCTTAATATGATCGCGTTAGTTTTGAATTAGACATGTACATATATACCAATATTTTCCACATAACAAAAGCATAAAATGGCACATTTAATTAAAAAGGAGAAATCCATTACTTTCCAATTCGATCTATAATTTACAATATGATCGATCCCTCCATTAATATTACTTCCCCGATGGAGCCAACAAAACAGCATAAACTATCTAAAAGTCCTCTTTTTACGAGTTTTCAATTTAGAGTAAAGTCCAATATTCCTCCCGAAATGGCGGTGGCAAGTGCTGCTGTGAATTTGGGATCCCTTGTCAAGGAAGAAGCCATTTGTTGGAGCAAAAACTGTTGGAAAGTTGATCCTTCAACTCCTTCGATGGATTTTTTGTTACTAATTTCAGACAACCCAGTTTGGATCAAATCAAGAGTTACTGTAGGACGTGAAGATCTCATGGATGATACTGAGCTAACAGAACCAAGGTTTGCACATTGACTCGAGCCTAATGATAATTCGGCTCGAGACGGGTGCATGTGGTTGTGTTCTCCTTCGTAAGTAGCTACCAAAACGGATGGATCTTCAACACTTCTTTGCACCTATATATATAAAGATGAAAAACAAGATAAAAATAAGAAATTAAAACAAAAAAGAGATAGATTGAGACTTCTCTTTATAATCGTTTGTAATTAAGGAAGAGATCTAGGGAGAGATCAGACTAGCTAGCATATCATGTTTACCTTCTTCTTGACTGGACAGTTCGGTGCATAGGAGCACCTAAAATAAGCTCTTGGAGATGGGTTATCTCTAGTGACCTTTTGACCATATTTTCTCCACTGATATCCATCCTTTACAGCCTGCAATGCATCAGGGTTTCTTATAAATAGATAGAAGCTGCATGGGTAACTTCTGTATATATGTATATGACACAGAGTAATAGCTAGCGCTATTATAACTTTGTAAGTTCGAAGCCAAATTTCAATTTCTAAGGTCCCCCTCATCTTTTTCAGTGTCAAACATAAATATAATGCATACTAGATGATCAGTTGCACAACAATATTAGTGGATCGAAGAGCTTGCTTATATATATAAAGAACTTACTAGGTTCGTATTGGATGCATCAGTCCGTACACAAACCCTTGAAACCTTTGCATTAGAGTAACTGGTCTCCTTTGGCCTTTTACATGACTCTTCATCACTGCATGAACTGCACTCAATATTTCCCTGAACTCCAATATTCCCATAGTGGTCAGTTCTCTCAGCCTTTCTCTTCCTCGGTATAACGAGATATTCTTTATTGGAGTTATTGCTCTCGAGATCCATCAAATGGCTTTGCAAAGCATTGTAATTCTCGCGCATGTGAGCTAGCATTGCGGTCAGCTTCTTGTTCTCGGAGCTTATCCGATCGAACTCCTCGGCCAAAAAGCCAGCCTGTTTATGATCATGAGAACATGAGCTTTCCGATTAATTACTTCTTGAGATCGAACAGATCATCATGAATAACGAGCTGGATATATTAATAAAGAAAAAAAAAAAGATCGAAGAAGAGATCATATGTCTGTAGAACAAAGTAAATCTGATCCTTCTTGCGATATACTTTATTAATTAATTTGACCGGAAAAAAGAAACGACGCGCGAGGTGGTTGTAATTAAACTAGAGGAGATCAAAAGTTGATCAACTACTCATATTTGATTGAGAATAAAATTAAAAGTTGATCAACATGAACATGAACATGAACGTCTTGTCAGTGCGCAGGGAATTCACCTCTTCTTTAATCGGTTCTTTCTGATGATCATTAGCCCGAGCCAAAACTCCTGCAAGCTCTTTCTTCTGGTCCCAATGATCAGATTTAGATTTATCAGTTTAAAAATTCTAACAAGATCAATCGACAAACTAAGAATTAAACAAACATATAGATAGATCTTAAAATTAAGTTGTGGTACTGACCGGAACTTCTTCTTTCATGGGCCGGAAGGGATTAAGGTTGAGGTCGAGAGAAGTATGCTGCAAGCTGGATGATTCCATGATTGCGTGTACAGATCAGAGGCTGCTTCAATTCGGAGTTGATTGTTTGGAAAGAAAGATGTAATTATACATATAATATACGCTCTGGGTACAATTAAAGTTTGTGCCTCAAAGGTAGTCAAGTTATCGATGAGAGAAAATCCCCAAGAAATGATCAGGAATTTATAGGATGAGAAAGGAGGAAAAGGAAAACAGAGAGGTCCACTGATTAATTAGTTTGGTCGGAAAGTTGCAACGAAATGGACTAAATTACATGTCGGTTTGTGCAAAAGTCTTGGAAATGTCAAGGTCAATGACCGGAATTAATTAAATTACAGAGCATATACAACTTGATATTGACTAAAGATTAATTTAATTAGTCGTCATGGACTTCTAGATCCGGCGCATTCATGGCTTGGCTTTTTCTTTCCTTTCTTTTTTTCAATTGTTTGTATTAATGAATAAAAAAATTTAAAGATACACAGCTCAGCATTACAATTAAACAAAAAGAGACATCAAGTTTAACGTGGATATAATAAATGAAAAATTATTCTCATCAGTTATTATTTATCACTCCACATAATCTCATATCCTATGAAAAATATCTCCACATCCTATGAAAAATATCTCTACATCCTATGAAAAATACTCATCCACCCTATAAAAAAACTATATATAAATGTAGGGTGTGAGGGTGAATAGTAACTGATAAATAAAATTCTTCGCAATAAATATAACAACTAACTTTCCTGTATATTTAAGGAGATACATGCAATAATAATTAATATATCCGGTTGGCCTCTAATATTTTAAAGGAATTAAGTTCTGGAATTACAGGCACAAACTAATCTTAGAGTACATTAATTTCATTAACTTATAATTAATTTTATAGTTCATGAGTATACTGATCACTTACAGCTAGCGTACCTTATAATTAAGGGCTAGTTAAAGACCCAGGGCTTTAATTTGCTCTTCATTATATTACAATAATGTAAATAACATTAATAGTCTTCACTTATTTCCAGGTATATTACCTTCTGAGTCTTCCCTCAGTCAGTGTGTTCCCAAACCGAGGCTGATGGCAGTTGCATGCCATTAACGCGGTTTTGAAAGAGTACGCGTTATCCAACTTTTCAACTAATTAAACTGCGACTTTTTTTTTTTATTTGCCGACTCGTAGGGCCGTGCAGATTTGAAGCTTAATTTGGAGTACATTAACACCTCATTTCAATATATAGGTGTGGCGGTGAAGACAGTAAAATCATGTGGATCATGATCAGATCATATGATCACGTGCTAGCTAATTGCTGGATAGAACTGAAATGGGAACAGTTATGAACACAAATAATTTATCCGATCCCAATATTATTTGGCATGCACGGGTCCGAGTCGTACTACTTACCCATGACGACTTTGCCGGCCTCCAATTAGACCGACCGTACATATATGATGATCAGTTTTATTCAATGTGTACCGGATGTTATATCAGTCAATATATTAGAACGAAATATTTCAATACCGGTACTGTTTTGGGATAGCATTTCAGAATAACATTTCGGAATAGTCGATATATAAATAAATTATATTCTAAAATTATATTCTAAAATAATAGTCTATATATAACTAAATTATATATAAATACATATATATATAAATTATAAATAGTCTAATCTGAATTGAAACGATTTTCACAACTTTGGTTTTACTTCAGCGCTGGGTACGTAATATATAGGATCTATATATATATATATATATATATATATATATACACTAGCGGTGGCACATCTGCCAAATTGAAAGAAAAAAATAAAATGTAATTTTGAATATTAAAATAATCTAATGTATAAGAATAAAATTATTATTTATTTATGTTCATCATTTATTATGAAATTTAAATTATATTAAAAATTCAAATTAATTAGATAGTTTTTTTCTCTTAAAAATATACAGTAAAATTTCATCATTTATTTAATGATGAAAAATTAATATTTTATAAATTAAAGTTGATTTTTAGTATATGATATAATATTATTCTTTTAAAAATATTCAGTAAAACTTTATCTTTTATTTAATGATGAAAAATTAGTATTTTATAAATTGAAGTTAATTTTAAGTGTATGATAGAATATTTATATTTTAATTATCTATTTTATGTTAGTTTAAATCAATATTTAAACTTCTATCGTTAGATTAAATCTGAAGATTAAAGATGAAGAGTTGTAATTTAAAACCTATAAATCAATATTTTTCCCCACTTTTCCTTTCTCCCTCTCTCTCATTCCCCACACACGATTGTGGTATTACGTCGCACATTGGCATTCACACAGACGAACCCAAAAAGAAACAGAAAAACCAAACAAACATGAAAAAAAAATCTCTTTACTGTTCATTACTGTTGATGAACAGTCATGAACAGTATAGGGATATGCGAAAAAAAAAAAACCACACAACCGATTTACTGTTATGTTGATGAACAATAATGAACAGTAACAAGACAGCCTAAGATATAGGCAGATATTATATATTATATTTGAAGCCAATGCATGGGAATTTTCGCAGTTGTTATCCTCGATCGTTAATTAATTAATTTATACATTACGTACAAATTTCTGTGTAATTGGCTGTATATTCCATCCAGAGTCCAGGTTGACAATTCTTTCTTTCAAGGAAAACATACAGAAAATTGAAACCTGATCAATCATTTTAGGCGATCCAATATTATTCCAATAGGTATCATGTTAGTTCACACTCATATCAAGTCAATATATGCTGCATATTGCATAAATGACTGAAAACTACCATCTAATTTCGAAGAAAAGACATCATCATGTGATCAAAAAGAGATCGAGCATATATATATATATGAATATGATCGATCTTAATGCCGACATCCTAATTTCTTACACTATAGTACTGTTTTCTTTCGCCAACAATATAATATTAATCATATGGCCGGACATGCATGTTCACATGTAGCTCCGATCGAACGAATTAAATTTCATGCATGCCAGCCATTTCACATTGTGCCCAAATTTGTAAGTTTCTAGACAATTAGGCGCTAGGTACGTACCGGTTATGATGATCATGATCTGGGTCACCTTTTTTTTATCTTTCTACATTTCAATTAGGGTGGTTCTACGGCCACTGCTCTCATTCCCGTTGGGAGTTACCGATGGTGTAAAATGATATATTTTTTTATTTTATTTTTTTATACATGTATTTTTTAGACACTGTAAAATATTTTTAAAAAAAATAAAAAAATTATAATATCATTAAAAAATACTTACTTAATCACTAAATAAAAAAAATATATAACAGAACCGGTAACGGTGATAGTAGCTTTACTCTTTCAATTAAGTTAATTTGCTTTAACTTTTCGATCTAATTATAAGGCCGGCCGTGCATACTCATTATATATTGATCGATTGTTTATATAAAATAAAATACTAAATTTAATTAATTAAATCATGTGATTATCGTAGCTAGCTAGGTAACTAGCATGCATGCCATACATATGATATTGTTGATGATCATATATATAATCGAAGTTAAGCCTAGCTTTAAGAATTAGTTCGAATTCTCGATCCATCGTTAAATGTAATTTTCTAGTATTACTACTAGTACTTCATTTGAAATTATTATATATAATAGACGGTACTTCTTTTGTACATATGCCACGTGGATCAAATACATGGAATTGAAATTAATGACTATTATAGAGTCGATTAGTCCACGAGGCACTTTCCGAGAATATACATAGAGAGAGAGATATTTTTTGTACTTGAAAGAAAACGTACAATTAAAACCCCACACGTGATAGTTCACAAAAGATGGAAATAAGCGTCAAAAGAAACGGAAAAGTGAAAAAAATAAAAGCAAATGTAAAAAAGATAGGGCTATTGACAAACGCTCTCAATCCTTATCATTTTATTATTATAATTTTTATAAGTTTTTATATAGAATATAATAAATAATTTAATTTTTTTAAATTTTAAAAAAATAATAATATTAAAATAATATTTTATTTAATTTTTAACTTTTCATCTCATCTTAATTTATTATCCAAACCTAACTTTAAAAGAAACGGAGTGATAGAAAAGCAAAGATGAAAACAATATACCCATCGCCTCTTCAACCGATGCGACTCTTCAATTGTCTCCAATTCTACACTTCTTTTCAGCAAATTGTTGTTTATGAATAATCTATTTTTGTTATTTTAGATTTCAAATCTAATAATTCTATTTAACATCATTTAGAAAATTAAGAAAATATGAAATTTCATTTTGCTAGAATTTTATTTTCATTTTCGTCATATTTTCGGTGAAATCTGAAATTTCACCTAAAAGTTTTTCTTCGTGATGAGTTAGGACATTTTCTTCATGTTTACGCTTGTACGTTATTGTTTCTTTTGTTTTCTTACCAACTTTTCCGTTACTTTTACCTTTTGTTTTCTTTCCAACTTTTCCGTTTACTTTTCACATCACTTTGTCAATTGCACTTACGTGTGTACGTTTTTCTTACGTTTTCTTTGAAGTACGTGTAGCAAGACCCATAACGACAACACGCAGCCACCACGTACATGATCAGTACTGAAGACTAGTCGGAGTCTGACGTTTGGAAAATTGAAATAGTTTAGATTTCGTTTTCACGTCAAATCATTTCAATTTATTATTATTATTTTTTTAAATTTTAATATAAATATAATAAATAATTTAATTTTTTAAAATTTTAAAATAATAATAATAATAAATAATAATATTTTATCATTTCAATTCAATTCAGTTAAATATCTAAACACATCATAATTGATCTAAATTGAGTTTAAATTTAAATCTAATATAATATTTAAATACATAATTTTTAAATTATTAAATATCATTCAATTCAAGACATTATTAAATTATTTTTATTATAAAATATATCAACGTATCATTCATATTATTTTTTATATTTATTTTTGTAAAAATAATTTTGTGGTTCAAGTATTTTATTAATTATATATATATATGAGATTGAGATATCAAACTCGATCAAGTGAACCGTACGAAACCTTTTATGGATGGATGTGATTGTATAACCCAAAGTTGTCTTTTGAATGCTGGAGTAATTACTTGGTTTTTAAGCCGCAAGCATGAACCCGAACTCGAAATTATAATATTAATTAAGGTTAAAATATACATAGTCTAAGACTCTAAATATAGCCCCGGCCCGAGTCAATCATGAACTATTTTGCTCATGTACTGATGTCAGAGCCATGGAGGCATCGACGTTTGCATGGATGATGAGTGCACAAGTACATTTCGTCATCCATATATCCCCTCCTCGATCATCGCTAGCTTGCTTTAATTTTACTAATTAGCTAGCCTGTCTGTGATCACATGCACATTTCCTCGAAGGATCTCGTGATTCTCATTCAAGTTGATCGTGAATATAATAATCTAAAGTTACGTTCTGTTTTTTGTCTTGTACGTGCTTGCAACTATAAAGTAATTTATCAAAAAATGTGGATGCCATGCCATTGATATTTGATACCTTACTTTAGAGTTTAGACCATCTAAAAGTAAAATCGTGGCGCCAATTTCCACACATAAGTTAGCTAGCTAGGTACGTGTATATATAATATATATATAAAAAAGCTGATCATTGATCATAAAATTTTACATTTTAGCGTATTCCTACCTAATTATTCATCCAGATCAATAATTAATTATTAGGGAATCTTATAATATATAATAAAAATAAAGTATACTCTTAATTTAATTATCACACAATTTAGTATCATTAAAAACATAATTGCTTAGTCATTCTATATATATATATATATTCATTTATTTCGAGTACTTCTGAATCTTCCTTTAAATATAAAAACATAAACTATGGTTTAAATCATGAACATTAATTTTATTTGAAATGATTGAAGAAAATCTGACTCTGCTAATGTCCAAACATAGATTAGGTACGTAAGATCATTTCATAAATTTTGGAAGCAGTGGATCTTCCAGACCGAGCTAGCTGGGCTTTCAGAAATTTTATATCAGCCTTATCAGAATCATTCATAATTTTCAATTAATGAACTTTCTCTGAATCTAAAACCAGAACTCGTGGAGTAAAATGAAGAGAAAAAACAATTATAATTTTAGTTATAATATTTATTTTATTAATTTTCTTAAATACATTTAGAACTTAAAAAAAAAAAAAAAAACTGTGGTTCTAATAAACACGTCTCTACAAAAATAAGATTAAAAAAAAAAGGTTTTTTTTTAAGTTTATTAAGATAGCAACGTCCTAACAAAGAGAAACATAATTATTTATGATGTTGGGGATCCATGTTCTTTAGCATCGTCCTTTTTTAATTAATTATAGGTTTCAAATTAAAGGAAAAAACACACAGGCTCCTCGATCGAGTCCTACCACGTACGTCTTTACATGGACGACTTCACTTTTTCTTTTTTGAAGTCAAGCAAATGAATCATTCCCAACATTAATGTTTTTATCGGCTTTATAAATATATATAAGAACTTCCATAATGCACCAGATGATATGATCAGCACCCACACGTCACGTTGATGATGCATGCAATGCCTGCCTGCCTGCCCTGGCATTATTTGAATCCCAGCTTCCTCCTTCTCATAGGGGTTCCATTCTCATGGGAATTACGAATTAGTAAATGCTTGAAGATCGTCATGAATGAAGTTTATTGATTTAAAAAAGCACTACTAGCTAATTAATTAACCCTAGATCTGACATCTGTACCTATGATATCATGCATGGTATAGCACCAGCTTGCGTGGCATCCACGATATATGCATGCTGATGGTGTCATTAATTAATTTGAATCTTCATCTATTCGGCCGTGGGATTATCATCATGGAAATTATATATTTTAAACAAAAAGGAAAAAAAAAACTGGTCTTTTGATGGTGATGTGTTTTGCATCTTCTCCTACTTTTTCTCGGGTACATACATTTTGCTAGCTTTTGGAGTTCCCCAATAGGCAATAGCCCATATTACTACTCATGGCAAAGGTCCAACAGACAGTACTTTCATTTGGCAAAGACTATAAAAGTAGAATCTGTTCCGTGGAAATTCGGTTGCTAAGAGCCCTATCTTTAGATTAGTTAAAAGTTAAATTGAATAAGAATTTAACTATTGAATATGTATCACATTGAAATAGTTATATTTTAAATATTTGAAATATAACTATAGTAACTTTTAAAATTATTTCTAAATTTAAAAGACACTGTTTATTCATCAAATCCATTTTAAATCATTTGTTTCTCTCTCCCAAGGTCTCCATCAATGTCTTTCTAGTTTCTATTTTTAATCTATAATTTAATTAGAATATGATTACTAATTAATATATAATAAGTAGAATAGTAAAATATGATAAAATAAATTAAATTAATAATTTAAAAAATTAAATATTTTTGAAATTATTAGTTATTCATTATTATATAATAAATAAATGTGGAGATTTGATGTAAATAATTAAAATCAAATTTATCTTATATTATTTTATTATTATATAATGAAAAAATAACTATTCCAATGTGGAGATTTATGTGAATGGAATAGCTAAAAGTTAAATTTCTCTTATATTCATAAAAAATGTCATTTAATTTTAACTAATCCAATGAAAGTGCTCTAAGGGAACAAAAATCAGGAAATATTATAAGCTGAGTCATGTTTAAATTTTAATAATGATAATCTATATATTGTTGAAATAGTCGTAAAGGAGGAGATTTCGTGTCTTCTTGCCTATTATCATAATTTTATTTCCTTTTATTCCTTGCTGATGAGTGTTACTTTCATTAATCTCTCGCATGGAAAATCACAAAGATTTCCAGTAATTAGGACAAATACGATAAATTCTTCAAAATTCTTTCTTTGGCCAGACAACTCATGACCTCTTTTCATGGGGTTGGGTGGAACTGGGAAGGTTGTTAGTATACGGACGACATCCTTGAAGTCAAATATGCATGAGTTATGATTCACCTAGCTCTTGCCTCTTATCTATTTTTCGGTAATGGAACTAGGAAGCTTCAAGTCGAGCGGGCCTATTTCATTCACATGGGCTATATTTTATGAGTTTGGGCCACGTCTTAGCCCAGTTTTTCTGGACTATTTTGTCCTATCTGGTCTACCACATTCTCTGACAGATGGGACGTACGCCAAGTCCAAGCCTTTACTGGGCTTTGCTTTCCTTCATAGCCCAAATCGTGAAAGAAGAGCCTATATCAGAAGACAGTCCAGCAACTGCTGATTCCGAATGGCAAATCCCAAAGCATTTCCAAACTTCCCAGAAAATACAAGGTTTTTGCAATGGAGCTGGAGTACTTCATTGCTTACTTCGTTCTAAAGTATCAGGGAGGGTACGCTCTGTTTTGGTAAAGATTAATGTTACAGGTTCTAAAGTACGAAACTTACATATCTTAATACTACAAATATATTTCTCAGAAATATCGGAAAGAGTAATAGCTTTAAAGTGGCATGCATTGGCAGAATTGTTTGTTCAGAATAAGCAGGCATCGACCAACCAATAATATTACCAAACCACCCACCTATATTTGACGGGGAAACAAGATAGATCTATGTCCATGTATGATGAATGGTCATTTAATGGAGCATGTGGCCAACACTCAATCACTAAATGAATAAAATTAATCATGTTGTAGTGTTGGGATTGGGTCGGAGTTAGAGTCAGGTTCAAGACTAGTCGTATTCCAAACTCCAAAGCATGATATTGGTCAGAGTTAGGCGCCATATCAAAAAAGTTAACGTGCGAGGCACATTTGTCCTGTATTAGATTATTCTAAAATATAAACATCTAATATAGAATAAGATAATTTAATAATAAGGTCTATGAAAATAATATAACTAATTTCACAGACAATAAGAATCTCTACTTAGCTAAGTGCATATAAACAGTAAGTTTTAGTATATATGTTTATAATATTTGGAATAACAGAAACAAAATTTGGCAATGGTAAGGCTGTAATTAATCCTAATGGACTCATCAAATGGATTTCATAATTTACATTCCAAAAGCTTGAGAACCATTTTTGAAAAATATTGTGTTTGGTATTTGAAAAATTGCAAGAAACTTCACCAATTGAAATATGTTTTCTAGAACTTTAAGATACAGCAACTATATTTGACACCTGTTTGAAAACATCTTAAAAACTTTATAGTAATTTTGTAACAAAAATTTTACAAAATTTTTATAGTAATTTTGTAGTAAAATTACATACATACAGAACTAATTTTTTTGATAAAATTTTATCAACAATTTTATTGTAATTTTGTAAAAAAAAAAAAAAAAATTTGATAAACATGCATACATAACTAATAAGATATAACACCTAACCATGTCAGAACTCCAATTTATAAGTTTACAACTTTAAGAAATTGATATTGCTTGATGTTAAAAATAGACTCAAAGAGCAAAATACTGTCAATTTTTATAAAATTAAATTTATTTTTAATTAAATTACATGATTATGTTGGTTGATTAAATTAATTTTATTCTATATTATGCAATAAGATTAAGTTCTGAGGTTTTTAATCCAAATATAAATAGCAAAAGGAAAAAAAAAATTGCTTAGTAATAAAACAATAGTAAAAGAGGTGTATTTACAAAATTATACTTTAAAAATATTTTAATTTTATAATATTTTTTATTCAATTGTTATCTCTCATTTCTCAAAATCCAATAATTACTTAATTCAAACTATCTCTCTACTATTCACAAACATTCTTACTACTGTTCACAAAATTTTTATTTCATCTTATTCTTCAAGCATCCTTTAAAGTACAACTTTATGCACAATATTATTTTTATTGAGTATTTACTCTATTTTATCAAATTTTTTAATTCAAATTTCAATTTTTAAAATTTTCAACATTTCAATAATTGATTACATATAATTATATGGGTAAAACTGTAAGTATTGATGTCATTTTTCAAATGGCAAACCCATTCTGTTTTTTTGGAATTATAAAAGAACCAAAACTATTGTGTAAAATCAACTAAGACAGGTGGAACTAATTAAATAAAATATAGTTAGTGAATGTTTTAAGCAATGGTATTTCATTAATTAAAATATAGTATTATTTTTAGATTAATTCGAAATTATAATTTAAGATGTGGTATCACGTGTATATACTTGTGGGTTTAATCTAAGTTATAACAAATATCATCTTGCATTTATATGATTTATCTTAGCATATGTTTGAATGTAAATGTGAGATAAGATTTTTTTTTTTTTTTTGATAAGATAAATGTGGTAGATCCTCTTTTAGAAGCCGCTACATTTGCAATAGACTCTAAATAGACTATAGAGGAAGATTTCAGGAAAAGTCTCCTTAAGGCTCTTTGGGCTAGTTCATGAGTATTGGTAGATCTATGAGACAAAATTCATCTTTGAATCTTTTATGAGTTAAAAACAGCTCAAAGTCTGTCCAAAACAATCATTGAGCTAGTAGCAAATGGCAATAACTATAAAATAACAATAAAGGAACAGAAAGTCCCAGTTAAAATGGCCAACTCCCATATTATTAGGACAAGTTATTGTGGGATACTTCAATCGCTATGCTTTGTGCACAAGGAGGATGAAACCCAGAATATTATAAAGTTATAATGCTTCAGATCCCTTATTAGATAGACTAAATTAGAAATCATAATCATTTTCACAAAATATAGGGTTATTCAATAAGCACAAGAACTAACACCATCTTAAACTTTCATATCCAACAATGATAGTTGATAATTTTAAGTTATTAATTCATAGCACGAAACTAAAAAGTTAAATGATCCATACTTTCAACACTCTCATAAGTAGCTAGTCGTTGGGATATTTTGTTTCCACTTTCAACGTCATGGAGCTCAACCTATGAAAAAAATTCAACAATGTAATATTCTAGTAAGGACAAAAGCAAAGTTGTACAAAAAAAAAAGGGAATTTACTATTATTTAATCTTTTTCATATGAGAAATTGTAAAATATAGGAACATATATTTTATTTTTTAGTGATTTTATAGTAATTTTTTTTAAAAAAAAAATTCCCTAAATTTTCTCTCTCTTATGCGTGATTCTTCCACACGGCCAGTTCTCCTCCAGCGTAGCCCGGCGCCGCGGGGCCCCGGCCATCACCACCACCACCACCACCACCAGCGAGTTCCTCTCACGCCGACGACCAACCCTATCACCACCAATATTCTCCACGCGCAACCCTCACTCTCCCCCGCGGAAACATAACCGAAATGGGAGTCTCCCATTTATCTCATTCTGCGTCGCCGTACGCGGCCACCGAACCTCATGACCGTCACCGACAAGTCCCCCTCAAGCCGGCGACCAACCCAGCCACCACCGAAGTCCCCCACGCGCAGCCCTCCCTCTCCCTCGCAGAAACCGAACCGAAATGGGTTTCACCCATTTGTGTGCAGTTCCGCAGCCGTAGGCAGTCACTCAGGCCACCGCACCTCCATCAGTTGACACCGACGACAACCTCTACCAGACCCAACCACCATGAAGTTCCCTTTCCCTCTCCGTCGCACACTGCGATTTGCATCTAGAAACCCATTTCTCACGGCATTTCTCTCACCCTCTTTGTCTTCAAATAAGAAAAAAATGAAGAAGAAAAAAAATAGAGATGCGAAAATAAATCGAAGAAACAAAACAAAAATTGGAGAATAAATCTGAAACGAAGAAGCAACCGCATGGGGAAAATTGGAAAGGAAGAAGAAATAGATTTATGTTGTTGAGGCGTAGAAAGAAAAAAAACATGTGAGAAAGGGAAAAAGAAAAACAAGATGCATAAGCCAAAAGTGAAATCAGAAGAGAATTGCATACCAACGACGAGAAGAAATCTCAAACAGTACGAGAATTTTTTTTTCTTCCTCCAGTTGAGTCTTAAAGTTGTTCTGCAGATGTTGGAAAAGCAAGAGACGTTGCATTCCATCCCTTCTATGAAGAGGTCAGATATTTTAATTGTCATATGAAATACATTAATGCTAAGAAGATGTTTACGACTCAACGAATAAGAGTAAGATTATAATTGAAAGGAAAGAAATTTCATACAAGGCAACGAGAAATAAAAAAGAAGATGCTGGACGGTAATGACTATTAAGAACTATTCACTACTGTTGATCTTATACATGCTTTTAAGTATTAGGAAGATATATATATATATATATATATATATATATATATGCATGTATGGTTCTTTGTTATAAAATAAATATTGTTGTCTCACGAGGATTTAACGTGGATATATAACAATTTGCATCATTTTTCGCGAAGGTCATAAATTAATTACATGATACCTAGCTATAAAAATTACCAAGTGAATTATCTACAAAACAACTGCAATTCCCGCGCGCAGGTGAAATCATATTTAGAGGAATAATATTTGTAGTCGAATATGTAAGTGTCATGCAATCACTTTAAAATAAATAAATAAATATAAAATTTGCATAAAAAAATTAATTTTTTATTAATAAATTTTACTTTTTTTCAAAACAACTTTACAGTTTATGCATTTGACGAAGGTAAGTAATATTACTATCATATTTATTAGGAATCGTAGAGCGTTGTGATACTTTGCTTTTATAAAGTGGACAAATGTCAGTCATTCGCTCCTTTTTGTGTGAGAAAAAACTAAAAGCCTTCTCTTAGACTCTTTCCTTCCTTAAATTGGTTAATAATTGGTGTAAGACAGAGACGCGTGGCAAAATCCACCAACAAATATGGATGGAAGAGAATGACGTTTGAAAGCACAACTACCAGCAAATGAACAGTCATATTATTTTTATTTTGTTTTGGGTGTGTCGACTTTATATGGTGCCACGAATTTACTCAAATGTGTTAATTCTTTTGGTCCCACTTGACCATGTGTCAGGAAAACATGGTTCATTCCTGGTTCGCCCGAGTTCTAATCAGATTGATTAAAGGAGACATGAGCTTAGGGCAGGGGGTCCAATTTATCACAGCAATTCTACTACACTATAATCCTTGTTTAGTTTAGGCAATGTCTGTGCTGCTCTGCATACCTAAAGGAATTTCATGCTCTTTTTTTTTTTTTTTTTTTTTTTTTCCAATGCAAAAAAATACATCTACCTCTATTACATGCAATATAAAGAATAAATTTATTCATCATCTTCTTATCATCCCATGATATAATATTAAATAATAAATTTATAAGAAAAATATAATAAATAACCTTCAATTATCTAATATCATCTCATGAGATAATAAGAATTGAAATAATGCATAATATTTATATAAATCTCAATGAAGAAAGAGGTTTTATAAATTTTAAGGTACACAAGTGTCCAAATTCAAATGTTATTTTAATTAACGAGTGCATAAAATCGAAAAGATACAATAACAAAAAATATTTATTTTCTTATTATTTTCCGCTTATCTTTTTTGTATTTAATTTTTATATATATCTTTAGAAAAAAAAAAAAGCAATAGAAAAAAATTGTTTCCAATCTTTTTTTAAAACATTTATTCAAAAGCTTGTGGCCCCGTGGATTCGTCACTGGTTGATAATAATTTGGGGTTAGCTCCCCTGCCTCGGGTCAATAGCAATGGGCAGCTCGAATAAACCTCCCGTCTCCATAATCAAACAATTTCTTGAACCCACTTTCTTTCCATTTACATTCCCTTCCACCAAACAGCATCCTCAGAAGTAAATTTTAAACGTTTGGCGCTCCGCTCCGTTCTCTCTGGCGGTTAGAAAAGACAGAGAAAAACAACTAATTACCATAAATGAAAAGCATGAAGAAAAAAAAACAATGAAAGGGGAAATAGGTAACTTAAAACAACATATTGTATAAAACCTTGTCATCTTTCACTCCATCACTGTGATGATATTCAAAACTTGAATATAATAATCACAAACTATTTACATACTGATATTAATGTTTTTCAATTTAAAAAAAAAAAAATTATTGCTTTTGCTTTCCTACGGATCTCCCTGTCTTCTTGGTTGTTATGAAACAAACATCAAAACCGGAGAATGATGCATGTCATACCATTCACATTCTGCACAGTATCATCCATCCAAGGCGTTACAGATACTGTCATCTTGCCATGTCCAGACGATGTCTTTCAAAGCAGGCCTAACACTGTCTTCGAAAAACTTGACGTACTCCAAAGTGTCACCCGCGGACTTGGAGAACTGCACGATGGCAACCTCGGGGGCCACCTCGAACACCTCGGCCGTGACGGCCAGCCTCCCCTTGCGCCCGTCTATGGGGGCTTCAAATCGCACCTTTAAGTCCTTTGCTTTCGCCACCCGGAAGCTCAGCCCCTTAGCCACCGACTCAATTTTCGCCACAATCGACGCGACCGCGCACCTCGACGTGAACATCGACCCCACCTTCCGCTTCTCCTCGAACAGGCTCGACAAGTCGAACCCGGACGACATTGTGGCTATGAGCTGGAACGCGTTGAAGAAACTTGGAGTCTTCGGAGGCGCACAATCGTGATTATCCCCCACGGCCTCTGATTGCGTCGTTTCTTTGATAATCTCAATGGCAGCTACCGGTCGAACCGGCCTCGTTATCCCTTTGCCGAACCAAGGGACGCGCATTATGGCCGGGATCGTGATGCGTCTATCTGGGTCGGGGACGAGGAGCTTGGAGATCAATCGCTTCGACTCGCACGAAAACCAAAGGGGGAACTCGAACTGGGATTTGAAGATTTTGCTATACATTTTCATCAGATTCTCGTCCTGAAACGGAAGAAACCCAGCTAGCAGTACGTATAGGATCACTCCACAGGACCAAATATCGGCCTTGGACCCGTCGTATCCTTTCCGCTTCAAGACCTCCGGGGCCACGTACGCGGGAGTGCCACACTGCGTGTGGAGGAGCCCGTCGTTGCGCAGCTGTTCGGGCAAAGCGGACAGGCCGAAGTCGGAAATCTTGAGGTTCTCGTTCTCATCGAGTAAGAGGTTTTCAGGTTTGAGATCTCGGTGCGAGACGCCTCTGCTATGGCAGAAATCGACTGCGCTGATCAGCTGCTGGAAGTAGTTGCGGGCCGAGTCCTCCTTGAGCTTGCCCCTGGCAACCTTGGCAAAGAGCTCGCCGCCGCGGACGTACTCCATGATGAAAAAGATCTTGGTCTTGGTGGCCATGACTTCCTTGAGCTCCACCACGTTGGGGTGTCGGACCAGGCGCATGACCGAGATCTCGCGCTTTATCTGCTCCATCATGCCCTCTTTTTTCACCACCTGGTCCTTGTTTATGACTTTGATCGCCACGCTCTCGCCGGACGCCATTTCTTTGCCGTAGTAGACCTTGGCGAAAGTCCCTTTGCCCAACAGCCTTCCCATCTCATATTTCCCAAACAATATATTTCTCTTCTCCTCCATATCTTATTCAGATCAGAGCCACCCAAAACTCCAATATCCTTGCAGCGAGATTTCAATTTAGCATCGATTTACGTATCGATTGTGGTTCAGACGGTGATGCTATATTGGAATTGTATAAATTTGACGACTTTTCTTTAGAGACGAGATAAATTTTTGGATTTTGTTCACAAGATTGGAGGAGTACACTGAAAAGGAATCCAGGAAAGAACAGAGGATATGCATATTTGGAAGGATTCCATATAAGGGTTTTTAAGGAAAAAAAAAAAGGGAAAATAGGGAGGTGGAGGGGACTTTGTTGAGAATTAAGAAACACCTTCGGGGCTCTGCGTTGAGAGGGAAGAATAGAGGAATGGTGGACGACGAGGAGGGTTTCCAGGTTGGCTCGTAGCGTTTGGAGCACGGTGACGAGCACCTGGTATTTTCTTGGGTGCACACAGAGTGAAAAATATCGCCAAATTTTTAAATGCTATGAGAGAGAGAGAGAGAGCATGTGAGAAGAGGACACGTTCATGTGGGGCCACAAACTCAATAATTAAACTTTAATATAATATCTAATCTTCTTGATTTATAAACTAATTTAATTTTTATTAAGTTCGGTGGTATGTTACAGGAAAAAGAAAAATGATTTGTTGAAGCTGCAGCCTTAGCATACAATATAGAATTGAGTGAAAAAAAAAAAATTACTATGTAGGTATGCTGCGGCTACGGGCTGATGTCCAGAATCTCTCTTAGAAAAATACTGTATACAATAGGCTTGGGAACAACGGAGAACCCTTGCCCCGAGAAAAATGAAACCGGCGTTTTGGTCCTCTTTTTTTTTTTTATTTCTTTTTTCAGTATTTTTTCTTCACTCTGTTTTTGTATCCCTCCTTTTGTCTTCAATAAGTTTCGTTTTTACTCCAACCTCCATTCATCTTCAACCCATTCAGCATAGCGTATTGGCGACTCCCCTTCATCTCTACCTCTGCCTCTCCCTCTCGGAGTCAAAGCCGGCCCGCCATAAACACTTACACTAAGTATGATTTTTCCATTCCAAAACTTGACATCGGCGGGAAGATCCCTGTCAATGGTGTCGTCACCTACCATAGTCACCCAGGGAGCAATATTTGTGATAGAGAGTGCACTCGAACCGCCGTTACCAGTCGAGGTGGAGACGAAGACCCCGAAATCGTAGGCTCTGAAAGTAGCAATGGCGATGGCGTCGAGGTAATATGGTACGAAAACGACGCCTACACTTAGGGAGATGACGTCAACTTCGTTAGCCAAAATGCTGCCAGGGTCATAGCAATCCAAGTTCCAGCAGACCTTGTAAAACCAGACGAGCTTCAAGAGCCATGTCGGCGACAACTCCGCGCGAGTAACAAAGGGTAAAGGCCGGGAAGACGTAGCTAGAGCAGAAGTATTTTGTCGATGAGCTTGCGATTGCAAAAGGAGGAAGAGAAGTCATTGGTGGCGACGCCATGGAATGTGTTGGAGTATGTGTGGATGAGACGGCTGGTGGTTCATACTGGTGGTTTTGTCCTCGTTTTCCATAATGTAGAGAGTGAAGACGGTATCATAACTCGTGGGTAGGGAATGGAAGGCTTGGCATCGAGTTGGACTTCGAGTATGTGAGTAGTTTTAATAGTGGGAACAGAGGAAGAAAATGTGGAGGAGGTGGAGGTGGGTGAGAGAAGAAAGAGTAGCAAGAGGGTGAGAGAGGGAGCCATTGGAGGGAAGAGCGAGATGGTTCTGGAAATACAAATGATGGTGATGTGTCACGAAATAAATTTTCCTCTGTTTTGTCGATTTTATTTATTTATTTTAATATATCTCGACTGACATGGTACAACCGATTCCCCGGGGGTTCCCACCCCCGGTTGCCTGTAGCAAAACTCATATTTCTAACCTTGTTTTGGGGTTGGGTGCCGCATTTTGCTTCTTCTGGTGGCCTTGGAATAGGGCTGTTTGGATTTAGTAGTAAGTTAAGATGAGTTGAGATAGTTTTAGATGAGTTAAATAAAATATTATTTTTAATATTATTATTATTTTAGAATTTGAAAAAATTGAATTGTTTATTGTATTTTGTGTAGGAATTTGAAAAAGTTATGATGATGAGATGAGTTGAGCTGAGTTCCGAATCTAAACAAGGCCTAGAATCATTTGGATAGTAAAAATGTCTCATCTCATCTCATCATTATAGTTAAATTATTATTATTATTTTAAGAATTAAAAAAGTTAAATTATTTATTATATATTGTATGAAAATTTAAGAAAATTATAATAATAAAATGAGATTATATAAGATAAAATGAATTATACACTTTCACTCTGCAGGCCCAAACTTATCCGTAGTTCTATTTCCATATGTGGCGGCTCTTTTTTCTTCTTGTCTCCTTATTATACATTTTGGATTTTGAGAGTATTTTATTTCATCTCATCATTATAATTTTATCAAATTTTTACATAAAATATAATAAATAATTCAAGCTTTTCAAATCTAAAAATAATAATAATATTAAAAAATAATATTTTATTTAACTTTCAATTTTTATCTAAAATCATCTTATCTCATTTCATTTCACTGTATCTAAACCGCACCTTAATTATTTCTGTTTTCTCTAGAGTGTTTGCAATTTATTTTTTCCGATTACACTTTTTAATTTGAGAATCGGTTAAACTCCTGATTTCTGTCTACACTGACCCTGCGTGAAGATTATCATATCTTTTGAAACAGGCGTTGCCAAGAAAAGAGTAGTGCAACTTGTCAAATAGTCAAAAACAAATAAGCAGGCTGGCGAGATATGTATTCAGCCTATTGCATTAAATTTTGACTTTTCTCTCTCCATTTTTGTTTAAAAAAAAAAAAAAACTTAACACTGCGTTGATAAAATATTATGGATATGAGAGGCGAAGATGAAAAACTCAACCATCATTCTATGTAGTAAATACTACGCATGCAATTAAAGATATGGGTTTAATAGATATTGATCTCTACATGACCTTATCAATATTCTTGATCAAATAAAATAGTTGTCGAAGATAAGAGATCAATCCATTTAGATAATGAGATGAGTTAAGATGATTTATAAAATAATAGTGAGATTATTAATTAAAATTAGATGAGATGAGATAAAATATCTCACTTCTATTTCCAAATAGGTCCTGTATCTAACGCATATGTATATATTTTGTTGTTATTACTTTTTAATTATTTTTTATGGGGGGCAGATTAGTGGGTGCCAAGGCTGTAGGGGCGGCTCATTGACCTTTCTATGGGTTCGAACAGCGGATTTTTATTTTTAATTTTATTTTATTTATATGGGAATTGAAATAATTGTCTTGATGGGTGCTGTTTTGGTTTATTTGACTAAAAAAATCAATTAAATTCACTAAATTTATGCCCAAGCAAAGTTTATTTTTTCCAGCTAGATAATCATGTGAGATTTCTTTAGTAAAATGTATCTGTTTTGGTATATTTACCAGTATGTTTTATGATTTATCTAATAATAATATCATGCTCGAGCCTCCAAGTTAAGCAAGCTCGAGAGATTTGCACTCTACGTCCAAATTAAGAGTTGCATAGGGAATTAGAGCCGATCGAGCTTCCCCACCGTTAATTAGGGACCAAGACACCACAAATTAAGGGCATGAACTTCGGAAAATTTAAAATCACTCTTGAAGATCATGAGAACAAATTGGACAAAAATTAATTAGTACTAAAACGATGAATATTACTGTCTGTACTTCACAAGCAATATTCATTGGACTGCATGCAGGTGTTATTTATAGAATAAAACCCAATAGTGAACAGATAATAAACAAACAATACCCATTTTGTGACGTAGAACGTACGAGTCGCGTGCCATTATTTTGAGCAAATTGAAAGAAGGAATAAGGTTTGGAGGCGAATATCCATTTGTCCGAAAGGGCCACTTGGACTATATATAATTTAATGAAGAAATAGCACCACTAGCTGTGTACTTACGACTCTAACCGACTGGAGCATTATATTGAATTGCATCGATCAAGAGCAGATGCGTAGTTTGACTTGTAGTGTGAGTTTTTTTTATATTAATAAATCGTAACTGTAATTTCAATTTATGAAATGAAATGAAGTCTATTTAAAAAAAAATACGTCCACACTTCATTACGCATGCATGAAATGGTATATAACTAAGGTGGAGCTGGGAGCCGCCACTGGAATCGAATATAGAATCAATCAGTTTATACACGAGTATTATATAACAAAGAACATTGAACCTAAGGAATGGGTCCAAGAGGGTGAGGCCGTTGAGGGGGAGTGGGGCTCCATTCCTTCATTAATTGCCATCTCTTGTCTTTTGCTCACATAAACCCGTCAATTTTGGATGCCATTATGACACAAAGAACGTCCAAGCCCTTATTTCTCATTAAAGGAAATTTTTAGACTTCCTTTCAAATATTTATGAAAACTGATACACATGCACTGTCCCGTGCAAATCTTGTATATCCTTTTGCGTGTACAAATCATTTCTGAATGTTCATTCATAGGAAAAAGAAAAGAATCAGTTTTTTTTTTTTTCTCCTCAGAGATACAGAAGATTCGTCCTATTTACGAGCCGACATGAAAGACATCCTACCTATTATGATTTGATCTGCAATAGTAGTTTAAAAATTAAATATCTTATAAATGAAATATTTTCATGTAATTATCAATGTGAAATGTGTATTGAAAGGGGATTATCCCTCCTACTCTTTCTACTGACCCAATTAACAAGTTCACGAGTGAGCTCAAGAAAAAAGAGAGGTCTAAAAAAGTTCGCATTAATGACGCCACCCCAAGAGTCACGCTGCATTTAAGGATTCTGACCAAACAACATTCGAGGTGACGTGAGCCCCATAAGACAAGGTACAATGTGTCTCTATCAAAAAATCTCTTATAAAAGTTTACCCTTAAGTATGAATAACTCTCTTTGCTCTTTGAAGGCTCTCGCACAAACTATTAAAGAGATATACTGCCTTAAGCATAAGAGACTCTTCAGCCTCTACCAAGGCCCCCATTTCTCTTTATTTTCTTGAGTGTGTAGGTGCAAGGACCTCAAATCCGAATTGTTGAAATCCAACCCTAAGACGTATGAAATACTACGTTGAAAAGAAAGTAGATGATGCCATAAGTCAAACGGGTGGGTGAGGCAAGTCCTTCACTGCACTCACTAGAGAGAAGGGATCATCTACACAAGCTTGTAAATAGAAGAATTCCTTTTGAGCGGTGCTACAGTCACCGAATTTGTATCCCGAATAAGTCACCGAATAGTGTATTTCTAATTTTTTTATTTTTTATTTTTTTTCATGTATTTTTTTAATCATCATAAATATTTAAAAAAAAATTCACAATATCATTAAAAAATAAATTCTTAATCGCTAAGTAAAAAAAAAAAAAAAAATCCATTCAGGACCCTATTTGAAATTCGGGACCCAATTTCTGTTAAGCCCATTTGTTTCGGGTACGTGCGAGCTTGTGGCTTTTTATGTTGTAGGGCTTTGTTTGTAGACCCAGAAGTTTATCGGATTTCGGCTAGAGCCCAAAATTCTAGAACGGGATGCTGGAGCCAAAAATCCTCTATAAGGCCCATATTTTCTGACCGAAAATCCCGTTGGCAAATTCTGATACTGCTAGCCCTAAATCCCCTGCTCTCGGTCTCACAGCTTGAGAGAAAGAGAGAGAGAGAGAGAGAGGGGGGGTTATGGAGGAAGATCAGATAGAGAAATTCGTGGCAGCGTACCTGAAGAAAAAGGGTTTCAAGCAGGCTGAGCATGCATTCCAAGAAGAACTACAGCAGCAACAACAACAACCGAGCAAGAACAATTCGTCATCTTCCATCTCCACCAATTCCCTCACTGACTCTGACATCGCCAAGCACCTCCTTACCGTCTCCGGGTATACTCTCTCTCTCAAACTGTTGGAGTAAATTATCTACATCTTTACTCATACGGTGAATAGTATTACATAAATGAGACCCACAAAATTCCTCTAAAATAAGTGTCTAATTAATATACTTCCTTCCATCATCTATCAAATAGAGCAAGCGCCTCCTTGTTCTTTGAGTTTTGAGAAAGGTTCATTGCTCCAAAATTTTGAAATCTTCTAATCGAAAGCGGTAAAATGTACGTGGTTCATCTATATACTTTTGTTCTTTTTGGTACAATTTGAAATAGGTATGATGTGTCCCCGATTTCATTGTAAATGACCTCAACGCTTGAGACAGCCTCAATTCAACGAAATGGTTTGACTGTATGTATTTGTATGTTTTTGTCGTTTACTCTAACTCTGATCGAGAGGTAGAATGAATTGGCAATATGTATTTCTTTCCGTGTTTATTATTAGGTATTTTATTCTATAAATTACAAGTATGTATGGTATCTGGATATTGATTAGGCTGGTTTCAGTATGGACTTCCCTGGACCAGTTATTTTCCCAAAATTTTTCATATCCTCAGTTTGGAAGTCTATAGGTTGAGGTTGAGCCACAGTTTGGAAGTTGGAATAACATGAGAGGTGATCTGGATTCTAAAATGGCTAGTAATTTTGTGTTGTCATCGTAATATTTGCTACAGTTAGCAATTGCAATTGCCAAATAAGAAGACTAAACATAGTCTCTATTAGTAAACCGACCTATATAATACACTAATCGAGGCAATCATCTCTTGCTACCTAGGGATTGGATTTGTTTTGGTCTATCACTACATTGATATGTACTGGTGTTCACTAATGTTCTTGACTTTTAGGCATAGACATTTTTGTGACTTTTGTGGGAGGGGACTTTTATGACATCTATTGTACAAAATTGAGATGTAAGGACGTAACAACCCTGTCCCACAGTGGGAATATGAACAACCCAGCAAAGAATGGGTAGGTCATAAAGGTAGTCATGGGTGCCAAGTTCCACATTGGCTTCTTATTAGGTGAAACTTGTAAGTGATTATGAGGAAGCTTCAAATTGGTCAGTCTTTTTGGGGTTATAGCACAAATGTGGCTAGCGCTTTTCTTTGGTTGTTATGGGAGATTTGCAAGGAAAAAAGGAATGGCGATGAATTGTGAACTATGATTCCTTCAGAACAATCAGAACAGGACATTGCCTTTCAAATTAAAGGAAAACTCAATCAGTGTGGGCTTTGCGTGAGAGTAACATTGTTTTTTTTTTTTAATTTTTTTTTATGGGTAAACAAACTTTATTGATCAAAGAATAAGGCAAATCCGAATACAAATAAAAGGAACACTGAGTGCCCTAATTAAAAAGGCACCAAAGAAATAAGAAAATCATGTAGGTCCATGCCATTGAAATCAACAACAATGGCCCAGGTACATAGAGTACTGTAGAATAAAGCTTTAAGTTCCTCTAGTGATCTCTCTCTATCTTCAAACGTCCTCATATTACGCTCCTGCCACAAGCACCACATGATGCATATAGGGATCATCTTCCAAACCGCTTTAACCTGCTGCAAGCTTCCTATAGTTGTCCAGCTGGCCAACCTGTCACTACAGTCTCTGGCATAACCCAAGCCAACTCTACTTGACCGATCACCTCAATCCACAAAGCCCTTGCTGTATCATAATGTAATAGCAGATGGTCCACCGACTCTCCCCCTCCCCTACACATGCAATACCAATCCGCTATGATGACCCTCCTTTTCCTCAAATTATTAGTTGTGAGGATCTTACCCAACGATGCTGTCCACACGAAAATGCAACTTTGGATGGTGCCTTATGTCTCCAAAGTCTTTTCCAAGGAAAATGAGAGTTAGGCTCTTGGGTGAGAACCTTATAAAAAGAGCGAACCGAAAATGCACCTTTCCCTGCGGGTGACCACCACAACCTATCTTCTTGTTGATTGCTCGGTTTAACAAAGTACAAGAGGCTGTAAAAATCAGCAAGGCTGTTCATCTCCCAATCTTGTGCTGCTCTACTAAAACTGATGTCCCAGTGTATCTGTCCACCCGATAACCCCATGACATCCGCCACTGCAACATCTTTATCATTAGCAATTTGGAATAGTGAAGGAAAGGAAACTTGTAGGGAGATATCCCCACACCAAATATTTTTCCAGAATTTAATCCTGGAGCCCTCTCCCAACTGGAGTCGAGTGTGTCGAGTAAAAGTCCCCCATCCTCTTCTGATATGTTTCCACAACCCCACTCCATATACTCATCTAATGTGAGAGTAACATTGTTGCACAATCTTTTTAATGTCTAACATTGAAAACACAAAGAAATGAGTTCTGAAACTGGAGCTTCTGTCAAAGCTTGTTGGGGTCGTATATACTAGCGTCTAATGATGTTAAAATTACTGATGCAGGAGTATTTTTAACAGAATCAAAATATAACTTTTATAATACAAGCTTTTTCGGCTTTTCATGCCCTTCTTACTGTCACAATATTTATTTTTCATTCAACGGATTTTTTTTTTTTTACAGATTGGAGAATGGTCCGGTCCAATACCAGGATGGGTATAGCAAGTTAAGGTCATGGACTTATAGTTCATTAGATCTGTACAAGGTTTCTGTTATTTTTCATTGATTTAGTTGGAAACTCATTTCATAATTCTGATATTGATGATATGACTAAATAATCCTTACACCCTACACACAGCATGAGTTGCTTCGCGTGCTTTATCCTGTATTTATCCATTGTTTCATGGATCTGGTGGAAAAGGGGCATATTCAAGAAGGTGTGTTTTGAACTTATTTCTTAATGTTTTGTATCTCATATCGCCAACTTACTGAAGTGGTCCATTAGTTAATTACTTGTATTTTGTACTGCAAACTTGCCAAAAGTGCGCATTGGTGTGCCTGTACCGTTTATATGTTTACATAATTTTTGGTAAGTAGTTTATGTTTAATTGTGGTTGTTATCTTCAGCAAGAACCTTTTTCAATAGCTTCCGTGAAGACCATGAAATGATGCACTCGCGAGACCTTCAGAAGTTGGAAGGAGTTCTTTCTCCCTCACATCTGGAGGTAATTATTATTTTAGAACCTTCATATGACATTCCACATTCACTACATGGCCAAATCAGAATTCAAAATAATATGATCTAATCATCATGTTATTGCTCAGGAGATGGAATTTGCTCATACTCTTAGGCAGAGCAAAGTCAAAATAAAGATCTGTCAGGTAGAATCATATTCTTCTTGGTTAACTTGCTGTTATTAAAATCAATTTATTTGTATGTTATCCCATTTATCTCTCTTAAATCATGGCACTTGAGCTGTAAAAGTCTTAAGATCCCTTGAAGCTGTTTTTTCTCTATGTATTCGGCATTGTTTCCATGAAACAATTTGATCATTGATGCCTTAGGTTTATGAAGTATGATAAACTTCTGTTGTGGTTGTAAAAATCATCTCTTATCCGCTAGGCGTTCCTGTTTTCAATCTCCTAGTTTTCTAGACTTCAATACTTCTTCTCTTTCTCATCTTCTTGTTAGTTGAGTGTTTTCTTTTGTACACTTCCTGTGTATATGAGTTGCGCTTGTCTGTGCTCTTAATAAAATGAATTAATCATAAAAAAAAATACACACAGGATCATCGCATTTACTTGCATTACTTCACCTCCGTATATGTGTTGATGTACATATCCAACATGAGCATCAACATGATCAGTTGTCATGCATTAAAGTCAGCTACTTGGTCACCTTAAAAAAATCCAGTGACTTGGTCTACTCCATTTCATTTCTTTTTTTTTTCACTTTTTGCTTCCAATCTATAAAGTCATGCTAGCTGGAAACTCCTGTGAATGTTGGTCTTACTTCTCTTATGGATCAAATATATGATTAGTGCACTTGTTAATACTCTAATTTACTGTGTTTGCTGCTGAATCCCCGTGGTGATTATAGTGAACTTACAAATGCAGGAGAATATCTTTGTCTTTATATGTAAATATTGGGAGATAGCCATGTCTGCTGGCCCGTTTTGGTTGCTATTGCTGTGTTCTTTTCCTTATCATGATATGTGGAGTGGAGGGTAGACAACACTTATTAAAAAAAAAGAGGGTAGACTTTTATCTCTGCTTGTAGTACTTTCTAGATATTGGATCTGATTTTTTAATGGGATGTGTGCTATATTTGAATTGAAATAATTCTGGTGCTATGTTAAGTATTTTACCAACTTCATCCTTTGTTGGGCTTCAACGTGGAAGATAAGTTGACAACTAAATTGGAAATTATATTTACCTAATATTGTTATAAATTATTATTTTTTTATCCCAGCATGGTTTTCTTTTACTGCCATTGGTTATTGGTGGCTTTATTTACATTATTAGCTGTATGGATAGAATTTCCTGTAACAGTTGCTTGGTGGTTACTGTTAGATAGGTTGAGAATGTATCACTGATGACCACTGAAAAACCTATCATTAACTTTCTTGCCAGTACTCCTATGAGCTGCTGCTGCAGTTTTTACATAAGACAAAATTGACCACAATGCTTGGGATTGTGAATGAGCATATTAACTTTCAAGGTACATCTTTTTGGCTTTAAATTGCATGTTGATAATAATTCCTATGTTGGGTAATAATGAAAGCAGTTTTGTAGTTTCTCCGGGACAGCCCAGCTCAATTTCTGATGATGCTGAAGTAGTAACACTTATTGGAAGTAGCCAGGATGAGGCCACTCAGATAAATCAGAAGGAAATACATTGGGGGGTGAGTCAATAAAGATGCTGAGTTCCTTTCGTTTTATTTACTGAAAGTGAGAAAGTATTTTAAAATTCAAAGGATAGTAGTCTTTTAATTGTATATCATTGGCATTTTTTTTTGCAAAGTGGCAAGGAAATATACACTGGACTTGCATCCTTGTTTAAAAACTCAAATAAGGATTCCTTATTCTCTCTCTATTTTTCTGTGATTTGAACCATTTAGGTAAATGTCATTGATTTTGACAGAATTTTTTTGTAGGTATTTTTACAGACTTCTTGCTACTACCTGTCTTATTTTTTCAGCATATACAAAGTTTTTCTGCACTGCCCAATATTTTTTCAATCCTACAATATAATGTTTTACACATAAAGTCTACTTAAATTCAATTTTAGTTGTACACTTGAATCAAAGTTAGTCTAACTAAGGAAGATTTGGCTTGCAATGAACAAATACTTCCAAAGTGATGTGGATGACTAGATGTTCTTGCATTATAGTTTCAACTACAATATTTCTTCATGACGCTTGTGGGGGGGCTGTTTCTGATTTACCAAAGTAAGCAGGTCAATATGCGGTCTAAAATATATTTTTTTAGATCAGTAAACAAAATTATATTGATCAAAAGAGTAGGCAAGAGCCCAAGTAATGGTCTAAAAGTATATTGGGTTCACAGTTGAAAAATGGGTGACATAGGGATGTAAAAAGGGGATAACCAATCAGATTGCATATAGTATATTTTTAGTTCTTACGAATGGTGTGCCTTTTATTGCTCGATGTGTACCATAGGTTGTATCACTTGGAAATGATGTGCAATTTTCTTGCTATTGATTAGTTGGTGAAGGATCTTTGGAAAATTCGTTAATAGATTTTGTTTCTTCTGAAGCTCTTGGAAGGTTTCTTGGATGGAGTTTGGTTTATAAGGACTTAGGGATGGTTAGGTCGTATAAAATATTGAATCTTGAAGGAACCTGGTGGATGTTTAGTGCTAAACAATGAATGGAAAGAGGGGAATAAAAAAGAGAAGCAACTAGACTGTCACAATGAAGTTTCCTTAGCAATCACACCTCGGTAGGAGAACCTAATCATATCATCTAAGTTTTGAGAAAGCTATTAGAATTTTGTAAAACTCTGTTATTTTTTTGACGATTATCTCTGTTAATTTTGACAGAATACCTTATAGGTTTTTTTTTTTTTTGGCTGGTTATTTAATTCTAATCTTTAATCTTATATCTGTGATAGCTGCTCGAAGATTCTTTAGAAGAGCGCTTGGAAAAGGGAGGGATTTTACTTTCAGATTCTGAGAAGGCAGACGGAGAAATCAAAGAGGGGGAATTGGATGACAATAAGGTAAAATGTTCTTCAAGTAACTATAACAACTTTTATCTGCAAAAAACTGTAACAACTTTTCTCCCATCTCTGTGGATTTATACTGGACTGGAACAATGCATGGGTTTTTTCTGTCATATATGTTGTTTCCTTTCTGATTGATTGTCCCAAGTTCTGGATTCTTTTTTCCTGACACTTGCATTGCCTGCTTGTTGTTCAGAAAAGATCAGTTGAAGGAACAAAACAAGGGATGCCAATGAAAAAGTTAAAGAAGGACAAGGCTGTAAATGCAACAGCAAAAACTGGGCGTCCTGAGGCTAATACTGTACCTATGGCACCACGGGTCAAACCAGAGCTTACTTTGCCAGTAATGTATTTTCTGGAATTCCCTGTTTTCTTTTTTATTCTTCATTAAACTAAGGTTACGATCAGAAAAAAATGCCTTGCGCAGTGTGGGTGATTGAGAACTACAAGTTATCAAATTGTTTACCTTGTGCGAGAAAAATTAAAAAATCTTGACAAGTGTTCCTCTTGTATGCTACTCTTATGTAATTGGGCTTTGCCTTTTGTGTTTTTTTAATAAAATATCCGTCTACCTATTGAAAATAAGATAAAATTTGTAGCAAAGGAAATAAACTATTGGGATTTATTTATACCCCTCTCTTCAGCACTGACACCCCAACAACAAAAATACAAATTCCCTTTCTTGCTAAATTGATGCGATACTATTTCCCAGCAACTGAACATAATGAGAGGATGGTCATGCGGCTTACATTCACTTAGTAAGGTCATTTCTTAAAAATTGGAAATGATTCTATTTTCTTTTTATTTTCCTCTTTTAGGGTCAGTTTTGAAATTCTCATATTAATTTATTAAGCTATACTGCTGCAGCTAGATCACACATCTTAAGATTCCATGTAAATAAAGCAACACATCTTAAGATTCTGTGAGCCAGTTAGATGTTTGGTTTTAGTTGAGTTACCTGAGTACTTGCATTGATTAATGGTATACCCATGCATTTTCGTTTTGTTTCACGATATCCCTTAGAAGAAAACCTAGTTTCATGTCATTGCAATGTTAATAATTTATTATGCTATGTTTAGTTATTAAAAGCCAAAGGCATATGGCCTGATGGCATAACACCCAAGCCTCCAAATTGGAGGTCTTGGGTTCGACCCCCCTCCCCGAATAAAACAAAATGTTTAGTTATTAAAAAAAAAGTTCTTATGCTATGTATTGTCAAAGAAGACTTTTTTAATGAATTTGAGTTATTGGCATGAGAACACCTGTTGTTGATGTCAATCTGCTGCGTGCCTTTAATTTATCTTGATTGCTTCAGTTCAACAGAGGTAGAAAAGTCCATCCTTGAAGACTTGAGAAACCGTGTACAGTTGAGTAGTGTCTCATTGCCATCCATCAGCTTTTATACATTTATCAACACGCATAATGGGTAATCTCCATAACTTTTGTGGTCTAATATTAGTTTTTGTTTCTTTAGTTACTTTTCTTTTTGCTCAAATACTTGTATATTTTTACAAATTTTCCTCAGGTTAAACTGTTCATCAATATCCCATGATGGATCTTTAGTTGCTGGTGGATTTTCAGATTCGTCATTGAAGGTTATATCTGATTGGGTGTCATAAACAGTATTCTTCTTGTTTTAATGTTTGCTAACTTTTCAACTGTTCCATGACAGATTTGGGACATGGCAAAGCTTGGGCAAGAAGCTGTTGGTTGTAAGTCCTTGATAATAAAAAAAACTTTTCTGATAAGTCTTAGCAGGTCATTTCTTAAAAGTTGGAAACTATTTTATTTTCTTTTTATTTTCCTTTTTCAATACTTGGTTCCCATGGGTTAATTTTGAAATTCTCAGTGAAAAAAAAAAACGAAAAATAATGAAAATATATATTATGAAAAAATCATATTCAAACTACTTTTCAACTTTACCTACCCACTTTCACAAACTCTATACAAAACATATTTCAAGCGAACATTTATTCAGATTTTCCTATTTACTTCCACAAAACCCAATAAAAAACACATCTAAAGATTATTTAAAAAAAAAAAAAAACATTCTCAAGTTTTTTCTTAACCAAACATACACAGACATCTCTTTAGGCATGATTGTCTATATGTTACCGTACATTCATTTACTGCTAAGAGAAATGTCTGTTAAATGGTGTCGGTGTCAGCTGTTTTGCAGGGTGAAAACGGTACCACTTCAAGCGAACATTATTTAGGGTTGAATGGTGGGAAACGGCCTTACACATTATTTCAGGGTCATTCCGGGCCAGTTTATTCTGCCACTTTCAGTCCTCTTGGTGATTATTTACTTTCTTCTTCCGCAGACTCAACAAGTATGTTCTCTTAGACTATTTTGAACTGCTTCAAACTCCTCTCTTTATTCAAAACTTCTTTTGTGTGAATCATAATAATGTAGTCTTTGCTTGAACTAATTTGTAACTGTACAAATATATCATGACTTCCTGCAGTTCGGTTATGGAGCACAAAACTAAATGCAAATCTTGTCTGCTACAAGGGCCATAATTACCCTGTATGGGATGTTCAGGTAAATTTTGTCATTTAAACATGATTTTCTTATATTTTAGGCCACGTTTGGATTTAAAGTGGATCTCAACTCATCTTATCTCATCTAATCGTTACAACATTTTCAAATTCTCACACAAAATATAATAAACAATTTAATTTTTTCAAATCCCGAAACAATAATAATATTAAAAAATAACATTCTAACAATATTTTATTCAACTTTCTACTTTCATTTCAACTCATCTCATTTTAACTCACTATCCAAACCTCACATGGACGCTAGCAATTCACTAGTAAGTCTCAACTCTGTATTGCAGTTGTGTTAATGCATAAATTTATAGCCATAAGGGTGAATTGTATGGTTGTCAATGTCCAGATAACCTTATATCAAATATGGTCAAATCTCTAAGAAGGCATTCTCAATTATTTATTCCCTTGGTTATTTTTTGGGTTAATTACTAAATTGGTCCCGTTTAAGGTTTGTTTCATTGTCGTTCCTAGAATGTTTTTAGGTGTTCTTTTGTATACTTCCTATGTACACGTGCTATGCCTATTTCATTCATATCAATAATATTTACTTCTTATATATAAAAAAAAAGGTTTGTTTCAGATTTTCTTTTATGAATAAGAAAATTTTATTAAGAGCATTGGCATTGATTTATCTATATGCAAATGCAAACATATATTTGCATAACTAGACCATTAAATTGACTACATTGGATTATGCAAATGTAAATTTTTTCATAGATATGAACAGTGTCAATACATCTTTGCAAATGCACTGTTCACTCTACAAATGCTATTTTATTAATTTTTCTCTCTCTCCTCCCACACTCTCTCCCCACCAATGGGATTACTTTTTTCTCTCTCCTCCCACTCTCCTTCACAGATCTTATGTAGTGGGTGCTAATTGCAAAATATATAAAAATATATCAATTTTAGGAAAAAGAATCAATAATAATAATAAAATAATATTTTATTATTATTTTGTCTGAAAATGCATAATCCAACGTGGGAGTTTTTCTTGAATGACAAAGACAATCTCCAAAACATGTGATTTTGCATTTGCATATAGATATAATGCCAATGCTCTAAGACAAGTAACAAGGCAAAGTCTAGTACACAGGAAATATACAAAAACTGAACCAAATTACAAGTCAGGAACTAGAAAAAGAATTAAGTCAGGTAAAGAACACTAGGTCCATTAAACACAATAGCCGAAGCCCACTGAAATAGGGTATTAAAGAAAAAACGTTTTAAGTCCATCCACCGAGCATTCCCTATCTTTAAAGCATCGACCATTCCTCTCAACCCAAATACACTACACAAGGCATAAAGAGATCATATTCCAAACAGCAGCAATTTGCACATTACCCCTTTAGCCTCTCCAGCAAGCAAAAAGATCCACCACCCTCCTAGGCCAGATTTCTTGCATAAGAAACACCAAACCAAAACTATTAATCCACACTTCCTTAGACTATCCAACGTCAGAATCCTCCCTAAAGAAGCAGAGCAGCCAAAGAATCAATCACAGCTCCACAGCTCTCCACAATGAATCGCAATCCTCATGTTACCTCCATGACCACTTCCGAAGTTATGCTATATTAAACAAGCAGTTTGCTTCTTGACGTAGTTTTGCTCCATGTAAAGCTGATTTGAAATCCTCAGTATTTATGAATTTGTAAATGAATTTCTAATTTTTCCGGTAACTACTTACAGATTCACACTTAAACGACTTGGTTACTATGATTCACTGATTTTGTCATGGAGCCATTCTATTATAATAATTAAAAAAATCATGTCATGGGGTTGACTCTCTCACTTCCCTTGAGTTGAACTGAGAGCCTTTCCCTTGTCCATGCACTAAATATCTATCTTTTTCTTTATTTCTTGGTTCAGTTTAGCCCTGTTGGCCATTATTTTGCAAGTGCTTCACATGATCGAACTGCAAGGATTTGGTCTATGGACAGAATACAGCCTTTAAGAATAATGGCAGGACACTTATCTGATGTTGACGTGAGTAGATCTCTCTCTCTCTCACATAACCTGTTGACTAAATATTGTCAACTGGATCTCAATCTTTGTTCGATGTACTCTTATCTGATGGGTCAGACATCTTTATTTCAGTGTGTGCAATGGCATGCCAATTGCAACTATATTGTCACTGGTTCTAGTGATAAAACAGTCCGATTGTGGGATGTACAAAGTGGGGAGTGTGTCCGCATTTTCATTGGTCACAGGAGTATGGTTTTGTCATTGGCAATGTCACCTGATGGTCGGTATATGGCTTCTGGTGATGAAGATGGCGCAATCATGACGTGGGACCTCTCAAGTGGTCGTTGTGTTACTCCTTTGATGGGTCACACCTCATGTGTGTGGACCCTGGCTTTCAGGTGGATGCCCTTTCCTAGCTCCTACATATGCAGAATACTTTTGAGTTGTTTTTTTTTTTTGTTTTTCACTTATCCAACCATCTTGTATGTGTTAGTTGTGAAGGTTCACTGCTGGCATCGGGGTCTGCTGATTGCACTGTGAAATTGTGGGACGTGACTGCAAGTACAAAGGTGCCAAGAACTGAAGAAAAGTAAGTACACCCAAACAGACTATTGATGAAGACTGTTAAATGTTATTGCATCCTTAGAATTAATTTTGGGTAGAGAGTGACATGTATGTTGACTTTTCATCAGCAAAGGTGGAAGTACCAACAGGCTAAGATCCTTGAAAACTCTTCCGACTAAGTCTACCCCTGTCTACTCATTGCGGGTAAATTGACTAGTAGTTCACATTTTTTTGTTTTTGCCTCTCAAAGGTTGCATTCTAATAATCATACGATGTTATTGTTTTGGAAACAGTTTTCTCGAAGGAATCTCCTATTTGCAGCTGGAGCCCTCTCAAGAAGCGTAGAGTACTCTGTCCACTAAAGCATGATCCAGCAAATTTAGCTGCGAGGAGTTTTACCTTGTTTTGATTCAGCAGAAGGAAATTTATTTTATATTATTGTAGCAGAAATCTTCTTTTGTCGATAGTTTTGTGTAAAAGTCTCCTTTGTAGTTCGGAAGATTTTCAAAGTCTGCCCTAACATAAGATTTTGCGGTCAACTTCTCCCCTCCTAAAGTTCTCTCATTTAAAGTTAGTACTAGTGGCAGCTGCGATGTTTATCATAAGATTCACGTACTTGCTTTCTTCGTAGAATATTGGAAATATTATTATTTTTTTATATAATTAATTTTGCTAGTTTGCTAAATCATCTTAAAGTGCAGCAGTTACCACATTATTGTCCCTTTTCCCATTGGAAAGAATAAATTATCTTAAACAGCCAATCTTTTTGACTCCGTAAGAGTGGACTGGTGTTTAAAAGATATCGCGAACTCGAATTTGCTGATTAGAAAGAATTTCCAATGTCTACTTTTTATCTATGTATTGACATTATGCAAGGCCGAATGGATACAATGACAATAAAACTAAAATCACTGTAAACGTATACTAATTAATATATCAAGTTGGGTACCGAACTCCTTAATCCAGTATGGTTTGAACACATGGTGAATGTATAGGTCCACCTCATGGAACCTTTAGCAATTAGCTAAAGTTCACTGCTGAAATTGTATTGTAAAATTAAAAAGAAGTAAAAGAAAATTTAAAGATTGTGATACATAAAACTAGCTTTTAAAAATCTCAACATCATTTACCTCGAATTTCTTGGTTGTTGCAAATGGTAGTACTCAAGACACGTACAACCTTTTCTAACCATACTTTTATAGGCACATGATGAGAATAAACATGCAATATTATGTATGCATTTACAACAATTTTCACCTAATTTCCTGCCCGCCGCTTTTTAATAATCAGAAAGACATTAACCATGCTGCATGCATGCACCATGCCCGCTTGTTTCTTCCTACAAGGCAATTCACATCTTCAGTGGAAGCGAGACAAACAAAGCAAGAATAGAAACGGATACCAATTTACGCAATAAATTAAATACTGTACCAAGCAAAAATATCTTCTTGCGCCTAGAAATTCCATTGTCTTCCAAACCCTTATTCATGTGCTTTCTCTCGTTACCTGAACGAGGATGAGTTGCCCCGGTTAGAACCCATATATGTGGAAACTAAGACTGGCCGATCGACATTATTATATAAAATCCATCAAAACAATATTATATAGCATACATGAAAATCTCCCCTTTATATTAATATTCCTGAATCAGAACTCTTACCTCAAACCATCAATTAAACACCTCGATCCGCACACACGCATGCTACCCTCATCCAGGTATTTGTCGCTCATTGCATGCAGGTTTCTCTCAAAACCAGTGATCATTACAATAGAAAAGAGGGGAAAATATAAAATTGTTATGAATCAAGAACAAGCATTAATTAGCAATGCCAAATAGAATGTATGATAGGTATTACTTCTAGTTTCGTTCATACGAGTTATATATATTGAAGCAAAAGCCACAATGTCATGTCGCCCTTAACCATAAATTAGGCACACAAGAGTACTGATCTAGTAAAAAGCTTCGATCTCATGAACCAACTGCATGCCATCACCAAATGTTTCATGATTTTCATGATGCAATACAAAAAACACAATCAATAGTACCTATTGCTATAGATGTAATTAGTTCTGCCCTTGCAAGCTGTAGTCATACTTCTTGATGAAAGCAAAGCCGCCCCCAATATACATCTTATGGTGGATCTGTTAGAAATACTATATCAGAATACGTAGTGGAAGCGATATTACCTTGTCGGTAAATTGTAGATCTAGTGCGGTTGTTCCACGGATTCTCTAACGTCGTTGTTTGTCCACGAACTTCCGTATCGATAATGGAGTGTGCTACGTGGTAATACCACACGTTCCAAAACCTAAGTGTCATGACTAGAGAGAACTAATTGAGAGAGAGAGAGCTTGTTGATCCAAATGTCTCATCTAAAGAGGGGAGAGGCTATACAAATAGCCACTCTAGTGTAACCTTCTGGCTGGCCATTAAGGGCCAGCCATCTAGCCTCATGAAGTGGCTTAAGAGCCACTTCCTAACCCTCAAGAGAAGGTGAAGGGGTGCCCACTATGGGTGCCCCTTTCTTACCGGATCAATTGGAGTTCTATGATCTTCAAGGTACGTACGGTCTTCCCGTATGAAATCCAATTATACTCATGAAAAGGTGGTACGGAGATCATCTTTGTAGATTCCTCTTGCCAATAAATGCCCCAACCTTTTCACTCTTAGATGTTGGAAACGTACTATCAAATTCTCAACTAGGAAATAAGAATAGTACTAGAATTTCTGGTTTTCGAAATTACAAAAACCAAGTAGAAGAAATTTTTGGATCTAGGAGAAAGAATTAACATTGATTAAAACTTACTTGTTGGGATCTTTTTCTTGCATGGATATGTTTTCCATGGAATATAGAATTTATAGTTCAAATGTCATAACATTCTTGATAACCTTTGCACTATATATATATCGTTTACCTTACCAGATCAGAATCCTACATTCATCATATATAAAAACATCAAAATGTGCTATTATCGCCAAAAGAAGAAAATCAAACTAAAATAAACAAAAGTAAGGCATGATTAACGTCCTTCGTAATGACATCTATAAGGATAAACAAAAAAACAGAGAAAATATTCCACTTTTCCTTTTCAACTGCCCAATAAGCAAGCTGTCATCAGTGTTTCAACAATTGCAAGTAAGTATTGGTGCTCCCCACCCCCTCCATTAGTATTAATCTATTTTGTATTTTAATGAAAACTTATTCATTTAAAATAAAAGTTGCAAGAAACTACACCTTTTCAAAGAGCTCAATTAAACTAGATCAGCTGTACCACTTCATTTATGAACACAAAAAATAATCACACATATACACGCTATCCATAATACAAAACTAAAGTGGGGAATATGCCTTTATTGGCAAAGATACCATTGACACTGCACAACACAACCGTGCATTAAGGGGCCAATTTTTAATTAAATTACTCAAAGTGCACCTCCTTGTATGGACTACTTTCTGTGCATAAGTTATATAAAAATTCCTAAGTTTTGTCTATATCCATTTCACTTCCAAGTTTCTACCTTTATAAAATGTATACACTAGTTTCAGCAAGAGATCTCTTCATTTATAGGACTCTTTGTTTGAACAAATCAATGCACACATGCGCATGTATATATACACAAACAAAAAAGGTGAAAACATAATTTATCATCTGAAAAAACCTAGTATTTCAAACATGCAGTACATCAGATATCAAGATCATTTCATAGTATATAGTGAGACCACGCACTGCGCACACATGCACACAACTTGCAACAATATTTAAATTCAGGAACTTTTGTGTTTGTGAATAAGCATAATAACCAAATGGGCACATTCTTCTTTTTTCTACTTTTGTCATGGCACTAAATTGAAATGCATGTCATTCCTATTGTAAAGCCCTATTGGTCAATCTAAAATGACGAGATCCATCAAGTACTAGATTCTATGCATCGTCTGATTTGTTTTAGATATCCTGAATTTGACATCATATATATAGGCAGCCTTAGATTCAATATAGAAGTATGAATGAACGATTAAGGCCTGGTTTGGATAGCAAAGTTCTCACAACACATCCCATCTCATCTCAATATCCAAACACCACAAAAACAAACAATTTTCAATTTCAAATCTTCAACTTTTTCATCTAATCGTTATCCTAGTCATTACAAATAATTCAATTTTTTTCAAATCCCAAAACAATAATAATATTAAAAATAATATTCTAACAATATTTTATTCAACACATCGAAAACCATCTCAACTCATCTCCGAATCCAAACGGGGCCTAAGTCATAATTTGTAATTTTCTAATTCAACTTACTAAAGAGTTCAACTACTTATATATAAGTTGGTGTAAAACAAACTATTGTCAAATCTATTAAGTTATATAATAAGATCCTTATATTAGCCAAACAACCTGCTTTTTCAAAGGTTTCAATAGGAAGAATCTTCAGTAAATCTCATGGTGCAATGTTAATTCCCAAGATCAATAATCCCCACCCATTTAAATATTATAAAGATCAAAATGGATGGAGGCTAATATCTTACCCGCCCAAGAACTATCGAGAAACTACAATTGAAACAAGGATTCCTTTAGGTATGTACTTAGCTTACAATCAATTACGCGGGAGCCTTCTCAGTAGCGATATTGGGAATAATCAATTTCCTTATAAAGGTATCATTATGGATTAAAGCGTGTACCTCTATAATCATCTCAATCAATGGTGAACTCAATGGTTTTTTCTCAAATACAGTGGCGAAAGACAAAGCATTCCACTATTGCCATACATATATGTCCTAGTCATTTAGCCTATTTTTCTTGACTTAACAACATGGTAGTAAAATGATCTTTCAATTTCCAATGAAGATGTCATAAGAGAACAAATTTATCATCTGATCTATGTTGTTGACGACATTCTCAATTTTGAGGAGGGTGATCTACAAACAATCTCCATGTCACAACCCAAAGAAGAAGTTGAGCTGAGTCGAGAAGGCCATTGGTCATGGGCCAACATTTATTTTTCTGTTATGTTATTAGTGTTTTTACCTTGAGTTGTAACAGATATTGGGCTCAGCTCGTAGCATTTGGATCTTTGCATTTTATTTTCCTGTTGTTTAGCTCGGCCCAATACGGGACATCACTATGTAAAATGCCCTGAAGGGATCTATCGAAAATGCACTAAATATTTCTATTTTCTTCATTCTTCTATGCTAGAGGTGCTCCTCTCGAAGTGAGCGATTATCATTGTATTTTTATCAAATACTTGAGGAGTGTTACAAATTGGTATCAGAGAGTTGATCCTGATATTGCTTAATTGAGTAATGCAAAACTTCAACTCGATTTTCAGAATTATCATCGTGCACTCCATATGAAATGCGTAGAGATCCTGGAGAAATGGTTCTCACAGTGAAGTTTTTAAACAGTGAAAATTTAAAGATCTTAGTTGAACCTTCATACACCATTTATCACGTGAAGCTGAACATTGAATATGCATATGGAAGACATATATATATCAACTGGTGCAACAAAAATTGATGTATGGCAAATTTCTCTTGGAAGATGATGTTACACTGACAGAAATAAGGGCATTTGAAGATGGATATATCTTTCTTAATATGAGCATGAGCGAAGATTTGGACTCTATAGACATAAGAGAAGAGAAGAAAGCTCCAGATGCAAGGGCCGACAGTGGCATTGGCAAGAAGGGCCATGCCGAAGACTTCATCAAGGAAGAGGAAGGCCAAATACCTTGTAAAACCTCTCTCCCTCTCTCTCTTAGGGCAAAGAAACTAGCTATACCACTCAAATACCCCAACATCCATCCAAGCCAGCACCACCCTCTAAACCCCAACACTTACTTGGGTTACGTGGGTCTTGACAATAAAAATCTTGTGGTGCAGGTGGAGTTGGGCCTTTAGGAGTTTATGAGTGAAATCAATCTGAAGAGTGGGTTTGATGAGAGACTCGGAATGGTTGGTGCAAAAGGTAGTAAAAAATTAAGTGCCCAGAAGGTGTTTGATAAAGTGCCAGACAAGAGTGTGGTTTGTTGCTAGACTTTGTTGTTAGTTGGCTATGATCAGTCAGGCCATACTAAGGAGGATTAGTTTGTGTGCACATGTATAGAACATTTGCCTTAGGGTGACCTTGAGTATTTTCTGTAAATGGTGGAGGATTCCATTTCTAAACTGAACCATGTTACAATGATTAGCTCGCTGTCAACTGGTGCTCAAATTGGTGATTTAGCTCTTGTTGAGTGGGTGCTTGAGTACAGGAACTCTGAAGGGACTAAAGGTTGAAATTCTGACTATAATAATAATCATGAGCTGGTCGAGTTGATTGCATATCAAATGTTCTACCCTTGCATATTATTATTCAATAAATGAGAAGAAAGAGATCGAGGTTTACAACTTTACAGGTGCTAGGGAAATGTCATTGTCAATATATAAAGTTGATGAGTCTATACATACCCCTGTGGAGGCTTCCATGAACACTGCCTATGAAATACAACAACCACTTTATCTTAGCACAAGGAATTTGTTTCAAGAAGTTTATGAGGCATTGGATCCCTTCCACAAGATGTTGCAAACAAGTCATAAACCCAACGAGTTTGCCCTGTGTCCTTCTAGCCTGGGCAAATCTAGTGGCATTGGATCAAAGAAGGAGGATCCACGTTTTTATTGGAAGGGGTGAGATCTCCCATGAAGCTCTACAATATATTATTCATTTGCAGTCTTCTAGATTTTCAACCAAAAGGGAACTTTAGGATATCAAGAGGAAAAGTGCTACGCTGCATATGCAATAGTTAGTTGGGCAGGAAAAGGATGATTTGTTGGAGAGAAACCTCCATGTCCATAGGGCATTTTCTCCATGGTACATGTATCGAATTTTAAGGAAAACTAAAAGCAAGGGTTGGATGTTCTAGAGTGAAATTCTTTTGTGCATTACATGTACTAAGATTCCGACTAACAATTGTGAAGATCTTTTTGACTTTTGTAGTAGGAAGCTTCCTTCAAAGGTGATTCTTATGCTTGCAGATGAAATTATTAGTCGTGTTGAATTTGTTCATCCTAAATCATTTCTAGATCGAGATATCAAGCTTGACAACTTTCTAATGGGCTTGAAAAGGAATGCAAATCAAGAGTACATCATTGATGTTGGGACTAAGAGACAGAAGTATGACAAAATTAGTGGAAGTTACAACCTCGTCTTTGAAAGAGGTGGTGGAAGCACTAGGATTCCAAAGGCTCAATAGCCTCTTGAGGTCTACTTTGAAAGCATACACACACTTTGTGGGCAATGTGCTTTGAAAGAGAAGGGTTTGTCACAGCCCAAAGAAGTTGAGCTGGGTCAAGAAGGCCATGTGCCAACATTCATGGTGGGTTTGGATAGAAAGTTCAGATGAGATGAGATTAAATGTTTTGTTGAAAGTTGAATAAAATATTATTAAAATATAATTTTTTAGAATTTGAAAAAGTTGAATTGTTTATTATATTTTTGGAATAGTTGTAATGATGAAATGAGAAAAGATGTTTTGTATACCCAAACCCACCCTTATTTTCCTGTTGTGTTATTAGTGTTTTATTTATCTTGGGTTGTAACAGATATTGGGCTCGGCCCATTACATTTGGATCTTTGCGTTTCATTTTCCTGTTGTTTAGCTAGGCTAAGCTAGGCCCCATACGGGACATCACAATGTAAAGAGCATTTCCATGCTCATATGGGATCCATAAAAAATGCACTTAATAATTTTGTTCTTCTTCTTCTTTGTCGGAGGTGCTCACAACATAAATCGGTTGTGTTGATTCTTTATTTCTTTGATTATTTTTCCTGATATTGCTCTATTTTCTTGATGTTTCTGGTTCTGAGAAAAGGTTTTGTATTTGTTGAATCTTGTTTGGATCTATCAGTGTATATTCACTATCATACTTCGTTATTTTGAGTTCTGTACAAAAGGGACTGTTGGATAAATCTTTACAAGTGGTATCTAGAGCCTAGGTCGATGGGGACCATGAGGTTTGATATTGAAAAATTCACTGGTGAAAATGATTTTGGGCTATGGAAGATTAAGATGAGGGCATTGCTAATCCAACATGGATTGCAAGATGCCCTCCTTGGTGAGAAAAGAAAAGGATCTTCCTCAAAAGAGGAAGACAAGGAGACTGTCCAAAAGGGCATTCTCCAGAAAGCTCACAATGCCCTAATCCTCTCTCTTGGAGATAAAGTCTTGGGAGAGGTGGCCAGTGAGGATATTGCTGCAGGTATATGGCTGAAATTAGAGAATCTTTACATGACTAAATCTTTAGCCAATAGACTTCATAAAAAAACCAATCTGTACACTTTTAGACAATAGACACGCCATCCTCTTGATGAGTTCATTGGACTCATCATACCAAAGCCTAAAAGTAACTATGATGTTTGGTAGAGACTCTCTTACATTAGATGAAGTACAATCTGTACTTCACACTAGGGAACTACAAAATAGAGGGGAGTCTAAACAAAATCATGGGGAAGGCTTGTCTGTTAAAGGCAGAACAGAAAAAAGAGAGAAGAGGGGCAATAATGATGTAAAATAATTTAGGCCTAAGTCAAAGGGAAAACATTTTAAATGTTTTCATTGTCAAAGGAAGGGTATTTTAAGAAAGATTGCCCTGAAAAAAGAAAAAAAATTTGAGAATAAGCCTAAAGAGGCAGGGGATGCCTCTGTGGTATTAGAGGGATATGAGAGTGCTGAGGTACTCACTATGAGTGAAGCAGACTCAAAAACAGAATGGATAATAGATTTTGGTTGTTCCTTTCATATGTGTCTAATCAGAGATTGGTTTGAAACATTCTCTGAGTTAAATGGGGGACATGTAATCCTAAGAAATAATAAGTCCTGCAAAATCATGGGTATAGGGTCAGTTAGACTGAAAATGCATGATGATACTGAAAGGGTTTTGAGGGAAGTCAGGTTCATACCTGAGTTGAAGATAAATTTAATTTCTTTTGGTGTTCTTGATTTATTAGGATATACCTTCAAGTTTGAGGCAGGGGTTCTTAGAGTTACAAAAGATTCTCTTGTTATTATGAAATGGGTAATTAAAAATGGTTTGTACACACTACTTGGAAAAATTGTAGTTGGGGAAGCATCCCCTACACAGAACAGTGTAGAGAACCAATCCGTGCTTTGGCATAGGAGACTTGGACATGTAAGTTAGAGGGGGCTTTTAGAGTTGCAAAAACAAGGGCTGCTGAGTGACCAGAACCTAAGCAATTTACTCTTCTATGAAGATTGCATTTATGGGAAGGCCAAGAGGGTTAGTTTTAAGTCAGCTACTCATAACACTAATCAAACTTTAGACTATGTCCATTCTGACCTTTGGGGACCTGCAAGAGTAAATTCCCATAATGGAGGGAGTTACTTCCTATCCCTTGTAGATGACTACTGTAGAAAGGTCTAGATTTAGTGGAGAATCAAGTAGGTAGAAAACTCAAGGTTCTAAGGACTGACAATGGTTAAAAGAGGGAATCCCTAGGCAAAAGACAGTGAGGGAAACCCTCAACAAAATGGGTTGGCTGAAAGAATGAATAGGACCATCTTAGAAAGGTAAGGTCATGTTGACCAATTCAGGGCTGCCAAAAACATTTTGGGCAGAAGCTGCCACTACTGCTGTCCATCTCATAAATAAGTGTCCCTCATTTGCAATAGGTTTTAAAACCCCTCAAGAATTATGGTCTAGAAAACCCCCCTCATATAACCATCTTAGAGTTTTTGGGTGTGTTGCCTATGCACATTTAAAAACTGATAAACTAGAACTTAGGGCACTTAAGTGCATCTTTATAGGATATCCTGAAGGGGTTAAGAGATACAAACTTTGGGTAGATGGACCTAGTAGGTACAGGTGCATTGTGAGCAGGGATGTGACCTTTAATGAGTCACAAATGGCTCGGGTATAGGGCGATATACCAAACCTAGAAGTTGATAACACCTTAAAGGGGTTACAGGTTGATATTGCTCTATTTTCTTGATGTTTCTGATTCTGAGAAAAGGTTTTGTATTTGTTGAATCTTGTTTGGTTCTGTCAATATATACTGACTATCATACTTTATTTTGAGTTCTGTACAAAAGGGACTGTTGGATAAATCTTTACGCCAACCATTTGGTCTCCATCCTTTTATCACCCAAAGTGATCATTAACAAAGGGTAGCGAATTGACACAAAGTGGTGCTGAAGTAGCGTATAAGGACTGCGTGTGCGCAAACCTAAGGAGAAATGGGCCGGCCTGGATTCGGAGAAACACAAAAAACTGGAACCTACTATGGCAAGTGTGTGTACTAATAAAAGCCACTAAATTTGGTCCGATTGGGTGAGAAGCTACCTCACTAAAATAATTAATAACTTCTACGAAAATAAGACGTTTTATTTAATCAGTAACTCCTAGCTAGTTTTTTTATGGGCTTGGAAAACAATCCTAAAACTGGGTTTTTTTCTTAAGAAAATGAAGTATATTGTTGCCAATGAGTACTATATATTCCAATCATGGTATGACCATTAATGGAACCAATTGTGCCCTATTGTGGGAGCTTTTGATAGAGATACTAACAGAGACTATCTGGGATAACATTGGATACTAGATTGTACTTTGCCTCCCATACCAAGTCCTATTCGGGAGATTTTGCAACGAAACAATCAAACAAGGTCTAACAACGATCACTAATATTAAAGATCATGCAGATAGACTGGTTTTCCAGGATTCTCCGAGTAAACCTTTTCTATAAGTACTACTCGGGAAAGCTTGCTAACCCGAGAGTAATCTGTAACTTTTGCACAACCCGCAGCGTTCAAACAGCAGTACGTTCCAAGCTAGCTGATGTATACTTAAGTCCGGCCCTAGTTAGTCCTTGTACTATCCAAGCTGATAACTACATCTCGCACGTTCAACGGCACAATCTTTCACTAGTCTCAAAGCATAACGGCCTCCAATGTATGATCAACAGCAAACCAACGATAACCGCCAGAGTCTTCAATATTTTGAAAAAAATATATAGGAGCAATAGATTCTCTGGATGAAAAAGGACCAACCACGCAAGTTAACTGATGTTAGTTTCTCCAATATTACATCTAAGTTAATTAACTACTACCTTCCAAAAGATTTTGATCTTCTTTGTCAGAAAAATGGCTTGGGAGGATAGGGGGTCTTCCCGAGATCGAACCTTTTAACGTATTCAGTCACTAGCTTGCAAATTTGCTCAGGCTTATAATTTGGTTTTCCCTAAACTACCTATTATTTGCGCTAATTTACCATGATGTTGCTATTTTCTTATTGTTTGCCTAAGATTTGGTTTGTGTTCTATTGTCTTGGTAGTGGAACAGGTAGTTCCAATTAAGTAGTGTTATGCTTGATGCTTACAAGCTACTGTACTCTTCTACTTGAATGGACGCTGGCTGGTGCTGGCTAGTTGCTATCATGTGTGCCTTGTATGGACGGCATTGGGGTCTTGTGCCTCACTGTTGCTTTCATTGTGCCCCATTGTGCTTCCGGCAATATTTGGTGAATCATGTGTGATCTGCTGTTGTTGTTGTAAATGGAGGTTGGTGCGCCTGTTTGTGTTCATTTGTGCATCCTATGTATAACTTTGCATAGATAGTACTAATTTTCTAGAAAACTGATTCTGTAGCTAGCATGTCTCATTAAGACTTTTCTGCCTGATTTTGTAGATTTGCCTAGCCATGAACCGGATTGTACTTGATGTGATCTGCTAATTTATAACTAGCGTGGTGATGTGTTCTGCTATGCAGTGTTTGTGTGACTCTCTCAAAGGACTCTTTCTTTGAATGAATTATTTTACTTGTCCAAAAAAAAAACATTCTCGATCACTTGGAAATTTAAAAAACAAAAATAGATCGATGGTATCTAAATTCTGAAAGCAAGCTTTGCTTCGAACCCCTCAATCGGAAATGTCAGTACTACCCCTCCTGGTAAGAAAACTTTCCAAAACTGAACTTAATTAGGATTTGACTACTCATCGATTTAGATATAAGAGGCATCAACATAATTACAACAAAAAATCTTCACAACCTCCTAACACTCCACACTCCACATTATTTTTTACTTTTATTAAATATTTATTATATAAATAATGAATAAAAATTTTGAAATAATTTAAAAAGAATAAACTAAAAAAAAATTTAAAAAAAATATTAAAAATTTTAAAAAATATGTAGAGTATGGAGTGTGGTGGAAGTTGTGTAGCAAAACTCTTACTCTAAACGTTAAAGGATTCACGCATATTGTGCATGCTCGTAGTGCTCTAGACTTAAAAGTAGATCAGCTGAAATTCTTGAAAAAATGGAATAATGAACTCGATTATGATACGTACAGTCATCAATTCAGTATAACTTACTAAGATAAGACGCTAACACGTCCCACATATATAGCATAGCAGTATATTAAACTCTAGGTAGAACCCCAAAAGCAAAAATATAAAAATGATAAACTAAAGTACTGTAAACATTTTTTTTAATCATTTGAGGAGAATTCCATGCAACGGATGATGAAGACCCATATATTAACGAATCACTATCACTTCGACATTCAAGAGAAAAATCATATATATTTAATTAAAACTCAATTTCAAAATTTAAAGAACTAAAACACTAAAAACAAAGCATGTATGAACAGCAGTATAGCTAGGGGTGGGCAAAATTCCAGAGATTCCAACTCCGGCCTAATTTGATCAACAAGTAGAGTCGGAGTTATCGGGATTCGGAGTCAGAGTTATTTTGACTCCAACAGTCGAAGTTCAGAGTTGGAGCCCGGCCATGTGGGCTACGAACTCCGACTTCGAATTCCAATATTTTTTATAAAAAACATATGATCAAAACGACATCGTTCCATTTCAATAGGAACAACGTCGTTCCGCTCAAGCAGGGGATGTTTTGGTCAGTAACGGAATGACGTCTTTCCGTAAAAAAAGGGGTCCAAAACGCAAAACCCCTTCTTCCCCCCTCACTTTCGCACAACAGTCCCTAGTCTCCCTTTGTCTCCACATATGTTCATCTCCTCCGCCGTCTGCCGTCACTTGAGGCCCCACGAGCCACCTTCCGGAGTTCATCACAAATTGTAATAATGATTTGATGTTCCTCTCCAATAGATTTGTCGTTCCCCCTCAATTTTTGTGAAAAAGTGAAATGTGATTTGTGAAATGTCAAGGATCAAACAATCCTCCTAGCTTCTCCCTTTGTGAAATGTGTATGATTTGTGGATTGCATTTCAATGATTTGTGGATTGCATTTCAATGATTTTGATTTTTAGGCTATTAAATTTTAGAAGATTTAGGTTTTGGAAAAATCAGGTATTTCTGTTCTAGGTGATGTTCGCTCAAGTGTCGCTCGACTGTCGCACAGATTCGTTCGATCGAGCCTTCGCTCGAGTGTGGCTTGACCGAATGTCACACAGATTATTCAATCGAGCCTTCGCTCAAGTGTAGCTCGAGCGACATCACACAGATTGTTCGATCGAGTTTTTGCTCGAGTCACACTCAAGCGGACATTCATTTTTTTGTATGTTATTTATTTTTAAAATCAAACACAACTAGGCAAATTTGTTTTGTTTCCAATTTGTAGATTATTTTCATAACATGTTATATGACAGTTGTTTGTTAATTGTTTCAGATTATTTGCTCAAATTATGGATGTTACATCATCTCAAAGTTAGAGGTGGAAGTGAGTTCATAATGTGTCATATTTTATATCATATATCACTTGGCTGATGGTTTAGAAATCTATAATTGAATGACTAAAGAAAAGATAATGCATTGATCAATAAAACTAAATGCAAAAAAATTGGAAATTACTATTGAGTCATTGACTATCAAGAATGATGCGGGGGATTGTGGCTATTTCATATTTGAATGAAATCTATGACATTATTAATATTTTGGTTCCATAAATTTAAATTTATTGCAATTAGTAGTTTTAAATTTAATTTTTTTTTCGATTTGTAGTTTGATTTAGTCATTGTATTTAAGTGTTTTAGCTTTTCAACTTATTTTTTCATAATATTTTAGATTTTTTTAATTGTTTTTAAACAAGGGGTGGGCCAATCTGAATTTCAGATTGGGCCTTGGATATTTGGTTGTGGGCTCAGGCCCAATCTAAGTAGGGCAATTGGGCAAGCCCATCTTCTACTCCGAGCTACAAACTCCAATCGGAGTCGAACTCTGACTCCGATCGAAGTCAGAGTCGAAGCAGAGTTTGACCTCCGACCCCAGTCAAAGTTGGAGGTGGACATTCCTCCCAAGTATAGCAGTTAAGTTCAGATACTCCTACCAAAGACACCGCATATAAGAATATTGTCGAATATGATCAAGACAATTCTTATAAGATGTACTCCCATCAATGCTAAGACAAATCTTGTTTCAATGCTGTAGAAAGTCTCAGATGAAAATTATCCAGTTGCATCTTGGAAACACAAAACCCAAAGAAAAATTATTATTACACTTAATTTTTGGTGGGAATTTTTTATTCCATTTAGCATACAATATAGTAATTTAACCACCCATGGAAACGATCTCACAAACGACTACAGAAAATAATGATTTGTTCAAGAATAAGCCATCTATTTCTCTGTGGAACTGCGAGGTGCGAGTCTAGAGATTATACAGTAACAATTATTGTTTAAAAGACGCAAACCAAACAAGATCCAGTAAAGGCAGTAGAAAATACATGAAAATGATGCTGCAAGAAGTGAAACAAAAATAGGGTTCTTGGAACACACCGGGACAAAACCTGTTTGACAAGTTTTCTTCGGAGAAAGATTTCGATCCTGATGACATTTGAGTTGACGGATCCTTAAAATATCCTCGCCGGCCTGCAAAACCTCAAAGAAACAACACGGCTTCTTCTGTAAAATTCTCATTAACATGACCTAATCCAAAGGTTTTACATCTGTTCTACGCATAACACGTCCCATCAAATCAGAACATATGATGAAAAATGCTAAAACTTGTTTCAAAGATCATATCGAGATTTGTTATTATCTCCAAAGACCCATTAGTAAGGCATGTAAGTGACAAGATTAGGCTAGATCACTTAGACCTAGAAAACCCTTCTGTACTCGTGCCAAAACAATAGGGTTTCAAACCCCATATGAACAATAATATATATATATCAGAAAGAAGAAACGAGCAACCAAAGTCTGGCTTGGTTCAGTTGAGAAAAAACCCCCACAAGAATCAAATCTCGATCGGGTGAAAAACGCATGCGCAGGAATTAAATAGGGGAACCGCGCTACAAAGATGATAATAGTTCTAACCAAGAAGCTGGAAAGGGTGAAGGATAAAAGAGGGTTTGTGAGGACCATACTACTCCTACATAACGTGAATGGTCCCGTGCTATAAACAAGGTTTACCGCCCAATCCGCACGGTAAACAGCCGTACCTTGTTGGAAAAACACCATCAAAAGTCACGCTTACAACAATTAAAACTATAATATATGTAATTGCACATAAAATTATTGGTGGAATTTCAAAAAAAGAATAAAGACGACGCGATACTGTTTTTCATCACCCATTCAATCCCCTATTTTCCTTATGAGCTGCTCTTGAAGTTGGAAGTCCCACAAAGCCAAGAAGAAAAGCAGAGATAATATTAGAGAGAGAGAGATTCTGGAACAAAAGACAGGAAGGAGGGGATGATAATATTTTGGCCTTCTCCGGAACTGGAATCTGACAGAAAGAGAAGTGAGCACGCAAAAGCAATAGTATAGACTTATACCAAGTGCCTCTGTGTGCTCACTCTCTTCTGTCAATTTCTATGTCCCAGAGAAACAGAAATTAGAGAGAAGAAGCAAAAGGGAAATGAGTAAAGATATAAAAACTTCCCAAATGTGGAAATGAAAAATTAAAAGATTCAGAATAGATACAAACCCAAAGAAGATAAAAAAAAATATTGAGTCAGATCTGAGACGCAGTAGTGAGACACGTTTAAGGAAATAAACCAAAAGTCATGACTAGCAATCCCTGATCTCATTTTCTCTGGTGTAAAACCGGGAAAATAAGGATTTAGGGTTTTTAAGACCAAGAAAAAACCCCAGTAGTCAGTACCCACGCGCCATAGAAATGAAAAGCCCTCTCTCTCTCTCTCTCTCTCTCTCTCTCTCTTCATTCACCACAGCCTCCCTTGTGTCGATCCTCTTCCCCTCTCATGCATGGCATACAGATGTCGGTGACACGTCGCCAAAGCCTGACTTCTTTCAGAACAATCAAACAGTACCGACGGCGACCACAGAAAATTGCACCAAAAACGGCCAAATACGGAAAGGAAAGCTGTGACCTATGAAAAAAAAAAGGAAAGTGAGAGAGGAAGGTAGAGAGAGAGAGAGAGCAGCTTTTATTGTTTGACAGAAAGAGTCACTCGCTCGATTGACTGCAACGATTCAACTTCGCCCTGCTTTTGTTTTGTAATCGCTTTTGGTCCGGCTTTCCCATCACGGTTCACGGCTGGCAGCTCGGTACGTGTGTGTACCTGCGTGCGCGTGTGTGGAGGGGTTTAGTTCGTGTTTTTGGGAAGACAAAAGAGAAGACGAAACATTTTCGAGGAGGAAAAGGCAAAAAAAAGGCGAGTCTTGGGGTTTGAATACGGATGTGATTGGTTTTGGCTCAGATATTTCGAGGCCTTATGTGTAGCTTTCAGGGTTCGTCGACTTGTTGATGGAAGGGCTCACGTAGCCGTCGATTTGACTCTGAGGCAGACTACTCCCCACCCTCCGATCATAATGATGTGGGTCGCTGCTACTGCTGCCTTAATTAATGGTGTCTACTAGGTAAATGGGTCCGGTGAGACTGCGTCGTTACGGGAGACAAAGTCCAATTTCCGAATTAATTAATGAATTTTATCTGCAATAATATAATATTATTATCTTCTTAATTATGAGAATTGCAACCGCTAAGCTGGCACCAATCACTATGAGACACTGCACCGATTAAACAAATCCAATATTAACGTACGATGCCTGCTTACCGGTACAGTAGTACTACTGCAGTCCAGTGATGAAGTTTGAGTGAGTGAGTGAACCAGGACGCCCAAGGTCTACGAGTTAACCCTACCAGCTCCGTACTCCAGTCGTTACAGCTTTGAGCATTTATTATTAATAATCCTACGTTTTCTTTTTTCTTTTCCATCGACGGGAAAATACAATACATGCAGTGGTTAACGTTATGTTTTTCTTTTTCTTCTCGTGATCTCCATCTTTAATTAGCAAATGATCAGTTGATTAAGAAAGAAATCAAAAGAGGTACGTTGTTGATGATGAAAAGGTTAAGTTGCATGGGTACGGACCACATACAAGATGGGATGGGATGTGACTCATTTGATAATTCTATATATGCTGTATATATATATATATTGTGTTGACATTTATGCATATTTTCTCTGTACCACGATATCTTTATAATGAAAAAAAAGGCCGAGATTAGGATTTGATTTGAGATTAACCACAGTTGGCCGTAGTACTTTGGCTTGACTAATTCGGACATGAGTTGAATATATAATGTTTAATTTCTAGAGTAACGTTATAATTTCTCTAAGCCTAGCTAATATATAACTGACGTTGGATAATACAATATTAATCAGTGTCATGAATGTCGACGCGCGCATCATGTCCAATTAATTGCATGGACATGCATGTGACCTTGACCAGGTCTTGTTATGACCATATATTTTCGAAAGCTGACCATACAATAATTTAGGGCGGATTGTCTTTTATTGACAAAAGGAGCATGCTTCCTGAATGATCCAGTAGTATTAATTTCATGACTGGAAAAATTAAGGAGTACTGTTAATTCCTATTGATCTTTTTGTATCGAGGATACGATCATGATGCATGATCATCTCCGCGCGCGCTGTGTATTGGTAATATTAAATCGTATCAAATCTCAACACGATTGAGTATCTCATTTCGCGTAAAGCAACTATTTGATGGGAGGAAAATTCTTTATATATATATATATATATATATATAAAAAGAGAATATATATTAATTTGTCAGATTCTAGCTAGCTAGCTCCTGATCACAAATTAAACACCTACCTAGCATAGCTAGCTACTTTAATTGAATTCAAGGTCAGTATAATATAACGTTATTATTACAGCTCAATCATGCATCATGTGAATCTCGTGATACTGTCACGGACTCACGAAGTACTAAATCAATGCATGTATATTTTTCGATCGTTTCGGCAAATTGATCGTGATTGTTTCATGATCTTGAAGTACTGACTAATTGGCTCGTAATTAATGACCTAAATTTCGTTACTAATTATCCTTTTAATATAGATTTTTTTTTTAACATAATAAAGCAAAAAAATAAAAGATATAGTCCAAAACAAACATGTAATTTGACGTCAAAGACGTATGGTTTGATAGCAGAGTAATTCTATTTGTAGTCTTCATTTTGGGACTGTATGTATATATCTTTTATTAAATGAGAAAAAATATCATTTTAAGAAAGATAGTTTTATAATTAAAAAATTTTAAAAATAAAATTACTTCTAAATGAAAATTATATCGGGATTGCCCATTTCAAAATGGAGTTATGAGTTCGACTCCCTCTCTGACTCAAAAATAAATAAATAAATAAATAAATGTAGTTTTGACATTTTAAATGAGACTATAAATGCATGGAAAAGGCAGGGAATCTGACCCGTAAAGAAGGGAATATGAAGGGTCACCTTAGGACTTGTTTTAGGTGCAATATTTATTGCCTTGGGCAGATTGAGAGGGGACCGATTGTACCTTATTCTACTATTTTGATATTTATTGTACAATTTGCCTGTTATTGCTGGGTTCTTCTCTGGAATTTTTCCTTTCTTAATTTTAGTTTCTCTGGATACTAGCTAGCTAGGTTGATGTATAGATACATAGCTCAATTACTTCATGATCAGGGCCACCAGGTAGAAAGAACATCATGTCTGGCTCGCGCGCGTATACTGCGCTTTCTCAAGGTTAAAAAGGTTATATAGGATCGAAAATGATATAAGCTATAAAAAAAACACTATTATTTTATAAAGGCTTAAACGTCCTACGGTACTGTAAATTAAACAGAGTACATTATTCCTTTCTTTTTAATGTAACACGGTCACTAGAACCGGCTGGACTTAATTATTTTTATATATAAAAAAATTAGATTTATAAAAATCGAGTTAATTTGTAAAGTTATACATATATATACTAATTTTATAAACCAAATATTTCCCTTCTATGAGTCCATCGATCTCTTCGTACGTAGCACATCCGTACATGCATTAAGTTTGACTATATAAGAGTTAACACATGTAACTTCTCGTATACCGCGTACGTATACCTCTAACTTGCTACTTTTCATTTAAGAGTAATGTTATTTAATTTGCACAACCGGAAGGAATGAAAGAATTATCTCCAACCCACGATGATAGTTCAGGTTTCGATATGATACTCTTCGCGTTCATTCATATGATAAATAATAAATAAGTGAATAAAAGTAAATAAAGAGATACACATGAATTTACGTGGTTCGGTATAATACTTACGTCTACGGGTTGTTTGGGGGTAAAATTCACTATAATGAATGATTTTACAATCTCATATGGTCTCACATATCTCACAATACAATGAAAGAATTTATGGAATATCTTTTAAAGTCACCATATGTGATGAAATTTGCATGCAGGGAGCTTCTATGTAGAGAGCTTGTGGAGAGTTCGTTTGTTTTGTGGGGGACCTCCTCATATATATAGAAGTCCAACTTGTCTTATGAAGCCTTTTACTTTTAGAAGTCTAAGCATTTTCTTTTTAGGAGTTTGTATCTCTTCCTTTTAGGAGTCTGAATCAACTTGTCTTATCTCTTTTTAATTTTATCTCTTAACTTGATTGTCAGTCTTATCTCGATATTAACTTATAAGTTATTAATTTAATTCCTACAGTTATATATATAATTTTTAAGGTGTACAAGTCTCTTATATTCATTTTAAAAGAAAATTAGAGTCTATAGTTTAAAAATAATTTTTTTATATAAATCTCAAATTTACAATTTTTTTTAAGAGAATGTACAAAATTTACGGACCCTACGACTAAAATATCATTTATTTCATTCAAATATTTCAGGAGTACTATTTTACTTTATTAGGTAGCAACCTAGCAAGGTCGCTTTCGTACGTGGACCACCGGGTCGTTTTGTCGCTCAGGTTGACAAATCTATCCCTAAAGGAAAAAAGGCTAATTAACGACAAAAGAGTAGGCGTTATAAGCTGTCGTAAAATGTGTAAGCGTCGTGCAGTTATTTTAAAAAATAATAAGATCTATTATTAAAAAATTAATTTCTTTTTATGTGAGTATCATATTTATTTATTTTTTTCAAAATGACTATACGACGCTTACATACTCACGACTGCAAGTATTATTTCTCTTGACAAAATATAAATATTTGGATGACAACCAAATTTCATAGAAATAAAATTATAAATTGATATGATTTATTATAATGTATTAAATTGTAAGATCTTTTTCTTTCGTATAAAATAAAATTAAGGTATCACATAACATAAAAGTACGTACCTATAGCTAGCTAGTTCTTCTGATCTCTAGTCATAGAAACATATATTTATTAACGGTTAAAAAAATGGTGAGAATTAACATAACAAGGCAGAGATATAAGAGCATTCATATCCGTTTTTCTATTTATAATTTAGTTAAAAAACATACTTTCTAAAATTTTCACATAAATTTTACTCATTTTTAAAAAATTCCATACATCTCGCTTCATAGTCTTTCCCTAATATTGTATTAAAATAATATTTTTATATTATTTCTTTATATTCCTCTCACATCCTAAAATCAAAAGTTACTATAGGGAACCAAATGTAACTCATTTTTCTTCTCTTTTCATTTTTTTTTCCTATAATTTAACTAAGGACTGCATATGAGGAAGCGGATGGGAATGCTCTAACAAAGGTAATCTTTAGAATAAGTATCATTAATATTTAGTAGTACTTTTATAATTGTCAGATCATAAGTATAATTTACATTTAAATGAAACTATCTATTTATGTATAAGATCGAGTATTATAAGATATTTTGATATTTTATTTATAGATATAATCTCTATTCTTAAAACACAATGACCAATTAAATATATATTTGATCTGAGATATGCTATTATTATATCTTCATCATAATTAATTTAGCCAACTACAATAATTGTGCTCGCTCTACATACCAGTAATAAGCTTTTGATCTATCCATAATTAAATATTACAATTAGTAAATATTATATCTACCCATAATTCTAAATACAATTAGTAAATTACAACTAATGCCAAGTTAGAGAAAAAACAATATGAACATACGGGATTAAGCATCATGATTTATGGGTATATATACAAGAACATATACAAGAAAGATCGATCAAGGCATCATGATAATTTATGAGTATTCGGTATTGAGCGCCTTACATTATGATTCGATTGAGTTATTGATCTATTAATTGGATCGCCTCAAAATTTCAAACTGATCATCATTTAGCATTTGGGTGAAGGACATATGAGTTCATTATTTATGTTAATTAATTAATGATAAGTAAATAAGATGATAAATTAAACTTTTCATTCATAAATTATCTTCTTCTTCTTTTTCTTTCACCTTAAACTTTAAAGAATTTGTACATACTCTTTAAACTATCCAGATTTTTTTCGCTAGATGTATTAATAATGAAGATATCGCGCGTGTTACTTTCTGCTATCTTCCGATGATCAGTGATATCTTCTTTATAGGTTATATCCCCACGCCCACAGTACTACTCCATGGCACCTCTGTGTGTGTATATACGTAAATATATATCATTTTGTCAAGGAATCTCGACAAGTGGGCAATTGCAAACCCATGCATGTGACAAGTCTCATGAGTCGTCTGCAATTTGCATGTAAAGTGGGGTACGTATGATTGACTATATAATATTGTTCATCTCTTTATAATATATATATACACACGGGAACGGCTCCGAGTGCTTTAGCCCTGGAATGCACCTAATATAATGATTTAAATTTAAAAAAAAAAAGTGAAAAAGTCAGTAGCTTAATTATTTGTCTAAGAAAAAAAAATACAAGGTTAAAAAAAGACAAAATCAAGATTAAAAAAAATCTAAACTTCAGCAAAGTATCTAACCACGGGGCTATTAAGAATCTTTTAATAAAATATGATCCTTCATTAAATTCTACAATGGAGCTTACACGTCAAATGTTCAAAGGTCTTAAGGACCTTTTGGTAAAACATGATCCTTCATTAAATTCTACAAGGGAGCTACAAGTCAAATGGTCAATGGTTTTAAGGACCTTTTGGTAATATAGGACTTAACGAAAAAATAAAAAAAAGTTACTATTTACAGTTAAATATTCTCTTATTATAATAGAGTAGATATATATAATATAGCCACACTACAAAAAACATGGTCTTTCCCGACGCTTAATTTCGCTACAAATAACCCCAAAAATCGCTGCAAATGTTTATTTGCAGCGATTTATGTTGCGCCGGACTTTCGTCGCAATTGTAGAGCCTTTTAAAAGATTAGCCAACGAAATACAAAATTCGTCGCCAAAAATTTTTATTTACAGCAATTTTTTTCGTTGCTAATATTATTAATTTCGCCACAAATATCGTTGGGATTTCAGGCTCGTTTTGTTGCGAAAAAGTATTTACAGCGTTTTCTATCGTCGCGAATACACAAAATATCGCCGCAAATACCGTGATATTATTTGCAGCTTGTTTAAAAATTGCTGTGAATAATATTATTTGCAGCGGCTAAAATCGCCACAAATAAGATGTCTCTTTTGCAGCGAGTAAGTTTCGCTGGAAAAGCTTATTTGCGGCGAAATTTAGTCGCCGCAAATGGTTTCAGGTAATTAAAAAAAATGCACAAAACAGAATGAGTAAAAAATATAATGCACATCCAAATTATATTCAGTATTAAATTTCTGGATGGCCACACAAAGCTCAAGCTATATAAATTGTAATTTAGTATTTATATCAAACATTTATATCAAACACCACCTTATATAACCAAGAAAATCTCCAAATTCAATTCCCACATCTTTTCTTTTTTCACATTACCTAGCTCCACTCAATACATGTGCAAACAAATAAATCAAAAAAACACCAAAAAAGAAAAAAAAAACTTATATTCAACTTCAATATTGTATAAATTTCCTGCTCTTTGCTTTTTTTTTTCTTTTTTTTTTTGGGGGGGGGGGGGGGGGGGGACAGAAGTTCTTTTGTTACTACTAGGTAACAATTAAGAATGTTACTTCCATGATAAAAGGAAAAAAAAAACTTATAATAACAGAAGTTTTGCATGTACAACAATTAAGCAAAAAAGTCTCAACTTAATTGACATGATCAAAGAACTTAATGAAAATATGGATCAGATAGATCTTTGGCAAAGATATGGATTTAAGCTAGAATCCTCAGCACGAATCAATTGGACATCCTTATAGTAGTAGAAGAAAAAGAAGCATCATGATGCCACAATGAATCAATACTATCCAAATCAAGCTGCTGAGATAAGCAATGGGAACTGCTGTGCAAAGCTTTATATATTCCCACCCTCACACTATTAACTTTCAGTATAGGTAGATAGATATATATACACACACCAACCAGCCTGCTTGTTTTAAATTTTAATGTGAATCACAAATGCTAGGCTGCACCAAAAAAAAAAAAAAACATGTGTTGAAACCGAATAAGCTGGCCAGGGTTAGGTTTATTTTGTGGAGCTAAAAAGCTGCAAATGGAAGCCAAGCCCTACTTGGCAAAGTGGAGGATTGCAACCCTAGTTTAGAATTGAAACCTAGGTTATTTATCCCTAGGTTATTCCTGGATAAACCAAAGATGCTTATTTAAACCAAAGATAGTCTATTGCATAAATAGACTTGATAAACTTCAAAATTATAGCAATTGCAGCAAGATGTAGTTCTGTATGAACCAAAATTCTAATGAAATCCTTAGTTGTTTACTTAGTTATTAGCTTGAGTAGAAGGTAAAAAAATACACACTGATTTCTACTAGTTTAACATATAAAAATGGAGGCCTAAACAAAATCGATCCCTTGAAGTGCAAAGGGGTTGGGAGCAGCCATTATACTCTTTTATTGAATTATCCAAAAGCCAAATGAAAAAATGATGACAAAACATATCCACAAATGCAAACAGCAAGGTGATCAAGTAACTTTCACAAACAAACCAGGCCTTTATAAGTCTTCCAAATCCAACTTTGGATTATTAACACATCATGTAATTTAAATATCCCATATATATCACTTAAGAAAACAACTTTGGATTATGCTGTCCATATATTCAAAAATAAAGCTCTACCCAAATTAAAGTTGGTCGTTCTGATCATCTCTACTTCAATCATTCTCAACTCTATTAATATTTAATTTGTCTATATTGATCTGTACATTAGCTGCATGGACCCATCTCATTATTATTGGTGGCTCCCATCCGACCATCTGATTATGATTATGATTATGATGAGAACAATCTTCATGACATGTTAACAGAAGGAATTCTCAGCCCTTTTTAAATAAAATAAAAACTAAGCATTTTATAATGATAGGCATATATCCAATTTATATCCTCTTCTTGATGTTATAAAACCAAAGCATGAGGTTGCAGACCAAAGAAAAAGGACTCCACAAAAAATTTTACATGGCAGGAAAATAGTGCAGCCTATCATATTTAAATACCTAAAAATAAACAAGAGCCCATTTGTCATCCATTCCAACCTTCATAGATATATAAAGGAGAGAGAGGGGCAAATGCAAAACAGAGTTTTTGAAGAGTCAAACATCCTTTGATGATCCCCACCATCTATTCACGAGGCTTTGTCCACATCTACAAGTCATGAAAACCAGGTTTCCAGACCAACATTCACATATAGCAGAGGAATAACGACATGAGTTGCATAAAAAATATATAATGTGACCCAGACTACATATCCTCAAATTTACATTTGCTTTCAAAACTAGCGTCAACATTGAGCTAGGAAAAGAAGAACACCTCCATTTCCAAAACCACAACCTCTAGTTTAAAAGATGATTATACATAACCGATAAAATAGATAAATCTATTGTTATATAAATTATCTTTGTATAGTTCAAGAATATATTGTCAAAAGAAAAACAAAAGTTCAACAAAAAATAAAACCAAGTTTTATAAAAAATAAGGTAAAAAAATTAGAGATAATACAAGGTTAACTCATCTGCCTTACTCCCCGCGCCTCCTCCTCATTTGGTGGTAGTGGGTTGTGAACAGAGCAAGGGAGAGAGGGACGGCCTCGGGCTGCTGGGCTTGGCGTGGAGGAGAAGGGGGCTTCAACGGAGGAATGGCGACGGCATCGAGGTGTGGGTGGTGGCGAACGGTGCCCCAAACGCCGGCAATATAGAAAGATCCGAGAGAGAGAGAGAGAGAGAGAGAGAGAGAGAGAGAGAGAGAGAGAGAGAGAGAGAGAGAGGTGAGGCCAAATTCGGAGAAAAGGAAAGTGATCGGCGTGAGGCTGGGGGAGGAGGGGGTAGTCGTCGAGGTGAGGTGGGGGCGGCGTGGTGGGATCATTGGCGCCGGGCTATGGGCGGCGGAGGCTTGAGGGAGAAGAGGGATTGGGGAGAGAGGGGGGGAGGGGGGCGAGGGAAAGGCTAGGGCTGGAGGGAAAGAAATGAGGGGAAAGGGCAGGGCGCGGGTTTTAAATTTTATTATCTTTTGCGGCGCCTTTCATTCGCCGCTAATACGGTTTAATTGCCTCAGATACTTTTAACGGCGATAATGGTTGCCGCAAATAGGTTCAATTACAGCAAAACCTCTAATCGACGGAACTATAATGTTGCAATAGTTAACAAATCTTTGTTGCGGCGACAAAAATCGCCGCTACAGGTAGTTAAGTCGTCACAAAAAAGTGAAGTCGAAATTCTGATCTCCATTCTGATCTACAGGTATTTACATTATTTTTTGCAACACTTTTAAAATCGCTGCAAAAGCCTAATTAATATTTGCGACGATTTTTATAGTTGAAAATTGCTGCAAAAGGCCACTTTTGCAATTGCAGCGATTTAAAAATCGTCGTAACAAGTTTTTTAATATGCCGACGATTTTTTTGACCATAAAAAGTTAAAAATCGCTTCAAATGACCATATTAGTATTTGCGTCAAATATGTTCGCCGCAAAAAGTTAAAAAAATCTCTGTAAAAGACCAATTTTAAAATTTTATATAAAAAGATCGTGACGATTTAAAAATCGCTGCTATTAAAGACTTTATGCGGCAATTTTATTTCCAACATTCATAAAATCGCCACAAAAAACCTTATTTCTTGTAGTGCCATATACAAGATATAATGAAACATCAAATAATAATATTACCACTTGATCCGTCGATTGGTCAAGCGCTAGTTTTCTTCTACTCCGAAACTTTTCGAATGTGGACGAACCTAGGACGGGAATTCCCATATGGGTTTTGGTGTGTTTATATGAGTGTATTTATGTTTGCGCATGCACGTAATAAAATTTGTTTTTTTTTTTCTAATTTCGAGTTCATATATTTACTTGTGTATTATATTTCAAATAAGAAACTTATTATAACTTATCCTTGCAAAAAAAATCAAAGGAGTATTATATATATATATATATATAAGAGAATAGAATTATAAACTAAATAAAATTACTTGAATTTGCAAGTATAAACGAGATAAGGCGGATAATGCTATATTTTACCTTATTATATATAGAATGTCATATCATATTATTACAATTAATGATATAAATTAAAAATTAATTTTCAATATTGATATTGAATCATATGATAGAATGAGAGTAAATATTAATGTAAGTACTAGTGTCAATATTTTAAAATTACTAAAGTAATTATTCTGATAGAATAGTAGCGATTCATGATCTCATGCAAGGCAAAAAACCATTCAGCTTACAGGCCTAGCTAGGCTTGCAAAATGCACGTACGTACGCTAGTTAAATACAAGTGAAATATATTTAATTCTCAAATAGTCAAAAGGTTATTAATTAATCAGTACCATCCTTGCGCTAGCTATCTTTTTAACATAAACAATATAAGCCATCATCATGCAGCCAAGTGGTGAGAGACCAGATCCTAGAGAGAGAGAGAGAGAGAGAGAGTTGAGTACCAATTACAAAAAGAAATGATATTTGTAGTTAATAGTCATAAACGTAAGTGCCGTACATTTTTTTAAAAAAAATTTAGTAAGTATGAACCTTCATAAAAAAGTTAAATAGATGGAAAAGGATGAACAGTACTTTCCTGGAATTCAATGTACAGGTTTGCAAATGTACATGAGGAAGCTGTAATATATTCACATGTAAGTGTATATATTCATCCTAATTTCATATTATGTTACCACTACTTATCTCTCTCTCTCTCTCTTTTTCTCTATTTTTGCTTGTCAAAGTTGCTTCAATGTTGTTGCTTTCTTTGTCCTTCAAACCTCCTTTTTATAGGTTAAACCATTAATTGAATTGTATTTTTTCCTCATATGTAAGACTATTTGTAGCGACATACTTTCGCTGCAAATATTTTTTTTTGGTTGCAAATATATCATTACCCATTTGCAACAGATGCAATTCCTTGCTTCAGTACTACGTTTGCAACAAGTGCAAATCATTGTTGCATGCAGTACATTTTCAACGAATAGAAATCGTTGCAAATTGCAACAACGGGATTCGTTGAAAAAATGAAATATTTCGTTGGTAAAAGACCAATTACAATGGTTGCGTATATCACCTATATGGACAATATTAGGAGTGAGAATATATGTTTTTTGCAACGAAACAATATCATTGCTAAAAGTCATTATTTTCAACGAAATTAGTATAGACATTCACCAACGCGGCAATTCCGAGAGCATGGCAATGAATATGTTCGTTGCAGTAGACTTCATTGGATCGATGAGTGGCCTAATGGTGCAAGCATGTTCGTTGCAACGAAAATATGACTTTTTGCAAAAAGCATTTCCTGTTGCATGTAGTGATATATATAGATCGATACATGTATCATGGTCTGGTTTGATATATTATATATACCATACTGAAACGGAAAGAAGAATGGAACTAATTAAAGATCAATCAAAGGTTAATTAATATAAAAGAAAATAAAGCAACATTAATTAACGAATTCATTAGTATTCGAATCATAGCTAGGTTTTCTATATACGGTCTGCACATGTAATTATCCGAATGAAGGAAAAAACACATCAGACCAGTTTATTAGGTCAAATTAAGCTAGCTAGCTAGGTGTTTTTTTACACTAACTACCACTTGATGAAAGATAGAATCGAACCATCTTTTAGTGGGTTTCGCATCATCATCCAGAAGTAATATTTTGTTCCATAACGGTCGGTGGCTATGACTCAGATGCATGATTAACATTATCTCCCACTCGACTTCCAGATTCAAAAAGAGCAACAGTATCTGATCGATCCAAGTGTTCCTGATCAGCACCTATACATATATACATATATATATATATATATATATATATATATATATATTCCTTTTGCGTAAAAGGACAAAAGAAAAGTCACTTTTGCTAGCTTCACGAACCATATGATCATCAAGTTTAATAAAAAATGAGCGTCATGAAGCTGTTTCACTTTATTTTATTATATATTATTATTATTATTTTTATACTTTAATTGCAGCAACAATATTTGACCAAATATAAAGTATATGAAAAGATCCATATATAAAAGAAACACAGAAATTAAGATTAATAATGGGAGGATTCATCCAAAGACTTGGATCGAATTATTTGGGGTTCAACAACCCCCAACATAAAAAGAGCAGTCCACTAACTTTGCGAAACTACCCAAGTGGGGGGCAAAATAGAGGTGTGGGGATTGCAGCAATAATTACACAAGTTAGTTGATCATCAGCTTTCATTTAATTTATCAAAATGAAAACTTCAGTGTTCGCACTAACTAATACAATTAATTAGCAGGTTTATGCATGCTATGGTATGAATCATATATATGATCATCACCCGGCCCTACTTCTTCCCAATAAAATGTAAATGGTAAAGAAAAAAATATATGCAATTTGAATTTTCTGATCCATATAATAATTAAGAGGAATGCTATGCATCAACCACTATTCACTCTCGCACCCCACACATAACTTTTTCATATGGTGTGGGGGTGATTTTCATAGGGTGTGGGATGAGGGGTGGAGAATAGTGACTAATGAAAAGAATTTTTCAATAATTAATGAGTTTTGCTACTCATCATCCCCACACTTCTTTTTCTTTTTTATTTATTTTTTAATTTTCTGATTTTATTATTCTTGAACTAATTGAATTCTTCGACTCACCATCCATATACCACACATTTAATAAGACAAAAAAAAGTATTGTACGTGGTGTGCGGAGATAATGCATAAAATTTTCATAATTAATACCCTTAACGATTGTATAAGAATTAAACAAGAATTCCTCATCAGAATCTCAGTTTGATGTGATATATGTTCAGTACTCGTTCATCGATGATAAACGCATGCATATGGTAAACACACTCTCTGGGTATATTGTTGACGTGTTCGAACCAGACAGGGTTAATTTGTCTTTTTGTCTGTATTTTTATTCCTATTTTATCGTACGTGTATCTGGGCAGACAACGGGTCTGTCGGGCTTGTCATATTGTGGTCGTTAGATTCTGCTTCCTACAAAAAATTGGTGTTAGATGATATCCCAAAATGGATTATTTCCAAGTGTTGATGAAGGTGGACTGACAAATTCGATGACATATTGGAAACAAACCCCCGGCATATATAATATGCTGGTGCGTGCATGGTAGAAAGAGCAGAACACCAATCTCCCAAGAAGTACCGGCGTCCCTAAAACCTTTTGTGCAGAAACTCGTGATGCTATTTCATCATCTTGGTCCAACTTGATCCTGTGCATGCGCTAGTTTCCTTATCCTTTTTCTTTTTCTGTGTTTGTGCCTACGGAAATGGAAGCGTCTCGAACGAACCACAGGCCCTAAATCTTCTGTAAATACTAATACATTGGGCCTCGTTTCAATTGAAGAGGATTTTTAACTAGAGCTCAAGCCCAGTTCATGAATGACCTAAAATATAATCATGGGATTTATCATGCAGGGCTAAATTTACCGCTCGATCAGTCTTCTTTACGTTACAATGAGATTCTTTGTTGGTGGCATTCACTCAGTTCGTCACTCCTTTGGACGGAGTGAGTCACGTCATGGCAGTTGGAAACTTGGGAAAGAGAGAGAGAGAGAGAGAGAGAGATTTCTTTCTCGACAGTCGGAAATTGTTCTTCCAGTTTGAAATAAGGATCTTCGACTCTTTTCTTTCTATTAACAAGCAATAACACATACAACATTATCAAAGAACAGGAATTGGTATTCTATATTTGCAACAATGAATTGTGCAACCGTCGCGTAATCGTTTTGAAAAAAAAAAAAAAATGTATGATAGAACTAGTACAAAAATCACTGATTTGTTGGGACCATCATATGGTTTCAGCTGATAAACACGAGATTTGTGATCAAAGCCATGCGCTGCATTGATGATAGAACTTCACATCCTTAAGTACGAAATCTCTAAAAAATTATTCCCAAAGAAAAAAATCTCCACGTAGGTCAGTTGGAGTATTCAAGTGGACCCCAGGTTGGCATAACTACGCAACGAGAAGGGTGGTACGGTCAAGAGGAGAAAAGTGGTTCTGACAGTGTTTTGAACCCATAACACTGCCTTATAAAGAGCATTCTTAAACAGAGCTAGCCAATATTTTCTACTGCTCTCTCAAATAACACAAATTCCATCTAAAACAAGAATGTAGAGCAAAACTAACTAAACCCTAAAACAACTACAAACTACGGTACCTGTGGATTACAAGCTAGTCACAATCTGGGAATTGTGTCAAAGATGATGAAGAATACCTAATTGATAGTTTACCGTCAACTGCAGCGCCCACATATCAAAGTTGATACAGCAGATGGAGGTAGGAAAGATTTGAAGTATTCTCTGAGGAGATAAGAAGAAACAGCTTGAGAGCAATTGGTCGGTAAACTATTAACTTGCCATTCCCCTCCGCCGCTTCTTCCCAGTCTTGGAGTCACTTCCCTGTGCTTTTGGTGATGTTGGCGACTTCCCCTTTGCAGAATCGGTCGAGTTATCCTTCATATTCTCTCTCTCTTTCGTATTTGATGAACCGCCATATTTCACCTTGCCAGAACCATTGGCACTAGACTTACCACTACTTTTGGGGTTCTTGCCCTTGGAAACAGAAGCACTCTTGGGCATGTCCTGCTTGGACTTTCCAGTCTTTGCAGTGCCTTGCTTGGACTTGGTGGAAGTTCTGGGTGTGCTGGTATTATCATCCTTGAATTTTCCAGTCTTGAGTGTGACGGGATTATTTTTCTTGGACTTCCCTGCCGATTTAGGAGCAGCATCAACTGATTTACTACTGCCAGCTCTAGGCATATGATCCTTAAATTCACCACTACTGACATCCTCTGATTTGCTCGCAGTCTTGGTGAAGACATCTTTGGACTTGCCATCAACTTTACCGCCTTCACGGGATTTACGACCAGATTTTGAAGATGTACCTTTGGATTTGCTGGAGGAAGCACCTCCACCCCTAGAATGAACTAGAACTCTTAGAAGCCAACAGAAGAATAACACCAAAAAATTGATCAATAAAAAGGGCATTACTTTTTGGGTAAAGCATCCATCTTTCCTTGCTTAGTTCGCTCATCAGAAATTATTTTTGCTTTCTTCTTCAGGGGCCTGATTGTAATGAACAAAAAACAGTAAGGTAGACGTTATCAAGACCAAGCAAGAACGATTGCAAAGAAAACAAAGCAAAAACCACAGGAACCCAACATAATGAACCACTTTCCATCAAGGCCAACCACTAAGGATTGAATTTGGACTATGGAAAGTAGTACAGTACAGATGATACTAACAAACTAAATATAGAACATCTCAGGAGAAAAGCGCAATGCAACAATATCTGATTGAAAAGTCAATACCAAAGTACGGAATAAATGTATTCGAGTGTTTTGCACTATTAATGATAGTTTTCTTATTTGTAAAAACAAATACATACATGTCAGAGGAAGCATCAGGACTTCGCTGATCAGCTGCTTGTTCCTGTCAATACATTATATCAACATCAATATAGAACATAGCAAGAAAGTATAAGCTATCAAGACTTCAATCATGGAGCCACCCACCCCATCCGACACAGAGTCGCCTCCAACAAATTCCCACTTTTCCTTCTTAAGATATAATACTTCTTCATCGCCGTCCGTATATAAGACCTACAAAGAACGAGAACAACACATTCAATATAAGTAACAACGAAAGTCAACATCAAATACAACATATGAGAGGGAAAAAACATATTAATTGCATGAAATAACACCTAAATTACATAAATGAAGGGGGAGGAACCCAAAAGCCAATACACAAATTTTAAAAAAGAAAAAACAAGAGATGATAACAAAAAGAAAATAATTGTATCTGGCTTCAATATTTGGCATCTCACCTTATGCTTCTTTTCCTTAGGATCAAAAGAATCAATAACACCTTCATAAAACCTGCAAAAGTTAAAAGATTAACATTAAGGAAAAACAAGCTTGGGATTTCCATATCCCACATCAACATATATCAAGGATCGTTTGGCAAAGTTGAAAAGAGTGTATGACCAAGTCTAAAATGTTTCTTTTTATGCAGACCTTGAAAAGATCATATAATATAATACAAAAACACTTGATCAAAACCACATTTTATCGGCACTTGATCAAAACCACTTAAAAGTAACTATAGTGAAGGAACATACCCACACATGCACACACCAGCATTTAAAATTTTGATTGACAAAATCATCATTCAAAAGGATAAATTAATAAAGATCCAGCAACAGCTTTGAAAACATATATGAGGACAGTACTTACGCCTGGTCATCTGGCCACCAAACCTTAATCTTTGAGCCAACCAAGTTCTCGCCATAATCTGATTCCTGAGACAGCAATCACTCAATAAGAAAGTGATTTCAAAAGCACAAAGGATTCTTATAAAATATGCAAGCATAACTCTTTGCCAAAACTGGAACTCAAAAAACTAACTAAGATTGAAAAAAGAAAAAGAAAACAATGCCAACAGTAATTAGAACCGCTAATTAAGCTATACAGGGTTACCTTCTAGCTCATAACACAATCAATTTATTATTTTTTTCACTGTTAGACATGAAATCCTCATTTCATACAATCGTTTATTTGAACCATCTATACCACTATTTTTATAAATTTGATCATCGACAAAAAGTATATATATATATATATATATAGAACACAACATGTCAACATTCTAGATATCTGTACATCCTAATACTGCTCCTAAATGCAGAACAAAATCTCACAAGAATATAATAACATCCCACAGATTCCAAAATAATGCTTTGCAAGCATAACTTCATAAATCCGGTGAAACAGGTGAATGTATCACTTGGTCAAATTAGCAGAAACGAAAAGTAACCACAATGGAAAAACTCAAACCACATAAACTTTATGCGTACAAGAATCAATTGATATCATTCTGGTTTCAAGAGGACTGTAAACAATTCGAATAAGAGAAACATATCAATACTACAACAAGAAAAAGGATACTACCATGCAATACTCTTAGCTTCATGGAGGATATTCCACATTAAAATGTCGGGCACAATATCTCACACAATTTAGAAATTCCATTTTGAAACTGAAAATAGAACAAAAAAAATGCAAAGCCCTATGAAATCAAGAATGCGTACTTTTTCTTTTCCTGGAGTACGCTTCCTCTTGGGATTTGTCTTAGGGGTTTCCTCCAAGACACTATCGTCTTTAGTTGACTTTGTGACCGACTTCGGTGAAGACACCATTTCCTACATAAATCAGGGAGACAACATTCTCTTAGTTATAGGATTCAAGACAATTCATTTGCAATAAACTGATACAGCAGCAAGCTCATGATTCCAAAGACAATAAGAAAGTACTTTGTCATCAGCCTTGATAGCAGATTTCGTTTCATCCTTCTCAGAAATAGCTTTTCCCCGTCCCCGCTTTTTCTTGTCTTCTGGCTGCTTTGAAGAGGATCCATCGATTTTAATGCTTCCATCTACCTTCTTTGCTGGCTGCCTCAATGGTTTTGCCTCTGGATCACTAATTTCCTTGCTTGATGCATCTACCACAGTTGACGTTTTATTCTCATTAGAAATCTCACTGGGCACCTTTTTCCCTGAGCGTCTATTTGATTTTGGCTCCAAATCGCCTGTTCCTTCAGATACCTTTTTCGAAATATCATGTGAGGATGGCGTAGCCTCCTTAATTGAACTCTCTTTTTTTTTTGGTCGTCCACCAGCCTTTTTGGAATGACTTTCATCAGGAAGGCTACCTCTTGGGGATAGAGCAGCTACATTTCCAGATTCATTATCCAAAGCCTTCGGTGAGGATATCTTAATACCAGCATCTTTTTCAGTTTTTAAAGACCCAGCAGACTCAACAGATGGGTCCACAGGAGGTGAACTAGACACATCCTTGCTGTTACTTTTAGGCTCTGACAGTTTCTCAGTTTCCAAATTATTAGGTCTGGCATTGCTCGATGTACTAATACTTTTGGATTGATCAGATAGATGACTATGCTCTTGCTTGTTTTCAGAGTTCAAAAGCCGCAGAGAGTCATCTTCCCCAGTTTGTGCGACACCATTGCTCATTACTGATTTGGGAGATTGCGGAATAGCAGGATCAACTTGTTCAGAAGAAACTACTGCTGTTGATTTCTCTTTATCCTCCTGACCAATTGAACAATGAAGTAAAAGACACCTTAGGCTCAAAACTTTATGTGTACAAGGAAGCAATAAAACAAGCAACGAAATTAAAAATCAAAGCATTTTTTTTAAAAAAAGTGCAAGAATAACATACTGGGCCTCTATCATCCACAGATGCCTTCACTGAATTGCTCTCATCAGCCTTGCAAAAATTATAACCACAGAGGCCAATCAAAAAATAATTTTGAATAAAAACAACCCACATAAGCCACTTATAATGATTAGCACCAGTAAACTACTGTTGGCAACCACCAATGACAACTTGGACAGATTGGAAAAGACATCACACAGGACAGCTGCTAAATAGAAGGAAGCGCCCCCAACTCCCCCCCCCCCCCCCAAAAAAAAAAAAAAAAAAGGTGCCCAATAAAATCATCATATGGGCTTCAAGTCAACGTGAAAAAACAATTGTGATGCTCCATGAATGAACCTGATCTTGGCCCGTCCACACCAAGAAAATTATCAGATAGAACTTCTAGATAATAGACAGAAGATCTCAATATTAATGCTACCAAAATTAGATACAAACAAGAGCATCAGAAACCACATTGGATCAAGCCACTGTTTATATAGCAAGATTTCATGAGCGAATTGAAATTTTCATTCGAGTTATAAAGGAATATAGAGTTAGGCAGAATAAAATGGTGGAAGTTATGCAGACAGTGATGTGAAAGGATAGTAACTAGATCTTGGTGAATGCTAGTCAGACGCCATGATGCAGGGACAGAACAGATCTACAGATGGTTATGGAGGGACGCCAAATCAAGTTTTCATTTACAGTCACGAAAACAAATAATAAAGTCCAGAACAGATACTGATGGTTATAAAAGGAGCACCATATCAAGGGTTCTTTTACAGTCAAGCAGCAGCAACAAATGTAAAATTTTCTATCGAGTTTAATGACAAGATTACCATATCCTTGCTAATAGCATGGACTTCATTCTGCTCAACAGTTCCAGGTGTCTCTTGACATATCGAAGCAACAACTTCACTATAATCATCAAAAGATATTCCCAAAGTGTTCACTGCTTGAATCAGGTAAGGCTTAACCTTTGTAGCACAGCTTTCAAGCACTCTCTCTGCCAACTTCCGAGCAACAGGCAGAACTTCCTGGAAATGGAGGGTGTCAGAAAATTGATAAAATTGAGAGGGGGGAAGCATATTGCCAGTCTCACTTTAACTAACCTCATTGTCCTTTTTCACACTAGCTAAGATCGGAGTGAGTAACTCTGGAGCAATGTCTTCACTTTCTTCTAAAACAAGGGTCATAATCGTCTCCATAGATGAAAAGACATTGTCTGGGTGATGTTCCCTGAAAGTTGAAGATGAAAAACCATCAGCAATAACAATATATAAATAACAATTTCAATTAGATTTTCCATCTCTTTACAGGATTGCAAGGGATCAAAATGTTGCTGTGGCAGATTACCTTCAATGTACGGATAATAATATTCTATGGAATGTCGACTTTATTAGAGGTGCAAATGACTGGGAAGTGAAAGTTGTTTCAGATTTTCTGGGAAGAATTTATAACTCAAAAGTGATGCAGGGAAGAGAGGACAGGCTATTGTGGGATCATGCTGGAAATTTCAGGTTTCCAGTCAGTTCTTATTATAAGGTGCTTAATTGTCATTCTGGCTGTGTATTCCCCTGAAAAAGCATTTGGAGGGTGAAGGTACCTACCAAGGTGGCGTTCTTCAGTTGGGTGGCTGCTCTAGGGAAAGTATTGACCACGGATAACCTTAGAAAACGTGGTTTGTGTATAGCTGATTGGTGTGTCATGTGCAAGAAGGATGGTGAATCTGTAAATCATCTTTTTTTACATTGTGAGGTGGCAAAGTCTCTGTGGAATGAGGTTATTGGTCGGACATGTTTATATTGGGTGATGCCTAAGGAAATTGTGGATCTCCTTGCATTTTGGCATGGTTTCGAGGCAAGGAAATGTGCTGCTGCCAGATGGAGAATGATTCCTTTGTGTTTAATGTGGTGTTTATGGCTGGAAAGGAATGGGAGATGTTTTGAAGAGAGAGCGTTCTTTTGAAGATCTTCGTCATTTTTTCTTTTCTACTTTGAGTTTGTGGGCTAGGATCTTTGTAAGGAATGATGATAATGTACTGAATCTGTTTCTGTCATAGTTTCCTACTTTCTAGTGTGTAGGAGGTATTTCCTTTGTATACTTTCTGTGTACTTGGGCTGTGCCTATTCTTGGTAATAAAATTCTTATTAATTATTAAAAAAAAAACAATTTCAAGCAATTATATCCAAACAAGGATTCTAGGGATAGTTACTACAAGTTATCAGATTTTCTTTATAGGCAAAAATTATCAGATATAACAGCACCAGATATTCAAAACAGGAAATTCCTACTGGAAACAATAAATTGATGATCAGGGAATCGAATACGGATCAACAAAGTAAAAGGAAAAGCATATAAAGTTGATGCTGCATACCTCTATATTAAAAAAAAATCAATAAAATGAAGCACCCAAAATAAGTACATAAACTTATTAAAGTAAAGTCAACTACAGGTTATGTAACAAAATTATGTTGTGCTGAATCCTTTTCCACAGTATAAATTTCCTGTTTCTCCATTTCACCCAACAACGTTTAAAAGACTAATCAATGAATGCATCAGGACTTGTGCATGAGGAAAGAACCCATTTTTTCTCACCGCAAGCTTGTAGCATATTTACTTGTCATAAAAACCTAAATGATCTTTTAAGTGTGATTTCAGCAGTCAAACCATGGAAAAAGGCATAAACTTGTCTTTTAGTATCCAACAGATTTAAGGATACACTTTTTACGATATAAACACCGTAAACCTTACATTAAATTTAAGAATTATGCTCTTGCTCAATACTGCAGACAATTTCAAATAAGTCAACATGTATGTGCGCCTGAACCTGTTCTGGGTAGCACCACTCGTGCAACAGTTCATCTTGGTAGGAGAAAACATTAGTCTAAGGAACTGCTGGTTAGAGAAAACATCAGACTCCACAACGATAAGACATACTACAGCAGATATCTTTTTTATAGTATAGGTGAGAGATACTGAAGCAGATATCTGTCAATGACAAAACATCCTCGAGGGGTGACCGTCAACTAGAAAATAATAGTTCAGACCTTATTGCCTTCAGGAAATTCTGGAACATCTCAAGGATCAGTGCATCACATTCAAGATCCAACATCACCACACATGACCTGACCTTTGCAACAGTTTCAAGAATTGAGGTCCTCTTTGTATATGACCGGCTGGAATTGTCAGATAGATTCTCAAATGAAGATACAATCAACTGAAAGATCTCCTTCACAACATAAAACAGAAAAGAAAATTTAGGAGACAAGACAGTTAATATTTTAACCTTTCTAACAATATCCCAACCAATAAGTTCAGATACCTTCATTTGGTCATCATCATAAGGAGCATCAGGTGCAGTTATCCTTGTTATCTCACTGATGCAAGAGGCAACTGAAACTTTCACATCGACATCTGAATGTCTAAAAAGTTGATCACCAACCAGTGCTTTGAGTGATGGAGAAAGTGCATTCTGCATTGATTTGGTAGGGGACTGTTCCACTCTCAACAAACAATTTTCTACATGCTAATATCACCAGAGAAAAACATGATTATGCAAGTATAAGGACTATGACCAAGTAGAAAGTAATAAACTTTACCAAAATAAGCCTCTCATCATTTTTGTGATAAGTAACAGAAGATTTTATTATTAGAGAACACAGAAAGCATAGCCCATGAACACAACACAATCAACCTCTCATCATTACAATAATTAAAATAATAACAATCTAACCATTCACTAACACCTAATAAACATGTGAAAGTGGACATCAAAGAAATCTGATACTCAAGATTTTCACAGCTCCACAGTTGAACACTCTCGTTTGGCAAAGTTTTCCAAATGAGGAGCGTTGGTATTAATGAAAGGGAACTTGATGCGGGATAGTGTTAGTCTATTTAGAAAGAAGATATCAATCAATGAGCCAGATACTGCATGTTCTCTTTCCAAATTTGATCCACTAACAAAAGGTGAAGATACCGCACGTAAAACAAAAACTTACAAAGGTGACTAGCGGTAAACAGAAAACAAAATAAACTATGTAAATAAAAAAACAATCGTGTTGTATTTCGATCGCAAGAGAATATACGACAACGGGAAATGATAAAGGTTTAGAGAGAGAGGGAGAGACTGATTTCTAAAACTTAGATCTAACTAAAATATTACATAGCTCAAGCAAAAATATGAAAATACCAAGAGAAAATCAAGAGGCTTGTAATTTGTTAGATAATCTTTACAAGTGGCTGTCGTATTACTAACAGGTCAAATATTGACTTTCTCCCAACAAACTAGTTCACTAACTAACAATCTACCATTCCCTACAAGTGGCTGTCATAATACTAACAGGTCAAAAATCAAGAGGCGTGTAATTTGTAAGATCAACTTTACAAGCGGCTGCTGTACTACTAACAGGTCAAAATTTCCCGATGAACTGGTTCACGAACATATGATCCTTGTATTATCTACATACCACACTCCTTGTAACCTATAACTAGCCACATGACAAACTCATTGTCAAAACTTCAAAAAAAAAATCATCCAAATAAATTTTCATTCCCAATATAGTTTTAAACATTGGATACTCAACTACACGCAACAGATATAAACACGAAAATTACTTGAAATCTGCATAGCTCATCACACCATTGGAAAGGAGACAACAATGTTTTTGCAAGATGTCAAAAATTGAAAATGCTCCAGATGTTGGAAACATAACTTATGTGAAGTTCGTGCAACAATAAATTAGGAATACATGGTTGGGCCCACTTTGAATAAATCCAGCTTCGCGAGTTTCACACATTTGCACAATGCAGGCTCTGATGAATGCCTTGTATTCGCCGTACCTCATGCAAAGACCTAAAATGGGGCTTTGCCGCTTTCAGAATGGGAGGAAATTAGTAGAAGTTTTACAGACACGTTGTAAAAATCTTATTACACTCTCCAAAGGCCTTTCTTATACTTTAATTCCTGGTTGGAAATGGAGAATTGTAACAGTCCCCCCCCCCCCCCCCCAAAAAAAAATAAATACAAAAAACAGTGACTAAATTAAAATTAAATAAGCAACACAGCTCTCTCTGGTTCATGGTTAGAGAGCAAAACAAGCAGAAATCCAAAAAGAGCAATTCATTGACTCATGTCCAAAAATGTGATTCGATAAAAATACAGGTAAGAATGGAAAGAAACAGAAACATCAGCTATTATAGTTTCGTGCCTACCCCACCCCTTTCTGCTTTGGAAAATTCATAATATAAAATCGACCTCCCCCTTTCCATTATTTTCTTTCCAATATTTATGCGTAAAACATGCAGAAATCGCATCAAAATTGAAATGTCCCTCTTGCCCTCTGCCCCCCGCGGGGGATAAAATAGCAATAATGAAAAACTACCGGTCTTAACGTAGCTCATTGCCAACAATGTCCCGAACCTCCTACCAATAAGGCATTTTGTTTAATGCAGAATCCAATTAATTGCCCCATAGCAAAGGAAAAAAGAGCGGGTATATCTGCCTATCAAATCACTACTGCGTTAAAATAATATAAAAATCTACTAAGCTAAGGATTTCATATAAATTCTCCCCTTAAGTGATTGTCAAGGAAGAGTGTTGCAGACAGCCTAGCACAAACGATTAGTTACGCGGCATGCAGAACTCCTACCTCAAACCAATCCGGGTACCTTATGTAAAAGTCCCATGAAGTAAGCTCATTATATTACTTCAGAGAAATCGTATAAACTAACTCAACCAGCAAGTAAACATGCAACAGACGAATAAAAGACAGAAGGCGGATAACACAGATTACGAAAACCACCCACATCACAAGCTTCAATGGTATAAGATATCAAGAACCCATTTCATTAAAAAGGACCAATAGTCATATCCACAAAATAAATAAATCCACGTACGAACTCCAGTACAAAATTTAAAATAATAATAATTAATTAAAAAAACGAATGGGAACAAAGATCGGAGCTTTACGTCGAGAAGAGGCAGGAGCTCATCCACGGAGGAGGGAGGGTCGACGAGCTTATTCCCGGCTTGCAGAAGCTGTTCTTCGAGCTCTGTATCCGAAGACGCCATTGTCGCTCGAGTTGTAACCCTAGATCCCTTCAAATCTCACAAGTATCGGGTCGATTTCACACCATAGAAACTCTATGGAGCGCACGAACAAAAGGAGATACCGAGGATTTCAGAGAGTGTCTAGAAAGAAGGTGCTACGATTTTCAGAGAAAAGTTTTAGGGTTTTTTTATTATTTTCAGAAAGAAAAAGAGGGCTAGAGTTTTCGGGGGAAAAAAGGCAGAAAAATATGTATTACTTTTTAAAGAAAAAAATATCCCATGTAAAACATTTATAGAAAATAAGAAACATTTCGTGTTTTTTTTTTTTCTCTTGTAATTGGTTGCAACTTTTGATGTGTGGTTTCGAAGGAAGGTGCGCGACCGAAAAATTTTATTATAGTGCGATCTTTAAAGAAGCCAAGGGGATCTAGCGAAGCTTGGGCTCGGATTCTGCGGGTTTCGTGAACTCGAGTTAAGTTCCAAGTTTGAGATCCGCCTTTGGATTTTGGCAGGTCTCTGTGTGGGGGTTCCTCTGACCGTTGGATTTTTTTAATACCTGCTTTTTTCTTGCCTCTACTTTCCTCGTCAAGAAAACCTTTCTAATAATTAATAAAGAAACAACTCATAGAGCTTTAATTTTAATATAGAAACAGTTTGATTTCATTTTATTATTATAATTTTTAAAAAATTTTATATAAAATATAAAAAATAATTCAATTTTTTTAAATATCAACATAATAATAATATTAAAAAATAATATTCTAATAAAATTTTATTTAATTTTTTTAAAAAAATAAAAAAGAAAAGACCAAATATGAGAATTACACGAAACCATGGTTAATACCTGTATTCAAAAGAAAATATCAAAATACCATGTAATGGCACATGTCACGTACTTTTAGACCGATTATGCAGTTCAAAAAATATAAAATGTTTTGTTAAAAATGAAATAAAATATCGTTCTAATATTATTTTTATTTTAAAATTAAAAAAATAAAATTATTTATTATATTTTATATAAAAATTTAATAAAATTATAATAATTATATAAAATGAGATAGTTTAATTTGATGTAATCAACGCAACCCTTATCATCATCATCGTGGACACAGATTTTGAAAAGTAATAGGTGTGCTTTGTTTGATGAATAATTTGAATATTGTGAAAGTAATCATACTCTTAAATGCTTGCCTATTCATTTTGTAAAGTTAAATTTCATTTGAAGGAAAATGCAAGCATAATATTAAAGGAGGAGGCATAGTGTTAATTTTGTGCCAAATATCCCAGAAATACTCTTTTTTTTGTTCTATCTTACAAGCAGTGAGATAGATTTATTTATATGGCAGCTTTTGCTACTCAAGAGAAGAGAAGAGAAGAGACCCAGCACAATAAACCAGTCTCTTTTAGAAGCCAGCCAAGTTTGCTCCACTGTTTTTCTCCAAATACCCTAAAGCATAAAAAAGCTGCTTCTCATATTTACATGTAATTATTTATATCCTTACAGGGATGGGAAGGGAAGGGAAGGGCATATTAACCCATAGCATAAGAAGGCGAGGGCAAGTTGATTACGGTGGTCTTGACCTTTGTCATCATATTTATACTGTTGGTGATTCCTTGCGAACCAATTCCACTGTCCTTCAGACCCTGTAACAAAGCAGTGTCAGTCAAATCTTTTAAGATAATGATGCTCTCGTGGGATTCAAAAGGGATTTACTCATAGTCATGCATACTCATCCCAGCCACGCAAAATATAAACTACAGATAAGATCATTTGCATTAGCAGGAAAGGAAGTCAATATCCTTATCTTATCATATCATATCATATCATATTAACCCCTACATAATGCCAATAAATGGTGAAAGCACATATTGGCAACTATGCTGGATGCTTCCCCATCTGCTTACTAACTCATAGGGATTTGAATATAGTAAGAAATATCCCAATATATCAGGAAACTCCGTAACATGGAAAGATAATGCACCTGAAAAGGAAAATGATCTGGTCCACGAGCTGGTGCCGAATTGATCTGAACAGTTCCTGTCTCCATTGCATCGCTGATCAAAATTGCTTTGTTTATGTCTCTTGTAAAAACACAACTCTGCAATTGTATATCGGCTTATAAGGAATTCTCGAATCAGGTAAACTGAAAACTTGGTGCAGAGGTCTTAAAAACTAAAGCTGTTAAAAGTTTTGAATAGCCACTTATAAAAGAAAAACTAAATAAACTGAAACTCCTATGAGAATAAAAATCCAGATGTACTGTCAATAATTTCTATTCACAGAGACCCGAAAACAGCTGCATGACTTATGATGAAGAAAAGTTGGACAAGCTGGAATGAGAAGTTATTAGAAAATACCTGAAGACCAAAATTGCTAGCATTGCAATGATGGATTCCTTCTTCAACAGAGTTTATACGGATGACAGGCAAAACTGGACCAAATGGCTCCTCCCATGCAATCCTCATATCAGGTCGAACATTATCTAACAACAACGGCCATATGAGGTTTCCCTCTCTTTTGTACTCCTGGCAGAATGTTGCTTCTTTTTGCTTTGCATCCATTACTAAACCTTCGATAAAGTTAGCAGAGGACTCCGTAACGACTGGAGTAATATCACAGTCATCCTCAGGTGGCCCAACAGTTAATTTTGCTACTTTAGATTTAACTTTCTCGACGAGAATGTCAGCAACAGATTCCATGACCAGGACAACCTTTACAGCCGTGCATCTTTGACCACTGATTTAGATAACAGCACACAAATTATGAGACATGAGTGTGAACTGCAGATAGAGCCATGTAAAACCAAAAGCACTCATAGTGATGGGGTTGTGATTTATAAATTATTTTCCATGAGAGATACCAAGAATTAACAGGAAATTATTTGCATAGACTGCAGGGAAGAAAGCCATTGCATCCTTGCCAACAGTGCAAGGGTGAATGATAGTTTTTTTTTTTTTTTTTTGGGGGGGGGGGGGGGGGGGGGGGAGGGAATTTTCGTTGAAAGGGAGGTTCTACATCTGCTCTAAACTCGTTTTTCCAATTCATGACATGGACAATTGTAAGATGATGCATGTGAATTTCTGATTAAATATTCTTAAAGCAAATCTAATGCCAATTCCAGACTTGCTGATGATATGGACAATTAGGTTGAAGTGAGTCGGGTTAGCAGTTCCATATATCTTTCCTTCACCTGTAAGAGAAGCCTCCCTTTATGATATTAGCTGCTGCCAAATCCAAATCCGCATCTTCAAGAATGATGCATGCATCTTTACCACCTAGTTCCATCTGAAGAGGAATCATGCCTGCTTTCTTTGAAATTGCTATTCCAGTGTCTCCACCTGTGAAGCTGAGGAGGATGCTTGTTAGGTAGAACTTACTCGACATGCAAATATATGATTCTACATCCTATTTGATTTTCAAGTTCAGAGTTAGTTTATATCCCCAATTGGACAAGTTGCGAGATTGGTTATGGAGGAATGCATAAGCCATTTGACCAAAAAGTCAAAACACAAATTTTCTAATTAGCTTACTTATACTGGTTCTGCGTCCTACTTGATCTAAAGATGCATATCTCCAAGTTTTGATACTATACGACTAGAAAGGAGGAAAAAGGTTTACAATCAGGAAGGATAAGAAACAAGAAACTGATGGAATGCAAATATCTTATGATGACCAAAAAATCACCTTATACAGTTGACCCCAGGATGCATTGTAAGAAAGTCACCAATTTCAGAACCTTTCCCCGTAACACAGCTAATAAGGCCTTTGGGAAAGCCAGCCAAATGAAAGCAATGCACCATGTGGAGTGCGGCTACAGCACCCTACAAGCAATAACATAAGCTTATCAGAACAACTTGGTTTGTAAAGATATTTAAACAAAATAAAAGTCCATTTGCGTGGTGATATTATTGGAATATCAAAGTTTCAGCCACACTGGAAACTTTGTATGATTGAAGGTGGTGGAAGAAAATGGGCATCAAACATTAATTCCATACCTGGGTTGGGGGCTTCAGTACAAGAGAGTTTCCAGCAATAAGAGCAGGAGCAATTTTGGAAACAGCCAAATTGACAGGATAGTTGAAGGGTGGGATGGCTAAAACCACCCCAAGTGGAACCTGCAAAAAGTTGCAAGCCCAAGTTACTCATCTAATACAATCAGGATAAATAAGTGAGAGAACAAATTTTCACTAATAGTAGTTTGAATCACTGCCATAATGCATAGGAACTCATGCACAATTGAAGAAATCCAAAATATTTGACCAGATCCTTCTTTATTCATCACATAAGAAGTGGCAGAGGAAGATTGTCTTACGTTGTTTGGCCTAGCTGTCTTGATGCTTCCTTTCTGTTACGGTACTCATCTAATGTTCGACTCAATCTCCAATTCTAAATTCACATATAGTTTTCACCCCAAACATCCATCACTTTTAAGGTTATTAAAGCAAAAATCAACTGAATGGTCAACCAGAAATGTTTTTCGTGAGGCTGGATTTTACATTATGATCTCATAAAAGAGTTGACTTCTCAAAGTAAATTTTGATTTTACTCGTCATGAGCCATGAATAAGGAACAGGTGGCTTGAAGAAGCTACGAGTAACTTTGGCACACATTGAATTGCATAAAAGAGCGACTAAATGGAAGATAAATAAATCCGTGCAAGAATTACTTGGTTGTATATATGGCCATACATTGCTTCATCTATTCTAGATGGCCAGTAATTACTCACCACCTTGAGACATAAACTCATCAACCATAATTTACTTGGCTTTAGATCATTGACTCTCCAACTTCTTCACCCATTATGCGATATTTCATTCATTGTAAAATCTTGGTTTTTTTTATTTTTCCTTTAAATTAAGCTCTCTATCAAGCATCCATGCACCCATGCATTAATGGATGGGTACATACATACATATGTAAGATAGCCTTAATTTTTCAGTTTCTGTCAGCCAAAGAATATTCTTTGAATTCTTAACTAAATCAGTCTGATTTTGACTATTATTTTAGAGAAGCATCCCTATGGCATTTTGCTACCACTTAATTAATATTTTTTGGCAATAAAAACAAAAGAATTTGATATTATGATTATATTGTGTAGTTTGAAGGGTTTGCAAATACATAATGCCGTCACTGGTCAATGATTCTCTGGATATACCTTACATATTTTAAAGTTCCCCGAAGAATAAAAGTAAGAAACCCTTGGAGAAAAAGCCATATCATGTCAGGACAAAAAAAAAATGTCCCTGAAGGGGCCCTATCAACAAAACCACTGGCCAAAACATAAGTAATATGCTAATCACTAACATAATAAAATCAACACAGGGTGCAGTTGCAAGGCACCTACACAACACATGAGCACCTTAAAAAAATTTAAGTTAAATTACCTTTGAAGTGAGGCAATATTTGGTCCTCTCATTGCCAGGAAAACTATCGGAAACCAGGAACTTCCCTTCTCCCAGAATCCTCACCCCTTCTTCAGCACAGTATGACACCAAATCCCCAGACCTAACCACCTTCATCATACCAGGGAAAAAAATCAGAACCCAATTATAATGCAATCATGTTTAGTAAGGATATCCAAAGTACCTATCCAGCACTAGAAACCAATAAAATCTCGGGCAATATTTGGTTAGCATTTGACCTTCTCAAAGTACAAAAACCTATTAACATTGGCTTTAGACAGCAAGCATGATACTCCCAAATGCTAAAACCATAATGCAAATCATAAAATTGAATTACTTAATCAAGAGATAAGGAACTGAATTTCCCATATATTATACAAAGAAAGGAAGACTTTTCATCCCACATACTTCAGTGACCGCATCCTTAGCCGGTTTAGCAATCTCTTTGACGAGACACTCTGCTATTGGCACTTTGTGCTCTTTTAAAATTGCCGCTGCTTTGTGAAGTAATTCTGCCCTTTTCCATAGCGGGGTCTTTACCCATGACTTTTGTGCTGATTTTGCCGCATCTATGACTTTGTTCACCTCCTCTTGAGTGCAAGCTGTTTGGATTTAATTCGAGAAAAACGTATCTGATCAATTTTTCAACTCAGTAGCATTTTTAGTAACCATCAACTTATATAAGTACAGAATCTGCTTGTAATATATTGATCAGAATTGATTACTCCGCAATTAATGCATACATGAAACTTCAAACTCATTGATCTTAAGGCTTCATTTGGATTCCAGTTCGAAAGATTTATTAGTGGCAGGCCACGGAAATTGCACCTATCAAATAGGCTAAAAGAAGTATCCAAACGAGTTCAAATGGATGAAAAAAAACAACTGTTGATACTTAAATAAACTCAAATTTGTTGACTGTCACTTGTCAAATCTTCCTCTATAATCTGGTTTTATCTTGTTTGCTCCAAGGCTGGGCTTATCTTTATTTTTTTATGCAATTAACTCTATGAGAAAAAAAGCTAATTTTTTTTAGTTTCTAGATTAATGCTAACAGAAACAGTGGAACACATGAGTTTCCCATAATCAAATTAACTCGGAGCATGATTTTATCGTTGTAAAAGCATACATTTTCTAGCACAGTAACAAACAAAAAAGAGATACAAAGAACGATTCTGAAAATGGTAACCTAATTGACTTACCACGTGTTATTTGGATAAACTAGTAATTAAATCAATAACTAAGATTAAAAAACCCACAACAATATCCAAAATTGAAAGTGGGTTGTAGCTTGCTGAAGGGGGGGGGGGGGGGGGGTGATTATGGGGTTACCTTGGACTTTGAACTGGGTCTTGCGGGTAGTGGGGTTGATGATTGGCACAGATTTTCCGGAAGTTGACTTCTTCCACTCACCATCAGAGTAGTACTTGTAAACATCACCCTCTATGATCTCTGCAAACACCCCACTCCCTGCCATTTTTGTCCCACTCTTGGTCTTGAGAAGAGCCTCGATGGAGAACGCATAAGACACTGAGAAAGAGTGGGTTGGTTAGCTTAACGCAGCTTCTTGGAGTTCCGATTCTAAAAACTGGACATTTTGTTTGGTGGTTGAAAACGTGCCATCTGGATTTCTCCATTAATCGTACCGTTTGGGGTCATTTTGTCTAAAAGGTCATACTGTATTTTTTTCATTTTTTATTGTATATACGTGCAAATAATATTTCATTACATTTTCTTTGCCGACAAATGCATATAGTGTGTTTTCCATGGTCAAGGCCACGGGGCATCGTTGACTTGTTAAGAGCCTGTTTGGCTTGGTTTAGCATTGAGTATTTAACCGTCGCTATTGCTGCTATGGAATATATACCCTTTGGAGACATGGATATGCCATGCTTTGTCACCTTCCTTCTTTCTTTCTTTCTTTCTTTCTGAGAAGGGATCGAAACCAAAACCTCCGTTTTGAAAGTTTGAGTATTATGCCATCAGGTCATATATTTTTAGCCACCTTATTTATTCTTTAATTATTGCTCTATCGCATATTCTTTCATTATCTCCTTCTTTTTTCTTAAAAATAAATAAAATCTATATTGTATGAAATTATGTGTATCATTCTTTGAATTTCTACAAATTTTTTTTAATAATATTAAATATTTGATAAATATTATAAAATCTAACTTGTGTGTACATGTCTCTTGTATTATAAAAAGATAATAACTGGGAACTGATTTAATTTTAAAATTCAACGATCTTAACTTAATGTTTGATTTTGAGGATTGATGTTGATGCGAGTTAAAATCATTGATTAACTTCATTTTCAATATTATTCCTTATCAATTGGCATACATTGAAACAATAAAATTGCTTTGCACATTTTGTGCGCTTTTATCCTGCCAAAGGTACTCCGCCTTGTCGGATAAAGTCAAAGCAACTAGATTCAATCATTCGAGTATTGCGTCTTTTGCTTTCTTTTCCGACTTTTCCTCTCCTTTATTGAGGGCTTGAGTTGGTCCGTGACAGGTCCTGGCCCAATGGGTTAAGCTTCCTTTCTCGTGGAAAACGCAGTGCAGGCCATGGATGGCAGCCCTTCATACATCCTTAGGTCACCTAGGGCCTTTTTTTTTTTTTTTTTTAGTTCTCTGCTCCCACGCACATCCTACCACCTCATTATTTTAGAAATTGTTTGGATTCAAAGATCTCTCGATTTATCTCACATAATTATTATAATTTTTTTAAATTCTTAAATAAAATATAATAAATAATTTAACATTTTCAAATCTTAAAATAAAAATAATATTTTATTCAACTTTCATCTCATCTCATCTCAATTTACTATTCAAACCTTCCATGTCTCGAAAATTTAGAAAATGTACTTGAGGGGGTGGATAATACTCCCTTACCCCGCGAGTCACAATATCAATTCACCTTTCGATATACGTTTGATTGCATCAGAAACTAGTTATAGTCAGCAAAACGATTAGGGCTAAACGAGAAGTTGCGTTTGAATGGAGCTTATGGTACTGAACATCTTGTCCACATTTCCGAAAGTAATGGTTACTTGCACGAAGACATTGGACTTGGTGTTGAATACCCCTCCTCATTCAACCCAAAAAGCCTCTCTGTCTCTCTCTCTCTCATATTTAAACCTTGTGTTGAAATTACTGCTTCATGGTACGTCTCATAGGTTCCCTTTACTAAAACGACGCAAGAAAGCGACTTAACGTGAGAGTTTCTAACATGGAAACATGGGATCTAGAGTCCAAATAGCCATTTCAAGAGTGTCTCCTTCCCAACTATCTCCATAAAGCTTGTTCGTGATTGAAGTCACTCAGTTCAGTTGGCTACAAGAACCTGCCGCAATTCCTTCTTGTGCGCGTGATCAAAACTTAATGGCACGGCAAAGGGGACCTATTGTTATTTAGTATTTACTGTTGACCAACCATATCATTATCAACATATAAAGTAATTTTCATTTGTATACCTAGCTTGGGTTGTAAACTAACAGTAACACCCGATTGTGATCCAAATCATAGAAGTTCTAAAAATCTCTAGGCTATAGTAGAGTAAACCATATGTCCGGACCCTGTGGTGGGGCGATTATTTATTATTATTTTTAACATAAATTGGACCCCGACGACGTCCGCCACAGGTAAAGAAGGGACTCAATCAGCGACTCTGCCCATCCCCTCATTCTGACGCATTAATCGGGATTAAGGCTGCTTAGGATCTGGTCCCCCAAGAAATCAGCTGCATTAAATGCACTTTAGAGTAGCCTCTCCCGAGGATGGGCTCGTTACTAATAACTATATTAAATGTTACATCTTGCCGTCACTCTGAAAATGGAGAATGATCATGATAGATGAATTTTAGGGGGAGTGAGATCGAAAACAAACAGAACAGTGGTTTAAAAGGCAGAAAGCTACAGGGAACAAATAAGTACTGCTAAATTCCCAAACCCTTGAGAAGTAAATGAGAAGCCACTGACTTTTGCATCAGATGCTACTCAGCTTCGGCCAACCTCCCTTTCCTCTTGCAGTTAATAGGCGGAAACTTACCTCTCCAGTGGGTGGGTGGCAACAAAACACGCTCAAGAGTAATAATATTATGAACAAGTTTTAAATGTATTTATATATGGGACTTGTCCTATGTATCTACTCTATAACGTGTTGTCGATTTATTGCCTGTTGTGATTAATTTACACTTTGCTGCTTATCGTAAAGCAAGGCAGTAACAGCTAGGCATCTTAAGATCGGAAAGGGAATTTGTACAGTTGAATCGGAAATTTTAGCCAAAAGCCGTAGTTATTGACTGTATATATCTCTGCTATTGGAAAGGTAGAGTACACTATTCTTATACAAATAATTATTGTCCTCTAGGTTTTGACATGTTGCTACTACATCGACATGTCGGGTCGAGGTTCAGTTTCGTTTCACGAAGCTATTTAACCCACACATAAAAGCCTATTTATAAAAGAAAAGAAAGAAAACCCAGGCTTTTGAGATACAGTGATCCAATCATGTGTATGTCAGTAATAATCTCAGCAGTGGGTACGCGTTCTGCAGTGAATGATTGGGAAACCATATTAATTTTACTTTGTTGGGTAGTTGAAAGTTAACTCGATCGAAAAGTCCATGCGTTGCTTTGTGTACTACAACCCCACCAATGCTACCATACTTAATTAGCTGCAGATGCAAATTACTCTTCAAGACTTTCCCGGCATTGCCCCAAGGGCTCGTTTATTTTTATAAATTTTTTCAATCTCATTTTATTTAATTATTATAAATTTTTATATAAAATAAAATAAATAATTTAATTTTGTTAATTTTAAAACAAAAATAATATTAAAAAATATATTATAACAATATTTTATTCAACTATTTCAATTGATCTCATCTCATCTCATCTGTAAAAAAAATAAACAAATCTTAAGTTTTTTAATATTTATGATTGAGAGATAATATGAGATAATTTATAAATAATAATAAGATTTATAAATTAAAATTTATAAATATTAATAAAATTATCTCAACCCATCTTTTAATTCAAACCCACTCATCTCACACGCCATGAGCATCTCTTATGCGTGGACCTGTCAAGTCAATTTCTCTATGAGCTAATCTGGTTTCGTAGCTGCTAAATTATATTAGATTTCATAGCTAATCCAAGTTTCAGACCCTATCTGTAAAGTCAATGCAGCCTAAACTAAACTTTTAACAACATTTTATTTTATTCCTCTTATCTAGCACGAAGTGGACATGCATTTAAAACCCGAATCAAATTAATATAATGAAAAGTGAGACCAAGAAACATGGCCAAGTTTCATCCTGTCTACCAAAACAAATAAACATATATTTTTAAAATTGTGTATAGAGTACACATAATATAATAATGTGCTTACGTGATATAATTTAATTTAAAAAATTTAAATTTTACAAATTAAATATTATTATTATTTAAATTATGTAAATTAACTTGAGATCAATTGATGATCCCAAACAACCACTCTCACATATTTATTGAAAAAAAAGGAGTTGGGGATATAATATATATAGAAAAATACTTTAGTAATAAAGTGATTATATAAAAATAAACTTATAAACTGATATGGTTTGATGTGCTACGTTAGGTTGTAAATTTATTTTTATTATAAAGTAGATCTAACAGATTCTATGAAATCATATCAATATATAAATTTAATTTATATAATTTTTTTGTATTGTAACAATTCATATATATATATATTAGATATATATTTTTCGCCACATCCACGATAGCGATGTGCTGGATATATATTGTTATCACATGCTTGTTGACTGACGTATATTGCATTTGTTGTTTTCTGTCGGATAATTCAATTAGGCCAGGCTAGTTCTCTTTAAGGAGAGTCACATCAAAAGTTTCGAAACTTTCTCGGTCACATATGAACAATCACCAGCAACCAAAATATGCGAATCCAGAATGATAAATGATTTCAATCTTCAAAATTTTTTTTTTCACTGCTATTTTCGGTTATAAAAAATGGAAGTGACTATGTGCAGTGGTACACTTGTAGTTTCTGATAATGCGGAGGGTATTATTGCTAGGCAGTGCACCTCGGGCACCCACCCATGACACACATGTTTGTTAAAGTCAGAGAGCATCGCGCGCACATTTGACACTTGAATCCTTTTGGATCACCGGCATGTACACTCTAGTACCCCGTCGTTTATGGTATTATTATGTGCCAACCAATCAGATGAAGCGGACCCCACCGAAGAAATAGGAAGGGACCCGCGGGAAGCTTCTTTGACGAACACATGAGCTGGATGGCAGTGAATGGAGAAAAGGACAAATAGTGATGGTGTCAGTACAATACACTCTAGTACTACTACTGACACACTTTCCCAGTGCCCATGAAAAAGCCTCCCAACACATGGCTTCTCTTGCAGGCTACTTCCATTTCTCTCGCTCTCTCCAAAGCTTATTTCACAAGCCTATTCCACGCTACCCTTATTCTTAAAAGACAAATTAAATTAAATTTTTACTAAAATGAAAAGACAACTAAACTAAGGAGGACTCATTTACTAAAATGAGAAGAGTAAGGGCTCATTTGCACGCAGATATGAGATATAAAATTTTGAAATTTTATCTATATTTTATTTTTAAATATTATTTAAATATAAAATATAATTTTTTATATAAATCTCATATTTATTCATATTTTTAAAAATATTTCGTGATACTTAAGCCATCTATAACAGTAAATATTAGTTCTATCAAAACAAAACACACAAATTAATACAACTTTGATAGATTTTAAAATAAAAATTATATTTATTTAATTTTATAATATTTTTATTCAAGTTTTTTTTTCCTAAAATTTAATAAATATTTTAAATCAAACCATTTAATTACTATTCATAAAATTGTGAAATACTCAAAAATCAAATTGTCCAAATAAGTCATAAGATTACTGTAAAGAATTAGGAGCCCAGATGTGCAATCAGTCACTTGTTACATCTAATAATTTTTAAAAATAAAATGTTATATCTCACTTGATAACGTCGTATTTTGCATACTTTTGGGTTAGGTTCCAGCAACTCAAGTATTTCGAAATGAGCCTATAAAAGACAATGGAGAAAGCAACTTTGGGAGGGCTATCTCAAGGCTGGAGAGACTCTGATGCCAAAATTAGTAAGTGTTCTTGAAAAATTTGTAAATAAGTAAAATAGTATAGAGATCAGATAAAATATTCTCGAACCTGAAACCTGCTATTTATACTACAAGTCTGGGGGACAGATCGTGTCTGGCCCCATAGAGTCTGCATCCTTCGTACTGTTCCCTGTGTCAAAGTCTTTTAATGTGGAATGGCTCTACAACGATATCATTAATGTGGTGTGTAGCTCGGATAATAGTGCCATTAATGCGGTGTGGCTCTCCAATTTCCTTATCCCAGACAATATCCATAGTGATCCGTTGATGTATTTTCTGTCAAAAGATCAAGGGTTCCCCGCACATTATGCCTACGATGTGGACAAGCACTTGAGAGCTGGACACTACCCGATGGGCCTTTAGGTCGACGAGTCTCGTTCCCTGCAGCACCCTCCCTCCTGTAGGTTGCGTCCAGATGACCCTTTCCATGAGCCGGGTTGGAGACTTTGTTTGTCCTGGACTGGGCTTTTGGTCTTAATTCCCATATCTCCCATTCACAAGCCCACTGGGTTTATTATAGGGGAAAAATCTCCTTACACCACTTTCATTTAACTTTTACTTCATTATATCAGATATGACACAATTATCACTATTGGATGATAAATAATTATTTAATAACGATATATATTTGTATTTGCTCATAATAAGCTGGTTGCTCTAAAGAAAAACAAAGAATCAGATGTAGCTTATAAGAATATAGTGAATTGAGATGGTTTGTGAATAGTAAAATATAATATTTGTTAATATTATTAAGATGAGTTGAGATGGTTTGTGAATAATAGAGTAAAATATTTTTATTGTTTTGATATTTGAAAAAGTTGAATTATTTTGTGATAATTTTAAAAAATTATAATGATAAAAATAAGATGAGTCGAGGGGAGTTTTGAATTGAAACACTCCCATAAATCATATTGAGCTTTGGGCATTTTCATTAAAATGGAATAGAGAATTTGTCTTAAGAAAAAACGAATGCAATTGAAAGCCCCATCTAGGGGTGGCAATATGTGACACGACACGTTAACCCAATACGAATACGACACGATAAAAGCGGGTTAGGTTTAGCCTTAATGGGTTCGGGTCAAAACGGGTTAACCCGTTAAGACACGATTGCTTAACGGGTCACTAACGGGTTAACCCGTTATGACCCGTTAAGAAAATTAAATTTACCTTTATACCCTTAGACCTAAAAGGTAGAGAGGACACTCCACTTCTTTCTTCAAGTTCTAAATTTGTTTAGATTTGTATTTTTAATTTTTTATTATATTTGAGAATGTAATATTAATATATTTACATTATATGTTTTGTTTATTACATTTGAGATGTAATTTTAATAATGAATATTATTACAAATTCTGTGGATCATATTTGTTTGGATTGTAATTTTAGACTTGTAGTTAGTTTGTTTTATTTTTTATAGATATTATTTATATTTAAATATTTATATAAAATCAATTAAGTCAAACGGGTCGTGTCCTGTCGTATCGTGTATGTCTAACCCATTAATGCAAACGAGTTGAAACGGAACGGGTCGTGTCGTGTTATGTCGTGTCAATTTATTTCTTATTCATTAACGAGTCATAACGGGTCGTGTCGTGTCAATCCGTTATCTTATCGTGTCGTGTTCGGGTTTGAAATTTTGATACGAAATTCTTAACGGATCGTGTTCGTATTGACCCATTAAGTGTAATATACATATCTTGATACGACACGAACATAATCCGTCAACACGATGTGACATCCCTCGGGCATCTCCTCTAACAGAAATTTTTTAACGATGAGATATACGCAGCTCCCAACATTTAATGTAATGAAATGTAATAATCACGTGGATCTCTCCTAGTGGTAAAGCGTACAAGACTCGAAAGATTATGGAGCTTCGGGACTGAACGCTATTAAATACTAAAGAAGAAGTAAAGCTGATTAAAAAATACAAACAAATTCTGAGCCTTCTCTTCTTTAACTCTCTCTCTCTCAGTTGTGTACTGTTTTTCTTTGCAATGCAGTTCGCCTGACACGTCATTCAGGGAATGGCCAAGTGTCAGCGAAATGACCTCGCATCTGTAATCCTCGACCGCCCTTCCACCAGCTCCGGCGGCAACTTTCGCATATGGAACTCCTTCTCCGGCTCCTCACTGCGCCGCAAATTATTCGACGCCGTCAGCTGCGGTGGCAGCTCCAGATATCGTCACCGCCACAACGACTACGATTTCACCACAAGCGCCAGATCGGCTTCCGAGAATCCGAAGCCCAAGGCACAGGAAAAGCCTCGAGGGGTCAAGTCCGAGAAGCTCTCGGATCTTCTAAGCATGGCGGACTCTCCGGAGACCGTAACCGACTTCGAGACGAAGAAGAAGGAGGAGGCACTGGAGGAGCTGAAGCGCGTGGCGAAGGAACTCCAGTCCGAGGACTCGGAGAAGAGAAAGGCTGCAGCGAGCATAGTGAGGCTGCGCTCCAAGGAAGACTCGGGGGCTAGAGTCACTCTGGCGATGCTCGGAGCGATCCCTCCTTTGGTAGGAATGTTGGATTCGGAAGACCTCGAATCTCAGATCGCTTCGCTCTATGCGCTGCTCAATCTCGGGATCGGAAACGATGCGTGAGTTTTTCGGTTTCCGTTTTTTGTCGGAATCATATTCTGTTTTCTGTCACCTTCTCGCTTTGATTTGTTTCACTGCTATTACACATTTTGCTTCTAAGAGTTCCTTTCTACCATTTTTTCGAGCATTAACGTTCTAATCTCCATCGTCTTTCTCGCTTCGGAAGCGTGTTAATCTCCGTGCGACTGTTCAATTTGTAAGGACAAGTCATTATCGGTGTTTCGTGTTTTTAATTTTTATAATTAATTTGTATTTTCTTCCCATATTCGCTTCTTTATGTTGAATGAGTTATTTCCTTTCCTCTACCAGCTCCATGATCTCCTTCCAAACTTGTCTATTTCTATTTGGTGCCTTTCAGCAACCATTAGTTCGACGAATTGTTTAGTTTTTGGTCACTTTCCATCTTCTTTTGCATTATTTTATCGAAACAGTAATGTACTTAATAGGATAGCTAATATAATGTAAATTACCGATTTATATATCTATTAATTTCGTTTGCTATTGTTTGGAACTTAGTTTTTTAGTATCCACTTTAATTGCTACATTAATCTCGTTTTTATTCTCCATGTACGTCTTTTTTTTTTTTTGGTTAAATCCAATTTGTTTTATCGAGCCTTTGCAGGAACAAAGCGGCCATTGTCAAAGCCGGTGGTGTTCACAAGATGCTAAAGCTGATCGAATCTCCAAATGCTCCAAACCCATCAGTCTCCGAAGCTGTAGTGGCGAATTTTCTTGGCTTGAGCGCATTGGATTCAAACAAGCCGGTGATTGGATCATCCGGTGCAATCCCATTCTTGGTGAAAACCCTTCAGAATTCAGACCATGAAAGTAGTAGCCCCCAATCCAAGCAAGATGCAATCCGAGCTCTCTACAATCTCTCAATCTTCTCGCTGAACATTTCGTTTGTTTTGGAAACCAACTTGGTCCCCTTTTTATTGAAATCGCTGGGTGATATGGTAGTAAGCGAAAGAATCCTTGCAATCCTTAGCAATGTGGTATCTACCCCAGAAGGTCGAAAGGCGATAAGTGTGGTGTCGGATGCTTTCGCAATATTGGTTGATGTTTTGAACTGGACCGATTCACCGGGTTGCCAAGAGAAGGCATCCTACATTTTGATGGTCATGGCACACAAAGGCTATGGTGATAGGCAAGCAATGATCGAGGCTGGAATTGTATCATCCTTGCTAGAATTAACCCTTTTGGGTAGCACATTGGCGCAGAAGAGGGCTTCAAGGATCCTGGAGTGTTTTAGAGTGGATAAAGGGAAGCAAGTTACAGAGAGTTTTGGTGGGAGTTTAGGTGGTACAGCGGTGTCAGCTCCTATCTGTGGTGGGTCTTCATCGTCTTCTACAAACCGGATTGCCGGGGGTTCAAAGGAGTGTTTGGAGGAGGCAGAAGATAACATGAGTGAGGAGAAGAAAGCAGTGAAGCAGCTAGTCCAACAGAGTTTGCAGAACAACATGAGGAGAATTGTGAAAAGAGCAAATTTGCCACAAGATTTTGTTCCCTCAGATCATTTCAAGTCTCTCACAACAAGTTCGACTTCGAAGAGCTTGCCCTTTTGAGGAAGAAGGTTCATAGATTAAGTTAGTACTCTTTTCAGAATCTCATTAGCTTCTGGTCCTTTGATAGCTTTGTTAGCGTATCAAATATTAGTTCTTATCAAAATTTACATGAAACCATCTATCTTAAAATATAATTGTAGTAGAATGTTGTTCATTTGGGTTTCAAGAACTGATTTGAGCGAACAATGTTGGCTTGAGAAGGAGTGAACTAAAGCTGGGATTGAGGGAAACTAACAAAAATAATGGGCTCCGGGCGGGGACACCGGCTTCAAGCTGAATTTTTCTTAATTAAAAAGTAAATAACTTTTCATATACTAGTTTCGAGATACAATAATTTATTAATACTGCGTCTCAAAAATTCCAACGAAAAATTTAAAAACAAATATGAAACCTGCCAAAGTTGCAGTCAGAGAAGACAGCTACCTTGTGAACGATGATGTTATATTCTCGAATCTCTGCTATAGATGATTGCTGAAGTCCTTGTAGTGTCAAGGCAGGCAAATATGGAAAGTTCGAGGGTCGTTCCTGTGATTCGGTAACGTTGAGAGTTTCCCCTATAGTGAAGGGGTCATAGTACAATTTTTGTCTACCTCGTTGGCCTTTTTTCGATTTATATAAATAATATATAATACATATTTTTGAGTATTCCTGATACACAAACGTGTTGGGTGGAAGGTGTCGGTCGTTTTCTTATATGCATAGATAGAGGCAATTGACGGGGAGCATTATTGATGGAGACTCTTTGGGTCCATTTATTGAAATGAAAGGTACTTGTAATTTGAGAATATTTTCGACAAAGATAAGTATATGTAAGATAGCAGCATGACGACCTATCACGTGATTTATTTTGATTTTTTGAAAATACAATATATCACATATCACATTGTCCAGGCTGCCTCTAACTTAAGCTTAACTATGGTTCTCTCTCTCATTTTCCATGTGGGAATCTTTCCCCTGTTGGTTTTGGTACCCAACCCCCCCCCCAGAGGAATCTCTGCATTTACAGTGTTGAATTGGACTTAGTATGAAACTGGAATAAGTATTGTCAATGCTTTGGCCTCGTTTAATGAGCCATTTTCTATTTTTATCTTGAAGGAGGAGAATCGGTCAGCCGATTTGGTCTTCAGAGTGGTGAGTGCAGGAGACATTTCGTCCCCGACCACCGCCACCACCAGCAGGTATATGATATAAGGAAAAAGTTAGTTTCGACCGCTCTATTTGGTCGTTCGGAAAATTTTTATTATTTAATGATTAAGAAAGTAATTTTAAATGTATTGATATATATTTTTTATTTTTTAAAAATATTTAAATATATTCAAAAAATATAAATAAAAAAAAAGGTTATAAAAAATAATTATCGGATCAAATAGAGCAGACTACTCTGAAGTGCATAATAGCCAGACTCATGATAAAAATATATGTACAGTACTTGTGTCCTTTCCTTGTGGGGGTATTGTCATTTTGTAACATTTATTATTTTTTCTGTGTACTCAATATTTTCTGTCTGCTTTTGTGTAAATTTCATGTGGTAATGAAAATCTTACTTTTAGATATATATATATTTTTTGTTAATATGGAATTTGAGTAGATCAGGATCCTTTTATTTTATTAGCTGACTAATATTGAGATTATCGAGCAATTTCGTTAAAAAAAAATATAGATATCAATATTCAAAAGTCTAAAGTAGAGCTACGTTACGCCCAAGAAATCTGAAGGATATCGCCTTTTTTTTTTTTTTTTTAAATGACCGTTGTGGTCCATTTTCAATTTATCTCATCGTCTGCTTAAGGCGTAAAGTCGAGAATTTATGCAATATTGGGGTATTAAATTCAGTAGGACTGCAAACAAGGTTTCTTTCAGTGTACTGTCGTATCTTACTCACAAGTTATGTCACACATACGTTATAACTAGAGACCGTTGGCTAGGTAGGAACAGCACGTGAGCAAAATCAAGTGGCACGCACGACAACATTCGGTTGTTGGACATTTGGTTTCAGCTTCTTAGTCCCGTTTGCTTTCAAGATTAAAATCTTAAATTTTAAAAACTCTTATCTCAATTATTACAATTTTTTTTAATTCCTACATAAAATTAAATAAATAATTTAACTTTTTCAAATTTCAAATCAACAATAATATTAAAAAATATATTATAACAATATTTTATTCAATTTTTTAACTTTAATTCTCAACTCATCCCATCTCTGAAAACAAATGAGACCTTAATTTATGCCCGATAATAAATAAGATCGCTAATCACAGTCATTCTGGCAAGCAAAACCTCCCATTAACTTAGACATTGATTGTACAAGAAAATTGGCAAAATATAGAAAATGCGACTTTTATTCACCCTAAAATTTACAAACTCCTAAATGCAAAACTCAGTCATTAGCAACCATGGCATCCATTACAGAGTCTCTCTCCAGTTTCTTTATGCGCAATCTTTTATGGGGAGGAATGTCTTTGTCCGATGGATCGGCATCAACCACCACCGAGTCGTCTTCATTGAACTCTCCTCTCAAGATGCCCATTGCTATTTCATTCTCCACCAACCTCTGTATCACCCTCTTAACTGGCCTCGCTCCAAAGTTTGGGTCAAAGCCTAATTTCCCAAGAAGCTCAATAGCTTCCTTCGTGTAATGAAGATCTATTTTCTTCTGCTTCAGCCTCTCCTTCAACCGATTCAGCTGCAAATAGCAATGAGAGTGTTTTTAACAATTTAAATTTTTACTAACAGACAAGAACAATGACACAACATTACTTGCAAGGGGATGAACATGAGATTACAGGTGGAAAACAGTCCTAAATGTAGCCATATATGGTCTCATGCTTCCTCTAGATGGTCAAAAAATCAGTTCCTACTATTTCATAATAAGACCACAGCCAAATCTTGGGACCCTTTCCCTAGAATTTGGTGCAAGTTCTACTGGCAAAAAGGGAAACCCTAAGCACTAATACATCAGTAACTTACTCAAGGCATTTAAAGACAGTCAGCATAAGCATAAGCACTAAGAAAATATCATGAATGCATACGTAAAACGGAAAATATTAATCACCTGTATCTCGACAATCTTCTTTATTTCATTGGAGTCCAGAGGCTGGAACACAATATACTCGTCAATTCGATTCAAAAATTCTGGGCGAAAGGTTTGTCTAGCCAACTCAATAACTTGTTTTTTCATTATCTCATAAACCGCTTCCTTGCTATCCTTTGTGCTGAGAGTCTCAAGTATATAATTGGAGCCAATGTTCGAAGTCATTATCACAACAGAATTCGTGAAACTAACTGTCCTTCCTTGAGAATCGGTTATTCTTCCATCATCCAACAACTGTAACAAAATGTTGAAGACATCATGATGTGCTTTCTCTATTTCATCGAAGAGGACTACAGAATATGGCCTTCGACGAACCACTTCAGTTAGCTGCCCACCTTCTTCATAACCAACATAACCAGGTGGAGCCCCAACGAGTCGCGAAACTGCATGCTTCTCCATGTACTCACTCATATCGATTCTGACAAGAGCATTTTCTGTGTTAAAGAGATAACCGGCTAAGGCTTTTGCAAGCTCTGTTTTCCCCACACCAGTAGGGCCCATGAACATGAAACTTGCTATGGGTCTATTTGGGTCGGACAGTCCTGCCCTTGAGCGGCGGATGGCATCGGCAACTGCTTTAACTGCCATGTCTTGACCAACCACCCTCTTGTGAAGAACCTCTTCCAGCTTGACTAGCTTGTCTCTCTCTGATTGTTGAAGATTTGATACCGGTATACCGGTCCATTTGCTAACGATCTCAGCAATATCAAGATCAGTGACCTCTTCTCGAAGCAAAGAATGTCCAGACTTCTGGAATTCAGCAAGGTTCTTCTCTGCCTCTTCTAAGTGGCGTTGAAGGGTCATTAGAGTTCCATACTTGAGTTCAGCAGCACGATTTAGGTCATATTCGCGCTCAGCAGATTCCATCTCTTGGTTAACTCTATCAATCTGCAGACATTTTAAAAGAGACAATTTAAACAGGGGGATATGAAGGTGTTATGGTCAAAGAATTCTGTACCAAGTGCATAAGTACCTCTTCTTTAATTGATCTTATTCGTGTCATGAGAACCTTTTCATGTTGCCACAGTTCAGTTAATTCTTTCTGTTTTTGTTTAAGCAAAGCCAAATCATTTTCTAGCTTGCTTAACCTTTCTTTAGATGCTTTATCGGTGTCATTTTTCAATGAGAGCTTCTCCATCTCCAACTTTATAACAGCTCTGTCTATCTCATCCAGCTCTGTAGGCTTAGAAGTGATTTCCATTTTCAGCTTTGCAGCAGCCTCATCAACAAGATCAATGGCTGAAAGAAAAAATCAAAACTAAAATGTTCAACACGAATAGTGGCCATGAAAAACTTAATGATATTTATATATGTGTGTGCACGTGTGTGTGTGGGTGTGTAAATATATATGGGGGAACAAGCTTTTAAACATGATTATATCACCCAGTCGAATACCAAGAACAAAGATTATGATGCAAAGCAAAAAATATAAATTTGCTCCTTTGTTAGACTGTCACACTTTTTTTGTAGCTTGGTAATAAAGCAAACACGTCACTTGCCATGAAAATGTCAATGCCTTTTCAAATCCACCCATAAAGGGCACTGTTACAACTCTGTTGCAGCAGGGATTACTAATAAAACCATAAAAGATTTCTTCTCTTCTCACTAAATAGAAAAGAAAGAACAAAGGGGAAAGGCCTAAAAGGTTTTTCTAAACAAAAACCCTCTCCCCATCCATATGTGGAACGATGATATTTGTAATATGATCTATCTCAGTACGATAGTTTTGAACTCTAAATGAGAATGAATCATTTAATTGGCATGTGAATAGATTTAAAAAATGATAAGTGTAAACTATTTTGCCAACTGACATTAAAGGCGATGAACTTAAGTTACTATTTACCTTTGTCAGGCAAAAAACGGTCTGTGATGTATCGATCAGCAAGAACTGCTGCTGCAACAAGAGCACTGTCTGATATTTTAACACCATGGTGCAGCTCATAACGCTCACGTAACCCACGTAGAATGGATATTGTGTCTTCAACAGATGGTTGATCACAGAAGACTTGTTGAAATCTACGCTCAAGTGCGGGATCCTTCTCAATGTATTTTCGGTACTCAGTCAATGTAGTTGCTCCGATACACCGAAGCTCACCTCGCCCAAGCATTGGTTTCAACAAGTTCCCAGCATCCATTGCACCACTTGTAGCACCTACACACAAATCATCAACAAGGCTACCATATACAAATGATGGGAGGATGCATAATGCATTATGCTGTAAACTTGAACCTATATGCCAAGCTAACATGTATAGATCCATGCACATGGGAAGAGATACACATGGATATATAAATAACAATTATATCAAGAGGGATTTTATATTGTAAATCACTCGTGCTCTAGGGAGTGAACCATACACTAAATTGAAAAAACAGAACAAAACAAACAAGGCCAGCTCGTATGCAAGATTCTATATGACAAGATTCTAGTCCCAAAACGAAAATATATAATAAGGGCACAAACCTGCACCAACAACAGTATGGATCTCATCAATGAATAAAACAATCTGCCCATTTGAAGAAGTGACCTCCTTCAAAACAGCTTTCAACCTTTCCTCAAAGTCTCCACGAAACTTGGCACCAGCAACCAATGAACCCATGTCTAGGGAGATTAACTGCAGGACATGAAGACACATAATTTAATCCAAATTTGACCACAACGAAAGAAACAAAGTAATCAAAACTTCAAGTACAGTAAACAATGCCGCTAATCATAGGGGATCTAGCAACATCCAAAGTTATATCCAATCACACACAGAAAGCTTAATTAGAATCTGTTCCATGCATAATTGGATCTAAAATCTCATAAAAGACATTGTATATGTATTCCTATTGCATTCAAACATTTGGTCAAAGATTTGAGGAAAGTCCAACATACCCAAGGAAAGTCCGGTGGCAGATATACATTCTGATGGAAACACAAATCCTAATCTCATCTGAATGTTTTTTTTTATAATAAATAAACTTTATTGATCAAATGCAACTAGGCAAAGCCCATATACACATGAAGTAAACAAAAGAGACAACTAATTACACTCTAGCAAGCTGAAAAGAAAGTAAAAACTCATGAACATTCCCACCCTTTAATACAATAGCAGAAAATCATTAGGCCAAAGAAGATACAAAAAAGTTTTAGATTTCCCCCACTGTTCTCTCATCTGAATGTTGTTAAACTTTTTTTTTTATTGGCACCGGGTGTCTAGGAACAGCGTCCCGACTAATCTTGGAGGTGCACAAGCCCTCGGTAAAAAGTTTTCCGCAAGTGCACCTTGGATAATTCAAGGAGAAAATCCCCTAGTCCGATGGCCCCTAGAGAATCAGAGATTGTTTGCACCCAAGGGGATTTGAACCTTAGACCTGGGGGAGCTTACCCACAAGCCCAAGGCCTTTACCACTTGAGCCAACCCCTAGGGGTTGAATGTTGTTGAACTTTTATTTATTGGATTTGATAAAATCTCACTATCCTCGATCTGGGAATTTCTATGATGATGAATGAACCCAAATGCTAAAAACCAACTTTCCAATCAACTAACTGTCACTTGAGAAAAGACAGTTGGGCAGCTATTGCATCCATCAACAGAGCAGAGTGATCTTATACGTGTGTGTGTGTGTGTGTGTGTAAATATATATGGGGAAGAGAGAGATGCCTTAGGACTGTTAAAATCCCAACAAAAAGAGAGGACCATACTTAATAAAAAATAAATGTAGTTTTTAATATGTAAAATGTGAAAACAAATAAGGATTAAAACAAAAGAACTTCAATACCCTCCGATTCAACAATGGTTCTGGAACATCCCCTCGCACAATCCGTTGAGCCAATCTGAAAATTGAGGTTAGAATTATTACTGCAAAACCAGAACAAAGAGATATGCAAGACATTCATAACATGTTTCCATAATCCAATTGTCAAAAGAATATTTCAAAACCACATGTTCACGAGGAGAAAACAGTGAATATGTGAACTCAAAACGCCAATTCAAAGGTGCAACCCAACCGGTGTTGATTCATTACAGGAAATATCGATATCTCTTTATAATTAAAGAATGACATTCATGTATCTTATTTATCGAGCAAAAAGTTGGATAAAACCAAAGCCAAAAATTGTTATCAGTAAGGCATAATATAAGCTATTTTGCGTCAAACATATTGCTTTTCAAGTACTCAATCCTTGGAAAAATAGATATTTACGTATTGATTTCATGTATACAATGCATCACATTTCCCTCCTTTTTCTGCTAGGATTGGACTAAAATTCTCCCCACAGAGACTTCAAAAGTCAAATTATCATAACCTACATATTTGGTCTCCCCATATAGACTTTGAAAGTCAAATTCTCATACCCTACATATTTGATTCTGATGAAAAAAACTGGTCATACAGAAAACTAGTTAGTAGATGAATATACGAAAACTGAAGTTTGTGCTTGCAGCAAGAACACAAAATCACCAAAAAGAAGGTAACAGTGGACTCGACATGTATTTCCTGTGAAGCCAGAAATAAAAATTCACAAATGAGTTTTCCTTGTATCAATCATACATAAGAAAGTTTGGACCAACCGAAAAAATTAATTCAATTATTTCATTAGTAAAATTATACTTAAAATTAGATCATCGCGGAAGGCACAATTTTCATGCACTCGCACAAGAATCATGATCATGTAGAGTCTACATAAGTGAAACACACAAAATGGTTCCCAAAGCATACCCTTCAGCAATTGCAGTCTTCCCCACCCCAGGTTCGCCAATAATAACAGGATTGTTTTTTGTTCTCCTACATAATATCTGGATACAGCGCCGAATTTCATCATCTCGACCTATAACAGGATCAAGTTTGCCTCGCCGAGCAAGTTCAGTCAAGTCATTCCCATATTTCTCCAATGCCTGATATTTCCCTTCAGGATCTACATAAAACAACAAAAATGAATAAGATAAAGACAACAGCTAACAAAAGTATTTCAAGAATATGTGATTCTAATGTTAGTAAATGTCAACTTGAGGTGGCACCTTTCACATCCTAAAAGCCTCACTGCCTCAGTCTTACTGCTCAAAACACCTTGTTTATTTCGTCAAATCATTGCAATTTATTTTCCTCTAGGTTATTAGCTATAGCCATTGTCTTAAATTTCATGTTCTTACATGATATAATAATAAATTTAGTTTTAAGACTATTCCTTACTGCTTCCAAGATTTTTTTAATTCATAACTTGTTAGTTTACCATGCAATCACCATATTATTTTTGTCATGAGATAGTGGGAGAAAAAGCGACAAGATATTAATTAATACTCTGATCAGTTACTCTCTGACTTCCGCGAACAGCACTAACGGCATCCTTCAAATCCTTCTCATTGAGCTGGAGATTGATAAATAATTGCTTCCCAAACCTCTTGTCTGAATGGAATGCCAATACAAGATGTTCTACGGACACAAAATCATCTCTCATTTCTTTTTTATGCTTTCGGGCTTCATCCAGGAGGTTACTGAGATGTGCGCCAATTATAGGGCCGCTAGTATCACCTATCACCTGCCGCAAAGACAAATGTGCCACATTTCCAAACAAAATCAAATCTGCACAAACAAATAATACAAAATAATGAAGGTACCTACTTTTGGTTGTTTAGATATAAAATCATCCGTAGCCTGCAGAATTGACGTGTTATCAAGTCCTGCCTTTGTGAATATTCTCCTGGCTAGGCCATCCTTTTGCTCCAGGAGAGCTTTCATCAAATGCTCCGATTCCACCACCTGTTGTTTGTTAAGCCGTGCTGCATCAACAGCACCAATAATTCCCTCCCATGCCATCTCAGTGAACTCTGACTGATTAGCCTGATAAAAAACCAAAAGATACATTAAAAAAGGAAAAGTCTTTCATTGGTAGCAAGCCATGCTACGACGTCAACCTGTACTGGACAAGAAGAACATAAAGTGACAACAACAAAGAATTGAGTAAAATTTCTTCAATTGCCAGAATTAAAAATAATGTATAAATTAACAAACTTGACACGACCAAAAAACAAATCTCAATAAACCAATAGATATGCCACAAAAGTTCAGAGAAAAAAAATCTCATAACTGTGTTTTATAATTTCAATTCAAGTGCCCCGTTAAAAAGCCTCATTCTTAATGTATGAATTGTATTAAAGCGTGTGTTTTTACAAGCATTTTTTTGTTTATCATCTTCGAACCTGAGACGAGCTGGTGGCGGAGTACGAGGAGGGAGTGGAAGAGTGGAATTGGTGGCGCCGCATGAGAGTGTCGCCCAGAAACTTAGCCGAAGAGACATTGCTATCCGATAATCGGCGGAAAATCGAAGGGCGAGACAAAGCAGTGGCGGGATTGCACCAAATACTACAAGTGGAAGCAGAGAGAGCGTAAGCACGAGGCAGAGAGGGTGGGAGTCTTGCGGGTTTAGAGGCGGCCGCTATAAGGGAATAGGCGAGCCTCGAAGCTCTTCGGCTTTCCATGTCGGAGATAAACAATGGCGACCAACTGCAAATTTTTTAGCTGTTTTGAGAGAGAGCGAGAGAGAGGCAAGGGGTTTTGAAAACTTGGGGAAGAGGCAAGAGGAACTGAGGAAGGCTGTGGAATGGTTTCGGAGTTTCTTCTAATTATCAAGATGTGAATAAATATAGATAAAAGTTACATTCATTTTGTATACATAATATGGTACTATTTAGACTATATATCTTTCTAAATAAGTGTTGAAAACAATCAACTAGAAGCAGTCACACAATGAGTATAAAATGTGCATTGCTATAATGACTTCTCTATAAGATTATTCTTAAGAATTTTATAGCTTTTCTTTTTTCACTTCTCTATTTTTTTTTTGTCAAAAATAAAATATTTCAGATTATTTAAGTAAAAATAATAATAAATAATTTTATGGATAATAAAAATATATATAAATAATTCTATCTCTAAACAGACCTTGAAGCCTTTTATTCCGTAAGTTTGGATCCGATCGATTCTCTTTTTAAGAAAAAAAATATATATTTTCTAAAATTCTAATTATTATTATAAAGTATAAATTCAGCTTTTAAGCCTTTTATCGAGATTTTGACGTGTTGTTTCGGTGAATATTGAATAATAAAATATCTATTATCTAACTATAATATAGTTTACAAATTTTATAATTAAAAAAATAGTGTACAGTTTTAAAAATGATTTCCGACGATTTATAAAATAACGGCACTTTAGCATTCTGGAAGATTCGGCGAGTCACTGTCACGTTGGACGGGGATACAAGAGGGTTCCAGCAAAAGAGCGGTGCTACTCAGTAGGTCAAATTGACCATTTTGTTTTTAATTTTTAATTTATATTATTTTTATCATTTTTAAATATTTTTAAAATATATATAAAAAAATAGTAATATACTAATAATTACTTCCAGTTAAAAAAATTAAAAATACGCAGGGACATATTACATTAAAAAAAAAGAAAAGGTAAGGACATATTGACTAGTAATAAAATAAGTCACATATATACTTGAAGGATTCCATATTTTTTTTAAATATCATTCAAATATAAAATAGTTTTAATATTAAATATTTAATTTTGCTCATTTAAATATTATTTAATCATTATAATTTTTTTAAACTCTTAAACAAAACATAAAAAATAATACTATGTTTTCAAAATTTAAAATAGAAATTATATTAATAATTTTTTAACTTTATAATATTTTTATTTAACTTTTTTTTTTCTATCTTTTTACAGAATCCAATAAAGTATTTAACTTATAAAAATTATATTTATCATCCTCACACACCACGTACTACATTTTATATTTTTTTTCATCTTACTAAATGTGTGGTATATGGATAATGAGTTGAATAATTTAATAAGTTTAAGAATAATAAAAATAAAATAATAAAAAGTGTAGTGTGTGGTGTGTGAGGATGATGAGTAGCAAAACTCTTTAACTTAAACCATTTCACTACTATTCACAAATATACCGATATGATCGAAGTAATCAAACCAGTTCAAGGCTATTTTTTTGAAAATACAAATATAAATTTATAAAGAGTAATGCTACTCATTTTATTTTTTACCGTCATCATTTCATCATATCATGATGTTGTATTGAATGATTGAAAATTATTTATTTTGTTTCGCCTGTAGGCCCATCATTTACGAAAAATATATTCATCATCCTCACATCACACATCATGCATGATTTTTTTATTTTTTATTTCTTACCAAATGTGTGATGTATGGATAATGAGTATAATAACTCAATTAGTTTGAGAAGAATAAGACAAATAAATAAATAAAATAAAAACAAGTGTGGTGTAAGAAATGATGAGTTGCAAAACTTATAATTTAATACCACATCGAGAGAGGTTGAGAGAATAATAATAAAAATGATGATAAATAAATTTTTCTATTCATAAAAGAAAATTTACAATTTATTATAAACATCTAAGAGCACAGACATTGGCTTGGCCAGTTCATCTAAAAATGTTGGCTTTATATTAGTGAAACCCTCTGCATTGGAGTAGCCAAAACTTGAGAGCTCCACATATGAGTTACAGTAAATCCAAACCATTTTCCATATTTGGCCAGACACTGTTCATAGCCAAAATACATATTTTATTCCAAAATATTGCTATCTCCAATTATTAATTAACATTGTCAACAATTATATTAATTAACTGATTCTATGCAAGGTTATTAATATTGTTATCTCTAATTATTAATTAATATATAGCTAGTGTAGTTGTAAAATATGAAAAAATAATTTCAAAAGATTATTATTAAAAAAATAATATTATATTAATATTTTGGCAACTATATGGATAATTTAATGTGAGGATATATGTTGAATGACTTTGGCTTTAGGCAAAACATGTAGTTTTAGAAAAATTTTGACTTTGGTTTTGACTAGACTATTGCCAATGCTCTAAACTAATAACCTAAGAGCTAGTTTGGAATCTGGATAGCGAGTTGAGACTGTTTGCGAATAGTAGTGAAATGATTTAAGTTATAATATTTTATAAATTTTGAAAAAAGAGAAAAAAAAGTTGAATAAAAATATTATAAAATTAAAATATTGTTATAATATAATTTTTATTTTTAGATTTGAAAATTTTGAATTATTTTTTATTTTATTTTATTAGGAAGTTTGAGAAATTTATAATAATTAGGTAATGATTATATAAAAAAATTAAAAAATATTTTTGTATGTGTTAAAATATTAAGATAAGATAAAATGAAATGAAATGAAATTATATTTATCTAAACGAGGCCTAAATTGTTAGGTTGTTGTTTTAAATATTTATTTTCCTGAACCGGTGTACCGGTCATATTCAGTAATAGAGAGGGTCTTTCGCTACATTTCTTACACTCATCTTCAGATATCATGGGACTTTTAGAATAAATAAAGAGCAATTTCTACACAAGCACGACCGAAAAACTTCATAATCGCATTGAGTTGCTAAGCCATATGAAACTCAATCAGGAAAGAACTAGTTACCGGGGTCTTCTCTTGGTCCTCCTCCTATTAACAGTCCTTGTCCATGTTATGGATTCACTTGCAGCACCACCTTGGCAATGGTTAGCATGTCTTCCACAACATTGTCTCTAGGACTGTTCGCCGTCCCGATCCGATCCGAACCGAAAGAGACCATTTACGGCCCGGCCCAAGAGTGAGCTATTTCGTTTAGCCGATTAACCGAATACTGAATACCCGATCCGAAAATAGTTTCGAGAAACTGGGTATTCCGACCCGACCCAATTTATTTTTATTATTAATATTTAATATAAATTTATTTATTTTTAGTTTACAACAATCAAAACAGGAACATATATGATATACATTCTGCAAAATCTCCAATAGAACTTCCCTTGACGAGAAGCCCCGAAAGCCTTGTATACAATTCGTCTAGAGCTAATTTCGTATCAAACCATGGGCTATCTTGCTCGAGAACATCAAGAACCCTCCTAGCATCAATCTTGACATTATCAAAGAAAATCCATTGGTGCTTGGTTTCATCCACGTTGGTGCTCGATTTTTCTTCCGAAATAGGATCAAAATCTGAATATCTCCATGATCTTTTCAAGGGTTCCTCAATTAATCAAAACTCATTATCAATCTTATCACCATCAAAGCCGCTATCGCATAACTCTCAAGAAATGACCAAATAGATAAATAGAGTTAATTTCCAATATCCATTATATCTGAAACTCTACAGTACCCAACAAACAAGAAGCTCACCAAAAGATTGAGAAATCTTAGTATATACAGATCCAAAAGGTTTGTACAATCAAATTTCGGGATACCAATTAAAAATGAAAAGGCCCAAATACATAAAATGGGTTGAGCCGAACAAGAAATGCTCATTGAGCAAGGTCCTCGCTTGTGTAGTATAGACTAGAGTCCGATCGGTGAAAAGGATTGGAGCTAGTGAAGGAAACAAGGAATTTACCTACGATTAAGCTGGTTGGTAGGGCGATATCAATCTTTCTGAGCTAGTCCTACTTGAGGTTCGACTGCTGTGAAAGAGGAAGAAGAGGCCACTATTTGGGAGAGAGAGAAGCTACCCTCCATGCAAGGGTAAATGGGAAGAGCATTACGTGAATTGATTTGAATTCAGCAATAGGCTTTAAGGGATTGGGAGAGAGTGAGAGCTGCGATGGATTGAGAGAGTGTGCTCCTTTGGATGCCGTTTTCGGCTAAAAAACGGATATCGGGTATTACCCGGTTAAAAAGCAAACGGGTATCGATTATAACTGGTTCATTTTTACACCTCAAATGGGGTCGGGTTTGCGGTTCGGGTCGGCAAGTAATTCGGTCGGGTTGGACATGCGACTTTTTACGAACAGCCCTTCTTATGAAATCATTTTGTCTTTACTGAACTTGCCCATCTCAGTCTTTAATCGGGTGCCATGTAATTGGAAATCGACTTGTGCTCTGTTGGGTGCCAGGCTGAGCAAAACTTCTGCTACAATTCTTTCACATATTCCACGCACAACTGATTTCTCTTTCACAAATTCACCTTCAGAGTCAGAAAAGGTGTAGGCGAGCAAATGGTTTATAGTTATACCATCTTTGATGGCCTGGGCCACTTCTTCACATTCAGACTGAGCGGTTTCTTCTCCACCAGGGCTTGTGTGAATCTCCTTGCAACAATCATTTTTGTCCCCATAGCTCTTCGTATATTGGGACTGAATGTTGTTGCTTCCATTAGCCGAGGAGCCATTTGGGCTTTTCACTTCGTTATGATCTACACTTGTTTGAGAGGTCATAGGAAATAAATTCAGGTCTTGCTTTCCTGGAATAGAATTTGTTTTCGAGGGAGACCTTCGACCGAAGAATCCTTTTCTATATGTAGAATCACACTGTACAGAATCCATGGTTGAAGAACCCAATGAGCTGATGACGGAGCTCTTTAGGAAATCACCCTCGACCTCAATAATACAACCATTGGCTTGCTCGGGGATATTTTCAGGATCATGTTTTCCAGAACATACCGCATTATATTTTCGATTCATGTAATTTAATGAGTCCTGGAAAAACACGTGGAAATAAATCGTGAGTAAGACTAGATGGCCAGAGGCTAGAACAGCTAACAAGATATAAAAAAGAAAAAAAAGAAAAAAGCGTGAATATTCAAGCTATTTTAACTACAAAAAATTGTAGCTGAAAATACATTTACTCAGCAATTTCGAGCATGCAAGCTAGTTGTGATCCGAACAAGCAGAACGCCTTTGAGTTGGGGCGAACAATAAAGAAACATGTCCTTGCTGCCTGACGGACTGAGGCACCAACTCCAAACCACCCGCTAGAAAAAGACTCATTTTGATGACATTTTACTCCCTCATTATAAATTTGATAATTACCATTATTCCACAAATTAACTCAGGCACGGAGAGAAAATTAAATCCGATAGAACATTATCCTGCCAACGTGACACATCCGAAGGAACAGGCTACAGGCATGGAACATGACTACTACCAGTCAGCTGAGCCAGAAATATGCAATCCTCTTCCACCCTGAAGAACAAGAGTCAGCAACGGGTTGGCTCCAGGTAACTAAGTTCGGGATGCACCAAAAAATGCCCCTTTCTTTATAAAACAAAAACGAAGATGCCAATGCCATGATTTCATATGGACTACAAAAACATTAAATTTATCCATTGAAATATGTAGAAAAGTTATCGCATCCAATGAAATGTAGGCAAGCAAACTTACAAGTGTCATAAGTTTCCTAAGAAGAATTAGCTTAAGATCGATCAAGCTACATGATTGAATATCACCTCTGCATTGCATGCCTGTGCGATACATTGTTAGGCAAACGCTTTGAACATCCATAAAACTGTGAAAGCTAAAGTCAACAGCAGAGGAGCCAAACTATGATTCAAGTATGTATCAACACATAGCTTAAAAATAGATTTTCCAGTATTGAATTCTTTGGACTTCAAATAGATTCCATCCCTGAATGATGTAATTATCGCAACATGATCAATGCAGCACAACTCAAAGAAATTTGATATGAGAAAGAATGATATGCAAGATGAAGAGATAACCTCGTGAAACAACGTTTGCTTTCCAACGTGTCTTGAATCCCGGTATGTATCGGACTTGCCAACTGCAGGCAAGCACTTTCTTGGAAAATCTAGTGATGTTTTATTTTCACTGGAGTTATTTGGGCCAAAAAAACTTGCAATTTTCTTGATATTAGTTGCAAAAGCTTTGCCTTCTGTGACTCCATCACCGTTTGGTATGATCTTTTGACCATTTACTGAAAGCATTCTTAAGTTTGTTTCTGGAAATATATGCTGCAAACTTGGAGAGTCCACCTGAACAACAGATAAATCTGCTATGGTCGATGAATCTCATGGCATTTGTGGCTGTTTTCAACAAAATTAAGTTTTTATCTAACATTTTGGAACTGTTTGGTTCAATCTGATTCTCAGATTCATTCAGATACTCCTCTGGTAATCTCTTGAGATCAAAATTTCTGATTGTTTTTCTTTGAGCAGTTTGGAGAGTTTCCACCCGTCTCGTATCAGTCCATAATGAATCACATCCTTTATAAACAACCACGGAGAATGGGTGCAAGGTAAGGTTAAGTAACTCATCCTTATAAACTAGACCATTGGCATATGCTGGCCTCAGATGTTTCCCCGCCAAAACAGAACCAATGTATTTATCATCTGCAAGTACAAAACTTTTAGGATTACAAGCCAGAATTTGGGCCTGGGCGTGAATTCCTGTTATGCCTTGCATGACTGATTTTTGGATACCGTACAACTTGTGCAGAGCCTGAACCTTCAATGGTCATGATTTGATGATTTAGCAGATATGAATAGTAAATTGAAATCTGAAAACAAAAATGATCGCAATATTGCAATTTGTTTAAACAAAAGCAAAACACAATGAGGAGCTATGCTGTTGAAAGAGATGACTATAATGGTGGTAATAACAACAAAGCTACCACTATCACTTACTACAACACTGGTATGTAACAATGCATACAAGCATCCATCTGAAGCCAGGGAAGAGCCATTTACCAGAAAAAGATAGCTCATGCAGTTCATGTCCGTCCAACAAGTTGTTACCACTAGGGACTAACAATTAACTTGTTTTTTCATTCGTTTGTAGTAAATATAATGGGTTTTCTCCTTGTCTTTTCAAATATAAGAGATTTTTGCAGACACAAACACACTCCACAACCTCACTCATTGTAACCGCTGTTCACTTTTTCTACTTGACAACGAAACTTGCCACTGAACTCACTTTTTTTTTTTTTTTGCACTCAATAAGTAAATGCAACTCATTTACACCCATTCTATTATATAGTGCACGGGAAAAATTCCATACCTGTTCCTTGAATAACGCTTCATGTTTTATAATGGTGTTTCGTATCTGATCCATGTTTTTCTTGAGAATTATTTGTAGGTAAACTGAGAGCCAACAAACAATCACATCTTTTTCAGCTGCTATTTGGCCTCGGCATCTATTTTATCTCTAGCCACAAACTGATAGCCACCAAAATATCAAAGCATACCACATCAGTGACACTACAGCGAGCAGCAACATGACAATTTTAAAGGTGTTAGCCCATACATAGAACCACGGACACAACAGAAAGTTCAAAAACAGAGTCGAGATCAATTATCGTTTGTTGTAAGCCAACCAGCTAATTGATTATGTAGGACCAAAAATTAAGTTCAGTTCAAGAGTGAAACTTATTTACTAATACTTTAGCTCGATTCTTTGTTCTATACTAAATCTATTCTTTTCCTCCCCCAATATTTCAAGGAACCACGCGTAGCCTTTGGAAAACCTTCATTTCTTTTCGAAAGGAAAACCATACGTGCTATAGCAATCTACATTTCTACGACCAAACAAATCAAAGGAACATCTACTGTTATATATAATACAAGGCAAGAGAACGTGTGATTTTATTCTTTTATTATTTATTCTTTTTTACATTAATTTTCCTTCCTTTTCATGGAAAACAAACGGAATAGTAAAGAGGGAAACAAGTACCTGAATATAAGATCTGAATGTTATCGGACGTCCGTACATTGACGACAGTGTTTGTGGTGGAAGATATTTTTGGGAGTCCAGAAGATATAACGAATTGAATCTGATTGAACCTATGAGCGAGAGGCGGGGGGTTAAGGTGTGCCCTGGGGATGTGGACGAGTGATAACGAGACACGTGGCCGAAACTGTGGGAGAAATCACAGTTTAGCACCCAATTGCCTGGACTTTCCAGTTGGAAAATACTATTCCCACGTAAAGTTTATTTTTACTTAATGATTGATAAAATAAATGAATTTATGATTTTTTTTTATTTTTAAAAATATTTAAATACTTTAAGAAATGTTTAAAAAAAGTTTAAAAAAAAAATGCGTGAGGATTCTGATAATCCTTGTGGACAAAGCATCGTCCTTTCCCGTTTACAATTGCTAAGATAATTCTGGTCCTGTCACTTGACTCACTTCCAGCATCAAGAGAGGGTAAGAAGTAAAAACTAAATACCTAGCATGCTTTCATTGAGAGTCGAACTCAAGACCTCCCGCTTACTAAGCGGGTGCTCTAACCAACTGAGCTATGAAAGCATTTCTTGGCAGTCCTTTGCCATAATAATTATAAAACAAAACATTTTGTTATAAGGTGTCTGCTTTATTCCACGACATGTGAAAATAGTGGAGGCATGGGGACTCTTCTTTTGCAGTCTGTGCTCCAATTTTCGATAGCTTTTGAACATGCAGCTTCGGCTCCTTGAAAGCCAAACCTTTGCGCTCAACTCAAGAGAGGTTTGAATTCATAGATGAGTTGAGATAATTTGTGAATAATAAAATAAAATATAAATTATTTATTATATTTGATGTGAAAACTTGAGAAAGTTATTTTGAGATTTAAAAAAGTTAAATTGTTTATTATATTTTGTGTGGAAATTTGAGAAAGTTGTAATGATGAGATGAAATAAGTTGAGGTGAGTTTTGAATCCAAACCTCTCCTTAATTCTCCACTTATCACTTATGTATTTATATTGTTTGTCCCCTTAATTGTCGCAAGATTACTTAAATCATCTTCTTGTTTCTTGATCTTAAATTTTCAAAATAATTTGTACTAAATAAAATGTTTGAAAAACAAATGGTGCCGAGGACCTGTGGAAGTAGCTAGTCCCAATAATTGATTGAAGAAACTCTCATGCACGGTACCATATTCGTAACATAACATGTTAATTTGAAGCAATTTAAGTGAGGTTTGAATAATGAGTTGATATTAAATTTAAAAATTGAATAAAATATTATTATAATATTAATTTTTAATGTTATTATTATTTTAAGATTTGAAAAAAGTTGAATTATTTATTATATTTTGTGTGAAAATTTTTAAAAAATTATAATTATTATATGAGATAAAGATCAGTTTAGATCAATGCTAAATTCAAACAGGATGATACAAAAGTACCAAAATGAATGAATGTGATGGCGATATGATCATAGAAGTCCAATTTTCTTATTTTGATTTATAAATATTCGCATGCTTCTGGTGATGCCGAATGGAGCTCTGACCTGTCATGTTACAATGACCATTCTACACAGATTGAACAAATTAGTGCAGGCTGTGCAGTCCATTACGTGCGTTATATATATTTTTAATTAATCACCATTATAATTAAACAATCGTTTTTTTAGAATTTAAAATTTAAATTACCAGTAAATTAATATGCTCACGACTAAGAAAATTTTAAATTACTAGTAACTTAATAGGCTCACATCTCATTATATCAACATTCAATCAAGAAAAAGTTTATTATTAAATCGATAAGAACATAATTTAATTTAGAATATAAATTTTTAAATTTAAATTTAATAAATCAAATCTTATTATTTAAATGATATTGATGTTATATTCTCCACACATTTGATTTGAGAATATAATAACTTTTCAACTAATCACTAAAAAAAATTAGAAGATAACTTAATGTTTAATAAAATAAATCTTATAATTTAAGTGATATGGATGTTATATTCTACCCACGTTCGATCTGAGAATATAATAACTTTTCAACTAATCACTCAAAAAAATTAGAAGACAACTTAATGATAAAATGTTAAAAATAATAAAGAACGTTAAATATTAATGATTTGTTTTAAAACATAATAAAAAATTATAATAACTTCACACTAGTTATCTAAAAGAAAAGATATGGAAACTCCTAATTGGTAGAAAAACGACATCGTTAAACCCGCTCTTTGGCAACATCACTTTCCTATTTTCGCCCCGTCCTTTCACTCGTTAAGAACCCCCCCATCCTCAAGTAAAGGTCTCAGAACCACGTTCCTTTCTCTCTCTCTCTGGTTCGTTGACCTAGAGAGTTCGCTTCGACGAAGCGTAAATCACTGATTCCGAGTTCGAGATCTGTATAATCACAAACCTTGTTTCACCAATCCAAGGTCAGATATCTTGTGCGCTCACAAGTTTTTATTTTTCATTGAATCTATTTGCTTTGTAGGGTTCTTATTAGGTTATATATCGATACCCTTTTTTCTTGGTTAATTTACGTTATGTTTTTAATTGGGTTTGCCTCAGATCTAGTGGAACGATCAAAACGCGGTCGTATGGACTCTAATTCGCAGTAACCTAGTTCGGTTCACGTTTTTGGAGAGGATTCTGAATGATTCGTCGATTGTTTTCGTTTCTGTTATTTCATCTTCTGTCTGTTCCAGATCTACTCGAAGCAGAATACGTTGTCCTTTTTGCGAGAACTTAAGTTACAGTTACACAGAACAGTTAAGTCTGTTTTCAGATCTGGGTTTGATTGTATTCCTCCTTCTGTTGCCTGAATTCAAGTATTGGAAATGTCGATTTTACCGAAAGGCGATTCGATTCAAATCCGTGACGTATGGAATGATAATCTGGAGGAAGAATTTGCTTTGATCCGTGAAGTTGTTGACAATTATAATTATATTGCCATGGATACCGAGTTCCCAGGCGTGGTTCTTCGTCCCGTGGGTACTTTCAAGAACATCAATGACTATAACTACCAAACACTGAAAGACAATGTTGATATGTTGAAATTAATCCAATTGGGTCTCACTTTCTCCGACGAGCATGGGAATCTTCCCACTTGCGGCACTGATATGTTTTGCATCTGGCAATTCAACTTCCGCGAGTTCAATATAAGCGAGGATATTTTCGCAAGCGATTCCATTGAGTTGTTGCACCAGTCCGGGATTGATTTCAAGAAGAATAATGAGAAGGGCATTGATGTGAGTCGGTTCGGTGAGCTTTTGATGTCGTCGGGGATTGTGTTGAACGATGGCGTGCATTGGGTTACCTTTCATAGCGGGTATGATTTCGGGTACTTGCTTAAATTGTTGACCTGCCGGAGTTTGCCTGATACACAAGCGGGATTCTTTGATCTGATCAACATGTATTTTCCGATAGTGTATGATATCAAGCATCTGATGAAGTTTTGCAATAGCCTTCACGGTGGGTTGAACAAGCTTGCGGAGTTGTTGGATGTGGAGAGAGTTGGTGTGTGTCATCAAGCGGGTTCTGATAGTTTACTGACGGCTTGTACCTTTAGAAAGTTGAGGGACACCTTCTTCAATGGCTCAACAGAGAAATACGCTGGTGTTTTATATGGTCTTGGTGTCGAGAATGGACAGAGTACCAATTGAAAGGAAATAATTGGGAAAATATTGAAGAATATTTGTAGACTACTTAAGTGTGAGACTTTCAGTTCTCTTTGTAAACTGGAAAAAAAGTTGTTGATTTAGTCGTAACTTATTTTCTGTGCTGGCTTTGTAACTGAAACCTTAACTGGTTTGTAGCCTGATTTGCGTGTACATGTTGCAGTTAGTCTTTGAATAAAAATTTAAGATATTTCTATGCTTCTGCGGAGTTTAATTTTTTTTTTATTTTTTCTCTTTGACAACATCCGCTGGTTACCTCTATACTGTTATTGTTTTGTTTTGTTTTGTTTTGTTTAGTGCATGTCACAAACATGTATATATTGTCAATCAATTGATTGTGAAGGTAGTGAAGGTTTGTTTTTGGAATTTACCCTGCTTGTAGAAGACAGCTAACTCTGTGTTCTCTGTGTGCGTATGTATATGTGTGTCAGTGTGAGCACAGCCAGAAAGCTTTTTTGGTCCTTTCTGAAAGTTGGAGAAAGCCTGGGAGTTGGAGGTGTTCAAAGAGGGAAAGTAGGACAATATATGTTACTGGGGACGTGGCTGCTGTTCTCAAAATCATCCTCATAATGCGTGTGTGCACGGATGCTCTTTTTAATCTTATTCCGAAAGGACCGAAACTAAAATTTCATCAACCTGGCGGTTCATTTATCAATTTATTCTCAAGGTATGCAATTGTGAATTTGTGATATCCTCACCGTCTTATGTCTCTATCATTGCAAATCATTTGGTGTGTGTCTCTGTTTTTATTTCTTTCATTGACATAAACCAGGCTGTTATTCTGCATCTCTACTATTTTGCGGAGAATCTTTAATTTCTGGTGTTTCTATGATGTAGGAATACACCTTATTCTTACAGCAAACATCATTTGTGTTGGATCCTCTCTATTTCGAGGCAGCAGAGTACCTGTGGCTCCTAAGATTCAGTTTTGGCTTCTGCCTTACAACTTACAGTGTTGTAATTTATATGCTAATTATGTCTTGCAGATGGAAGCCCTTATGTCTTGACTGATGTTTATTACATTTTATAGAGTAGTTATCCAGATGAATGCTAATTTTGGGTTGGGAAGCTCGGGTTGCATTGCAATTAATCATACTCCTTTTATAATTCTTCTTTAAGGCAAGGTTTTCTTGATCATGTTGAAGGAATTAGTTTTCTTAGAGCTTGATCAATGGATAGACTGAATAGTGATTGGTTCTTGGTTAAGAACATGGCGGTGGGAAAGCTTGCAGTAGCTTCTCTCTGTCTTCCCAAGCTTCCATCTTTCCAATGAAGCGGAAGCATTTTGTTTGATGTGCGGTGGGCATGGCGAAATTGCTTGAAGAAAAGTTGTCACTTGGATTCCCTGGTTCACTCCATTGCTACTAGCGTTGTGAAAGATTCACCACCTGATGCTACCAGAAGCCAGTGGAGAAATGTTCTTTGCTTCTGAGAGGTTGGCGGAATCAATTCTCACTTTCGTGGTTAAAAAGACTCACTACCTGATGCTACCACAATTAGAGATCGAGCTGTGGCCTCGGTTATCGAGGGTTCGAGGGAAGCTGCCGCATCATGGCAAATTTTAAAAACCAAGACCGATGTAGTTTCCATTCTCGCAGGTGCTTCTCATATGCGAGATCATTATCATGAAGTCAACTAATGTCTTATAAATCCCACTTTTCTTTTCATTTCATCTCTCTTTTCCGTCAACCCCAAACATGGTTGGGAGGATATTTAAATCTTATTTACAAGATTCTCTCTTTGATCACATTCACAGATTAGTAAAGACTGGAAATTGCTACAAAATGTTGATCCCGTATTTTGAAGTCAAGGTGGTGCCAACACCAATTCCAAGAAGCGTGTTAAGACTAGGGGTGTAACCGGTCCGGTCCGGTCCGGTTTTGGACAAAATCTAGGACCGAACCGGTATGTACCGGTTTTGTATTTTTCAAAACCGATTACGCACCGGTTACCCTCCTAAACCGGTACTTCCGGTTTTACCGGTTTTCGGTCCGGTCCGGTCCGGTTTTTCGGTTTTTTTAAAATGTAAGTTTCCCAATTTTTCATCATAAATTTGTTTATAAAAAAAAAAAAAAAAAAAAAAACTAATTTAAAAAATATTGTTTTATACTTTTATTATAAGTTATATATTAGTATTAGTTATAAACTATATATTTAATATTAGTACTAGTTATAAACTTTTAGTGATTTAGTATTAACATTTTATGTAATAATTTATAAATTATAATAAGAAATTATTTCATATATAAATATTATAATTATATATAAAACTTTCACATAAAAAATTATAATTATACATAATATAAAAAACTTATATATATTAATATATATATATAATAATTTGTATAAAACTTATATATACAATAATATAAATATTTTTTTATATATATTTTTTATCAACCGGTCCGGTCCGGTCCGAAAAATCTTAAAACCGGAACCGGCCGGTTTTCACATTCTAAGAACCGATCCCGGACCGGACCGGTTCAAAACCGGTAAAACCGGTCCGGTCCGGTCCGGTTCGGACCGGTTTTCCGGTTTACCGGTTTGAACTTACACTCCTAGTTAAGACTGTTTTCAAAACCAAAGTATTAGATTTGGATACTGAGTTCAGTATTTATTATTACTTTATTATTATTTATTATTTTTCATATATTTATTATTATTTTTTTACTACTATTCACAAAATACTTAAAAATACCTCACTGCCTCGTTACTTTAACTATTTGCCGAGAACTGTTATTTGCAAAAATGAAATAATGTTTTTCATATTACATAGTGTGCTACTTATTTTAAGTAATTCTTATTGAAATCAATGGCATGTAAAATCATTTAGGGCTAGTTTGCATTAAAAGATGAGATAAGATGATTTTAGATGAATGTTAAAAAAATATTATTAGAATATTATTATTATTTTGAGTTTTGAAAAAGTTGAATTGTTTATTATATTTTGTGTGAAATTTTTTTTTAAAATGTAATAATAAGAAGAAATGAGATGAGATGAAACATTTTTTAAATCTAAATGAAACAGGTGAAAATCCCTAATAAATAATGGTATATATTATTATTATTATTATATTTGAAGGAAATGGTATAATATCCTTTGAGGTAATAAATCGTGAACTTCAACCAATAGCTACAGAAAACGACATATATATATTTTTCTTATATAAATACAATAAATACAATAACTAGTTTTGGTCCGTCTGGGGTCGTTTAATCTAGGACTTTGTTACGCAACAGCTTTGCAGGCCAACTGTTTGTTCTTACTCCCAAGGAGGGGGGATAAAATATAATATTAAAAAATTAATAAAGGCTCAATCTTTGGGCAGCTTCCTCGGCGTCTCCTCCCCCTCCAAATGAATTTACTGAAGTGCCAGCCGCAAGCAACCCAGAGCAGTACGTGGTGAGAAGTGAGAACTACTTCCCCATAACTAATTTATACCTTTCTCTCCTAATTTGCCTCACCCTGATTCTCCGCACTCTCTTTCTTTCCTCGACGGCGACCGCACTTCTCTCCGATCAATTTTGCTCCAGGTAATCTTATCGTTCCTTCTCTCTTTCAAACTTTGGTCAATTTTTCTCACGCATAACCTAAAAACCGAGCCACGACTTCGGACCCAAACGCACGGTCTTACGATCCGACCAGATCCGGATCTCTCACTCTCCTTCCCCTCCTCATGCCTCTAAAACCCGTCTCCCTTGGGTTTCTCCTGAGCCTTCTCCTCATCCTCCTCCTCCTCCTCATTTGCCATGCGGATCCGCTTCCTGATTGCCCCAAAACTAACCCACTCGCCCACCTCCGATCCGAATTCACAATGTCCCAGCACCAACTCCGGGGCGTCTTCGCCATAGTCGACGGTTGCTCTTTCCGGGTTTCCCAGTTCGACATGCTACCCGGGTCCGACGTCCACTGGTGGGGCGCCATCGCGCCCGACTTAGATAATCTCACCGCTGGGTTCGTGATCTCCGACCACAACCTGAACGAAACCTACAAGAACGCAAGCTTCGTTGTGCATTTGAGGGAAAACGTGACCTGGGATCAGATCCATGTCCTCGCCGTGTGGGACCGCCCCACTGCGTCAGAATTCGGGCACGCCGTGCTCACCGATTCGGTAAATGGGTCGGCTGATTTAGCTCCGTCTCCATCTAATGACGGTGCCGAGAAGTCCCTCTTGGTTCATACTGAGCCCACTATGTTGGAGAATTGTAAGCTGCTGTCCAAAAACTATAGGGTTCGGTGGACGTTGGATGTGGATGAGAATTCCATCGATATCGGGTTGGAGGCGGCGACTGGGACCATGAATTACATGGCTTTCGGGTGGGCAAACCCGAATTCCACTTCCCAATTCATGCTCCACGCAGATGTGGCCGTGGCGGGGTTCAAGGAGGAAGGATCGCCGTTTGTGGATGACTTTTACATCACAAAGTACAGTGAGTGTATGACAAACAAGGATGGTTTGGTGCAAGGGGTTTGTCCCGATACGATTTACGAAGGGTCGGACCCAGTTGGTCTGGTGAACAACACGAAGTTAGTTTATGGGCATAGGAAGGACGGAGTATCGTTTATTCGGTACCAGAGGCCGTTGAAGCCATTCGACAAGAAGTATGATTTGCAGGTGAACCCCATGGAGAACATGACGGTCATTTGGGCCTTGGGGTTGATAAGGCCGCCTGATGCTCTGAGGCCTTTCTATCTTCCCCAAAATCATGGGGGGCCACGGCTCGAGGTTTATGGGAATTTGATACTTAATATTTCTGAACATGTGGATGATTGTTTGGGTCCTTTGGATGCAGAGGACAAGGAGGATCAGGATCTTATAATTGCTGATGCCAATGTTCCGCTTGTTGTTACGACTGGTCCAGCATTGCATTACCCGAATCCCCCGAATCCTTTGAAAGTTTTTTACATTAACAAGAAAGAGGCCCCGGTACTGAGAGTGGAAAGAGGGGTACCAGTGAAGTTTTCAATACAAGCAGGGCATGATGTTGCTCTATACGTTACCTCAGACCCAATTGGTGGCAACGCGACTTTGAGGAATATGACTGAGACTATTTATGCAGGAGGGCCGGAAGCTGAAGGGGTTCAAGCTAGTCCGATGGAATTGAAATGGGCGCCTGATAGGAATACTCCAGACCAAGTTTACTATCAGTCATTTTTTGAACAGAAAATGGGTTGGAGAGTGCAGGTGGTTGATGGGGGTCTGTCAGATATGTATAATAACAGTGTTATTTTGGATGATCAGCAAGTTACATTCTTTTGGACATTGTCAGGGGACTCAATATCTATTGCAGCTCGTGGTGAGAAAAAAAGTGGCTATCTTGCAATAGGATTTGGTAGTAGAATGATAAATAGCTATGCTTATGTGGGTTGGGTTGACGATAGGGGTGTAGGGAGAGTAGACACTTATTGGATTGATGGAAAGGACGCCTTGAGCGTGCATCCAACAAGAGAGAACTTAACATATGTGAGATGCAAATCAGAAAACGGCATGATCACTTTGGAGTTTACGCGTCCACTGAGACCATCATGTAATCGCGGTGAAAGTGGAAGACAGGAGTGTAATAACATCATTGATCGGACAACTCCTCTGAAAGTTATTTGGGCAATGGGTGCTAGATGGACGAATGAACATTTAAGCGAGAGAAACATGCATTCTGCTAAAAGTAGCAGGCTTGTTCGGGTGCTGCTTATGCATGGTTCTGCTGAGGCGGAAGAGGATTTACGCCCAGTATTGGCTGTACATGGGTTCATGATGTTTCTTGCTTGGGGCATATTGCTTCCTGGTGGAATATTGTCAGCTAGATACTTAAAACACATTAAAGGTGATGGATGGTACCAGATTCATGTTTACCTGCAGTACTCGGGTTTGGCGATTGTCCTACTTGCCCTGCTTTTTGCTGTGGCTGAGCTTCGGGGTTTCTATGTCACCTCATTACATGTAAAATTTGGTATTACCGCAATTATTTTGGCTTGTTTACAGCCAGTCAATGCATACATGAGGCCTAAAAAACTTTCCAATGGGGAGGAGGTTTCGTCCAAAAGGGTTCTTTGGGAGTATGTTCATGTCATTGTGGGCAGATCTGCCATTGTCGTGGGTATTGCAGCACTCTTCACTGGAATGAAGCATTTAGGCGACAGATACGGTGGTGAAAACGTACATGGACTTATTTGGGCCCTAATGGTTTGGTTCTTGATGGGTGCATTGATAGTTATGTATCTGGAATTCCGTGAAAAACGCCGAAGGAGAGACAGAATTTTTGGAAGAAGCAATTGGGTACTGGGTAACCACGAGGAAGATGACTCTCTTGATCTTTTGAGTCCAACCGGGACTCTCTCAGAAAAAGAGTCACAACAGTCTGGAAGAATGGAAGTTCAGTTAGAACCTTTAGGCAGATAGATATGTTTAACAATTATTCATTGGTATAAAGTCACTACTCTTCACCAGTTTTGGTACTGTTCCCCTCTCCTACACATGGTAGCGGGCCTGTTCATCCTAAAGAGCAATATCCCTACAATTTATATTTTGTATACTCATACGACTTTAGCACAGTGGAAGGTTATATCAACATCTCTCTCTCTCATTAAAATTTACAAGGGAGGTGGGTTAAGTTTGTTTAATGTGGGAATTAGTTAAGTTTCTGCTTGTTTAGTTTAATGGGATGTAATTTGTTTTGCCAAATCGGAAGTTAGTTATTTTTTATGTATATCATGCGATGCTAACCTATGAAACTTTATTCTAATTGGGAATTGAAACGCAGTTGATCAGGAAAGCTGATATCCCAGTGGCTCATGAGTCTATTTGGGTATTGTTATGCTTTCTGTTGCAACATCATACATGTATCTATTTCCATTTGCCGGCATCAGTCCATCTTTCCAGTTGAAGCCAAACCCAAATAGATATTTATGTTTCGAGGCTATTACAAGTCTCTTGTCAAGCCTTAAAGTTGAAGCCCAAATTAGAAACGGGAATTATTAGGCCGGGTAGCATGAATCGGCCCATAAAAAAAGGATCACCAAATGACACGTGCGTGTCGGTGAGGCCCTTGGTGATTGGTGGGCTGACGTTCTAAGAAGAAAATATCATAATCTGAGTTGGAGCATCTCCTTCGATCGGATGAGACAGTTATGGGCTGTAAGTAATGACACATTAGACGCTTAAAGCTAAAGCTTGAAACTTGTCATGAATAAGATTACTTCAATATAACCTCCGATAACTTGATAGTACCTCTACATCAAATCTACTATTTCTTCTTCTTTTTCTTTTTCTTTTTTTTTTTTTTTAAAAAAAGAAAAATAAAGGAAGGCATGGTGTTGAAGTGGTTTGACCGTACTGAGAGTGAGATCTTACATTTATCGTGCAAAGACCCAGCTTGGAGTTATATCTAAAGCAAAAATACAAGTGGTAGTTCAGATTCCACTCCTGAATAAATTATAAACACTAACAAAATAATTAATAATCAGATCAGTTTTATGTTTATTTGATTTTATTTCAGGCACAAATTACATTCATATTTATTAGCCTACCAATTTTAATATGAGAAATATTTTAGGCATAAAAGAATTTTATAAAAGAGAAATGATTTATACAAGTCCCAAATAGACAAGTCTCATACAGCCTTTGTAAAAAAGTGGACCCACCTTAAAAAAGTGAAAAAAATTATTATTTATTAGTGGGACCTATTATTTTATAAAAAACTTGTATGGAACTTATCTATTTGTTGGGACTTGTATCTAACAATAAAATTACATCAATTAGTAAATTTATTTTTATGAATAGAAAGCTGCGGGCACTTTAGAAGCGGTGGAAAAGAACAAATTCCTTTGAGATACAAATAATTAATAGCTATATATATAATAGTAGTAGATATCGTAGAGAAATTCCTCGGAAAGAGTACTGATTTTGTATGGTGTACTAAAGAATGTGAGGTCAGGTGAAAAAGAGGATGAGAGATGAAGGTGAAGGAAAAAGAGAGAGAGATCACCTGGAAATAAGGCAAAATGCTGGGAAAGTAAGAGACAAGAAGAGACAAGTCTGGGCTTCAAATGCACGCATATAATATGCTAGCTTTGATACAAACAGCAACTTATAAATTTTCCATGATCCTCTCCCCCAACCCTCCCTCATCTCGTTCTAACTTCTCTCAGTGAGATCATATATATATATGCATGCCAACCTGTCTTTCCAGCAGGCTTCAACCCCACCTGATCTCTTTGTTTGCCACAAATCAACGGCGCGCTAGCTTTACTTTTTTTCTCTCTCAAAGAGAGAATAAAAAACCAAGTTTTCTAATCTGTTGTACTTTGTTGTGGTTATTCGCTCAAGTTTTAGTATATATGGAGTGCATATATAGAAACTTAAATTGTAGAACATGACTTGAATTACTAATTAATTTGTAACCAACAAACAAAAGCTCTTAGTACTTCTGCCTATCCACTTTAATTAGTTGGAAATGGCAAATTAAGCAGCATTTACCACATTAATATATATATATATATATATATATATATATATATATATATATATATATATATATATATATATATAGTTTTGAGCCAGCTAACTCTCGAGAAACGTTCTCAGCAATTCGACCTAATTTAAGCTAGCTAGGCTTTCCGTCTAATTTGTTCTGGAATTTGGGACAAAGTACTTGCTTGAGTTGATGCTAAGTTAATTCACTGCTACTCTCCACAGTACTGACATGAGTACTACTAGGGAAAACAATATATCAAGTATGTAATAATATTATATCCAGTTGTTGGATGTGACAATCTCACATGCTTTCCCTGATTTATAGGACTATTTCCTATTGTGTGTAACCAAGTTTTTAACACATGATCGATCACAATGTACCTATATATCATCATCATCACGGGGATGACATATTCCAAGTAATTTAATTAGTGGCAAAATTCAAAAGCCTGACTAGAATTCTTGACTTGCTTATTGAATATTGGGAGCTCGAGCTTAGCTAGCTAGGTTGCCGTTCTACGACAACATATATATGTCCGGGCCCATCTACTGGATGATCATGATCTCTCAAGTTTATCCACCATCGATAGGTATTAGGTCATTGTCATCGGTCACTCCCTCCAGTGCGAGCCAGATAATACATTCGCCGACCCACGGGCCGGATCCTTTTCATACAAAAAAAATAGTGCCATGCACAAAAAAAGCTTTAAAGCATTTTCTTATAAAAAGATGCACATCACGAAATCATTCTTATATCAGTAGTGACTTAAAGAAATCCAAAGAGAGACATAGGGTTGGCTCCTAGGAATCTAAGCTTTTCTCTTTATATTTAGAAAGCCCTTTCTTTCATCTCGCATTAATCCAGAAACATTAGAGCAGAAAAACACATTCATGGGCACCCAACTTGAAAAGGATCAAACAGTTACTATAACAAAGAGCGTGTCTGTGTGTCCCAAATATTTGCACCCCCAGAAAGTTTTGAACCTCTCAAACTTGGACAGGCAGTGTCCAAGCCTTATGTACACGGTTTCCTTTTACAAACCATCTCCTTCTTACAAAGATTTGTCACTTGATTTTGTTTTTAACAGCTTGAAATCTGGCCTGGAGGATACCTTGTCGGTTTGGTACCCGGCAGCAGGTAGGTTGTGCCTGAACCAAAACGATGGAAAGCTCGATCTCTGGTGCAACAATAAGGGTGCAGTTTTAGTTGAGGCAGTGACGCAGATTAAAATCTCAGAGCTTGGAGACCTCTCTCAGTACAATAAGTTCTTTGAGAAACTGGTTTACAAGCCTCATTCTTTTGGAAACTTCTCCCAGATGCCTCTGGTTGTTGCTCAGGTGAGAGTGCTCCTCGAAGCCATAGATCAAGTTTATATATTTACATTAATTAAATGCAAGAATCATTTCCAGACTAAAAAATTCCCCACCTTGGTTTTCCTAATTAACCCTTGGATTATGATCTTATAAGTTTCTGGTGTAGTGTATGTTTCTTTAAATCTTTCATATGTAGGTCAACCAATTAGGCCTTTTGGGAGAGCATGTCCATTGCAAAAAATTCGATTTTCATAGATATGCATGAGCACCGAAATTTTATGTGCATGGCCACGAGTCTTATAATTATTCATTAGCGCCCTAGCCCTAGGGTTTCCTCTAGCTTGCCTCTATTGAAATTCTTCTGCAATATATATTTTCGATATTTTTTTCGTGTTTTCTACCCTGTAAGACGCTTCCAAAACAAGCCATAACTCATGCAGAAAAAGAAAACTAGAAACAGAAAAAGAAAAAAACAATTTTTTAATTGTTCATGATCAAGGGGATGAGGGGTAGCGTTGGGACACGCTTAATTCCTTCTCACTGGATAACAAGGGTACACACAGCTTGTTCCCAAATTAAATTTTACGCACAAAACAAAAAAATCCAAGTTATTTTACATGAACTGGTGATCATGTGATGTAGGTTACCAAGTTTGGTTGTGGTGGCTATTCAATTGGTATCGGTGTGAGCCACTCGTTGTTTGATGGACCGGCAACCCATGATTTCTTGTATGCATGGGCTTCTAATTCTGCTATTATGGAAGGAAAAGGAAGAGTTGAGCAGCAAAAACCACTGCATGAGAGAGGGTCGACACTATTGGTGGTCACCAACTGTCCAGCCCCAAATATGACTACAAAGTTATCTGAAAAATCAAGCTCAAGTAGGAAGAGGGCTGCAGCCATAGATCATCTGTACCAGTTGATAATGCAAGCAGCTACTGATCAAAGTCTTTCTGATGTGGGGTACATGAATCAAAATAGTTACCTTCTTAGGACCTTTCATCTAAGCAGTGCAATGATACAAAGCTTGAAGAGGAAAGTCTCGGGTAAGAGAGGAGGCAGCTTTTCATGCTCATCCTTTGAGGTGGTTGCAGCTCACCTGTGGAAGGTAAATTTCTCAATCGATTGAATTTAAAATTTTCGACCCTCTCAGGCCAGTAGTACTATTTTAAACCACAAATCAAATTTCTGATTTCAGCAGAACGAATAATATATAAGAATATTAGGCCTCGAGATTATTTAAGTAGATTAGGTAGACATTAATTCAAACTGGTAAGCAGATAAAAACGTTACACAATATTCTTCAATATCCGCAACTTGTTTTCTTGCCAGAGACCGAGCAGGGTGAGCTAACCTAGCCCTACACGACAAATTTGAGTCTTTGCAGGCCTCTCGGTGGGTGTTTTCGAATATTAATTATGCTAACAAGCTGCCAATATTAATTACCAGATCTCAACTTGTGAGTACGGAAGGCGCACAGTTAGTGACTGACGAATAAACAGTCAGCAAATCATATAACAATGCTTAATGACTAGACTAATACCATAAAAGTTTGGTATATAATCATGCCCCATCGACCAACGCGTGTGATCCTCTAAATGAATTCCGGGTTTTATCTATGCATGTATATTAATTAATGTAGATCTAGACTTGATAAGATTAATGTATATATAATAATGGGTTTTAGATGTTGATGATCTGGATCAATCGTGAAAAACTGATCAGGCAAGGAGCAGGGCTTTGGGACTGAGGAGGGAAACTATGGTGTGCTTGCAATTTTCTGTCGACGTAAGGAACAGGATGGTGCCGCCACTGCCAAAAGGTTTCAGCGGCAATGCTTATGTACTTGCCTCAATTGCAATGACGGCAGGAGCGTTGGAGGGAGAAAGCCATGAAAGGATAGTTGAGAAAATAAGGGAAGCCAAAAACTCAATAAGCAATGAGTACGTGTATGCATATGTTGAGGCACTCGAAGGTCCAAGACCTTCTGATCTCCCTCCTCTAAAGGAGTTAACCATGCTTTCTGATTGGACCAGGATGCCATTTCACAAGATCCCATTCTTACATGGAGAAGCAGCTTATGCATCTCCACTGGTTTCTCCAGTCCCACAGGTTGCTTACTTTATGCAGAATCCTGATGACGATAAGGGCATTGATTTAAGGATTGGTTTGCTTCCACACTCCCTCAAATCCTTCTCTCAGTACTTCCTCAATGTGCAATAAAACTTCTCTCTCTCTCTCTCTCATTTCGTTACTTATCTCTTGGTGGTTTGGTGTAATTAAGTGGTCTGTAAAAAAGGCTACAGAGAAGTGATTATATAAAACATGATGGTGATTTCTAATACTAATGATCAGTCTGTTCAAAAACTAATTTCTCATTACATGATGAAAACGTCGTTTGGCAAGACACGATTTGGAACTGGAAATAACTCTCGGTCGAAACATGAATGTTTTATTTTTGAATGCGAGTTCTGTAATCAAGCAGCATCAATTGCTCCCAAGCGTACAGTATAATCGAGCCACGGACGACAATATTGCATTTTTAATAAAATAAAAAAAGAAAAAATCTACACAATAAAAAGAGAGAGAGGGTATGCGGTGGTCGTGTAGAATTGCTCATAAAATAAAGTCCTTATTCGTAAATCCTTTAATTCGAATTTGCTCAATTAACAAGAAAATCTGGCCAAGCTGAAACTGAGAAGGAGAGAAATTTAGATCTATTCGAGTATTCTATATTAATTCAGTGTCAAAAGTGGATATGTTGATAGACGTGTAATAAACTGTATGAAAAACTCATTGATCGAGGACAATATATATTTATTCCTTCCGTCGCGCAGTTTCACATGCATGTCCCAAGAGAAAAAAGTGTCGCATCCTTCTTCAGTCAGTTTCTTTCGACTTATCAAGTTCCTGTATCACCAAAATCAAGCCATTAAATTCCCAAGAACACAAAAAAAAAAAAACACAATTCAATGCAAGGACATACGTGCATCATAATCTCAGTACCAAAACAAATATTTTCATCGGCTTAACCAAAAGGTACTAACTCAAGACATCTGGGTCGAAGAATTAACTGCCCATTTCTTAATTTCTAACTATTTTACTTTCAAAAAGGTGATATACAACAATTCAAGTTTTAAACTCTTCCCTGATTTGGAAAAAGTAGATCGAGTACTGAAACGCTTGCACCATTCAAGGTATCTTCAAGAAAATTAACATTATCATCAGAAGGAAAAAGGCTTCTGAATTAACAAGACAAGTGCCTTTCACAAATGATGAGTCCCCCCCCCCCCCCCCCCCGGGGGCGTCGGGCCTTCTTATCGCACATGATATAAGACACAGCCCCTCCCTCTATTATTAGAATGGCAGCAATTGAAGGTTGACTACCGCACATATCTCTTTCTTGCAGACTCATTGTAGCACTCAGTAGCTTTGTACATACAAGTGGCAGCCTATGAGAGGTTATAGGGAGGGGACCCCCGATATAAGTATGCAGAACGGACTGTGTAGCTGCATTATTGGTTGGCATGCGAGGAACCAGGCATGCATGTCTTCAGAAAATGACTCAAGAGATGACAAGAAGCAATGAAAATGACAAGTTCAAGAAATATTCCTTATTGCTACCTGACCTGATCCTAGTAAAAAGGAAGTGAAGCTGTGAGGACCTAAATTATTCTAGACCAGATACCCTGGCAGTGAAATAAAGCAAAAAAGTTAAAAAAAAGATTAAAAAAAAAAAGAAGGCTTCCAAACAAAGTGGGATTGTTGTGTCAGTGGGATAATCCACAACAATGCATCTTTCTTGCCTTTTTCTATATTGGTACATTGCAAACGCACCAGGTGGATCTTACTTCAAACCCATTCTTTGTTTGGGATGAAAGTAGGTGGTTTGCTGTTTGGCCTGTTCATAATTAACTGTATCAAACTATTTACTGAATAAAGTTGATTTCTAGGGTCATGCTTAGGAAAGTTAAGTTTGATGCCTAGATTATTCTTTTTCTCCTCAAAATTGCAGCGATATATAGGAATTTCCTTCGATCGAACACAAGGATCGACGTTACACAAAAACCCCAAGTAAGACATCTCCCAGAAGGCTCACAAACGATTACAAAAGATCAGAACATCCACAGGTAATGTTCCTCGCTTTACGGTAAATTTGGCACCGCTCATAATGTTGTTGATGATACTACAAAACCGATCCAACTACTTTCTACGGTACTTTTTTAGCCATTTTAAGTTTCCTTCAAACCTTATGATCTTTAAAACAAAAACCCTAAATCACCCATCTCTCAAAACTAGTCTTGCATGCAAACAATAACAGACCGCTCCACATGCAGGTACTGCTCATGACACTACAATAATTTCGTTTACAGTTCGCACGTCATATGTTAATGGTGCTATTAAATCCATCTCTATATATTTTTTTTTCTAAATAAGCAAATATATCATTCAGATAAAGAAGACATGATACATGAAGAAGGGGTGGGTTCCCCAACAAATACCCTACTACAAAAACCACAGTAAAAAGTGAAAAAAAACAGATTTGAGGACCGAATACTTGATCTCCATCCATACCCTACAAAGAGAGTATTGTCTTAAATGATGATTTTTTGCAGTTCGAACTGTGTAGCCACCGCTAGAGACGGTAGAAATTAAAAGTACACTACAGTTTATTATTTTGAAATGGTTCCTGAGGAGACCCATAGTCCCTTTCTCAAGATCCATCCAATACTTATTACAATAGAGTTAGCATCAGAGTCGGTTGCCTTACATCAGTCAGAGCCAGTCCTTAAAAGACCTGAAAAGACTGGCTCATAAAAAATAAGACAACAACCCATTGCAACGGTCCAACCCGCTAAAATGAGCAAAAATTGCTCATGTCCAAGTCCAAGTGTCCAACCCACTAAAACGCTCCCCACCCACCTCCCCCAAAAAAGAAAAAAACAGAATGATATTCACCAATAAATCATGACTCGATGGTGTGGACGCCAAAGATTCATAACTTATGATTTCCATCAATGCATACAGGCATTTGGATATCAAATCTGAATCAACTCGTCCCAGTGTTACTTATTGAGCTACGTACGGTAGTTTAGAATTTATTCTAGTCTTTTAAAATTAATTGAATCAAGAGAGTGTGACAATTGTTGGAGGTATTAAAATATATTTGTAACATAGTGTAATTGGAATATACTTGGGTTGTGCTTAATTCGTAATGTCAATAGCAGTGGAGACTATTTTAGTTGTGCTTTAACTGATCACGTATAGACTTCCTATACGACAGTTTCTGCAAAACTCATTCACATGATAATTTCAAATAAGTGTCCACACCTAGAGATTTGCATAAGTCCAAATCCCGTATAACGAAATCTTGAGTGATTTAAGAACTGAGAGATGACAAACAACCATAGAGAACACCCACAAATAATAGGAAAAAAAGGCAGCACCTCATTACTTTTTATTAGTAGTAATCAAATCAAACTATATATGCTAAGCTCTTCTATAACATTCTGCCGGTACTTGCAAAATAATATCACCGCAGAGAAATTACTTCCATTTAGTTCTTTGATTATTGTCAATGAAACCGATACACTACACGGGAAAACTCTAAATATGCAATCCAGTTAAGTGTTAAGTTACTACCCCCCCCCCCCCCCCCCCCCCCCTTTCAGCACATTTCCCTTGCGGTTTCAAAAACAGCATGCAGAAAATCACGTATTGTCAAGATATTGCATTGAAAATATAAAAGAAGACCACTCTATTTACAAAAATAAAGATATAAAGATTATATTATGTTACCTGTTTAACCATTGCCTTCACTATGTCTTCCAATGAGCCAAAATTGCCGGAAATATAACTTCCTTGTGGCCTCCTATGGTCCCCGAGCCCTTGCTTCAGCTTCAGTGACATCTCCATCGTAGATTTATTAACCTCATCGTGCTTCAAATATAAAGAATCAAAATAACTTGATTGTCCGATTAAATTGAAATCCATATCTGGGTGGAAGTTCTTTGGTTCTGAACCTTGACCCAATGTACCCACAGAACCATGCACAGGGATCATAGAGTTTGTTGAGCTACATATCACATTTGAGTACGGACCATCCTGATTATGGTCTACCCACCCTTGAGGTGGGGAATGATGTCTTATTTGCCCAGCATTACTGCTGATCGGGCTTGCTCGGCATTGCATTTCCGTCCTTATATCCTGCAATTCAGTGGACATTGAAGCAACAGAAGAAGCACTGCATGGATTACGCTCCATTTGGAAGGCCACCGTAGGCATGTTGTCCCTCATGTTACCATGATGCAGAGTAGGCTGTTTAAAACAGTCATTTAGTGGAAAAGAATTTGACTCGATCCCAGATGACTGGGCAGAAGTTGACCAGGTTTCATTCAATCTACTATGAACTGGCAATAGGGAAGAAAATTCTGAATTTAAAGAGGCCACTGAAACAGAGGACTGATTTCCATATACTTGAACATCTTGACGTACTTGAGAGTTCTGTTCTAATATCAACGGGCTGTTCACAACACCAAGAAGAGGATTGCTTGAGCTAGAAATACCTATTTTTGCATCGAGAAGGGCTCTGGGAATGGGGAAAATTGCTGTGTTATCAATAGGAATGGAGAGCTCTCTGGCATGTGTAACACCCTTAATATGTTGCCCTTGATCAAGTTCTAGCGGCATCGGCATTCCTTGAAGTACACTCCCATTATGGTTTCCAGGAAGTATGACCTGCTGGCAGTTAACCTGATCATTAGTAGAATTGCTCGAGTTTCGCACATGACTCAGTTGAGTCATTCCTGAAGAAGGAAGGCCATGCATACCCAGACCAGAAGGTGTGTTCAATCTACCGAGCAATCCACCAGGTGGTAATGATCTGAAAGCGGTGTTACGAAATTGACCAGATCCAATCAAGGTGTGGAAACTATCACGTCCATTCAGAGAACCCACTTGCAGGTAGGATGAATCTGTACCTCCTAAGGCGGCTGCCAAATTAGCTTGCTGGTTTACCATACTGTTAAGCCTTTTAAGGTAAAGCCTGTATTTCTGCAACGATGGAATTGAGCAGTAAGCTTCTCGGAATAAAAAAAAGTTTAGATCATATTGAACTGAAAAAAGGAGGATCAGATTCCATGCCTGAAGATGGCTTGCTACATTTTCTCTTGTAAGCTTTTCAACATTCATCATATCTAGAATTTTTTTAGGTACGGCCTCTGCATCCAAAGGGATAAAAGAAATTCATAAGAAAAGACTAAATGCCCAAAATATTAACCTTGGAATAATATTCACTAGAGACTCAAAATGTGGCTTGTTAAAAAGAGGAGTGGTTTGTGGGTGAGGGGGGTGAAGAACAACGGATTGAGGTTGCTACTCTAATTATAGGTGAAGAACCTACTATCAATGCCCAATTGATGAACAGCAGCGACAAATTTGCGGTGCAGATCCACAGACCAAACAACCCGCTGCTTCTTCTGAGTTGATGGATCACCATGCCCACTTTCATCATGTTCCTCATCCTCGTCTTCATTCTGATCCTTCCGTTTTTTATTGAGCTTCCCATTCTGATCAGAAAGTGTCCCAGGTGACCCTGATCCTCCACTGCCAGGATCATGCTTGTCTTGATTGCCAGATTTATTTGAGTCTTTAGAATCAAACTTCTTTCTCCTGATTACATGTTGCCAGATGTTCTTCAGCTCCTCAGTTCGAACAGGTTTCAGTAGATAATCACAAGCTCCATGGGAAATTCCCTTCATTACTAGCTTGGGATCACCATTGACGGACAACACTACAAATGTTGAAACATTTTATAACCAAAATTAAGTCTGATTAATAACCACATGGCGCAAAGAGTGCCACAATTAATCCAACGATAAGCTCACAGAATATAAGCACATTGCAAACTTCGAGAAAGGGACCGACAAAGTCAAGTGATTTTTGGGTTTGGAAAATGCACATATCAGACTAACATGCAGCATATTGTTTTCAGAAAAATTTCAAGGTTGACAAAATTGTCGAAGACTTTATCTTTGACAAGGTCAGTCCCAAATTCTTGTTTTTTGTTGATAAATCAACTACAAGAAATTCTTGTTTTCAAAAATTAAAACTTCACAGAGGAATGTCAAAATTCGAAGAAAGAAAGTTGATATAATGAAGATCAATTATTGTTCCTTGCTTACTTATGACAGGAAGGTCCATCTCAAGGCCCACAAGCTCAAGCAGCTTAAAACCATCCATGTCTGGCATCTGAACATCACTAATAACCAGGTCAAACTTGTTCCTGTTTTCTCTCAGCAGCTTCAATGCTGTGATTGCTTGATTGGTAGTCGTAACTGCAAAGGTGAAAACTCTTAATGAGGTCATGCCAAGTTTCTTAAGAAAAAAAAAGAGCAAAAATAAATACTTTCTCATATTTCCAAAAGCTATCGAGAACCAAAATGAATAAACCAACCCATAGTCCAATTAATAAGACAGTACTCAGATAGATCGCGAAATAAAGAACGAATGTTATTGAAAGGCTCAAGTCTTGTTGGAGATAATATCAAAGAAACCCAATCCAATATATGAGAAAGTAGACATAACAAGATAATATCTTGACTTGATAATTGTGAAAATCAAATCAAGAGAATATCAAAGAAACCCAATCCGATATATGAGAAAGTAGACAAAACAAGCAGTAGGTGGAGGTCAATAATTCATAGAGATTCAATATACTACCATAATAGCAACTAAAAAGGGAGCAGCTTGTATGGTAAATTCTTAATAATAAAGCACAAATCCAAGAACCCATATCCAGAAACTGGTGGATAGATAGACGCAAGGGAATAAAGGAAAAGAGGGAGCGGCACTAGAAGCAAACCGTGATATTGGCATCGACGAAGAAGGGTCTCCAAGAAAAATAGGCAAGTGGGGTCATCGTCAACTGCGAGCACGCGCATTCCAATGGGGAACTGATCTTTGGGTTCATCCATTAGAGGCTCAACGGCCATTTTCTTCAAGCAGACTGATTGACAAATCTCAGAGAACAGTAACAATGGGAAAAGACTGTTTCAAGGATATAGTCTACGTTCTATTTATGGTAATGAACAAACCCAGAATCTACTAAACAAAGATAAGCAGAGAAAATGATTTGCAAAGACCATGGAATGCTGTGATATAAATTCAGGGACAGCGACAGAGAGATGATCTCTGTAAAACTGGCGGCAATGTGATCGTGGAAAGAGAGGAAAAAAGAAGAAAAGGATACCAATAAAACACCGTAATCCGTATAAATTGTGAAAGCCGAATTAGAGGCCTGTTACCAAACTGAAAATGTTTGACTTGGTGCGAGAAAATCTATTGCGTGCAACGCACGCGCGTGGAAGGCGAAATTTCGGAACGTCCTCTTTCCGGACTGGTTAATTTCTATAAAATTTCTCAATTATCTCATCTTTTATCTTATCTTATCTAATCATTATAATTTTTTAAATTTTCATACAAAATAAAATAAATAATTTAATTTTTTCAAATTTCAAAATAAAAAAAATATTTTATAAAAATATTTTATTTTTATCTCAATTCATTTTATTTCATTTATACAAACAAAGATTTAAAATGACAATATTTGGATTTTCCATAAAAAATTAAAAGCACAATTTGGGACAAAACAATAATTCCGAAAAAAAGAAAAGGAAGGTTGAAAATTGGTTATCGGGTGAGGTTAAGACTCGAGACTCCAAAAAAGACTTCGTATTTTTTTGTTATTTTTTTCCAACGGATTGCAGAGAGCACGCCTACGCGTGCCTCGCTATCCATGGATATGGCAAAAAGAGGCAGTGGTTCTTTGCCCACTTTTCCTGCGTATGAACTCTGAACTAGGTTCCTTTTCAGTTTTGGGACTTTTTAAAGCTTCTTCTTTTGAGGGTTAAAGCCTTTTCTTTTCTAAGGGTTTAACGACAAAAACCCAACGACAGTCGTCAGTCCCTATAAAGAAATGGGACAAGATTTTCTGACCCCCTCCTACTACTGCTGCTACTGCTACTTCATGTGTTTTATTATACACAAATAAGTTTACATACTAATCTACATATTAATATTATTATCTTCATATTTTTAAATTTAAATTAATATTATTTTTAATAAAATCTACTTTCTGAACAATCATATTGAAAGAGTACGCGTATTAGTACGTAAAATCGCTTACAATTAAATTTTTCCCTTCTTAATATATACAGCTATTAATTACAGATAAATAAAACTATTTTCCTATAGTACTTTCAAGTTCGAAATAAACGACAAATAAGAATAAGTTTTGGGGCAGACTTATAAGACTTGGTAAATTAGCTTTATTAATTGAGTGAGAATAATGAGATAGATCATAGTCATATATTGTCATGCACGTACACAATAGGTCGAGTGAAACCCAACCATGTTCTTAAAGTAGGTGGTGAAAGTACGATGATGACTAAGAAAAAGCCAATTAATGCACGAAAAGGTAGCGAATCAGCATGTAGTTGAATGCCCCACTAATTTTGTGCCGTCGGAAGGTATTAAAAATAAATAATAAAAAACTATAGCATCTGCTTTTCAAACATGCATATATATAATATGTGTGGAAAGTTCATCTTCCAATTATTTGTGGCATATACACTGCATGCATGTAGTAATGGTTGATTGTACATGTAAATTTTGATACGATTTGATATAATACGTTAAATTATAAATTTATTTTAATTGTAAAATAGATTTAATAGATCCGATAAGAGATTTCAAATTGGCATGCATGATATTCAAATAACCCTCTAAGCCAACATATTATAAGTACACTTTGTAAGGAATATTAAGATATAATAACTGGAAGATTCATGGTGGGTGCCAAATCTCAAGATTCCAGCTTGCTTTTTGGGGTCACACACACACCTGGCTTTCTGATCTTAATTAATGACATGATTCAAGTGAAAGGTGGGGGGGAGAACAGAACAGGCCGGGTGCCTCCTCAACTCTGATAAAAATGCTCAAGTCTACTAGCTAAGGTTGTCTCCCACGAAGGATATATGCCAGCTAGTTATTTTTATTATCAAAACATGTCGAGTGAATTTTTTAAAGATTAATACTAGATAGAGAGTGTATAAATTTTGGACAATCTCTTTAAAAAAAAAAATAGAATTTATTATTAAAAAATTAAATTGTTTTTCATTTGAATCCAGTATTTACTCACTTTTTATAAATAAATTATATAATACTTATATATTCTATGAATATAAATATAATTTTTCTCTTTTTTATAAGATATTCCTTATCCGTAAACTCAAAATAAAACTGCGAGGAGGAATGCGCACAACAAAGAACAAGTTAAACACAAGAGGAAAGTAATACGCACGTATACATTGATAACATCATTCATTCCACACGAGCAGTTGAAGCCCAACCAGCTACAGAGCTACTCAGCCTTCAGTACTGGGTTTAGACAAATAATTGGCCCAGATAATCTAAACTGTATGGAGTACAGAAATGCTATCATGTTGGGCCTAGAAAAACATAGAAGTATGGCATCCCCCCTCCCCTAATAAGTGACGTGTTACGTCCACCACTATCCGTTTCTGCTGGAAACTACCTTTAGGTAAAATTTATTTATTTATTTTACATGTATTGTTTAATATTTTTAAATATTTAAAAAAAATTACAATATTATTAAAAAATACTTCCTTAATTACTAAGTAAAAAAAAAAAAAAAAAAATCACAACAGTAAAAATGAACGGTAAGAATAGCATTTTCGATCTTATAATTATACAACTATCGGTAAATCCTAATCAGAATTGATCAATGTCTAATTAGCCAGTATCCATAATCTTTAATTATCTATACATCATCATTTTTGAAAGCATGAAAACTTGTTTTCGAATCTTAATTTTCGTAGAATTTGTTTTTTTTGTTATGATCAACCATTAAAATTTATTTGTAGTAGCTCGTGATATGTTTCTATCGAAACAGCCTAAGCATTCACATCAAATCATAAAGTTAATATGATAGGGACTTGGATCGTTGCGATTAAATACGTACGTACTTTTTTACGGTATTGACATGTATATTAATTGTACTACTAAAAAAGTAAGATAGTGTTACTGAATAGTATTTTATCCTAATTTTATACGCGAAAGCAATAATTATATACATAATTACCCTTATTGCTTTCAACAAGTTTCAAGTATTAGATCTATACATATCTGTCTTTTCACTCGCAAAACTTGAGTTTTATGTATGATTAAGGCCTCCATCGTTTGTTTTTACAACACTTTTCATCTCATCTAATTTAATCTATTATAATTTTTTCAAATTTTTATATAAAATAAAATAATAATCTTACTTTTTTAAATTCTAAAATAATAATAATATTAAAAAAATATAATATTTTATTTAATTTTAAATTTTTATCTCAATTCATGTAATGTGCACAAGAAGTAAACCTTGAAGAAGAAAAAAAAAAAGAGGTAGTGTATAAACAGTATATGAACAAGGAGAAAGAGTAGGAGAAAAGTAGTGATGAGGATGACAAAGTAGAAGTCTAGATGATAAAGATATATATATATAGTCAAAATGCATTAAGAACTTATCGATCATGTCTTGGCTTGTGATGGTGAGCAAGCGAGAGAGAACATTGATTTGTCTTCTTTCGATCGACAACATTTTTTTTTTTATTTTTTGTTGGGCATTGAAATGGAAATTGGTTTAAAGTGTTTCTTTACGGGAAAAGACAGATCTGCAAAGAGATTTGGTTCAATTTTTATCCGAATTAAAGTGAAATGCCAAAGCCCACTCCGTCGCCTTTATATATATCTAAGGTTTAACTTTAGAGAATAATTATATGATGTATATATATATGGCATGGCATGGCATGGCAAGGCATGGTTGATGATCCTCAGCTGCCTCCCATTCTACTTGTCGGCCATTTGTCGCTCCCCGGCCGCTAATCATGGCATATTAATAACGAAAAGTTATTATTTTCTGGCCAACAAAACAATTACATGAATTTATGCTTGTTTTAAAGTAAGCCCAAAATATGAAAATTATAATAATTAATTATGAAGAAAATCTTATAATAAATCACGCATTGTAGTAACTAATTATTAATATCGCTGTCATCTTGACTCAGCGCTTATTCAAGCTTCAGATGCAAATGCAATGAGTATTTATTGAATAATAATAACCATAATAAACTTAAAAGATGACAACCTTAAAAAATAGTTCACGCTGGACATATGACGTTTATAATTGCATCGTTTTGGTTTCGTATGAATTACGATTTACGATCCATGGCGAACAGAGCTGGCTTATATTTTTTTATAATAATGCCTCGAGCTTTCTTGTGCATGCTGATATATTGTAAGTAGATCATATGAAATTCCCTTCAATATCCAGTATTTTTAATATTAATTCAATATGCAAAAGGGACACAAGCTGTAACAGCTGGGGTCATAGTACTAGAGATTTGATCTACATAACATCGTCTGCATGTCCCCCTCAGTATTAAGGTACTTCAAGCGCAGTTCTGCATGATCGCTTGGTGAAAGAACTTATTTTGATTCTCACTCACCTAACCCAATGGCACTTAGCAATTGATCTAGCTGCGTCGATTAATGAGAGTTTTGTCATTAATGAATGAGAGTTTTAGGTCTGACAGATCAAAATCTTCTGGACTAGTCCGTTGGAACTTCATGTAAAGTTCGAAGAGAGAAGAGAGTCTTGTCAATAAAATAAAGATTAGTTTTGGTGTGTATTCTGAACAACTTTAAATATTGTCCAACTTATAGAGATTGAAAAGAAAAAAACAAAACAAATCTAAGATCTCAATCCTTGCGTGACAACGATCTCAATGCCCGTATAATCCTTGGTGGATCCAATCAAATTGTCAAGCGTGTGACAGCGACCTACCAATATGCGGATCAACTTTTACTATCTTAAACTCAGTAGAACGGTGTATCCTTGTTGGATATATAGCGCAAGGAAATTTTTCTTATCCGATGAATCACCTTTTTTTAGTCGCATTTTCAAAACATAGGTGTTCTCTAATGGAACCAACAAAGAATGAGCCCTGTCCTTCCAAGACTCCGAGCACCTTCTCTGCTCCAGAGGTTCTTGATCTATGTCTAAACACACCACTGCAAAACCCAGAAGAAAACAAGCAGGGAGTTGTCAAAGTAGATGAAGGAGAAAGAGAAGCAAAGCCAGATTACCGGTTAGATCTGAATCTATCAGGTGAGGATTCCAATCTTGGGTCTGAAACAGAGCTCAATCTCATAAATTGCTTGGACGTCGGTTCATCTCAGATTCCATCAGAAAGCCCCCAAGACTGTTATGCGGAGCCACGAGTTTTTTCATGCAACTATTGCAGAAGAAAATTCTATAGTTCACAGGCACTTGGAGGGCACCAAAATGCCCACAAAAGAGAGAGGACTCTAGCAAAAAGAGGACAAAAGATAGCGGCACACATAATGGCATCCGCTGCAGCTTTTGGGCACTCCCACCACCACCACTATGCAAGCATGGCTTCTCTTCCTCTTCACGGTGCTCATAACAGATCACTTGGAATTCAGGCACATTCAGTGATCCAAAAGCCTTCTCACAAATCATCTTCCAGTAGTGGGTCGTTCTATGCATCTTTCGGCTGGTCAAAACCCCTCATTAACCAACAACCAGCAGTTGGGAAGCTAGTAGCTGAGAGTTTTCACACAGCAGCAGGATCAAAGTCGCGTGGAAGTGTCGGTAGATTTGAATTGGTAAGAACGATGAATGGTTCCCCGGCCGATGATGAACTCAGTGGATTTTGGTTTCCAGGCAGTGGGCTTTACAGCACTAATCAAGAGGAAGTGAAGAAGCTGGACTTGTCTCTAAAGCTTTAGATTATAGTAACTCTTATTATCTTTATTATTCTTCTTCATCTTCCCTATTGGTATTTCTAGTCTAAAGTCTATTCAATTTTTCACTTGAAGCAATATGGTGTAGATTTCGTATCAAAACGTACGATATTTATCTTTTTTCTGGTTCTTTACTTGGAATTGATCACTTTGTCTTGCGCTTATATATGTACCAAATCAAATGTTGATCTCTTACTATTAAGACTTTCACCACCCCCCCATGTCCTTGCAAACTCTGCATAGCTACATCAATGCAAAAGGCCTTGATCGGCAATCTCATTTAAGATGGGATCAGAAAAGTTGTAGATTTGATTTAGGATTCACAGGACCTATATATATCTCAAAGGAAACCAATGAGTTGGCCATTAGAATACATACAGTTACAACATTTTGGAATCCTCAAAATGGTGGGTCGGGTCAAGAAAAAGCAAGCCGCTATCACTCTGTTTTAGAATCAAGACTTTATAATGTGAAAGAAAGGCTTCAAGAGACAACGGAATCGAAGGCCAATAAGAGAGATATTTACATGTCATGCAGTTGCCACTCCACTGAGAAAACCTTCGAGGAACCTCAAAGGCAAATAACAAAGAGATTATACGGAATATGTGAAGCGATAAAACAAAAAAAGTAGAAGGAAAAGCAAAGACGATGAGTTGGATATAACTTTGTGATCATAATTTAGGTATATAAAATGTTTTCTTGTCCACACATGCAAACTTGCAAAGTTAGATAAAGACTTGCTCCACTATTTTATTCCCACCAAGTGGAGACTACATTTGTCTTGTATCAGAGGGGAGTGTACTGTGTCACTTTCATTTAGTACCTGAAAATCTAGGAAAGATTTAGTTCTATTTTTATCAATTGTTAAAGTCGGTCAACATTGCATCACATTTTACATGACTTTTCTTTTCGTTCTTTTTTTGTTTTGTTTTATACATTTAGGTAGGGATCATGCTACAGCCCCGCTGGGCTTAATATGTAATTTTTTATGTGTATTTTTTTAATTTATTTTTTATATATATATTTTTTTTAATGGTTAAAAAAGTGACTTAGGCTTCGTTTGGAAGTTGAGCTCATCTCAACTCATCATTACAATTTTTTCAAATCTCAATATAAAATATAATAAACAATTCAACTTTTTCAAATCCCAAAATAATAATAATAATAAATAATAATATTCTAATAATATTTTATCAACTCAACTCAACTCAACTCATCTCAACTCACTTCAACATCCAAACCCACCCTTAATATATTAGGATTTTATTTTTATTTTTTAAATATGTTTTAAAATATTTGAAATAAAAAGTAAAAAAAAAAAACAAAATGTACAGGCGGCAGAGTAGCACCCATATATAGTATCCTCTATTTTGCATTATTAGAATCCGCAAATTTGGCATAATGCCCTTAAAAAAGTAGTTAAATCTAAAGGCTAATGAAAAAAAAAAAATATTATTATGGGTGGTTTCCTAGGCAGGTGTATTAAAATCTGCCGCCCCAACAAAGAAGGTTTTGCATTGCTGCCCCCCACAACATGTCATATTTACAAGGCTCCTCTAATGTGTAACGTGTTTGATAGAAATTTCATTGACTTCAAAAGTAGAAGAAATGCAACCATCGTCGACCCGGGCCACTTAAGCAAAGGCAGTTATAATTAGCAGCATACCAGGGCCCTAATGACCAGAAGTAAACTAGAACTTTGGCAAGGACCCAAGAAGCAAGCTACACTTCTGCCAGTATGACTTGCAGATGTAGTCTGGATTCAAGCTTGAAAAGAATCTTCCCTTCTTTCATTGAAGTTCCGTCCAAACAAATCAGATCATTAGAGGAAGGCGTAGAGTGTCTCAGACAAAAACTCTAATATCGGTGATAGAAGCTTTACCATGAGTCAAATCTAGCAAATCTAGAAGTATCCACAGGGCATCTTCGCGTTTTGACAGGAGACAAAATTGGACAGAGTAAACCGAACAGAAATTCTATTCCTACCAATAAAAAGCATACGGTCATTTTCAGAATGGAGATATTAGTTACGTATCATATCCTCCAAGAACATTCGCCCAGGGCTGGAAACAAGATAGAATTCAGAGAGAGAGACATGCTGATTATAGGAGATCATGTGCTACAGGAAAAGCCTAACAGGTCAAATACGTTGATGAGGCCTATAATGAGTGGTTCAGACAGAGTAGTGGGAATTGGTTTGACTTCCTACTCTATTTTCCAAAGGTGAGCTATTTTTTCATCATAACAGGTCAAATAAAACCATGAAAACAACATGCATTTGTTTTTACCAGAAAACTATGCAATAGAGTGCCAAGAAAGATGCTACCCATGTACAAAGACAGCATAAGTTCACCATTTTTCAATATCTTAAATTCCTTGATGAATGTAAGCAATCAAAAGCCTCTCAAAGCAACACTTAAAAAGTGGCTGCTTCTGATTTCATATTCGGTATTGAGTGGCTACATGCTGTATACGCCTATAATATTCTAACTGATTCTTGCACACAAAGCATGGAAAATTGAGTACCTACCTGCAGTGAAATTGAGTACCCACTGCAGTGACTTTCTCCAATCAAATCAAAATTAGAAATTTGGATCAATGAATCTCAGACAAACTGTAAAAAGCGTATTCTTCTATTTTTCTACAAAAGTCTTGACACTCCCCAACCACCGGATAAGTTCAGTTCTATCCTTGTTCATCATATACTCATGCAAGAAAACAGAGAGATCGTCATTTACTCCCCTTGCCTCTAAGTACTCCTTAAGCGTCTTCCTAATCTTAGCATCCAATTTCCTGTTAAAAAAAACAAAACATGATCCGAAGAAGGTCACCACCAACCCAAACTCAAAATACACATAATTATTCAGAAGACCACGTGTTTCGGTCTTTGAAAAAATTCAGTCCCAAACTTGCCAGTTTGAGGTAAATCCAGACAAAAACAAATTAATACTACCTAAAATCAGGTCCCATGTAAGGCCTAGCCAGCATTCGATTGCGCCTAAGTATATAAACTTTCTGAACCTCCAAAGAGTTGGGCCAAGACGAGCACAGAAACTCCAATTCATTACAACCATCGCCCCTAGAGATATCAACAAGCAAGCTAAGGTGAAGGCGCACATCGCCTCCGTATATGTGGTCTTCAAGCTTAGGAACAGGTTCGCACCCGTCAAACATAGTGGCTTCGATCTTAATATTCTCGGTGTCTCCAAATTTCCTTCTCATTGTGATCCATTGCTCACCCGGTCGATCTTCGACCGTAAACGAATTGAATTTCGTTACAGGCTATATAATAATTTCCCGCAGAAATACATTACCAAAATAGAGGATATATTAGAATTCAGTTCCAGAGATATCAAAAGCCTTATTAGTCACTCGTCTTCCTTTTCTTTTCTTTTTTTTGGAACCAAATCAATGAATAGGAAACTGCAACGTAAGCATAAGTAAAAAAGATAATAAAAACAAGAAATTGAAAAAGGTATATTCCTTCCACTTTTCGTGCATTTTCTCGGGGACCAAACAGAGACCAATACATTAAACAAATATGAAATTAAAAGGGGGCGGGAGGTGCCAACTAGGAACGAACCTTCTGGGGAGGAGCGTACTCGGACTGATACTGGATCTCAGTGCGGAGGATTCTGAGGATGTTAGCTTCGAAGGGCGATTTGGTTGTGGATTCAGAAGCGTAGGGTCTGGCTTGGAATAGAGAAGGAGAAATGGCATAATGCGATCGGAGAGAAAGATGATGGATTTGGGTGGCTTTAGACCAGGAAGAATAGCAAAGCGTTCTTTGAGCGGTTCGGATAAAGCGAGCCATTTGAGGTCGTCCCCCTCAGCGTCAGCAAGACAGTGAATTTAGGGGTTTTTGGAGATGAGACGAGGGGTTTAACCTTAAAGGTCCCTGCCATCTTCTTCTTCGATCTGAACTGAACCGTAGATTCCAAGTATTTGAGACATTTCAACGGGTAAGATGATGCCAGCACACCCCTCATACTTCATAAGTGGATGTGCGGTATAAGGCCCTGCCTGTCCGTCTTCTGGATCTTATGGTTTTGGGCCCTCAAGCGCATTTCAAGTCACGTTAGGGCCATTTTTGGACCATTAGGATCAATTGAGCCCAGTTTTGAGGTCGAGTTAAAAGAAAGAAATAGATTGAGAAATTAAGCTTATAAAACGATTTTTATAAAATTAAAATTTATTTGTTTTGGTACATCTATTGTTAAATTTATTTTTTAAAATAATATAAATATAACGTGTAACATTTGACATATTTGTTTTATGTTTATAAATTTTACTTTTCTAAATCTTTTGATAAATTCTCCGAACAAAATCATTAAATGATGACTATAAACAGTACTAAAGAATACTTTAAATTACAACTTCAAAGAAATTAGCAAAAAAGCAGTAATTAACATTATCGTCTGGTTTAGATAATGAAAGTGTTTCATCTTATCTCATCTCATTTTATCATTGTAATTTTCTAAATTTTTACACAAAATATAATAAACAATTTAATTTTTTCAAATTTTAAAATAATATTAATATTAAAAAATGTTTAATATAATTTTTATTTTAAAATTTTAAAATATCGAATTGTTTTTTGTATTTTGTTTAAATTTTTGATAAATTAGTTATAATGATAAGTGATGATTAGATGGTAAAATTGAAAATTGAAAATTGAAAATTAAAAAATATTTATATTTGTAATATTTAAATTTTATGATAAGATGTGATGAAATGATACGAAATGAAAATTTTTTAATAACAATATTATTTTAAGATTTGAAAAAATTAAATTGTTTTTTATATTTTGTTTAAATTTTTGATAAATTAGTTATAATGATAAGTAATGATTAGATGGTAAAATTGAAATTAAAAATTAAAAAATATTTATATTTGTAATATTTAAATTTTATGATAAGATGTGATGAAATGATACGAAATGAAAAGTATATTGCAAACCAACAGGGCCTTGAGGCCTGCATGCATGCGGCCAGCTGTCGACGCAGTGCTTGGAAGGCCACAGCTAACACAGCGTGTGTGCAACTGACCTAGCGCAACACACTAAGAGCCGACGTAACCCAACACGCTGTGCTTGGAATTAAGGCCTTTCCCATTGGTCAAATTGCATGGCCAGCGTGCGTTGCAACTGACCTAACCCAAGCGAGCTTGTCATTGCCTCATTATTCATCTCCCGAGCGGCAACTATGGAGATAAGTGCGTGGGAGTAGGTCAGTTGCACCCTTTACAACGTGACAAGATTTGCATATGTGAGCATTGGAGCACGGAGTGATATTTTAACTCTTGTGGATGTAAAAACAAGTTTATATAAATTATGTCCGCATATATATGTGTGCGTGGGAGAAAATATATTTACAAAATTGTGTAAATGTTTTATAATCATTTTAAAAAAAGTGAATAAAATATAAAATTCATATCAAAAAATTAATTTGTTAATAGTAAATTTTACTCTTTTTCAGACGATTATACGATATTTACGTACTTTACAGTTATATGTAAAATTACTTTAAATTAATTGAATATTTTTACTCATTATCTAAAAAAAAAATGTGATGTATAAGAATAAGAATAATGCTACGGCCACCGCTTAACGCTCCCGCTACCTCCTCTCGCTTGATGTGGCATGCCCCGTGGTATCGATTTTAAATATTAAATGAATCGGCTTCCTTTCTTTTTATTCTTCTCTCCCAAATAACAAACCTTAACTCCATTCTCCACTTCGTAGCATTTTCCCTACCCTGGGCTTGCCTTCTTCGAATCTTCCATCTCAACTCAAAAAAAATTTGAATCAGTCGGAGAGCTTACTTTCTCTTCCAAATAACAAACCCTAACTCCACATCGTAAAAATCTTCCCCTGCCCTGTTCTTGCCTTCTTCGAATTAACCAACCAACACCATATAGTAGAAGGCTTCCTGTCATTCATTCTTCCACATCATCTCCTCCACCTTGCCGGAAACAATGTCTCGACGGATGAACATTTGGTCACAAGCCAAAGCTTCAGGTGAGAATCAACGTAAATGCCACAAGCCCTTAAGGGCTTTGGATGCTTTTGGTAAAGTTAACTATTTTTATTTAGTCCCTCTTGTAAACAATAAAACAAATTTCCTGCTTTTCCATTTTTTTCCTCTTCATGGATTGAACCAGAACTTTCCTTTGTTGGGTTATTTTTCTGCAATTGTGAATAATCCATGGGAAAGAAAAACGTATTTTTTTTATTAATTTAGTTTTGTGCGCTGGGACTTTTTAAAGATATTTTGCGTAAAAATTCCTGCTTTTTTTTTTTATGGGTATTGAGATGTTGAGGTCAGTCTTTAATTCCTACTGATGGTTGTTAATAAATGTCTCCTTATGAGCACAACTTGTTTGACAAAATGTCCCAGTCTTCCTTCTTCCAAAATTCTTGCATATCTCTTGGTCTTAATAAATCCATCTGCACCATTTTCTGGAACTAGATACTAAGTTACAGGTAATTGAGTTATACTCTTATTATTGGATGTTTTTTCTTTGTAAGTATGGATGCTTTTATTTTTGGATGCTATGTTTCGTTGCGCATTACTACATTTTATATTTCGTGTATATATATGCTATTTTTTTTGCACATATTCAATATTTTGTTTAGACTATAATTGATTTACATTCTTCTTCAAGCTCATGTATAAGACAAATTGTTTTGTATATTTCCATTATCAAAGATCGTGTGTTATTATTTTTTTTTCTAAATTTGTTGTAGGTGTTCTTAGTGGGATCACCATGGAAATTCCTCCTCTTCAAGAAAGCAGGCATTCTTTCTTTTTGTATTTTCTTGTCCCCGGTGAATATACACTGGTAGCTGCTGCATTGATAGATGATGCTAATGACATCCTCAGGGCTTGATCACGAACTGATTCCCCTAATGAGCCAATTTTCTGTTGGGGACCTCCATATAATGTCTGTGTCATTGGGACTGCATGAATCGTGCATTGGCTATCTTCCTCAACTCTTCAACCCCGCCTTCCACCTAAAAATGAAGTCTTTCTGTCTGTGTGGTTCTCACAAATGTATAACTTAATTCTGTGTATTGGTTTGTAAATCCATGTCTGAAACATTTTCCTTTTTTTTTTTTTTTTTGTTCTTGTCAGGAGTTTCCTTTAGTACTTAATCGTGAATGAGTTGCCACTTTTTAGACGTAAAAGAAATTGATTGTTAAATGATATTATTGTTCCAAAACCAAACTAATTAAGAATCTGTGCAAAAAACAATGGGACTCATGCTGAACATTGCATTGGTGAATTTTTTGATGAATTGGGAATAGATGCAGGGTGATGTAATGCCCAACAGAAATTTGAAACTCTTGGAATCATAGCTGCTTGAATCAGGTCTTCGTGAGGAACTTTTACCCTCGTCTAAAACCCTCAAGGTTTTGAGATAAAGAATGCATGATGAAGCTTCTCTTCAAGTTTAAATTAAATTTCACGCGTGATTCTCTCCTAAATTGTTATGCAAGGTATCACTATCAGTACCCAGAAAAGGGTTTACCAGATTAAAAAGCGCATTGGTCAACTAAAAGTAAACAAAGTGTAACGTCATTTAAATAAAAGGCAAAAAACAAGTCATCTATTCTGATTCAATACATTCAAGAAGAGGATAGGCAGTTGCTTGGCAGTTTCAGTTTCTATAGGAGATCACCCACAACTCAGTTCAATCTTTTGATGTTATAACGAGCAACCCCAACGCACCAATAAGGGGGGCATCCAAACAAACAGAGCAAACATACCATAATGTAGCCCCTCCATTAATCAACCACAGAAATATAGTTTCATTACAAAATATGGAGGAACCAGAAAAATGGAGCAAGTATACCATTGGTCCCTCCCAAAAAACTGTAGCTTCATCACAAAATATCTTGCAACTTCAAAAATGGAGCAAATATACCATTGGACCCTCCCCCTCATTAATCAACCAGAAAAATAAAGCAAATATACAAAATTAACCAGCTATCTTCCAAAAGCATGGGGTCTTCCAATCACCAAAACTGCATCATTTATATGTACTTTCTTGGATCATTATCCTGATCCGAGAGATGCAATCCTCTCCATTGCACCTAAATGAACAAAAAGTCACTACTATCATCTAAAAAAATTTTGAAAAAACTAAATATGATATTTCATGCCTAGACTACCTGCATTATAGGAGCACTTGGTCCAATATGAAGAGCTTCTGTAGTGTATACCTAATCAGTTGTGTCCTAAGGGTGGCATAAAAAAATGTTAAAAGTGGCAACACACTTAACAAAAGCTTTCAATTTGCTTACAATGATATAACACGTTTGAAAATAAGGCTCTGTATATGAAAGAACAAGCAAATATAGAAAAAAAATACCATAATGTAGTTTGAAAATAGAACATCAATTACTATCAGAAGCTTCAAGAAGAGAAAAATATGTTCCACCAAGACACACTGACACAAAAAGAAAAAGAAAAGAAATCTTGGCAGTCTATTGCTTTCAAACATATAAGGGAAAACATTAAGGAAATGAAGACTGAATGCAAACCCAGAAAAGTAGTAAATGATTGCCACTATCACCATAAGACATATACAAATTTCTCTCAAATCTGGAAAAAGGAAAATGGAAAAAACATGTTACCATAAAAATCACATTTTCACAAAAGCTTCTCTTTCCATAGAAATCAAACACAACACATTATGTCACCAACACAAAACATACTATGGAAGAAGAACAGAATAAACACTTACAAGTTGCAACTAAGAAAACTCTACGCAAAATGAAACAGTCATTTATACCACTCAATAAACTCCCATTATACAACTTCTTATATAAACCATAAAAGAAATCAACTTGAAATTCTAGGAGTTACGAATTTGCACACAGATTGCACATAGATTCGAATGATTTCATAACCCTATGTTCGGTGCCCAAGAAAACAACAGAAAAGAAATCAGAAAATTTGAGGTTTTACAAGTTCCGCCATCTAATTCTCGGTCAAGCAAAAAAGAATCAGCAACATACAATCAAATAGGCAAGTGAGACATGTAGCCTGGTTATCTCATTTGATTATGCAACACAGAAGAAACAGAAAGAAAAGAAACTTCGATTCTTTCTGTGATTTCTCGGTAACCAAACAAGCATAAAAATCCCTAGAAAACCAACTTAAATCTCAGCAAATCAATCATTCCAATTGCACAAAGACAAAAGATACGAACCTGCAAACGAAATAGTTTCGACTACAGCGTGAGATGCCTCAGAAGTTTTTTTTGGCAAAGGATGAAATAAGATTGAGAAGCGCGACCCTAAGGAACGCGGATGCTGTGAATTTCACGAATTGAAATTTTATTTTCTTAACTATCGTTGTTTCACGAATTGAAATGGATCTCTTGCCGCGCGGACTGGATGCCAGTGGAGATCTGATGGAGGAGCTGGAGGAAATGAAGGCAGGCTTATCGTGGTTGGGGATTTTCGACTTCTGAAGAGGAAGAAGGGGGGGGGGGAAGATGTTGGGGCTTGGGTGTGAGACGTGTTTCGGTTTTTTTTTTAATTAATAAAACACATGGCATGCCACCTCAAGCGGGAAGGGAAAGCGGTATAACTCAGTGACTGTAGCATTACCCAATAAGAATAATGAATAAAATTTTCTTTTATATTAAATGCACTTAAAATAATTAAATGAAGAGAAAAGCGAGAAACGATAAGAATGCATAAGGAATTTACACGTATGCATCTTACCTTTATGGTCATATCGAACTGCACATAAATCGTCGTCATTGGTGAGGCGATAAGATAGGAATGACCATCGCATATTATCACGCTGTTGAAAACCTGAAGCAAAAAACTCATTTTTCGAGACATGGAGAATTTGGACGCAGCTAATACGACGTACTCAGCGTCGGCCCTCACAATACAAGTAGGCATTAATCTCACTTCTCCATTGATTCAAAACCCAGAAGTTCAACCACGTACGGAACCTCACCAACTTCTCCGAAATATTGATCACGAAAAAAAAAAAAAATGGGATCCAAGCATGAGCACATTGTAATGCTACCATTCTTGGCTCAAGGCCATCTTATACCATTCCTAGAACTAGCAAGGAAAATCCACCAAAGAATTACCGGCTTCACCATCACCATAGTCAGTACGCCTCTCAATATTCACTATCTCCGTTCCACCATTTCCTCCCACTCCAACATTTACCTCGCTGAGCTCCCTTTCTGTAGCACCGACCACTGCTTACAACCCGACACTGAGAATACCGAGAAATCGTCTGCCAATAATGATCTGTTGACCTTCTGTCATGCATCGGTGACACTAGAAGCTCCTTTCCGCAGCCTAGTCCATGATATCATGGAACAAGATGGCCAGCCCCCACTTTGTATAATATCCGATGTGTTCTTTGGGTGGGCAGTGAATGTTGCGAAAAGTGTACGGAGTAAGAGTGTTACTTTCACCACTTGTGGTGCCTATGGCACCGCGGCTTACATGTCTTTTTGGCTCAATCTTCCGCACCGTCATACGGATTGCGAAGAATTCACGCTGCCGGGGTTTCCTGATAGCCACCGCTTGCATCGCTCACATCTGCATCAATCAGCAAAAGCTGCAGATGGTGCCGATGCGTGGTCTACATTTATGCAGTCGCAGATTTCACTTTCTTTAGGGTCTCAAGTTTGGTTGTGTAACACTGTCGAGGAAATCGAACCTTTAGGATTGGAAGTTCTGAGAAAATATCTCAAACTTCCCGTTTGTGCAGTTGGTCCTGTCCTTTCCTCAGCCGCGCTTAAGAAAGGCTCGTACTCCTCCCCTTTTGGCTCCAATACTGTGTGTCAACGTACAGGTAAGAAACCAGGAATATTCCCCGAAAAATGCTTTGAGTGGCTCAATAAACACGGTCCAGATTCCGTTCTTTATATTTCGTTTGGTTCTCAGAACACTATCAGTGCCTCCCAGATGAGGGAGTTAGCGCTAGGTTTGGAAGTTTGTGGTAAACCGTTCATTTGGGTCCTGAGGCCACCTATCGGTTTCGACATGAAAGGCGAATCCGGAGGGGATTGGCTGCCAGAAGGGTTCGAAAAACGAATGACAGAAAGCAAACAAGGCTTGTTAGTGCACAACTGGGCGCCCCAGCTGGAGATTCTGGCACACGAATCTACCGGAGCGTTTTTAAGCCATTGCGGGTGGAACTCGGTGTTGGAGAGCTTGAGCCAGGGAGTCCCTATTATAGGGTGGCCTATGGGGGCGGAGCAGACTTACAACACGAAGATGCTTGTGGAGGAAATGGGCGTGTGTGAGGTGTTGGCGTGGGGAGTGCAGTGTGATGTTGCAGGGAAGGAGGTGACGAGAGTGATAGAGTTGGTCATGGACAAGAAGAAGGGGAAAGGGCTAGAGATGAAGAGGAAAGCTGCTAAGATAGGAGAGCGAATAAGGGCAGCAGCAGCAAAGGATCAAGATGGAAAAGATGGGCCTTCCATTAAAGCATTGGATCAGTTTGTACGAACCATTCTAACCAAGACAACATTAGACCTACCTGCATAGTGATCAAGATAAACACAGTCGATCGATATTGCAGATGAGTTTTTGATGGGATCGACATATAATATCTTCAGAGTCTACAGCTTGTCCTCGTTAGATGAGTATAATATTTAATCTCAATCTTTGATCGAGTATTATATAATATGATCTGTTATAAACTCTCCTACATAATTTGTAACCCCATCCAATATCTTATGATACTTTCTGTTGTGAGTTTGCAAAATGATACTTGCAATCATGAGTGTGTAAGTGTCGTGCAGTTGCTTTGAAAAAAATGATACTCGGTGTTTTTTCATATGTTTTTTTCAAGTTATTTTTTATATATATGTTTAATTTTAATACTTTTAAATATTTAAAAAAAATAAAATAAATTAAAAATATCATTAAAAAATACTTTCAAAGTAAAAAAAAAAATTATTAAAAAATATTTTCTTAATCATGAAATAAAATAAAAAATATTATTTTAATAAATATTAAAATAATATTTTTTATTTTATTTCATGATTAAGAAAATATTTTTTAATGATTTAATAAATTTTTTATTTTTTAAAATTATTTAAAAAATCTATATAAAAAAAAACACATAAAAAATACTAGAACTCAGCGGATGCCCAGCTGTCGCTCTAGCATTATCCAGATAAGATTCCGTGAAATACGAAACAAAAGCAAGGAACATGGCGGCTGCCATAATTGACTTGCTTGATCGATGTGCATAGAACATGATAGATATTCCTCATTTTGCATGCCTCTGAACCTCAACTTGTTTGTTGGCCATGTTGTAACGTCTAAGTCTAATTGAAGTGACGAACCAAAAAATAATTCCGGTGGATGACTAATGTTCCACGCGCGCATGCATTTTATAATTCATGTACGACGTTCCACTATGCAAATTATATATTAATGCCAACTCATTCGCAGCATCAAAACTATATATATATATATATATATATATATATATATATATATATATATCTCTACTATTATATAAGTGGTTATTTAATGGTATTAAACGGAAATTCTTGTTTTAACGGAGCGGACTGTCTTATTTTCACGGCTATCAAACGGAATGTCCATTATCTCGAAACTTCTCCCCCTCCCACTCTCTCGCTCTCTCTCAATCCTCTGTATATTCCCCCCAGACCTACTCTCTCTCTCACCCTCGACCCTCTTCAAACTCACTCTGTCCTCACGATTCTTCAACCATGTCTCTCAAATATCTCAAATCTCCTATCTACAAACTGCAGCCTAGATTAGTCAACGAAGAACACGGTTCTTCACGGGAAAGGTGGAGTTTTTTTTTTTCGCTTCTTTAAATCTGAATGTAAGATTCTTTGACATCTGATTTTTTTTTTTTTTTTTCAGCAGCCTACTCCATGGCCTAAGTCAACCAACGAAGAACACGGTTCTTCACAAGAAAGGTGGAGGTTTTTTTATTTTCTTCTTCTGATCTGATTTTTTTTTTTTTTTTTTGCTTCTTTAAATCTGAATGTAATATTCTTTGAGATTTGAAGGGTTTTTTTTTTCATGGCAGCCTACTCCACGGGAATCTGCTCAAAGCTTTCGATTCTTCACATTGTGGTTCTTCCCTCCCTCTCATTCTTCCCCTAGAGCTTTCGATTCTCATAGCTTGTCTCAGTTAAGTCTCTGTTGGTAGCCCCATTCTCCCCGAACAAAACCACTTTTGCACCATCCAAACCACAAAAGGCAAAGCAAAACCAGCAAAACTGCTTCCTTCTATTTTTATTATTCTATTTTCTAAGTTATCTTTCTTTAATTTAGATCTCCAAGTTGATTTTTTGAAAGTTTTTTTTTTTTTTGGTGTTATAGTTTTTTGACGTTTTAGTGAATGTCTCGGCATTTTTAGTAGGTTGAGTGCTTTGGTGTTTGTGTTCCTGTTAGATCTGCAACTGGAAAACCATAAAAAGAAGATCACCTAGCCGAGGACGACTTCGTAAGTTTCTTTAAAAGAAGTCGGAAGATGTGATTCAAGTTTCAAGTTTCTTTTCAAGTGTTTCAAGTTTCAAGTGTGCGAATCCAATGTTTGGCTCCGCCTGGTTAGCTTTTTTTTCTTTTTCTGGTTTGGGACTGGGATCTGCTGAAAGTGAAGATTTGGTCAACGTATGGAGGCAGTGACGGAAGGGAACTAGGTATTTGTTTTCCAGAACAAGTTTTTTTTTCTTATTATGTCTTAATAACCCCATCTTCCAAATCTCTCTCTTGCTTTCTCTCCCTCTTTTTCTCTCTGTTACTGAACCACGCTACCTCTCTCTCTCTCTTTTTTGTTTTTTTCATTCATGTCATTGAAGCTCGTTTGAGGGAGTGTAGGTTTTTTTTTTTTCATGTTTTGATCGTAGTTTGAGGATTGCAGTTTTTTTGCAGGTTATATTCTCTGTAGTCTTCACAAAAGCATGCGCATTGCTCCCAACTACGACTCTCTCTCGTTCGCATTTTCACAGTTGCTCTTCGCCTCTCTCTGTCTATTTGTCCATCGCGGATCGGTAGGGAAATGAAGAGATCTTGTTCATTTCCTGCAGATCTGAACAGATCTCATTGTATTTCTTTTTCCCCTCATTTTGTTGTTGTTGTTTATTTATTTTTTGTTCCTACAGATCTTTTGTTGATGGGGTGGCTGTGGTTCTTCAACAGCAGAAGCAGAGTTCATATAGATAAGAGAAACAATTCCAAAGGTCTCGTCTCTCTCCTCCTCAGCCCATGGGTTTGCCGCTATTTTGTTTCCTATTCCTCTTTATCTATTTCATAAATGGGTTTCTTCCATTTCAGGACGAGAATCTGATGAAAATGTATGGCAAAGTATTCAAATCCCAGTTCAAGTTCCCCCTTTGGTTTTCGTGCGAGTCGAAGCGATTGATCTACAAGCTCCTCGTCCCCGACCCAGATAGACGCATCACGATCCCGGCCATAATGCGCGGAGAATTGCTGGGGAGCAGCCGCAGACTGCGCCATCCCAGGCAAATTTTTTTTTTTTTTTTTCACTCAATGCATTGAGTGTGGTGGAGATGTTGTATAAGTATTTATATTTTCTGTAATGCGCGTCCCTTGGTTCTGCAAAGGGATAACTAGGCGGGTTTGACCGGTCGCTGCCATTGAGATTATCAAAGAAACAACGCAATTAGAGGCCGTGGGATATAATCACGATCGTGCGCCTCCGAAGGCTCCAGCATCATTAATCGAAATCATGGAGCAAAGCTTTACAGTCGTCTTGACATAAAATACGGTACTGCAGCAGATTGATTTGGTCAAATAAGTTTGCTAGAAGTGAGATAAATGTTGTGAGCCCTTACAAAAACTTTAATGCTTGTCAATCAGCCCTTACAACAACTTTAATCCTTGGTCATCATCATTTTGTCCAAAGTGGCGCATTCAGAATATATTTAAATCTTAGCATCTTTCTCAATGCAATGAAAGCATCTTTATTATATATTTTAATTTGCTTACTTTTTCTAAATGGAATGTATGAGGATTACGAAAATAACATTTCTCTTTTAAAAAAATACGTTTAAAACATTTAAAATAATCTTTCTTTATCAAATATCCGGTGACAAAAAATAGGAATATAATTACTTAAGAAAATCGCTTAGAGCCAAAGTAATTGAGTAATTGTCTGCTTATATGTTAAAGTTTGTATATATATATATATATATATATATATATATTTTGTTGGATATAGATGTCAATTTTTTTAATTAAATGGCTTGATAGACATCATTAGAAGGCTAACTGGGACCAAAAGCTTACAGTTCACTCATAAAAAGGTTAGGCATAGTTAAAGAGAAAAAGGGTCATCATTTTTATATGGCCACGCTCCTCATATAAAAATGGATATGTCAAAACTGGGTGTGGGTTGGTCATCATTTTTATATGGCCACGCTCCTTAAAACTAGGTAAATTTTGTCTTGAAGTTTTGTTAATTTGTTATTTTCAAGCGTGATATCATCTTGTCTGGTTTTTAAAATTATCCATGGTGCACACTGCATGGTTAGCCATTCTAATAATATCATGTGAGGTGCTTTATGATGTAAAAGTTTAGTGTTAAGTCGAATGTCTATAGTACAAAAACTTTTCATTTAGTAGGAGAGTTGTTTGGCACAAATGATTATGAGATTTGTATCTTCATGTACACACATAAATAGTTATATAAGTCACTTGTTTTTCTTTGGATCAGTTAAACAATAATTTCATTGATGAAATAGTTGTAAATCACTTGTCCTAAGTGTATAAACCATTGCTTTCTATAATTTAGCTGTATAGAGTTTGCTTTCTGAATTGTCTTTTGCTTACCAAACTGTTTAATTTCTACTGGCCGAAATACAGTTATATTAGCAAATGCAACCTAAACAAAGTTGTAATGCTTCTTTCCTTATAAGCGATGCCAAAAGGCTATATTTTTAAAGAAGTGATGCCAAAAGAATAGGAACAAAAGCAAACTTACTTATTGCAACTGCTGCTGGAGCTTGCACTGCCATTGCAACACAGATAAGCCATTGAAAGGCCACACCTCCTTCATTTTGGTATTGAATCATCCCTCATTACACAATGTAAAATCCAAAATCTAATAGGTGCCAAAACTACTGTTCTGGACAACTATATTTGTGATTTTCTTTTTATAAGTAACCATATTCCTAATGTTAGTATCCATGTTTGCAGAATATTTCAAATATGATGTTGGGAAAATAGAATATGCTATTGGAACCAAAATTAATTATATTTAGAAATGTCTATGTGAACCAAACATTTCTCTTTAGAAATATATATATATATATATATATATATATGAATTATATTTTCATGTAATGCTCCATTTGGTTCTTTAAAGATTGCAAAAAAAGGTGTGATGAGAGATCTGGGGTTTCAAATTTCAAACAGAATTTTGTTTGACATTTTTGTTCTGCTTATACCCTATGTGACCGAGTGTTATTAAGCTTTTACCCTATCTTCGATCCTCGATCGTTCTTACCCAATACAAAGATTTCAGGAGTGAGGCCACGAAGACGAAGAAAACCTTTCTCTGGCCCTATGTATTTCTCGATTCTTCTTATTTGTTCTTCGTCCTGGTGCGTTGTGGGTATGATGTTTCTTGATCCTTGAGCAATAAGATTGAGATTTTCTCTACTATACCTTAAATTATTAAGTGAAATCAATCATTTTTATAAATTATATATTATTTTTTAGAAATAATCATTTCATAAGACTAGGTAAACGTGCTTTGCACGTTACTCCCACATATATATATATATATATATATATATATATATATTAGGTCGGGATAATGTGCAAAGCACGTTTGCCTAGTTCAGTGAAATATTGATATTTATAAAATAACATAATCCAACACATATTTATAATATTTATAGTTTTAATAAAGTTGTTTCCAATAAGTATAATACAAAACCAACAAAAATATTGATTCAAAATATGAGTCCTTTGACAACTTTACTGTGATGCATCATTTTGTGTCATCTTGTACTACATCAATAGAGACGACATTGAAATTCTTGTGTTGCTGTTGGTTGAGTCGATTAGGGTCTACCAAAAGTTCAATCATCCATTTTTTCTGCGAAACTTCTGCTACAAGATTTTCTATATATGGTAGATGCTTCTGTAAAAAAAAATTTTAATAGGTTTCCATGATTAATAAAAATTTAAAGAACAAATATGCTAAAAATTGATGTCTTCTAAATTAATACAAATCTATGAATGCAATGTTCTTAATTAAATTACTATGCATGTTATAAATAAAAATAAAATTGGCATAATAGACAAGTATATAAAAATCAATTTAAATGATTTTTGTTATAATTTGTTTTTAATAGTTTTTTAATATAAAGCTCAATGTGTTCATAGATATATAATGTAGTAAACATGCTAAAAATTTTAAGATGAACTTTTTTACTCACAATGATAAAGGCAATGGAAAAGAAGAAAACATACATCACTAGTGTGCTTCATAAGCTCAACTGCCGAACAACCAAATGCTTGCTCTACAACTTCACCAAACATAACAGCAGACAGTCTTCCTGTACCATCGTCGAGTTCAACATATGCTCTAGGCATGTCCAATAAAGCCCACTTTCAACTAATAAAGACATGCATTCTTGGCTCCAAATAGACAAGTTATACCTAAGTCATTTATAAAAAAAAAAAAGTGAACCATATTAAAAATACAATTTTTTTAAAAATTTTAAAATCTATATTTTTTTATAAAATTTTAGACGGATTCCAATCAAATATATATATATATATATTTTAGACGGATTCCAATCAAATATATATATTTTTTAAATATGTCACAAAAATAACATCTAAATAGAATAATAAATAAATATTTAACATTTTAAATAGTTAGGTTGAAAATTATTTGTAACATTTATGTATTTTTCAGATCTAAAGAACTATATTATCACGTCTTTTATATATTATTGACTTTTATTTTGATTTAATTATTATTATTGTTGGTATTTTTTTTTCTTTGAGTTTGGACTTTTTATAGTGATTTTATAATGATCTATTTGAGCTGGGCTTTGTGAATATGATTTGAGGCCCAGCCCGTATGAGAGAAAGGGGGAGCCCAGCCCCTCTGAAAACGGCGCCGTTTTCGCACAGTTTAAATGAAACCCTACGGTTTCATGTTTCTCTCCTTGGCTCTGTAATGCGCCGCATGAGCCCCGAACCCTCCCTCCTCTTCTTCTTGAGCACGAACCATCCAATTTCTGCCATCTTTTCTTCTTCTCCTTTCTCCTTTCTTCTTCTCCTTTCTCCTTTCTTCTTCTCCTTATTCTTCTTCTTCTGTTTCTTCTCGTTGTTGTTGTTGTTGAACCTTGCGCCGCCATATCCATCTCCCCGAACTCACCCACCCTCGCGTGGACCGTCGACCTCACCTCACCTTCTGTCTTCGATTCCCATGGTAAGTTTTTTTTTTTTTTTTTTTGTGTTTTTAAAATATTTCGAAATTTAAATTTGGTTGATGATATTATGTAATTGTTTTATTAGGGTTTTTGAATCCGAAATTTAAGATTTTTCTGATTGTGTTTGTGTCATTAGGGTTTTGTAATTAGGCGTGTGCTGTTAATTGGTGAAATCTGTATCTATAGCCATTAATAGAAGAATATCCATGAACATACAAACACAGCAAAAGCAGCACCAATTTGTGTAATACCCTAACATTTAAAAAGTGCACTTTGTAATTTTTTTCAAAACTTGACAACAATTTGGTTGTTGTACAAATATAATAAAGTTCAGTAAACAATCTAGGTTGCCTCATAAACAGTTTAATGGGGCTTTACAAGTGAAGACTTTGCCTAAAATGGATTGTCTATGTGTTTAGGAGTTTGATTGTATTTTATGAGCTTTTATGTTATCTACACTAATATGTGCAGGCTCTTGACATTATATGGGAAAAAAATATCATCAGCTTAATGTATTCACATTTGGAGGAAAAATTTTATACAGAAGAAGCAACAGTTGTGGATAATCTTGCCTCTCAGTGGTTGCAATATGAACCTAAAGAGCAGCTTAATATAAAGAATCTTGTTTTAACTCTAACTCAACTACAAACCAAACCAGATGTTAGGAACGTTGCTCTAACTAATTTATTTAATCATCAGTTCTAATCGTTACTGTTAGTCAAGCAATCTGTGAACTTAAGCATATATGCCTTTTTTCAAATTGATTTTTACACATGTGACATTATATACACCCATTTTTTAAAATTGGACAACCTTGTGCGATTTCTACAATTTCTTTGAATGTTCAATGTGGCTGAATGCAAATAAGAGTTTTTTTTATACTATATGCATCTATGATGGAGATGTTTGCAAACATAAAGATCAATTTGAGCATAAATCTTGAGATATTAGAACTTCAAACGTATAACTGATGATATGTTTATTTTTTCCTTTGAAAAGACCAATAGAAATTTTGACTTGTTTGGTTAGAGTATGTTTATAGAAATTTTGACTTGTTTGGTTAGAGTATGTTTATAGAAATTTTGACTTGTTTGGTTAGAGTATGTTTATAAAATACTTTCTTATTTTTGGCTTGTGCAGTTATTTTCTTGAGCTTTTGGGCTGAGGTGCATTACAATTCAATTTATCCGGAAGGAGGTAAACAGTTAACTTTTCATGATATGCATCTGCTGGAATATAATACAAATGAAAAGGGGACACTTGAAGTACAAAGGATGATCTTGGAAATGAATTTTCTATCAAACCTGAAACCTAAAATGTTTTTTCTTGCTGCTTGTTCTCAATAGTGTTTTCATACTCATTGAAAACCTTTAAGCTTGTATTCAGTGTTTGGATTTATTCTATCCTTAGTCTTCACTTGTAAAGCCCCACTTGCCTTTGGATTTAAGCTTGTATTCAATGTTTAACTGCCCCACTTTTAAATGAATAATTAATGCGGCTTTACAGTTAATACACGTGCACTATTAATGAATAATTAGAATAACATATGCACCATTTTCATTAATGAAAGTGTTGCCTCATAAACAGTAAAATAGAACAACAATAAATAAATAAAACAGGAAAAATAAATTATATAACAAACATGGGGACAAAATAAACAATACCACACACTTACTAAGATAAGAGCCAGAAATGTGCAGTTGATCCTCACCCAAGAACACCTCACAGAACTGGGAAATCAGCTGTAAACAAATCTTAACATGAATTAAATCACTTGATCTAAAATACTGTATAGCTACAAAAGTTTTGCATAACATCCATACAAAACAGAAAAAAAAAATTATATAACAAACATGGGGACAAAATAAATAATACCACACACTTACTAAGATAAGAGCCAGAAATGTGCAGTTGATCCTCACCCAAGAACACCTCACAGCACTGGGAAATCAGCTGAAAAAAATCATCACAGTAAAAACCAGCAGCAAACATAAAAAAACAGTTAAAGGAAATAATAGAAGAGAAGAGAAGACCACAAGCTGCTTGATTCTTATTCACCTATGACAATTAGCTTGATCCTTAGCAAAGACCAGAATTTCTTTAGTTGGAAGTGAAGTTGTATGAGGAGCAAAAATCAGAATTTGTTTAGTTGGAAGTGAGGCTGAATATATGTGGTTGGGTTTGGTTAAGTTTGGCCTCTCAAAAGACATTGTGCTTATAAAGTGCAATGTCTTCTCTCCTCCCATACGACCACTCCAAGACCAAGTAAAAACTAAAAAACCAACAAAGCCACACACGAGAAAAAAAAAAACTCTCAAACCATATATGGAAAAAACTCATCAAATATGCATGCATATGTACTCTTGTTTTCAGCAAGAGTACAGTTTTTGTGTACATTTTTATTTTATCTTTCTCCTTAAAAATCTTTCTGACATGAATTTTTTTTTTTTTTTTGAAGAAAGTATGGCTGCTTGATAACAGCACAAAATCACAACGTGCAAATTTTTTTCCTGTTGGCAGCTTTTGTTTGGGATATGAAAACATGAAAGTGGTGGACTGACATTACTGTTAAAACATAAAGGTGAAAAATAATAAACTTAAAATAACCTAATACTCAGTGGATAATGTGAAAGACTAGACTAAAAGATAAGAAAAAGTAAGCATATACCAGTTGACTATTTTCATGTTTTTTCGTTGTATGTTTTTTATTTGGGTTTATTATTTTTATCCTTTATAATTTGGCAGATATGACAGCACAACATTTTTATGTTTTTCTGTCTACTTTTTCTGATCTGCAGGTTGAACCTGCTTTCTCAGTAAACAGGCACCAGCAAATTTGACAAGTTCCTTTCAAATGCATAAACTGCAGTGCAGTTGGGTGAGAAATTAGAAGAAAAGAGGCGTAACATTGAAGAAAGGAGCCGACACATTGTTGAGAAGATGCGTGGACCGTGAAATTGGCAGCAAATTGCATTGCTGAATGGGGGAATGTGAGGCATCAGGTACTTGTTTCTCTGATGATAAATAGATTACTAACATCCCTGGAATAGAGAAATCAGCTGTGATTCATGCTTGGAAGAGATTGTTGTACATAAATCATTCAGATCATTATACTCGTGCTGATTAGGTCATAATATAAGTTTACATTGCAAAATAAAACAGAAACGTGGTAGATAATTGAATATACATTCATACTTTATTTTCTTAAAAAACTGCTCTTCAATCTTACAGATACAACTGGAGCGTAAATTTAAAGCATAGTGTCTTCTATTGATTCATAGCCATGTACTGTGACATAGAAGCTAGGAAAAAGATTCCATATTAGTAATGTATTTGGCGTGCCACACTGCCAATAAACAGACTTCAAAGATGTGAAAGCTCAGTTTTTTAGTTTTTCACATTATCCATTGAGTATTAGATTATTTTTAGTTTATTATTTTTCTGCTTTCAGTTATACAGTCCAGCACTTTCATGTATTTTCGTTGCATGCTTTTTATTTGGGTTGAACAACTTTTTTTATGTTTTCCTGTGTACTTTTTCTACACTGTTAATGACAAGTCCCTTTCAAATGCATAAACAGGAATCAGCTGTTGCTCTGCAGGTTGAATCAGTGGAATCAGTAATAAATACGTGTAAAACTGGATATGTGCTCTGCAGGTTGAATCAGTGGATAAATACGTGTAAAACTGGATATGTGTAAAACTGAAAACAGAGCACTAACGGAAAACAAGAATTTCCGTTAGGCTCCGTTAAATAGCGACTTATATATATAGAAGATATATATATATATATATATATATATATATATATATATATATATGAATTTAGAGAATAACTTCACGCAGGACTATCCAATAAGTCTCAAATCACAGAATCCAATAGGCGAGTGCCACGTAGAGCCCACAAAGGGAAAAACATGTGCTGCGTGACTGAGGAACCCAAGCCAACGAAACCATTTATCTCTCTCTCTCTCTGTGTGGCGATGGAGGATAACCGAAACTTTGCTGGAGCCTTGTCGCCGGTTTGTCATCGGCGGAGTGAGATCAGAGAGTGAGAGAGATCGAGGGCAAGACTTACCCGCGTCGATGAAGGCCACTTGCGGCAGTGGCATGCGACGGTGATGGATTCTAGGACTCACGAAAATCACAGCTGCAATGGAGATGCATATATTGAAATCCATTTTCCTTCAAATAAAAACTTGTGGCCTGATGATTCTCGCGAAGGGTTTCGGTCGAGCTCCTCTTTCTCTCCCTTTCGATCACTGCGAACCCCTTCCTGTCATTACAAAAATAATCACCATAACTACAATAATCCCAAGATCCCCACTGAAATTATATCCAGCCCCATGCAACTACTACCCATTTTGATTTCAAGAAGCTCCAAAAGCACAGAGGACAAAGTTTATTTTTTCAGTTTATAGAGCTTTGTTTGCTTTAACGAAATCATATTCACTGACTATCTATTTTGGTTTCAAGAAGCTGCAAGAGCACTGATGACAGATTCTATTTTCAGATTGAAAAGGTTTGTATGTATTAAAGAAATCATTTTTCTTTGTTTTATTCAAGTTCGACTGCAATGATTTTCTTTGAATTTAGGAATGTGCATCTTGAGAACTTTGTTGGATATTGATAGTTTTATGGATCAGAAGGGGTGCGCCGGTTTGGTCGTTTTCCGTCGAAAGGAGGGACGGGGGGAGGGGTGGGTGTTTCCTGGGATATAAATTTGCCCAAAATTTCCTTACTACGGTGTCAGCAGACGTAGACTTTATTTTTGTGAAACGCTGAAGTGGCAGTTTCGTATTGGTGTCCGTTAAAATCCATCTACAGGATGGACCTGCCCAAAGAGGAGCTGATGAATTTATGATGGGTTCCATTCTTGTCATTGTCGTTGTTATAAGATTAAGGCTAGAGTCACCGCTGGAGCCACCACTGCTCTAGCATATGTTTTTTTATATTTTTTTTTATAATTATTTTTATATAAATATTTTTAACAATCTTAAAAAAATAAAATAAATTTATAATATTATTAAAAATAATTTTTTAATCATAAAGTAAAAAAAATTATAAAATTATAAAATTATTTTTTAATAATATTATAATTTTTTTATTTTTTTAATATTTAAAATTATTAAAAATATCTATATAAAAATAATTATAAAAAAAATAGATAAAAAAATACATAATAGAGCCAGCGGTGACTCCAACGGGAGCCACCAGCTGTTGCTCTATTATTTTCCTTATTATAAAGCAAGTAAGATTCCACCTACCTACGCCAACCATAACCCCTCATGTACGTGAACATAGACTTAACTTTCGAGTTTCCCCTTAAATTCATGGTTCCCCCTATGTGTGTATATAATATGGTTTTGTTATTCATCATTACAATTCATCTCACACTTTACTTAGTTTATTTATTTTTTATGTCAGACTCATTACCCATCACTCTAATTTCAATCTCTCTCCAAACTCTTCCAATCTCATCAAGCTTTCTCTTTTCGACCTCTCTCTTCTCAAGCTTTCTATTATTAAATTCTCTCTCATCGTACTTTATTGAGAGGGGACTGAGATGGAGAGGTTAGGATAAGAACTGGTTTATTTGTTAGTGAATCTGATTTGTCACATAAAATATGAGGTATAGAATAGTGAATAATAGCTAATGCGTATATTAATTTATATTAAAAAGGCCAATACTGATGTACTTACATGCACGTGTAATGAAAATAGGTCCCGTTAAATCACAATATTAATTAAAAAAATCTAACTCATCTTTCGAGATAATTATTTATAAGTATATCAACTTTTTTCTTCATTCGATACAGCAAAACAAGATGAATTACCTAATAGTCATATATGTCAGTTTCAAGATTAATTAGGCCTAGTTTGAATAGCATGATTTATAAATAGTATTGAGATATTTGAGTTGAGATAAGTTAGAAATGATTTTGATTAAAATATTTTACGGGATTTTAAGAAATGAAAGAGAAAAAATTGAATAAAAATATTATAAAATTAAAATATTGTTATAATATAAATTTTTAATATATTTTTTGTTTTGTAATTTGAAAAAATTGAATTATTTTTTATATTTTGTTTAGAAGTTTGAGAAAATTTTAATAATTAGGTAATGATTAGATGAAAAAAATTAAAATTAAAAAATGTTTGTATTTATAATATTTAGATATTAAGATGAAATGAGATATGACATGAGATGAGATAAAATGTATTTATTCTTCCTGCACTAATTAAAAGATTAATATCAAAATTAAAAGAAATAAAATAAAGTATTTCAATCTTCCCCTATCACAAATCCCTCTAATTTGATCAAACCACTCAACCAATTATATACATATTTTAATATTTAATTGTCATTTAACTAACAAAACTTTTTTTTTTTTTTTTTGAAACAAACTCATTTCATTGATACTGAAATTAGTACATATTTCTTACACAGTGGAGAGTTTTCTCCAAATCCACTATGCAATCTGAAATAAGAAGAGCATTTTTAGCAAGAGTGTGAGCTATTACATTGCCATTTCTATTAACATGCTTAGCGATACAAACATCAAACATGCTAATAGTAGACCTTATGTCAAACGTGATCATTCCAAAATAGCTTTGATCTAGTGTTTGCTTCTGGATCCTTGCTACTACTAGCTCAGAATCTCCTTCCAATATGATCTTGTTCATACCCAGTTCCATAGCAAAAGTAGCTGCTGTCAATGCACCTACTGCTTCAGCAATTAAAGGATCTGGATTGAGGAATTGATTCTTTCTCATGGTGGCTAAGTAATTACCTTCCTCATCTCTAACTACAATGTCTATACCAATCTTGAAATGCTTTTTATCCACTGTCACATCCCAATTCACTTTGCAAAAACTTAAAGGGGGTGCTTCCCCATGTTTGTGTCCTCAAATAACTTCTGCTATGATGTTGATTCTTTGTGTTGGCTCCTATTACTGCAAGATTAAGTTGCATCTGTTGAATTCGATGTTGAACTGTTTTAGGACCAATCATAACATTGTTGAACACTTTATCATTTCTTCCTTTTCACATATTCGATAGAGTCAAAACTAATTATTCCATTTCCTCCTAGTGTAATTTGTTTTTCTGCAAGAAGTTCTTTAGTACTCTTGACAAGTCTAACAAAACCTTAGACATTACTTCATGCCTTACTTCAGCGGATTGCTTACTTTTTAGTATTTTGCTAAATTAGTTTTTTTTTATTATTATTATTATTATTAATAAGTGAAACAAAATGCTGTATGACCAAATTAATAAACAACCCTTCCGTTGCTAGAGGCCGGTCATTGAAATTTGCATCAACTGCACTTCAATGTGGAGCATGAATTTAGAAAAGGGTGGCTATACAGCCACGGCTCTCATCCCGCTGGAGCCACATATAGGGTAAAATATAATGTTTTTATTTTATTTTATTTATATATATATATATTTTTAAAAAAAATTATAAAATATTTTTTAAAAAATAAAAAAATTATAATATTATTAAAAAATACTTATTTAATTATTAAGTAAAAAAATTATTAAAAAAATAAAAAAAATATAATGAGATCGAAGCTGAAATCGGAAACTGTGAGAGTAGTATTATTTTTTAAAAAACTGGCGGTGGAACTAACATTATCGGACATGAGATGTCACGTCAATCTATAACGAAATTGTAACGTACCATTCAATTTGATTAATGTTTTTGGGAATAAAAGGTTTGAACAAAAAATATGGGGCCACAATGAGTTCCAAATTAATAGTCGAGGCATTTACTCGTGTACCATAAAACAGGTATTTACATGTGTATAAAACAGGGATACATTGCACGAGGGCAATTGAGTCATAGACACTTTCGGCCGCAGAACAGCCCAAGCTCGAGGATTCTTCTTCCCACAAAAATACAACCTAGTAAAAAAGTTCACCAAGAATTCCGGACGACGACGACGACGAATCTCTAAATTCCTAATATCCCCTCGAAGTCCGCGGAATTCTGTTTCTCGTCCCCGGTTTCTTTGAGATTCCGGTGGCGACAGCTTCTGGGTGAACAATGTTGTGTAGAATGGTATCGCTGGCGAAGAAGAAGAAGAAGGGAGCAGTCCCGGTCTATCTTAACGTGTACGATCTGACGCCGATTAATGGGTACGCGTATTGGGTCGGCCTTGGGGTGTACCATTCTGGCGTGCAAGGTTTGATTTTATTTTAATTAAATGGGCCATTTATTTGCTTATATTCTTTTAATGTGGAGGCTGTATTCATTTATTCATCTTTTTAACCATTTCGATGGTTTGGGGTCTGTGTGGGTGTGCTATGGAAGTGGAGAAAAATGAATGAAAGAAAATAAAAGTTGGGTCTTTACCGGCTAATTCAACTTGGGGCTGTCATTAGATGCCAATTGTTTCATTTCTCGTTTTGTGTTTAAGTTCAAATCTGTGGTCGGGTTTTGTGCTGAGTCTGCCTGCTGAGAAAACTCGAGTTGTTCAAATTGTTTCTTAGAATTGGTGAATTTATCGTGGAGATTTTTTATTATGGTATATCCCTTTTTCTTATTTGGACTAAGTATGGTATTTAGGATTTGGGAAAGGAGTGGTTTACTACGAGGAGAAGCGTTGTTGAATGTTTTTATATTTCTTCGTTCGGGACAGAAAAACAAAAAAAATTCAATCTACTAAAATTAATTTATCTATGTGGCTTAATTGTGCCGGTTTGAGTTTCTTGTTGTTCTAGCAAACAAGAACATTTTATGCTAAACTTTTCTTAGGTTAATTTTCTCGGCATTCAAATAGATGGCAAATTGGGTATAAGGTTCTGTAGTAGATATGCTTATTTGTTAACTCCGTTACATTTCTTATCACTTCTGGATTTTTACTTGATTGATGGTTCTGGATCTGTTTGATAAAACTTTATTTTGCTGTCTAATCCGATACAGTTCATGATGTTGAATACGGGTTTGGAGCACATGAGCATGCAACGTCAGGGATTTTTGAAGTTGAAGCAAAGCATTGTCCTGGTTTCACATTCAGGAAATCGATATTGATTGGAAGAACTGATCTAGGTCCCAAAGAAGTCCGGGCCTTAATGGAGAAATTAGCTGAAGAGTACCGTGGAAACGCTTACCATCTTATCACGAAGAACTGCAATCACTTCTGCAACGACGTTTGTATCAGGTTGACAGGGAAAGCCATTCCTAGTTGGGTCAACAGACTCGCTAGACTTGGTAAGAGATTGACCATAACGTTGTATTCTTGTCTTTGTCTGTTTCTGTTTCTGTTTCTATGCCTGAATTATTAGATTGCATGTTCAGAAAGTTTTTTAAAATTAAAGAAAACCAAGACCTTTAACAATATAGGTTTTCTGTTTGACAAAGATGCCAAAAGATGAGCGCTTGGTGTTTGGAAGTTGGAACAAACATGAAACATGGCAGAAAACCAGAATTGTAAAACAGAAAATATGAAAAAGAAAAAAAGTGAACATTGTGTATCCTAAAGAGCAGAAACCACGGTACGTGCCAATCTCTCTGTTCTCCTTTTTGGCCACGAGGCTCTCAAAATCCTCAACTGCCATCACAAACTAAAACCTCATGTTTCAACGAGATTGACACCTTAACCCCACTACACCATGCACCTGCTGCCATTAGTGTTGACGCAACACATCTCTTGTCGCACGCTTTCAAATGCCGCCACAAATTCATAGACACAACTCTTAGAATACTACCTCTGCAAGCAACACTGCTGCTGGAACCATCAAACACCTCCAAATTCGTAAATACAACTTCTTTCCTCTTTACATTGACCAAACATAAATTGACTTCCTTTGCTAATACATATCATGATAAACTCTACTGTGCATATTCTCGTTATTCTCCTTATCTTCCGTTGCATATTCATGCTATATTTTGCTCTCCGACATCACAATTTGAGTTGTTGCTACGAAATTTGTTTCCCCGAGTTAATCAGCAGCTATTTTCCACTGATAAATATCAGGGACTAGGAAGCCTGATCAAAGATCAGATGTGGCATGATATTGTAATGATCCTTTTTTTTTTTTTTTTTTAATGAATTACAGGTTCTTTCTGCAACTGTGTCCTTCCAGCAGGTGTCAGTGAAGGGAAAGTTGGGCAATTTAGTTCCGGAGTTAGGGTTTACGAAGGAGGGATGAAGAAGTTGAGGAGCCATTCAAGTAGGTTTGCATCTTTTGGAAATCCTCCACCTCTTGCTGCAATCAAAAGTGCTAGACAAAGCCGTTGTCTCCCTCCATCTTCCTCTTTGATTCATTCATCTTCTACCCTGACCTTGACTATAAAACTTTGATGGCGTCCTGGTTTGATACTTCTAGCGTTCTGTAGAATCCAACAAAAAAAGACGGGCCAAAATAGCAAGTTCCTGTCTTTTAAATTAATTGTACAGAGCTTATCTTATGGTTAGGGAAATGGCTTCTCAGAGATATTGCAGCTCTGTCAAATCCTCTGCTTTGCTTTAATGGAAAATATGTAATGTATTTAAAATCTTTAGTCTTTTTCTTCACTTATAGTTATGGACTAAATCTTAGGATTCTCTTTGCTTAGGGAGTTCCAAAGACGAAATAGAGAATACTTGTATGTATCTGTTGAGACTGAAAAATGTTGGAACAAAAGGGTTGAAGAACGAGGCAGTGTAGAGTGGGCTGGAATCACTTGCATCCCATGACTTGATTTACGTGGGCCTTGATGTTGGTCCTCCAAATCAGCCCATCTCTTTCCAGACTTTCCTTATGAGTTATATATAGTTCGTACGACGGTTATTAGCAGAACTTCATACTTTTCGGTTCGAGAAAGCATACCGCATACCCTGTCCCTGAAAGGGCCCAGCGGGCCTGAATCCTGATTTGTCTCGTTCTATTATTTTATTATTTAACCAAGTCTTTTCTAAAAAAAACATGGATTTTAAGAATATATATATATATATATATATATATATCGTATATTTCAACGGACAAATGACAATTTAATTGACTGAATTTGAGCAATTGAATCGAACCCAATTCGAATGAAAACTTAAGATGCTATTTCTGTGGAAGCTATGATAGAGTGGACTCCGATTGACTTCTTTTTCTAAAGCGTTACAACCATTTACCCTTGCGTCTGTGGAGAAATTTGACATGGTTATAAAGAAGACTGGTACAAATTAAGAAGAGGCGACGATCCCTGGCCTATAAAAGTCATGGGGCCTCTAGTTATTATATTGCTGCTCGCTGTATATTAGGTTAAAATCCGGCCTTAAAAATAAAGTACCATGCATGCATATGCGTGATTGACTGCTCTTTCTTATATATATATATTTATAATATAGTAACATTAATTTTTGTAAAAACTCTCTCATGTAAAGTACCAGGTGGTTGCTTTTAAGGTAAAGAAAAAGAAAAGGCTTACCTAGTTGTAGTCATAAATATCGACATAAAGTAACAGATTATGATCCGCACGTAACCCTGTTCTCGGAATCTTACTAGTTGTTCGATCCTCAACGAGGTAAACTACTTTACTCATTCAACATCGATCACAAAGTCGTCTTGCATGCATTAAGAAGAATAAAGCGTAGATCTAGAGCATTACTCGGGGAACTTAATTGAGCGATATCGATCATGTATATTATATATATGATCGACTGGAGCTCCTCAGGACTAGTGGTTACTTGAGGGTCGAACTCTTTCTCATCCGGCCTTCACCAGCTAGCTAGAGAAAAATAATATTTAGTAGAAAAATAATATTTAGTAGAGAAATGGTTATTTGATTGATTTATCACCCACAATGATACGCGTCTCATCCATTCATGATGTGATTGAACGCTTATCCTTTTATTAATGTCAAACTTGAATTAATATGTTATAGTTACGTGTGTGTGTGTGTGTGTATATATATATATATATATATATATATATATATATATATATATATATATTCACAGGAGCTAATCAGCGGGGCCATCCCCCCCAAAAAGGCTACAGCTTGTTACTAAGGTCCGTTACTTACATCCTTATAAATTTATGTTATGTCCTCGATCGATCGGCCAGTTCGTGGCTTTGGCATGCTTCACATACTCAAGACATTAACAAGTTGTGTCTGTATATATATTTTTAATAACAAGTTGTATATTCAAGTTTGATATAATCGTGTAAAACTTAAATTGATCGATTTGGATTAAAATCTCGTAATTAATTTCTTTCTTCAATCAATGTATTGACATTAGCTCTTGCCTGCCTACATATATAACAATTTGATAAAGGAATTGTTAAGAACAAGGCAATTTTTGGATCGACTTTCTTGGATTATTTTTGGGCAGAAGCTACCGAAGGTACGTTCACGAGCCCGCGGAACCACTACAAACAACAGCTAGCTGCACAAAAAGACAAGGCATGTGGCCGGAAGGAAACTTGGTCGTATGAGTCTATGACTCATATGGTCGATTTTTTTTCCTTTTTTTTAATCATTCTGAACAGCCCATTTTCCAACACCTTTTTTTCAGGCAACTCCATTTTAAAACCCATTTGGTCAATTTCCCTTATAATTATCTAATTTTAATGCCGTAACCGTCAGGCAAGTGGATTTTTTTTTCTCGTTTTAGACATATTTAATGATTAAACTAATCCTTTAATGATGTAGCTCCAATTGATCCAAGGCATAGTCAAGCCATTTAGATTGGAAATTGATATACTACGTATTTGTTTATAATAGAGATCACTAAGAAATAGACTGCTCCACATGCGATCTTGTAGTCTAGCTTGTACGATGGTCAATAATTACTTGGAAAACGCATGACAATTATTGTACCTATTAAGGATGTTGGAAATGGTAGAAGAAGAATATCGCACCGTATGGCCAGAAAGAAAGATCAAGAGAGAGAGAAAAAAAAAACCCTGTTCTACTTCAAACTCAAGACAATTACTCGGACCAGCAGATCGTGATGAGACAGAGCAAAAGCAAAGAAGGTCGCTGAATGCGTTGCACCGACATATTAAGACGAGTTTAATATTTCCCCTGGCTATAACTTTAGGCCAATTTCTGGTCGACAAGCAGATTTACCTGTAATTAGCAACTTGTGGGACTTGGTCAACCCACGAGAGTTTTCGCACCATGAAGAGTCTTCGCACCATGACAAGAAGTATCTGATTATTACGTAATCGTTTTATCATGTGCTTAAAAGATGCAAACCTACCCTAAAGCACTTGAACAAACTCAGCTACTTGCATGTGAGCTTTTTCTACAATAAATTTGGATATACATGACTATTAACTAATTTACGCATGCACCTGTACGTACGTTACTACGTATACGTCTAGTCTACCCATTTTTCAAACCAGATTTAGCAGCAATATCTTTCATCAAATTGACAATACGTTGATTGATTGTATTGAAGTACTAATACCTTAAGAAAATGAATTTGTATAAATATGGAAGGAAAAATTTAATATATTTCTTGGACTAGGGCAATATAATTAACTATTTTCAATCGAATCATATATTTATGATCATTTGTGTCTTGTTATATATTTAATCAAGTTTTGGAAGTGATTCTAATTTTGATTTTAACCAAATTTTTTGTAGGATTCTTGTTTATTTACATATTTATTTTTCATATAATAATTTAGATTTTTACATTTATGAAAAAATCTTAATAATTTCAAATTTTTACAGCTATTTAAGTCCGATTTGTGGGTTTTAGAAAATAATTTTGAATTTTACTATCAATCAATAATTTTCAGAGTTGTTTTCTTTGTTTTTTGGGCGAACCTCTTGTCTTCTCGGTGTTGATCATAGATTCATATGTTGGAACTAGCCGCCAGAATTATCTCAATTATGTCCGAGATTAGTTGGCATCAAAGCTTAAGCATCTTTCCTGGGGTTATATCTCATTAGTTTCCATGGCTGGTGGTCGTGGTCGTTGTCGTCATGGGCAGGTTCCGAACGAGGAAGTATTGCACTATGATCGCATCATTCAGGATGTGATGATTGAGGGTTTGCAGAGACAAATTGTAGAGTTAAACCGGTGTCTAACGGCAGAGGATATTCACGTTCGGGAGATAAAAGATCATGATTCCAATTCTAATTTTGAAAACTTGTATCACAATCATGCTCTATTTTGGGAGTATCGTGGTAGGTAGGAGCATCATGGGACCTCGGTTTCAGAGTTGATTTACCTGAATTTACTAGTACTCTTCAAGGTGAACGTTTCATTGATTTATTGGATGAGGTTGAGTGGATTTACTACTCTGATGAAGAAGAGTTTGAGGATAGACCTTCTTCCATAGGGTGAAACTCTATGCCAATCTACGATACATATCCCAATGAAGATAACTTGGTGGATGAAATAACTATTTTTATTGGAAACATAGAAAATTTGGAAAAAGAAAATGGTGGTGAAGTCTTGAAGTTTGAAGATCATGAAACAACTTTTGAGGCAATTAACTATGTTGATTTTCTTGAAGTTGAGAATTTTTTTTTTCAAACTCTCATATGCAAAATATATTTTTGCATTTGAGATGTATGAAAAAAACTTAATTTTGGAGTATAAGATGCTCAATATTATTTTATTTCTAACCGATCAAATCAATTTTAGTTTTTCCATGATCATTAGAACGATACAACAAAAGGAAAGAAAGATTGGTCTAATTAGACATCCAAAAAATCGAGGCAAGAAAGTTTAGAATTCAATGACGAATTCTCTCAAACTCAGTGATAATTGTGCAAACCCAAATTAATATGAGGTATCTAGGTCCAAATTTTATGTTGATTGCATTGAAGTACTACTATCTTAAGAAGATGAATATGTACAAATATGGAAGGAAAAACTTAATATATTCCTTAGACTAGGGCAATATTAGTTATTTTCCATTAAATCATATATTTATGATCATTTGTACATTTTATTTATGTATTTATTTATTAGACAATAATTTAGATTTTTACACTATTGAAAAAAAACTTCATAATTGCAAATTTTGCAGCTATTAAGTCTGGCTAGTGCCAAAAGCCTATGTCATAATTGCCATAATCCTCAACCTCCAAAATGAAGGTCTGGAGTTCGAAACCATCTCTCCCAAATGCATAAAAAAAAGAGGTCTGACTTGTGGGCTTTATAAAGTAATTTCAGATTTTACTATTAATCAATAATTTTCAAAATTAATTTTTTTTTTATATATTTTAGACAAATTTTTTATCTTCTCTATATTAATCATATGTTAAAACTAGCCGTCAAAACTATCTCAATTATGCGGCATCACTTAAATTATAAATATAGAAATCACTAGTTCATGAATTAGTTGAGATTGACTTGAATTCCATCCAGTACTTTCTATAATAAACTAATTAACAAGATGGTTTGATTTGTGGATCGATCGATCGCGTAATATGTGGCTTATGTATAATTATAATTAAAAGTGGAAGTTACAAGTACAGTACTGTTTCATGCATGATCTAAAGGCTAAAGGTAGGTAAATTCTATAGATTCACGGGACTGACAAGTTTTCCACGGACAAATGTGCCAGACGAAACCAGTGCCATGTGGTCAACCACGAACGTATACAAGTTTCTGTCTGTCTGTCTCCAACTACAAAACAATTTGGGCCATTTCCCATCTCTTTTCGTGCCGTTTCCTATCAGGCATTTAGACATACGTTGTGTTTTTCCAGATTGTGATTTGTGAATTGTGATCGCCCACGCTTACCGTCCAAAAAGAGTTACTTTTGTTGATCCGAGACGTGGTTAACAAAGTAGCGGTTGAGATTGGTTAGAGTAGGTTTAAGGTCGTGCATAAAAAAAGAAAAAGAAAAAGAAAAAAAGATTCTTGAAAAAAGACCCACCTCACATGCGTCTGGAACTTTCAAGAAGTCACACGCCTACTGTTGCAATTGAGATCGAACATCTCAGATCGCCAGAAGAAACACTAATTAATGATAAATACGAGTGAAAGATTCGAGAGAGAAATTATATTTGCAACGGTGAGTATACAGATGATGTTTAGTCGTTTGATACTATAAGAAAAACAGACTTTTGTGACTAATTTATTGCGACTAAAAAATTTTTCGCAATCAATTTTAGTTATAAATAGTCATTTCGCTAAAATTTACTGGTCGTAAATAAGTAATTTTCTTGTAGTGTGAAAAAAATAAATAAATATAAAATTTATATAAAAAAATTAATTTTTTAATAATAGATCTTACTCTTTTTTCAAAACGACTGTATTACATTTGTGCGTTCCACGACTGTAACATTATTCTTGAATAGCCTTCTTCTATATTTTTCTTTTTGTTCTACAACGTCTGTCTTTTTATTTATTTGATTATGGATCAGAAACGGGAAGCGTAAACATGCAACGTTTGCATATGTGGAGCTAAAATTAACAGAAGTGACGAATAATTATAATTTGAAATGAGAACATGAGCTACCCCAACGGGAAACATTATATCAAGTACTTCAATATATTGGGCTTGAGCAATGATCTGATATGTTTGACAACATTAATTACACCAAAAAATTCAGCACAGCACAAGAAGGAAAAAGAAATGATTTTCCCAGATTGTATAGACAAAGTTGTTAGATCTAGCTAAGTATGTATAAATTAAAAATCAAGATCATGAGATTATCTGAGCGTCAGCTACTACTTTATTGTTTTAGGTCCAAGAACAAATGGGTTAGTGAGAGCAAATAATATTCAACTAACATTACTAAATTGTAATGGATACCTGATGATCTCCGCAATCATCTTCACCTCTTCCAAGCATAAACCAGCAATGAAAAACCAGTTGGGCCTCCCAACTCAGTCTCCTCCGCGCTGGCCCACTCCATCACAGAACTTCCTCCAGATGACCCCGCCGACGACGACATGGATATCGACGACGACGACAAGCTCTTCCGCATCTTCCTCCACTCCACCCTACTCAACCCGTAACCCCAGCTCTGTTGCGCCCACAAAGACATCCCGTTCGCCTCCTCTTTTTCTTCTCGTTCTTCTTCAAACCTGAACATGAAAACAGCACGCCCGTCGTCGTTGTCCTTCTCGAACAACCAGTTGTACACGTCCCACGAGATCTGTACGGGCACCCCATCGACTTCAATTCTCTCATTACCTCTGAATTTCCACTTTAAGCGCTTTATCTGCAAGACCTTTTTATTATCCACGCTGAAGCAGAGTCTGGTGTCATCGTTGTAGCCACAATCTATTTGTATTTCCCTCATTCTGCCTCCAAATCTTGCTCTTGTTGCGCAGATTTTGTTGGCAAAGACATGTTCTCTTTTCAGGACTAGAACTTGGGAACTTTTAGGCTTTTGGGCTTTGGTTTTGGAGTAGGCTTCTTTGGTGTAATCGCCAACGAGGAGGGTCATTTTATTGTCAAAAACAACGGCGATGTAGAACCCGGAGTAGGGTTCGGGTCCGGACCCAAACTTGGCTTTGGTCAGGTCCCAAAAGATTTGGGTGTTGGAGTTGAGCTTCTTGGATCCATACTTTTTCCAGAAGATAAGCGGTTTGACGTGGAGGTGGAAGGAGTATTGGGAAGGAAGAGAAGGAGGAGAGTCAAATGGGTGGTGATGGTGGTGGAGGAGATCGAGGTGGAGAGAGTGGCTGCCGAGAAGGGAACGAGACCAGGTGAGGGAGAAGAGGCCGAGGTGGGTTTTGTAGAGGCAGGTGGTGAGGTTGGGGTTGCCGGAGATGGGCGGTGGTTGTGGTGGAGAGTGATGGTCATCGGAGGTGGTGGATGGGCAGAAGCAAGATGGGAAGGAGGAGGAGGAGGAGTTGCGAGACATTGTAGATATTTTGGGTTTTGTTGTAAGGTCCGTAACAAGGTATTCTCTTGCTAGGGTTTCGTTTTATTTGTCTGCGACTATATAAGAGACTACTAGGCATGAAGGATGGTGGTTTTTATATACGGAGAGAAAAGTGGAAAAAAAAAAAAAATGTCTGGGAACTTTCCTTCTCCCACCTAAACAATAGTCTTTAGCCGATTTAGCAAATTAATAACAGCAATATTAATCTTGAGCTGAAAAGATAAGACTTTTTCTCGAGAAAAGGAAAGATATTATATATATATATATATATATATATTTATATTTTTCTAAATAGGTTGCTAGGAACAAGAGAGGAGGGAGATGAGAGATCGATGAATGGGAATTAAGTAGTAAAATGTTTGCATTCAATAAATTAGGAATTGTCAAATGTCTCGTGGTGAAATTTAAGGTATATATATATATAGTTGCACAGAAAAAAGAAAATTCAAGAAAATCTCTTAATTGATTACGTAATTATGATAGAGGCCGGAGTGATTGGAAAGGGAGGAGGGAGTGTGCGCGTCGACAATCAATATGGGGGCTACCCTGTCAAAGTAATCAACCAGGAGGCATTAATCCACCGACGAAAAAATAAAAATCAGGAGGCAGCATCCCCGTTGCTCTCCGGCCCCCACCACCACCACCCCCCAACTCTCTCCTTTCTTGCTTGGATTCACAAATATTGTACTGGAACTGCACCAACATATATATTCCCCAGCTACTGATCTGCTGTACGTGGCTGGCTTTATAATCTTTTTTTAAAAAATCCCACGCACCCTAATATTCATCTATATATATCTGATTAGCATTAATTTCGTCAAAATCATTTTTAAAATTTGATAAAAAGTATATATTTTTCATAAATTTAAAACTTCTCTATCTATAATCACACATTGGATTATCTATTAGATTCATCAAAATATAATATAATATTATTTTTCTAATAATAATTTTTTTAATTTTTTTTTCATATTTTACAATTACACTAACCATATGTACATTAATAATTTAATTTGATACTTAAATTATTGTTTCCTAACTATTTTTTTTAACTTAATTACTCAACAAACACATTTCACAAACTAATTTTCAAACCCAAACTAATAGTATGCTATATTTTGTAATAAAATAATGGGATAGACTTATGAATAGTGAGTCTTTAAATATAAAGTTGAAAATAAATTTCATGTTGCTCAAAGTTTGAGTTTTGAGCTTTACCGAATCCAATGCCAGTGTTTTAACTTTCAGTCCATTCAAATTTTAGACATTTCTTCATTTTACTGAGACCGTTGCCAGTGCTCTAAGGCTTCATTTGTTTTTGTAGATGAAATAAGATGAGTTGAAATTAAAGTTAAAAATTATTATAATATTTTTTTCATTTTAAGATTTAAAAAAATTGAATTATTTATTTTATTTTGTGTGTAGATTTAAAAAAAAATTATAATGATTATATAAAAAGAGATGAAATGAATTGAGAAAAGTTGTAAAAACAAACTAGACGTAATTCAAAGGATAAATTTCTGTAGAAGAAAATATCAGCGCTAGCCTAGCTGCGCATTATGAAAAATATTCTAAATATTAATGTTGATGAGTACGGTTATTTATTAATTATATATAGATGATATATAATTAGATATCATGTATAATTTTCGTTTTTTTCCCCGGCTTCTAATAGGTAGCGTCGATTGCTACTTTGGAATTGTAGACTACATTTTGGTATTTTTAAAGAAAAATTAAATTAAAACGTTGAATATTAATTTATTTATTTTCTTACTCTGTCCCATGCATGTGAAGCCACATGCGCGCACTAGGTCTCGTTTGTTAGATAAAATGAGACTGAGATGAAATTTTTTAAAGATATATGTAAATAGTATTGAAATATGTTGAGTATAAATGAGATAAGATTATATATGTATTTATTTATAGAGATAAGATGGGATTAATTTGGTTTTTTTTAAAGTATTTACGGTGGTGGGACCCACAACCAATAAAAATGTTTTCAGAGTTACATTTCGGCGTTTTCTGTGATCTGTGTTGCGCTTTGCCTTTTTTTTTTTTCATTTCTTTTAATACTGGTGGGATCCATTTTTAATTATATTAGTTTTTGTATAATAAAATATAAACAAAATGGTGGAAGGTTGTGCATGAACAGTAACACAAAATGAAAACCAATTTTTGACATTTTCCTGAACGTGTCCGTATAAACTAATTTAATCATGTAAAACAGTAAACCAAGTCAGACAGTAGTAGATTAGTTTTTTTTGTACAAAACAGTAATTTCAGATCATTTTTTTCAATATAGTACAGTTCATAAATAGTAAATAAATTAATGAAAAATGAATATTTATTTTCAGAGATAATCTATCCATACAAAACTTATAAAAAATTTTAAAATTTTGTGTTTCATCCGTATAAGCAAACGAGGCTTATTTTACTTGTAACCAATCTCAGATACATATTTAATTGCAAACAATGACCTTAAGCAAATACAAAACATTTTTCTTTCTATACATTAATATGTAATTGATCATTTTTATTTTTCTATTTAAATATATATATTGATGTGTAGATATATATATATATATTATATTTATATAAAAAAGATAAAAATAACAAATTATTTAATGTATTACATAAATATGTTATTTAATTATATATATGCGTGGGCGCGCGCGCGCATGGACGTGATACGGACGCATTGTTATCAATATTCTAAAATGAAAAATTGGAAATTAGAAAGTCAAGCTAGGGAAAATATAAGCATCGAATGTTTGAATTGTAAACAGCATGTTTCGGCCTGTTTGAAATTTGAATGAGAAATATTCGGAAAAGCCAAAGTCTCAAAACGTGTCAATTACTATAAAAGAGGCTTCTAAAGAAGCCAGAAGCAGTCTTTTTTTTTTGTTTTTGAAAATCCTTCTGGCCTGCCAAGTTATCACGTTGTTCTCTTTATACCGTATTTGGACTTACTCCGCAAGTTCATATTATATATGTATAATATACGATGCCGTTCACTTCCTTCCATGTCATAGTCACTACTTTAATTTCCCTGGACTAACTTCACAAATAAAATGCGTTTATTTATTACCGATTATGACATTTATTTATTCTAATTCCTTTTATTTCACTCCGGTGATGCCATGTTTTGGCCCACCTCAAATTTTTCTGTACATTTGTTTTTCCTTAAAGAATTTTAAGAAATAATATTGAGTACTACTGTGGGGACGTCTGAAATTTATGATCCAGATGTTGGCACCATCAATATAGTTTAATAAAAATAAAAAATAATATATTCAAATTGAAAAGTCACGTGATATTACATGATGGTCCCACGTCAAGATGGTTAACCAAATAGCAATATTCAATAATAATTACAATCTTATAATGTGAAAGTATGCGCAGTCTTTTTAAGAAATAAATAAATTTAAGATTTATATGAAAAAATTATTCTTTTAATGATAGACCACACTTTTTTTAAATATAGTGTGCGGGACTTATACATCTAATTATTAAATTATATCTAACATTATTCATGAATTTAATAATCATTGAATTGTTTACAAGTATCGCTTTAATATGTCTGAACAAAGCTAAATAATTAATTTTCTCATTAAGGAAATAATACGAGTGCCATTTCTACAGATTTATAAGGATCCTCATGATTAGGATTCATATATATATATATATATGCTAAGTATTACCTTATAGACGTTTTCTTTACAAAAAACACTGCATTAATTGACCGACGCTAAGGGTTTAATTAAATGAATTGTTTGACGAGGAAAATTGATTGTGAAATTCATATATGACTTCAAGTACTATTGATAATATTCCGTACGTACTAGAAACTTGTCACCCTGCAAGTTGCAAACAAGATGATTGAACCTAGACAGAACTTAAAAGATCGATTGAGAGGCAGGCCACCGAATAAGTAAAAAAAAGAAAATTGCGTTTTTTTAATTTATTTTTAAACGTTTTTTAAAATTTATTAAATAATTTTTTATAAAAAATAAAAATCAGAAATTCATTTCAAAATCCTTACTTTTCTCGAAAATAAATTCAAATTAAGTAAAAATAAATAAAGATAAAAAAAATTCAAATTTTGATTGCAAATATCGTCATATAAAAAAATACATGAAATGTGTATCGTATATTAATATTATTGTGTTTTTTCAAATAATTAATAAATATAATAAAATTCGTTTTTTGGAGTCTCTCTCTCAATTTAGATCCAAAATCTGAATAGAATTTATATATATACAATAAGAGATTTTTTGAATCCAATCTTTAAGACCACTTTCGTTAACTAACGTACGTATATTAATTAGTTCTCGAAAACATGATTACGGTCATGAAAACAATAGAAAACTACCCGCGGATTCCTGACAATGTGAAGCATACATACATACATACATACATATATATATATGTATGTATGTATGATGATCCATATATATCTATATATGTATGTATGACAGGAGTTGAAGGCCATGAATAACATGGTCGATAAAGGAACAGGCAGCGATGCCCCAGTTGTTTTTCTTTAAAATTGTCGTCATCAACCGCGCTTATACTTTCCAATGTACACGAGACGGACATTATTGCTAGCAGGCTAGCACTATCCTATCTGGCAATCTTCTTCATTTGGTATATATCTCTCTGCTACAATACAGCGTGTGAGAGTGTTTGGTTTCGAATTTAATTATCCAGCTGGTGGGTGCGTGCGAGAGCGAGACTGCAGACAAGTTAGTACTTGTTTGGTCTGGCAAATTAAATGTACTTTTGTACGACATTTGCCTGTTCTCAGTTTTATAGCTAATTAGCTTGGCCCAACCAAGTGCGTGATAATTGGATGTACTATCATGCATGATGTTCGTGAAATTTCCTGGAAGGCAAAACGAAATTTCGATTCTAGATTAAAGTTGTTGATCATCTGAGTTCTTGGGTTGCATAATAAATACCCGCAACCATCATGTTTCCCTATCGGTTTTATTATTATTTTTTGGATGGACCGATGGAATAATATTAACATGAAAAATATTAAATGTATTTAAAAAAAATTTATAAAAAACTTATTTATCTGCATGTCAATTATTAATACGTTAAAAATTAAAAATTATAAAGTTTTTTAAAAAAATAATAAAATAAGTTTTATAAATAAATGTGTAAATAAAACTATAAATGCATGTAGTACTATTAATATACATGCGCGCATAATATGTTGATTTTGAAAAAATGGGATGAGAATAGAACTTTTTAATTGTCCTGTTTTGGTAATTGTAATATTTAGCATAAAATGTTAAGGTCGAGGTAGATAGTACAGAGAGTATCATGTTCGTATAAAAACTTTCTTATGTTAATACTTGAATTTTGAGAGGAAAGTGTAACACGTACGCATAATATTTAAAAACTTAATTTCTTATGATAATTATATATAGGTAACCAAACATTGTATCGGTACCTATATATGCAAATTCATGGTCTCGAGGTAATGGCGTATACAATATAACTTTTTCATTTCCACTGTCTGCGTTGATAAGTGTAAAACGTTTGAAAAGTCTTTGTTATACGTGTACATAAGACAAATAGTCAAAGTAAATGCAAATGGACAAAGAAAATAATAATAATAATTAAAAAAAAAATAGATTGACTACCTGTATGACTTGGAGACTCGGACTTGGTCCAACTATATTTTTGTACGCCCCCGCTGCATCATCATCTCCTTCCTCTAAATTGTTTGGATGAGAGAGCTTTGAGATCTATTTATCGAAACGCAACGTTTACGTTACCAACTCCAAAAATTGGCACGTGGGACGGGTACTGTTGGATCTATCAAGATAGTTATGATGATTTGTTCAATAATAGATAGAAGAAATATATAATGAAAGGGCATCTAAGTTGTAACCAAGGACTAAGACAGATCAGCGGCATCACCATTGTATCAATTATCAAGATGTTGCTTTGTTTACAACAATAGCGATTATCTTTGAGACAAAATACTATGTTTGGTTGTTAAAGTGACATCAATCATTTCAAACTAATTATTGATAAGACTTATTACATTTTTAACTTTTTATAAAAAAAATTAAATCTATCTCAACATAATTCATACATTCAAACACATATTTCAATCTATTTACATTTAAATATATCTCAATGCAATCCACAAAATATTACTATTTACAGAATAATTCAAATCATCTTAGATCACCTTAGATCTAAACGTAGCCATGAATTCGCTAGACACTTGCTTGTGTGAAACAAAATGAATTTTTGTTTTGGAATTTTTCGCTAGTATTAGCCTCCTTTACTTTCACAGATAAGATGAAATGAATTGAGAAAAAAGTTAAAAGTTAAATAAAATATTGTTAAAATATATTTTTTTAATACTAATTTTGTTTTGAAATTTAAAAAAGTATATTTGTTTATTTTATTTTATGTGAGAATGTATAAAAATTATAATAATTAAATAAAATGAGATAAAATGATAATAGTCGTAAAAATAAACTATGCCTCAAGTTGATGTCATGCAAGTAATAGAACTTTTTTTTCTAATTTTATTTAATATTTATAATCTTGTCATGAATTAAGCAATGATGGGATGATGATTAAATAGAGTTATAACTTTTCATGTTAATAACTTGATTTAATATTTTGATTTAAGAGAGAGTTTTTAGAAATTAAGATAATGTCCGTCATAAAAAAAAATTGTGTGTGGGGAAACCCCAGAGTTGATGCATAGTTTAGCTTATAATTTAGAGTTTTTATGTATAAGTTACGTTTATAATTTCGGTTTATTAATTGAACGAGTCTGTTTTCATTAAAAAAAAAAAAAAAAAAAAACTTTGATTTAATAGGCATAGACTTTTCCTACATGAAACAGTGAATGGATAGAGTTGTAGTACTTGTCTCCTAATTTGGAGTTTTATGACGCTTTCAAGTAACAATTCTACTACAATAAGGAACTCGATTTCAAAAAAATAAAAAAATTGTAATAAGGAACTCCCTATTGACCTTGTCAAACGTCTGAGATAAGGCTATATCGGGGATATAATTTATGAAGGGTAGTGATTCCCTTACCACGCTATACTTCCGGTCTACCACTAATTTATCTTTTTAATTTTTTTCCTCGGCAGGTCAGGACTTCATAAGCCCATTTCATCCTGCTCACTGCTCAGATCACAACTCTGCCAAAGATTTGACCGAAGCTCAGAGAAAAGTGTCAGCTTCTGACAAAAAAAAAATATAAAATTCCTTTATATCAATATACAAAGGAAAATGTTTACTTTCTCATTTTCACGTTCATCTATTTAATTTGAATTTTTAATTTTTTATTTAATGATTAAAGAAATAAGTTTTAATATATTGATTTTTTGTTTTTTATTTCAAGATTAAAGAAGTATTTTTTTAATTATGTTGTGGATTTTTAAAAAATATATATATTTAAATCTTATCGAAAATGTGTGGACAGAAGAAGTGATAAAACTGACAGCAAATTCTGAAATGAAGCGAGCGTGCAGCTCTGCTGAGGTAAAAGAAATTAAAAAAATAAACGGGTAGTAGACTGATAGTACAGCGTAGTAAAGGTATTATTTTATAGGAATAATATTTATAGTTTTAAAATTTGTATATTCTTAAAAAAATTGATAAATTTAATATCTATATAAAAAATTATTTTTAAATAGTAAATTTTACTTCTTTTTTTTTAAAAAAAATGAGCACGAGAATTAAACACTCCAACACTATATCCAGCGTTACGAATTTGTAAAATGGCAAAGGAAGATATTTATCACGATTGGACTATTTCTAAACTTAAAAACTAAACAAAAGAAAGGAACCCCACCATGTGCAAATATCACCATGTGCACTCTTTGTCAAATTTTATTGATTGTGTTTTATTATCTTGGTCATGTCTTATTCCTTCGCGAGGACGTGCCAACCACACCACCAAACAAAGCCCACCTACCGTTAAAGATATAAAAGTGAAAGGATAAGACTTTTCTCCTTACTGGGACATCTGGGCCATAGCTAAATGGGCTAGGGATAGTAGCATTCTTTTGAATTTTTTGTGGAGGAGGAGGATCCCTTGTTTTGGGCCGGTAAAAGAAGAACAAATAGTCCAAAACATTAGAACCCGAAAATGGGTGCAGGTCCACGTTGTTCAGCTGGGCCACACGTTATCAAATCGTTACTTCGGCTGCTAATTCGGCCGAAGTAAATAGATATTTTGTTATTGTTTTGAAGCTCAACTTTGGTGCATAAATAGACACCCAAAAAAAAAAAAAAAAAAAAACCAGGATTACCATGTCCGCACATGTACGTAGCAATGCCCTGACTGCCACATTCTTGTTACCTAGTTTTATGCTTAATTAATTATGACTGACTAATATATATATATATATATATATATATATATATATATATATTTCTGGGCTGATGGCATGTATTAGACACCCGCATGACCAGGTGCACCAGTCCCCACAATATTGTAAGTTTAGAACAATTTTTGTCTTACGCGATTCTTACAATTTCGACCATATCTTAACAGTGCACGTGATGCAACAGTGCTGTGATTAGTAACTGCTAGAATTGCAGAATTAATTAACAAAAAGCAACGAAACAAAGGTTGATGCATGCGACTGAAGACTGTCATATATCTAAACATTCTCTCGTCGTTTTCTGAATGTCATTGTGCATGCTGATGACCTGCTCGTCTGGCTACGTAGTTCTTTCTTACTTGTCCAGCTCTACAAAATTTGGAACCTTAATTCCTTCCCCATGATCGAATTAACAGTAATTAATTCATCTATACATCTTTAATTAAAGGACTAAACCTTAAACCTCAACATCTAAAATTATACAAGTCTAGCTAGCTAGCTCTATTGATCTTGGCCTGCAATGGGTGTTGGTCTCGATGATGAATTGAAAGCAAATACGTACCTTGACTGGGGATGTGGATGGGTCCCATGCTTGCTTTGTTTCTTTAGCATTGATAAGATGAAGGGGGTGGTTAAGGTCATGTGGATGTTGATAATCGCATGTGAAGAGAGTAGTGCAAATTATAAAAAAAAAAAAAAAAAAAGACATTAGCTAGCATGGATGGTACCCTAGCTAACCTAATGAGATTGAAATGATCTGGTTCAGGTCTTGTCTATATTTTCCAACATGAAACATGTCACTTCCACTGAACATTATTATAAAAAGATATTTTGGTGTATCAAATCAGGTTGAAAGTAATTTGGCTTTTCAGAGAGTAGGCCACCAACAACATTATCTTTCACACTCCCAAACAAAGCTCTTTGCCTTTTGGATTTTTGCATCACTCCTTTGATCCAAAAGGCATCTAAAACAAATAGTAAATTAAGCCCCCGACCACTAAGAAGAATATATATTGCAACATTTATAAATAATTGTTCATGAAAAAGGTAGAGACCATATGATTCTTACTTACTTTCACAACATTTCCTCTTGAGATTCCATACACCACGATAGGATACACAATGATTGGTTTTGACCGCTTTTTTCTCTTAGGAAGATCTATCATTTGACTTATAGGTTCTCTCGTTTTTAACTGTGGAGTGCAAATCAAGGGAGATGTTCTTTTACTATGTAATTATATATATACAAAACAACATTTCCTTAAAAAGGTTCAATTCTAGGTTCATCACTAGATAATTGCTAATGGGTAATGATAGGCTGCCGTCCACTACTGACTGCTAGGCTTGCCGCCTAGACAAAATCCTTTATTTTTATTTTTTTCATTTCATATTTTTTTAATATCTTTAAATATTTTAAAAAAATAAAAAAAAAATCAATACACTAATAGTCATTTCCTTAATCAGTAAATAAAAAAAAATTAAATATACGAACGATTAAAATGAGGAGACAAATTAAGATGACAAAGTAGCATTATTCATTGCTAATTCACCACCTAAAGTTGGCAAAATCTGATCACTATTAATTTTGTTCAAATTCACCTTATACCACTAAAAAAAGAAAAAAAAAGTGCAGGCTTTATAGCCCACAAAAAGATTTTGCAGATTCCATAGTTATCCTATCACCTAATAATTATTATAATCATCTATTTTTTCTGTGCATTTACTTGATCTACTTAATTAATCAATGGTCTTCCTAGCTAGGAATTGGTAGCTCTACCCCATATCTTATTGGGTGAGGGAATCAGTTTGAGAATTCAATTGAAATAGAATCATTAGAAAAAAAAAACCAATGTATGAACCGATAAGGAAAACAAACACAAGAAACAAAAACAGAAAAAAGAAAAAAGTGATGGGAGAATATATAAATTGTAACAATTAACCATAGTGATGAATTTGTTGAACATGATTTTTGTTAATCTCGGGTTCCCCACACTTCATCTCTACAGAAGTATTGCCTTTTTTTTTTTTTTATCATAATCAAAAGTGAAAAAAATAACAATCATGATAAGTCAAGAGCCAAAACATGTCCAATTCACTATCTTATCAAGTTATCACTTCATTCACCAGTAAATAAACCCAGCCTCCAAAAATAAACCTACTAAATTACTAAAGGTCGGGTGGGTTGAATTCCCCGTTCGAATCATTTTTTTCATCCATATCCAACCCTCATGACAATATTGCAAAGCAAGCACATGTTGGCTAAAGGATAAAAAATTTATTCTACGAAGACAAAAGAGTTGTTCTTCTAAAATAGAGGATTGAGATAGAGAAATTAAACGCAGGATGCACCCAAATTAAGAAAAAAGGTCGGTCCATGCATGTGGGTTGAAATGCATTTTGTCATTCCTAGCTAATAGTAACCTCACTAGCTAGCTTGATCAAGAGTTTTCCTAGGAAGGAAACAAGAGTATTCCGTAAAGCATTCAGCCAGCTTTCTCTATCTCAGGAAAAATCTGTCCCCTCTCTCTCTCTCTCTCTCTAAACGTAACTGGTCCTGTGGCCGTAATTTGAGAACTTTGCTACTTTCCTGCAGCTTAGATGAGAGAAGAGGATGGCCAGGTGAAATTTCATGTGTCCCCAATGTCACACTGGGTCAAACTATCAATGATGGTAAACTCAATAACATGCCATGATTTTAAACACCCTTTGCTGAATCAAAAGTAAAACAAAATAATGAGACTAAACTACTTTAGTTTTTTTTTTGGTTGTGGGGAACAAAATCAATTCCCAAACAGGTGAACAATCATGAACTTTCATGGGCAAAGATTGGACACCAAAATACAAAAAATAAACATATATTTTTTTAAATATTTGCAAGGTTTTAAGTATGAAATAAAACATTTGGGTAGGTTTGAAATCAGATGGAATGCAATAACTAAAACAAAGCTCTCAAACTAGTTTCACTACAATAAAAATATCTTTTGGGTCAATTTTTTTTTTTTAACGAAATAAAAATCGCCCCAAACAATTATTTTTAGGGACAAAATTCAAATTTTATTCCTAAATACTGACAATAATTATTTATCAATCGAGCAATAAAAATATTGCGTTCAAATTGATTATTTAGAGATGAAAAATGTCTTCCTTAATAAATTTTTTGTTCAAACGGTACATAAAACATTTAAATATGAAATGAATAAACGTTCGAATGGACATTAGGTACAATCGAAAGAAAAAATAGAGAGATAAAATTAATAATTTAAGCAAAAAATCGACTTACGCTTCGAATGATTTATATAACTGTTTGAATGCCAATCAAATTTTTTTTTTTTTTTTTATGGAATTGAAAATAGAGGCACTATAATTCGAATGCTTTATATTTCATTTTATCAGTATTTTTTTACAACGGAAGAAGTTGTATTAAATAATATAACTATTCGGACATTAAATTTAGCGTTCAAAGGTAAAATAAGAACTTGATCAAGGAAATAATGCTGTTGGAAACCTTGTTAAGTTGCATTAGGCGATGTATGCTGTAAACATGCACGAGCGCGCATGCGTACATATATATATAATATGCTTTCCAATGTCTCGCGTCGAAAATATTCCCATCAATATTACAATTGAAGTCACTTAAGGTTATTATAAAACAGGGTGAGCTTCATATACGATGTTTTAATAAGTTTTTCATAATGTTTTGACTGAAATTTTCATTCTCAGTCTAAAATATTTCCCATTATAATAGACATTTTCACCTTCAAAGCAAGAAAAGGTGATGCTATTTGATACGGCCTCAAATTTCTCGCAGGTATAAGCTGCTTCCGCAAACCAAAATTGGGTCAAACCAAAGCAGCTTGCAATTAATGTAGTAGAGGAGAGCCACATGCACAGCCTAAATATCTACTTATTGTCTTCAACTTGATAAGATCCAGACGTGGATATGAAAATGACATGAAAAAAATGATGAGAAAATTAACTATATTCTGAAAACCTCAATCAATTTAAATAATTTCCTTGAAAGGAAAATTGTAACAAACGCACCCAACAAAAAAAAAATGGTAACGACAGGAAAAAGAAACTGCATGCATCTCTAAAACCTACACAACGCAACATTGATAATGTGAAAATGAGCAATTTGCTTTTAATTATCTGTTGAGTCTTTTGCCTGGAAATTAACAAAAATTGATGTTCCGAAATTTCTAGTATATAATGACTTTGTAAAATATATAAATGTGGTTTTTTTATTTTTATTTTTTATTAATATGAATCACACACCCACAAAATCATTAAATGTGGGGTTATAAGAGAAGCTAGCGTTGGATATAAGTTAACACCCACAAATAAGATAATGTCTTTGGGAAGAAGTAATGATCGGAAGGAGAGCATGCCATATGAGAGAGAGACCTTTTTTGTCCCTTTTTCTTTAACTAAGCGCATGAAATGCAACATACACAAAGTAGCATGTCAAAAGCATTAGTAACACACTAACACACACCTCCACGGCTAGCTCCACCGTCAAGGGAGGAGAAAATTAAGCATTAAAACGTTCATTCAAAATCGCATTCAGTGTCCGGCCCTTTTCTTTACAGCGGCAATCCCAAACCAAAAGTCTTCCCCTGCGTTGAAATCGATCCAAAATCCTCTCGTAGTTTTAATTCAACAATGCCAAAAAGAAGTCCTTTATTTCCTAAACACCATGCCAGCCTGCCAGTAGTAAGTGGAAACATATCTTTTCTGGTTGACAAAGCCATTATATATTAATAGTTCCACATACCCATGCTTTTCTTTTTGGTAGATATTAAAACACATCTCTTTTCTAAGCCACTATCTTTTATACCCATTTGTTCTTTGTCTACCTGATTTAGTAGATATTCAAGTTTTATAATTTGGGCTTTTAGAAGATATTGAAATTTAAAAAAATTATATTCATCATCTCAATATACCACGTACCATATTTTTTTTCTCTTACCAAATATATAATGTATGGATGATGAGGAGAAGAATTCAATTCGTTTAAAAAGAATAAAACAAAAAATTAACAATTAAAAAAAAGAAGATAAATATTGTATGTAGTATATGAAAATGATGAGGAGCAAAGCAAACAAACTAATATCCCCATATCAATTTATTACTCTGTTTCGTGGAAGCTTCAATCCTGTACTAACACCTCCTTGCCCAAAAAAAAAAAAAAAAGACAGACTTCCTTTTTGTTTGCCTGGGGGCCCTGTTCAAGTGCATTAATCTTCGTCTGTAAGATTCGATCATTTCTCCAGTATCTAGTGGACTTCTGCTACCTAATGCGCTCCACACATACTACTTAACTCATCTACTGACGATTGAAGAACAAATGGAGAAAAAAGAAAAAGTGCATTCCCTTCTGTCAGGTTCTTTTTTACAGTACGAGTGATGCTGTATATTGACCCAACATTCATCACCAAAGACGATTGATTGAAAGCGTCGGATTTCATAGAAAAGTAGAAAAGTGCTACTATTCCTCTTATCAATCCCAACTATCTATTGAGAATACTTCAGTGACAAGCCACTTCAGGGCTTCTTTCCTTTATCAGCTTCAGGCAGACTAGAAACTGAAGTAAATAGTGCATTTGGTTTTGTTCAGTTTTAAATGGTCCGGCCTGAAGGAAATGCCAGCCTTTTTGAAGCTACCATTTCATTCATCTCATGCTAGAGACTCGACAGATCCACGTTGCAACTTCGAAAATATGGCCAGATCGTAAATGAAAGACATCAAGCATAGACTAATGTCGTACATTATAGCACAATTGACTGTACAAATAGCAGTAGCATCTTCAATTGGGTCACTTACAGCTAGTTCTAGGACCTAGCAAGGATCTAAAACATAGAAAGAGGGTCTAAAAGGGGGGAGAAAATGGGTTAAATTAGCGAGACAGTTCGTTGGCAGTGAAGAGATATGGGCTGAATTGGTGATTTGAGATGTCCTGGCCTAGGTTACAGAGCTTGAGGTGGTACAACAGAGCAAAGTTCGATAGACCCGTAATGGACCAACTCTTGAATCATCTGCTCTATGTGATCATCCTCGAGAGGCTTAAACTGCTCGGAGTTTTGGTTTTCCACTTTAACTTTCTTGATCACCCAATTGATCTCCGTTTCTTGCTCAGCAATAAGCGTCTTATCGGGCGATCGGGTACCTATTTCAAAGTGGTTTCCAGCAGGGAAGCTGGATGTGTTAGCGGGCGGCAATGCTGCCTTTTGTGGCTCCTGTAGTGATGATTTGGTCATTTGGAGTGAAGCCATGTAGCACCTATGCAGTTTAGCTGTCAAAGTGGCTGAGAGAAGTTTTGAGGACGACGACTGGGGTGCATTTGGGTTATACGGAAAGTTGGTCCTAGCTCTTGGACCGCACATTAGCCTTGCGGCTTCGTCATAGGCTCGCGCCGCGTCTTCCGCCGTCTCAAATGTTCCCAGCCAAATCCTAGTCTTCCTGCGCAAAGGAAACGTTTCTGTCAGCATGCACCGAAACTTGTCGGGTGTAACATATGCGTAGGTTTATGAACTTATATAGTTGATAGTGAGGTAAACTTACAGTAAAGGGTGGCGAATCTCGGAGACCCAAGAGCCCCAATGCCTTTGGCGAACTCCTCGATATCGCTGTTGTGGCCTGGCCATGCTTAGTCTAAAAGAGAAATGTTTTGATGGAAAGGTGCTTGTGATATGCCTGAATGAGAGAAATCAGGGGGAAAAAGGCCGAAGAGTAGTCCTAAATGAAGGATGGAGGGGAAGGAGGGGGCATTTATGTAGTTGGATTCTTTGAAAGACATTGGCTCACTGCATGACTCTTTTTGTTTTGGCCTTCTGGCAACCAATTAGCAATTGGGTCCCACTGGGTTTTTGGGTCATCACTACCTATTATCTTTTCGCTTATTGCAAGTGAAAATTTGAATTAATTACCATTAGATACAACTTAATTCACAAGAGGAATAATACCTTTTTGTCAACGCAAATCTCAACAAAACACAAGAGGTTATCTCAATATCTTCCGATGATTGTGGTATGAATACATATCATGTGTGTGCATTTGCTTAAATATAGTTTACAGGGATCAAGAACGGCGAACCTCTCTCTTTCTTGTCTCTGTTTCTGCACCCAAATCTGCATGTCTGTATATTGAAGTAGTCGTTTGGAGACCTATGCTTTGTTCATACCTCCTATATTCTTTCATATGATACGGAGAATGAGACAGAAGCCGATCCAATTACGAGTTTGTCTCATGCTAGTCAGACTCGGTACATTATGCATTGCATAAAACGTCTCAGTAACCAAAAAAATAGTTGTCGGGTAACTTGGTACTATAATTATTTTGAATAATGTAATTCATCATCTAATTATCATCATCTTCTTAGCATCTCATTATATATGTGGCATTAGATGATTAGAGACTATTTATTATATTTTATTTATGAATTTATCATCTAATATCATGTCATGAGAAGATGATGAGAAAATGAATGATGAGTAGCATTATTCAATTATTTTTTAGACAAAAAAGAGAGGACCCAGACGAAAAATTCTAGACAGAAGCCTCACACTCATGCACACCATTTAAAAATATGTGATTTTACTCTTTTACCCTTATATTTCATATTTCACCTTAAAAAAAAAGAATAAAATTATATATTTTTAAATAATGTGCAGGAGCGTAAAGTTTTTGTATAGCACGACTCGGACCAGACAGCTAGATATATAGAAAGTGGTGCTCTTGAAAAGATGATCAGGCCCCCAGTGTAGCGCTCACCATCAAATAGCTGATCCGATTAGATCATATGGCTCCAAAGGCCTCAAAATATAACCCGAGCTGCAATTAATTACCACTCTAAAGGCCGAAGAGTAGAGTGATGCTGTCATTCATCAGATGGCAATTAAAAAAGTGCTTAAAATTGGAGAATGAAAAGGAATCCGCAAGTGGAGTCATATCTCCAATTTGAATCAATCATACTGTATCATATCCTAGAAAAAAACTAATCATAATTAGCATGCTTTTGAAAAAAATATACAAACTCCGCCCATCAAATTACTATTCAATTTGTAATAAACTCCCCAACTATTGATAATCACCCCCCAAAACTATCAAGAAATTACACTTTCCCAGTACGCCCTTTACTAAAACTATGACAAAAATCATAGAAAAATTAATACACACCATGCATATATATTGTAAATAACTAACACACTTTATTGGATCATGGATATAAGATCTTATATTTCATATATGATGAATATTAAACTTTGATTGTCTTTGAAATTTTGCGAAGATTCATATCCCTATATAAGATTTTTCTAGGGTTATCATTTTTACCCATTTGGACAAATATAGAAACAACATATAGAATTCATAATATTTAATTCTTACGTCCACACTATTCATTAAGAAAAATGCTAAATGTATTTAAGAAAAACTTACAAAAAATTTATTTATCCACATGTCAGTTATTGATATGCTGAAAATCATGAAATTTGAATTTTAAAAGAAAACTAACAAAATAAGTTTTGTAAGTAAAAATATAAGTAAAATTATAAGTACACGTAGTACTACTCATTCATTAATAGCATTTAATATTGTGGAGTCCACATATTGTATCTATCTCTATGTAGTGTATAAAATATGAGAATGCTAGCTATATGTACTCACAAAAAACTTATAATAAAAAATTTACATATCCACGCGACTTTCTCATCTGTACATCACTTTCATTTAAAAAAAAAATATTTAGCTGTGAGTATATTTATAAATTTGTTGAGAGTATATTTAGCAGTTATTTTCCATAAAATATTTCGTATGGTATTCTAATTCCATATCCCAAAGTCACATGCATACAAATGTTCCATAAAAGACCAAAAAAAATTATTTTCACGTGCGTATGAAAACGTAAAGTTAGGAAACACACGGATGATTTTTCATTTCCTCGCTATGTCGCTCTCCGGACATCGATATCCCTAGTCCCAAGATGCAAGAGTGGTTTTTATTTTCTTTTTCAGCAAGTAGTTTGTGCTTTTTTCTTTAAACAAACCAACAAATCCGGATCAAATCCCATGCATGATGTGGTAAGAGATGGTTGCTGGGAGTTTTTATCAAACATATATAAGGCGCTGACCATAGATACGGCTACTCGGGGCTAATGTTTGTGTATCTTTTCATTATTTCCACCGCGATTAACGCTTATTACGTGATGGGATAACCGTAATCCTTTCCTTTTTGAGCGAAAACTGGGGTCGTTCATATCAATGTCCCACTGTGATGTGGGTTCCTGCAACACCATTAATACAAATACCACAAAAAATGATCAAAACCAAAGGGGGAGTTGCATGGGAGAGAGTCTCACCTCACTCGAGACATTCCTTGGTACTCCCATGATCCAGAAAAAAAAAAAAAAAGGAGAAAAATCTTTTAAGAAACCCTTTAACGTTAAGGCTCGTACTAATTAAATGATTAGCATATAGAGATGGATGAGGTGACTTTGTTTATTTCGGTCTTGGATTCATCATTTAAAACACCATCTAAAAGTGGAAACAGACGGGAGAGAGAGCCTTTCGATTTGGAAATGACCAGCTTCCCATGAAGTGGGGTAAGAGCAATTTTTACCGTTAACCAAATTCAGAACACACTATAAAAAGATGTATGAATAAAAAGTGTAAATCTTGCATGCACCTAGGTTCTAGAGTACAATGCCAATCGAAACTAAAGCGGAACCTTAATATATCACAACATAATCATGAGTTCAAAATATATATGTTTAATTCTGAATGTGAAGCCATTCAGATGGATCACCTGCAGAACACTATGAACAGGATAGGAACTATTGGGTCCAAGACACTGAGACAGGTTGATAAGAATAGGTTAAATTAGGTCAATGAGTGACATTAGCAGACAAGATATTTGGTAAAGCAGATATTTGGTGGCGAACATCAAAGAGCCTGAGTTGGTACAACAGAGCAAAGCTCAATAGAGCCATAGTCAAGAAGTTCCTCTATCATTTGCTCTATGTGATCGTCCTCGAGAGGCCTGAACTGCACCTGCTGGCTACTTTCCACTTTGAATTTCTTCGAAACCAAATTCGGCTCTTGTTCTAGCTCGGCCACGTGTCTCTTTTCAGGCAACCGCATACCCATTTCTATGGGTTTTCCATTGGTGGCTATGACATGCGGTGATGCTGCCTTTAGAGGCTCTTGTGCTAATGGCTTCGTCATTTGTAGCGAGGTCATGTAGCACTTATGTAGTTTAGCTGTCAAAGTCGCCGAGAGAAGCTTCGAGGAAGATGACTGGGGCGCATTTGGGTTGTAAGGGAAGTTGGTTCTAGCCCTTGGGCCGCACATAAGCCTTGCTGCTTCGTCATAGGCTCGTGCCGCGTCTTCGGCCGTTTCGAATGTCCCTAGCCAAATTCTTGTCTTCCTGCACAAAGGAAACGTTTCGTTTAGTACTCAAGCAAGGAACTGCGTAAACGTGAGTGAAGAACGTGTGTATGTTTCGTACAATATAGGGTGCCGAATTTCGGAGACCCAAGAGCCCCAGTGCCTCTGCCGAACACCTCTGAATCGCTGTTGCGGTCTGGCCATGTCGACGAAAAAGAGACGTTTCTTTGAGGAGGTGTTTGTGAAAATGCCTGAGAAGGGAATGAGGCAGGAGAGTGGTGCCAACGAGGGGAGGGGGAGAAGGGGGATTTTGTAGTTGCATTTGTTGACAACATATAGGCAACTGGAGAGCTCTTTTCTGTGTCTTCTCTGGCAACCAATTTAAGGAATTGGGTCCCACGGAGCTTTTGAGGGAGGTTGTAAGTTGTAACTTATTTTCTTTGTATCTGCTAGTTGCCGGTGGGCTTGCTGCAATAGAAGACTATGGAATACACTAGTGGAGGGAAATTGCAAACTGACCAAATTCAGTTCACATGAATAAGAAAATAACTTATCATATCCAAAAACAACAGAGTACTCTGTTCTCTTGCTTTTTTGTCCATTCTTTCTTCAAGAAAAATCTAAGGTCATAGTCTCATAGATTCTTCTCATGTGATCATGTTCTCGAGTTTAGACAATGACTCAATCAATTACGTTGTTCTTATACTGAATAAAAAAAATGAAAATAAAAAACTCCCGTGGTTCTGAACAATGAAAGATGATTGAACGTATCATATTCTCACATTCATAATAAATTAATGACGACCCAAATTAATATTAATTATACATTTGGTAATCGTTGATCATGTAGAGAGGTCCATGCAACTGGGCACAAATATGATTGAGTCAATGTTGTGTTGGGACGCATGGATTAAAAGATTCTTGGACCATAATAATTACAATGACCATCCAAATCATTTGCTCAAATCTTGTTCACTATTATCGGATCAATTTTCAATCAGAGCGATACCAACTTTGCATGATGCTTTGCTTATTATCAACTGGATGTTAGTTTTTTATTGGCGAGAATAGCTTTAATAAACATGAAAAGTATGGTGATGATGCAACAGGGTACAATGGATCTCTGTGCACAAATGCCACAAAAAGGTGGGCGGCTCAAGTGGTATCGGTTTTGGAGCTTTCAATTCCATGCAACATCTAAAAATAGCAGTAAGTTCATACCAAGCGGCTAGGGTTTTTTGTTTTTGCTGTGAACAAAGTGTCTATCTCTCATGTTATGGGTGCTAAAAAGCCGAAACACAAGCATACGCTACGTAGTAGAACAGGACAAAAGCAACGTTGCATTTTTTTAGATGGCCATGATCCCTTGCTGTTCACCCACATGCCAAGAATGATCCCCCATGTTGCACAGAGAGAGAGAGAGAGTAAAGTTTATGTGAAGTTAGTTGGATTTTGATTCACACGCGCGCAGTTATATGGTGTGTAGTTTTAGGTCCGGTTTAGATATAAGAAGTGTTTCATCTCATTTTATTGTTACAATTTTCTTAAATTTTCACATAAAATATAATAAATAATTCAATATTTTCAAATCTAAAATAATAATAATATTAAAAATAATATTCTAATAATATTTTATTTTTAATTTTCATCTCAATTTACTGTCCAAACAACACGTTAATTCACGATCCAAACTGCAACTTAGGAGAGACATACTCCCAAGCAGCTGTTTCTGACTGTGCCGGCTCTTTCCCTCAAGACTCTGATCACCCATCTTCTACTTTTTCGGATCTTCAACGGTGGTTCCTCTCATTCCTTGTTAACAGAATCAAGAACCGGTAATGGGAACTGTTTTACTAAAGGTAACTACCGGTAAAACATTGGAATGTCAACAGAGAAGAAACACCACTGTCCCATTTTTGGATTACAGCTAAACCAGAAAGCTAGCCTGAAATCAACAGGAAGGTCAAAAAGCATACAAGTCTAATGTCCATAACACAAACGCGTGAAATGGGCCCCAAAATCTAACATGGGTGATGATAGCATCAATTGTTCCCTGTGTGGTGCAAATGCGTATGAAAACCTCCCACGGTTTCATCCTCTCTCTCTCTGACGGTCACATGCAAATCCCAATCCATTGAATCGAGCGTATGATAAAGAGCTTAGAATTTGTAAGAACATGGGATATCTCTATCACTTGAAGACATTTATCAAGCTATTCTTATATATAAATATATATGTATATATATGGACAATATTAGCTGGGTGCACACCAAATATGCACACAAGTACAAATGATTTTTTTTGTTTTCTTTTCTTTTTCTTTAAATATTTTTTAAACATCTTTAATCATTAAAAAATAAAAATATATATATAAACTCATTAATAGTTACTTCCTTAACCATTAATATATATATATATATGAGTGGGCACATGATTTGGTAGCTAGGCATATTTTAGAGTAATACTATCATTTTCCTATATATATATATATATATATATATATATATAGATATAGACACACACACACTCAACTTGAATACGTCCATGTAGGTGCATTTTTGTCGTCGAGACTCTTTTTACACTAGTAGGTACTAGTAGATCACACGTTTTCTAGAATTTGGGCATATTAATTGTCCTAGTGTTTATATCTTCTTGAGTACTGAACGGATCAATATATAATAATGAACATTGAATTTGAAAATACATGATAAAATAAAACAAGCATTTTTCTTCAGTTTTCTTTTCTTGAATACGCGAAGATACAGTAGTACACTTGTATGTCCAGAAATTTCGGAGAAGGAATTATTAAAGTGCATATAAATATATAATATATATATATATATTTTCCTTCCTTGTAACTCTTTTTTCTTTCCTTATGATGAGCATTAGTCAATGAGAGCAGATAACAATTCTCAGATAAAATTTATTATTCTTGACGCGGTTTCCTTCGTAATTTGCAAGAAATAGGTGAACAAGGTGATGTGATATGATGTCGTCCAAGTCCCTGCCCGCAGTCCATGGGATCTTGCCCAGGCTGTTCCTTTGAATTTTGAACAAGACCACAATTAAGCTCATCATCTTGGCATGAAAACGATGTATCCAAGATCATCCATGTGCAAGTTCCTGTTTTCTCTCCAACTAAAACGTCTCTAATTTATAGAGTACGACATTTTACGATGAAAATTTGAATCTCCATAGACAAATTAGGAAACTATAACACCAATTACGCAAAAAATACAGGATAAATCGAATTCAAACTTTTACCCACAAAATATTATAATACGGAATTCACGATCGAATTATTAGTGGAAGAATATAATTAAAGCTGGAAACCATGCATGGGCGATCATCTAATTGGCATGGACATTAATGGCCAATATTCGAGAATTATGCATTGACAGTGACTTTGGCATCTTCTTATATTTATAAGAACTAATAGAAAATAACATTAATAAATACTTTGGTGCCATGTGCATTGAATAATTAACAAACTGATCAAAGAATAAGAGGTTGCTTCTGATCTCACCCGGGGAAAAAATGTATTGATTATTATTCTAATTAAGATGTGTTTGTCTCTAATCCATTTATCTAATTAACAGCTTATATAAATTAATTAGAAGTAAACAACTCAGAGCCAGCTTTGTTCAATCGATTCTATCTCATATTATTCTATTTGAATAAAATTTGTAACAAATTAATTAGAGCTGAAAATGGTGGATAATTAAACGAAGACTAAGGGTCCGTTTGAATATAGAGGTGAGATAAAACAATGTCATCTCATCTAATTTTAATTAATAATATCATTACTATTCATAAATTATCTCAACTCATCTTAGTATCCAAACGGGCCTTAGAGGAGATGAGATAAGATTAGTTGAGATTAAAGTTAAAAAGTTATATAAAATATTGTTAAAATGTATTTTTTAATATTATTTTTGTTTTGAGATTTGAAAAAATTGAATTGTTTATTTTATTTTAAGTGAAAATTTAAAAAAGTTATAATAATGAGATGAGAAGTTTTAAAATTTTAGATTTTATTTTTAAAAACAAACCAGCCCTTAAAAAAAAACGCATTCTAATGCTGCACAATGAAAAATTAAAATAGAAACTCTAGAATGTATCTTACCATTTTGGGTCTGAAGATGATAGAGCTCAGGCTAGCACTGAAAGTAGTATATAATAGCTGTTGGGTTCGGCCTTTCAAGGAAAACAATTGATTCAGGGCCGAGTCCGCATAGAAATCACAGTCGTACGTGCATCTTTCCCAAAAAAAGAGGAAAAACAAAAACTTTTCGGCCCAAAGATCCAATTGAATCGACCCCCAGATGGGGATCAAAGAAAGCGGCATAATATCGATATAATTTTCTCCCGAGAACCCTAATAAAATTAAATACATATAATGAATTTTATTTTCTTATGTTGTTTGGATGTTATGGTCCTTGAAGCGTTAGATTTAAGAGGAATGTTATGCATCAGTTACTATTCATTTCCACATCTTACACTTATAAATTTTTCATAAGGTGTGGAGGTATTTTTCATAGAGTGTAGAGTGTGAGGTAATAAATAGTGATTGATGAGAAAAATTTTTCTAGATTGAAAACAGGATTGCTTAATATTAAAATCTCAATAAACTAAACTTAATTTTGTTTCTCTCTGAATTAAATACGAGATGATTTTTAGGTTATTATATCTGAACAAGTAAACATATTAGACACTTCTTTTATGATTTCTTTGCAAAATAGAAACATGAAGGATATGGAATGATGAGGCTCTAAGGTGGCATTTAGAATTTAGTTCTCTTCAAAATAAAAATACCAAATTAACCCCCAAAAAAGCTAAAAATTACTTGGTTTTGAAATATAAGTTTTTTTTTTCCTTCGAGTTAATTAAATCACTAAAAATAAATAGTAACAGGAAATGTAAAAAATGACAGTCTCACTAACTTTCTTTTACAAGGTCATATGGGTATCGTTATTAATATATGAAAAAGTATACTCATCATTTCCATATGAAATAATCTTGGGAGAAGTCACTGTTTGGGAGCAGTCACTTTGCACACTTTATGTGGTATCATCCCAACCATTTATCTAGGGAGAAGAAATTAGTGAAATATAGTGTGTACATTATGTACACCACTACAATAGATGTTATATAGTATTACTCAAGTACTCTATTAATATTTAGGGCGTTGGGCCTACGAGCGTAAAGGGTCAGCCCATTTCGATATTGAAGAAATAGACTGGTCTGGGCCTAATTGAAGTATTGTCCAACCGACCTAAAAGATTGTCTTAATTCTTTCCACGTTTCATATAAATTGCCCATCTTTCCCAATCCTAGCCCTAGGGCCTCTTTCTTAACCTAGGGTTTTCGCTGCTTCCTCTCTCTCCAAGCATCCGCAGCCGCGACTTAGACATCGAAAATGGTACTCTCTCTCTCTCTCTTTCTCTATCGTCTTACTATTTTGTTAAAAGCACGGAGATTTTGATTTGGATTTTGATGATTATGCATACGTGCAGCCGTCTCACAAAACTTTCATGATAAAGAAAAAACTTGCGAAGAAGATGCGCCAGAACAGGCCCATCCCACACTGGATCCGGATGAGAACGGACAACACGATCAGGTTTGTTTCCCATTTCCCCTCACCATTCCTCTTTTTATTTCCCTCTCTCCCTCTCTCAAAAATCTCTTCTCCGTTTATCTTAAATCCTAATAGTTCCTATCGTTCTGGTTTCTTTCAGGTACAATGCGAAGCGCAGGCACTGGCGTCGTACCAAGCTAGGATTCTGAGAATTTTGGTTACTCCGTGCCTTTGTTTCATTATTGAAATTTTGATACGGTGTTTATGAGTCTTTATGTTTTGATGAGTTTTATTTTTTATTTCCTTCCAAGTACCCTTTTTGTAAGGTTACTGTTCTGAGGAATTTGAAATGAAGTGTTGATCTTGGTTTATTGATATGGTACGATCTTATTACCTTTTTACTAATCTCGAATTATGTATGCAAAGTTTGGATGATGGAGCATTCCTTTTTTCTGTTTACATCGGTAGTTCAGGAGCTTCTGTTTGCTCAACGCTTTCAGATTTTTGACTTTTTGGATTGAGAGTAGTGCTTTAGCCATGAGAAGTTCTTGATCCAGTGCATGAGTTTTGTATATTTTTATCTTGTCCGCGAAGAAACTTGTAAGAGCTGCCCATGGTTATTTCATTATGAATTATGGTTCCTTTTGATTTAATGCCAAAATTGTGTGGTCACCTGTTTTGATGATTGTCGTGTCCCAGTATATGGTTGTGTAATTGTCGACTTTTACTATCGTTATGCTGTGCATAAATCAGCGAATTCCATTTGGTGTCCTCTTTAAGTACATTTATCCAATTCCAGCTGCTCGGGCTGAATTATGCCTATCTGAGCTATCTCAAACCAAATTCCGTAGTCCCCTTTTCTCTGATATGGAGACACTTGGGGAATGATATTAAATAAGAAATCTGGGAATAGTAGTAAAATAGTTTGTAAATATTAATAAAATAGTTTCAGTTATTATATTTTTTATAAGATTTTGAAAAAGTAGAGAGAAAAAATTGAATAAAAATATTATAAAATTAAAATATTGTTATATATTATATTTATGAGAAAATATACTTACAATCGTGAATTGTGTAACCGTCGCGTAATCGCTTTGAAAAAAATAAAAAAAACATGAAATTCACATAAAAAATAATAATATTTTAATAATGTATCTCACTATTTTTCAAAGTGATTACGCAGTGGTTACGCACTTCACGGTTGTATGTAGAATTACTCAATTAGTTTGCAATTGTTTTTGTTGGAATGATGTTTAGGAATAAAATAAGATGTGATGTGATGAAATGAGATGAAAAATATTATCAAAATTCCTTTAACTTCGTTTGTTTTTCGCGAATGAGATAAGATGAGTTGAGATAAAAGTTGAAAGTTAAATATTACCAAACTCCCTTTAGTCTCTTTAATCAACTACTGTTATTTGCAAAAAAAAAAAAAAAAAATTTTAATATTACTTTTGTTTTGAGATTTGAAAAAGTTGAATTGTTCATTTTATTTTGTATAGGAATTTGATAAAATTGTAATGATTAGATCAGATTAGATGGAATGAGAATGATTATGAAAACAAATGTGGCCTTAGGGAGGTTTGAATAGTGTGTTGAGATAAGATTTGAAAATTAAATAAACTATTGTTAAAATATAGCTTTTTAATATTATTTTTATTTTTAAATTTAAAAAAGTTGAATTATTTATTTTGTTTTGTTTGAAAGTTTTAAAAAGTTGTAATAATTAGATGAGATGAGACTTCGGATATGTTTAGATAGTGAGATAAGATGTGATGATTTGTGAATAATAATGAAATTATTAATTGAAATTAGATGAGATGAGGTGAAGATTCATCTCAACTCTATATCCAAACGGGCTCTAATGAATTGCTAACCCACTCCGCCCATGCAGGGGCGGGGTCCCCTGCCCAGCATAGAGAGGGCATAGCGGAGGCGGGGGGCGGGATGACCCCAGCGGGGCCCCTGCCCCCGCCCCTGCCCCCGCCCCTGCCCCCGCCCCTGCCCCACATTAAAAAAATATATATATTTATATATATTAAATAAATATATTGTATATAGATATACACAATTTATAAAAGACTTAAAATTATATTCAAGTCATTAAGGTCCCACATTGCTTAAGGATGACTATTGTATTGCCTTGGCCTCCTATATAAAGATTGGTCTAGGAGGCCAAATTAATCCAAAATCTAACTCTAATGAGTTTTAATTTTTTTATATTTATAAATTTTAATTTATTATTTAAATTATATTATAATTTTGGTCAAAAAAAAATATTTTTAGACCAAAAAAATTTTTTTTTTTAACATAATGACAGGGAGCGGGGCGGATGGGGGTTTTTTCCCCGCTCCCCGGCAGCGGGAGCGGGGCCCCCGGGAGGCGGGGGGAAAATCCCCAACCCCGCATGGTGCGGGGCGGGGGGTGCCCGCACCATGCGGGTAGCAGGCCTAAATCCAAACAACTCTATGTGTTTAAACTCAGTAACAGAAGAGAATGTATACTCATATTTTTTAGAGTTTGCTGACTTTGCACACGTGTATGATGTAGTGGAACGATTCAAATATGTAATCGATTCAAGTAGGTGGTTTGCGGGTAAGATGTTTTGTAATCGATTCAAATACGTATGATGTTTTTGTATTGTTAACTAATCTTCTTGGCTCTAAACACAAACCACCTTTTAAGGAGGGATCATTAGAATTGAAATAGGGTTATGTACGGGATGCATAATGGTTTTTAAGATGAGGGCACGGTGTTGTGGACCTGTGATGATGGGCGACTGGTATGCGTTATTCATCTTGTATACATTGAAAGTTTATATGATGATATTAGGTCCTAGAAAGATCAAAAAACGAAATAGAAGGCCAATCCTCTGTACTTCTGTTCTTTATAAGATGTTCCAGTTGAGTATAATTGAATCACTACTTGTTCGCCGTCGGCGCTTTGGCATTTGTTTCTTTGTTTAGCAATAACAAGTTAATATGTCAATATTTATGGAAATAATTTCGGCAGTATGATATAAGGTACTATTATATCATGTGATAAAGTCTCTACATTTTAATAATTAATGTAATAAGTAGGCTAATAAAAAAACACCACGTTTAATAAAACTCTAACACAATTATAAAAGCAGAATTTAAATATATCAGTATTATTTACTGACTTATACATCAAATGAATTTACTTTCGGACTCTTTTTGGGTTGCAACACTTCATTTTCGAACTTTTTATCCAGACATCACCAACACGTGGCGTCTAAACGGATGCCAAGTACGGCTTTTCCTTTTTATCATAATGGCTATATTAGCCTTGTAGATACTGAAAAATTACAACCCAATACAACGTTTAATTTGTTCACTCTCGCTTTATCCAGGCTCTGTTGTTTCCAATTCCGACGTTGATTTACCCGACCTTGGGCTTCTCCTTCGTACTCATCGCCCTCTCTCCGGCAATAGCGTGTGTTTCGATCTTTTTCATACCTATAATTCCACGATTTCACTTTCGGCTTCTCTAATTAATCGAACTCATTTGGGTCCTATTTTTCTCATTCCTGTACTTTGCCAATTCGCTTGGGTTTTCTTCGGACGCTTTGATTTTACTATTTTGGCGACTCTCGTTTTGCTGTCGGTCTGATCGTTCTGTTTTCACAGTTGTTTCCAGATGGCTTCAACAATGCTTTCTGTAGCCTCAGCATCCCCATCTGCGTCTCTCTCGCCGCTTGAGAATCTCAAGGTATTGCTTGTTTTCAATTCGTATTACATTCTTTGTATATCCGAAAAATATGTTTCGTCTTGCTTGCCGTTAGAAGGTTGAAAAATAAAATGAATCAGTGTTGGGGTTTTCATTTTTAGGATCCGGACATTCAAATAGGGGACCGGGCATGTTGTTTGTGTATGCTAATAAGATATAAAGGTCGATGTTGAGAATAATGGAAAGGAATTTCCTCTTCTTTAATTCTCTTCTTATGTTTTCTCGGTACCCTGGCGTCATTATTATGTTGTACATCATTAACATATTGTTGTAATGTGAACAGGGGAAATTGAAACTCGGAAGTGCTAGCCTGAGCTTCAACAATGCGAAAGGCAATCCCTTTATTAACACGAAGGTATAAAACGCCGTTGCCTGCCCTGGCAATGTAATCGTGGATCAGTTAGTTCTTAACTTGAATTATGCTTTGCGCTTTCTGATTAACAGTTACCCTCTCTAACATGGACTTTTACACATGAAAAAAAAAACATATGTTAAGGTGTTCACATTGAATTTATCTTTTTTCCTTTTCCTATCTAGTCTTATATCAAGTTGATCTGCGGTTTTCTCTTTCGTAGGTGTTGGGTTCTGTTAGTAGTTTGTAGAATGTTCATGCCTTAATTTGCTTTCCAATAAAGGCAATATTCCATGATTGGTTGTTACTTGTTAGATCTGAGTTCGTCATTTCTGTTATGCAGTCTTTTTGTCGAATATCTATGGTGGCTGCAGTTAATGCTTCTCGTTTTGAGAGTGTCACAATGGCTCCTCCTGACCCAATTCTTGGAGTATCTGAAGCTTTTAGGGCAGATACACACGAAAGCAAGCTCAACCTCGGAGTTGGGGCCTATAGAACGGAAGAGCTACAACCTTATGTTCTGGATGTTGTCAAGAAGGTCTGACTTTTTCCCTCACATATCGATATATATCTCATAAAGTATAATCTCTCTGTTTTTTTTCTTTTTTACTCTATACAAAGTTTTACTCTATTTGAAAATTTTCTTCTTACTGACAAAACTGAGAACTGGTTCTTTGACAAGCAAATTGAGTTTAAATTAATTATATTGAAACTTTTCTTTTCTAGGCAGAGAATCTTATGGTGGAAAGGGGAGAAAACAAAGAGGTATCTCTATTTCCTCAAATGTATATTGGTGACCTTCGGTCATTGTTCTCGCTTCAGATCACTTACTACAGTTTGATGATAATGTTTAGTATCTCCCAATCGAAGGTTTGGCTGCATTCAATAAGGTGACTGCTGAGTTATTATTTGGAGCAGACAACCCTGTAATAAAGCAGCAAAGAGTACGTGGGAATTTAAATGGTCCTGATTTTTTTCAACGAATGTGATATATTATTTTGGTTCTTATTTATATATAGAATAAACCACCCTTATATTTGTTTTTCAGGTTGCTACTGTTCAAGGTCTTTCTGGAACTGGTTCTCTTCGACTAGCTGCTGCTCTGATCGAACGATATTTTCCTGGGGCTAAAGTTCTAATATCATCTCCAACTTGGGGTGTGTGCAGTCATTTACTTGCACTTTTACATGAAATGTGTCTTGAGGGTATGGCACTGACTTTTCATGGTCAACAAAATTGTCTTGCAGGTAATCACAAGAATATTTTCAATGATTCTAGAGTTCCATGGTCTGAATACCGATACTATGATCCAAAAACAGTTGGTCTGGACTTTGAGGGAATGATTGCTGACATAAAGGTTCCATCTTGGTGTAGTTTGTGTTTTTTGGAGTTTTTATTTTATCAATTAAGGTGTTAACATCTTTTATCTTAACATCCATGCTTCAATTAAAAGTTGGTTCCCTTAATTTGTCTTAAATTGACTTCTTTTAATCCAGTTGCGAATAATATTTTGTTCTGTTTTCAGGCTGCCCCCGAAGGGTCTTTTGTGTTACTTCATGGCTGTGCTCACAACCCAACTGGCATTGATCCAACCCCTGAACAGTGGGAAAAAATTGCTAATGTCATTCAAGCAAAGAGCCATATACCATTTTTTGATGTTGCATACCAGGTATGGTTGTATGTAGGGTTTGCCAAGTTGTGAATTTTGATACCTTATTTGTGAAGGAAACTTTCAAGATTTCATTGATGTATTATATATTAAACGCTTTTTCATCCACAGCATAGGTCTTTTTCTTTCTTTTTTTCCCCTATAATTGGGAACTTTCTGCTTTGTGTGTTTAAATGTATACTTATCAATGCATTAGGGTTTTGCTAGTGGAAGCCTTGATGCAGATGCAGCATCAGTGAGATTATTTGCTGCGCGGGGTATGGAGCTTCTGGTTGCCCAGTCATATAGTAAAAATCTGGGTCTGTATGCAGAGAGGATTGGAGCAATCAATGTTGTCTGCTCATCGGCAGATGCGGCAGCAAGGTCCGGTGAACCAGATATCCTATGGTTTCTTCACTTTATGGTCAATAGTTAAATTAGAATTCCCACAAGATATGTGCCTGATATGATGAACAAATGCACAATTAGCGCTCTAACACGGTCACCTATATAAGTAATGACAGTTAGCATATCAGAAAAAACTTGTAATCTCCTTTCTGGAAATTTGATATTGCTGTTAAAAACTTGTATCCCAAACACCCCCTCCCCCCCCCAAGTATAATTGTCTTGAATGAAGATGGAGTTGAATAATGCTATTGGCATGGACATGAATTGATAGAAGAAATAAAAATTAATGAAGTAATTAATGGAATTCTCTCATTAAAATGCATCACATTACTCCAATCCTGGTGGTCTGGTTTTACATTACTAAAGTAAATAGAAGGTGGGCACTTGTTATGCCAAGAACTGGTTTTTCACATCATCGGTTTCCCCCTCGTGTTTCTTCAAATGGTTGAGTTAAATAAACTTTCTGTTTCAATAACACATCCACTTCTGGCTCCCTCTAGGGTTATCATGCCTAAATAACATGATGAATAGCTCCCAAAGCCTTACAACTTTAAAGTGGAAATAAAGTGTAATGTATTGATTGAAGACCACCTGATGGGTATAGTTTATATGTTTTCAGGGTGAAAAGCCAACTGAAAAGGCTTGCTCGACCAATGTACTCCAATCCTCCAATTCATGGGGCAAGGATTGTTGCCAATGTTGTTGGTGACCCAGCTCTCTTCAATGAATGGAAAGCAGAAATGGAAATGATGGCTGGGAGGATAAAGAACGTGAGACAGAAACTTTATGATAGCCTCTCTGCAAAAGACAAGAGTGGGAAGGATTGGTCATTTATACTTAAGCAGATTGGCATGTTCTCATTCACTGGCCTGAACATAGATCAGGTAATCTCTTTTCAACTTCTATCAAAACATACAAAGTTTTTGCCTATAAAATTGATTGTTTCCCAGATCTTGTATTTTTAATTATAGTAAGTTTTGCCCCATTTCCACTCATTGATTCTTCTTCCCTGTAAGTGCTGACTTATAGGCAAATTCTTTGGCATCTAGTCAAATATGTGTGATACAACATATTGACTTATAAGTTTAGGTGGTATATGGGATCCCATATTATTTGGGAATGAGAAGTTTTTGCTCTTTATAATAGTTTCAATGGGACTCTAATTGCATCATTGACTATTCTTTTTGGAGTATAGGCTCAGATGTAGATTGGGCCTCCCTTTGAGCGTTACAAATGGTATCAAAGTCTATCTCAACCATAAATATATTATGTGGGACATGAACAATGCCAGATATGATAGATTGGCCGAGAATGTCAGGAATTTAAGGGGGGGGGGGGGGGGGGTGGAGATTGTGATACCCCATATTGACTAATAAGATAGGTAGTGTATAGAATCTCACATTGCTTGGGAAGGAGAAGTCATTGCTCTTTATAATGGTTTCAATGGAGCTCCAATTGTATCATTGAGTAGTCATTTTGAAATATAGGCTCAGATGTGATTTGGGCCTCCCTTAGAGCAGAACATACTGTGTATGTTCCCTTTACACCAATTACTTTTCTTTTATATTCATTGAGAACCTGCTTCCGTGTTTGTCATGAACAATTTTTGCATCTTGTCACAAGTTTCTGAGTTTATGACTGTGGTCCACTGGTCTGCACACATACCTCAAGCCAGTTGCAATATCTAATACCTCGATACAGTATATTGGTGACTACTGTGAAATTGCACTTTTGCAACGCAATGATGCACATAGCTGTTTCTTGGTTGTATAATGTTATATCTCCTGTCTGATCAGAGTGCCAATATGACGAACAAGTGGCATGTATACATGACAAAAGATGGAAGGATATCCTTGGCTGGATTATCTTTGGCCAAATGTGATTACCTTGCTGATGCCATCCTTGATTCATTCCACAATGTCAGTTGAAGTGAATGGATACAGACCTCCATATTAGAAGCATAGTTTTAGAGTTTTTGGAGAATACAATATGCAACCTAGTTACTTGAGTATGATTGAAGATATCGTGTAATAATGTGTGTGCTCGTTTGGCCTGTCGGAAATCTTTTGTATTTGAAGTTCAAATTGAGGCAATTTGGTAGATTTGTTATCGCAAGAGGAATTTCAGTCGAAATATGTGAATTCACATATATAATCTATAAAGATTTTGCTTATGTTGATACTGTGAAACTGTCTTTAAATGGGATGGTGTTGCATAAAGCTCGAGTATGATGTGGTTGTGTATATTGGATGATTAGCAGCATTTTATTCAAAATCTGCGTGCGCACACGTGCCTTTGCACGCGTTTTCATGCGAATGTGGGCGAACGGTGTTTTGGGACCGGTTGCCCAGACAATGATGGCTCCACGTATTGCATTTAGGACATCTTCAAATGGGAAATTATGGCGTCCTAAGTTTTCTTTGAGAAGACTACTTTCAGCATTTTCCAACAGAGCAAAAACTTGTAGCTTTTATATCTACACTTGTAGCAACATTGAAAGAAAAAGAAGAGTTTTACATTCTCGCAATATTCGCATGAAAGAAAACGGAGCTCCAGAGATAATACAACTAGCAAATTTCGCTAATCCGTACACCAGAAAATGGTGAGAAAATGGGTTAAAAATAGACTCGTATGCACAAGCGACTTTCAAAAACACGAAATCTAAAATGGTGAGATAATACTTCCACTCCAGCCAGGCCAAACTTCCCTTCACCATCAGACCATTTACTTCCATTCTTTGAGAAAACCATTCAAGTACTTGTAAGCAGAGCAACCTAATTGACGTGGATACGCAATGAAGGACATCAGCGATAATGCATGGGCATTACTTGAATAAACATACGATCGCTCTGTATCAGTGACCAGAAGGCATCACCGCCAAATCAGCAGGAGGTGCTGGTCGTGTTGCTTGTGCAACTCTTAGTGTGCCACCAAGTTCAACGGGGACGAGAGGAACGAGAGAGTGCAAGACATCTGTTATTAGTGGCCGGTAGCTTGGTTCTGGTTGCACACATAGCACAGCTACAGCAGCGACCTGCACGAGCATTTCATATTATTGGTACAATCAGTTCAAAATGTGATCGAACGCCCAAGAAATAATTCAGTCTCGGTCTCAAGTTGCTGCACATGCCAGCCATAATGATCAAGTTTATCATGCCTGGTAAAAATTAAAATCAATTTTGGGAAGGGGGTGAACTACCAAACTGAATTTCACGGTTCACCTCGGTTTGTCACTCGTTACACCAACCAAAAATTAGTAAATTACTACTAAATCAGCAAGGAAAAGAACAAAAAAATAATAATCTGTTTAGACCAGACCAAGCAAAAGTTAGTTATGGTCAGTAGCTATTGATTTGAAGTATCCAAGTTCCACCAATAGAATAGTAGAATATCAGTATAATAGCCAGTTACTGGGGAACAAACACTTCTATAGTTCACAAACCTGGTATAAATGTTTCAGATCCATTGTATCTTTGATCACAGGATCCACAATGTTTGGGAGTTTAGATCTGTCTGTGAGCTGGGGCATGGCCTGCATCCATAAATACTATAGCATTAACTTCTGGAGTTCAGAGTTTTATTGCAATCCAAACAAGAAAATAAAAATAAAAATAAAAAAGGACGGGCGATTTGAGGGTTGGGCATACCCATGTGACAATAGATTGGCACTGAGCTGGTGCCAGTTTTTCCACGGGCCTTCTTCCTAACAGAAGCTCTAGAAGCACAACTCCAAAAGCATAGACATCACTCTTATCCGTCAATTTACCTGGAAATTAAAACTACATCAGTCTTAAAACGCACTTAATCAGTTAAAATTAGATGAAATAGTTTTCAGTGGTTGTCTAGATAAAAAGCCTAACATGATTGATCCAGGGGCACTAAAGTGGTACGACATGTGCATGTGCTTAAGATGGCTTAATCAAAAGACACAGTGAGTGAAAATGCATATCAAAATCAGCACTGTCTCATAACATTATTGCGGTGTCAGAGATCCAAAAGGATAATCATATTACTCTTTTAAGGTAGGGAAGAGAAGTTACATAATTAGAGAAATAGCAACCAGTCAGACATATGAATACCGTGAGTAATTATTATAATTTTACATACCATCTAAAAGATATTCCGGGGCTACGTAACCCAAAGTGCCAGAAAGCTTGATGTTCTTGTTTTGGGCCACATCAGTTACAGCAAGACCAAAATCCGAAAGCTGACGAGAGAGAGAGATTGCTAGTTAAATGGAAGATAGTAAGAATGTAAGGTAGCAATATATATATTTTTTTTGATCGGTTGTAAGGTAGCAATATATTAAGACAATTTCAGCAATATTATAAAGGAAATCAAAGACTTCAACAATTTTCTAAAATATTTTACCTTAGCATTGAAGTTGGAGTCCAAAAGTATATTAGATGATTTCAGATCTCTATGGATCACCGGCGGATTGCAGTGCTCGTGCAGATATTCTAATCCTCTGGTCAACATATTTCAAATTGTTTAACATTCAAATCTCGAACAATAGCAAAAGGATTTTAAAAACTGGGGAAACAAGCTTACCTTGCTGTATCAAGAGCTATTTTCATCCGCATGTGCCAAGTTAATGCCAAACCATGAGAAGGTCCTACATAGTACATATCAATAAAATTTGAAAGACAAAAACATTAGCATTATTGATTGCACTTTCACAGATTTGTAAAGCAGAGAATAAGTTTAGTATGTTTTACCATGCAATTGAATTTCCAAAGATCCATTTTGCATCAATTCATAGACAATAAATCTTGTATCGCAATGAATACAGCAACCCAGTAAAGAAATTACATTTGGATGTTGAATTTTACTTAACAAATCAACCTCGTTCTGCAAATCCAAAAAGAGAGTTCAACACCAGAACAATATGGTCATGACTCATAACGCCAAAAATTCATGAAACATAAACCCGTTTAGAATTAGAAACAAAAATTACCTCGAATTCCCTCTCGGCGTCCTGACTTTCACAGTTAAGCTTCTTGACGGCAACATTCAAGGTATCATCCAACTGAGCCTTGTAAACACATCCAAATCCGCCCTCTCCCAAGATATTACTATCCCGGAAATTGTCCGTTGCCTTTTCTAGAAGCTTATAGTCAATCAATGGAACAGATCCTTTCTTGCCGACAATTGTTACGGAGCTAAATTTAGTCAAAAACGGTGGTAAAGCAAGTCCCTTCTCAGCATCTTCGAGTTCAAAAACCAACAAGACCGGACAAAACAAAATAAAGAACCTCAGACCGTAATCGAAATTGCTTCGAATTCACCTAAAACGCCACTAATGAATAAGTAAAAGAAAGTAATGGGTTTTCGTTGAAAAGGATGTACCTGAGCTCCGAGCACTTCTTCTGTGGGGCTTGCGTGAGAACTTCCTGCGATATATCCACAGGCATAACAAAGACAAAATGCCTGCAGCAAGAGCAGTGCAAGCAACGACGAGCGCAATTAACATTTTCTTGTGTGCATCCACATGATCGTCTTCAATTCCCACCTCAATTCCTGGTTTGCATAAGGAACATAGACGTGTAGAAATTAGCTTCAGCAAAACGGCAAAACCTCGTCAATTCAAAAAGTTTGAACTTTTCTGAGACCGGGTTTTACAATTGCAAAAAAAAAAATGGAGAAGAATCCACAGCGGAGAAAAGAGTTTAATTTTAACCATAAATGAAAAAAAAATCAACAAGAATGAGCATTCATTGTGTCAGCATTAAAATACTGTATCTTGGTCGCTGTTTTTGAATTTCTAAATGATTTGGCCCGTTACCCATTTAAAAACAAGTACCCATGGCCATGAAGCGCACACAAATATTAAACTACCTGGAGAGAAAGCAGCCATTGATGTGGAAATTGAAGAAACGGGTGAGACTGCTGGGGAGGAAACAGAAGCTGAAACGGATGGAACAAGAGTGTCCGGTGTGGCACCAACCCAAATGGGTTTACGAAGACAGTAAGACAGTAAAACAGAGATTAGAAGAAGCTTCATTGTTTGTTGTTTCTATGGACTAAGAACACATGATACAGAAATGTTGAAATCCTGGTCTCGCGGTTTTAGAGGGGACAAGAGAGAGGAGCCTAAAATGGTTTTGTTTTTGAATTATCTAATTTTCTGTTCTTTTTTCTGCTTTTTTTCCCTTCTGTAACTGTCTGCCTGTCTCTCTCCCTCTCTCTCAGCATCTCCGATCCCATGAGGCAGAAGTGGACAAAAGAAAGAAAGAGGAAAGCTAATTTATATCGGAAGTAGGGACAAGTACACAAAAATCGTGTGGGCAGTTATTAAAGGAGAGTGTGTCGAAAAATATATACATCTAAATATATTTATTAAACATTAATAATTTGAAGTAATGAATATTATTGACTCACTTGGTGTGTAGATTTTTTTTTTACTTTAGATATTCAAATTAAAACAGGAAAAAAATATTTAAGTAAGGAAATGATCAAAGACAAATAATATTAAAAAGTTGTTCTCATTTGCAAGATTGAAAAAGTTAAAATTGAGTCAAAATTAAAGTAAGATGAGATAAGATAATTTTAAACGAATTGAATAAAATATTTTTAATATTATTATTATTTAAAAATTTAAAAAAATTATAATAATAAAATGGTGTAATATAGTTTCTGAAACCAACCGTAATCTCCCTTTCATTTCATCATTAAATGTGCGCAACAACTTACTCATGACTAATAAAAGGAGAAAAAAAAGGGGGCACTCAAAGTTGGCCTGGGGCTGGAAGATTATTTCCTACACGTTTCAGGTAAATTTTTTCAGTTTTATAAAGTAGAAAAAGTAGGCTTCAACAGCTTTAGGAAATTAGAGGGTGGATGGAGTACAAGCAGTACTCCACTTTACGAAACACCCTTTTTTTCTTCTTTTTTCTCGAAAAAATACACATGCATGCCATTGCCTTTCATAATAATAATAATAATTCACCTCTATATATATATATATATATATATATTAATGTTATATTGTAGTAAGAGTAATTGTTATATTCCGCTGCTTAGAGAAAAAACGAAGTTATCTCACGTGTTAGGTGAGATGTAGGTTTGAAACTGAGACAGTCCCGAACACGCCTCGGGGCCCCTTCCCATTCAACATCTACCCCCCTCCCCGCCCACCTTATACATACATACATGCATCTGTATCAGTGGTCAACGCTCTCGTCTTCTTTCCATTTCTTTTGTTTTAAGTGGTTTGAGAGATGAGTTGAGATGGATTGAGATGGTTTATGAATAATAAAATAGAAGTTGAATTATTTATTATATTTTATGTGAAAATTTAGGAAAGTTATTTTGAAATTTGAAAAAGTTAAATTGTTTATTATATTTTGTATAGAAATTTAGAAAAGTTGTAATGATGAGATGAAATGAGTTGAGATGAGTTGAAGTGGGTTGAGGTGAGTTTTGAATGCAAACGACCCTTAGTTTTATGAAATGCTTTTCTCTAAGGTCCCACGTCAGCACGTCACTAGCCAATAGCAGCAATACGTACAAGTTTGTCAAGGATCAAGGATGGCCACTTGGATATCAAACGTTACGTTCAAATATAAATTAAATTAAGGTCAGTAGAGTGTCATCATCAGGGCATTAAGATGAGTTTGCATGCAGAAATTGACATTAATCAGAAGCCAAGTTACATCTTTTATATATGTAACTTTTTTATATATATATATTATATGTATATATAACTTTTTTCATCATCTCCACGCATCATAATTATTTTTATTTTTTAAAGATAATTTTGATTTTATTATTTTTAAACTAATTGAGTTTTTCTACTTATTATCCATATACCACATATTTGATAAAATAAAAAAATAAAAAATTACATATGATGTACGGTGTGCAGAGATAATGAATAGAATTTTTCACATGTATGTATGTATATATATATATATATATATATATATATATATAATGGACATGTTACGTGACGTTCAAGGATGGAGCAGTCCAAAGAGAGGTACTTGAGGATCCGTTTTCATCCTAATTTTAGGCCTGTAAAAATGTAGACACGTTTATGAAATAGATATTATTCTGTGAATTTTCTTAACAATATGTCAATATTACATACTCAACGACAGTTAATAGGATTTTTTTTTTTTTTTTTAAAGAGACGGTTACTAGGGTTTATATGTTTCTGATTGATATTAAATATTTAATCATACCTAGACTACAAATTATGTTAATTTTTCACGAGTATAAAATAATGACCGATGAATTATTTCTTAAGCATGAAGTTGGAAAACATGGATATAAGAAGTGTTTCATTTCATTCCATCTCATCATTACAATTTTCTTAAATTTTCACATAAAGTATAATAAACAATTCAATTTTTATAATCTCAAAATAATAATAATATTAAAAAATAATATTATAACAATATTTTATTTAACTTTTAATTTTCATCTCTACTCACTATTAAAACGGCACCTAATACCCCCATTTATATATATCTTCATTCATGGCAAAATAAAGCCCTTTAAATTCAAGGATACAATATAATTATCACAAATTTTAGGCATCATCTTTAATAAATTAATTAAAGAAATAAATGTAAACTTGGCTGGTTTGGTCATATAAACTAAACTATTTCATTTTCTATAATTATTATAACATTCTCAAATTTTCACATAAAATATAATAAATAATTTAATTTTTATAAATTTTAAAATAAAAATAATATTATAATAATATTTTATTCAACTTTTAATAATTATCTCATCTCATCTAAATTGCGTAACAAAACATATGAACAGCGTAAACAAACGATGCAACTAATTTTAACTTTAAGACTTTTTCAGCTTTATTAGACATTAATTTACAGTTATTCATGAGACCTTGTCGGGCCATGCATGGTGAGGAATGTCACGTTCATGTGCTAAACCATTAATCAGTATTACAAGTTAATATATTGTACAAGTAAAATGAGAGGCAAGAGTACCCTTTTTTTTCTTTCAGAATTATATGTATTAGCCGTCGCCATTTTAAAGATTATGTGATGTTTTTTTCTTTACTATGTGGCCTCAACTTTTTGGATTCTCAAGGTTGTTGATAGGATTACTATTTTTTTATTATTAATTTATTATTATTTTTGTATTTGATTTTTTTATTTTATTTAATAATTAAAGAAATGACTATTTGTAAAATTATATATATTTTTAATAGTCACATGGTTAAATAATAAACAGTAGGTTTTTTTTTTTTTTTGTTGCCTAGTAATAATTTAATTAATGCCTGGATTGGCCAATAAGTTAATTGAAAAGAGTGGAGGAGAAAATGCATAGCTGGTGCTCGTAAGGTTATGATGGGTTCGGTAACAGTGGGGGGGCCCTATAGCTTTATTAGTTTTTGCATGTTGATATGCAATTATGTATAGCATTGTGCATGCATGGTACTTGGGCGGGCAGGCATGCCCTTCCATGCTAATTCTCCCACTTTTTTTTTAATATATTAGAAAATAAATTATTGAAATAGCCACATAATTAATATTAAGTATATACTTATAATTAATACATTGATCGATCGTATTTAAAGTTGGTCTTCAATTAATTAGAGTGGGCCAATATGCCTGCAGTTAACCTTACATGCACACGTGGACACCTATTTTGATGCGCTTTGCAATGATCGAGAGAGAGATCACTAAATTAGCTGTATTGCCTTCATGTTTGCCCAGAATATCATAATTATAATAAGAGAACGTATAATTTTAGATCAGTCACATTAATTAATTTATGAATTTATAATTTTTTTTATTAAAGCATTTATTTTATAATAATATTTATTTGTACAGCGTACGGCTGTTTTGAACTTTTTTTTTACTCAATAGATATCATTACATATTCGGATGAAGCCAACGTGTGCATGGGTGTTGGGAAATTTATGAGTTGCTACGGCATATGATCTGGAGCGTTATCGTTAGACTACCCAAGGGTTTTAAAATCATTTTCACCGACAGTTCAATCAACATCATATTCACAGATACAACATTCTAACACGGCGAATGTAAGTAGCAGTGACATATTATTCCATTCGTAGCCGTTCATCCATAAAAGGTGTTCACATTCTAATATTTAGAAAATAATAAATATAGATAGAAGTCACTATTGAGAACATTCATTTTACACACATGATGTGGTATCATATAAACAACGCATCTCCCCAAATGAGTGTTGGGAACAATCAACTAGAAGCAGCCACGCAGTGAGTGCAAAGTGTGCACTGCTATAGTGGCTTCTCTCTAGCATTACTCTTTAGAAAATAGTGTCAGTTAGTAAAATATATGTTTAGATGTTGAGTTGAATTTAGATGAGTTGAGTTCTTTATAAATAATAATGTATTAACATGATAGAGTGAGTTTTATAAGCTCTACCTAAGATGTGTTTGGATGTTAAGATGAGTTTAGATATATTTATAGAAAATTTAAAAAGTTGTGGGTCCCACGTATAAATAAATGTTGAGTTAAGAGAGGTTTAGATTCAAAACTCACCTCAACCCACCTTAACTCATCTCATCTCATCATTACAATTTTTTTAAATTTTCACACAAAATATAATAAATAATTCAACTTTTATTCTACTATTCACAAACTATCTCAACACATCTCAACTTATCTCTGAATCTAAACCTCTCCTAAAAAATAAATTTTTAGTTGAATAATATTTAATAATTTGATAATTGTGTATTTGAATGTTAAGATATATTTAAAACAGAATCTAACTGAGATAAGCTAATCTCATTTAATGATCTAGACGAAGCCTAATGTTGGTTAGCAAGTCTTTAGCGTATAAGTTGGATCTTGGAATAGAGTGGAGCGGTTGGACTTAGGCCGGTTTGGTTTGGAATTTGGGAATAGCCATATCTGAGTGCTGGATTAAAAATGCAAAAATGAAGATTGGAATGATAATGGGTCCGCATGCGACAGCTCGGTCCAAATTTTTTTTTAAAAAGAAAAAAGAAAAAGAAAGATAGAAAGAAGAGTTCCACTTTTGGGCTGATGTTGGAAGTTTGGCAGTCACAAAATAAGACACGTAATTAGTTTTATACTAGACACATTAAAATTAGTCTCATCTAATTATATCAAAGAAACTCATTTGTGAAAAGAGAACAAACATTCCAACTTTGTCTCCTTCAAACTAGTCTGCCACTGCACCAAACTAGGTCCATTGCCACCACAACCGGAAAACACCGTCGCCCCCACGAAACTTTGTCAACCATCACAACTGTGTTCTCTCCTTGCCCTTATCTCCTCTCTCCTCACCCAAAACTCTTATTTCCCATTTTCTCTATCACATGTGAAAGCCTCTCTTCTCTCACTCTCCTCACCCAGATCTTTGAGGAAAAGATATCTATTATTTCGTTAATTTTGCTATTATTTTTTCATTATGCATGTTTAAAATATCTATTATTGCATACCAATTCAACATAAAAATCATTTTCAAATGATCTCTCCCAAAACAACTTACCACAAAGTACTCAAAAAAGAAAAAAAAAATCCATGTTTTGGCCGAGACTTATCTATTTCCTCTCTATTATGCAAAATCGAAGCTTTCTTATGCTCATTTGTTCTTCCTCTTCTTGCACCTTGAATCTGCAAGTTACAGTGGCTCGCAATGCCATACTTCCAAACAATTCACCACTAACTTTCAAACAATCTCGAGAAGGATCACCCACATAACAACTTGAATAACCATTTGTTTTCTTTCTTATTTATAGAGGAATGAGTAATAGAATATAATAGAAAATGTACAAATCGCCTGAGAAATAAGTTAAAAATGAAAATGAAAGAAAAATCAAAATAAGAGACCGAGAAGAAGTAGAAGAAGAAAATTTTGAGTAGCAAAGGTGATGGGAAAATAAGAATGAGAGAATACACTGTAATGAGGCAAAGATTACACAAAAATAAGTATGAGAGGAAATTTATCGGCAAGTACTTTGTGAACAAAAACAAATGGCTTCGGTGGAAGGGGAGAGGGTTTTCACGAGGGAGGAATTTTTTTCTATATAGACAGGCATATGCTATGTGTAATGGAAGAGCTATAAACTCATTGGGGGCTGTTATTTGAGGAAAAACATATGGGTCGTTGGAAAGTTTTTCTCTAGAAAGAAAGGAGTCTAAAAAAATAACCAAAAAAAAAATGTTATTTTATCCACTCAACTTACCCCCTTATTTTGACACCTCATATATATATTTTTGTTCTTTACTTAATAGTTAAGGAAGTATCTATTGGAGCGGTGCACCTGTCAATTGGAGCGGTGCACCGTTCTTTTTTTTATAGGTTATTCATTTCAGGGCCGGAACTACAAATCAAGTCCAGTGGGTTAATGCAGGCCCACCAACCAATCGAGGGGATGGGCGGCTTTAGCCATAGGAGAAATGGGCCCCGGGTACTCCAATCAGTTAACCTAAACTCATCTCAACTCATCATTACAACTTTTTAAAATTTTAACACAAAATATAATAAATAATTCAACTTTTTCAAATTTTAAAATAATAATAGTAATAAATAATATTTTAACAATATTTTATCATCTCAATTCAACTCAACTCAACTCAATTCAACATTCAAACACAGTCTAAATTTTTTGAGCTTTGATATGAACCCACGTATTTAATATACACATTTCAGTACTTGTTATATATGCTAAGACCCCCACAATAATCTTAATTTGTTGAAAGAACGCAACATTTATCGTGATACTTGGAAAAATGCCCACCAAAAAAAAAAAGTAAACACATTGGCCTGGTTTCAAATGGAAGATCATGTTGTTACGAGGTTCAAGGGGGTCTCCTCCTTACTCTATATATATCCATCGATGATCATCATTCAGGTATGTAAACAGAACCCCTACTTTCTACTATAAAAATCGAACAATACCGGATGCATTACTACACCCTTCAAGCCTTCAAATTTCTTTGGTTGCATGTCAGAGTGAGTGGGAGTGCGAAACACGTTCAAAACATGTGTTTTCCTTTCAATAATCTTAAAAGATGGTCTTTCAACCCATTGGATTCCCCGAATTCCCTTTTTACAATTCATCCCTCTTTTACAATTATTCGCCATTCTGTATGGCCATATTACATGCCATTTCCATAAAAAAAAAAAAAATTACATGCCATTAGCCTTTTCTCCTCTCTCTTTCTCTTCTTACCAATTAGAGAAAATAATATTATTGAATTACTCCTCTTATATTGAATGACCTACTAAAATGTAAATTTCCTTTGGAATAAGAGTGGAAATGGGCATAATGGTACAAACAAATTGTCTCTCCTTTCATTTTACTTTTTAAGTTTTAGGACGATATTGGATCTAGCCCTATTTGTAGGGCTTAATAGTCAAAGATGGGGGGAGCAAGGCAATTGCGTAGAAGCAGAACTGCAGCCAGGGCCCAGGGCAATCACTAGTGGTCGTGGAAGATTCGCACCTGCCTCGGATGGATAAGCTATTAACTAGCACTGCCCTGCTGTCCTATAACTCACCACTGCTCCTCCACACAGTCTCTGCACATTTGATATTATTTTTCTCTCTTTTTCTCCTCCCCTCGCTCTCTTGACCTCCAAATCTTGACCTTTTTTTCTTTCTGAAGCCTTTAAAATCTTTCTATTTTTTGTTCTTGTGAACAATTTTCTTCCTTTCAAACCCTTTCCTTCTGTATTTTTGTTTTTGTAAGTTAAATTTATTTCTGGGTTTCAGTATAATGGGTGGTGTAGCAGTTCTGAAACCCCAAGATTGTCTTAAGGAGTCTTTCTCTCCAACTCACATGAAGAAGCCACGAAACGCTTACCCTAACCGTGTTAACTGTACACAATCTAATCGCAGGAAAAGAAGCCCAACGCGGCCGAGCTCCTCCCCGGCTCCGAGCCGAACCGTGGTCCTGAAAGCGCCGTCCAATAACCTCATCATGGGCCAGGTCAAGATCCTTAAACGCGGCGAAAATCTGAGCCAAGCAGATAAGGAGAGCCTTGAAGACGTGGATCTGGGGTCTACGGAGCGACTGGGTCCAGATCCGGTCTCTATCCCGAATCGGGTCCGACTGACGACCGACTCCAACGTAGTCGCTGGGTTCTATGCTGGGGCGTCGGTGTTTGCGGAATCTCCGCCACCTAGTTCGCTACCTTTACCGGCTTTCTTCTTGAAGAAGTGTGTACCCGTAAAGAACGAAGATGTCGCTAGCGACTTGCGTAGGATTCTGCGGCTCGATTAGAGTAACGCGGTCGTGGTCGGATGGTTTGGCATCAACCGTTGATGTGGAGTAGTTGTTTGGGTTTTTTGATTCTCGACCTTGCCTTACTTTTTTATCAAGGCGAAAGTTGAGTTTGTGACCCAGAAGCAGTCATGGTATCGAAGTAGTTTAAGACCTTTCTTTCAGGAAAGGTTTCTAGTCAGACAGTGATGCATAGGTTCAGCTTTTATTGGGATTGGTTGGTGGGGCTTGGAGCTGGATGGCGAGAATGATGTCTGGGTTTTTCCCCTTTTTTCTCAATTCGTTTTTTTTTTTCGGGTGGTAGTTAATAGATTGGTGTTTAATCTGTGTATGCCTAGTTTACAGGTTTTTGTTAATTTACAGGTTTGTGTAATTTACAGGTTTGTGTTAAAACTTGTCCGTCTAATATTAAGGTTTGTGTAAGTTAGGGTTTGTAACTTTGTATAATTTACCGGTTTGTGTTAAGTAGTATGTTTGCTATTTGTATCAGATTCCTGTAAAAGTTTCTGAAAATTTATAGTAGCTTTGACGTGGAGCTCTCAATTTGTATCTTAGACTGCCTAATTGATTGAGTGGACGCTTATGACGTTCCCTGTTTTGTACGAACTTGTTTATATTACAATCTATGAGAAAAGGCATGCCAGATCCGAGGTTCATATTACAATCCTATAACTCTCTAATCTAAAACTTGTTCGTTATAACTTTAAGTTTGAGGATGTAGGGTTAAGGTTGTTTCCATGTGCCTCCTGCATCGATCCTGAAGTCTAATAGCATCCTCATTTGATTTGATTAAAAATCATAATTTGCATAATATATTTTGCATTTGGCTATTTTATTCAAAATAATAATAATAAAATAATAATATTTTTCTTGATTTATTTTTTTTAATATTTTACACTTCTATCAATTATAATTCATAATCAAATTATAATTAACATATGATTTGATTGCTAGAGACAAAAATATTAATTATAATTAACATATAATTGGTAGATATAAACTGTAAATAACCTAATTAATAAGTAAAAGATGTACGAGGGAGGTAGCATTTTGAAAAAAAAATTGCAGAAAAAGAAAATAGAAAGTAAATATTGTAGTGGTTTTAAAAAACTGGTTTTAGAAAATTATTCCCTAAAACAATGTAATTTTTAAAAATTCAAAAATAATTTTTACACTAATTACTTTATTTCCAGACAAACAAAGTGGAAAGAGAGAGTGTTTATAACGGAATAAATAATTTTTAATGCTTTTGGTCTAATCACAGGAAACACCAAATATGAGCCAATGACTTGTTTTACTATAGTTGAAAGTCATTTTTGTTTACATTTGAATAATCTAATGCTCTATTAACCAAACTTCTCACTTTATTTACATTTGCATAATTCAATAAGAGTGCTCTTAACACATCTAAGGGTTTGTTTGGATAGAGAAATGATCTGATCTCATTTCATCATTATAATTTTTTTAAATTTTCATATAAAATATAATAACCAATTCAATTTTTTCAAATCTTAAAATAATAATAATATTAAAAATAAATATTTTAACAATATTTTATTCAACTCATCTAAAATCATCACCGCATCTTATTATAGAAACGATCGTGGGGAAAAAGATGTGATCCGGAAATTTATCAGAGCTTTGGTGCATGTTCGTTCCTCTTGTTACTTGCGTGCCATGGTTTACGAGATTGTATGATAGTTTTTGCGGCTCTCTGTCTCTCTCTCCTTCTTTGAATCCCCAGTGTCTTGCCTATAACCTCCTCCCGATTGTAAATATGATATTAATATGCGAGAATTAGAATTTTTCAGTTAATTATATTTTTCATTTGCATTTCCAACTATTAGTAAAGACGTGATAGTTTCGATGGAGATTGATTCGTTCGTTCGGGGTGATAGCAAAAAGCTAAGAAAAGAAAAAAAGCAAGTATTTAAAGAACTTCCTGTTCAAGAAAAGCTTCTTCGTCCACTTCATTTTCATTCTATTTAAAATATTTCATACGGTTATAAATATTAGTTAGAAAATGTGGTCTTATTTATTGTAATTTATGAGAGGGTGGCTGTCCATTTATTGGTTCCTAGCGACGGGATTAATGATAGTAAAGGTGAAGAGAGTGAATTGCATCGGCAGGTGGGGCTGGAGCTCTAGTGTTTTGGGCCACGAAGGCAAATGCCGAAAGCTGAAACAGTAGGGTATGGTAAGCTTAGCCTCAACCTTTCCTTTCCTTTCCTTTTTTTTTTTTTAAAAAAAAAAAATTTCTGATGAATGAATAGCAAGTTGCTGACATTGTTCTCGTTGTAAATGTCCTTAAATAAAATATGAGTGGGGCTATTACAGAGGGATGGTCCATCCGTAATGAGTACATGAATTCCCTTTGGTAGCCTCACTTATGGTTCCAAAGTGCAGGGTTTGGTCCCATGCCTTTTTAGTGTTACACCTGCTCCATCCATATTCAGGTAATAAGTTTGGTTTCACCCACTAATGATGTTTATAATAAATAATGTACAATTATATAACTGAATTCCATGAAATCACAGGGTACGGCTCTTATGGCGAATTATATATATATATATACTATTGATGAAAATTACCCAAAATGTCATTGGGAGAAGTTCAGTGCATTTCCCAACCTCAGATGCTCGGTACACCACTTTTTTTAAGTTTATTTATGAAACGGTGCACGAAATTACTCCTTTATTGTCAATAATCAAATTAAAAATTATACCCTATATTTTAAGTAAGATAAAGTGTCGATTGATCATAAACTTATTCAATCTGAAGGTTTTGATTTGTCCAATAGCATCTTGAGAATGGCCATGTCTTGTTAATACTTTAGAATTTAAAAGAAGCTTTACCTCAATAATTTCAATTTGGAGAGAATTTGTCTTTCCTATGTGGTCGATTGGAGTCACGGTTTCCTTAAATATTGCACCACACGGCCGTCTCTCCGTGGAGTCGTGGACCGTGGCTCCGCTACCATTACTGGGGGCCCCACTGAACTGATCCTCTTCTTCTCTGTGTTCTCAAAACAAGAAAATAAGTCTAAAAACTAAAACAAAAAAAAAACAAAAAGGAGTTATGATCAGCTACGGTTCTGTTCGTTTACGGTTCATCCTCCTCAAATAAAACACTTCCACGTCGTAATGCTTTGGTTTCCTCAAAAAAAAATTGACTCAGTCCGAATACTACTTCACAATCAACAGTGAAGTCTGAAACGTGTGCTCGCCGAAAGAGCAACCTTGATACGCACGCTAGCTCTTAATCATGCTGCCTGCCGTACCTTTCGTTCGTGTAACGAGCTTCAAACATGCGAAGCACGTGCGTAAGACCCCTCTGTTTTTCAGGTTCAATTTATTTTCTGTTAAGCTTTATTAGCCATCATCCTCACGCACTATAAATCGTATTTAATTTTAATTTTAATTTTATTTTAATCACCATCTATACTCCACATATTTAATAAGAGAAAAAAATAAAAACAAGACCTAGTTTGGTTACCAATATGAAATTTTCAAATTTTCTAAATTTTCACAAAAAGTATAATAAACAATTCAATATTTTTAAATTTTAAAATAAAAATAATATTTTATTCAACTTTCAACTTTTATCTTATCTCATATGTGTAACCAAACAAAATCTAAGTGTAGTATGTAATATGTGAAGATAATAAATATAATTTTTCATTTTCTATTTAAACTTTATTAAAGGAACATATACTTATAGGAAAATTCTATACATTATTCTACCATTCCACTTTCATCTTACTAAGTAAAATGTGGTACATTTATCATCATTAAATGATTATTTATTGTATACTTATTTATCATCTAATAGTGATGAATGTGCCACGTACTACTTAATATAATCAAAATAAGATGATAGTGTGATGCATAATATTACTCGTATGTAGTGTGGGAATGAGAAGTATCATTTCTCTCAATCATTCAATCTTAAATGCTTAATAAAGATAATAAAAATAGTTCATACTTGTATAAATTTTTTTCTAAAATATTTATGCCCTAAGCAATAATATCGATCATGTTGTTCATTAGTGGAAGTTTATAGATTGAAAGCCTAAGATCACATACAACCATTTAGATGTTACCTTTACTTAAAAGTGCTAAATGAAGGGTAAATGTAGCATATTTCTATTAAGATAGTTTAGTTTTTTATTTTATGGAGAATGAAAAAATTATTGCTTAATTTTAAACTTCTAAATGGAGAAAATACAAGTTTAGTAGGACCCATAAAATTTGGTCGAGTTATAATATCTAATTTGCATTTAATATCCACTTTGTCAATACAAAGCAACTTTTAAGTCTATTTTGAACGTTTTTTTTTTTTAGAAATTATTTTTAAAAAAAATCTATTCATCAAATCAGAATGATCGATGGTTTGAATATTTGTCCCAACCTTATTGGCATACACCAAATCACATTCTCAATTCTCACCAACTAACCAACTCAAAAATGTATAATTTATACAATTACCAGATTTAACAAATTTAAAATCAATAAATGCAATGAGGATTGGGTTTTCTCGTGAATGGAAAAAAAAAAAAAAAAGTAGCATTTATTTCGGGGGGAAAAATTAATAGATATGTTCTAATGCTTTTTCAGATGTAATTCTGAAAATAGATGTTCCGCTGCAACGAGCATTCTCCATGGAAACAGAAAAGTGGAGGAACTGTAGAATCGGTATCGTACAAAGCGTAAGATACAAAGGAAAAGGTTATACTCTCATTTTACCGTAATCGGTTTAGAAAGCCCTAGCTAGACGAAGCATTACCCCCACCAAAAATTAAAAATTAAAAATAAAAATTGTCAGTTCCACGTCTGATTGTGGACCCACGCTCACACCTCATAAACGCCCTTGAAAAAAAAGGATGAAAAATAAAAGTTAAAAAAAAGTAGTCGGACTGAGACCCACACCCACCCTAACAACGAAGACGAACAAAAACGAATAACTGGAATCTACTCCACCTTCGCCACCACACCAGACATACATAATGCCATACTCCGCTTCTCCCATATATATACCCCCCTCTCTCTCTCCCTCTCTTTCCTTTTAACTTTTATCTCATCCTCTTCCGCCCCTTCTCTCTCTCTAGATTAACGCCTCTCTTTCTCAGAGACGACGGTGCGAGAAAATGGTCAAGGTAGAGTGGGTGAGGACGGCGATGACTGACGATACCTTGGTGGCCGAGCTCCTGGTGCGTCTCAAGCAGTCTCAAGCTGCGTCTTCTTCTCACAAATCTTGGCCTAGAGCGGTCATACCGCTCAGATGGGGGCTGAGGCAACCACGTTCGAGGCCGGTTGCTTTCAGATGTGACGCCGTTCCGCGGAGGAAAGAAGCTGATTCGAGGAGATGTAGCCCCACCACACCTCTCTCCTGGAGCGGCGGCGGTTCCCCTACCGCGACTGCCGACGGCTTTGAGGAGTCTAACGTCAACGCCAGCTTTTATTTTCCCGCCTTCAGATCCAAGGTGTTCTCTCTGAATATATCTGTTTTTTCTTCTTATTCTTTCTTCTCCTCTTCCTCGACCTTCAGTTTCGTATTTTGGCTGCTGGCTCCCTGATCTGTAACGTGTCATACTCGATTTGTTTGACGAGAACACCCTTGGACAGTGTTAATTTACGTCTGAAGAATGGTGGAGCTAAAGGTTGAGGGTGGGGTGGTCGCTTGTCTGTCGACGAGAAACCTCTTCAGATGGCATTTTTGGGTCATTTTAACAATTTGACCTTATTTTATCGTCTTATTTACTCGGTGTATTTTGTCAGTGTCGAAATCGATGTCGCTTGCCCATCATGCAATCGTTTTCTTTCCCCGTCTGGCCAAAATACCTTGCGTCGAAAACAAGGTCAAATCTGCAAACATAAGTGCGTTAGTTCCCCTTTACTAGCGGTGTTGTGTTTCAATCTCCGATCTAGTGGCGACGAGTAGTCGGCTGTTAAAATTCCAGAGGATTGCCCTTATCTCTGGTCACGTGAGGTGAGCCAGATGTGAGAGAGGAAACACAACTTCACGTTTTCTTCTCGCCTCTTATCCGGTCACCTATCCTTCTTGATGGCATTCGATTTGACCAAATTATCCTTTCAAAAAATGGCCATTGGTCATTCGTCCCGGAAGCTTCATTCAGAGGATCTTTCCTTGTCGCTTTTTGGATGAAAATGGCACTATATTGTCAAAAAAAACTTTCGATCCTGCAAGAGGGCGTTTTTGTCAATTGGAGCATGGTTTGGTTAGGTGGACCCTATCTACAGGGAGTTGGGGCCAGGTGGGGTAGTCACGTAGAGAGGGAGAGGGAGAGGGAGAGGGAGAGGGCAGTGGGCTCTTTCAGTTTTTTTTGTTTTTTTTGGCTGCTAATGGGAAGAGATAGGAGTGGGTTTGGTTATAGTTTGGCGCTGATTGAATTTTGATCGTGTTGGGACTTGGATGAGAACGAGAGAGGAAGTATCAGATGTGGCGTGGGTGGCATGATATTTTGATTTCGAGTCACGCCCTCTTCCATGGGTACTCGTACCTCTTGACGCTATTCAGCGCCACTCTTTATACGGTGTCGTCTAGATTCTCCCCCCAAAAAAAAAAAAAAAAAAAAAAAGAGTAATGTAAGGCACTGGTTTTAGGTTGCGGTGTGTAGAGGAGGAGCGGATGGGAGGAGGGCGTGTCGGACGATTGTGGGCCGTTGATTAATTTCGGAGATGTCAGCAAGCTAAGTGGGAGCCGAGATTGGGTAAAAAGGGCAGTGCATGTGAGCGAGTCACGTGAGTTTAAATATATTGAAAAGAAAGGATTGTCACGTTGCACCGCGTGTCGGCTCTCGCGATGATGACGATATCCTTTTAACTTTTGAGTTGCTAACTACGACCATCGGTCTAGACGCACGGCTTCCAATTCCATTCTCATTACCGACTAATTACCCAGATAATTCACAGAGTCAGAGGCTTGTTGATCCTTTTTCCATAGTGGGTCCAGCTCCCCTCCTAATCTTCCAACTGCCCATGCTTTTGTTTTTCTTTAAACGCATTTTGATGCCCTTTTATTATTTTATTAGTGTTATTTTCTTATTTTTCTGTTGATTTATACTCTATATATATTTAATTACAAAATTTTCTTGTACTTTTGTCTTATTTTTTGTTTATTGTATTTGTCTGAGAAATCAACAAAAGTCGTCTATTCCTATCTCTAAAAGAAACGTTAAAGCACGACTGTGTAAACTCATGTTGCTAGCTTTTAGGATTAGGATTGGGGTATGTATTATGTAGTGCCGTCCTTGTTTAATAAGCTGTGGCCACTTGCCACGTTAACTCGTGTTTGTGGCATCATTTATGTGCTTGCGTTGCGGAGACCCATGAGTCGGATTGCAACAATGAGCTCCTGTAATTCTCGTATCGGCATTACTGCAATGTTTAATTACACTCTTGTTTGAGTCGGACTTGGCGACAGTATTAGTTTTCATGTTTTTGCATGAATGGGTTTATTGGAATCAGGCAGCGTATGCCTGCCGTTGCATGACTCGCTTTTCTTATCCTTGAGTACACGATGATTCCCACTGATGTGTGTTGCACGAATATTTTATTTTCAGGGTACCGCTGCAAACGAATCCACCGCTACCAAAAGGTCAAGAAGAAAAAAGGTAAAATCCATGTTATTAAATATCCTATTACATCTGCCAAATATTCTCATGAAACTTTAAAGGTGTTCTGATCCGAAGTGCATCTCAAATTCTATAGACATTTGCTGAACTTAAAGACGAGGAGAATTCCCTATTGAAGGAAAGGATATATTTGAAAAAGGTGTGTTCTTGCTGCGTCTTACTGACTTTCTATATTTCGTAATTTATACCCTACTTTGTTAATATAACTATTTTAAAAATTAATCTTGCATCACGGAACAGGAGTTGGCAACATTACGTGCAACCTTCATGGAACAGAAAGCTAGAAACGAGAGCTTTAAGAGAATGAAGGTTAGGTGACCTTCTGTGTGTATATATCATCAATGTACAAATTTGCCAAACAATATAGCAAAAAACTAACGGAAATGGGCTCTATATAACACTACCGGAATAACCTTATGTTTCGATCGCTCTCCTTTTGAATCTTCTGAGAACCACCACTTTATGTTTTGCAGTTTGACTTGGTTTTGCATTCTGCAAAGAATCCGAGTGCAACTTTTGACGGACAGGAGAACGCCGTTCTCAGAGAACCCTTTCAGGCCTCTACTCCTTACCATAATTTTCCAAGATTACGAGAAGATTCCCCAAATGATGATACCATGCAATCAGAACCTTGCACGACCGACAAGGCCACTGCCTCTACAAGGGACAGCAACTGCTTTCTGCCCGATCTAAATATGCTGCCTGATCTAAATATGATGCCATCCGAGGAGGATTCTAGTTCTTAGATGTAGGATGAGCTGCGGACTACATGCTGACTGTTTTTCTTCTCCTTAATTCCTAGGGTATCTGGTTCGATAAGACTATTACACGGTCTCTATTTTTTTACTGAAAACATGATCTTCTGGTACATGGTGCATGGCCAATTAAGGAGAACTTGGTGGATGTAACTGTATAAAAACTTGGACGAAGTTGCACAGGGTAGCTAGGATTGAAACTCGTCCCAGCTTTACTTCTTGAAATGTGAAAGAAGTTGAGAGTCTTGGAGAAAGGGGTTTTGAGGGTGGTAGTGTAGCCAGTCCTAGCCGTTAAGACTCCCAGTATTCTCAATTGCGGCAGGTTCTCTCTCTCAAAAACTAATTGGGGTAAATCATCGTTACTTGTCGTTTCAGAATTATGTAGACATAATTTTTGTCATTCTTTGTAGGCAACACGCTGTTGGATTTTCCTGTTGAAGGTAACTTGAAAAACCAATGACCGTTGTGTTCTTGTTCACTCAGTAATTTTTGGTTCTTATGTCGAGAGGTTGTTTGTTATATGAAATTGCTTTATTTGGAGCAAATCTGACCAAACATTTTGTATATTTGCTTATGTTAATTTAACGATTGACATTTTTTGCAAATGTCTGCTAGCAAACATCGGGCTGTCACTGCCGGTTGGTTTCGGTGAAGCATTATTAGCCTTGACGAGTGATTGAATAACTGAATTCACATCTCGGCGAATTTTGGACATTGAAGGCGTCAAGAAAGGGGGCCGACTTTGTCAACCCGATAGATCATATTTTTAGAGACTCGAGACTTTATTTGTCTATGCTCGGCTGTAGTTCAGTTTTTTCACCACGTCATATTCGGAGTCCGTTTTCGTAGAGATTAATCTCTCTTTAATTGACAGATTCAACAAAACCAGAAAAATTCTAATGATTTTGACTGGAGAAATGGTTTTTTGAGTTTGTTTGAAGTTGCTGTGATTTTTTTTTCTTAACATATAAGTTCCATTTACTATAAAAATCTCTCCTTTTTATTGTGAAAGTAATGCTAATTACAAATTTTAAATAGAAACTTTCGTACAAGTCATTTGTAAAAAAAATGAGTTGATTAATAACAATAATTTTTATTATAATATTTCAAGATGAGATTAACTTTTTAATAAAGACTTGCGCTGACTTATCTAATTAGAATCATTTATCTTAGGAGGCTGTAATGTGAGGTCCCCGTTGAATATTGCGGGCAAATACTCAATTGTGTGATCACGTATTATGCTATTGTTGGAAGTTGCTGATGAGACGTAACTGGGGCTGTTTGGCTTAAGAGATTATGTCCCTCCGACTCGGGGATAAGGAAAATTAAAACAGTAAGCTACGCTGTTGGTATATATGTAGCGAAAGGGTTAAAACCATTTTTATAAATCACAATTTCAGGCACACCAGTCAAACAAAATTGGTATGATGGTTAGAACTAGAAGGAATTTGTCCATTAAAATTTCTTATATGGGCCGAGAAAAAGGTTTTGGGTTCATTCGTCTTTTAAATAGAAGGTTCTTAGACAAAAAACAAAGAAAAGCATTGCATTAATGAAAAGATTAAAGATAGAAAATGAGGGACTGAGAGAGAGTGTCGAATGTCCACTCCCAATAATAATAATAATAATAATAATTACCACAAGTGTAGCGGTCTTGTTTAGAGAATGAGATGAAATGAGAATTTGTGTAATGAGATAGTTTGAGTTTAGTATTTTTTAAATTTTAAAAAATGAAAGAGAAAAAGTTGAATAAAAAATATTATAAAGTTTAAATATTATAATAATATTATTTTTGTTTGAAGATTTGAATAAGTTTGAATTTTTTATTTAAAAGTTTAAAAAAGTTATAATAATTAATTTAAAAATTTTGTATGTTTAGAAATAAGATGGGATAAAATAAAATGAGATAAAGATGAAAATTTTATATCTTATCTAATGCCCCCCAAAGGTCCAAACCTGCAAGTGTTTCCAAATGCGCCACTCTAAAATCCTGTCAGACATGGAACACGAAAAAGGCCAGAAATCGGAATAGATTGATCTGGCTCGGGCTCATTCCCGTCCTTCACTTTAAGACCTGAGTCCAGTACATGCAAAGAAAATGAACGAGAAAGCTGTTGGGCCTTATTGGATCATAAAAACATGGGCTGCTCATTTATGGGCCTAACTTGTCTATTTTTCACCTAGATATTTTTACGGATAAATAAGAAAAGTGTCAGTATAATTAAAGGATCGAGTGTTGTGAAAGCGAAGAGTGTGGAATGTTGAGAAGGGTCAATAATTATCGTCGTAAAAAAATTGAAATTTCTGATGCAAGAGGTAGTAGGAAGGTAGGTAGGCATATTTATCATTTTTGTAAAGATGCTAAATGGATTATATGGCATTATTGAGTATATAATCTTTTGACGTCAATCAGTGGGTGATTGATTGGTCTTATCATTCTTAATGTCTGACGATAAGATTTACATAGCAATGTTTTGGATCTTAGTATATAGCAATGTCTCGCCAATGATTAGAGCGGTAAATGAACCAGTCTGTTCAATAGTCTGATTTAATTAAAACTCATTCATATATTAATAAATATATATATACATATATATATATATATATGTAGTAACTAATAATATAAATATACTACTTTTATAATTAAATATATAATAAGTAATCAAATTACTTATGTCTATATAGTAAATATTTTATAATTTGTATAATAATTAGTAGATAAAATTAATAATTTCATATACTAGTATGTATGAATCATATATGAAATAGATATATGCTATCATATTAAGTGTATGTATTAATAATATATTATAATATATTGTTATTTTGGATAAATATCAACTAGTTAGATATTAATTATTTATAAATTTTTTAAAATTTTATAATTCAATAGAGGTTCTACTTGTTAGTTGTATAAATTCAATATTAGATTATTTATTTATTTTATTAATTATTAAATCTTATTCAAAAAATATACAATTCGAGTCGAGCGGCTCGACTCGACTTGTTTGTGGGACGAGCTCGAGCTCAAATTAAGCGTTTAGCTTATCGAGCCGAGCTCGAACGAAGAATAAAAAAAAATCTCGAACTCGAGCTCGAGTATTTTGAGTCGAGTTGAGCTCGACAAGCCAAATATCGGCTCAGCTCAACTCGGCTCAATTACAACCCTACCAATTATCATGATTTGTAGAGAGTTTGATCTTTTTGCCAAGTAAGAGAGAGATCAATAATCAAGTCTCTTCTTTTCTTTGGAGGTTTATGTTGTTCTTAAAGGAAAGGCATATTAATGAAGGAGTTAGCTAGGAGATAATTTTTTTTTTTTTAAAACAAGCTAGGAGAGAAGTTAAGTCTTTCTTCACTGGTAGTTGGAATTTGGTCACTAATGCTACTTTGGAGAGATGGTCACATGCAATGTCGTACTGGAAATTCAGATCATACCAAAATGAATGTGGAAAACGTGTGACTGGTAACAAATATGAAAATGATTCTGAAACCCATACTACTGTTTTTTGTTTTTTTAAGGACAGTTTGTATTGAGAAAATTTTAATTTATCTCATTGTTATAACTTTTTTAAATTTTTATTTAAAATATAATAAAGAATTTAATTTTTTCAAATTCTTAAATAATAATAATATTTTATTCAATTCATCTAAAATTAATTTATCTCATCTCTCATGCAAACCGGTCTAAGTCTATTAAAAAAAAAATTATTTTTTTAAAATTTTTTAAAAATGTTTTTTGGTTTTATTATTCTTAAAATAATTAAATGATTCTACTCATAATCCATATACAACATATTTGGTAAGACAATAAAATTTAAAAAATCATAAAAATGATGGTATGTGGTGTATGAGGCTTAGGAATAGAATTTTTCATAAAATAATAATACTGCTTTTTTAAGCTAAAAAGATATGGCATAAAAAAATTAAAATAAATCACGTAAAAATAATAATTGTCCGTAACTTATTATAATATATCGAATTATAAAACTTTTTTTTATTATTGTATTGAAATTTTTAATTTTTATTATAAGAAAAATAATACTTACAGTTATGAGTATGCAAGCGTCATGCAGTCGCTTTGAAAAAAGTGAATAAATATGGGATCCACATAAAAAGAAATTAATTTTTTAATAGTGAACCCCTCTTTTTTTTAAAGTGACTGCATAACATTTACACATTTACGACTGTATATAGTATTACTCTTATTATAAACCGTGACATTTTGCCCATAGACAAAATGAAGCAGAGTAGGAAGTTTGTGGACGTAAAAGATAAACGTGGTCATATTTGGTCCACGAAAACTTCGAATTCTTATTACACTGCTCCAACTAATACCATACCATATAAAATAATATCTTTATTTTTATATAATATTATTGTATATCAAAGTTTTTAACACTTCGTTCACAGACCTAAACTTGTATTGAGAGAGAGAGAAGGTGCGGGTACTATCAAATCATGTAAATGGGAAGCATGCCCCCAACTACAGTAGTTTGTGTACATGAATTCTCAGTTTCCTGGAGTAAATATCTCCCTATACATGTACAAAGTGGTCGCCATCAGAAATTACGCATCATGCAAATAGGAAATATGCCTCGCACGAATTCTCAGTTCCTGTGTAGACTAATCTCATGTCACTATCAGAATTTACACATCGTGTAAAAAGGGTAATATGTCTCGTCTATAGTAACTCTGCACATGAATTCTCAGTTTTCCTTAAGTATATTGATTGGTCCCTATCAGAATTTACTGAACCGAAAAAATATTGAGAGAGACACGTGAAAGAGAGAGAGAGTAAATGGGTGTGACATCACAGAAGAATTACAAACAAAAAACACTACCATCAAAGCTAGCCAATGCCTCACCCTATCAGATGTCCTTCTTTGTTGCCTTTTTCCTCTTCCATCATGTCACCTACATTGACGGTGTGACAGTTGGGTACCCCCCATCCCCCCCTCCCCTTCTTTATTCTGGTGGCTGTCCCAATTCTCAAGCCTAGCTAAGCTGAATTTCCCAAACCCCCACCAATTTCGCTCAGCTTACTCTCGTTGCCCGTCTGTTGGGAATGTAATTTCATGGTTTTGAAACTTCATCTGAGAGAGAGAGAGAGTGTTTCTTAGAGACAGTAGAAAATTGAGAATGAAAGGTCCATTGTTGTGTTCTTTTTCGGATTCTTTGTAATGGGTGGGGGTGGGGTGTGTTTAGTTTGTAGAGGGAGAGGCAGGCCAAGAGCAAAGAGAGATAAGTACTGGCTGTGTGGTCCAGGAAAGAAGTATACGTCCAAGTGCTTTTGTGGTCCATGAAAGGAAACAAACAAAAAATGCCAAACTCGAGAGGGAAAAAAAAAGGTCGGGGAGCAAAAGAACACCGGATAGGATGGCCAATGCCATGCCATCTGTGTGATTAAGGCTAATGTTTGGCCATCAACTTATTTCATACATTTCAATATAAATTTTAATATATACATTCAAATACATTTCAATATGATATACAAAATATTATTATTCACATATTAACTCATATAATTTGAGAAATTACCTCAACACCCAAACTCAACCTAACCCATCCTTGCGATTTTTGAACCCATAACACAACGGGTCTTTGTCAAGATAAATGCTATTCTTATTCTTTATTTAGAAAAATTATAGTAATTTATAAATATTTGTTATTGTTTAAAAAAAAATGGACGACACTAGATGGTATGATATCTTCTCCTATCTCAAATTAATGATGTCATTTTATCAATACAATTTCTACATGCTTGATGTAAACCGTGATAGAATATTTTGAATTGATCATATTCAAACCAATTGCATGCAGTCCCTATTATACACCAACAGTGCAATTATTTTGGAACCACTTTTTGCCAAAATTCCCTCTCCACGATCACCTCCAAATTGATACCATTTTTCTTTTGCGTGTATGACCATGTTAGTGATAAGTGCGCCTTAAATAGCATATATCGAGACGACACAGTTCAAAAAAAAAAAGAGGCCTTCAATATACTTTCGTTTTTTTGTTCTGTCCTTACAGTGTGTTGAAAGGATCTTACATGAAAGATAAAAAAGTTTTCAAGCGTTATGGATAAGGCGATCACATCGGTAGGTGTGGGCCAGCGGCCCATTGTCACGCCTAATGGGGGAGGACTGAGACAGTTCAACGATTAATGCAATGGAACATTGGGGGGTTTTTGACAATTCATTCACTTTTGATTGTCTATGTAATATATACACACACATACACATAAAGTTTCGGATTAGTACAGTTTGTCCACTTTTTCATGCAAGGGGAAAGAGCATAGAAAAGCCAAGCTTTGCCTTGTTCTATTTGGAATTGGCCCCCCCCCCCCTCACACTCGCGAACGCGAATGAAATTACTCGTGGCGAAGCTGAATATAAAGAGTCCAAACTATTCCATTCCATTTAAACACTCAATGGGTTAGGCTTGGCTTTCAATCCAATCAAATGAATGATAACTTTGAACGTGATTCCTTTGAAATTGTCGCTAAAATACAAATTTGATGCATACCTTACCTAAACTTGTATGACTGACGTGATACCTTCGTACTACTATGTGTGAAACAAAAAAAAAAAAAATTTACAAAATGATGTAAATTAAGACATATAGTTCTTATACTTTATTGTTAGCTCGTAAATATAGTTTATCTAGATAAATAAATCCACTATTAATCCCTAATTGATAGGGAAAATAAAAGCAAAATATAATTTAACATAAATCATATATAAATTGGTTTAAGATAAGCGAGAAAAACAAACCCATGTGAATAAATTGGTTTATGTTTTAGGCATTTTTGGTATCAGTCAAGAATTATCGAATGGGTAGGGCTTGGTCAATGCAATTGCCTACTTTGTTTTTTTCTTGTTTTTTTTTTCTCTTTGATGAATGCAATTGGTTACCTTTATCTCGCATAAAGGTTAGAACACTACAAAATGCACAGTAATAAACAGAGTGGAATCCACGAGTCTTGCTAAGATTTCAAAGGAGATATCCTTTTTTTTTTCTTTTTTTTTTGTTCCTTTTTTCCGTACTTGCTGCCTTAAATTAGCCCTTTCGGCAAGTCTCTTCCAAAAAGAATGCTACCCCACCCTTGCGACTTCCCATGACAACTTAGATTTTTTTTTAATATATATAAAATATAAAAATCTCTTTAAATAATTTGAGATATTATTTATCGACTTTTCTTATATTTAATTCAAAATACGAAGTTATACATTTATCTTTATATATATATATACGTATATTACATTTTAAAGTAAGCTTTGAGTAGGGGTGGTGCTAAAGGAAAAGTAATCACTCAGACACTCCTTCCATAATCCATCTGGTAGGTAGTTTCTTTATTCGAAAAGCATACATTTTCAAGGTAATCATGTTTGGACTTTTCTCAGCTTATCTTTTAATATATATATATATATATATATATATATATATATATTTTAAAAAAATCATCCGTTAAAGTAAGGGATGAGATGATTGAAGAGTTTCATTTATTGACATAAACAAGTGGGAAACTACAACGATTGGGGGAAGAAAAAAAGAACATAAAAAAGTAAGATAATGAGAGGAATGAATAGGATCAAGATTGGCTTCCTGGCCCAATGTAGCTATCATGTCCTTGAAAAAAACCGAGAAGACATCAACATGCGGATGTTGATATTGATTTTTTTAATAATAATCTTTAAAAGATCCTCCACTAATCACTTAGAGCCGGTTTGGATTGAGATATGAGTTGAGATCACTTTATTATTATTAACAAATTTTAATTTATAAATTTTATTACTATTCACAAACCATCTCAACTCATATCATCTAATCTCTCAATCTAAACGAAACTTTAAGGTCGAACATGTAAACATGAGAATAATAAAAACCCATATTCAATAAAAACGATGACAAAATAAATGAATATGTTTAAATAAGACAAAAGACAAAAAAAAAAAAAAAAGGAAGACTTTGAACAGCAAAACACGAGTATGGAATTTGGATTTGGATGCAACTTCTAATACTTTGTCCTCATTGGTCATTATCTTATCACAATAAAAGGAATTCAAAATATGAATGAATCAATGCTTCCACAAAGGAGAACAACATTGTCTAGGCTCTACCACATTAACTTTCCCCAAGTCTTACACGTGCACTATTTACATACACATACATGCAAGTCCCTACTAAATCCCAAAGTGGACAATACAATATAAATATTATTTTTAGAATTGGTACCCAATAAGACAAAGACAAGGACGGACCTTAGATATAGACTTTTCCCACACCCATGCTTACAAACAATATAATTAACCCCAACCTACCAAATACAAATCACATTCAAACAATACCTTATCATGCATAGTGTGGAAAAGACCCACCTTCTCTGTCTGTATAATTAATTATTACTGTGTATTTACTTCCCGTGTACTTCGGTTTTTAATAAAAAACAAAAACAAAAACAATCACCTTATCAACCTATCCATCCCTTATTTTAGCTTGAAAAATAAATATATCAGTAAGGAAAAAAAAATAAAAAAACAAAGGTAAGTATTAAATGGGACAACATGCGGGCTCCTCTGAACGTGTGGGCCCATTCTTACCGACTAAGAGACGATGGATCTGGGCCCCATACGAACTGCACGTCGGGCAGCGAAACTACCGGATGCTCCACGAAATGTAGACCGCGTCTCCGACAGCTAACCCATCTTCTACAAGTTGGGGGATATTTTGTCCTTTCGACGAAACTTTCTCCCAATATTTCACAAATTGCGCTGGAGACTCTGTAGTTTTATTTAATTTATTTATTCTTGTTAGGAAATCCCAGTTTTCGGGTCGGATTATTTTAGTTTATATAAGGACTTATTTAATATAAAAGTGGGATTTCTTTTTCATCTATTTATGGAATACAAATTAAGGACATTAATAAACATTTTCGGAAGGTGTTGCGAAAAGAATAGATTCAGCTTTGTCCAACTCTGCACTTTGAAAGAAATTACTTTTACAATCTTTTAAATAAATATTTATATCATATCGTGTAAGGCACTTAATTTGTAAGGAACTCTAAAAACTGCACATTTTAAAAAAAAAATTATAATCATCATTTTCATACACGATACATCATATTTTATTATTTTTATTTTTTAATTAATGATGAATAGAATAATTCAATAAATTAAAAAATATATATATAGTATGTAATATATGAAAATGATTAATAAAAAAACTCTTTAAAAAAGGGTCCCACCGTCCCACAGTGCTACCACTCTCTGGCTCTAGAGAGGGGGAAAAAAGTTCCTGCTCTGAGACTTGTCTTCGACAAAATATGTTGAATAATAATAATATATTAAGAGCGATGATATTTATAGTTATAAATATTTATTTTTTAAGTTTATTTTAAAATAAATAAACACAAAATTTACATAAAAATAACTAATTTTTAAGAATAAACTTCCCTCGTTTTAAAAAAAAATACCTTTTACAACCCTTACTTACTGTAGCATTATGGAAACTATGAATGTGGCAATTGGGACAAAGGCATGTGAAGCAAGAACCACGCGTGGATACAAACAGCGATTAACGCTTTGACGTGGGACATTACATTGGTCGGTTTCTCAGGCTGTATTTCAACGACAAAACTCGAAGATTCTTATTATTATTATTATTATTTTGATAGGTAGATTCTTATTTATTTCAAACGACTGTATTTTAATTTTTAATCGTACTTATTCAAATTTTTATTCTTTCAATTAAGAACATATAAATAAATAAAGGAAAATGATACTCTCACACTGTTCTTACGGCTCAGTTTTACTGCTGGAATTTTTTTTTATTTAGTGATTAAATAAGTATTTTTTAATAATATTGTAATTTTTTTATTTTTTTTAAATATTTAAAAGTATTAAAAATACATATAAAAAAAAAAACAAATTATGCAGCTGTGGACGTAGCGCCGTCCATAAATAAAATATTAAAACACACATAAGATTTGAGCAATAGGAGTGAAATGAACCTTAGGCATCTATGTTGTGCACATAAAAGAAGCGAAAAAGAAAATTAATAACGGCCAAAAAAAGTAAACGGAGAGAAGACAAGCTATATATAATTTAGCAATAGTTTTATCCACTTTTTAAATATAAGGTCCATGTTTTGTTATTATTTTAAATAATAGTGCTATATGTGAATACTAAATAATATTAAAAAAATTTAAAAAATAATAGTTATAATTGTGAGTGTACAAGTGCCGCATAATTATTTTTTTAAAAAAAGAATATATACAAAATATATATGAAAAAAATTAATTTTTTAATAATAAATCTCAATATTTTTTAAAATGATTACATACGTTTACGCAATTCATAACTGTACTATAAGAATATTACTCCAAATCTTAACTTAAATTGTTTGAAGACACAAAAAGAAAAACAAAGGAAACAAACAAAATCAATAAACGTTGAGAAAGTCAGAATCGGCCATTCCCTAGGATATTTGGGTAAATTATTTTTAGATGAAAAGTGAACATCACAAATAAAATAGATTTTACAAAAATAAATTTACAAATTAATATAAATATATTAGATTTATTGTAGAATAAAAATAAAATGATAGAATTTAATATAATAAATTAAATTATGACAATTTATATCTTTACCTTTTATAAAATTGACTAAAATATTTATTTCTTTTATAATGGGATTCTATGCCGATGCCGTTTGCCTGACGGCAGGTCCCAGAAAACAACAGATAAATATTGGAAAAAGAGAATGGAAGGAAGGCGCAAGTAGGGGGACCAAAGTTCAAACTCCTTCTAGGTGGACAGTTCTCATTGATTAAGCCGGCGGCTGTCAGAGAAGTCTAAATTCTTGGTGGTCCAAACCCGTCCGATCCCGCCATGTGGACGGCCTGGATATGCTTATCTGGCGTGTGCTTTTGAACTGGTCCCAACTTGTGGTCCAATAGACAAGAGCTCGACGCGTGTCGCAGTATCATTTTCAGTCCCGCGAGTAGCGGAGAGAGCTAGCGACGTAAATCACGGTCCCCCCAGCCCTTTTCGTCGGCTGCCCCAACCACTTTTCCAACTTCCTTTTTGGCGATGTTTATAAACGAATATGACAAAGAGAAATGGTATGTCGAGGAGATAAATTAGAGATCATATAGATACTTTAAACTATCATTGATATCGTTAATATTGTATTGTTTTGTCTTCAACGGGTAATCCGTCACGCTACCATGGGATGACGTGGAGGACACGCTCCAAGACTACGGGGATACTGTCCGGGCTACCACGCACAGATACGCATTATGAATACACAGTTACGTGGAAATGGATACTCTTCCTTCCATGGCTTACGTTGCAAATCATGATTATCACCGTTAAGATCTTGTTTCTTTTTATAAATAAAATGAGTCGAGTTAAAAGTTAAATATGTTTTTGTTAGAATATATTTTTTAACATTATTTTTATTTTAAAATTTAAAAAATTAAATTATTTATTTTATTTTGAGTGAAAATTTTAAAAAGTTATAATTATTAAATGAGATGAGATAAAACAAAAAATTTTGTCAAAATGAACTAAGCCTAATTGGTACTGATGTTTGCTAACACGTGTTTATTATGTCTTTAAATTAATAACCTAGTTTATACATTATATGCTATATATATATATTATATGCTATATATATATATTATACCTAATTCATTGCCAGTGGACATATATTCCTTGAAAAAAAAAAGATAGTCCCTCCCATCCGGCCGAAATAAAAAAAGATATCTTAAAAAAGTTAGAGTCAGCGATTTTTGTTGACTTGTGGTAGCATACATTAGTCAATTGAAAGTTAGCATCTGAAGTAAATAATGAGTTGAAATAAAATGAATTATGATGATTTATAGGTAATAGAAAGATATTTGAGTTTGAGTGATATGAGTTATAAATGATTTGAGTTAAAATATTTTATAAAATTTTGAGAAATGACAGAGAAAAAGTTAAATAACAAAATTATAAAGTAAAAATATTATTAAAATATAATTTTTGTTTTGAGATTTGAAAAAATTAAATTATTTTTTATATTTTGTTTAGAAGTTTTGAAAAGTTGTAATAATTCGATAGTGATTAGTTGAAAAATTGAAATTGAAAAACATTATATTTATAATATTTTGAATATTGAAATGAGATGAGATGAAATACAATAAGATGAAATCGTATCTTTAGCCAAAACAAGACTATGAGCAGTTTTACCCCTACTTCCCATTAACATTTGTTACCTTGTGAATTGTCTTTTGAACTTATAAAAAAGGGTTTTTTTTTTTTTTTTTTTGTGTTCTAAAACGGATCAAATTGTACAAAACATTGAACATCTGCGAGTTTCTAGAATCATTGGCCCCATATATGATCTAAGAATGCATTGATAAACGCTAAGTTTGTTGGTGTTGGATGTCCATCTGATTAAAATAATTAGAGAGTACCAATGTGACTAATTATTTTTAGGTTTCGATGTGATTAGCATGTATTCAAACTTGACATGGAATTTTACCCATCTAAATTTTAAATGATGCTGTCATGACACCTTGAATTAACTATCTTATGCACGGATCGAGGTAAGAGGAGTGGAGCATTTTTATATGTCCAAATTCATTAAAATAGATTAATCATAATCTTAGTCTTGACATGACATGACATGGCACCTAATAAAATATACGAGATTAATTATTTCGCTGCAAACGAGGGCGAGCTCGATTCATCATCGTAATCCGACTCCATATGTGACACTTGCTGTTTTCGGGGTAACACGACTTGCTGTGGTTTGTGACAAATTTCTACAACGAGAGAATCAGTGCGCTCACGCGCATCAATGTGGTCGTTGCTACAGTTCAAAGTCAAATAATATTAATTTACGAAAAAAAGAGAGATTTTATAAAATTAAACTCACCAAATTAACCTAATAATTTTATCTCATTCTGTAAAGAGTGGCTCTACAGCCACGTGGGGGATCATTTTTTGTTTTTGTTTTTATGTATTTTTTTAACACTTCTGAATATATATTTTTTTTTAAAAAAATTAACAACAACATTAAATCACTGAATAAAAATAAAATCTCACAGTCGGGAGCTCCCATGTGTGGCTTTAGCATTTTTGTTCTTTAAATTTATTTAAGTAAAACTGTTTATTTTCTTGTAATGACTAGCTCCGTTTGGGTATTAGAATATTTTAAAAATACTTCACTATTATTTATTATTCTATCATTATTTTTCACATATTTTTTATTATTTTTTACTATTATTTACTTTTATTCAATATTTTTTTTATTACTATTTACATAATATTTGAGATTAATTCACTATTTAAGAACACTCTCATAGACTTGGCTAAAATTCAATTTTAACCAAATTTAGTTAACAAGATACTTAAAATACTCAACATTAAATTGAATTAGGCATATCTAAATAAATTTAGAAGTGAGCTACAATGATTCACTAAATATGTGGATGAATAGTAACTTAACCAATTATTATAATATTTATTTCCCACTTCTCTCACCGACTATGTTGGTGTTTTTTTGTAATTAAAAAATTTGGTTCTATTTATTATTATTATTAATTATAAAATATGTTAAAAATAAATTAATTGGTTAATACTAATTAGAATATTAATTATTAATTTAATTATAATATAATTGTTATTAATATTAATATTTAATAAATGTGATAAATATTAATATTAATTATAATTATTATTAATAGTAAATTAATAATTATATTCTAATTAAAGTAATATTTTTTATAAGATATTTTTACAAAAATATTCCTCATTTAAAATATAATTGTGTAAAGTATTGTAAAAATATTGTGTGTAAATTATTTTCATATTAATTTAATATTTAATAAATGTGATAAATATTAATATTAATTTAATTAGAATAATTATTATTAATATTTAATTATTATAATAAAAATGTGATAAAAATAAGTTACATAAAAAATTATTAAATTAATAATATTTTTTTATTATATAGAAAGTAAATAGATAATTTAATGTGGGGATATTTGAATGAAATGGGAAAATACAAATTCATGTGATATTGACTATAATTTGAATTTGCATTCTAGTTTGTTTTCAGGAAATTTCTCAAATCATCTCATCTAATCATTATAATTTTATCAAATTTATATACAAAATAAAATAAACAATTCATTTTTTTTAAATCTTAAAAAAAATTATATTATAATAATAAATAATTTTAATTTTTTAATTTTAATCTCAACTCATTTCATCTCATCTTATCTCATTCATCAATAAAAATAAACTATACTTGAATTAATGAAAATGCTGTAATGGCAACCTAAAAGATTCCCCCTTTGACTTGAAGCTCAGACTTAAAAAAAAAAAAAAAAAGTCTTGGGAAAAAACAGCTCCTGCCTTTGTCGTACGGCAAAACTCGAGAACCAGCAACATGTACACTTGGTCCGAACGTAAACAACTGTTTCCCACGCGCTTTCGTTTGACTCCTCAATTCATTTTCCTTCATTATTATAATTTTTTAAAATTTTTATACAAAATATAATATAATTTATTTTTTTTTAAATTTTAAAATAATAATAATATTAAAAAATAACATTATAATAATATTTTATCATTTCAATTCAATTCAACTCAATTGAGCATCCAAACACAGTCAAATCCTGGCAATTTTAATACATAAACATTCTTATACTATTTCATCTCATTCATTATTATAATTTTTTAAAATTTTTATACAAAATATAATATAATTTATTTTTTTAAAATTTTAAAATAATAATAATATTAAAAATAATATTTTAATAATATTTTATTCAACTCATTTAAAATTATCTTATTTAATCTCAAACGAGTCTTAACTATAGACTATTTTGCTTTATCTCGTGTGGATATAAAAATGATTTCATTTCATCTTATTTTATTATTATAATTTTTTAAAATTTTAATACAAAATATAATAAATAATTTAATTTTTTCATATTTTAAAATAATAATAATATTAAAAAATATTTTAACTTTTAATTTTCATTTAACATCCTCTCATTATCTGAAGGGGCTAAGTATCTCCTCCGTCCGATCATATTCATGGTCAACCGACGAACCATAGAGATATACACACAGCTTTTCCATTTTTTTTAAAATGATCATACTTTACTGTTTACTACGACCAAAAGTGAACGTCATATCAACGAATTATATGCTGAGTAATTCTATATTTATAGATTACGTAAACGCGACGTATTCTTTTAAGAGGAATGATATATACAATATATTACATAATATATTATATAAGAGTACTTGTAGAGCGACAGCCGGTTCTAGTATATGTTTTTTTATGTATTTTTTTTCAGTTATTTTTTATAGAATTTTTTTTAATTTTTTTTAATATTTTAAAAAATAAAATAAATTTAGAATATTATTAAAAAATAATTCTTTAATTACAAAGTAATAAAAAAATATTAAAAAATACTTTGTTAATTTTTTATTTTATTTAGTGATTAAGGAAGTATTTTTAATAATATTGTGAATTTTTTATTTTTTAAAAATATTTAAAATTATTAAAAAAAATCTATATAAAAAAAGAACTAAAAAAAATACATACTAGAGCCAGCGGTGACTCTATCATTATTCATTATATAATAATATTATAAAATGTTACTGTATAATATTTTTTATTAAAAAAGAATAGATTTTATGATTAAAAAATTATTGTTTTATATAAATTCCATATTTTATCATTTTTTAAAAATACATGGCATTTGTACAATCTAAATTGTAAATATTATCATATTGATCAAACGTAATCATCCAGTCGTAATAAATTTTCAAACACATGATTAATTAGTATTTTGAATAAATAAAAATTTGGTTAATATATGTATAGTAATAGTGGCATAATTGAGTTTATTTTTTAATCCCACCATTACAAATTTTAACAATATTATTGTATTGCTTACAATATTGTGACATGATTTGCTGATAAGTTTGAGAATGAGGAAAAGTCCAAATTATATATTGTTTATAAATATTAATCAAGTTACGATTAGAGTTTGATTGAAATCATGAGAGACGTTGAGTGGTAGTGAGGACAAAAAACTATAATAATAATTATGAAACAAAAAGGGAGAGCTTAATCAAATGGCCTAATCAACATACTTGCTACGTTTGGTTCATACGAGAGCAGTTTTCCGAGCAAACACCTGAACTCGAAACCATCCTAACAAAAACAACTGCTGTCAATCTCTGAGCTCGGTTGGATATAGAAATTATATTATATTATCATTATAATTTTTTTAAATTTTTTTATAAAATATAATAAATAATTTAATCTTTTAAATTTGTTTTAATAATAATAATAATAATAAATAATATTATAATAATATTTTATACAAATCATTTAAAATAATTTTTATCTTATACCATTTTATCTCATTGTCGAAACCAGCCTAACCACTCTCTCTCTCTCTCTCTGCCCCCAACACATACCCCCTTTTCGTTTTTAGTAACTCATAGAACCTCATGGCTCATCTTTCTGTGTGTCTCTCGTTGAGTTCTTCTTTGAACTTCATCTGCGTCTTTTTGTAAGTCTTATTATATCCAGGCCATTTACCTCGTAATCATCCGAGAGTAGTTCTCATAAACTCAATCTCTCTCGTTTTTCTCTCTCTGTCTCACCCTCTCTTTACTTCATTCATGGCGTACCACAACCACCTCTCCCAAGGCATCCCTCTCCAGCATTTCACGGACCAATCCGAACAACAGGAACCGCAAAACCGAGGCTTGCCTGACAACAATTCCTTGCGCACCATCGACCAACTCGCCGCCCACTCCTCCACCTCTGACCCGACCTCTAAACCCGGCTCCAACCACCACCACCACCCCTTGCAAACCGCACCCAATTGGCTCAACAACGCCCTCCTCCGCACCCAAGCCCAATACAACGACACCACCACCACTACCACCAACAATAACATTAACAGCAACATTAACAGCACCAATTTCTTGAACCTCCACACCGCCTCTGATTCTACCGCCGTCTCCCAATCTTCGAACCAATGGCTCTCCCGCCCCATCCTTCACCGCAACAACAGTAACGTAATCGACGACGTTGCCGCCGGCGGTAACTCCATGATTGCCGCCGCCATGTCCCACGAATCGGCCGAGAACTTGAAGAACAGCGGCGGTAGCGACAACCTCAACCTCAACAGCAGCAACCCGAACAAGAGCGAGGGAGCCGTAGGAGTGGGAGTTGTGGTCGAGAGCGGGGAACATAGAGTGATGAACTGGCAGAATGCAAGGTACATGGCCGAGATTCTGGCCCATCCGCTATACGAACAGTTGCTCTCCGCCCACGTGGCGTGCCTCCGGATCGCCACGCCGGTCGACCAGTTGCCCAGGATCGACGCCCAGCTTGCCCAGTCCCAGAATGTGGTCGCCAAATTCTCGGCTCTCGGACATGGTTCTACGGGCATGGTTGGGGACGATAAGGAGCTCGATCAGTTCTTGGTACGTATTTTTCGCTTTGATGTCGTTGTTTTGTTGTCCAAAATTCGTTGATTGTTGCAATTAAAAGCTTTCTACAACAAAAATTTATGTGTTTATCGTTTATCTCCTTTATGTATGTGCAACTACTTGGTTATATTCCTAGTTATGAGTCATCGAATTCAGATGTGTTTAGGGTATTTTTTTTATGAAAATTTATTCTGAAGACAATCCATCGACTAGGCATTCTTGGTGATTGAACTGTGAAGTTATTACCAATCTGTATTGTTCCGTGAGGATTGGTAAATTGGCAATGGCGAGAAAGACCACTTTTTTGCTTGTATAATTCAATTGGGACCGAAGCCTAGTTGGTGTTTTTGTGGGTTGTAATTTGGAATGGACGGTGGAACTCTTTTTTCATGAAGCAAAAGGAAGGATGCATCATCACTTGTAATTTCCCGGTTGCTGCCAATTGATTTGATAGATGTCTTCAAGTTAAACGGCCTTTCTTCCTTGGGAATAGATAGCACAACTTTACTTTTTAAATTTTAATTTTTATGAAGTAGAGGTTAGCATGCCTCTGCGTGGCCCATCAATTCTCCAGCATTCCCGGGTATGGAAAGCCGTTGAGGTCCATTTAAGTACTGTGCATACACAAAAAAATAAACAGAGTGATCTGTGCTGCCCTCCAGGACCGAAAGCAAATTAGATGTTCTTTCACCGACATGTAATTTACTCTCAAGTTTTTCCGGAATGCCAATATTGGAAGTCCCTTGTTTAACCGCTGGTAGAATGGAATTTCCACCACATATCCTTCTTTGTCGTCACAGACTCTCAAGTCCTATAAGGATAGGAATAGGAACTCCTAGCAGATGCTTTCATTGAATATTACACTCAGAAAGAAAGAAAAAAAGACAAAAAAGAAAAATTGTTAAAGTTGTCTACATTGCTCAGGTTACTCCAAAGTTGGGCTGCGAGACATCATGGTGATTGTTATTTGAATAAAGGGAGTAACCTCGACTGATGAACCTAATCATTCAAACAGCTTTCACATATTGGGACTAATGAATGAGAGGGCATCACAATCTCTGTGCTAGAAAGCCATATCCAGGATAGCCGAGTTTTCCTTTTCTTTTTGGCATCAATCTTTGAGATTTTCCCATGGTTCTCACCATGAATTTGAAGGCAGCCCAACGTCATTATTTACATTTTAATTTCATTGAATGAAATGTTCTTGACTTATTTTTTTCTCCGCTCACTCTCTGTCACAAAGTTCTAGTGCCTGTTGGAAAACTTCTTGCTATCTCTGATGCTTTGAAATCCCAGACAGGGAGAGAGTAAACTAACCTCTCTCCTAACCATTTGTGCACTTCTGTCTGCCAGGTTAGTTTCAGAAATGGTAAAAAATATAATTTTTGGTAGTCATACAGGGTTAAAGGTCATTCGGAATCTGGAGATTATGTAGCAAGGAGATGTGCTGAACTACATGTTCTATCATATACCGCATAGATATTTTTCATCATTGAAACTTCATGTAGGATTACATATGCTACTTTCAATTAGTTGGATTTCTTAGTGTAACTTAAGAATTAACAACTCCAAAGGTATGTGTGCTAATTGCAAATATGATATTAATTGGATGCTTATGAGGGCTAGTGGCACGCATGAAATTCGGATATTTTCACTTATGCTAATACGAGGGAACTTGGATACAACCAACATAAATGTTTTATATCTCATGCGCTATAATCAATATCAGAACAGGCATATAGAAAAACTCAGCAAGCTCCAGATTGCGTAGTAGCCATCAACAGATCCGGGAACTGAACCTTCTTGGAAGCGTGTCATTTTAACTTGTATTGAATGTCAAAACTTCTAAATGTGTGAGATGCGTTCTTTGGCTATACAAAAAGATGACTGCTACATCCACAAAGGAATTACACAAAACAATCCCACAAATTGGCGTGCTTTCATCTGATCTGTTAGATCTACTTTATAATAAAAGTAACTTTACAATCTGACAAATCACATCAAGCCGCGTCAGTTTGTGGGATTGCTTTTGTGTAATTACTTTGTGGCTAGAGTATTTGCTATACAAAAAACGTTAGTTGGAACTTCATAATCTCTTTATTTGGAGTCCGATTAGCCACATTTGTTTATGTTTATGTTTTTTTAATATTTATATATATATAGGTATTATCCATGTTTAGTGGTAGAAATAGATGTCAACATTCTTGGAAAAGACTGAGTTTATAAAAATAAAGGTTTCTGTTTATGCTGTTAGTTAATTGTTTAACAAACAGGATGATACTGAGTTACGGTGGAAAGTTTTAATTTAAGCTTATAAGGCTTCCATGCCTGCTTGTCCTGTACATTTGTAATTTGCTGTCTCTATGCCCTTTTTGTAAATTGGCTTGTCGTGATAGAATCAGGTTTTTTATCTTCTCCTTTGTTAATGTAGACACATTATGTTCTGTTGCTTTGTTCCTTTAAAGAACAACTGCAACAACATGTCCGGGTCCATGCAATGGAGGCAGTAATGGCTTGCTGGGAGATTGAGCAATCCTTACAAAGTTTAACAGGTGATATTCTATGATAGTTACTTGATCACACAAACCATGCCAAGTAGAAATTATGACACTGCGATATAGTTACAGTCTAGCTACCAACTGCGGGGGAACAACAAATACCCTGCGGGGGGGAGGAAAATTTAGCAGCTGCAAGATGTTTTCAAACCATTGCAACACACTTTTTTATACTAGCATGGAAATCCACTATTAATGCTGAAGAATTCCTAGAACAATGAGTGTTGAAATAACTATAGTTCACTTGAAAAAAATGAAAAAATCTTTAATTAGGTTTGGATAGCGAGTTGAGATGAGAGTTAAAAGTTGAATAAAATATTGTTAGAATATTATTTTTTAATATTATTATTGTTTTGAGATTTGAAAAAGTTGAATTGTTTATTGTATTTTATGTGGGAATTTGTGAAAGTTGTAATGATGAGATGAGATGGGTTGTGAGTGTCTCTCAATCTAAGCCTAACCTAAACTACGTGTGGTTATTTAGATGTATTCGCTCGTCAAAATAAGGGATAGACTAATAAGGCAGCGTCTTATCAAGCTCAAAATGGTCTGCCCATCAAACCAGGCACCATTAGAAAATCAACTTCTTTTTTACACTTTGGTCTGGAAGCAATCATGCATGGGAAAATCAAGACTTACCAAAGCTATAATTTCTCCTAATGCTTGCATGAACAGGAGTCTCTCCAGGTGAAGGTACAGGTGCAACAATGTCTGATGATGATGATGACCAAGGAGATAGTGATGCCAACTTATTTGATGGAAGTTTTGACGGTCCAGATAGCATGGGTTTTGGTCCTCTTATACCAACAGAGACTGAGAGGTCCTTAATGGAGCGTGTGAGGCAGGAGTTGAAACATGAACTGAAACAGGTAATTTCTGGGACTATTGATTGCAACGTATTATGATATCTTTAATGTTGCCAACTGAACAGTAGTCTCTTTCTCTTTATAGGGTTACAAGGAGAAAATTGTAGACATAAGGGAGGAAATTTTACGCAAGAGAAGAGCAGGAAAACTTCCTGGAGACACCACCTCAGTATTAAAAGCATGGTGGCAATCACATTCTAAGTGGCCGTACCCCACCGTAAGTTTGGGCCAGTTAGAAATAGCTGAAAAATCGTTTTGAACTATAGTTTGACTTCATAATAGGGCAAAAGGCTATATAGAGAGCCAATATGACACCCCGCCATATCCGGGGGTGTAGTATGCTCACATCAAAAGCCACGAATTCTCCTTCCTAAAGTTGAAGTGCGTACAAGCTGAAACTGTTTTTTTCAAAAACCCTTTAATGAGTATGCTGCTTAGAAGTTAATATCAGTTTAGTCAAACAAATGTTGCAAATATTTGTGTACAAATTATGTCAGTTACGAGCTGAATCTGCTCTCTTCAGAAACCCTTTAATGAGTTAGTTATAAGCTGCATAGAAGTTATTTTGCTCATCTATTCCTAAATTCTATGAAATTACAGGAGGAAGATAAGGCAAGGTTGGTACAGGAAACTGGGTTGCAATTGAAGCAGATAAATAATTGGTTCATTAATCAGAGGAAGAGGAACTGGCACAGCAACACCTCGACTTCTACAGTCTTGAAGAGCAAACGCAAGAGGTATCCAATTAAAAAGTGCTTGTTTGATTGTTTAAAAATTCCCACGAGCATTGCACCAACCATAATTTGAAAAATAAGTAATGCAGGTGAAAGCACCCGTGATCGGTTTATGTAAATGGAAGGAAGAAAATTCAAGAACAATTCCTCAACTGATCTCTCTCTTCGTGCTAAGTAATCAATCCAGCCTACTCCAAAAATATTTATATTATACGCCTTCATGGTACGACTCTGGGCTCAATTAAAACACTCGAGGATGGAGATGAGATGATAAAATCGGTTCGTGACATTTCACAAATTATATGTTCAAAGGCTTTACACAGTGTAGCGCATATATATATATATATATATATATATATGATGCCAATCTCAGTAGGAAGTCCAGTATTTATGAATTGTAATTAATTCTGAAAATGGCTTGAATGCTGTTGACAAGATTATGATTTTTTTTTTTCCCCTTCTTCCTGCCTAGCCAGCCTGTGAATACTAATAGTGAGGGTTAAATGTGGGTGTACAGTGTAATAATCTGTGCATGTTACCTTACATTTATACTTCAATTACAGCTTTAGATTGAAAAATGTATTGTAGAGTTAATTTTATTTCAAATTAATATAGCATAATAGTTTTTAACCGTTTGAAAGTTGATGGACCTGATCATGCTCTTTCGAGCAATTCCAAATACCATATATAACTGGCACGAAATATCATCATGATGGTATGCTCTTCATTAATTCCCTTTTTAATTTCACATGATTTCCTTCTCTAAAAATGTTCAAGAAATCAACTGGGAATACGTTTGATACAAGTAATTAATTCCAATGGGTCAGGCAATGACTATAATTATTATTAATGATCGATCTAGCTAGCACGGTTAATGGAGGAGCAATTAATTTGATGCATGGCGCCTGATATCATGATCTATAAAATGCTAATGCTAGTTTTGAATTTTCTCTACATAATGCTAGGATATAAAACATGAACAATACTTGACGCATCCTATAAACATCAAGTCATTGATATTAATCTCGAGATTTAAGTTGCATAGTTGTGAATAATAATGAAAAGTAGATAAAATTAATAATAAAATAATAAATAGTAATGAGATATTCTAAGACAGTAACCAAACTAAGAAACGTCATGTTTCATAGGATAAATCTATCAATATGTTCACACACACATATTATATATATATCCAAATTAAGAATGTTTATCTGAAATGAACTTCAGGTAGAGCTATGAATTGGATTTCATAAACAGGAAAAAAACAAAACAAAAATAATTAACAAGATAAAAATAAAAAATAAAAAATAAAAGTTAACAGGTTCGTGATCACGTCCCAACTTGTCTTTGTACTACCCAAGTGGAGCCGTATTATATCGAGCCATGACATCGGGATATGCACAATCTTCTTCTCTATTTATTCCATCATCAAAATTAAGCGCGTAACTCTGCAGATCGTAGCGATATTGATTCCTCCTTTTCTTGTTAATTCCTGCACGCAGACTGAAAAATCGAATAAAATTCTTCCACTTTGGCCCACCCAACACCTCTGAAAACTGCTTGACCTGCCTCAGCTTATTCGCCACCCAGTTTTCCTTTCTCTCTCCGTGTTGTTGCAGAAGTAGATGTCTATGGGTGACATTGTTATCCGGGCACCATCCAAAGTAAAGTCCCCGGAAACAGCCACAAGGAGAAGACGTACCCATCTCTTCATCATAATCTTCAACGATATCATTCTCTTCTAATTCCAGGTTTTCGCTAATGGAGGCCGAATGTCCATGTATTTGGGTAGCCATGGTAGAGTGAAAAAGAGGAGAAGAAGAGCTAGCTGGGGCACGAAGACGAAGCTGGATGTTTCGGCTTTAAAAATAGGAAGTTGGTATGCATAGGTGAACACGTATTTAATAATTACGCGACTAAGCAACTAATCAAATTAACTATAATTAAGACCGGAGTTTTTATTTTCTTTTTGTATTCATGTTCACTTTTGGCAGCGCCCGTTTGTGATTGGACATTCATGATACTGCCGAACAATCACAAACTGCAGCTGTGCCTTATGTGGAGCCTGTTAGTTGACAGTTAAATGCCAAGATATACAACCCTTGTCTTCGATCGGCAGTTGGATGCTTGAGTGCAAAGTTCGCTTTAGCCAGCTGATCACTGTCCTCTTCGTGCATGCCAAGTTTTCAACCGTTTTTGCCGGCATATTTTTTCACTATTTTATTACTCATTCGAAATACATAACGTGTTTTCTTTTTAAGTTAATCCTAAATTAATGGAAATATTTAGTCATTTTATTTATTAGTTTAGTCATTAGTGCTCTTGTTTTGACCTTTTTTTCTTTAAAAAAATGAGCTTATATTTTTTTCAGAATTCTTGAGAGGGAGATTCTTTATTTTATCAAAGAAAAATAAGTACAAAAACTTTAGCAGATTAGTACGAAAGAAATCTAATGTATAAGTCAAGATGTCGATACCGTAATCTATATTTCCATAGTTAATTGATATTGGGCTTTGCATCCCGAGAAATTGGTCTCTTGTGAGTTTTCAGCCCAATTATGTTTGGGGAAGAAGATCAATGCTCATCACTGAACGCGCTAAACCCGAGCTTTTGATTGATTCAGTTCCAACTTCGAAACCAACCAACTCGACATTGTCCATATTCGCTGAGGCTGCTACCAATCAAACTGCAATAAATAGCCTTTCTTTTCACGTCATTAGATCAACTTTAATGTCAGACTCTCCTCTAAAAATATGGCCTTTATTGGATGGCCCTTCGTGATTAAGAAAAGGTTTCCCCTGCTTCGCTAGAATGAGAAGATGGCAAAACGACATAATGGCAAAAGGAATATTGAAACGTATGGCTTCTCTTGATTAGAATACGACGAAGAGAGGCTCCTACTTTTTCAGTGAACCTCACGACTTTCTTGCCTCTTTCTTAAGAGGCTTTGATTCTCCTCTAGGTTTAATAAAAAATAGTTAACTTACTTCTTCAACTTGCAACGCTAAAACCATACAGAAAATGAAAGCTCAGCTGATTCTCTGGATATAATCGTGAAGTGTATAACTGTCGCATAATTGCTTTGCAAAAGAATGGAGTCCACTATTAAAAAAATAATTTTTTTCATGTGGATCTCATGTTTTATTCATTTTTTTCAAAGCGATTACGTGGTGATTGCACAATTCACGATTGTAAATATATTTTCTGTAATGTATATATGTGACTAATTAAATAAAACTGGCCTGGGATGATCCCTGTGGTTTCTGATCAGGGGCTTTCTTCGAACGTTTCCCTTGTGGGGAATTGGAAAATTTTCCATAAAGAAAATGGTTAACTTTACAACAAGATTAATTTTATAAAATTGAAATTCATTTTTAGTGAAATGACATAATTTCCATTTATTGATTGTAAAGTAAATTGTAAAATAGTTATAAACGAACTATAAATGTACCATTATCCAATATCATATAGTGCGTGTGCTATACACATGCCTCTTGCACACTGCACCATTATCCTGAGGTCGTTCAGTCCAATGTGAACCATTAAGGTCTTGGTCTTTTTTATAATTGACTTTCGTCTTTCCCCTTAGTTTGACTCATTAGATCAATTTCACTAATTGACAGAGTTTAAGTACTTACTTGGGCAGAATGACTATAATCATGTATAATCATGAATTGTATTCAAAATTATAAGGTATGGTTTGAAAAGATCATGAGATTAATTGAATTTCTGAGCAATTTAAAAAGGGTTTGTTCATAAATTTTAAATGCATATATTCTTCTCACTTAGTAAAAAGAAAGAAAAGGAATAACAATTAATTAATAACATTGTTTGTATGCGTCAATTTTATATTGGAAAAGTATTCTTGCTAGAGAGATGCTTTGCACGAAGAAATCAATGCCTAGGAAAAAAATGGAATAAGACTTGCAAGATCAAGGATAAAACAGATGGCTCGGCAAAGAGATACAAAGCTAGACTAACACTAAAACATCCCTTCAAGAATATTGGGTCGAATACCTTTAGATAAGGAAAAACATTTGCCCCAAGTTGCTAATTAAATGACCCCATTACTGGCATTCTTGCCTTGGCTCCAATAAAAGTGGCCCTTATCTCAACTTAGTTGACGTGAAAGGGGGTTGTAGGAATAATTTGGATACAGAAATTATCTTATCTCATTTTATCTCATCATTACAATTTTTTCAAATTTTCATATAAAATATAATCAATAATTCAACTTTTTTAAATATAAAAACAATAATAAATAATATTTTAACAATATTTTATTTAATTTATTTATAACCATCTCATCTTATCTCATCTCATTATCTAAACGAGTGTTTCTAATTTTTTTCTGGTTCTACAATCCACCTTGCACATTCAACAAGGATGGCCGTTACGCTTTAGATTATTATGGTAACGCTTTTGCATGAGTCATGCACACTACACATGATTCACGAAACAATACTCTCAACTTTTGAACACCAAATGCCTAAATTAGAATTGATTCTAGTTTTTATTTTTATTTTTTTGAAACCTAGATTCTAGTTGTAAGCGCAATTAAATACATAAAAAAGATATACATTATAGTACGACCTCAGACAACATCATGGATTTCAGGCAAACTACTTATGGATATATATATATATATATATATAACAACATCAAGGACTGAAGGGCTAGATTATTCTCAGCTAAACGTAGCGATCTCCCTCCTTCGCGGCGCCACCGTGACTGCAGAAAAATCGGTCGGCGGCGAAGGTGACGTGGCCAGTCTCGACGAGAAATTAAAGGGGAACTCATCGAACCGGGCATCGTCCTCGAAATTGAGGGCGTAACTGGAGGGGTCGTAGCTGAAGTCGGCGGAGTGGGAGCGCCGGCGGGTCTTTCCGATCCGAGAGATCAGGTTCCGGCAGCGGTAGCGAATATCGGGAAGGTCGTGGGCGGTGGATTTGAGCCAGGCGTAAGGGGAGCGGGGAGTGCGAGGCTTGTCATGATCGACGTCTAGAGGTTCGTGGTCGTGGACGGAGGAGGAGAAACAGCACATCTTGAGCTTGTGCCTGAGAGAGGGAGGGGATGGCTGGTGGTATTCGTTATACATTGGCGGACGATAACAAAAAAGAAAATCAGAGTCGAGAGAGAGAGAGAAATTGATGAGAAGGGAGGTGGTGGATGTGGTTATATATGGTAAAGGAGTGTAAATAGACGAGGGAGGATTCGGGAGATGGAGAAAAGGCCAAGTCAGTGAGCAGGGCATAGCTGGAAATAGAGGTGGAAAACGTGGGTCGTGCGTGGTGCCGCTTTTTGTCTCAATTCCGCGTCAGATTTTTTGCACTCCCTAACGGCTTCACCACTACCTACGGTCCTTCACTGCACCCTGTTTTTTTTTTTTCTCTTTTACTTTTTTGGAATTCCGAAAGTGGACGAGTGTTTATAAATACAAAAAATCTACGCAACCTTCTTACTTCCACACATTACATATTTTTTAATTTTTATTATTTTTTTCTTTTATTAAATATTTAATATATAAATAATAAATAGAAAAATTAAATTATTTTAAAAAAATAAACTCAAAAAAAAAAATTTAAAAAATTTTAAAAAAAATATGATATATAAAGATTGGGAAGATCGTGTAACTTGCTATTATAAATATACGAACAGAGTAAAAAAGTAATCTTTACTGGTAAAGGAGGAGACCTCCTTGTATTATATAAAAAAATAGAAAAGAAAAAAAAAAAGTGAGTGTGAGAGTGAGAGAGAGAGAGCTAGTTTGTGGACGGACGAAGGAGAGTAAAAGGGCAAATGGATAAGGCTGTTTTTCGAAGATGAGTCAGATTTGGAGAATTTGTGATGTTTGCGTAAAAGATAAAAGAAAAATTCTATTCCAAAGCCTCATACACCACAAATTATCATTTTTATGATTTTTTTAATTTTATTTTCTTATCAAATGTGTGGTATATGGATTATGAATAGAATAATTCAATTATTTTAAGAATAATAAAATAAAAAAAAACTTTAAAAAAAATTTTAAAAAATAAAAAAAAATTTAGTGTGTGATGTATGAACTTATGAATAGCCATGCTCAAGATAAAGGGGGGTGGGTGCTCCGATCCTTCCACCCCGTAAATACAATCAAATTTGTTACTTTTGGCTTTGACATCACTCCCATGTGGACGTCAATTGAAAGGGGACCAGATTCTGCATTTCGCAGTGTATATGTGTGTGTATATATATATATATATAGATTATATATATAAGGTATTAAAAAAATGAATAATAAAAGTTTATTAAGTCATCAATTGTTTAATAAATTTAAATAGATGCAAAGAATAAATATAATTATTTAATTATATTTTAACATTCGTGTGTCATCAAACTCTCCTTTAACAAATCAATTCATAAAAAAAATTAAATAAATAATTTTACTACTCAGTACGTTTTAGCACACCACTTAAAGTGAAATCCATTATAACTTTTAAAGATTTTTTAATATTATTAATATGAAAAACTTCCAAATCGGCCATGTATTGGATGTATCAAAAAAAACTTGTAAACAGATTTTATCTCGAATAAAAGAATGCCTAATTGATCACCTATCGTCTGCCTGGGCTGCAACTGTTGAGACTAGTGTTAAAATAGACTACTGTTGATCTGAAACCTCGACGGTCGACGTTGGCTGATGGCGGATGGCAGACAATTGTTTTTAAATTACAACCACTGTATATTAATCAATGGTAGAGATTTGATCACACCAATATTTTATCGCTTTTCCAGTTAGAATAAATCTGCTTCACATACTACTGTGTGAAGCAGCCCAGCACACTCTATGTGCTGGGGTGAAAAAAAAAAAGAGAAAAAAAAAAAAAAAAAACTATGTGAAGTGTGTGGAGAGTGTGATGAATAGTGGAGTGTGATATAACAATTCCCTTCCAGTTAATATGCCAGATATGATTATAATGATGAATATGATTTTTAAATTTCATTAATTGAGTAGTTAGCAGCAGTACCCGTGTGATCTCATCCGGTTTGAACAATAAAAATATTTTATCTTATTTTATTTTATTATTATAATTTTTTTAAAATTTTTATATAAAAATATAATAAATAATTTAATTTTTTCAAATTTCAAAATAATAATAATATTAAAAAAATAATATTTTAATAATTTTTATTCAATTTTCATCTCAACTTACTATAAAAGGTATCTAAATTTATATTTGTACATGACATATTATTTATGGAGCAATGTTAGGTATAATCCTTAAATAAAGATTGCAATGTAAGTCTAAGCTATTTTAACTTTAAATTTTTTAAAATTATAAAATTATCCCTCTTAAAATGATGTTTTCTCTCATTTAATAATGTGTCTACACATGCAATCCTCACTTGGAGACTACAAATAAAATTTCTCTTATTTCTTTCTTTCTTTCTGCTCATGGATTAAAGGGCCCTTAGTTATTTATTATTTATTCATCGATATGGGTATTTTCTTTTTCCATTTTTTTAATATATATGTTATACAAATTAATTCAATTTTGCAAATCATTTTCATAACACTTCTAAATATAGAATTCTTGTAATCTCGTTAACGTAAAATATATTAATATATTATTTATTTCAGTAAAAAAATTAATTAATATTGTATAAACATTGCATCTGTTCACGGGGAAATTTTTTTCACAGATCCCTTGGTCAATGAATCGGTGAGTCGCCGAGAGAGAGAGAGAGAAGAAAAAATGAACGAATGAGCCAATTTCTCCATCAACTACAGCTAAAGACGACGACTCTTTTTCTGTCAGAGCCACCTTCATCTAGCTCTATCTGTCTCCACACAGAAATTGCAAACACATAATACACGTTGCATAGATAGATACTAGAGAGCTCTAGAGCTGAGCTCTAGAGTGGGATTCGAATAGAAAAATGGCTTGCGGTAATACTTTCTTCTTTCTGCTCATAACCTTCTCAGTAGCTCTAATCACGTACAACATCATTGTCTCTGCCAATGCCTCTCTCAGGCAAGAACTCCCTAGCCCTTCCCGTTCATCGAAAATCTCCGTGGACCCCATAATCAAGATGCCGGTGGACAGATCGAGAGGTGGGCTCGGTTCAACGAGTCCGAGGCGGCTGTTCCACACGGCGGTCACGGCCTCCGACTCCGTTTACAACACGTGGCAGAGCAGGGTCATGTACTACTGGTTCAAGAAATTCAAGGACGGACCCAACTCCGAGATGGGTGGCTTTACGAGGATCTTGCACTCTGGGAAGCCTGACAAGTACATGGATGAGATCCCCACCTTTGTTGCCCAGCCTCTCCCTCCTGGATTGGATCGGGTGCGTCTTCCTCTATCTATTCTATACTTTCCCTTCTACTACTTTATCTAACTATTAGCACACTGTGAAGTCGATTGGGTTCTCTGTTGTGTTATTTTAATTTGAAGATATTTGATGGGTGTTTTGACGGTTATTGGAAACAACAATGGCATCATAATTTAGATTTTTATGATCATTTTTATGTGATATCTCTTCACACTGCCATCGGGCAGAAATAAAAGAAAAAAATTTAGATGAATAATTTACTTTAAAAGCCACATCCGATTCTACTCATTAGTTTATCAGCCATTCTCTCACACATTGTTTGATTTAATGAAGTGTAGGACTTCTCTCTCCTTGTCCATTGTTCATTGGTCATGCTTATAGTTTTCGTCAATAACATTCTTGATAATTTATCAGAAAAAAGGATAGGAGTTCTCCTTTGACGTGAAGAGCAAACTAGGAAATTCTCTTTCTCTCTCTATCTATCTATCTATCTATTCTTACACCTCACAATCGCAGGGTTATATAGTCCTCAACAGACCATGGGCATTTGTGCAATGGCTTCAACAAGCAGACATCAAAGAGGAGTATGAAACTCATAACAATCTAATTTTTGTATTTGATAAGATCTTTCCTTGCTCTCCCCCACTCCACCTTTTTTTCGTTGGTAAATATTAGTTTAAGCATACTGTTCAATAATTTTTTTTTTTTTTAGCTGAATAAATGTATACATGATGTATCTAGCTACATACTGATGGCGGAGCCAGATCATATTATCGTCAAGCCCATACCAAACTTATCAAGAGAAGGGCTTGGAGCTGCATTTCATTTCTTCTATATTGAACCCAAGAAGTACGAGTCAATCCTAAGGAAGTATTTTCCTGAGGACAAGGGACCAATAACTAACATTGACCCGATAGGGAATTCTCCGGTCATAGTTGGAAAGGTTTGTATATAATATGGTGATTTGGCTTAATGAAACTAACCCTTTTTATTTATTTTTTATTCTTTATAAGCAAAAGATTTTATTCATTGAAATAAGTATGGCACAAGTACACAGAGGCTTAATGAAAGTAGTGATAGTCTGTTTTGGTTTCTTTATAGGAATCTCTCAAGAAGATTGCTCCCAGTTGGATGAATGTTTCCTTGGCAATGAAGAAGGATCCTGAAACAGATAAGGCTTTTGGTTGGGTGCTTGAAATGTAAGGGTTCTCTAATCAACTCAATTTTGTGTTGATTTTGAAGTACGGTTATTGATCTCTACTCCATATCCTATTATATATATATATATATATATATATATATATAGGTATGCCTATGCTGTTGCATCTGCTCTGCATGGAGTTGGTAACATCTTGTATAAGGACTTCATGATTCAGGTATGATGAAATTACCATTCTTGTTACTCAGTGCACATACCTTGTTCATCTTCAACAATTTGCTAATCCGGTAGTAGTTGGTTCCCTACTATTTGCTATTTCAAAAACATTCCGAACTATTCAAGAATGGGAACATTTGCTACTTCATTTCACATTTCAACATGCATTCCTTTTCCCCAATCTTAATTAGCTTTAATATTTCTGAGATCATGGCTGAATTTGTCATTTTCAAGCATTATGCAATTTATACTGTTGTTTCAAATTCTGTTGAGTCCTGGTGCCTTTATGGTTCTCCAATACTGAGCCTTCATCTTTATAAGAATTAAGGTAATTAATTTTTATCTGAGTGTACTTCAATCTTTTGGATACAAGCTCGACCACACTAATTGTCTTGCATCTTCTGCCATTTCTTAGTATTGGCATCTAACTTTGTAATGGTACAACATCCTTAAATTTTCATAAGGATACACAGAAGGACGTATAAAGACTTAAGAAAGATAGATATTGCTCCACTATTATTTATTTAATGCTATTCCACTGTTTAATTTACTATCAGTTGCCTGTTTTGTGACGTATATCAGCCTCCATGGGAGACACAAGTTGGCGAGAAGTTTATAATCCATTACACTTATGGATGTGACTATACCATGAAGGTAGTTTTCTTTTGTGACTCGGTTTTCACAAATTTTTTCAGGTTAATGTTTCTTTGGAGAGAGCACGTGTAGATGCTTTGTGTGTGTGTGTATGTTTGGGTTTTTTTAGCACGCGTTTATCAGCTTTGGATTTTTGGCTGATTTATCAGTTTCCTGTTGTATTATTTGGCTTATGCCGTCTACATTGCCTGCTCTGATAATCAGGGTGAGTTAACCTATGGGAAGATAGGAGAATGGAGGTTTGACAAAAGATCTTATGACGATATCCCGCCACCAAGAAACCTTTCATTGCCTCCACCTGGTGTTCCAGAAAGTGTGGTAAGTTCTCTTTAGCCATTTAAAGTTCAAACCTTAATTGCTGCACAATTCGTCTGGCTCTATTTTATTCATTCGTCTTTTCCTTGGTGAACGTTGCCTCAATTGTTTTTAGAAAACTTTTCAACTCATCTCATCTAATCATTACAATTTTATCAAATTTTCATATAAAATAAAATAAGCAATTCAACCTTTTCAAATCTCAAAACAAAAATAATATTAAAAAAATATATTCTAACAATATTCAACTTTCATCTCAATTATAAAAACTAACGAGGCCTTAGAATTTTGGACATGAAACTTACAAACACGATTGTGGTGGGTGGGCCCATGTATCTTGGGTTACTTGCCATTGGTGGGTCCCAAAGGCATGCCTTGCTGAGGTTCCTTGTCAATGTTGTCATCAAAGAAGAAAAAGGATACAATGGGTCGTGTTTTTCAGGGCTTGGTTATATAATATACAAAGGTAGCGTCCAACCTGAAGCTCCATCCAGACATATGCCACCCTTTTACCAACCGAGCTAGACACCCTTTGACAAATAAGCTACAGTTAGATTTGAGCCAAGTCTTTAGTGAGCTAATACCTATGCACTTATACACGCATAGATATAGTTTGTATTCAACAATGGTTGCCGAGGTCCTTTAAAAAACAAAAAAATGGTAAGAGAAATATAAGAAATTATATCTCTCAACTTGGTCTCGGCATTGCTTCCAAGTTTTTTATTTTTATGGGCAAGTTCATGCATTGCAGGCGACTTTGGTGAAAATGGTCAATGAAGCCACGGCAAACATCCCAAACTGGGGGTCGTAGAGAAGAGTTATGCGGCAAGGTTGATATATGTATTCGTGTTTTGGTTTGGGGAAGCACAAGTGCTTGGTATTCGTACAGATTTTATATTTGTGAAAACCCTGGTGAACTTTTCCATTTCCTAAAATTGAATTGCAAACACCGACAAATATACAAGTTTCAATGCAGGTCCTTCTGTTGCCCCCAAAGTTTGTATAAGCAGTTGTCCGGATTTTAATGCGTCTAATAAATATTCGGGAACTAAGGTTCAGTTTAGAATAATTAGATCAGTGGCTCCGGGCAAGTAGAGACACCGGTGCTGTATATAAATTAGTTTTCTTTCCTTCTATATGTAGAGATGTTTACTTATTATGCTTTGTAGTTGCGTTATAGGTTAGAAGTTTTGTCTCTTGATTTATTTTTCTCCTGAGAAAAGTCCGGATGAAGTATTTTTTTGTTTAGTTTTCCCCCCCAAATTACAGAAAAATATACCTCACGACCATAAATGTTGCAACTGAAGTTTGAAGGGGTAATCGATGTACGGGGCAGAAGTACCTCAATCTGTTCCTTCGCAATTGCGAAGATACATAGCTGCTAGCAGATTCCAAATTCGGTAAACTCAGGACCTTGCACTGAATAAACTCGGACATGTTTTGCATGCGCATCTTTCTGCATCTTTTGCCATTTGGTGATCTCTAAAATGGTTTCTGTGAATAATGGTTCACGCATATACATTTTCTAGGAGTGAAGTGTGAAACAGAGGACCTCAATACAATAACAGCAAAGAAATGCACTTCCGCATGTTATTTGCATGGGCGCACAAAACACAAATGAAACGAGAAAGAAACTTACTGGGTCAACTAGTCCTTCAAGATTGGGTACCTCTGCTCGTACAGGTGCATGCTTACTGGCCACAGTAAAAAATCTCGGGGCTATGCCCGAATCCTTTTACTTTGCCAGTAGGGGCCAAAATTATGACCACCAACAAAATTGGTTTTTGAAAGAATGGACATTTTTTTATATACAAGGGATTGGGATAATATCATCTCAGTTCAAGTAACGCCTGCAGTTTTTTGAACTACAAAAGCAAGGAATTTTCTTACCTTCATCCTCATGGTTAAAATGGTAGTCATATGTTATCTCTTCACCAGGAAATATGTCCCTTTCTGCAAAAAAGACAACCTGCAAACCAGCAAACCATTTTAATAATCCAGTTCCAGCATTCCCAAAGGCTTCAGAACCTACTGAACACTAAGATTCCTTTTTGGAGAAATAAAAATTGGTATCGTAAAGCATTTCCCGGGGACTCTGGGGCACCCATTTGTCTTATGAGTAAGGATACCCAATTTTTTTTTACAACTGTTAATACAAGTTTATGTAAAATGGTCGGTGATTTTGCGAACTTGGAATTCAAATCGGATGGAGAAACTCAAAATTCAGAAAATCTTAGTACTTTTGATCCAAGATTTTTTTTTACAAGAATAATTTTATTGAGACGTAAATAGGCATAGCCAAGTACATGGGAAGTATACAAAAATGAAAGCCATTTTTTATCCAAGATAAAATTAACCTCAACAAAATATTAACAGGCCTCGGTGTTTGAAATATGTCCAACTATAAACGAAAAAAAAAAAATCTGTCTCCACATGGTATATTGTCATGTCAACCAAGATATCCTAACTATATGAGGGGACTAGTAGATTATGAACGATAAAAAATGTAGTCCAATTTACCTTCTTTTCATTCCTCACTGAAATCACTTTGGCGACACAATTTGGCTGTCACATAAATTGAAAATCAAGTGAGAAAATTGGGTCAAAACACAGAATGGTTAGAAAACAACCCAGGGAAAACAAATTATCTGACAATTCGTAAATTCAGATTCTAAATTCTAGTTCTTTCTACACCAACCACTTTTTCTCAAATTCTCCAATTTAAGATTGTGTAATAGTTTCTTTATCAGGAGATTGTGTAATAGGAATGCCTAACATAAGGTTTCTCCTTGAGTTTTGTCTTATTTCATTACTGTTGAAAGTGGGCCTAACTAACCAGCCAAGACTAGTCTATGACTAAATATTCACAATTAGAGTAGACCCTATAGTCAACTTGAACACATCACATTTAATTATACGGGTAGACCCTAAAACCCTAACACAACCCATATAAATAACTGGTGACACGATATAACCCGTATAACCCGTTTAATAATTAATTTTTATTGGGTTAACCTGGATATGGACCGTTTAACCTATTTCAACCCGTTTCATATAAATGGGTTGAATCAACCCGTATATTTATTTTTTTAACCCAATTAATATAATTTCATATATGATGCAAGGATAACTATATAAATCATTTATAATTACAACTGGATTCATGTTAAAATGTTTTTTGATCAATATTCAAACCAAAAATATATAAGAAAATTAATATTTTCATAAAATAAAATTACGTATTAACAAAAAATTTAATAGTTTGAGATATGTATTCAAATACTAATATTAATGTTACATCCCAACAACAATAAAGGCATATAAAACAAAACATTTCATAGAATTTGAAAATATAATTTATTTGTTATACGGGTTGATTACGGGTTTCACGGGCTGACCGCAATTGACTTGTTTATTAATCGTCTTATTGGGTCAACCCGTTTTGACCCAAATCCATTTATATCAAACCCAAATCAGCTTATTCCATGTCGTGTTCATGTTGTATTCATGTCGGGTTAACGGGTTGTATCAAATATTGTCATCCCTAATATAGGTTCCCTAGAGTTTGGTCAGGAACTCTAAGGCCTAGAGTGGGAGAGAGAGACACACACACGTGAAGTAGACCTCACAACATTTATAGCTGCCGAAATGAATTGCTCAGGCAACACTAAATGCTCAATAGATGTTGTGGAGTTCACTTTATGTGTCTCTCTCCCACTCTAGGTCCTAGAGTTCGATCTAATTCTTCCGAAAGGTATCACAATGGATACCGTATACTGCTCAATTCTTAAGCAAATCCACCTTAAACTCTAGAAGTGAGACAATTACCAAGCATGAGTGATTTACGAAACGGGCAATTCCCCCTTTGCGGGTAGCATCAATGATGTGCTCTTTATCTATCCGAAAGAAGTAGCAAGCGCTCTTGTACTGAAGTTTTCTCCCAGATTGATATTCATTTTCTCTTTTATCAGCCACACGCAGACCCACGATCTCACCAACATACTCAACAACCTACAAAGGATGATAAGATATCATAGTTCAAACCATTGCGATTTGACAGTTATACATCTCGATGGGCAAAAAGATCAAACCATTTCACTGCGGGAAATGAATCGCGATGTGTAAAGACCAAGGGCATGTATGCCAGACTTGTACACAACCAAGCTTTTCCAACCTTTTGCCAGTTTGTATCGAGCATATTCCTTCTGCAAAGAAATAGGGAAAGCAATAGTGACAAAATTGTAACATGGATACTGCATAATACAATCATTGCAAATTTCAATTAGTATATCTGCCAAAAGATAGGTAGAAATAAACAATATGGAAAGGGCAAATACCAACTCTATATTTTATAAAACTAATTGCGTATACTGACATTATATAGTAGATAAGCAACTTGAATGTACCCGGCAGTCGTACTCAATATCTGAATTTGGCAGCTTTGGAAGGCCATGTGTGGACTTCTGCGTGTTAATGTGAATCCAAGCATTTAACTGCTCCTGAGGAACAAGGCATCCACCCTTGCCTTTTGATTTACCATAGAGATCACACAGGGGGTCATCATGTTTTCGGCCCTTGTAGCCCTACAGCAGTACAAAATAATTAAAATGTCTTAGGATAAACCCCCCCCCCCCCCCCCCCCCCCCCCAAAAAAAAAAAAAAAATCCCCAAGCAAGGCTCTACCTTTCAAAAGAAAACCCTAATAAATTAACAGAATACCTCTGTCCTAGCACAGGTTAACTCATTTTCTCCATGACCACCAATTTCCCAATTAATAACATCACAGCTGGACTCAGTTATGGGACACGCAGCATGAAGCACACATCTTCCATAAAAACCAACATTTTCATTATCAGCTCCTTCAACCTCACTCTGCAAAAGACCCTGCATAATTTTCATACAAGTGATCAGGATTCAAAGAGAACCAATGACATTCGATAAAGTGAAATTGTAATTAAAAGTGAAAAATCAGGAAAATAATCATCATGAAACATTTTTTTCAACGGTAAACAAAAACCTCATTGATGAGCACAAAATGTAGACTAGGCGAGCTACAATATGTTCCTCAGAGAGCACAAAATTCAGTCACTTGGAGTATGTAAGGAGGCTACTATTCCTAAATTAGACAATTAGTGCAAATATATTCACCTGGTGTAACAAAATGAACAGTTAAAACTATTGAGCCACTTCGTGCGAAAAGAATGAAGACAACTCAATTCCACAATGTCCTGATGCCACCAAAGTAAAAATCCAAAAAAGAAATGAAAGGAACCATTTTATTAAAGAAAAGCGTTGCCCTACAACTACAAGTGTCAACCTCATAAATCTGTTATATTATCAAGCAATTGATTAAAACATCCACCCTGAACAAATCAGTGGATTCTCAATTGTGGAATGTTGACGAACTCCGTAGACTACACAAGTTTAGCATAATCAGGGTGCGGTTAATAATATCCAAAGGAATATGTTGGGCAACATAAAACCGGGCAAGAAAAAATTATACTACAAACGGGAAATCAGGCACATAAATTCAAGTGTCAATCAAAATTCAGACCAATTAAAGTAAGCAGAATCAACTATTCTTAGAAAGTAGCCCAGATGCTAAATCATGCAGAGATGTTGACACAATCAATTTTACAAAACCATTTAAGCACAATGCACTCTCTACGAAATTCCCTTAACAATACAATGCAAAAACATGCAAGATCAATACGCCAATCTAATCAACAATACACGATTCCATCTGGATCATGAGCACTATATCAGGTTTCATACCATACCACATACTTTGTTCCATAGAAATGTGGTAAACAGTGTGCGGAAAAAGAATGGGAACTTCTAACCATTTTGAGAAGAGATTGGCTTTCAGTTTATCTGTTGAAGGTTGGTTTTTTAGAGCTATTATATGCACAGTTTAGTTCACCTCATCAGTGCAATTTACTTATTACAAATGTCCAATTAAAGATATTTCTGCAAAGGATATGAAGAAGTGGGCATACAATCAACAAAGAAAAAGCTTCACAGAAATGCTTATGGTAAGAAAGACCTTAAATGCTACATGGACGCAAACTTAAACTGTTAAGTGGGAACCTTTTGATGAGCACACCAAGGATGAAATTGAATGCAGCAATTCACAACCCTGCATTGTATACATGAGCCGCCTGGTCGATTGCACATTGAGCAAACCTGGAAAAACAAATAACAAACACGCAGAGCTTATAAAAGCATTCTTACCATGTAACAAAGAGTAAGGATATTGCAACATAGATTATGGTACTCAGAAGCATAAACAAGTATCACATTGAGTATAGAATTCTATATCTCTTTACAAACACTCAAAGAACAATTAATCGCATACATACCATAGCAAAAAAATTCAAAACAGAAGCCTCCATTTGCATGACATTATCATTTATCAGACTAATTTTCCTCCAGTCACATATTGAATTACTTGTTAGATAAATAGACAAACTATGATAGATTAAATAAGATGGTAGGTTTCTGTATACCTATAAAAGAATTTAAGTTGTTTGATAGATTAAGGACCTCTTATATAATTGATGATAAGGAATTGGATATGTAAATCATCACAACATTGAATGTGAAAATGAGTGACGTCCCATCCAAACTTGATGAGGACCAGTCCATCATACTCCACGACAGAAGAAACCCAATATTTATTTAAGGAGAATCTAATCGAACATGCAGTCCAATAAGTTGAACGATACACTTGTTTTACATTACCGTATGCTACACAATCTGAGGTGTTAACTCTGTTAAGTTCATTAATTCCTTGGACAATTTCAAGGCCACAAGTAAATCACATTAGGTTATGAGCACTTGAAGAGTGATGAAAATGTCAAGCCTTCTAATAACTCAGTTTGGCCTTTTTTTTTGGGGAGGGGGGGGGGGGGGGACTCAGTTTGGCAAGAAAGTAAGGAAAAATTTCACGATTTTGTATATAGGCCTATACTATTTTTTCCTACATCTATTTTGATTATTCCGATGGATAGAGTCAAGATACTGCATAAAAGTAGCTCGGTTTTACATAAAAATGGTAACCAACCATGTATGATGCGATACAGAGAACCATGCACAAAATTAGAGCTAAGGATACTTTCATGCACACGTTACCCTATAAACTACATAGTTATCTTATCACTATCTCCAAATCAAAGTGAACTTCTTGAGTATTGACTGCCATAAGCTTTACTCTGGCCTATAATGCTCCTAATTGCTTACCACATTAGCTTTAGGACGTGAAGCACCAGATACATCAAAAGCAGTCATGGTGTCAACATTTGGGCACCGTGTTCCAGGAGTCCAAAGCCCACAAACCATATGAACCCATTGCTTAACGGTCGAATCAAGTACTCCCGCTGTAATGCTGTTATGTACCTTTAAATTACTAACACAACATAGGGAGTCCTGTCGAACATCCAACTGTTTTTTTATTTCCATTTTCCTCACATCTATAGCTGATGACTTGATATTTACAGGCTGTAAAACGGGATAGAAATTCCTTTCAAGCTCAGAACCAGAGGAATGTAATGCATTAGATTCATTTTGTAAAGATTCAGCAGAATAAATTCTCCCATGTCCGCAAACTGTTCCGATGTTCCAAGCTTTCAAAATGCCTTTCACAATCATGCGACTTCGCAGTGCTTGAGTCATGGCCCCACCTCCATAACCACAGAGCACACAAACCTACATGATGATAAACCAAAAACAAAAAGGCATTAGAGAAGTACAAGAGATATATCTATATAGATATATATAAAGCGCATAGCAACTGCAGCTTACTAGTTCGTCGGCCATCTTAAGATGGTATCAATAATATGCAAAACTAAACATACAAACCAGATAGTTTATTAATTTCATATACACCCGTTGCAAAACTAACATCTGGAAGACGAAAATTTGCTCCTAGATATCCTGATCTTGGGTCACTAAATCGACGAGTAAATCTAACTAGCCAAGTTCTCATAATTGACTAGCATGGAGAACAGAAAGAAGTATGGAAAACAAAGACAAACAAGTGAACTATACAAGTCATTTTCACTAGCCAAGTTCTCATCACACATGAACTTATGAATGTCATCGTTGAGATAAGCAAGTGCATGCCACTAATGTCCCAAAAGTTGGATAACTAGCATAAAATGGGAAGTTACAATCAACCCTCATGACCTTATCCACTGAACAGATATAATAGTACTAAATTCAAGAAAAATCAACAACCAGAAAAAAAGGCATATATAGTTGAATTTAACATCTACAATGTTTCCAGAACTCATCTACATAGTTCCTTGACCAAATAACTTGAATCCCAAATCTCTCAAGATTAACATCGAGGCAATGGCCTAAGGGCAACAGTAGCAAGGCATTCACCATGTAAGTTATTACAACAACTAACAGACATTAAACAATTTTTTTTAAGAAAAAAGAAAGACGAGTTACAAGGACAAGATCATATTAATTAATATTCAGGTTCCTTACAATATCTTTTGAACTTGTCCTGCATGGCCTGCAATACCAACGGCCTTTGGGTACTTTGGAAATACCATAGCAAGCCTGATGCACCTGCTTATCATGACAACTCAGTATCATTGATCATTAGCAAAAGCACCAGGAGAACTTGAATTTAGCTGATCTGAATGGCAACATACTCTGATTAAACACCGACTACACTCTAATAAGCAATTAATATCATCTTGGTTTGAGCTTCCACAAACACAGCAGAATGCATCAGAATATGAAATGGGCAGGCACCTGTGCTCTTGCATAGATCTGTACCATAACACATCAGGACTAAATCAATATTGATAAAATTGCAAATATACCATCCCGATGTAGAACTTGAGCTCATAAGTAAACTATCCCCAAGTATAATTTGTATCTTCGATCACAATCAGTGTAAGATTCTAATTTCTGCTCCTCTACAAGTATATGTGTAGAATTATAGAGAGATTTACGTTTAAGGATCTGTTAGCGATATTAGGGGCTAATATCTAGGAGATCTACAGCTAACAGATCAGTTTTTCTTATCCCATGATTTTAGGAGATTTGGTAGTCTGTTACCAAATCTGTAGATATAAGTTTCCTGTTTTATAGCTTTTAGTTTTAGGTAGTTCTGATTTCCTTTCTAGATTAGCTGTAAATATCCCTAAAATAGATGAGCATTATCATCTATATAAAGAGGGGCCTGTAACCTTATTTTCGGGATAGTGGAATCTTACTCTTTCCTTCCACAAACAAGATGGTATCAGAGCAATCTCTGAACCCTAATTCCCTCATATGACCAAATACGGGAAACATGATTCAAGAGCTACCGTTTCCCAAATCACCTCCAATCAGGAAGCCATGGCTTCCAACAATGATAGTAACCTCATGCCCATTACAGGACACAAACTGAATGGGAACAACTATCTCCAATGGTCCCATTCCGTAATGATGTTCATATGCGGAAAGGGCAAAGATGATTATCTCACCAGAGATGCTGCCAAACCAAACAAGACGGATGAAAAGTTCAAAGTCTGGAATGCCGAGAATAATATGGTCATGTCATGGCTCATTAATTCCATGACAAATGACATTGGAGAAAACTTTCTTCTCTATGGAACAGTAAAGGAGATTTGGGATGCTGCCAAGGAAATATATTCTAACAATGAGAATACATCGGAATTATTCGAGGTGGAAAGTGTTCTTCATGACTTCCGCCAAGGAGAATTAACAGTGACTCAATACTTCAACACTCTCAATCGGTATTGGCAGCAGCTAGACTTATTCGAGGAGCACAATTGGAGCTGTCCGAATGATGGAATCAGGTATAGACAAATAATTGAACGGAAAAGAATATACAAATTTTTGATTGGATTAAATAAGAACCTTGATGAAGTACGAGGAAGAATTTTAGGATCCAAACCACTACCAAATATTCGAGAAGCTTTTTCAGAAGTTCGGAGAGAGGAAAGTCGAAAGAAGATCATGATGGGATCTCAAGATTCTGTGACAAATCCTGAGAGTTCAGCACTTGTGGTGAGAGGGAATCCATCCAATAACAACAACGATCACAGACCAAAGAAAGGGCGACCATGGTGTGATCATTGTCGACGTCCTGGTCACACCAAGGACAACTGCTGGAAGATTCATGGCAAACCAGCAGATTGGAGGCCTTCCCGGTTTGCCAATGACAAAGAAGGACGAGGCAACCTTGCTTCCATGGATGAACAACCTCCACCCGAACCAACTCCCTTCAGCAAGGAACAGATAGAGATCTTGCAGAAAATGTTCAGCCAATCCTTGCCTGCACTAGCTCCCACTGTAGTTGGTACCGGATCCCTAGCACAAAAAGGTAATTTTTTAGGTGCTCTAAATGCTAACAAGGAGAGGCTCAGTCCATGGATTATAGACTCAGAAGCTTCTAATCATATGACTGGAGATGAGAAGCTGTTTTCAACTTACACCCCACGCTATAAAAATTTAACAGTGCGAATAGCTGATGGTTCACTCTCAAAGGTGGCTGGTACATGCTCGGTTCAAATTTCAGAGAACATCACTCTTGATTCCGTTCTACTTGTACCAAAATTAAATTGCAATTTACTGTCCATTAGTAAACTCACTCGAGATCTCAACTGTGTTACTAAATTTAGCTCAAATCTGTGTGTATTTCAAGTCTTGGACTCGGGGAAGACGATTGGCAGTGCTAAGATGTGTTCGGGGCTCTATCTTCTAGAGGTTAATGATCCTCCTCAAGGATCAATTCATCAATCAGATTGTTCAGTGTCCAGTAGTCCTGTTTCTTTGTCTGTGAGTCAGTCTAATAATGATAGTGCAATTATGTTATGGCACTATAGGTTAGGTCATCCAAATTTCTTGTATCTTGAGAAGTTGTTTCCTTCATTATTCCATAGTAAAAATCCAAATGAATTTCAATGTGAGATCTGTCAATTCTCTAAACATATTCGCAATTCTTATCCTAACAGATCCTACAAAGCATCTCAACCTTTTTCCATGATTCATAGTGATATATGGGGCCCTTCTAGGATAAAAAATGTTACTGGTTCTCGCCGGTTCATTTCATTTATTGATGATCACACTAGACTCACATGGGTATTCCTCATGAAAGAAAAATCTGAGGCAAACCAGATCTTCAAAACCTTCAATACCATGATCCAAACACAATTCCAAGCAAAAATTCAAATTCTGAAAACTGACAATGCCAAAGAGTATTTCAATTCCAGCCTTAATGATTATCTCATGAGTTATGGTATTGTTCACCAAAGTTCTTGTGTTAACACTCCTCAGCAAAATGGTATTGCCAAAAGAAAAAACCGGCATCTTCTTGATGTGGCTCGGTCTCTTATGTTCTCTACCCATGTACCAAAATATTTCTGGGGTGAAGCCATCCTTACTGCTGCATACCTCATAAATAGGATGCCATCTCGGATTCTTAACTTCCAGACTCCCTGTCAAATTCTCCTTCAGTCATTTCCCACTACTTGTCTCATCTCCACCATCCCATTCAAAGTTTTCGGGTGTTCAGCTTTTGTCCATGTCCATCAACAACACCGGGACAAACTTGATCCTAGAGCTCATAAATGTATTTTCCTTGGGTACTCTCCAACTCAAAAGGATATAAATGCTACTCACCGGTCACTAAACAATTCTATCACTCCATGGATGTCGCCTTCTTTGAGCAACAACCTTATTTTCCCAAATCTGATATTCAGGGGGAGACTAATTTTATCCTAGAATATCAGCTTTGGGATATTGAAGAATCACCTCATGTCTCTCATAATTCTGACCAAACTTGCCCATCACTAAATCATGAATCACTTCCTCCTCAAAATCTCTCCCTTGAGTCTTCTTACTTCCTAGAACCTCCTACTCAAGATCAAGCCAACAATCCACCTCAAAATCTGGACACACCTCAAAATCTGGACACTATTCAATCAACAAAGAGTGATGAATTGATTACCCACTCAAGGAGGAGAAAGAACCAAAAGGAGATGGAACAACAAGCATTTCTTGAGCAAACCCAAGAGTCTGACTCAAGTCCTAGACCAAGTGAAGATCCACCAGGTAACACTAATCCTGAAACTAATGATGACAGTGGCCTTCCTATTGCTGTGAGAAAAGGGGTAAGATCATGCACAAAACATCCGATATACACATTTGTGTCATATGAAGGATTGTCACCGAAGTTCAAAGCTTTTGTTGACAACCTCGACAACATCCAAGTTCCTAATAATATACAAGAAGCTCTCGGCTCACCAGAATGAAAATCAGCAGTGTATGAAGAAATTCATGCACTAGAGAAAAATGGAACTTGGGAAATCTCTGACTTACCAACCGGGAAACGCCCAGTAGGCTGCAAATGGATCTTCACAGTAAAATATAATGAAGATGGGAGTGTTAATCGGTTCAAGGCACGGCTGGTTGCAAAAGGATTCACCCAATCATATGGAATTGATTATGAGGAGACATTTGCTCCTGTAGCCAAGTTAAACACAGTTCGGGTTTTATTATCTTTGGCTGAAAACCTTGACTGGCCTCTCCACCAACTAGATGTCAAGAATGCCTTTCTAAATGGGGACCTAACTGAAGAAGTGTACATGGAAATTCCCCCCGGATTTGAGACACAAACTACATGCAACAAGGTTTGTAAACTTAGGAGATCTCTATATGGGCTCAAGCAATCTCCAAGAGCTTGGTTTGAAAGATTCACAAAGGTAGTGAAGAAGCATGGCTACTCTCAATGTCAGACGGACCATACACTATTTGTTAAACACTCTTCTGCAGGAAAACTTCTTGTCCTCATAGTGTATGTGGATGACATAATCCTAACAGGAGACTATGAAGAGGAAATCTGCACCATCAAAAGTTTACTAGCTGCAGAATTTGAAATCAAGGACCTTGGGAATCTTAAATATTTCCTAGGTATGGAGATTGCAAGGTCAAGAAAGGGAAACTCTGTCTCACAGATAAAATATGTCCTAGATCTTAAAAGAGACTGGAATGCTCGGGTGTAAGCCAGTAGATACTCCTATGGATCCAACTATCAAACTAGGAGCTAAGGAAAATTGTGCACCCGTGGACAAAGGAAGATACCAAAGATTAGTAGGTAAACTAATATATCTATCTCACACACGACCAGACATTGGATTTGCTGTTAGCATGGTAAGTCAGTTCATGAACAATCCAAATGAAGAACACATGGAAGCTGTGTATATAATCCTGAGATACCTGAAACTAACACCAAGTAGAAAATTATTTTTTGAGAAGAACCAAAGAAGAGATATTGAAGTGTTCAGCGATGCAGATTGGGCAGGATCAGTACAAGACCGAAGTCAACTTCAGGATATTGCACTTTTGTGTGGGGAAATTTGGTCACTTGGAGAAGTAAGAAGCAGTCAGTGGTGTCAAGAAGCAGTGCAGAAGCTGAATTCCGGGCAATGGCACACGGTATTTGTGAGGGAATTTGGTTAAAAAGGGTGCTAAAGGAATTAAAAATTTCAGATGAAGAACCTATGAAAATGTTCTGTGATAATCAATCAGCAATCAGCATTGCCAAAAATCCAGTTCATCATGATAGAACAAAAATGTGGAAATTGATCGACATTTTATAAAGGACAAGATAGAGGAAGGAATAATCAAGATGTTGTACGTGCCTACATGTCTTCAGACAGCAGACATCCTTACCAAGGCTCTATCGAGAAAGGTGTTTGATGATCTGAGTTCCAAGCTGGGGTTAATTAATATTTACCGCCCAGCTTGAGGGGGAGTGTAGAATTATAGAGAGATTTACGTTTAAGGATCTGTTAGCAATATTAGGGGCTAATATCTAGGAGATCTAAAGCTAACAGATCAGTTTTTCTTATCCCATGATTTTAGGAGATTTGGTAGTCTGTTACCAAATGTGTAGATATAAGTTTCCTGTTTTATGCTTTCAGTTTTAGGTAGTTCTGATTTCCTTTCTAGATTAGCTGTAAATATCCCTAAAATAGATGAGCATTATCATCTAAATAAAGAGGGGCCTGTAACCTTATTTTCGGGATAGTGGAATCTTACTCTTTCCTTCCACAAACAAGAATATGCATTGCAATTTTATCAAATTGCACAAGGATCAATTTTTCAACTTACTTGCTAGAATAAATTCTGTGTAATGCACGACTGCTTTCTTCAGTGTTCTTTGAAATCTTTTGCACCTTCATTTCTGGTGTGCACTTTCGAACCTTCTTAAGTGGAAAAGTTTTGGTAGTAGATTTCTGTCCTGATGATACAAATACCAATGAAGTAAACGAATATAGCCTGAAGCAAGAGGCCCAAATATAGAGGAATATCAATATAAAAATGTTGATATGTCATGTGCATATATATTGACAATGAAGTCATTTTTAGCTAGTAAAAAGGAGAATCAACTGTTCACCCACCAATCAGTGATACGGGCTAAACAGCAACCATAGCAAGGCATTCACCATAACAGGTGATAGCAATGCACACTGCTAATATAGGCGCCCAAACAATCACACAACTGCATAATACTTGGTTTTCAGAGGGGTTGTCATGATCAACATCCAAAGAAAATCGGAAAAGACATTTTCAAGCCTAGAAATTTGTCAATATTTCAAAAAGAAGAATATAGATATTTCTTTGGCTTTATCAGAAGAAATCAATAAAGTTAAAGAAAAATAAATTATTAATACATTTTTTCATTGTGAAGAGAATAGGTGAAAAAACAGAGAAAGGTACAGCAAGTAGTCCGCTATTCCATGAAGCACTACACGAAAACATATGATATTTTCTTTCTAGTTTAAAAGTTACAAGTACGAAGATGAACAAGTTTCAGACAGATATTAGGCCAAATTAATAAACTACAAACAGATTCTATAGGATTGGAAGGGATTTGGTGATTAGATTACCAAAAAAGATTAAACAAAACTAGCAGTTCTATGTTTACCTTCAACCGTCAACTCATAAATGCTGCGCTTGCGAATTTCCTTGCACTTCAGATTCAAATGAGCAGGAACATTACTGTCTAGAATGCTACGATCTTTCTGCCCAACATCATCTCTCACTTTCTCCAAGTTTGGGGACTTGTTAGCAGATTTCTCATCTCCACTAAACCATGCCTTGTCTGTTTCTTCAATAGAAGTGTCCCAATTCAATTTATCACATACGGTAACGTTAGGGCTACCATTGCGTCCCTCATCCTTCAAATCAATGAATTTTGTATAGCATAAATCAATTTGAGTAGAGGCAGTCTTTTTCAACTCCCTCATGGAGGTCAGTCGAGGCTTGCAATTTTTAGGGAGTGCACATCTTCTTGCAGTTTTGAGAATCCTGCTGAGAGAAACAAGTTTTGCTGGCTTTGACACATCTTTCCTGCCAGATATTTCACCATATTTTCCAATTACTACTGGTCTCGCATTCCTATAACTCACATTTACTTGTCGACTAGAAGAAGTCCCAGTACAACCTACTGACTTGTGCTTCTCAGTTTTTTCAGCCACTTCATGAATCCGTTCTTGCATCCAAAATTGTCTGAAAACATCAGAAGTTAAATCCGTTCTCAACTTCTTTCTTCCCGAAACTTCAGGTTTCTTACAAAAGTCAGTATCACCAAATAATTCTGTCTGATAATCATCCTCCCATGCTCCTCTTTTACAAGAGAGCTTATGTTTGGAGCTAGGTCGAATAAAACAAGCCACAGAAGAATGAGAAGTCCCCTGGCCAGAAGGGATAAGCATTTGCATATTTTTGGACAAACTGGTGGGCAGCTCAGTGATATTATGTTTGGGATTATCATCAGGTAGTAGAGAAGGTCCTGCAGGGGAACATGATTCGCTCAGCATCTTCAATTTTATTGCTCTCTTTCTCTTCCCCATTTGCAAACCAGTCTTGGATTTTTGTGGAGAGCTTTTTCCATGAATAGCAAGCCCACCATGGATTTGATTTTGGCCTTTCTTCCATGTCAAGGAATCTATGATCTTAAGCTCATCAAGAAGACTACGAGGTGGTTGATTATTTATAATGTGGGAAGATCCTTCTTTTCTTGAGTTAGCCTTAAAAGTAGAGCCAAGGAACTCAGCACTTCTTTCACTTCCAAGCGCATCATCTGATGACCAGCATCTGTCGATGCCTGATCCTTCATCAACTATATGATTGCTTCCATATCCAGTATCCCAAGCATCAACAGTAGACAAGTCTATATTATTAACCTCAATTGATGCGTGAGTAACAGCAGGAGCAGAATCTCCTGAAGAAACATTTGACTTTTCTTGATCTTTCAAGTAGTCAACTATTTGCATCACTTTATTAAAGCATTTAGCAGAAGTATCACCAAGTTGACTTCCATCATGTTCTATTTGATCCAACACATCAGCTGACTGGTCTACAACTGTTGCATCACAAACCCCTTTCACCTTGCTTGGTACATCTCTCCACTGAAAAGCATGACAGACCATGTTCTTATGAAGTTGCCTACTTAGCTTGTCATTTTGATCTGATGAAGTGGTCAAATCCTTTAGCAAAACCTGATTATTGGTATATTTGGAATTGAAGATCATCGAGGCTTCACTACTAACAGTTCCCATCTGCTCCTTGAAAGCACTGGGAAAACTTCCAACTTTTGAATCAAAATTTCTTGAATAATTTTTCGGGGCCTCACAGTTGCACTTGCCCTGATAGCACGTGTATGGAACTCTCTGACAGAAACTTTCATGCTCACTTGATCTGCTCATGTTTTTATCACCTCTGCCAAATCTGAAACATTTAATGCCAGATCAAAAGGTTAGCGGCAACAGACTTTACACAAACATATAAGAGGATCGTATAAACACAAGTATCACATGATAAATTCTTGCCACCAGCATGTAATTGATCAATTCATAAAGATTTAGGGTCCGTTTGGAATTTAGAATAGCTCAGAATATTTGTGAATAGTGAAATGGTTTGAGTTAAAATGTTTTGTTGGGTTTTGGAAAAGGAGAGAGAACAAATTGAATAAAAATATTATAAAGTAAAATTGTTTGAATATTATTTTTGTTTTGAAATTTGAAAAAGTTGTATTATTTTTTGTGTTTTGTTTATGAGTTTGGGAAAATTCTAATGATTAGATGAAAAAATTGAAAATTTGAAATTGAAAAGTGTTTTGTGTTTGAGTGATATTTGGGAAGGAAATATCTGAGAATATCTAAGAATGCTTGAGTAAGTGTTCCAAAACGCACCCCCACCCTCTCTCTCTCTCAACAAATCTTTAAAGCATAGCAGAACTTAATACATAAATACGTATAGTTGCTTTGAAACCATGTCATAGAGAAAAGCATAAGAGCGGAACCCAAAATAAACAAATAATCTCAAACATCGTTTGAGCACAATTTAATCCAGAAGCTCAGTAAGAAGATGAGTGGCTTCATTCCTTAACCTTCGGATAATAGCAATAAAACTATCCAGAATAAAACAAACACACTGGAGTTCTGACTGGCATGTCACCTAGGAATAGCTTGCCACATTTCATTTAACACATGCCAGTTCAAAATTGCTCATCATTGTAACCTAAAAAAAAATAGCTCATCATTGTCACTATTAGCATTTCTTATGTTTCACTGCTTTCACTCATAAACTACTAACCACTGTACTTCCATTTTTTCCACAACGGCATCATTTTCACATTGCAAGATATCACAACAATATCAATAACTTATTCTTAACAAATCAAATCAACTCAATTATATATTCCAACTACTTAAATCGGTGTTGCCAATGCATTTTCCCCATTCACCACCTGAAAGCCAAGCCTTCTCACTCCTAGGTCACTAGGTTCTATCCTAATGCATTCATTAATTTCCAATTTCTTCCCTTGGCCACAAATCGTGTGCCCCTGTAGTGATGTATACTAACTGAAGCATATGGGTAAGGCACAACTCAAGTAAGAACGTAGCACCAACATGTTAAGAATGCTATGGCTAAAAATGAAAAACATGTGCAGAATATTCCCATCCAAAGCACTTCTGAAAGCAGAACAAACTTGCACATCCAGGCTACATTATATACAAAAAAATTTAACAAAAATATCAGGATTTATACGAGAAGAGGATGAAAAAGCATGACAATGTGACCTACATACAGGATATATGTGAGGCCAAATAAAAGATTTTACTTTTTATTTGACTTAACAATGTTTCAACCTAACCTTAGTGAGGGCCTCTCATTTTGAATAGGATCATCAGAAAGTTGATACGGCAAATCTGTTCCGTCTGGATGTAACAAATTTCCTGGAGTAAATGTTAAAAAATAAATAGTCATAGGGACCTACATAAAGACTAAATAATGATAACCTCTTACAACAACAGGAATGTTAGGACTCTTGCTTCACCAAATTTTTTACATTAAAAACTCAAGATATGCACTTGCCTGTGACAGAAGCCACTTTTTTCTTATCGTCACCCATCCTCAGAGCAGCAGCAGATTGGAGAAAATTCATGGAGGCTTCAGAAACATCCCGTTTACTGGTAAGATTAGGTCCATGCCTTTGCTCTGGAGAAGTTGAAGCATTGACGAGCGAATGATGTAAATGAGAAGAGCTCCCGTATTTACCTTGCTCTTCATTAATCACGGAAGTCAATGCATGCTGTTGCTTGGATAACTCCATTATTTGCCTCAATGCAAGCAATCTCAAATTGTCATCAAGTAAATAAGGGCTTGCACCAATGCCCTCTTGTCTCATGAAAGCCGGATTCTTATCCAAAGTAGATGTTGAACTAACCAAAGGAAAGCCCATTGAGATTCCTTGCAATGGAAAATTTGATCTAAGAACAGCATGATCACCTTGTCCACTACTTCCAAGACAAGGAACCTTCTCAACATAGCCAGATAAGTTCCTGAAATCAGATGTATCCGGCACTACGCTAAATGGCAGACGTGAATAACAGCTTTTATTATTCACAGCTGAGAAACAAGGCTCACTGCTTCCACCTAAAACTGAATTTTCCACCGGTTTCAGATTTTCAAATAATGTATCTTTTGAAATGCAAGGGACATCAGAAACACGTCCCACCCCCTTACCCTTGTCCATAAGCCTCAAGGAGTCTAACTGAGAAATATTCAATTGTCTCTCTAAACCATTACCACCATTCCAACAGAAAGTGAATTGGTCACACTCAGAAGCATGAGATTCATGATGCAGTGCCCTGGTCATCATATGCCCATCGCCATTAAACATATCAACTTTTGAGTGTGCACCCTCTGTTGCAGTAGTGAAGTCTGAAAACGGCAAAACCACAGAACTATTGGCAGCATTGACTTTTGACTTCCCTAGTCTCACATTCATGGCACTGATGCTTCCAATTGCATGGTTACCAAGATTCAACTGGCTTGGTTCCTTTTCTGTGCTATAACTAAATGGGTCAGCAGCACAGAGACGATATTGCCTATAATCCTCCTCCGTGTAGTTGGCAGCTGCAACAAAAATTCCAGAAGTAACCATTATATGGTTGCAGCCAAAATGGATAAAATTGGTGGAATAAGAAAAAAGCATGTATACCATAGATGATGTGCTAAGTAAAAATAGTTTTCCAACAAACCATTATGAATCATCTGCTGACGGAAGCACATATTTGGCGGATCAAGAAGTTTGTCAAATTTCTGAGGTCCTATAACTGGTAGAACTGAGTTCCCTGAAGTCCGACTTGGTTGGTATGGCTGCCCAAGCCTCAACTCGATGTTTGAAGAAGCAGCATCCCTGCCCACAATCACATTATCTTTTGCATTTTTATTTCTACTAACATCAGAATCTTTACCGAGTTCTCTTACATTCTGCAAAGTAGAGGAGATGGATGAATTTCCATTCTTCACTACAGAATCAATGCAAGCAGAGATGGACTGACGACCATTATCCAGTCCACTACTGACAAACTTTTGGACAGTCGAACACCTAGATACAGGGCACTCCATTTTCTGGTTGTCCACTACTGCATCTAAATTGCTGCATGAAGACCCAATAGAACTCTTCAGAAGAAAGTTGTCAACATCTGGAATATTCCTCTGCTTTTTATTTTGCAGAGCATCAATAAGCAAATTCTGCTCTGGATGGTTCATTGGAAAGAGAACATGGTCTACAGGCTGTCCAGACCTTACTAAACCTCCAGCTGAACCAAACCAGTGAGACAAATCAGAGCTCTTGCACAAGTTGGGCAGAGTCACACTAGATTTGACAAAGCCTCCAGTCACTGATAATCCTTCAGGCCAGTCCCACTCACTCTGATCTTCCGGAACCCTAATCTAAAGCATTATAAAAACATCACCATCCAGTGTTCTCGTTGCTTCAAACACATGCAAATAAGAATACAACACTCAATTCCAAAGTTAAGGAAACGTGAGTGGTTGAAAACTATAACCTACTATTTGGTTTTTTGATAGGTAATCAAGAAGTTTTATTTATAAGAGAAGGCAAAGCCCAAGTACTCAGGAAGTATACATGAACCTACTATTTATATATACATAAACAAACTATTGAAGACTATCCAGTTCAAGCAAATTATCACTTGGATTAGTGTAGTTGTGTATTCATCCACAACACCAGCCCATCTAATGAGGCAAGGCTCTCTTTTGGAAAGCACAAGATTTGCTCAGCCATCTTGTTGAAATTTGTGCCAGAAAATGTTTCTGAGAAATGGCTCTTCATCGTTATTTTTTAGAGCTGTGTCATGTTTGTTTGGCATGAGACAACATTTACCATGGATGAATGTTTACATGCATATATAGGCTAAGTGCCTGTTTGGTTTTGCATTTAAGAGATGAAAAGTTACTTTTAAGCACTTTTAAAAGAAAGAATAGGTGTTTGATAAAATTTAAAACGTACTTTCAATATCTTAGAAATGCCAAAGAACTACTTTTTGACAAAGCTAGAAATTGATGCTTTTCCAGAAACATGGTTTATGAACTTGTACAGGGTGTGTTACCGATTTTAATGAAATAATAAAACTGACAATTATGCCTCTAAATATTCCACGTTCGGATGGGTTCCCTCTCAAACTCACCTTTTCTCAACCCCCATAACAAGAAATAGAGATTACAATCTAAAAAATCATTCAACTACCCTTTTTTTGTCATTTTCTCTCTTAAAGAACTTTTTTATTTTGTTACCAAAGGGTAACAACTTTAAAAGTACTTCAGGCATATGGTTACCAAATAGTAAATATCTTCTTTCTTTTTTTTTAATTTTAATAACCGTGGGTGTCCGGGCCAGCTTGCGCGCACCTTGACTAATCCCATGGGGCCCTGAAGTTAACGATCAGGTAAACCTCCAATGGCCCTAAAGGGACTCGAACTAGTGACCATTGGGGAGCAAACCCAAGACCGGACCAGGTCTTTTTTAAGTTTTTTTTGTTTGAAGGTGTTAGGCCCATGTTGAGGCTGTTCAGAATTTATTGCATTTAGGATCTCTTATTTATTCGAATTTGTAGAGAAGTTATATATTGGAGATTTGTGTAGACTCATTGTCTCAGTCTATAATTATTATTTTCTAGCCATTTGAAGAGAGAAGTTCAGACATCCTAATACCAAGATCTAAAGTGTTTGTTTACGTTTTCATTTTGGTTCTGTTAATGTCAGGTTAAGCCTGTATTAAAAAGATGGTCATGTACACAATTCAGATTTATTTGTTGGGATTATGACACAAACAAAACAGATGCACACCCAAACACACGAGTCTTTGAACATGTACATATAACCCTCATGCACACATGCTTGTATATGGAAAGAAGCAACTACTAAGTGTTTAACACATCGTACCCTGGATTTCTGAAAGTAGAACTTACGCCACTGAGCAATGGTTTCTCCACTGTCCATATGAACAACATCCCCAGCATTAACATCACATAATCCTGAATGCTGCAGAACAACAGAAATAAACCTTTTTCTAAGGAAGATTTCATATCAAATGGGCGCAGATGTGTTTCATAATAGTGAGGGTAAAGCCAAAGTTACCTCACAAAATTTGGAGACTGACATGTGAAAATAGTGGCACGAGCAAACAATACCAAGAAGTCCTGTATTGCTGAGAAGTAGATGCCCACCTTCTCAAAAATATAATCATATTAAGATATCAGGATGTACTATGAAAACATGGAAAATCAATTAACTTACCACAGGAATCAATATGCACTCACTTTTATCCAAGCAAAATACGCGAGGGCATCCACTCATGAAAGCAGATGGCTGCTTAGAACTAGAAGAGTTGGCTTCTAAAGGCACATTTTGTGAACTCTGAGCATTCCCACTGCTGAGCTTCCTAGTATCCGCAGGGTTTGTAACATGACATTCCCCATTCAAAGAAGGATCTTTTACTTTCTCATTACAAGGAATTATGTGACTGACAACGGCCTTGGTCAACTCCGATCCCTGAAGATCGTGCAAAACAGAATTGCTACTATTGGAATTCACCACTGCCCTAGATGAAAAAACAGGACCAAAATCTGCTCCATTTCTCAGGTTTTGGTTGCTTAGATTTTCTGATAGCAACCTACTGGATATCAGGGGAATATCACTTCCAACAGCATTCACAGAGAAACTACTAACATTCGAAGGAAGTTTACCAGAGGAACTAGATGATTTTGGATGTGAAAATTCCTGAAAATCACACTGCAACAGTGATGGTGGCCCAGATAGGAGAGCCAGAAACGAATTTCCCAGGTCTGCACGACCAGTCTTATGGATACTAAAACTCACACTGTTGGAAAAGACAGAATCTTCCATCCTTCCAAGCACCATTGATCTTAAATCTGGTTCAGCATGTGGATAAGAATAGTAGCCTGTATTCATCTGAATCAATATTTAATAGTTAAAATAAATGAATGAATTAGAACTTCTGCAACGATGATGGCTATTAACAACTACCAAACAGAAAAGCATACATGTATCCGCCATATAAATCACATAAAGTGATATCCTCAAAGGAAGCACTAGCACCATAGGCACAAAAAAAAAACACACACACACACAAAATGAAACATAAGGTCAGAGTATTCCCCCTAGTATTCTAATCTTCCTTATCCAAGTTTGCTTCAAATAATGATAGATTCCAAACTTGCATTCAAGGAATTTCCCATCTCTCGCACTTAAATCGTCTCTCAACTTCATGAAATCACTAAAAATCGGCCTCACTAGCAAAATATATTAAAAAGTCACATATAGAATGGTGCCAATTCAAATGTATTAAGTCCATATATATTCATGATAAAACCAAGGCAGTAAAAATATGCACGATTTAAGATGATGAAGATTTTCTCCACAAAAAAGGTTTTAAGCTGCATATGGCTATTTGGAATTGGAATCGAATTGACATTGATTTGAAACTCCATTTCAGTGCATTGAATTTCGAGAATTGACATTCTCCCTTGGCTGGACATGGATTCCTGGAATTCTTAGGGAAATATAAGGCTTCTTTAAGGATCTATTCTATATATACTCTTTCGCCACTGAGAATTTAATGCAGCATATGGCAACTTGGAATCAAAATTAAATTATTTAGCAATCATTTCAGAGCGTTGAATGATGGATTCCCTGGAATTCTTAGGGAAATATAAGGCTTCCTAAAGGATCTATTCTATATATACTCTTTCGCCACAGAGAATTTAATGCAGCATTTGGCTACCTGGAATCAGAATTAAATTATTTAGCACCCATTTTAGAGCGTGAATGTCATGGTTTTACATTCTCTCTATTAGAATGCACGAAACATCAATTTTGAAAACTGCACTGCAGATGATAAAAGCCGAAAGTGGCTAGATCATAAAGCTTTAGATGGAATTTATGAATTTGCACACAACTATTAACCATCCACGTGAATTTTTTCCAGCAGCACATTGTATCAATAGCAAAGTTACAATGCATAAGCCAATACCTCTTAAATATCACATAAAGCACATGCAAGCGATCTTCAATGGCTTTAGCACCAACAAAGAAAAGCAAAACGGCACCGTAAGCATTACCTGATCCCGATGATCCATCGATGACGGAGCCATGGACGGCGTCGATGATGACGGAAATGTCGAACCACATTTGATCTGCCACGAGTTCTCCATCTGTCTAGATTCTCAGAAACATACTTCCTCCTCCATTAAAACCACAAAAAATCTCTAAACGAACGGACTCACCGATCAACTGAAGAAATGACCATTCAACAGCTATACTAACAATAGAAAAGGAAGATTAGAAAGAAGCAAACCATGAAAGAAACCCTAGACTTCCAGTAAGAGAGAGCGAGTGTGTACTGCAGAGAGGTCAGAGGCTTTAGCCTTTAGATAGGGAGAGTGATGGGAGCATCCGATAGATGGTGCTGTATTTCGAGGCGGGACTGACCGGACACTGACATCGGCACTCTCAGAACGCGTGCAGTGGACTGATAAAGTATGGGCCGTTGATATTGAGGAATAAAGTAGAGATTGATCTGGGGCCGTTGATCGTGTATACAGCTGGGATTGTTCTTTGCATAAGAGGAGTATAGGTGTTGTAGTTCGGGAGTCCAGCGTCACAAGGAAAGGAAGAAGGATACGCCAGGGTGGATTGGCGCGGGGTCGAGCAAAGCTTCGAATGAAAGAAAGACACGTGTACACAGTAGTTGGGTGGGGTAGGAATGGTACAGTAATAATGATAGGTTTACTATCCTACTATTACTCATTTACTACTTTTTTTTTATTTGATTTTTTTTAATTTTTAATTTTACTTAATTATTAAGGAAGTGAGTATTACTGTATTAGTAAAATTAATGGTTGGGTGGGGTGAGAACTTTTAGGTTGCGTTTAGGTACATAAATACTCTCAATTCATCTCAATTTATCTCATCTCATCATTATAATTTTTTAAAATTCTTATATAAAATATAATAAATAATTCAAATTTTTCAAATTCTAAAATAATAATAATATTTTATTCAACTCATCTAAAATCATCTCACTATCCAAACCAATCTCTATTAAAAAAGTTTATTTATTTCCCGATCTATTATTTTAAAAAAATTATAAAAATAACTCTAACTAGTTTATATGGAAAATTCTATATACTATACTATTATCTCACTTTCATCCCATTAAATATGATGTGGCACATTTATCATTATTAAATTATTATTTATTACATACTTCTTTATTATTTAATGGTGATGAATGTGCCACATGTCACTTAATATGATCAAAATAAGATGAGAATATAATGTATAGCATTAGCTAGTTTATATTCTTTTTAAAGTGAAATGAGGTCAACCTAATAATGTGAAGGACAGCTAAATTGTATTTGGATTGCGGTAACATTTTTATTTTATTTTAGGCTAATTGTAAAAATCAATACTTTTTTATTTTTACAATTTATTATCTCAATTTTTAACTTTTTTGAAATTGATATTTTGATTTCAAGAAACTTGAAACAAGATAAAACTGAGAACTCAAATTAAGCAAACATAGAATTTAAAAATTGATTTTGCAATTAATCATTTTATTTTTAATATCTTCTATTGTTTGGGGATTATATCGGATCTTGACTTTATTTTCGAACGATATACCTACTTTTTCAATATCTAACAATTTTAATTTTGATAATGTAATATAGTACATTATTATTTCGCTTTTATTTAATTTTATAAACGTGTAATTTAATATTAACTTTAGAATGATGTAAAAAAATTAAAGCTTAATGGATAATGTCAATTCATCGTCGTGATAATAATAATATAATGATGTAACATTCAAATTATTATTCCTCTATTGCTCACTCCCCCTTCAACTCACCCCCCCCCCCCCCCCCCCAAAAAAAAAAAAGAAAAGATGAACAGCAGGACTAATATTTATTTAGATACATATCTTGCTCAATGTTAGACTAAAAATTAAGTTAGTATACATGGAATATTATTTACACGTGGAGCATTCTCTCCCCCCGGAAAAATAATGATATAGTTAGTTGTCGAGTAGTAGATATTGGTGGCTGGGACCAAACCAAAAGTAGGAACTACTAACCAAATTAAGGGGAAAGGGAAACTACATTGGAGTTACCGGGGGGGGCAGTGTGCATGATATGATGCTACCCCACTGGTAGAAATAAAGGTGTCTCATCCATTTGTTCTTTCCACGTGAGGAACCACTTATAGCCTTCGTCTCGCCACTAAAGTTAAGTGCAGTTAGCTATATAATATCGAATGAGAGGAATGCTGGAAGCAGCCTACATCCTTACTACACCCTTCACAATTTTTTTTTTATTTTTTTCAACTCAATACTGGTGTGTTGAGGTGTTGAGGATATAAGCTGCAACAAATATTTTTCCATCGAAAGATGATTGTTTTTCCTTTCTTTTTATTACTGGCAACAACATTTCAATTTGCTCACGGAAACAATGGTGGTCGTATCCAATAACCCCCAGCAATCTCCCCCACGTTCCTCCCACAGCATTCGAGAGAAGTCAATTTTCAAATTATGTGAAGAGATTCGACCCGGAAACAAGAGTGTTGATAAACACAATACTTTATGAGAAAATATACTTACAACCGTGAATTGCGTAACCGCCGCGTAATCGCTTTGAAAAAAATGAATAAAACATGGGACCCACATGAAAAAAAATTAATTTTTTAATAGTGGACCCCACTCTTTTTCAAAGCGATTACGCGGCGGTTACACACTTCACGGTTGTATGTAGAATTACTTTTACAAAAATACCTTTTATTTTAAAATATTGTTGTATAAAATATTGTGTATTTATCATTTTTCATTTTCAAATTATGTGAAGAGATTCGACTCTAGGCATCTCTCTACTGGGAAATTACTTAAAAAGTCTATTGGTAACCGATTCAAATTCTATTTAATGATTCAGATTATCTGAACACGACAAAAGTTAACTTAACAATAAATAAACTATTTAATGATTAAGGTTGTGTTTGGTTTTAAGATTCAGTTGAACTCCATTGAGTTTAATCTAATTTTAAATTGTGTCTAACATTCAAATATTCAACTCTCAAATTACTAAACTCATCTCAATTCAAAACCTCCTTACACGCAGGTTCCACAACCTTTTTCAACCTAAACACATCTTTATACATGAGACTCACAACCTTTTTCAACTTAAACATATCTTTATATATGGGACCCACAACCTTTTTCAACTTCCCATAAAAGTATTAAATTCATCTTAACGTCCAAACACATTTTAAACTAAGTTTAGATAGCCTCACATAACTCTTTCCACTACTGAACTTACTACTATTAATAAAGAATTGAACTCAACTGAAGTCAATTCAACATCTAAACGTAGCCTAATAAGGATAGAATTTAAACAAGTCCACCATAGAGTCATCAGTATCATTTACGGACTCGTTTGGATACAGAAATCATCTCATATTCATCTAATCTTTTTTCATCATTACAACATTTTCAAATTCTAACACAAAATATAATAAATAATTTAACTTTTTCAAATCTCAAAATAATAATAATAATATTAAAAAATAATATTCTAATAATATTTTATTCAACTCATAAAATCATCTAATTTCATTTCACTACTATCCAAACGAGCCCTAAAATAAGATAATTAGTTATTACCTTTATAACAAGCCTTGATTAACGTCACCCAAAATACATCATTCCTCTTTTCAAAAATAAGCCAAGCAACACTGACCAGCTTCCTTTAGGTGGTGGTAACTAGAACAATTGATTATAGGAAGCGTTAACATATAATAATACCAAAAGAGGTCGAGGATGGGAGGTAATGGAGGGGTTTTGGAACATCAGCTGGAAGGCATGAAAATCCCATGGCTAAACTACATTCAAGAACTTCTTAACGATAAAACAACACATCATGTTAAAGCTTCAGAGGATCTCAAAAACAAAAAATGATTGGCATGGCAAAATTCATTAACTCCGAAAGAAAGCAAGCATAAACAGGTCGTACAAATATATAATATCTTAAATAGCAAACAAAAGGACAAAAAATTGTTGTCTGGAAGAAGAAACTCAATCTAACATCGGTGTCATCAAATCTAATGTCTCTGAGACCTTGCAGGCTGGAACTCATATACCAGTGAATGCCTTCTTACCACCTCCGGAAGAACCAGCTGGAATCACCTTCAAGACATTAAACCTCACTGTCTTTGACAGAGGCCTGCACAAGATAACAAAATATATGTTTTTGTATTTTTCTGGGAAATAAAACATACAATTTACCAAAACCAGTACTTCATTCACTTCACAAACCACCAAAAGGTACTTCCTGAAGCAAACTACTTGAATATTCATTGGCAAAAACATTAACAGGAACTTGAATTGAAATTTTACCTGCACTGCCCAATTGTGACATAGTCTCCCTCTTTCACACGAAAACATGGGGATATATGTGCTGCGATGTTTGAATGTCTCTTTTCATATCTAGAGTTAACATAAGCAGTTAATTTCCTCCACAACAAAACAAGCACTGAGAACTAAATTAATGGCACATGTGAATGGTTATTACCTTTGGTATTTCTTAACAAAATGTAGATAATTGCGCCGAACAATAATGGTCCGCATCATTTTCGCGCTGTGGCAAGTACCAGCAAGGATACGACCCCTAATGGAAACATTTCCAACGAATGGGCATTTCTTATCGATATATGTACCTGTGAAGAGATAGCAGAAAATCTAATCACTTAATATTTGAACAAAAAAAACAATGTACAAAATGAACCAATCAAACAAGAGATAACAGCAAATCCAAAATAATTTAAGATCACCATAGACCATTCATTTGCTGCCAAACAAAACAAAACAAAACAAAAAAAACTGCAAAGTGTAGCCGACAAAAGTGAATATTCTAAAACTGAAATAAAAACCATCAAAATATACATGATTTTCAGAAACAAAGTTACAAAATCATTAAATTGCATGTCCATCAGAGCTAACCATATTTTCTAAGCAATTAGTTTGGTTAATGCATACAATCACAATACTCCACAATCTCAGTTCAAAATTCCAAAGAGATCAAACTTGCAAGACCAATTCAGTTATGTGCCATGCAAGTCAAAAGAAGCGGAAACGAACAAAAAAATAGAACTATATCAGGGAAGTCACAAAAGGATTGACTGTTAAGTTAAATCTCCAAAAAGTCGCACGACCGAACTACCCATCAAGGTGCTGCCCAGTAGTTGTCGTACAGGTTTAAAAAGGAGCTGTAGACTCAGACATCTAAGGCTCAATTCCGAATTAGGAGTTCCCCTGGATTACCCATACACAGTTTTGGTGAGTGGATTCATGTATCTGGAAAATACTCCCTGGGGGTGGGTCCAAAGTGTTGGGTTTGCTCCTTTGGAGTCCCACACCGGTGGGTGAAAAGTAAGGAGCAGGCCTCAAGGCCTATAAATAGGGTGCTTGGCCTCTTAATTAATTACACCAAATCAAAAGCTTATTTAGTAACTTGTGACTAGTAAAATTCCTCTATTAGCCTTTTCTTGTAAAAGGGAAAGAGGTGAGAGTTAAAATTTTACTAGTGGGGAAGCTTTGTGGGTGTCATTTAGGATAAGGAGAAAAATTGTGTGATTTTAATAATTTTTCACATAGTGTATTTTCTTCTCTAGGTCTGGTGGTTTTTTCTCCTGTTTTGGGAGTTTCCACGTAAATTCTTGTGTTATTATTTCTCTATTTTTCTTCATATTTCACCAAAGGGTGGATCCTATGGGATAAATTTGGGAGGTCCAAATTACTAACAAGTGGTATCAGAGCCACTAGGTTCTTTTTTTGTGGGTGGAGCTTTGGTGTGGTAGTGTGGATACGTACAGTCTAAGGAGGTTCTGTATAGGAGATTGGTATTTAAGTGGTCCAATGTGACCCTCCAATCTTTCCTGGAAACCTTTGAAGTTCTATCTATGAAAGAACAATCTTTCCTGGGAACTTACTTAGTGAGTACTATTCATTTTTACGGTAAAATTCATCGAGGCAATGTCAGGAAGTAAGGCTTCAAATTCTATTAGATATGAGGTGGAGAAATTTGATGGGAGAATCAATTTTGGCTTGTGGCAAGTTCAAGTCAATGATGTTTTGATTCAATCAGGATTACACAAGGCGTTAAAGGGCAGACCAACCCCTGAAGTCAATAGTGATACTAGCGTGACTGATAAAACAAAGAGCAGATCTGTAATGAGCGATGAAGATTGGGAGGATTTGGATTTGAGAGCAGCAAGTGCGATACGTCTGTGCTTAGCCAAGAATGTTCTTGCAAATATACATGGAATATCTACAGCAAAGGAACTCTGGGAAAAGCTAGAAGAGTTGTATCAGACGAAAGGCGTCTCAAATCGGGTGTACCTAAAGGAGCAGTTTCATACACTGCAGATGAGTGAAAGTACAATTATTTCAGATCATTTAAGTGTTCTCAATGGCATTGTCTCTGAGTTAGAATCTATTGGAGTTAAAATTGATGATAAGGATCAAGCCTTGAGGCTCATCTGGTCTCTTCCATTTCCTATGAGCATATGAAGCCTATTTTAATACATGGGAAGGAGAAAATAATTTTTTTAGAGGTTACCAGTAAACTCTTTTCTGAAGAGAGAAGACTAGGTGGTGGAAGAAATGGTCCACCTGGGAACTTAGCATTGGTAGTAGCTGGTAATGGGAAAAAGAAAAACTCCATGAAGATGAAAGTAGTCTGCTGGGGGTGTGGACAATCTGGGCACGTCAAGAAAAATTGACCAAGAGTGGGAGCAGGTTCGGCAAGTGGCTCCAAGTCAGTAAATGGAAATACTGGTAATGAAACTAACGTTGTGTCCCTCTCCATGGAAGACGATATCTGTTAAAGGGACATGTACATCCTCATGGCATGCCGTTAATTTCCAAAGTTGCCATGATAGACGATGTGTTAATGTTAGCGGGTCCACAAGTTTGCACACATGCATTGGTTTGGCATTAATGCAGGGTGTGTGGTGGAAATTTATGTCGATGGCTGATGAACTTCCAAGAAAGCCAAACGTGGAAGTTGCACCATAATTTTTCAGCAAAGTTATTTTTGACATAAGCCGAAATTGAAATGCTTTAAATTGGTTTATTCTGAGTGGGTATGCTTTTATGGTGGAGCATGATAGCAGAAGCTATGAAGATCTTCATTGCGGTGGAACATGGCTGTGGGTTCAGCCAAAGTCATAAGGTGGAGATTGTTGGGTTTGCTCCTTTGGAGTCCCACACCGGTAGTTGAAAAGTAAGGAGCAGGCATCAAGGCCTATAAATAGGGTGTTTGGCCTCTTAGTTAATTACACCAAATCAAAAGCTTATTTAGTAACTTGTGACTCTAGTAAAATTCATCTATTAGCCTTTTCTTGTAAAAGGGAAAGAGGTGAGAGTTAAAATTTTGCTAGTGGGGAAGCTTTGTGGGTTTCATTTGGGAAGAGGAGAAATATTGTATAATTGTAATAATTTTTCACATAAGTGTATTTTCTTCTCTGGGTCTGGTGGTTTTTTCTCCTGTTTTGGGAGTTTCCACGTAAATTCTTGTGTTGTTATTATTTCTCTATTTTTCTTCATATTTCACCAAAGGGTGGATCCTAGGGGGTGAATTTGGGAGGTCCAAATTACTAACACAAAGGACCCTACCATTATGAGATCATATATCATCAAAAAAATAAAAGACCGCCACACCAGTCATGTAGCATGGAAGTCACAATAAAGAGGACACTGAGCAATATTGATGATGTAGGGATCAGAAGCTTGAAACTATCACTTGCTTTTTGCATACTTCATTAGCCACAAAACTATTATAAAAATCCTTGGTATCACAAATGCATGCAACTAATAAAAACTCAACAGAAACACGTTTCAAATCCAAAAGAAAGTTGATTATATAACTACAGTTCAAAACACCATATAATCGAGCACACAACAATTAAGACCGGCCAATACAAAGATAAAAACCCAAATTACACATCGATCATGCACACACGAAACACATTGCATATCAAAACCTTCCGCATCAACAACGAGGAATCATATCATACAAATTTATGGCGCGAGGTTAGTACCTTCGATAGCCTCTCTAGGAGTCTTAAACCCCAAGCCGATACTCTTCCAGAAACGGTTCCCTCCTTTTCCGGGCCTTTTCCCTTTCCCCGACTTCTTCGAGCTATGCAAATTTTCATCAGAATGGTATTACGTACAAAACTGTCATTAAGTTTTCTCAAATAAAAAGTAACATTGGAAACCAAGTCTGTCCCTATTTGATTGCCGAGAGTGGAAAAAATGCAAAAGAAAAAAGAAAGAACCTCTAATACTCAAATTCTAAATTACACCAATTTCCTTTTCCACCGTTTTCCCAGCAAACAAACGGATCAATAGGCATACGTCATTTCGGATTGACATGAGAATTCTTACCAAAGGAACACCTTGGGTTGCTTCAAGAATGCCTTCTCCGTCTGCAACGCACAGAAACGGGGATCTCACAAGCTTAGAAAACCAACCTCACAAATTGACAGTATACTTCCTGATATAAAGAGAAAGAGCGTGGAGAGAGATCTGAACCTGTTCCGCCATGGTCAGGATTCGTGAGGACTGCTAGACGCCGACGACGCAGAGGAGGCGAAGATGAAAAACCCTAATCAAGCGGGAGTGAGTCTCGAGAAGTTTATAAAGGGAGCCCTACGTTCTGCAATGACCAAAATACCCTCAATCTAAATTGACAGGATGGGTGGGGGTGAGTCATCGAGCCAAGGATCTTATAAGAAATTCAGTTTGCAATTCTCGAACGGGAATGGTATATGCACACTCGTTTAATAAAAGAGATTTGTTGGGCACCAATCGGAAGCCACAACACACCTCACAAATTTTTTTATTTTTTATTTTTAATTTTCTTTTTTCACTCAATGTTGAGGCTTCCGACTGGTGTCCACATTTCTTCTTAATAAAATGATGTGTTTCATTAAATGAAAAAACACATCGTTTTGAGGCAGTACATACCACTGCCAACTCCTTTCCCATTCTTGAGCTCGAGACTTCATTTTCCCCTAACCACAACGAGATCCATCTAAGCCCTTCGTCAATGCGAGACCCATCTGAAAGAGAAGTGCATGTTGATCAGTACATGAAAGTAATTTTTTTAGCTAAATACCCTAATCAAGAAGAGAATGCAATGGAAATAGTCGGAACTCTAAAGACCCACCGCGGAGATTTAGGAGGAATTCAACGACGGTGGAAGAGGCCAACGGTGGTGAAAGACTATTTTTTTCTCGGTTGTCGCTCATACCATAAAAAGAAAAAAAAATCTATCCGCGAAGACTATTTTTTTCTCCCATTTTGTCTAAAGCCTTTTCTCAAATATGCGTTTCCATCTAAATTAGGCCCGTCATTGTTTCACTTATAGCATTTTTATTGGCCTGACCAAATAAAAATATTGGCTAAAATTTACGTAATTGATGTCAAAAATATTTCACATTAAATTAGAGAAATTTAAAATAATTTAGATTTTGACTGGTTAAAGAAGGAGAACTACAGAACCCAGACCATAGGGTATTACGGCTCTATCAAGAAGCCCAACAAGAAACCCAAACATGGAACATGGAACGTCTGAACTTTGATAAAGAAATTAATGTTTTCTATAGAATAATCTAAAGGCGGCCATTCCCTTTTGGGAAGCTAGACAAATCAAGTATCCACTTCATTTCACAAAATTTTCAATGGAAACTGGATTGTACCACAGATAAAAAATGTTTGAGATTGCTAAATACAGATTGTCGGTTTCATTGTGATTTTGAATGGATTGTGGGTTTGTGCTATCAAGAAACCCAGTAAGAGAAGAGGATGGTGGGCGTCGGAGATGGTGTGTGGCGGAGATGGTGGGCGACAATGAAATTACTAGTGGACGACGGCGAAATCACTTTTTTGTGTGATGGTGGGCGACGGCGAAATCACTTCTAGTTTCGGCTTGAGTTCATGAGGCTTACGAGTTCTGCTATGAAGAATATGAATTTCAGTGTGATGCACCTCTTTTCGTTTCATGTGGAATATATGATGTGTTCAATTTCTATTGGTGTCTATTAAGACCTCAAAAACAGCCCGACCGTTCCAAATCGGGACTGTTTGTTCTTTCATTTTATTCTCTTGTCTTTCGTTCTACTTATTGTGCCCCCCTCCAGGTGCGTTGTGTTTGTGGAAACTTTTTCCTGGTGTTATTTACTTCTCATGTCTTCCATTTTCTTTATTTAGAGCACTCCCAATAGATTTTTTATCCTATCCTTCAAAATACATCATCAAAACTTACTTTTTCTATTTTACATAATGATTTTTACAATATATCATACATCAGCTTATCTATTTTTTCTTCATATCATTTTAATATTATATTTTTTAATATTTTTTATTCATTTCAAATATTTTCTCTAATTACCAATGATATATTCATATCTTTTGATATTTACAATATCTTTTCACATACAATATCATATAATTATATATTTTTTTAAATTAATTCAAATTTATAAACTAAACTAAAATATAAATTAATTCAATAAAATAGAGCATGGTATATACCTACAACTACGCGCACCACCAACAGACATTTTGGTTTGCTATTGCACCCCAGAAAATAATCTATTTTCTCAATACATATGATCCCAATTTCCCGTACACACTCTGCACCACCATATTCCGAAAGTTTACTTTCGCAATGAAAGAAAATAACTTGGGGCTGAAATGGAAATGAAGTTTACTTTCTAGTTTCTGCAGTGAGAGAAAAAAAGTAGAAGGTAAGAGAGAGAAATAAATAAAAAATTTATACATTTGTGAACAGTGTCTGCTAAATGTAGCGGTGATTCTGTAGCAAACTGTATTTTAAAGATGAAATACATCACCCATTGGAGGTATATTTTGAACTTTTTTCTTTAAATTTTACAAAAAGTTGGGTTTTACAAGAGCTATTGGGAGTGCTCTTACTTCTGTTTTTTCTATTGAAGATAGTACTATTAGTTGGGGACTTTCAGAGCTGGATATTTCTAGTGTTTTGTCTTGGTGAATGTATGGAACTTGTTTTCGGTGTTATTTATTTCTCTTGTCTTCCATTTTCTTTATTTACTTATGTTTCTGTTGTGAAAAATGATTTGTTGAAGCCTGCAGCCGCAGCATACACTACAAAATTGAGTGAAAAAAAAAAAATACTATGCAGGTGTGCTGCGGCTACGGGCTTATGCCCAGAATTTCTCTTCTGTTGAAGATAATGCTTATTATTTTTTGTGGGTTATTTCCAATTCTTTTCGGGTTTTGTTAGTTTGAGACTTTCAGAACCGGACATTTGTGGTGTTTTATATTGGTGAATGTATGGTTTAGTATGTTATGAACTCAATTAAATTGGGTTGGGCTTGATGGGCCTCTACCTAGTTGTTATCTTTTATTTTTATTGAGTTGTTGTTTAGTGGTCCATGAGCCTAGTTAAGGTGAGTAAGGAGTGGCCCATAGCCTTAGTTGGTTGTTGTCAATTTAGGGATGTGTCTTCCAGTATATGTAGAGGAGGGGAGTCCCTGTTGCGGGCATTCTAAAAGTATCTTGTATTTGGAAATTATTTGGAGGAAGGGTTGCCTCGAACTAGCCCAGCGTGACAACGCTTTCATCTCCATCTCTTATGTTCATCTTCTCTATTCTACTGTCACATTTTGTCAAGCACCTTGCATGCATTCTGCATTTCCAACGCAGCAACCTACTTTAAAGTCTACCACCATTTCCACCACTTTTCCCTTGATACAAACAACAAATCACAACCAGGAGCATTGCATAGTATTTTTTTCGTTGTTTATTGTTATATTTTGGAAACGAGACTAATTATTTTGCTAGTTGTTTCTTTTAGGTTTTCTTGGTTGAAGACGTTGGGCATTTCAACTTTCTGGGTTTTCATCTCATTGGTGGTATAGTTTATTTTCGTTTCTGATTTTTTTCGTTGATTCTTATTCTTTCTCAGTTGTACATTTTCATCTTTTCCAATATTTCTTTCCATACTAAATTTATTTTTCCCCGGTTGTTTCTTGCTTTCCGGTTGATACTTTCAGATTTTACTGGTTATTAGTGTGTTTGGTCTTTGTTCTGTTTTATACTGTGTTTATGGCTTGTTTAATATTGTGTTTAGGGGTTAAAACGGCATTTTTAAAATCATTTAGAAACGTTTGTTATTTAAAGGGTTACTATTTTACTGTATAGAAATAAGAGACAATCTCCAAGTGCATTAATAAGACAAAGAAGCGGTTTTAAAATTTGATCCTGTCAAATTTTCATGCTTCATCACATTCATAGCTATCCTTCCAGTGTATAATTTTAGGTCGCATGTCAAACTCTCAATGTGTTTTATTATATAATATATGATCATTAAGTTAAACAAAAAAACAAAGAAAAGGCGGCATCTGAAAACCCCATTTACAACAGATAATATATATGCCCTCCCCCCGACGGGCCATATTATAATGTTTTGGTCAGTTTTTTGCTATTTGTTTAATGTGGCTTTTTCGTTTGTTTGCATCATTCCAAAATGTTTGTAAAAAATATATCTAAACAATCTTTTTTTATACTTATTGTACAATAAGTATAAAAAGATCCGAACCACCCCTATAATATTTGTTCTTATCTTCATTTATCTCCTCCTCTATGGTAATGTAAGAAGATTAATGCTAGATACAAGTCCCATACAAGTCTATTTTACTGTGTAGAAATAAAAGACAATCTTCAAGTGCATTAATAAGACAAAGAAGCGGTTTTAAAATTTGATCCTGTCAAATTTTCATGCTTCATCACATTCATAGCTATCCTTCCAGTGTATAATTTTAGGTCGCATGTCAAACTCCCAATGTGTTTTATTATATAATATATGATCATTAAGTTAAACAAAAAAACAAAGAAAATGCAGCATCTGAAATCACAACAAATCACAACCAGGAGCATTGCATAGTATTTTTTTCGTTGTTTATTGTTATATTTTGGAAACGAGACTAATTATTTTGCTAGTTGTTTCTTTTAGGTTTTCTTGGTTGAAGACGTTGGGCATTTCAACTTTCTGGGTTTTCATCTCATTGGTGGTATAGTTTATTTTCGTTTCTAATTTTTTTCGTTGATTCTTATTCTTTCTCAGTTGCACATTTTCATCTTTTCCAATATTTCTTTCCATACTAAATTTATTTTTCCCCGGTTGTTTCTTGCTTTCCGGTTGATACTTTCAGATTTTACTGGTTATTAGTGTGTATGGTCTTTGTTCTGTTTTATACTGTGTTTATGGCTTGTTTAATATTGTGTTTAGGGGTTAAAACGGCATTTTTAAAATCATTTAGAAACGTTTGTTATTTAAAGGGTTACTATTTTACTGTATAGAAATAAGAGACAATCTCCAAGTGCATTAATAAGACAAAGAAGCGGTTTTAAAATTTGATCCTGTCAAATTTTCATGCTTCATCACATTCATAGCTATCCTTCCAGTGTATAATTTTAGGTCGCATGTCAAACTCTCAATGTGTTTTATTATATAATATATGATCATTAAGTTAAACAAAAAAACAAAGAAAAGGCGGCATCTGAAAACCCCATTTACAACAGATAATATATATGCCCTCCCCCCGACGGGCCATATTATAATGTTTTGGTTAGTTTTTTGCTGTTTGTTTAATGTGGCTTTTTCGTTTGTTTGCATCATTCCAAAATGTTTGTAAAAAATATATCTAAACAATCTTTTTTTATACTTATTGTACAATAAGTATAAAAAGATCCGAACCACCCTTATAATATTTGCTCTTATCTTCATTTATCTCCTCCTCTATGGTAATGTAAGAAGATTAATGCTAGATACAAGTCCCAAATAGACAAGTCCCATACAAGTCTATTTTACTGTGTAGAAATAAAAGACAATCTTCAAGTGCATTAATAAGACAAAGAAGCGGTTTTAAAATTTGATCCTGTCAAATTTTCATGCTTCATCACATTCATAGCTATCCTTCCAGTGTGTAATTTTAGGTCGCATGTCAAACTCCCAATGTGTTTTATTATATAATATATGATCATTAAGTTAAACAAAAAAACAAAGAAAAGGCAGCATCTGAAAACCCCATTTACAACAGATAATATATATGCCCTCCCCCCGGCGGGCCATATTATAATGTTTTGGTCGGTTTTTTACTGTTTGTTTAATGTGGCTTTTTCGTTTGTTTGCATCATTCCAAAATGTTTGTAAAAAATATATCTAAACAATCTTTTTTTATACTTATTGTACAATAAGTATAAAAAGATCCGAACCACCCTTATAATATTTGTTCTTATCTTCATTTATCTCCTCCTCTATGGTAATGTAAGAAGAGTAATGTTAGATACAAGTCTCAAATAGACAAGCCCCATACAAGCCTATTTTACTGTGTAGAAATAAAAGACAATCTCCAAGTCCATTAATAAGACAAAGAAGTGGTTTTAAAATTTGATCCTGTCAAATTTTCATGCTTCATCACATTCATAGCTATCCTTCCAGTGTATAATTTTAGGTCGCATGTCAAACTCTCAATGTGTTTTATTATATAATATATGATCATTAAGTTAAACAAAAAAACAAAGAAAAGATGGCATCTGAAAACCCCATTTACAACAGATAATATATATGCCCTCCCCCCGGCGGGCCATATTATAATGTTTTGGCCGGTTTTTTGTTGTTTGTTTAATGTGGCTTTTTCGTTTGTTTGCATCATTCCAAAATGTTTGTAAAAAATATATCTAAACAATCTTTTTTTATACTTATTGTACAATAAATATAAAAAGATCCGAACCGCCCTTATAATATTTATTCTTATCTTCATTTATCTCCTCCTCTATGGTAATGTAAGAAGAGTAATACTAGATACAAGTCCCAAATAGACAAGCTCCATACAATCCTTTTGTAAAATAATGGGTCCCACTAATAAATAATAATTTTTTTTTACATTTTTTTAAGGTGGGATCTACTTTTTTACAAGGACTTGTATGATGCTTGTCTATTTGTGGCTTGTACAAATCATTTTTCATGTAAGAATCGTTTTAGACTTTTCATATTTCACTGCAATAATATAATTATGACTTTTTGAAAGGAATGGTTTAAAATTTTAAATCATAATTTTTTTTTGTTTTTTAAATTGATGGTTGAAAATGGTGGTTCAAACCAAGTATATAGTATGTGCGATCATATAGAAGAAATCGTATCTACAAATAGAGATGAAACTCAATATAGGAAAACTACCCGAAAAACAAAACCGACTAAATTGAAAAAATAAAAGTTGATAAATTCTTTACCAAGAAAGGCAAATGTTTTTTTGAATTTAAAAATTTGTTGCGCAATTCAGAAGAAAATAAAATTTATGTTGTGATGATAAAACTCAAAACACTTAAACATTCTTCCTTTCCAAAAAAAAAAAAAAAAAAGAATATAATTTAAAACATTTTTTTTTGAAAATTTGCAAAATTATCACAAGATATGTTTTAATTTTTTTACATCTATGCATCCTTATTGGAAATACAATTGATTAAAAACATCCCCTAATTATTTTATTCAAATCTTATTTATTTATTTGTTTTTCAAGGAGGATTTTACTGTTTTAAAATTGTTGTTATAGTAAGTTTTCTTCTCACTGAAAAATGTGATAAATATGCCAAATTGTAAATCCTTTTTCCCTAAATGACAAGGAATTTAGTTTTTTTGCATTAGTTAATTTATTACAAATAAGTTAAAAATTTTAAAGTTAATGTGATTTGTATGTTGTTCCTGTATTAGTATGTATATCTCTTATATCTTAAAAGAGCCTATACTCATATAAACGGTAACATATGAACAGTAATAAATAGTAGTTTTTGTTTTAGATTTGTTGGGCATCAGCCCATATCCGCTACACACCTTGTATTTTTTTTTTTTTTACACTCAATGCATTGAGTGTGCAGCGGATACGACTGATACAAATATATATATATTTTTTACACCTTTTATTCCGCAAAACCTATCCTCATATGAATAGTAATAGTTTTTTTTTACACTTTTTATTCAGCATAGCCCATCCTCGTATAAACAGTATATAAATAGTATTTTTTTAACACTTTTTATTCCACATTCCTCGTATGAACGGTAATATAAACTGTAATAAATAGTACTTTTTTTTATACCTTTTATTCCTCAAAGCCCTCATATGAATACTAATAGTGTTTTTTTTACACTTTTTATTCGGCATAGCCTATCCTCATATGAACAATAATAAATAGTGTTTTTTTAAACATTTTTTAGTCCACATATACCCCTATCTAATTGACTAGGTAATATGAACCGTAATGAATAGTTTATTTTCACACTTTTTATTCTGTATATACCCTTATGTAACTGACTATTATTACAATTGTGCCTTTTTAGGTATTCAATTTTACAAAAAAGTACATAAACAGCTTACAATAATTACAAAAATTGCCATTAAAAATCATTTGCCGTGTAGTATCTTCTAAAGGTTTTAAACTCTTTTAATGTATCGACAAAAATTATCCTTACTTTTTTAGACGGGTTGGCGTGCATGCAGTATGACATAGTCACATAAGCTCATACGTATATATACACTAGCTAGGCATGCACAATTATTTTTAGAAAATGTTAGTCTTCCTGCTGGCTCCCTATTGCCATTTGCAGCGTCGATCGATTTATTAATCGACTCACTAATTTTATTTTCATCAAACTATTTTATTGAACAAACAAATTTAAATTCGTCAACTTTTAGTTACTACATACCGTACGACATTATATGCATGTTGCCATGCATATATTACACAATTATATTTGATTGGAACTTCAACATGCATTATTATTATTATTATTACTGCTTATAAACTTGATAATATTTATGTAAAAAATTGTGTTTATAAGCTTGGTGATTTTAAATATGCAACTCTTATGAGCTTGTCAATTGAACGGTAATTTTGTATGTTCACCCATTTATATAAATAATGGTGTTGTTCAGAATCTACTTTTAAATAGTTTTTATTTAATTAATAAATTGTTACTATTGTATGCTTATGCAAAGAGAGAGATAAATGAAAAGTGAGGGAAAAGGTTGGGTTTGGGGTTTTAAATCCTAACCATTCATCTTGAATCTTTAGATTTAATCTAACGGTAGAAGTTTAAATATTGATTTAAACTAATATAAAATAGATAATTAAAATATAAATATTATATCATACACTTAAAATCAACTTTAATTTATAAAATACTAATTTTTCATCATTAAATAAATAATGAAATTTTACTGAACATTTTTAAAAGAATAAAACTATCTAATTAATTTAAATTTTTAATATAATTTAAATTCTATAATAAATGATGAATATAAATAAGTAGTAATTTCACTCTTATGCATTAGACTATTTTAATATTTGAAGTCACATTTTATTTTTTTCTTCAACTAGACAGATGTGGCAAACGCGTTTAGCCACGGCTAGTGTGTATATATATATATATATATATATATATATATATATATATATATGACTGCTACAGGCCGTGCACGCGTAAGGTTGTCATTTTCAAAATGCAAGTAGACTTGGAATACTTCATGGGCACTGGAAAACTAATTGATTCAATTGGCTTAATATTAAACACAAAAGCCGTTCAACGCAATAATATTCTAAGATATTATTTGATCAGTTGCTCAAGTTCTAGAAAATACACAAAGACAAAAGACAAAAAGTTCTTTATACAATAATAACGACGCGATCAATAATTGTAAGACACGTGCATTTATATCTCGAGGTGTAACCACGTTTTGATAAACATATATATGGTGAAGTGCGTAAACGTCGCATAATTGCTTTGAAAAATAGTGGAGTCTACTATTAAAAAATTAATTTTTTTAATGTGAATTATATGTTTTATTCATTTTTTTCAAAGCGATTACGCGACGGTTGTACAATTCACAATTGTAAATATATTTTCTCATATAATTATATTATAAACCCTTTCAACAAATGATCATATTCGATCTAGGTCAATTTCGAGCCCGAGAGACTGATTTTGAACTTAAAGATATCTATTCTGAGTCTATTTTTTCATAATTTGGCTGAAGATGATCTACTGTGCGTGCGTAATATAATAAGATGCATATACAAATGATATGTTCAAACACGGTAACCTAGGACCGGCATTCATATTATACAACATCTATAAACCCACCAGATAACGATCAAACCCTTCCCCCATTCCTCGGACATGCACGTACGTACGTAGCTGCTGACAACAATATCATCTTGGTTAATAATTCTCGATCGATGAACAAAAGAGAGTTACGGCAATATTCCGGTAACGAGGAAATTACAAGCAGCTTGCCACAACGAAAACGTGCATGAACGCGACCTAGCTAATTATGATAAACACGGTTTTTTTATTTTCCCTTAACTTTTGTTATTTTTTTACCTTAAAACTCTTGATTATTTGACGTATAGTTTCCTTGTAGGATTTAATGAATGATCCTATTTTACCAAAAGATTCTTTAGATCATTGACCATTTGACGTGTAGCTTCCTTATAGAATTTAATGAAGGATCATGTTTTACCAAAAGACTCTTAATAGCCCCGCGATATACATGAATTGATGTATCTTTTTTATGTTTTTTTTATTCTAACAATGTACTCATTTTTTTTTCAATTTATTTGAATTATAGAGAGTAAATAGATAATTCAAAACAATATATATATATATTTTGCACAAAATAGGCAGTAGGCAATTATTACGCAGTCGCATACAAGATCTTCGGAACTTGGAAATTAACAGCGGCTCGGATGATGTTGACTTTGAATTAAATATGGCGGTCATCTAGTCTAAATCAACTTATAAGATAAGGATTACCTTTCGTCAAAAAAAAAAAAAGAAGAAGATAAGGATCACCGATTCACCCATGTTTGATTCGTTCCAGCGATTGACTTTTAATATTATTCGCAGTTTCGCACATGTAAATCGACTGATATGATCGGTCCAAAACGATATGCATGAATTAATTCTTAACTTGCAGTATACTCTTAAAACTCTCCAATCCTTTATAAAAGGGTGCCCCAACACAAAAGAAAGCGTAACATTTTACATTCCTTCAGCAAAAAATAGATCAAAGAGATCTACAGCCATTCCTCTCCTCTGTCTGATCTGTCCCTCATTCCTCGCACCCTTCAAAGCAGATTACTCCTAGCTAGCCTTCACCCTCTCCATTTTCCAAAGGAGAACATATCCTACGCTTGAAAAGCAATGGAACCGCCAAAACTTACCCATGACCATGAATGGGTCATACATATAAGTCGAGCCCTAGAAGAAGGCCTCGAAGAGGACGATGAACCAGTTCCCACTACTAGCATCTTCAGCGTACCCAAAACCCTAATGTCTATCAAACCAGAAACATACACGCCACAGCTTGTAGCCCTCGGCCCATACCACCACCAGCGGCTTGAACTCTTGGAAATGGAGCAGTCCAAGCTTGCTTCAGCTATGAGAGTGCAAAAGCACATCAAAGAAATCAAATTTCGCGATTTGGTTAACCGCATTGCGGAAAGTGATTACATCATTCGAGCTTGCTACCATCGGTTCTTGGTGTTTGACCAAGAAACACTCGCATGGATATTTGCCATTGATGCTGCCTTCATATTGGAGTGCCTCCAAACCTACTCTTCCATAGCAAACCGATCGCGAATATCTTCTAAAATGGCCCATTTGATCGACTACGCTAGAAAGAAAACCACACATGACCATGCAATACTCAGGGATATCATCATGCTGGAAAATCAGATCCCTCTCTTTTTGCTTAAAGAAGTCCACCACGCATTTTATTATTACGAAGATCGTGACGAAGTATTAGCCGACATGCTGTTGGGTTTTTGCAAAGATCTATCACCCATCAAGTACTTTAATGATCGACAAAATTTCAGGGAAGAATGTTTCGCGAGAGCCCATTTGCTAGATCTTCTATACTACATGGTTACGCCAAACATGCAACTTTCAACTGATCGTGAGCAAGAAAAGCCAGAAGAGGATAAAGAGATTGGTTGGTTTAGAAAAGCCTGGGAATTAATCTTGAAATCGCTATGGTATATTCATTTTACGCCGCTCCTCCTTATTAGCAAAATTTTCAAGTCGAAAGTAGTCACACTCATACTCAAAATACCATTCACAATAATCTCGGCTTGTGCGAATCGAGGAAGCAAGAGTGCTACTGCTATAACCGATCTAATATCGTCCGCAGAGGACGCGGCTGAGAATTTGGAAAGCCCATCCAGTCATGACATGAAAGACGAAAGTCCTTTAGTCGAAGAGATTGCAATCCCAAGCGTGACTGAGCTTCATAAAATTGGTGTCAAATTTCGTCCAGCAAAGGGTGGATTGAGAAGCATAAAATTTGACGAGTCTTCTGGCTCATTTTACCTTCCAGTTATTCACTTAGATGATAACTCCGAGGTGGTGCTAAGGAACCTCGTGGCCTACGAGGCATGTATTGCCCCAGAGGTGATGGTTTTTACACGTTATACAGAGTTGATGAATGGAATAATTGATACAGAGGAGGATGTGAGGATTCTTCGTAACGCAGGGATCATCTTGAACCACCTCAAAAGTGATGTAGAAGTGGCAACACTTTGGAATTGGATGTCGAAGTCTGTGAGGGTAACGAAAGTTCCGGGTCTTGACAAGGCCATTGAAGGCGCGAATACTTATTATTCGAAGAGTTGGAAAGTGAGGATGAACATGAACATGAAGAATTATATCTCTTCTTGGTGGCCATGTCTTACCTTTTTGGCAGCGAATATTCTAATATTGCTATCCGTGGTGCAAACAGCCTGTTCTATGTACTCTTGCTCCAAATGGATGCAAGCCCTGTGAACATTCCCACTTTTTCTTGTTATACAACTTTTTATAATTGGTTGACGGATCGATATGTCGATCGACAGCACTATATGTTGATCGATTGTAAATATATTCTTTCATTCATAATTCTTTAATGTAATCAATGTTAACGCATTCTTTAATGTTGTGAAATACTATGCAAAGTACATACACACCAACGATGACAAATAAAGTAAAAGCAACACAATCAAGAACACGACACATTATTTACGTGGTTCGGCAAATTGTCTACGTCCACGGGAGCTGCAGAGGATTTTTATTTCTTGAGGAATCACAATACAATAGTGTAGGACGGCTACTGTTCACTCAGCTACAGTACAAGACAAAAACACAACACTATATATATGTTGTACGGCGGAAACCCTAATTCAGCAAAATTAATGATGTTCGCTCGAGTGGCGTGTCGAGCCCGCTTCGAGCGAACTTGTTTCCCGCAATTGCTCGAGCCGTGAGTCGAGCGGCTCCTCAAGCGAAGCTCTCTGACTTCCTTCCGCTCGAGCCGTGAGTCGAGCGGTCATCGAGCGAACCTCTCTGACTTGCAATTGATCGAGCGGTCTGTCGAGCTTCCTTCGAGCGAAACTCTCTGTCTTGTATTCGCTCGAGCCGCTAGACGCTTCGCTCGAGCGGCGTGAACTAGACTCCAAATACTCAACAATTCTCCCACTTGGAGACTGGTACACCCACATTGTCAGCCTCTGCCTCAAACATGATATCCTCCACCTCTGCAACTCACAGCTCCCGTCTTCAAGCTAGAAAACGCCCTGAAGTCAAGCCCGACTTCAGTCTTCCATATACATCGCCCTTAGGGCAACTCACAACTCCCACTGCACTAGGAGTATCCGGTTTTGAACTGATCTTGGCAACCTTAGCCAACTTTCCCAAGCTTTCATGAGGAACGACAAAGCTGACTTCTTTTGGCTTCCTCACATGTTTCGCGCGATCAAGCCTGCCTTTCTGCACTCTTGTATTTCCCTGCACATCACTGGATTTTGATGTCAAATACAAAGAATTAGATCTCTTACCATGCGCTAAGACCAGCGCACCCTTAGTGATCTTCCAAGCCCCTCCAGAGAACGCTACTGCAAAACCGCTGTCATCAAGCTGTCCCACAGAGATCATGTTTTTCTTCAGACTTGGAACATGTCTGACTTGCTGTAAAGTCCACAAGCTCCTGTTTGGAAGTGTGATGTGCACATCACCCACTCCCACTACATCTAGTGCCTCTCCATTAGCGGTATAAATCTTCCCAAAATCACCAGCAACATAATTCTGCATGATTTCTCGATGTGAAGTGCTATGGAATGAAGACCCTGAATCCAACACCCAATCATCAATCGGACTGTGCACTGCAAGAAGTAAAGCATCATGAATTTCTTCTACCACTACATTCACAACATCATCATCAGAACTTTCTTTATTCCTGCAGTTTCTCTTGATGTGGCCCGACTTGCCACAACTCCAGCATGTGATCTACTACCCAGATCTCATCTTGCTATTTCCCCTGCTCTTGGAGATTGATCTTCCATGTCCTCTACCCCTATTGTCAACAATCAGGGCAGATCCTGAACCCGAAGACTCACCCATGTCTCTCATACGTACCTCTTCAGCAAGCACCATGTCACGTATGTCATCGTAGTTCAGTTTTGCCTTGCCAGCTGAACTACTCACAGCCATCCTCATGACCTCCCAACTATTTGGCAACGATGCCAACAGAATCAACGCTCTGATCTCATCATCAAACTCAATCTCTACAGAAGATAGTTGATTTGTGATCGTATTGAATTCATTCAAGTGTTGGGCTACAGACATACCTTCACACATCTTCAGATTGAACAATTTCTTCATCAAGTGCACCTTATTGTTCGCAGACGGTTTTTCATACATACCTGATAAAGTCGCCATGAGATCCACCGTGGTTCTCTCCTTACTGACATTGTGTGCCACTGTTCTTGACAAAGTCAGCCGAACAAGACCTAGAACCTGTCGATCTAACAGGATCCACTCAGCATCAGCCATGCTCTCCGGCTTCTTTCCCAACAGTGGAAGGTGGAGCCTCTTCCCATAGAGATAATCTTCAATCTGCATCTTCCAATACCCAAAATCAGTGCCGTCAAATTTCTCGATCCCGGGTGCGTTCACTTTATCTCCAGCCATCATTCTCTTTCAGATCCGACCTTGGCTCTTGATACCAGTTGTTGTGAAATACTATGCAAAGTACACACACCAACGATGACAAATAAAGTAAAAACAATACAATCAAGAACACGACACAATATTTACGTGGTTCGGCAAATTGCCTACGTCTACCGGAGCTGCAGATGATTTTTATTTCTTGAGGAATCACAATACAATAGTGTAGGACGGCTACTGTTCACTCAGCTACAGTACAAGACAAAAACACAACACTATATATATGTTGTACGACGGAAACCCTAATTCAACAGAATTAATGATGTTTGCTCGAGCGGCGTGTCGAGCCCGCGTCGAGCGAACTTGTTTCCCGCAATTGCTCGAGCCGTGAGTCGAGCGGCTCCTCAAGCGAAGCTCTCTGACTTCCTTTCGCTCGAGCCGTGAGTCGAGCGGTCATCGAGCGAACCTCTCTGACTTGCAATTGCTCGAGCGGTCTGTCGAGCTTCCTTCGAGCGAAGCTCTCTGTCTTGTATTCGCTCGAGCGGCTAGACGCTTCGCTCGAGCGGCGTGAACCAGACTCGAAATACTCAACATTTAATAGACAATTTTGTGTCATATTTCATTTTGAAAATTCAGTTTATCAAATATAATATTCAACCCCTGAAAGCATTGACGTACGTGAAATTTCCCATAAAATAGAATATGGGCCCTGGGGCCAACTTGGGCATATAAAATTTCGGAGGAAATTCCTTTCCTCGAGCACTCAATAAGTGCGAGGAAATTAGAAATTTCTTTATATAAGAAACAAGATGGTGTTAAAAAAAAACAAACACACACACACACAAAACATGCTAAGCTTCCTAGCTAGATTGGGATAATGATATGAGAATTCCTTAGTATTGATCCAACTGTTATTAGCCAAATAACAGCTTGCCAATCACATAGTTACATGTATGATTTCCACCACACTTATCATAAATCAACAAAATCAGAAAGGGCAATCTCTCTTCTGCACGATTTCAATTCAAAGGAACTCCCCTCGGCCCTCGCACCCCCCTTTGTCGAATCTCAACCCAAAGGAGAACTCCCCACGAATCACGAATTGTACCGCCTTTGTCGAAACTCAACCCGAAGGAAATCCAAAACCCCTAAATCTCAACTCCCAAATCTTCTCCCCGTGCCCTCACGAAACCTAGAGCCCATCCACCAGTCCACCGACATTGACCCTTCTCCTGAAAGCACAATCTGTCAAATGTATTTGATTTTAAGAAAATCATTTTTCATTGTTGTTGTTGTGAATAACCGAATCGTTTGAGATAAAAACTTACAAAAGTGGATTGAACGAACCAAAGATGAAGAATGAAGAATCGTTGGTATAAAAGAGAAAAAAATGAAGAATTGTCGGTATAAAGGAAGAGAATGGTCTTTGACCGCCGGATTTGGAACTGAATCGATGGTGAGGGTGCAGACAGTGGATCTTCGTCACACGGGTTGGGTAGGGGAGTTTCTGGAGATGGGGCTTCGGTGGAAGAGGGAAGAAGAAAAGGGGATGACCTGTCGCACCCTGAGAAATGTTGCACCGTGAGATACACACTCGGGGTCAAGTTCCTGCCGCACTGTGAAATCTAGCTCCGTTGCGGCTCTTGGTTGATCTCCATCGCACAGGTTGGGTAGGGAAATTTCTGGGGTTGGGGGCTTTGGTGGAAGAGGGAAAGAAAACAGATGCAAGGAGAGTCGTGTCTTGGGCGGTGCAAATGAGAAAGGGGCTAGCTTGATTCCATGTAGTCTAGTTTATTTCTCTTTCAAAATTTTTTCTCACGTGTCTTGAGTTGAATGGAAGACTATTTTCATGAGATTAACAGCCGGACTGGTCTTTCTCTATAATGATATTGATTCTCCTGAACTCAAGGCAACCGTAAGAAAAAGTTCAAAACAGTACGAGAGCGTGCGACTATGAGTACGTGGGTCCCTTGCATTTTCATTCCATGCAATAGGAGTGCATTTTTTTAATGCAAGGACACTATTTAAGGGATAGAGACGGGTTACGAGGAAATATTCTACCAAACAGTATTTTTATTTAATTAATAAGTAATTTGTCATTTTTGTCATTCTATTTAAATATACACATATTTATAAATTAATAAAAAATAAAAAAAATAAATCACATATTAATTAAATAGAAGTGTGTGATTGAAGATTTTTATGTAAAATTCTTCTCAGGGATATATTATCACGTCATCTTATGATGGATGATCACTGGGTTGGAGGATTACGGTTATTGATTTGTCCTTCGAAGGGAGGTTTTTTTTTAAAGAAATGATTTGCCTACATATAAATCTCATAAAATAAATCTACAAATTTTCGCAGTTTGACGTGATATATTAGAATGTAAAATTATTTATATTGTAAAGGAGATCGATAAAGCCATGTCAATCTATACATTTATTTTTATGAATTTTTTTTTATAGGTTTAACACTAATGTTTTTTCCGTCAAAGTATTTTATCTTTTGGGCGTGCAGATCAACTTGTGCAATGTGTTACCCGGGGCAATTAGGGGCTTGTGATCAGGAGAACGAGAAGTGATCCTTTTGCAATCTTACTGAGAATGCACTTGGTAAGCTCAGGCCTTCTCCAGTTGATTGTGGACTTTTGTCTTGGATTCACTTAATAGGTGCTTTTTATTGGGCTTGGGCTAGATCATTATTATTTAATATATTCATCCTTTAAAATCAAGCTATTTTCTGGGCCAGAATATCATTTCGAGTTTAAAATCAAGCATTCGAGAATTGACATTCTCCTTGGCCGGACATGGATTCCCTGGAATTCTTAGGGAAATATAAGGCTTCCTCAAGGATCTATTCTATATATACTCTTTCGCCACAGAGAATTTAATGCAGCATTTGGCTACCTGGAATCAGAATTAAATTATTTAGCACCCATTTTGGAGCGTGAATGTCATGGTTTTACATTCTCTCTATTAGAATGCACGAAACATCAATTTTGAAAACTGCACTGCAGATGATAAAAGCCGAAAGCGGCTAGATCATAAAGCTTTAGATGGAATTTATGAATTTGCACACAACTATTAACCATCCACGTGAATTTTTTCCAGCAGCTCATTGTATCAATAGCGAAGTTACAATGCATAAGCCACTACCTCTTAAATATCACATAAAGCACATGCAAGCGATCTTCAATGGCTTTAGAACCAACAAAGAAAAGCAAAACGGCACCGTAAGCATTACCTGATCCCGATGATCCATCGATGACGGAGCCATGGACGGCGTCGATGATGACGGAAATGTCGAACCACATTTGATCTGCCACGAGTTCTCCATCTGTCTAGGTTCTCAGAAACACACTTCCTCCTCCATTAAAACCACAAAAAATCTCTAAACGAACGGACTCACCGATCAACTGAAGAAATGACCTTTCAACAGCTATACTAACAATAGAAAAAGGAGATTAGAAAGAAGCAAACCATGAAAGAAACCCTAGACTTCCAGTAAGAGAGAGCGAGTGTGTACTGCAGAGAGGTCAGAGGCTTTAGCCTTTAGATAGGGAGAGTGATGGGAGCATCCGATAGATGGTGCTGTATTTCGAGGCGGGACTGACCGGACACTGACATCGGCACTCTCAGAACGCGTGCAGTGGACTGATAAAGTATGGGCCGTTGATATTGAGGAATAAAGTAGAGATTGATCTGGGGCCGTTGATCGTGTATACAGCTGGGATTGTTCTTTGCCTAAGAGGAGTATAGGTGTTGTAGTTCGGGAGTCCAGCGTCACAAGGAAAGGAAGAAGGATACGCCAGGTGGATTGGCTCGGGGTCGAGCAAAGCTTCGAATGAAAGAAAGACACGTGTACACAGTGGTTGGGTTGGGTAGGAATGGTATAAGAATAATAATAGGATTATATCCTACTACTATTCATTTACTACTTTTTTTTGTATTTGACTTTTTTTAATTTTTTATTTTATTTAATGATTAAGGAAGTGAGTATTACTATATTAGTAAAGTTAATGGTTGGGTGGAGTGAGAACTTTTAGGTTACATTTAGGTACATAAATACTCTCAATTCATCTCATCATTATAATTTTTTAAAATTCTTATATAAAATATAATAAATAATTCAAATTTTGTAAATTTTAAAATAATAATAATATTTTATTCAACTCATCTAAAATCATCTCACTATCCAAACCAATCTCTATTAAAAAAGTTTATTTATTTCCCAATCTATTATTTTAAAAAAATTATAAAAATAACTCTAACTAGTTTATATGGAAAATTCTATATACTATACTATTATCTCACTTTCATCCCATTAAATATGATGTGGCACATTTATCACTATTAAATTATTATTTATTACATATTTCTTTATTATTTAATAGTGATGAATGTGCCACATGTTACTTAATATGATCAAAATAAGATGAGAATATAATGTACAGCATTAGCCGGTTTATATTCTTTTTAAAGTGAAATGAGGTCAACCTAATAATGTGAAGGACAGCTAAATTGTATTTGGATTGCGGTAACATTTTTATTTTATTTTAGGCTAATTGTAAAAATCAATACTTTTTTATTTTTACAATTTATTATCTCAATTTTTAACTTTTTTGAAATTGATATTTTGATTTCAAGAAACTTGAAACAAGATAAAACTGAGAACTCAAATTAAGCAAACATAGAATTTAAAAATTGATTTTGCAATTAATCATTTTATTTTTAATATCTTCTATTGTTTGGGGATTTTATCGGATCTTGACTTTATTTTCGAACGATATACCTACTTTTTCAATATCTTACAATTTTAATTTTGATAATATAATATAGTACATTATTATTTCGCTTTTATTTAATTTTATAAACGTGTAATTTAATATTAACTTTAGAATGATGTAAAAAAATTAAAGCTTAATGGATAATGTCAATTCATCGTCGTGATAATAATAATATAATGATGTAACATTCAAATTATTATTCCCCTATTGTTCACTCCCCCTTCAACTCCCCCCCGCCCCCAAAAAAAAAAAGATGAACAGCAGGACCAATATTTATTTAGATACATATCTTGTTCAATGTTAGACTAAAAATTAAGTTAGTATACATGGAATATTATTTACACGTGGAGCATTCTCTCCCCCCGGAAAAATAATGATATAGTTAGTTGTCGAGTAGTAGATATTGGTGGGTGGGACCAAACCAAAAGTAGGAACTACTAACCAAATTAAGGGGAAAGGGAAGCTACGTTGGAGTTACCGGGGGGGCAGTGTGCATGATATGATGCTCCCCCACTGGTACAAATAAAGGTGTCTCATCCACTTGTTCTTTCCACGTGAGGAACCACTTAGCCTTCGTCTCGCCACCAAAGTAGAGTGCAGTTAGCTATATAATATCGAAGGATGATTGTTTTTCCTTTCTTTTTATTACTGGCAACAGCATTCCAATTTGCTCACGGAAACAATGGTGGTCGTATCCAATAACCCCCAGCAATCTCCCCCACGTTCCCACAGCATTCCAGAGAAGTCAATTTTCAAATTATGTGAAGAGGAAACAAGAGTATTGATAAATACACAATACTTTTATATAATATTTTTTACAACACATGTTGTAAAATAAAAATATTTTTTAAAAATGATGTTAATTATATAAACATTTCTCATTTTAAAATTATGTGAAGAGATTTGACCCTGGACATTTCTCTACTGGGAAATTATTTTAAAAAGTCAAAAGAAAATACTGGTTACCGATTCAAATTCTATTTAATGATTCAAATTATCTGAACACGACAAAAGTTAATTTGACAATAAATAAACTATTTAATGATTAAGGCTGTATTTGGTTTTATGATTCAGTTGAACTCAGTTGAGTATGATCTAATTTTAAACTGTCTAACATTCAAACACTCAACTCTCAAATTACTAAACTCATTTCAATTTAAAACCTCCTTACACGCAAGATCTACAACCTTTTTCAACTTCCCATAAAAGTATTAAATTTATCTTAACGTCCAAACACACTTTAAACTAAGTTTAGATGAACCTCACATAACTCTTTCCACTATTCAACTCATTACTATTAATAAAGAATTGAACTCAGCTGAAGTCAATTCAACATCTAAACACAACCTAATAAGGATGGAATTTAAACAAGTCCACCATAGAGTCATCAGTATCATTTATGAGCTCGTTTGGATATAGAAATCATCTCATATTCATCTAATATATTTTCATCATTACAATATTCTCAAATTATAACACAAACTATAATAAACAATTTAACATTTTCAAATCTCAAAATAATAATAATATTAAAAAATAATATTCTAATAATATTTTATTCAACTCATCTAAAATCATCTCATTTCATTTCATTTCACTGTCCAAACGACCCCTAAAATAAGATAATTAGTTATTACCTTTATAACAAGCCTTGATTAACGTCACCCAAAATACATCATTCCACTTTTCAAAAATAAGCCAAGCAACACTGACCAGCTTCCTTTAGGTGGTGGTAACTAGAACAATTGATTATAGGAAGCGTTAACATATAATAATACCAAAAGAGGTCGAGGATGGGAGGTAATGGAGGGGTTTCGGAACATCAGCTGGAAGGCATGAAAATCCCATGGCTAAACTACATTCAAGAACTTCTTAACGATAAAACAACACATCATGTTAAAGCTTCAGAGGATCTCAAAAACAAAAAATGATTGGCATGGCAAAATTCATTAACTCCGAAAGAAAGCAAGCATAAACAGGTCGTACAAATATATAATATCTTAAATAGCAAACAAAAGGACAAAAAATTGTTGTCTGGAAGAAGAAACTCAATCTAACATCGGTGTCATCAAATCTAATGTCTCTGAGACCTTGCAGGCTGGAACTCATATACCAGTGAATGCCTTCTTACCACCTCCGGAAGAACCAGCTGGAATCACCTTCAAGACATTAAACCTCACTGTCTTTGACAGAGGCCTGCACAAGATAACAAAATATATGTTTTTGTATTTTTCTGGGAAATAAAACATACAATTTACCAAAACCAGTACTTCATTCACTTCACAAACCACCAAAAGGTACTTCCTGAAGCAAATTACTTGAATATTCATTGGCAAAAACATTAACAGGAACTTGAATTGAAATTTTACCTGCACTGCCCAATTGTGACATAGTCTCCCTCTTTCACACGAAAACATGGGGATATATGTGCTGCGATGTTTGAATGTCTCTTTTCATATCTAGAGTTAACATAAGCAGTTAATTTCCTCCACAACAAAACAAGCACTGAGAACTAAATTAATGGCACATGTGAATGGTTATTACCTTTGGTATTTCTTAACAAAATGTAGATAATTGCGCCGAACAATAATGGTCCGCATCATTTTCGCGCTGTGGCAAGTACCAGCAAGGATACGACCCCTAATGGAAACATTTCCAACGAATGGGCATTTCTTCTCGATATATGTACCTGTGAAGAGATAGCAGAAAATCTAATCACTTAATATTTGAACAAAAAAAACAATGTACAAAATGAACCAATCAAACAAGAGATAACAGCAAATCCACTCTAACCCATAAAATTGCACACGGAGTAACAGGTATAAATCCAAAATAATTTAAGATCACCATAGACCATTCATTTGCTGCCAAACAAAACAAAACAAAAAAACTGCAAAGTGTAGCCGGCAAAAGTGAATATTCTAAAACTGAAATAAAAACCATCAAAATATACATGATTTTCAGAAACAAAGTTACAAAATCATTAAATTGCATGTCTATCAGAGCTAACCATATTTTCTAAGCAATTAGTTTGGTTAATGCATACAATCACAATAATCCACAATCTCAGTTCAAAATTCCAAAGAGATCAAACTTGCAAGACCAATTCAGTTATGTGCCGTGCAAGTCGAAAGAAGCGGAAAAGAACAAAAAAATAGAACTATATCAGGGAAGTCACAAAAGGATTGACTGTTAAGTTAAATCTCCAAAAAGTCGCACGACCAAACTACCCATCAAGGTGCTGCCCAGTAGTTGACGTACAGGTTTAAAAAGGAGCTGTAGACTCAGACATCTAAGGCTCAATTCCGAACTAGGAGTTCCCCTGGATTACCCGATACACAGTTTTGGTGAGTGGGTTCATGTATCTGGAAAATACTCCCTGGGGGTGGGTCCAAAGGACCCTACCATGGTGAGATCATATATCATCAAAAAAATAAAAGACCGCCACACCAGTCATGTAGCATGGAAGTCACAATAAAGAGGACACTGAGCAATATTGATGATGTAGGGATCTGAAGCTAGAAACTATCACTTGCTTTTTGCATACTTCATTAGCCACAAAACTATTATAAAAATCCTTGGTATCACAAATGCATGCAACTAATAAAAACTCAACAGAAACACGTTTCAAATCCAAAAGAAAGTTGATTACATAACTATAGTTCAAAACACCATATAATCGAGCACACAACAATTAAGACCGGCCAATACAAAGATAAAAATCCAATTACACATCGATCATGCACACACGAAACACATTGCATATCAAAACCTTCCTCATCAACACCAATAACCCATATATTAAGGAACAAGATCATTGAAACTAAATAAGACATACCAAGAAAATCAACAACGCGGAATCATATCATAAAAATTTATGGCGGGAGGTTAGTACCTTCGATAGCCTCTCTAGGAGTCTTAAACCCCAAGCCGATACTCTTCCAGAAACGGTTCCCTCCTTTTCCGGGCCTTTTCCCTTTCCCCGACTTCTTCGAGATACGCAAATTTTCATCAGAATGGCATTACGTACAATACTGTCATTAAGTTTTCTCAAATAAAAAGTAACATTGGAAACCAAGTCTGTCCCCATTTGATTGCCGAGAGTGGAAAAAAAGTAAAAGAAAAAAGAAAGAACCTCTAATACTCAAATTCTAAATTACACCAATTTCCTTTTCCACCGTTTTCCCAGCAAACAAACGGATCAATAGGCATACGTCATTTCGGATGGACATGAGAATTCTTACCAAAGGAACACCTTGGGTTGCTTCAAGAATGCCTTCTCCGTCTGCAACGCACAGAAACGGGGATCTCACAAGCTTAGAAAACCAACCTTACAAATTGACAGTATACTTCCTGATATAAAGAGAAAGAGCGTGGAGAGAGATCTGAACCTGTTCCGCCATGGTCAGGATTCGTGAGGACTGCTAAGACGCCGACGACGCAGAGGAGGCGAAGATGAAAAACCCAAATCAAGCGGGAGTGAGTCTCGAGAAGTTTATAAAGGGAGTCCTACGTTCTGCAATGACCAAAATACCCTCAATCTGAATTGACAGGATGGGTGGGGGTGAGTCATCGAGCCAAGGATCTTACGAGAAATTGAGTGCAATTCTCGAACGGGCATATGCACACTCGTTTAATAGTTTAATAAGGAATAATGCTACGTACAGTTGTGGAATATATAAATGTCGTACAGTCGTTTTGAAAAAGAGTAAAATTTATTATTAAAAAATTAATTTCTTTTCATGTGGATCTCATGTTTATTTATTTTTTTTAAAGCGACTGCATGATGCTTGCACACTCACGACTGCAAGTATCATTTCTTTTTAATAAAATGATGTGTTTCATTAAATGAAAAACGTATCGTTTTGAGGAAGTACATACCACTGCCAACTCCTTCCCATTCCTGAGCTCGAGACTTCATTTTTCCCTTACCACAACGAGATCCATCTGAGCCCTTCGTCAATGCGAGACCCATCTGAAAGAGAAGTGCGTGTTGATTAGTACATGAAAGCAATTATTTTAGCTAAATACCCTAATCAGGAAGATAATGCAATGGAGAACTCTAAGACCCACCGCGGAGATTTAGGAGGAATGCGACGATGGTGGAAGAGGCCAACAGTGGTGAAAGACTATTTTTTTCTCGACTGTCGCTCGTGCCTCGTACCATAAAAAGAAAAAAAATCTATCCGTGAAGACTATTTTTTTTTCCCATTTTGTCTAAAACCTTTTCTCAAATATGCGTTTCCATCTAAATTAAGCCCGTCATTATTTCACTTAGAACATCTTTATTGGCTTGACCAAATAAAAATTTTGACTAAAATTTACGTAATTGATGTAAAAAATATTCCTTATTAAATTGAATAAATTTAAAATAATTTAAATTTTTTCTACAATAATTGGTTAAAGATGGAGAACTACAGAACCCAGAACACAGGGTATTACGACTCTATCAAGAAACCCAGCAAGAAACCCAGACATGGAACATGGAACGTTTGAACTTTGATAAAAAAAATTAATGTTTTCTTTAGACTGATCTAAAGGCGGCCATTCCCTTTTGGAAAGCTAAACAAATCAAGTATCCACTTCATTGCATAAAATTTTCAATAGAAACTGGATTGTACCACAAATAAAAAATGTTTGAGATTGCTAAACACAGATTGTGGGTTTCATTGTGATTTTGAATGGATTGTGGGTTTGTGCTATCAAGAAACCCAGCAAGAGAAGAGGATGGTGGGCGACGGCGAGGATGGTGGGCGTCGGAGATGGTGTGTGGCGGAGATGGTGGGCAACGACAAAATTACTAGTGGACGACGGCGAAATGACTTCTAGTTTCGGCTTGAGTTCATAAGGCTTACGGGTTCTGCTATGAAGAATATGAATTTTAGTGTGATGCACCTCTTTTCGTTTCATGTGGAATATGTGACGTGTTCAACTTCTATTGGTGTCTATTAAGACCTCAAAAACAGCCTGTCCGTTCCAAATCGGGACTGTTTGTTCCAAATCTGAATTCTGAGTTCTGATGTTCTGCTGTAGTAGTTAGATAGTTTAGTGTATTGACCCAAGTGCATATATATACATATATGCATGCACGGTTTAGGGTCAACAATATTATATGGTTGAAAAATGAGAAAATGGGTTAATGGGCTGGCTAGATATTGGGTTGATGCCCAGTTGCATGTTTGGTGTCGTCCTTCGTCATAACATGAATACTATGAATGGGCTTTATCGATCTCATCATGCAGTGTCCATGCATGAGGTGATAATAGAAAAACCTAATTAATGAAAAACCTGTATGCATATATTATGCTACGTGGTTTTGGAAATAAAAATATAAATTTACCAGCGTACGACTGATCCTGTTGGAATATACAAACTTACATAGAAGCTTTAGAATTGAAGTCTTCGAGAAGCCAAGATAAAGAAAGAAGCCAAGATAAAGAGGTTTACAGTTAAGTTTGTTGGCCATGTGGCATTATTTGTATAGTCAGATAGTTAGATTGAAATTGTATATAAACAGGTCTTTGTACAGCAATTGAGATCAATGAAAAGTATTATTCATTTTCTCCTCAAAGCTCTTCCTTAAGCTCTCTGTTTTCGATTCTCATATTAAAGAATTTTACTGATCCGCGCGATGCCTTCGCTACTCACGTAGTCGATTCATAGCAGTTAATTTGCATTTTAGGCTCTCTCTGTGCCTGTTTGTCTTTGTACAACACCTTTATTTGATTCTACATGATCTGGAAAGCTGATCTCCTGTGTGTGTGTGTGTGAGAGAGAGAGAGAGAGAGTGAGAGAGGTGATCATGAGTAAGAAAACCTTGGGCGTGAGAAGGTGATCGGGATTAAATAATTTCTTATTTTAGCCTCTCTTTTTTTTTTTTTTATCCCCTCATAAAGTAAATTAAAAAATAGACAGTGATCTTTTACCACAAAGAAAAGCTCATAAATGATCCATAAGAAACAATATACCCCATGAAATAAAAGGGAACAGTGCACTAAAAGACCTCATTAAAAGAAAATGTTGGTCCTAAACCATAAACCTCATTATTTATGAATTATCTGTTTGGTTTCATGATTCGTTTGACTTTGAATTGTTTGAAAAACATTCATGACTGAAAAAGCATTGGATGTTTTAATAAAATTTCCAACTGCATATAAATACCTGTGAATGAATTAAGTTAGCTTAGTTATCAGCAAATTATTAGGTAGTGTTTTTTACCTAATTTTTTTTATTAATTTAAATGATATGAAAAGGTACCATAAGTAGGAAAACATGGTAGTCATAAAGAATTGATCAGCTATACAAATATCTGAAGTTGCAATTTTCCAATAACAACGAATCATAGAAGTGTGGGGATAAAAATTACTGAACCTTCCTGGCAATTATTTGCTTTTTTGGACTGCTAAAGTTTTCTAGTTCACATATCATCATCTCTGCTTACAAATTATATCTGATAATGAAGCTATCTGGTTAATTGCATCAGTGATGATATGTTCTATATCTTTGTCTCATGTCTACTTTGTAAATAAACTAATGTCAAGTTTCAACATTCTTCATTTTTCGTGAAAATGGCACAAGGGCTCGAAATTAGTTGCCAAAGCTTTCCAAGTGCACAAAAAAGTCTTAAAATTCACGATAGGCATGGGATGGATGAGGGTTCCAATATTTTGGACAACTACTCGTAATAAGTATATTTAATATTACATGATAGAGTAATGATATACTTACAGCTCTTTTATAATTAAATGTCTATGAAGATTCTTCTGAACATTGATTGTGATCATTATATTAAGTTCTCCACCAAAAGCAGATCAACAAGGACCCATATTGACTGTGATTATGTTGGGACTGGATGTGTTTTTAGAAGGCAAGCACTTTATGGATTTGATGCTCCTGCCAAGAAGAAGCCCCACAGCAAAACTTGCAACTGTTTGCCAAAATGGTGCTGCCTAATATTCTGGAAAAATTTCTGATTTTTATGTATTAGAGTTTAATTAAAGTAATGTATGTGTTTTGTAATATTCTTAGCAAATTAGTTCAAACAATGTAATATGTAGTTGATTGCATCTTGTATGTCGCATGCATTTTACATGATGAATATTGATTTTTTTATTTTTACATGTATTTAGTTAAAAAGTTTAATTAATTGTTTATAGGCTCATGAAATATTATAGGTTATGTTATATTGAGAATATGATTTGAAATTCTAAATGGAGACAAAATATCAAAATATTTGAAGTCTAATTAATAATAAAAAAGGTTTTGTGAAAAAAAAAATCCGGGTTTCAAAAAAACCGGATTTACCTGGGTTCCGGCCCGGGTCTGACCCGGATCAACCCGGTCCGGGTTTGAAACCCGGGTCCCAGGCCGGGTATACCTGGGTTCCCGGGTTGGAATCCGGATGAACAGTCCTAAATTTTAGGTCGCATGTCAAACTCTCAATGTGTTTTATTATATAATATATGATCATTAAGTTAAACAAAAAAACAAAGAAAATGCGGCATATGAAAACCTCATTTACAACAGATAATATATATGCCCTCCCCCCGGCGGGCCATATTATAATGTTTTGGTCGGTTTTTTGCTATTTGTTTAATGTGACTTTTTCGTTTATTTGCATCATTCCAAAATGTTTGTAAAAAATATATCTAAACAATCTTTTTTATACTTATCGTAAATAAGTATAAAAAGATCCGAACCACCCTTATAATATTTGTTTTTATCTTCATTCATCTCCTCCTCTATGGTAATGTAAGAATCGTTTTAGACTTTTCATATTTCACTGCAATAATATAATTATGACTTTTTGAAAGGAATGGTTTAAAATTTTAAATCATAATTTTTTTTTGTTTTTTAAATTGATGGTTGAAAATGGTGGTTCAAACCAAGTATACGGTATGTGCAATTATATAGAAGAAATCGTATCTACAAATAGAGATGAAAACTCAATATAGGAAAACTACCCGAAAAACAAAACCGACTAAATTGAAAAAATAAAAGTTGATAAATTCTTTACCAAGAAAGGCAAATGTTTTTTTGAATTTAAAAATTTGTTGCGCAATTAAGAAGAAAATAAAATTTGAGAAATGATACTTGCAGTCGTGAGTGTGCAAGCGTCGTGCGGTCGCTTTGAAAAATGTGAATAAATATGAGACCTACATGAAAAGAAATTAATTTTTTAATAGTGGACTCCACTTTTTTTCAAAGTGACTGCACGGCGTTTAAGCATTCCACGACTGTATGTAATATTACTCATAAAATTTATGTTGTGATGATAAAACTCATAACACTTAAACATTCTTCCTTTCCAAAAAAAAAAAAAAAAAGAGAATATAATTTAAAACATTTTTTTGTGAAAATTTGCAAAATTATCACAAGATATGTTTTAATTTTTTTACATCTATGCATCCTTATTGGAAATACAATTGATTAAAAAAATCCCATAATTATTTTATTCAAATCTTATTTATTTATTTGTTTTTCAAGGCAGGATTTTACTGTTTTAAAATTGTTGTTATGGTAAGTTTTCTTCTCACTGAAAAATGTGATAAATATGCCAAATTGTAAATCCTTTTTCCCTAAATGACAAGGAATTCAATTTTTTTGCATTAGTTAATTTATTACAAATAAGTTAAAAACTTTAAAGTTAACGTGTTTCAATTTTTTTGCATTAGTTAATTTATTACAAATAAGTTAAAAACTATAAAGTTAACGTGTTTTGTATGTTGCTCCTGTACTAGTATGTATATCTCCTATATCTTATATCTTAAGAGAGCCTATACTCATATAAACGAGAACATATGAACAGTAATAAATAGTATTTTTTTTTTTACACCTTTTATTCCGCAAAGCCTATCCTCACATGAATAGTAATAGTATTTTTTTTTACACTTTTTATTTGGCATAGCCTATCCTCGTATAAACAGTATATAAATAGTATTTTTTTAACACTTTTTATGGTAATATAAACTGTAATAAATAGTATTTTTTTTATACCTTTTATTCCGCAAAGCCTATCCTCATATGAATAGTAATAGTGTTTTTTTTACACTTTTTATTCGGCATAGCCTATACTCATATGAACAATAATAAATAGTATGTTTTTAACATTTTTTAGTCCACATATACCCCTATCTAATTGACAGTAATATGAACCGTAATAAATGGTTTTTTTTTACACTTTTTATTCTGTATATACCCTTATGTAACTGACTATTATTACAATTGTGCATTTTTAGGTACTCAATTTTACAAAAAAATACATAAATAGCTTACAATAATTACAAAAATTGCCATTAAAAATCATTTGTCGTATAGTATCTTCTAAAGGTTTTGAACTCTTTTAATGTATCGACAAAAATGATCCTGACTTTTTTAGACGGGTTGGCGTGCATGCAATATGACATAGTCACATAAGCTCATATGTATATATACACTAACTAGGCAGGCACAATTATTTTTAGAAAATGTTATTCTTCCTGCTGGCTCCCTATCGCCATTTGCAGCTTCGATCGGTTTATTAATCGAACCTATATTACACGACTCACTAATTTTATTTTCATCAGACTATTTTATTGAACAAACATATTTAAATTCGTCAACTTTTAGTTACTACATACCCGTACGACATTATATGCATGTTGCCATATATATATTGGACAATTATATTTGATTGTAACTTCAACATGCATTATTATTATTATTATTATTATTATTATTATTATTATTGCTTATAAACTTGATAATATTTATGTAAAAAATTGTGTTTATAAGCTTGGTGATTTTAAATATGCAACTCTTATGAGCTTATAAATTGAACGGTGATTTTGTATGTTCACCCATTTATATAAATAATGGTGTTTTTAATTAAGTGTTGTTCAGAATCTACTTTTAAATAGCTTTTATTTAATTAATAAATTGTTACTATTGTATGCTTTTGCAAAGAGTGAGATAAATGAAAAGTGAGGGAAAAAGTTGGGTTTGAGGTTTTAAATCCCAACCATTCATCTTGAATTTTTAGATTTAATCTAACGATAGAAGTTTAAATATTGATTTAAACTAATATAAAATAGATAATTAAAATATAAATATTATATCATACACTTAAAATCAACTTTAATTTATAAAATACTAATTTTTTATCATTAAATAAATGATGAAGTTTTATTGAACATTTTTAAGAGAATAAAACTATCTAATTAATTTAAATTTTTAATATAATTTAAATTCTATAATAAATGATGAATATGAATAAATAGTAATTTCACTCATATGCATTAGACTATTTTAATATTTGAAATCACATTTTATTTTTTCTTCAACTAGGCAAATGTGGCAAACGCGTTTAGCCACCACTAGTGTGTATATATATATATATTAGCAGTAGGTAACGTCCAAGGGACGTTTGCCTTTTTTTTTTTTTTTTTATCTAGTTATTGAAGAAGTGTTTTTTTAATAATTTTTTGAATTTTTTATTTTTTTTAAATATTTATGATGATTAAAAAAATACATGACAAAAGGAAAATAAAAATAAAAAAGTGAAATACACATTCAAGACATATTTTTAGGCTACTTCTTCATTAGTTGTAGCATTTCTTTTTAGTTAATTAAGAATATTATCATATTTAAATTATGTTAAAACTCTAATTATTTATATTGTTATACTTTTTAAAAATATTTAACAAAATTTCATCATTTATTTAATATTCAGTAAAACTTTATCTTTTATTTAATGATGAGAAATTAGTAGTTTATAAATTGAAGTTAATTTTAAGTGTATGATATAATATTTAAAATTTAATTATCTATTTTATGTTAGTTTAAATCAATATTTAAACTTCTACCGTTAGATTAAATCTGAAAATTAAAGATGAAGGGTTGGAATTTAAACTCAAAAACTAATATTTTTTCTTACTTTTCTTTTTTTCCTCTCTCATTCCTCACGCACGATTGTGGTATTACGTTGCACATTGACATTCACACAGATAAATCTAAAAAAAAAAAAGAAAAATTAAACAAACATGTGAAAATATATATATATATATATACTGTTCATAATTACTGTTTATAAACAGTAGCAAACGGCAAAAAATTATGTGAAATTTTTTTTTATTATTTATTACTGTTCATCTATAAACAATAAATTATAGCCGCTTTTAAGTATAGGCCATATATATGACTGCTACAGGCCGTGCACGCGTAAGGTTGTCATTTTCAAAATGCAAGTAGACTAGGAATATTTCATGGGGACTGGAAAACTAATTGATTCAATTGGCTTAATATTAAACACAAAAGCTGTTCAACGCAATAGTATTCTAAGATATTATTTTATCAGTTGCTCAAGTTCTAGAAAATACACAAAGACAAAAAGTTTGACACGTGCATTTATATCTCGAGGTGTAACCTGGTAAATATATATATATATATATATATATGGTGAAGTGTGTAAACGTTGAGTAATCATTTTGAAAAAAAGTAGAATCTATTATTAAAAAATTAATTTTTTTAATGTGAATTTTATGTTTTATTTATTTTTTTCAAAGCGATTACTCGACGGTTGTACAATTCACAATTGTAAATATATTTTCTCATATAATTATATTATAAACCCTTTCAACAAATGATCATATTCGATCTAGGTCAATTTCGAGCCCGAGAGACTGATTTTGAACTTAAAGATATCTATTCTGAGTCTATTTTTTCATAATTTGGCTGAAGATGATCTACTGTGCGTGCGTAATATAATAAGATGCATATACAAATGATATGTTCAAACACGGTAACCTAGGACCGGCATTCATATTATACAACATCTATAAACCCACCAGATAACGATCAAACCCTTCCCCCATTCCTCGGACATGCACGTACGTACGTAGCTGCTGACAACAATATCATCTTGGTTAATAATTCTCGATCGATGAACAAAAGAGAGTTACGGCAATATTCCGGTAACGAGGAAATTACAAGCAGCTTGCCACAACGAAAACGTGCATGAACGCGACCTAGCTAATTATGATAAACACGGTTTTTTTATATTCAGTTTAAAAAAAGAGAGGCGGAGGGACCAACATAGTAATTATTTCTAGACGTGACCATAAGAGTTTTTTTCTGTTACAGAATATCTAGTTTGAGTCATAGCTATTATCCCAAATGCGAGTCTATCACCACAGTACTCTCAAAGTATCTAACTAGTCCAAAACTTATCACATAGCCTAAATGTCAGGCTTTACTACCACAAGTGATTTTAACTTATATCCTAACTTGAACTCTTGATCTCAAAGCCAATAAATACTAGTTCGTACCAAATGGGCTACCATGGTTCTAGAGCACATGACGCCAGTCAAGCTATCCGAATTCAAATGATTTTTCTTATAATTAACAAAATGTTGTAGAAAAATAAATACAAAAGTAAAATCCTATATGGAACATATATATATATATATATATATATAAATATATATCTACTCTATTATAGTAAATGACTATTTTACTTGAATAGTAACTTTTGTTATTTTTTTACCTTAAAACTCTTGACTATTTGACGTGTAGCTCTCTTATAAAATTTAGAAGGATATTGTTTTACCAAAAAATCCTTAATAGTCCTGCGACATACATGAATTGACGTCTCTTTTTTATATCTTTTTTGTTCACAATATATTCATTTTCTTTTCTTTTTATTTTAATTTGTTTAAATTATATAGAGAATAAATAGATAATTCAAAACAATATACATATATATATATATATTTTGCACAAAATAGGCAGTAGGCAATTATTACGCAGTCGCATACAAGATCTTCGGAACTTGGAAATTAACAGCGGCTCGGATGATGTTGACTTTGAATTAAATATGGCGGTCATCTAGTCTAAATCAACTTATAAGATAAGGATTACCTTTCGTCAAAAAAAAAAAAAATAAGAAGATAAGGATCACCGATTCACCCATGTTTGATTCGTTCCAGCGATTGACTTTTAATATTATTCGCAGTTTCGCACATGTAAATCGACTGATATGATCGGTCCAAAACGATATGCATGAATTAATTCTTAACTTGCAGTATGCTCTTAAAACTCTCCAATCCTTTATAAAAGGGTGCCCCAACACAAAAGAAAGCGTAACATTTTACATTCCTTCAGCAAAAAATAGATCGAAGAGATCTACAGCCATTCCTCTCCTCTGTCTGATCTGTCTCTCATTCCTCGCACTCTTCAAAGCAGATTACTCCTAGCTAGCCTTCACCCTCTCCATTTTCCAAAGGAGAACATATCCTACGCTTGAAAAGCAATGGAACCGCCAGAACTTACCCATGACCATGAATGGGTCATACATATAAGTCGAGCCCTAGAAGAAGGCCTCGAAGAGGACGATGAACCAGTTCCCACTACTAGCATCTTCAGCGTACCCAAAACCCTAATGTCTATCAAACCAGAAACATACACGCCACAGCTTGTAGCCCTCGGCCCATACCACCACCAGCGGCTTGAACTCTTGGAAATGGAGCAGTCCAAGCTTGCTTCAGCTATGAGAGTGCAAAAGCACATCAAAGAAATCAAATTTCGCGATTTGGTTAACCGCATTGCGGAAAGTGATTGCATCATTCGAGCTTGCTACCATCGGTTCTTGGTGTTTGACCAAGAAACACTCGCATGGATATTTGCCATTGATGCTGCCTTCATATTGGAGTGCCTCCAAACCTACTCTTCCATAGCAAACCGATCGCGAATATCTTCTAAAATGGCCCATTTGATCGACTACGCTAGAAAGAAAACCACACATGACCATGCAATAATCAGGGATATCATCATGCTGGAAAATCAGATCCCTCTCTTTTTGCTTAAAGAAGTCCACCACGCATTTTATTATTACGAAGATCGTGACGAAGTATTAGCCGACATGCTGTTGGGTTTTTGCAAAGATCTATCACCCGTCAAGTACTTTAATGATCAACAAAATTTCAGGGAAGAATGTTTCGCGAGAGCCCATTTGCTAGATCTTCTATACTACATGGTTACGCCAAACATGCAACTTTCAGCTGATTGTGAGCAAGAAAAGCCAGAAGAGGATAAAGAGATTGGTTGGTTTAGAAAAGCCTGGAAATTAATCTTGAAATCGCTATGGTATATTCATTTTACGCCGCTCCTCCTTATTAGCAAAATTTTCAAGTCGAAAGTAGTCACACTCATACTCAAAATACCATTCACAATAATCTCGGCTTGTGCGAATCGAGGAAGCAAGAGTGCTACTGCTATAACCGATCTAATCTCGTCCGCAGAGGACGCGGCTGAGAATTTGGAAAGCCCATCCAGTCATGACATGAAAGACGAAAGTCCTTTAGTCGAAGAGATTGCAATCCCAAGCGTGACTGAGCTTCATAAAATTGGTGTCAAATTTCGTCCAGCAAAGGGTGGATTGAGAAGCATAAAATTTGACGAGTCTTCGGGCTCATTTTACCTTCCAGTTATTCACTTAGATGATAACTCCGAGGTGGTGCTAAGGAACCTCGTGGCCTACGAGGCATGTATTGCCCCAGAGGTGATGGTTTTTACACGTTATACAGAGTTGATGAATGGAATAATTGATACAGAGGAGGATGTGAGGATTCTTCGTAACGCAGGGATCATCTTGAACCACCTCAAAAGTGATGTAGAAGTGGCAACACTTTGGAATTGGATGACGAAGTCTGTGAGGGTAACGAAAGTTCCGGGTCTTGACAAGGCCATTAAAGGCGCGAATACTTATTATTCGAAGAGTTGGAAAGTGACGACGAACATGAACATGAAGAATTATATCTTTTCTTGGTGGCCATGTCTTACCTTTTTGGCAGCGAATATTCTACTAGTGCTATCCGTGGTGCAAACAGCCTGTTCTATGTTCACTTGCTCCAAATGGATGCAAGCCCTGTGAACATTCCCACTTTTTCTTGTTATACAATTTTTTATAATTGGTTGACCGATCGATATGTCGATCGACAGCACTATACGTTGATCGATTGTAAATATATTCTTTGATTCATAATTCTTTAATGTAATCAATGTTAACGCATTCTTTAATAGACAATTTTGTGTCATATTTCATTTTGAAAATTCAGTTTATCAAATATAATATTCAACCCCTGAAAGCATTGGCGTACGTGAAATTTCCCGTAAAATAGAATATGGGCCCTGGGGCCAACTTGGGCATATAAAATTTCTGAGGAAATTCCTTTCCCCGAGCACTCAATAAGTGCGAGGAAATTAGGAATTTCTATATATAAAAAACAAGATGGTGTTAAAACAACCAAAAAAAACACACACACAAAACATGGTAAGCTTCCTCGCTAGATTGGGATAATGATATGAGAATTCCTTAGTACTAATTAGGGGTGGGCAGCGGGGCCCCGCACCCCGCTAACCCGCCTTGTTCGCCCCACCCCCGCTAATGCGGGGCGGGGGATCCGGCCCCCTTAAGCGGGGCGCGGGGCGCCCTGCCCGCACCCCAGGGAAGATGCGGATGTGGGGGGCGGATGGGGCGAAGCCCCGCCCCGCTTAAGATATAGATATATATAATTAAAATTATATATATATATATATATAAAACAAATAAGTAAAGTGAAACGGTGGACAAAACGGTGCCGTTTCACTTATGACTGGAAAGCGCCTCAACTAAAAGTGAAACGGCGCCGTTTCAGTTTTAGTTAAGGTTCCCCCCCTCCCCGCGTCTGTTTCCCTCATTTCTCAAACTCTCCTCTCTCACTCTCTCTTTGAGTCTCTCGCGCGCGATCTCTCACACTCACTCTCTTTGAGTCAGTCTCGCACTTGCAGTGCCAGTCTCTCTCTCTCATTCGAATCTCCGTCTCGCACGAGTCCACGACTGCACGAGCAGCACCACCGCCGCCACTTCTCCGTCTCCGTCTCTCACTGGGATTTCGCCTCCACTCAAAGGTAAGAAATCCGAAACCCATTCCCTTTTTTTTGTTTTAGATTGGAGATTGGAGGAAGGTTGGGTTGAATCGGAGATGGAGGATAAGAAAATTGTGAATTTGTGTGCTGTGGAGAAATTTGTGCATGTGCTTGATTCGTGTGTTTGTTTGTACTTGTTTGTTTGTTTTTGTTTGTAGATTGGAACCCTAAATCAATTTAGGGTTCCAATCCGAAACCCATTCTTGAAATTTAGGGGTTTCAATTGAAACCCCTAAAATTTTAGGGTTTCGAATTGAAACCCCTTAATTTTTAATTTTGGGGTTTCAATTGAAACCCCTAACTCAATTTAGGGGTTTCAATTGAAACCCTCTCAATTTTAGGGTTTCGAATTGAACCCCTAAAATTGAGGGGGTTTCAATCCGAAACCTTAATTTCAATTAGGGGTTTCAATTGAAACTCCCTCAATTTTAGGATTTCGGATTGAACCCCTAATTTGATTTAGGGGTTCAATCCGAAACCCTAAGGGCCCTAGGAGGGGTTTCAATTGAAAATTTGAAACCCCTAAAATTTGAGGGTTTCGGATTGAACCCCTAAATTGATTTAGGGGTTCAATCCTTAACCCCTATAAATTGAGTTAGGGCCCTAGGGGTTTCAATTGAAACCCCTTGAAACACCCTAAAATTTGAGGGTTTCGGATTGAACCCCCTCAAGTTATGTTTTTCAATTTAGGGGTTTCAAACTTTCACGTTATGTTTTTTATAATTATTTTACTATTTAAAGGTCCAATGTTAATGGAAATAATAATGTAATTGATAAGTGCATGTTTGAAATTATGTCGTATGTTGATTGATTTTTTTATTTTTTATTGTGTTGTATAATCAGGAATGTCTTCTCAAAAAGATTTCACTGATAGCTCTACCACCCCTACCAGTACCCATACCCCTACCCCTGCCCCAAAACCTAACCCTACTCCAAACCCTGGGTGTGGGAATACACCTTGCCCCACCCTTAAGCCCACACAAAGTACGAAACCTATTTCCGTAGTTTGGTCTCATTTTACCAAACTAGAGGGTGGTGACCCCAATAACCCACAAGCTAAATGTAATTATTGTGGGAAAATATTTGGATGTCATTATAGGAAACATAGTACATCCCAGTTAAAGGTCCATTTAGAGGAACAATGCAAGAAGAGTCCAATATTAAGATCCTTACTGGAGAAGGGTCAATTAAGACTAGAAATTGGACTGAAAAAAATGGCTGATGGGAGTAGTGGGGGTCCAACATTAAAGGGGTTCACAAAATATAATGTTGATGAGTGTAGAAGGAAGTTAGCTCGTATGGTTGTCATAGACGAGCTACCTTTTCAGTTTGTGGATGGGAGATGATTCCAAGAATTTGTCCAAGAATTGGAACCTAGATTTATGCTTCCTTCTCGCCACACTATGGCGAAAGATATTAAAAAGATGTACTGGAAAGATAAAGATGTTTTGAGGGGCCAATTGGCGGGTTTGGTAGTTTGCCTCACTACCGATACTTGGACTTCTATCCAAAATTTTAACTATATGTCTTTGACTGTCCATTTCATTGATTCTGATTGGATTCTTCATAAAAAGATTATCAAGTTTTGTCAAATAACTGATCACAAGGGTGAGACAATTGGGAAGGCCTTAGATGCCTTAATAAAGGAGTGGGGGTTGACACGGGTTTTGACAGTTTCGGTTGACAATGCCTCGTCTAATGATGTCGCCTTGGGATATCTGAAGACTTATCTTAAAGAGGCAAATAAGACATTCTTGGGTGGTGAATATTTGCATGTTAGATGTTCTGCACATATCTTGAATCTAATTATGACTGAGGGGTTAAAAGATGTTGATAACTCAGTTGCACGAGTTAGACTGGCTGTGAAATTTGTGAGGTCTTCTCCTTCTAGATTGGAGAAATTCAAGATTGCTGCGAAGAGTGAGCGCATAACATCAAAGAGGGGTCTTTGTACTGATGTTCCTACCAGATGGAACTCAACCTTCTTGATGTTGGAGGCGGCCCAAGAATATAAAAAAGCCTTTCAATTATTGGGTGATGAAGACATTCAATATGTCAAATACTTTGATGAGCACGGGGGTTTAGGATTGCCTAATGATGATGATTGGGAGGTAGTTGCTACATTTATTGATTTTTCTCGGGCTGTTTTATGATGTCACGTTGAAGTTATCTGCTTCTTTGCACCCTACATGCTATGAATTTTGTCAACAAATATATAGGGTGAAAAAAGAATTAGACGACATGTGTAGGGGTTCCAATCTAAGGATGAGGGGGATGGCGTTGACCATGAGGGTCAAATTTGACAAGTATTTGGGAGATTTGACTAGACTCAATATTTTGTTATATGTGGCTACTATTCTTGATCCCCGTCTAAAAATTTCAGGCATGTTATATGGTTTGGGACTTGTGTATGATCAGGCATGGACTGATCTTATTGGTGAGATGGCCCGCGATACCCTTTATAGATTTTCTGATGAGTTTAATGCAATTAAGGGTGATACTGCATTTACTACACCAACATATATCCCAACACCTCCTCCAGACACTGGGGCAACAAAGAAGCGTAGATTGGCATGGACGAAGACCCTCGCACATAATCTCACACTAGTCCATCAATCTACGGAGGTGGTTTCAGAGTTAGACAATTATTTATCAACGGATCTTATTAAAGAAGATGATGATTTTGACATTTTAGAATGGTGGAAGGTAGCATCAAAGAAATATCTCATCCTTTCTGAGATTGCCCATTGTATATTGATCATTCCTATTAGCACCATTGCCTCAGAGTCTGCCTTTAGTACCGGAGAGCGCATATTAGATCTTTTCCGTAGTTCATTGTCTCCTACAGTTGTGGAGGTATTGATATACACACAGAGTTGGACGATGAGAAATTATATTTATGTTTTGGATGTTTTAGATTTTAAAGAGACTGATGAAGAGGGTGGTGATCAGTCTGGATCTGGATCATCTGGTAATTATTGTTTTTATTTTATTATTTTGATTTATTTATATTCATTTCAATTTCATCAGTATGAATTTTAGTATTGATTATTGTAGCAACACATGAGACGACTCAGACGATGTTTACCTCCATTGCTATATGAACATGTGCTCAAGCCTCAAAAGAGTCAAAGACTACCCATCCGGCCGCCCCAAATGTCACAGTCAAAGACCCAAACCGCTCGCATCTTTTTTTAGATTATTAATTTGTTAGATTTTTGAATTTTGAATCAGTCTATCAGATGTATGTATTATGTATTTTATTTGTAATTTTGTAATGTTGATACAATGTCCCTTAGACATTTTTTTTTTTTTGTAATTGTTTAGACTTTCTATTTTATTTTTGTAATAGCTTAGTTATTATTACTATTTATTAGTTTATTAGGTAGTAGATTTGTAGTCTATACTCTATAGTAGTACTTCATTAGTCTTAATTATATAAAATTGTGTATGTATATATTATTTTCTTTCATGAATTTTTTTTAACTCTTTTTTTTAAAAAAAAAAACACAAAATTCTATTTTTATGGGCCTAAAATGGCCTAGAAGCTGTTTATGGGCCATTTTAGGCCCATTACAATGCCCAGAAACCGCTTCTGGGCCTTTGGCCCAGTAGGGGTGCGGGGTGCGGACGGAGGACCCCCTCCACCCACACCCCGTCATCCGGGACGGGGTCCCCCGCCCCCGCACTCCGGGGGCTGGGGGCGGATTACAAGTATGACCCCCCACCCATGCCGGGGCGGGGGGTGGGGTGGGGGCTACCCCACCCCGTAGGGGGCGGGTAGCACCCTTAGTACTGATCCAACTGTTATTAGCCAAATAACAGCTTGCCAATCTCATAGTTACACGTATGATTTCCACCACACTTACCATAAATCAACAAAATCAGAAAAAGGGCAATCTCTCTTCTGCACGATTTCAATCTGAAGGAAATCCCCTTGGCCCTCGCACCCCCCTTCGTCGAATCTCAACCCGAAGGAGAACTTCCCACGAATTGCGATTCGTACCCCCTTTGTCGAAACTCAACCTGAAGGAAATCCAAAACTCCAAAATCTCATCTCCCAAATCTCTCCCCTTACCCTCACGAAACTCAGAGCCCATCCACCAGTCCACCGACATTGACCCTTCTCCTAAAACCACAATCTGTCAAATGTATTTGATTTTAAGAAAAAAAATTTTCATTATTGTTGTTGTGAATAATCGAATCGTTTGAGATAAAAACTTACAAAAGTGGATTGAACGAACCAAAGATGAAGAATGAAGAATCGTTGGTATAAAAGAGAAAAAAAATGAAGAATCCTTGGGATAAAAGAGAAAAAAATGAAGAATCGTTGGTATAAAGGAAGAGAAAGGTCTTTGACTGCCGGATTTGGAACTGAATCGATGGTGAGGGTGCAGACAATGGATCTTCGTCGCACGGGTTGTGTAGGGGAGTTTCTGGAGATGGGGTTTCGGTGGAAGAGGGAAGAAGAAAAGGGGATGACCTGCCGCATCTTGAGAAACGTCGCACCGTGAGAAGCACGCTCGGGGTCAAGTTCCTGCCGCATTGTGAAATCTAGCTCCGTTGCGGCTCTTGGTCGATCTCCATCGCACAGGTTGGGTAGGAAAATTTCTGGGGTTGGGGGCTTTGGTGGAAGAGGGAAGGAGAACAGATGCAAGGAGAGACCTGTCTTGGGCGGTGCAAATAAGAAAGGGGCTAACTTGATTCTATGTAGTCTAGTTTATTTCTCTTTCAATATTTTTTCTCATGTGTTTTGAGTTGAATGGAGGATTATTTTCATGAGATTTACAGCCGGACAGGTCTTTCTCTAATGATATTGATTCTCCTGAAGTCAAGGCAATCGTAAGAAAAAGTTCAAAACAGTACGAGAGCGTGCGACTATGAGTACGTGGGTCCCTTGCATTTTCATTCCATGCAATAGGAGTGCATTTTTTCAAAGCAAGGACACTATTTAAGGGACAGAGACAGGTTACGAGGAAATATTCTAACAAACAGTATTTTTATTTAATTAATAAGTGATTTGTCATTTTATTTAAATATACACATATCTATAAATTAAAAAAAAAAAAGACAAATCACATGTTGATTAAGTAAAAGTGTGTGATTGAAGATTTTTATGTAAAATTCTTCTAAGGGATATTATCACGTCATCTTATGATGGATGATCACTGGGTTGGAGGATTACGGTTATTGATTTGTCCTTCGAAGGGAGGTTTTTTTTTTAAAGAAATGCTTTGCCTACATATAAATCTTATAAAATAAATCCAAAAATTTTTGCAGTTTTACGTGATATATTAGATTGTAAAATTATTTATATTGTAAAGGAGATCGATAAAGCCATGTCAATCTATAGATTTATTTTTATGAAATTTTTTTTATAGGTTTAACACTAATTTTTTTTCCGTCAAAGTATTTTATCTTTTGGGCGTGCAGATCATCAAGATACCAATTTGTGCAATGTGTTACCCGGGGCAATTAGGGGCTTGTGATCAGGAGAACGAGGAGTGATCCTTTTGCAATCTTACTGAGAATGCACTCGGTAAGCTCCGGCCTTCTCCAGTTGATTGTGGACTTTTGTCTTGGATTCACTTAATAGGTCCTTTTTATTGGGCTTGGGCTAGATTATTATTATTTAATATATGGATCCTTTAAAATCAAGCTATTTTCTAGGCCAGAATAGGGCTTGGGCTAGATTATTATTATTTAATATATGGATCCTTTAAAATCAAGCTATTTTCTGGGCCAGAATATCATTTCGAGTTTATTTTTATTTTACATTATTTTATTTTTTTTGTAGTGTGAGTAGTGTTGGGAGCCTCCAATTTCACAATTAAATTTTATTAAATGATTGTGGTAATGTAAACTCACTGTCGCCACGTCATCAACAACAACAAAAGTTATTGGATCAAATTTAACAGTTCAATCCAAATATTGCTGGATGATGTCAACATCAGCACCCGTAGCAATATTCTTAGGAGGCATAGGTATTTCTTGTTCCAAGATCCATTCATTGGGAAGAGTTATAATAAATTCTTTTAGGAACCTTGATATCTACATCTGAAGAGCTACTCTAGATCAGGAGAGTATGCTTCCCAGAAGGTTTTGTAATGGCTTTTGGATCTAAATTCGTTTTTAAAAGACGATAATAGATCCTGAAAATTAACGCAAGTGATTTACTTCCTTCAATCATGTGATATCCAGAAGTCAAAATATTTAAAATCAGACATTTTATAATATGGTCATCTGTTAAGGACAACGTTATGTTTGGAAAACAATCAAAGTGGACTGGTCCTTCTGATAAAGAAGACTGGACCATTCCGAGAATGCTATCCTCAAATTTGAGGAATCTGCCATCTCTTAAACAAAAAAGAACAGAAGCATTGATGCCTAACCTTGTTAAAGGTTTGGCAGCAATCTGGACAGAACCTATATGAATATATAGGTTCTGTCCAGATTTTCCTTGTACCTGCTCTTTTAAAAGATTTTGCTGCACCAGAAAATAAGCAAAGGCGTAAAGCCTATCTTGCAAGATTTTCTGATTCCGAAAAACAGCATATTAAACGCAAATGGAAGGAAGAGATGAACAAGCTTCAACAGTATATCTCTCTTCTAGATTTTGCTGAAAATACTTATATTCCTAAAAATACTTTAAATGTTGTTAAAAATGATTTTGTCAAAAAAGAAGGAAGGACTGTCATTCAAGCCAGTCATCCTCCTTTGGAGACCATTATTATTCCTGTTCAGGGAGTAGAAGTTAATGCTTCTCCTTTCAAACTTTCTGACACTGTTTCAAAAGATCCAGAAAAGGACAAGATTCTGAAAGAAGCAAAAAAGATTATTTCTCAAAATAATTTTACGAATCTTGCCCTTCATACGATCGGAGAACAGTTAGATCGGATCGAAGAAAAGGTTGAAAAACCTATTTTAAAAAATGATTGTCCTTTGGTCTTCTCTAAAGATCAGCCAAAGAAAAAGATTGAAAAACCTTTGATCATTTTACCAGAAGAACGGCCCAAAATAAATTTTCAAAATCAGGCCAGAACACTGGAAAAAATTGATCAAATGCTTACTGATCTTAAAAAAGAACAACCTTCAACCAGTGCTTTAAACAGCAATGGTAAGGAGTCTGTTCTTGAAGAAACCACAGAAGAATCATCAATCAACAGTGATTCCTCTGGGGATAAGGATATATGGTTCTGTCCATATATATATATATGTATGTATGTTTGCCAATAATGCTCAATAATGCTCATGTTTGCCAGGATAATTTTTGCTTTCGAATTCCCTCTATTTTAGTCAAAAACATGTCTGACAAAGTAATTTTGGGAATTCTTTTTATTTCTTCTTTATATCCTTTCATGACTGAAAAAGACGGTATCACTACCGACCCTTTCGGTCAAAAGGTCAAATTTCATTTTGCTTCTCGTTTTGAAATTGATTCCGATAAAAGTAAGAAATCTTTGTTTTTAGCAAAACAAAAACATTTGAATTTCCTCCAACAGGAAATTAAATATAAAAAGATTTCTGAACAATTATCTTCTCCCCTTTTGATTTCAAAAATCGAAGATTTCAACAAACGTCTCATAACAGATGTTTGTTCTGATTTGCCCAATGCTTTCTGGTATAGGAAGAAACACATAGTTTCTCTCCCATACATTAAAGGGTTTGATGAATCTAAAATACCAACCAAAGCCACTTCTGTTCAAATGAATAGAAAGACTTTGGAATATTGCAAAAATGAGATACAGGATCTTCAAGATAAAGGTATTATCAGGAAAAGCAAGTCCCCCTGGTCTTATCCTGCCTTTTATGTCCAGAAAAATGCAGAACTAGAACGTGGTACGCCTCGTCTAGTTATCAATTACAAACTCTTGAATAAAGTCTTAGAGTGGATTAGGTACCATATTCCCAATAAAAACGACTTAATTCAAAGGTTGAGTGATGCTGTGGTCTTTTCCAAATTTGACCTAAAATCGGGTTTTTGGCAAATCCAAATAGCCGAGTCAGATAGGTATAAGACTGCTTTTGTCACCCCTTTTGGTCATTTTGAGTGGAACGTGATGCCTTTCGGCCTTAAGAACGCTCCCAGTGAATTTCAAAATATCATGAACGATATCTTCAATTCGTTCTCTGCTTTTACCATTGTCTATATCGACGATGTTCTTGTTTTTTCCAAATCTATTGATGAACATTGGAAACATTTGAATTCGTTTCTTGACATCATTAGATTCAATGATCTTGTTGTTTCGGCAGCAAAAATTAAATTATTTCAAACCAAAATTAGATTCCTTGGTTATGACATCTCTGAAGGCAAAATCAGACCTATTCAAAGAGCCATCGAATTTGCTGACAAATTCCCTGATGTCATTCTTGATAAAAAACAATTGCAGAGATTCTTAGGATCTCTCAATTATGTTGCTGATTTCTACAAAGATATGAGGAAACAATTTCGTCCTTTGTTCAAACGACTCTTTTCTAATCCTCCTCATTGGACATAAATCCATACAAATTTAGTAAGGAAAATCAAAGCATATGTCAAACCATTTGCCAAGAATAGTTTTTCGGTGGATTTTTCAAAATATTTGCTAGGAATGAGACCTTCTTGAATGCAATTCAAGTCTGATCCGGAATCAATCATAGCAACAACAGAGAATTGAAAATCATGAGCAACAATAATATTAATCCGTGAAAACCATTTGGGAGGGATAGTATTCCGGATTAAACAGATCTGGTTGTCGGCAGGAATATCCTGTTGACTAGAACCAGCCTCAGTTTGCTCATTGTCAGAAGGAATGTCTTGATCAAGTTGTTTGTCAATCTTGATTAATAAAAATTCTTGTCTTAAAACTTTGTTCTCAGATTTGAGGTTGTTTATTTCAGATCTGAGTTCTACAATTTCTTTTTTGACAGAATTTATTTCATGTTGTAAGTCCGAAACAGAAATATCCTTGGGTTTTTTCTTTGAAAATCTTTCAAAGGTTTCTTGAAAATTAATCCTTTGATTAGAGGGTTCTGGATCTTTGCGAACCATCACCTTCTTCAGCTTTAGAAGATATTCTTCTTTAAGCTCAGGATTAGTAATTTGGGAAATAAGGGTTAACAAAAGGTTTTCTTGTTCTTCAGACTTAGTTAAGACATTGATCGTCTTTCCTGGAGTCTTACAACAAGTGGAATTACAATTGCAACCCAGCTTTAAATCAGATGGTTCATGAACATCAGTTTCAGAGTGATATTCGGAATCACTAGAACTGACTTCAAGAGTATCCGATGATGAAGACGATTCTATTTCTAGGAGCCGAAATAGTTCTTCTTTATCATGGTTACCAATATCCAACTGATTAAGCTTTTTCTTGATTTTCTGTGCTTTCTTGGGACATTTATCTGCAAAATGCCCAGTCTTGCCGCATATAAAACATTTTCCTGAATAATATGCAACAATTAGATACCAGATGGCTCTGATACCAATACGAGCGGAAGGGAGAGAAGAGAAAGGAGAAAGGAATAATGGATATGCACAATTAAAGGCAGGCGGTAGAACCGACCATATGCATGTACAATTAAATGCAGGCGGTAGAACCGACCATATACATGTATGATATGCAAAATAAAATGAACAAATAAATGAACATAAACATATTTATAAACTTTCAAAATAATTATATATTACCTAGTCGTTTTGACATGATTGAATTTCTCAAAAGTATCCAAAAGATAATATATATATATATATATATATATATATATTATCTAGTCGTTGGACAACACAAAAAAAATTGTTTGGACTTTGGACTCTCTGCTCAGGGCCGGACCCAATTACCTCCATATATGCTCGGCTAGTCAGACAGTACTGGCCACTAGCTTGTTCAATTCGAAGTGATAGAGCCGAGCACGATCATGAGTAGGGCTGTGCAAAAGACCCGAGAAACTGGGCCCGATTAAAAGCACCCGACCCGACCTTCTCTGGTTGCTATCTGATCGGGTCTTCAACCTGACTAGGAACGAGTTTTTGTCTTGGGTCAACCCATCAGTATAAACACTCTCTTCCCAGGCTCAACAGTCCTGCTAGGTACAAGCGGGTTGGCGCACCAACCCGCATTCCAATTAATATTTTAAAGTTGTTGTCGGTTATATTAAAATAAAATAAAATAAAAAAAGGAGAGCAAAACGCTATAAAAACATCCCAAAGAACTGAAACGAAGCGGACGAAAGAAACATCAAGAAAACATGATCTTGCACATCCGAAAGAACACCGTCGAAACTCGAGGATGCTTTCGCTTCCTTAACCAAATAGAATCTCCACGTAAAAATTATGATTTTCAGTTGTTTCTCCTTTCCCATACCCACCACTCTCTCTCTCTCTCTCTCTCTCTAAACAACCTTTCTCATTCTAAAATAAATTTTCACACCAGTATATTTCTGGGAAAAACTCTCATCCGTCGTCTGTCCAAGAGCCCTTTCATATTCTGTCTCCCCCCTCTTTCATGAGCTTTTTGACTATTTAATTACAAATCACAGGGCTACTTACACTCTTCTCCAACGTACAACCCCACCATCCAAACGTTCAAACCCAGAAATGCTTCGATCGCATTCGCTCGTGGTCTAACGTGTCATTCCTTCATTTGTCACGCTCCTTTTCACGATATCTGTTCTCGTCCGTCCCTTCTCATTAATAGAAGGGTAGTAACTAAAAAAAAATCAAATATAAAATTAATAGTAAATAAATAGTAAGAGTGTTAAAACCCTATTATTTTCCTTCAAGGATTTATCAATATCTCTGTCCCCAACATTTATTGCAAAAGCCAGCCTAAAACTCACTGATGATCGTCCTAGCAAGCCCACAACATTATATCACTTTCGAATTCCCCTGGATGATAATAAATACCAAATTCTAGCATTTATAGCCACCTCTCTCTGTCTCTCTTGTCTCTACATTATCTTGCCTAAAAATGTTGGTTTTAAAGGGTTTCTTTAGAGCTTAGCGTTTGGACTGTTGGTGTTTTTTGGTGTTGTCGTCCAAGCCTAGGGCCTTAAAAGGTTTTATTCTGTGTGTCCTTTCGTGTTGGTGTTTTGTAATGGGGTTGGATTATTGTTAAAAAGGTAAGGATAGAGAGACTTAACTCAAATTCTAAGAAATGGTATTTTCTTAAATAGTGATACTATTAGAATTCTATTTAAAAATATCATTAATTTAAAATACAGTCACAGAAAAGTCGTAAGAAAGAGTTGTATTTTTTTAGTAATACTTTATATATATACTAATAAAGTCCTACAGTGTGTAAATATCCTTTATTTTTTATTTTTTAAAGAAGAATGATCTAAATTTGAGGTTTCAAACGATAATAACAATAGACATGTATAAATTGAGTTTTTCCATATTTAATAATTTCTATTTAAGTATTTCCGAACAGTACTAAATAGATAATAAATAATATAAAATTCTTTTTTTAAGTCTTTTTTTACTTAAAATCTCCGGTTTAAATAAAAACCTGAACGCTTTGTGGCGAATTGGGTAGGAAAGCGCGACAGCCACGGCCCACGGGGACGCAAGTCACGCAACAAAAACGTGGATTGAGCGCTCTCTCTCCATGTTCCTTTTGAATTCCACTTCCGTACAGAAGAAAAAGTACAGTTTTTATTGGCTACTTTCCTAGCTAACATACCCTCTCCGAAACTTCCTCCAAAGTCGTTACCAAAAATTCTCGACCCTAGCTTCCTCGAAGTAACCTTTATTTCCTTCACACCGTGAAATTAACCATCCATAAATCTACAAGTTAGTGAAGAAATAAAACATGACTATGGCACGTACAGGACCCTTGTCTTCCCGGCCAGTTGAATTTGTGAAACAACTCATTTTTCAAAGATATATTAAAATACCATCTCTTTTAGGAAATCTCAAACAAATTTCATATATGCAACTATATACGCGGCACGACCCATAATATAATTGAGATCGAGCCATAGAAAATTCTTGAATTGAACCAGAGTGTGTTCATAACTTCATAATGGGTGTCGGGCAAAAGTCCTAGTTTCCAACCAGAGCTTTGGAATTAAAGGGGCTGGGCTTGACTTGGATCTTCTGTACAGGATGTGAAAAGACACAGTTTCCCCTCTCACTTTGAGCGTGGGGCGTGCAGGTACTTGCTTGACTAATCGGACGGGAATTTCCTATAGTATGACTAATTAATCATGTTATGACTGTAGAGATTTTTACGTCAACACCGCTAATCCGTACTTCAGTACAAACCAAGTATAGAAGGGTGCAAGTATTTGCTCGCCATTCTCTATCTGATCTCTCATCTTCTGAGCATTTCACTCTTTCATGCACCCACTTCTCTCCCTAGACAGATCACCGCGTACTCTTCTGAACTAAAACCCATGGAACCAACAAAAATTACCCATGACCAATAAATTGAGAATGGGTCATCCAAACAAGCCGAGCCCTAGAAGAAGGCCTCGAAGACAACGATGAAGCCGTTCCCATTAGCATCTTCAGAATCACTAATGTCTATCAAACCAGAAGCATACACTCCACAGCTCGTAGCCCTTGGTCCATTCCATCACCAGTGGCTTGAACTATTGGAGATGGAGCACTATAAGCTCGCTTCAGTTAAAAGAGTGCAAAATAACATCAAACAAATCAAATTTCGAGACTTGGTTAACACTTAACAGCATTGCTGAAAGTGATAGCATTATCCGCGCTTGCCACCTCCGGTTCTTGGAGTTCGATCGTGAAAAACTCGCATGGTTTTCCTTTTTGTTGGAGTGTCTCCATACCTACTCTTCCAAAACGGAAGGCTCGCTTATGCGAATCTCTTCTGAGATGGCCCATTTGATCGACCACACGAGGAAAAAAACTGCACACCATGCCATACTCGAGATATTATCATGCTAAAAAACCAAATCCCTCTCTTTTTGCTTAAGAGAAGTCCACGGCTTTTATTAGGATGAAGATCATTTAGCTTCCATGCTGCTGGGTTTTTGCAAAGATCCATCACTCATCAAGTGCGTGAATGGTCCACATTTCAGGGAAGAATGTTTTGAGAGAGCCCATCTGCTGGGTTCTTGTTTGATTGGCCGCTTGTTGGGCGCGCAGTATATGTAATCAATTTTTTTTTCCTTTCCGTGCAATCGTTGATTGATTCTTTATTAAACAATTCTGTCCGTTTATATTCCATGGTATATATACGTATTTTTTTCTTGAATTCAAAGGACAGACATGATCGATCAATCTCTTAAGTTCTGGGTAACGAAGAATTATAAGGCTTGCCTTTTGACATTTCTCTGCTTCTGAGAGGTATGATGATCATAAAATGATCATAATATATAGTGCTAATGTTGATACTGGAGACCAGCACTTATCCTAATCGCTTATATTTTGCACCTTGTCTTGACCCTTTGTGTCGCAATAATAATAGACGAATGGGTACAAAAGCATACTTCTCGTACAGCTTTAGATCATGAGATCGATGCTTCCATGTGTGTGGACAATGCATGCAAGTTGCAACTGCATATGGCGTGAGCACGGGAGTCATTTCTTTTTTCTTTTTTTTTTATAGGATGGGAGTCATTTCTGAGCTTGTCAATATTTGTACAGAGTATGCTAGGTACACTCAGAATCGGTAAGGTCGCTCAATCGTTTTGTTTTGTAAAAGATTAAAGTTTATTATTAAAAAATTAATTTTTTTTAATATAAAATTTATATTTATTTATATTTTTAAAATATATTGTATAACAATTACATATTCCACAATTAGAAATATCATTTCTCATTTGCATAATCAGGTCATCACCAATGTCTCGTGTCACTCTCAACCATTAATTATTAATATCTGGCTAAGAGTCGGGTCGCTAAGCCTTTCCTTGCCCGTGTAGTAAAATCTTTTAGGCCTTTATTTCTCGAACTCAAGCCCAACTACGAGCCCAATAAAAACCTAAAAGATAAAAGTTTAGCAGCTCCACGTCTACATTGAATTACGGAAACATTTCTCTAAACCCGTTATTCCTCGGTCCCCCCTTTTCCCCCCTTTTTTTTTCCCTTTTTTTTTTTTTTTTTCCAGATTCTCCCACTTTCTTTTGAGGAAGAATATCAACCACAAATAATGGAATCTAATATGATCATCGGCATACTAAATTTAATAACCTTAAAAATTATTCCATTCTTATTAAAATAATTAATATAGATATATAATTTCCGTTGTAAAAATAATTTAGGTATTTATTTATGTTTCCTTCACAAGTATTGAACGTTTACGTTTATGCAGGCTGCAGCTCTATGGTTGTTTAGAAAAGGTTAGTAGCAGTTAGAAGCAACTCAAAGATGGTGAAACTTTTCAAGTAACGAGGTGATGTAAAGACGCATTTCGTACGTACTTTGCGCCAAGCAAAACGCGTTTTGTGCTTTTATATGTGTATACAACGTGTGTGTATATATATATTATCAATGCATGTCCCACGCTGCTTGTTCTTCTTCCCCCATCTGCTATAGACTGGCAGCAATATTGCAACCATCCATGTGAGACCTTTCATGATTTTGGGTTCTAAATTTCCCATTATTTCATACCCACTACGTACGTGTCCCACCTCATGTGTCTTTAATGATGCCTTTTCTTACTTTAATTTCAGTTTTTATATTCTTGATGAACATGATCAACTCATCATCATGTTTATACAACATCGTATCCATTAAGATATATACAAAAAAAAGAAAGAAAGAAAAAGTCTTCGTAGAAGAAGCATCTTGGATTCCCAACCACTTTCCTTCAATCATTCAAGGGACAGAGTTTCAAAGGGAAGGAAATTTCTTTAGGACTTTTGAGTAAGTTTTAAATTGAATTAATGCGACGGGTACAACTAAAATTGCTTGCTCAATTTAATAACTCACATGAAGGTCTCCTTTCATGTTTCTATATAATTTATAGGCGGTCTTGACAGAAGAAACTTACAAAGTTAACAGACATTTTATTTAAGAGCGGTAAAATGATTGAATGCATATATTAGAATAGCTAGACGGAGATGTGTATAACAAAATTTTTATGCATTGAGATTTATAAGGAATAAATCTTTTGTACCCAAAGTGGGTGCCTAAACAGCCGACCTTCGAATAATTCTACCACTTTTATGGTCAAAACAACGGTGGCTTTACAACCTTCTTTCAACCGGCTTTGGGGGCCACAAGCAAGTTTCCCCCCTCATAACCTTGGGTTATAAGCCTCATGCTCATCTTTTCGTCTACGTCCCCACCACCACCATCACTCATTAATCCTCTGTCTTCAAAATTTGAAACACCCCATCAACTCCATCAATATAATATCTAAAACGAAGATAGAACTCTTTGTTATGTGCCTTCTTCTTCTTCTTCCTTAATCCTCCAGGTCCTGCACGTCCGCTGCTTACAATTGTTCAACCTCGAAGAGCCACAACAGAATGATGGAGATAATCGGAATAGAGATTGAATCACAGTATTATTGAAGTAATTGAAAGAGATTTTCGAGCAATCTCCAAGCTCCTTACAAGAATTGTTTACAGAAGAATTTCCAATCCCTTCATCCCACAACTACCCGCTATTTATAGGAAACTAATAACAGAAATAACAGACACTCGGGAAAAACTTCCCAATTAAAGAAGAAGAACAAAACGACGCCGTCTAAGCTTATTCCTATAAGCCACCAACAAACCAAACGCCCCGTTTTATTAAAACAAATTTCTTTGTAACGCAGCGTTTCACTTAAGCCAAACGCACCGTATTGAAGCAGCGTTTCACTTAAGCCAAACGCACCGTATTGAAGAGCCGTTGAAATCGTTACTCCTGCATATTCCTTCCTTCGATGCCCACTACAGACTGCACAAGTCTCACCAAAATCCCACATGACATTCTCCCCCTCTTCAAAGGACTTGACCACAAGTCCTTCTCACCAAAATCCCACATGACATTTCATAAAACGGTACCCACCAAATGGGGATACAGTTGTTTCAATTTCCATAAACATTCCCAAGAATAATCCTCAGGAGCAGCCCCTACCCAACTCACCAACACTTCAGTCATAGCTTTGTTACCCTTCTGCTGGAGTCTGCGATCAATGATTTCTCGTGGCTCAGGTTGCAAAAGACCACTAGAATCAGTAGGAGGCAATGTTGGCAAGGGAATGACATGCTGCCCCACTTTCTTCTTCAAACAGGAAACATGGAAAATGGGGTGGATTTTTGAAGATGATGGTAAATCAAGTTTGTAAGCTACTGATCCCACCTTCTGCAGAATTTGGAATGGTCCATAAAACCTGGGAGCTAACTTCATGTTGTGGCGCATAGCCACAGTCTTTTGCCTATAAGGCTGCAGTCTTAAGAAAACCCAATCACCCACCTGAAATGATCTTTCTGTTCTCCCTTTATCAGCAAAAAACTTCATCCTGTGCTGGGCCTTTGCCATATTCTCCTTCAATAACCTGAGCAGTTCATCCCTCGTTCGTAATTGTTGATCAACAGCTGGATTGGAGGAAATTCCAGGCACATAGGAGAGAAGCTTAGGAGGTTCATAACCATAAAGAGCCTCAAAAGGAGTCATCTGAATAGAAGAATGAAGAGTAGTGTTATAACACCACTCAGCCATCACCAACCATGAAGACCAGACTTTTGGTTGTTGACTGCAGTAACATCTCAAATATCCTTCCAAGCATTTATTTAATGCTTCTGTTTGGCCATCAGATTGAGGATGATATGAGGATGTAAAGTCCAAGGAAACACCTTGCAAGTGAAATAGTTGCTTCCAAAAAGAGCTTGTAAAAACAGCATCTCGATCAGAAACTATAGATCTAGGTAAACCATGCAACTTAAAAACCCCATCAAAAAACACATGAGCTACTTTAACAGCTGTGTAAGGATGGGAAATAGGAAAGAAATGAGCAAATTTAGTCAATCTGTCCACCACAGATAGCACTACAGAAAGGCCATTAGAAAGGGGTAAACCCTCAATGAAGTCCATCGAAATATCAAGCCATGGAGAATCAGGAACAGGTAAGGGTTGTAACAACCCAGGATACTTCACATTCTCACTTTTACTGACTTGACAGATTTCACATTCCCTGACCAACCTTCTCACATCTTTTCTCATGCCTGGCCACCAAAAATCCCTTCGTGCCCTTTGAAGAGTCTTATGATAACCTACATGACCAGCTTGTGGATTGTCATGAATGTATTACAATATTTTAGGCAGAATAGATGAAGAGGGAACAACTACCAATTTCCCTTTTCTGAGTAGCAACCCTTGCTGAACAGAAAAATGTTTTGGCCCTTGGTGACCTTGCTGTAACTGAGGAACCAAATAGACATAGTCAGGACATGAAGAATAACTTTGCTTGAGTTCCTCAATCCACAGAGGAGTGGGAAAAGAAATCATAGCCATCACAGCTTGTTCCTGCTCATCTTTCCTCGAAAGGGCATCAGCAACCAAATTCTCCTTGCCCTGCTTATAGTGCACAGTAAAATCATAACCAATGAGTTTGGAAACCCATTTATGTTGTGCCTCAGTACCAATTTTTTGTTCCACCAAAAACTTTAGAGCTTGTTGGTCAGTTTTAATCTGAAAAGAATGGCCCAGGAGGTAGGGTCTCCATCTCTGAACAGCTGATACTAAAGCCAACAATTCTTTCTCATAAGTTGATAATAACAAAGCTTTCCCTTTCAAGGCTTTGCTATAAAAGGCTATGGGTTGAGACTCCTGCATTAAGACTGCCCCAAGACCCATACCAGAAGCATCACACTCAATGGTGAAGACCTTTGTGAAGTCAGGCAACCTCAAAACAGGAGGATTGCTAACAGCTGTTTTCAACAATTCGAAAGCAACAACAGCCTTATCATTCCAACAAAAAGAATTTTTCTTCAACAAATTCGTTAAGGGAGCTACTATAGACCCATAGGCCTTGATAAATTTCCTGTAATAACCTGTTAATCCTAAAAACCCTCTCAAAGACTTCAAGGTTGTAGGAACAGGCCAATTCACCATAGCAGCAGTCTTTGTTGGATCTGTTTGAACTCCATTGCCAGATATAATATGGCCCAAGTACTCAACCTCTTGTACACCAAATTTGCACTTGGACATCTTGGCATAAAGAGTATGCTGTCGCAATGTACTCAAAACAGTCTGTACATGCAATAAATGCTCAGCCATATCCTTGCTGTATATGAGTATGTCATAAAAAAAAACCAAGACAAACCTTCTCAATAAAGGCTTGAAAATATGGTTTATTAAACCCTGAAATGTAGCAGGTGCATTAGTGAGGCCAAAGGGCATCACTAAGAACTCATAATGGCCCTCATGAGTTCTAAAAGCTGTTTTTGGAATATCCCCTTCCCTCACTCGAATCTGGTGGTATCCAGCTCTCAAATCCAACTTGAAAAAAATTCTAGCCCCAAACAATTCATCCAGCAATTCATCTATAACTGGAATTGGAAATTTGTCTTTGATAGTTTCCTTGTTTAAGGCCCTATAGTCGATGCACATACGCCAAGTTCCATCAGCTTTCTTAACCAACAGTACAGGAGAAGAAAATGGGCTTTGGTTAGGCCTAACCACACCAGATTGAAGCAAGTCATTAACAATTTTTTCAATTTCAGATTTTTGATAATGAGGATACCTGTATGGTCGAACTGAAATAGGAGAAACACCCTCCTTGAGGATGATTTGATGATCAAAGGCTCGTCTTGGAGGCAAGCCCACAGGTTCAGCAAAAACATCAGAGAACTCCTTGAGCAATTCAGTCATGGGTCCTGTTACACAAACCTCCTCATTGTGCTTCTCAACAGGTATTAACCGCAACAACCACCCTTGTTTATTCACAAAAGGGGACTTAAAGCCTGAGGTGCCAGACATCAGTTGTATACTTGCACAGTTCAACCCTTGTAAATGTACCAATTTGCCATTCCACTCAAACTGCATGGTCATATCAACAAAATTCCAGGTAATAGATCCCAAGGTCTTCAACCATTGGACCCCAAGGACAACATCACAGCCTCCCAAAGCCAAAACATGGAAAGGCACAGAAAATCGAGAGTCCTAAATCTTAAATGTCTCCATTCCACAACCTTGACTCAGAACCTTCTCACCATTGGCCACTCTGACTTGCAAACTAGAGGCATGGTGTATTCTCAATTTAGCCTCCTGAACTACTAGAGGATCAACAAAATTATGTGTGCTCCCCGAGTCTACTAAAATTTCAACAGCACAAGAGCCTACACATCCATGTAATCTCATAGCATTAGCACTAATAGAACCGGAAATAGCATTAACAGACACTTCTAAGGTATCAGTAACTATAGGATCTGACTCTTCATCTTCGATACACAATGGCCTTTCACAATCAGACTGGTTAACATCATCAACATCAGCTTGAATGAAGTAAACTTTAGGCTTTTTACAAACATGATTGGGATTCCATTTTTCTTCGCAATGAAAGCATAAACCTTTTCTTCTCTTCTCATCCATGTGAGAGGCATTCACTTTCTTCCAAGGAAGAACATTCTTGCTGCCTTCCTCACCAAGATCCTTAAGTGCACTCTGATTAACTGGCCATTTCTCAGCAAAATGAGGATTTGGTCTCCAAGGTTTCTTTGAAGACAACACGTACTCTTCTTGTAGCTTGGCCAAGCCAAAAGCAGCTCCTAAATTCATAGGATTAAACATTTTCACAGGGATTCTAATGTCATCTTTCAGGCCACTGATATAACAGCTCATTTTATGTCTATCAGACAAGCCTTTCAGCCTATTAGACAATGCCTCAAATTGAGTGGTATACAAGCCAACAGAACTAGTCTGTTTCAATCGCATTAGAGCTTCCATTGGATCATCAAATGCTGATGGTCCAAACCGAATTTGCATAGCCACCACTAAGGTCTCCCAAGAGTTAAATTGGCCCGAATCTAAGGCATTTTGGTACCAAACCAACGCCTCACCTTCCATATGATGTGATGCCACCATTAACTTTTGATGAAAAGGTACTTGAAAGCAATCAAAGTATTGATTAGCTTTAAAGATCCATCCCGCTGGATCAAGGCCATTAAAATGAGGAAAATCCAACCTAATTCCTTTATGGAATCCACCTCTTCCCTCATGAACTCTAGGAGGTTGATCTCTATCGCTAGATACCTCTCTATTCACATGAGACATGTCATTCACAGATTCCACAACAGAGCGCAACATATCAGAAAGTTGATCTAACCTTTCTGTTATCCCTGAGATAGTGTGCTGATGATGTTGAAGCTGTAATTGGACTGCTTCATACTGTTTCTGAGATGCATCCTGCTGACCTTTAAGTGCACCACGCGTACCTTCTGCCATAGATCTCTACGAATTTAGGATCGCCTACTGCTGATACCAATTGTTATGTGCCTTCTTCTTCTTCTTCCTTAATCCTCTAGGTCCTGCACGTCCGCTGCTTACAATTGTTCAACCTCGAAGAGCCACAACAGAATGATGGAGATAATCGGAATAGAGATTGAATCACAGTATTATTGAAGTAATCGAAAGAGATTTTCGAGCAATCTCCAAGCTCCTTACAAGAATTGTTTACAGAAGAATTTCCAATCCCTTCATCCCACAACTACCCGCTATTTATAGGAAACTAATAACAGAAATAACAGACACTCGGGAAAAACTTCCCAATTAAAGAAGAAGAACAAAACGACGCCGTCTAAGCTTATTCCTATAAGCCACCAACAAACCAAACGCCCCGTTTTATTAAAACAAATTTCTTTGTAACGCAGCGTTTCATTTAAGCCAAACGCACCGTATTGAAGCAGCGTTTCACTTAAGCCAAACGCACCGTATTGAAGAGCTGTTGAAACTGTTACTCCTGCATATTCCTTCCTTCGATGCCCACTACAGACTGCACAAGTCTCACCAAAATCCCACATGACACTCTTCTTTTGCTCTTTTTAGGCCAAAAACATTGGATTTGGCTTCTTTTTTTTTCTTTTTTTTTTTTTTTGGGTTTTGGGGGGGGGGATTACTTAAAGACCATACCAATTAATTGCCATGAGTTTGTTTAAAGCAGTGGACGTTAGAGAAGAACAAACCCCAAAAATAAAGTTATCTTCTTTTTCCTTTTTATAATATTTTGAAGTTTGACAAACCGAGTGAAGAAGACTCTGAAGGCTTATTTAACACGAGTTTGCATTTGAGGTAGGATGTCCCTCTGGTATCTTTCATATATGGATGGAAATGGAATTCCAAGTAAAGCAACATGGAGCGTTTACCCTCTTTCCACTTCAAATTCAAATTGCAATCCAAACGATTGACCCACCTCCAACCCAACAGTTACATACCTCTTCTCTTCCTCTTGGCCTTTTCTACCAACCACTTTACTAATTTCCCAACTGTCATCTCATTTGAGTGTTTGATAAGCAGCATTATGTTTCCTGCCCATATGCGCCTTGCATCAGCACTGTACCTAAATCTCTTGTTCGGATTTTTCAATGCTGCTTTTAATCCTAATTAACGGGGTGATTCGAATCCCAAACCCTTAATCTAATGTTCGTCATGAGATTAAAGAACTAATGGAAACAACATTAATTTCGCATTTAATTTTCTGAAGACTCATTTATTTTATTTATTTTTAAATAATTTATTTCCAATATTAGTTAGTTCCATATTGTTGTTGATATTAGGATGGATATGGGTAATTGCGTGGTAATTCCTCGAACAAATCACAATTGCACTGGACAAGCTAGCCTCTTTCTTGAATTTTATTACCATTGATAGGTTGCAGCCTGCCTAAAATATAGGTACCTCGATTTTTCGAGAAAAAAATCAAAAGGTTAAAAAAGACAGCTCATTTGTCCTTTATATCTAGGCAATATGCCCCAGTCACTACTCATAGTACCAATAAAATAAGTAAGAGAAATGATGTATCTCATTTTATTATTAAATTTTTAAATTTTTTTTATATAAAATATAATAATTTTTTTTTAAAATTTTAAATAATAATAATATTAAAAAATAATATTCTAACATTATTTTATTCAACTCAACAAAAATCATGTGAAGTTATTATTTGTCTGCCTTGATTTTATATTTTTTTATATGACATATTTTAAATAATTTTGTAAATTAACAACTCCAATAAAAATAAATCTATAATATAACTTATCAGTAATAATTCAATTATAAATTCATCATAAAATACCTTGGACCAAAATCGCAACAAAAACCTCGGATTAATGTTTCGGAAGGGCTTCATAAGCAGGCCTTGAGCGTCGCGTTCAATAAAAAGTATATAAAAACCTTTAAAAAATTCATACTGAAAACAACCTATGCAAATAATTTAGCAGTCAATGCCTTAGTAACTGACATGAAATAAAATCATCAAACGACATTATTTTTGTCGCTTCAAAGAATTATCCAACATTGCTGATGCCAAAACAAGATAAGCGCCTGCCGTTTAAGCTTCTCTAGCGATTAGATCTAAATTTGGAAAAAAAAAAATTATAATGCAGAGGGCTGTTTAATTTCAGGATTCTGGTTCACTAATCGAAGCTCAAAAGAACACAGAATAAATTTAAGGGCTTGCGTATACAAAAGATAAGGTCGAGGATAAATAATTATTATCATTTCCAAACAAAATAATAAATTGATTAGTCTGCTCAAAAAGGACAAAGTAATTATAATCCACTTTATTTGGTCACTCTCACAGCTGTCATCCTTTCTTTAATTTATTTATATTTCTACTTACCCTATATTTTAGTATATAAATCCTATATCACTTATGAATGTTGATAATATCGTCGAAAAGCTCAATATGCAAGGCGCACGACTGCAACTGCACTATAAAATAAAATAAAATAAAAGCAGCAACTTAGGCCTGTAGACTAAATACTTTTTAAAGAATTGGAAATTTTATATTTTATACGTGAGTTAAAAATATGTAATTTTATTTTTTATTTATTTTTTAAATGGTGTACATGAATATAAAGTTATATTTATAATTTTTCCGTTTCAAATTTGAAAAAGGGTACACCGAAACCAAGAAGAGGTCGGATCTTCTCGTATTATTATTAAAAACAAATAATTGAAATGTGTCGCATAAATTATTACCATTTTTATTAACTCACTACTTACTGTCTTGATAATTATAATCTTACCAAAATTAAAGGCAACACGAACTGTTTCGAGAAAAGAAAAAATTGGGGATCTGAAATTATGGCCTAGTAAATCCCATGCGTGTACGAACTTATTCGGCTGTTTTCCATGAACATTATAAGCCGTGGTTCGTTTTATGAGTGCGCGTGTATTGTAGAATTAAGAATTTGAACAAGAAAATTCATCCTAAATGGACTAAAAACCCAACATTAACAATCTAGAACGGTCACGAAAGTGGGAATGGGATCTGGAGCATCTTCGATTGCGAATTTGGAAGACTCTCTGACTGACCGAATTGGTCTAACAAAGCAGCCACTCCGGTCCAGAGGGTCCCATAAGTTTGTGAAAATAAAAGGTGTAGCAGGGTCATGCTTCCCTGCTTAATTAGCTAGTCGAGTTTGGCATTCACTTGCACTTTCCCCGTTGTTTCAAGTCTGAAACAGAGCAGACATCTCTTCTGTTGAAATATTTTTAAGGCCGTAAAAGAAACATGATGCGATTTACTACATCTGCTCACTTTATAATATACTGTATCCGATCCTTCGAAACGAGATGAAATGAAAATTTTATAAACAGTAATAAAATTATTTTTAAATAATAATAACATTGTTTGATTTAATTATTTATTGAGTTTTAGAAAATGAAATAGAAAAAGTTAAATAAAAATATTATAAAATTAAAATATTGTTAGAATATAATTTTTTAATATATATTTTTTAAAATTTGAAAAAGTTAAATTATTTTTTATTTAAAAGTTTAGAAAATTTTTAATAATTAGTTTGAAAGTATTTATATTTAAATAATGTTTGGAAATAAAATAAGATAAAATGTGTATCAACTTATCAAATAGTAATAAAATTTAAGAAAGCTTTACACTACACAATTTCACCCAATTAATATGTGATATTTACTTTTTTATATTAATACTTAAATATATATATATTTAAATAAAACAAATGACAAATCACATATTAATTAAATAAAAATCTGGGACGCAATGGTTACTTGTAACATTTATAAAAAATATCATCAAGGGCAAAAAGTATAACACATGCCATAATTTAAGGTTGCGTGTAGATGTTAAATTAAGTTGAGTTGAGTTGAAATAATAAAATATTATTTTTTAATATTATTATTACTTTATAATTTGAAAAAATTAAATTATTTATTATATTTTGTATTGTGATTTGAAAATGTTATAATAATGAGTTGAGATGAGTTTACTTACCAAATGATGACTAATATGATACTGATGCTTAATAGATTAAGAGTCGCGTCCAGAGTAGTCCGCTTTACTTGACAACATTTTATATTTGAGTTTTTTTTTTATTCACATTTTTTTAATATATTTAAATATTTTTAAAAAATAAAAAATATACCATTACATTTAAAATTACTTCTTTAATATTTGAGTAGACTGAAGTGGTACCATTGCCGCAAAATAGCTTTTCTCAATGGGCTAAACGTAGCAAAATCTAAAATATTATTATAAAAAGTTTACAAATATACAAATTAATATTACTAATATTAAAAAATTAAATAAATAATTATAAAAATGATATTATCAAGCCGGAGGTCTGAGTACATTTAGTAAAAAGTCGTGCCATTTTATTTTATTATTATTTTTTATACTCTTAAATATTTTTTTAAATAAAATTTATAATATTATTAAAATATTTTCTTAATCACTAAATAAAAAAAATAAAAGGATCAAGAGTCAAAGACCCATCTTCGGTGACTTTTACTTTTTTTTTTAGTAAAATTTTTATATTTTATAATTTGATTTAAAATTTAAATAATATAAATCAAATCTTAACACATGAAGGATGATAATAACACTTTTCATTATTATGCCAAGTGGATAGACGCACTATTCTATAAAATAATATTATTTTTTATAAGATGTTTAATAAAAAATAAATTATATATATTAGTTACTATTTATTTTCATACTTTATTTTTATATCATTTTTTTTATAAGGTGTGTGAATATTTTTTATAAGGTGTACAATGTTAGTAATAAATAATAACTGATAACAATAATTTTTCTTAATAAAAACATTACATATTTTAAAGCATAATTACGCAAAATGTTATATAAATTACTGTGTTTTTCTATTCCCATACAAATCTATCGACCCTTTTTTTTTAATAAAATATCTGTTGGCACACTTAAGTAAACGGTCAATTCAATTTATAATGGTAAAAAACTCGCGTCATCTTTTTCTTTAATATTCATCTGCAAGTAATAGTATTTAAAAAATAATAATAATCAAATGGCATATCGTAATTATAGATATGTAAATGGTATTCTAGTACTTTCAAACTCTGAAGATTCTTAAAAACCTTATACGTGGCAGCCTGTTGCAGCTGTCCAGAAAAGCTGTTAGACAAACGGCCTCCAACTTTCGTCGGCTTGCGCTGTCCACATCATTCCAGCCGTTAGACGAGAGAATCAAAACCATATTATCCCTACCCAGCCTCTAGTCAGTTAAACCATGGTTAAGTTAACCAACCCAACGTTCGAAAACCCCATACCACCCAAACCTTCCTTCTTAATTACAATATGGTCCAAAAATCTGGATCTATAAATTCAGCCCTCGAGACTCGTTAGGTTTGCCAAACCAACCGGCCTAAGGGCCCCCTAGGAAATTTTCTGAAAAAAAAGGTCTCTCTTTCTCTCTCTGTCTCTAAACCTTCCGCTTTCTCTCCCTTCATCAACAATGGCGACCTCATCTTCAAGAACCAGATCCAGCGGACCGGTTCTACGGTCGCTCTCACCCTCCGGCAGATTTTATTCTCCCAACACATCAAACTCTGTTTTTTCTTCGTCCTCTTCAGCATTTGCTTCCTCTACGAGCTCCAGTTTCTCTTCCCCATCAACAGCTTTCTTCCACCATGACCCTCACGGCCATCACTATCACCACCACCACCACTCCCACAATCATCAGCGATCAGCCTCTCCTACCCGTGTCAACCTCTTTTCCACCGCTTCCCACTCCCCATCCGTCCGTTTCTCCATCGACCACCGCTCTATCTCCCCCAACCGCAATCAGGTCATCAAGAGCCACCACAGCCCCATGTCGATCTCCAAGAAGACGTGTATGTGTTCACCGACGACGCATCCAGGTTCTTTTCGCTGTAGTCTTCACAAAAACATGGCAAACAGTAGCGGAAGCCATCATGCGGGCTCGTATCCCACCAATCGGCTGAACATGCGCAGATCGGCTATGAAGAACTCGCTGGTTAGGATCGGAGGCGTGGAGGGAGAGTGGGTTAAGAGGGCGCTGACCGCTCTGATCCGTCCCTCGTCGCATCAATTAAAGAGAAGAGCCGCTTTCCAGCCCGCGCCGAGCCGGCTCTCGATCATGACCAAGGCGGAAGATCTCTGAGTTTTGTTTCTTTTCGTAGTCGGACAGGTTGGTTCTTGTTTTTCGGTCAACTTTGAATTTTCTGGTCTTAGATTCCGGCTTCCTAGCCGGAATCGATCCAGGAGATTCTCAACAGAGTCGTCAGCGGCGAGTTTGGTAGCTGAAATACGCCGCAGTAACTGGGACGAATCGAGTGCAAATATCAGGCGGCACTTGCAGAAATAGAGCCGAGTCAACTCGGGCGAGTTGAAGTCTGTGTGCAGCGGTACTGAGCCGACACGGGCGAGTATGGTACTCGGAAGTCGTCGGTCATCTACTTTTTTTGGGAGCGGGACTGAAGAGAAAATTACTTTTGTACATATCATTTTCTATGGAAGGAGAATTTTTGGACACCATATTTCTCCAGGAAATTAGTAGACTTAAATCATAATTAATACGTATTTTGAGATTAATTCAGAGTTTAATTACCTGATTAAAACTGGCAGCAAAGACTGGGTTTGGTTTGGATTGTGGCGACGTTGGCGTAACGTGTTTCGTTCATCAGTGTTTGCTGCGTAGGAATCACCGATATGCGTTGTGTCGACATACCTGTTCCGTGTAGACGGTTCCGTTGGTCGACACCATTTATCACTCTGTTCCGTTACGTGAACCGTATACCTCTCCGTTATCGTTGATCAGGTCTCGTTGCTTTCGGTGAGGTATGATTCTTTTCTTTGCTCTTTTTTTTTTTTTTTTTCTTTTTAAATTTTCAGAACATTTTTCTTTTCTTTTTTTCAAAAAAGAAAGAATTTATTCTGTCTTGTTTTTACTTGTTTGTTTTATTTACTTTGTAAATCTTTATCACCTTGGGTTTCTTCTGTTTGTGTTGTTGCAGGTGGTGATGTCGTGGACTTCAATTCTGGACTTCGAATTTATTATTAATGGACTTCAAACGAAATAAATGAAACTTGAAATTATGAATACGTGACCTTTGCACTGGAAAAAGGAGGCGCCGTTTGATGAAACATCAGAGGTTATAGTAGAAGACGGGGGAGCGTTTTAAAAAGAAAACGAAATCATGCTGTGATATATAACTTTCACGAAAACAAAATCAAAATAAAATTTTTTATTATGACGTAAGAAAAAAAAAACAAAAATTAACTGTCTAAGAAAATATATGGAATGGAAAAAGGTGGCGTGTGCTCATCATGTTATACCATGAAAACAAACGATTTGCCATGTCACAGATAATGAATGTGACCTGTGTGATAATGTTGGTGGGATCAAAAGAAGGTGGAGAAGAAAGAAGGAACGAAAAATAGAAAGAATGTGGTTGTCACACAAATCGCATACATTTTATTCACATACGTGAATGGGCAGAGGATGAAGTTCACATGGATCACACATTTCTTATAAGAGATTATGCTTTAAATAATAATGTTAGATATTTGGTGAAAAAAAGGTAAAACACATAAAGAAAGAAGTACAGTAGTGAAAATTTGTAATTGGATTTACTAGACGTATCAACCTAATGAAAGATACGGAAAGAGAGAGAGAGACAGAATATTGAGGCCTGGCACTTTTCTCTTCTTCACTTTGCCTTGAAGCCAAAGAAAGAGGTAAGATAAACGAATGGGACTGAGACGGCAGTGTTTCGAAGAAATCTGTCCCGTCTATATTTCGTTTTTAAGTCCGAATATTTTTCTTAACGTTTAAACTTTTATATTTATGTTAAGGCATGTGAGTTCACATGTCGTGTCTGCTCAAGAAAACAACCGGCGGGAAAAGAATGACAAGTGACAAAGGGTTATCCAGAAGAGTATCCGACAATGCATCCCCGTGAATGCCTTTACATCCACCTTTTATATGAGAGAAGTGCTAGAGAATATTCACTGTATTGTACACAATACATACATTATATGGATGTCTCTCATCTTTTTTTTTTTTTTATTATTTTATTTTTATTTTTATTTTTTCCTTCCTTCAAATGCAACAGCTTCTCTCTCTCATCATCTCCGCTCTCTCTCCTCTCTGTTTATCTCGATCTATCATTATCTCCGCTCTCTCTCATCTCGATCTCCGCTCTCTCTCTCTCATTTCTGCTCTTTCTTATTCATCTCTAATTTTAAATTTAAAAAATGTGTGGTGTAGATTTTGATACATAATATGTGTAAAAATAGTTGCTATAAATAGTGGCTTCTCCCAATAATATTTCTTTATATATATATAACCTCCTTAATTTCTCAAAAACGAATTTTTAATATTAAAATAAGAGAAATAACATATTAAATGAACTGAACACCATTATATTTGTTTTGTTCATTTTTTGAGCGATAAACTTGTTTAGACCCAAAAGAACGACACAAAAAGTCAAAAACCATGGGACCACGATGAGGATGGGCTTTCATAAAAAGTTCAGAACTGTTGTGACATTCAAGCGGTCGCATCACCTCCACCGAAAGCTCGCCTCGTCTTTCAAAAATTCAATGAAATATGATCCTGTCCGTTGCTTGATATGTCATGCGATGCTATTTACCCAGGACTCCACCCTTAAAAAAAAAAGAAAAAATATTTATATCTGCCCCACACTAACACACACTCAATGTATTGAGTATAAAAAAAAAAAAAAGAAGTAATGTGGTGTGCGCAGGTGTGGGACAGATATATAGCATTTCCCTTAAAAAAAAAAGATGCTGGAGTGTAGCCGGATGTCGCAGCACATTATTGATAATTTTTTTTTTCATCCAATACATTGAGTGTGCGACGACTATTATATACAGTAAGCTGCTATTTATATTTTCTCTAAAAAAATTATAAAAAAAAAAATCAACTTGAAGTAGCACAAAAAAATTGGATCCAAACTCGGGAAGACCAAAGAAGGCTCCAGTATAATATACGAGCTTATAATCTACGCAATGCGCCAATTGTCATAAAATAGAGAAGTGATTGTAAAATATATAATCTGTATATACTAAAAGGGAAAAGCTTCCACACGGATGGTATCAAACCCATTTTTGCACCAAGCCAATAGATGGATGACACGTAGGCAACGTAGGATAAACTTCAATGAACTCGCGTGCATGCAGATCCATCTCTTTTCTTCTGAAAATTCTCTCCCGTTCGAATCGTTCTCTCTCCCTCATATCTGCACATCGTTTTGCAGTGAAGAAGAAACGCCCACTCGACGCGACGCCCTCATGCCGACGCGACGCTACAACCTCAGCCAGTTTCCCTGGAACTCCCACTTGACATGACGCCCTCACGCTGAATCGTTCTCCCTCCCTCCCCCATCACTTGACGCGAGATGCGACCCACCACGACTCACGCCCATACTCTGCCGACGCGACCCACCACGACTCACAAACGCTCACACACGCCGACGCGACCCACCACGACTCACGACGGAAGCCCCACTCGATGCGACGCCCACCACCTGCACTCATCTTTGAAGCCGACGGAAGGTAAACTTTGCATCCCCAGTATATTTCTTTTTCGAATTTTGGCTTCTCTGCATTAGAAATGTAGTTTTTTTTTTCGAATTTGTTCAAATTTCGACTTCTCTGTGTTAGAAATGTGGGTTTTTTTTTTCGAATTTGTTCGAATTCCAGCTTCTCTGCATTAGAAATGTAGGGTTTCTTTCGAATTTGTTCGAAAAAATAACATTACTTAATCTGCGTTATATACATCATCTTCATCAATTACTTAATCTGGGTTTTTTTCGAATGCATTTTTTTCGAATTTCGACTTCTACGTTATATACATCATATTTTTACTCAATCTTCATCAATTACATTATTGCATTTTAAATTTGGGTACTAAGGGCGTTGCGTCGAGTGGGCGTCGGGAGGTGGATTCTTCTTCACTGCAAAACGATCTACATATATGAGGGAGGGAGAATGATTCGCACGGGAGGGAAATTTCAGAAGAAAAGAGATGGATCTGCATGCACGCGAGTTCATTGAAATTTTTCCTACATTGTCTACGTGTCATTCATCTATTGGCTGGTGCAAAAATAGGTTTGATACCCATATGACTGGAAGCTTTTCCCATACTAAAATGAGATTTAATATATATCCGAATACAAAATTCTTTCTAACTAAAACATTGCAGAGCCGATCCACTCTCCATAGCTTTTGTCCTCTACCATCTCCTGTGTGGCTTGAGTTTACTAAAACACACGCATCCGTCTAATACTAAAATCTTGTACAACCCACAAAAGATGGATATTAAAGCCAGCAAATCTACCAACCAAATCAAGAAGTAAAACAAAACCATAAATCAAATACTTGCATATTCACTGCTTTCAGTTACCTAAATTTAACCATATTTTTCACTGGGGGTGTGCGGAGCTTGCACCTTCCAGACTGCCTAACAATGTAGTCAACTACGGTGGAGATTGTAAAGTCTTAATTAAAATAATAAATTCATTAATAATGGAGTGCTTAAAAAAGGTGTCAATTTAGTCCAGGCGTCTTCTTCTCAACAGTAGGTTTCTCCAATAAGCTGCCACCTTTCCCAAGCCCAGCAGTCGATACTGTCATCAAAACGATCCGATTCTTGCATTGCTTGCAAACGGTGTACTTATCTTGTGCAATAATCCGATTTAAACTTCAATTTTAAAATATAAAAACGAATGTAAAAGCTTCCGTTGCAAATAATACAATGTTACAAATGACTCGATTCGATTGAGGTATGAAGAGAAAATCACGAAGAACTATTCATTGAGAAGTCAAAATTAAATAAAAAATTGTGTGTGAGAGTGAGAGAGGTATCGTGTTTTGTAGGTTTAAAGACATGGTTGGGTGAAAGAGGGACTCGATCGCATATGGCAGTTTCCATGGTAGAATCCCAAAAATGGTTGGTGAATCGTGAATGTCCCGAAAATGGTAGTCAATAGAGACAGATTCGAGGTTGGGCCCCACTTTTCAGATCTTCTCCTTTACTGCTGTTCCCATTTGATGGGGCTCTTGGTGTGGTGGTTGCAGTGGTTGGCAAAATGAGAGGTGGATGCTCTGTTTCGTGGAGTTAAAACATGGGCCTCTCGGTGATGGCCAACGGCGGCTCCACGTGGGCTCACGGCTGGGCTATGACAGTGAGAAATATATGAAGCAAAAAAATAAGAAATCAATAGAGCAAACTACACGAATTCTATACCCATACTAGATTGAAACGTATTAGCAAAATGCTGATTAAAATGAAAATAAGAAAGTTTGCATACCTAGAACAGATTTTGAAACATTCATTGACTAAAGAACATACCATACGAGATTCTGCACTATTTTTTTTTTCTTTTTTCAAAATGCAAACTTGTATAACTCTTTGGCGCGTTACTGTAATTTCCAGATGGTTTATATAGAAGTAGTGGTTTTGAAGAGGCAGCAACGACGGTTCACTGTTAACTATGGTTCACGATAGGGAAAATGAAGTGCTCGTTTTGTTTCATTTGCTAAGTTTTCTAACCAGAGGCTATTTTCTGGCTTTGGGTTTTGTTTAACTGAAGTGGTAGCGTAAAGTCAGTTATTCGTATGCGATTTTTGTACCATATCATTACGGTTGACGTTTGGGAGTGGGGGAACTACCGATTAATGTGGTCTAAATGCCAAATCATATATTAAAACTTGACTTTTATATAATTAAATAGATTGTAATGGGCATAGCCTAGAAAGGCCATTCATTCGGTCTATTCCCATGTCGTCCCTTCCCTTATCGGGCCCGAGTCTTCCATTCTCGCTTTAATAAAATATACACGCGTTGGTCATGTGCAAAACGATCGTTTTGTAACCACCACCCCGCGATACGATCACTTTAATAACTGAAACAAACACAAAGGCTAGCCTCCCTCCCCCCCCTCCCTCTATATGTACTTCTTTCTCTTACCGATTGATCGGTTTGTAACAAATACCCTGAGCACGATCGATCCCACTATGCGTTCCTTTGCGTCCCTGAAAATATCCGCACCACCATCCCTCCATCAACTCGCCCCGATTCAAACGCTTGGATTTCGTCGATTCTCTCAATCCGCACCTTCATCCTCTTCCCAGATCGATGCCTCAATCCCCGATACCAAGAGCCCTCTTCTCGGCTCCTTTCTGAAATGGGCTTCGGGGATCACCGTTGGCTCTGGCCTAGCACTTCTTTGCTGGTCCTCTACTCCCGCTCCTTCTCCCGATTCCAATTTCGCTCTTTTCAAGAAGCCCTTGTTGTCTTTCGCTGACTCGTCAACGGCCGCTGCTGAATCTACGGTTTCTGCATTTCGCAAATTAGCCTTACCTGAAAGCTCATACTACCTCTTTGGAGGTGATGATGATGATAATAATGTCAATTGCCTTCCCTTTCTTGTTGATTAACGATTAAGGAACCTAGTGCGTAATCTTGTGAATGTACTTCTGGAATTATTGATTCGTTACTGCGATTGCAGATGCATTTAGGAGAAAGATTTTCTTCAACTATGAGAAGCGCTTAAGGTTGCGGAGTCCTCCTGAAAAGGTATTCATAATTTTTTGCAAACACGCTGTTTCATTCGCTGCACATTATTTGACTACTTTCAAGAGGGCTATAATTCTTTCGTTCTTTGGCATAGGGCTTAGTTTTCCATGACTATTTATAAATTTTTAAAGCCTTAGCTCTGTCATGTGCTGAATTGCCAAGCAGTTCCGTGAACTTTAAATGCATTATCGATATAAATACTCTGGAAGCTGTAAAATTATTTATATTATTTTGGCATAAATATACTTGTTGTTGGTGTCATTGTCGTCCTTGTTTACATTCATCCCTTGTTTAGCTATTTGTTTAACTCCGCTTGAAAATCTTGGTATATGGATATTTATATTGCTAAATCTGTTTTAGAGTGTCCTGAAATACCTAGATTTTCTTTGAATGTGTGTCATGGTTTCACCTCTCCTTTTCTATACGAGATTAATTGAATTATGTATTTTGGAGTCATAGTGTGAATAGTACTTGGTTATAAAGTTCCACTATGTAATGACCTTTCTTTTGTTCGAATGTAATGACCTTTCTGTACGGTATTATCACTTGTAAAAACGAATTTTGGAAAACAGTACTGTCCTTCAGCCCTGGCATAGACCTGTAGTCTATATGTGTACATGACCTTACAGCCTATACTGTAGGTTGAATCTATCGAAACGTTATTTATTTTGTTCATAGTTTTGTTTTTAAATTTTTGCATGCACGTCCCCTTGACAATGTCTTGTGCCATGCTTGACTGAAGGTTTTTGAGTACTTTGCATCTTTTCGGTCAGCGGAAGGAGAATTATTTATGAAACCAGCTGACCTAATGCGGGCAATTGTTCCTGTCTTCCCTCCATCTGAATCCAACCTTGTCAGAGAAGGATATTTGGAAGGGGAAAGGAGACCTGGAGAGTTACATTGTGATACTTCAGATTTTTTTATGCTTTTTGATATGGACAATGATGGACTCATATCTTTTAAAGAGTGAGTTACTTATTTGTTATTCTTTATTATTACATTATTATTGTTTTAGTTTCCTTTTTCTTTTTTCTATTTTTAGGGGGTGTCAATACAATATTTAGTAAGTTAAGTGCATTGTAGAATTTTGCTTCTTTTGAAGTTTACAGTTCTTATGATTTTCACTTTAACAGGTATATCTTTTTTGTGACACTACTCAGCATCCCAGAATCAAGCTTTTCTGTGGCATTCAAAATGTTTGACATTGACAATAATGGGTTGGTACTAATGCACATTAATATTGTTTAGCCATAAACTGGATGTGTCATTTACACATTGGCATATAAATGCTTATTATTTCTTGTTAGTTTTTGTTGGGTTCTATGATAACAATTTATTATTACTTAATATTTGATACTGCAATATTTCCAAGGAACGATTCCAATTAGGGTTTTACTATGATCAGAGAATGCATTAAACAAACACCGTGCTTCATTATCCTTTCCTCTGATATACACTTGTAAAAAAAAATCTTTCCTCTCATATAATATATATTTTTTATATTAAAAATTATATACACTTATTATATACAATTCTTTGTGACTGATATTTGCGACATAAAATACACCACAACATCAAATCTTTGAACTAATGACATTTTATGGTGTTATTTTATGTGTGATTGTTATTAATTGTGTCTTTTACTCCATTTACTTAACTCTTTAGCCTGTTTTTCTTTCTCCCGTGTCTTCTTCTGCATACTTTGGGCCTTCCATCTCCATATATAGAGAGATAGATAAGGAAGAATTCAAGAAAGTTATGGCTATGATGCGATCTCATAACAGACAAGGGGCTCAACACAGGGATGGGCATCGAACTGGGTTAAAATTCAATGGTTCAGTAGAAAATGGAGGCCTGGTGGAGTATTTCTTTGGTAAACATGGAAAGGAACGACTCCAACATGATAAGTTTTTCCAATTTTTGCGAGATTTTAATGATGAAGTAAGTCCCCTGCCCCTTCTCCACGAATTTTTAATGTAATTGTAACTTATTTTTTAGTTCAATAGTGGCAGATTTGCTTGTTACCATGGGGTTTTGTCCAACCTAAAATTAACAATCCAAACGTAAGTAACCTAAAGGTTGAGATGGTGCTAAAATCAGTGATCTAAAATTGTAGTCATAACTTGTTACACCCCAATAGAAGACCCAAACCACATGACCTATACTCCAAAAGAACTAGTCAATGATACAATTGGAGTCCCATTCGAACTTATAAAGAACAAGAACTTCTCATTCCCAAGCAATGTGGGGATCCCATACACCACCTATCCTTATCCTTATCATATGGAGAATCATATAACCAATAACTGAAAGATAGAGATGAAACATATTTCATTTTATGATTCATCATGGCGCAAATTATAAAGAGAAATTTTGATTGGGACTTTACAACGGATAGATGATGAAAATCAGATATGTATAGAAGCAGTACTATAGCAAGTTCTAACTTCCAAATTAAAACCATAGATGAAGTCACATTCATTTATACATTTGCAATGCCCTTTTTTACCTGAAAATACTTTGTATTTGCTAATGTACATCACCAAGAAAGGAAAAGTATTGCTAATGTCTACCGAGCTAGATAAGATAAGGAATAAAGTAAACATTCAGAATATTAAATGCCAGTGAACAAAGTACATGCACTTATATGTGCTAAATGCATCACCTCAATAGGAAATAAAATTACTGCAAATGTGAAGAAAGTTGGGTGTAAAATGAACAGCTATGGTGTTAGGGAGTGTTCTAATTTAATGTGTATTTATTGTTCTTAGGCTACAATAGTCTTTGTATACTATGATGATCTTTATGTTCTGAATTCAAAGAAAAGCCTTATCTATATTCATTGCCGGCTATAAACAGAAATCCAGACAATTGAAATTCTCTCTCCGTACACTCTTTCATTTTTTTATAAGTTGGCTTGCGATGTTGTTCATGGGCGTTTGATTGAGTGTTTCTTGCACGTATGGGAAGGGAAATGGCTATGTCGAATGCTGTTATTATTGAACTTAAGGTATTTAAGGTAGTAAGAGATGGACAATGGGTGCACATTACTGAAAGAGGGTGGAAGTTTGTGAAAAATCTTCGCTTGGAGTTAGCCGCGGCACGTTGGTTCATCAAAGCGTTGGAGGATTGCTTGAAGGTGGGGGGAGAAGGGAGTTTTATACAGCACATCGGGAAGGATACAGGGGCTTCATAGCACAAAGGTGTTCCAACTCCCAAGGGGCCTTCATGGCTTTGGTGGAATACAAACAAGGGGGTCGCTGAAACTGTATTCTCATTCCTGAAGACAGAGATGAGAGGGGATTGAGAAAACTGGTGGAGGTTTTGAAGGAGGCTGGCAGAGAAGGCTGTTTTGTTGGGTCGGCACCACCAGCGACGACAGCAGCCCCGTATCAACCTTCTGCCCGGTCGTATATGGAGGCTCTGCAGAAACCAAGGTTAGACTATGCTCGAGGACCTGTTAGGCTGGGTGCTAGCTCTGGCCTGCGAGGTGGTGTGGCCGTCTCTGCAGCGGCTCAGTGTAGTGGGGATGGTGGCAGGGGAGCTGTTGGCCTTAATAAGGAAAATTTGCTTCTCTGTCAGAGACGCAATCTCAAATATATGAGTTGCAGAGTAATATTCTAGGTATGATACGGTGCGTTGAGGAGGATAAAGGGGTGGGAAGATACGGTGCGTTGAGGAAGTCAAGGGGGTGGGGATGGGCTTGGGTTAGGGGGATGGGCTCAGCGGAGCGTTTCATAGGGGAAAGTTGGGCTTGGGTCAGGGGGATGGGCCCAACGGAGGGTTTCTTAGGGGAAAGTTGTGTATGCCTGATCCAGTGAGTGGGTCTGGCTTGGTGAAAATCCCAAAATGGGTATGGAAGGCTAAACCCTGAGCTGTAGATTTTGGGAGTTTCGGCGTATTGGGAGGCTTGGATGAGTCTAGCATGACGGTGCCACCACTTGACCTGACAGTCTTAGAGGTTGCACAGAAACTCTCGTCGGTCATCGGTGATCCATCTGGTGGTGCGTCGAAAACGTCACTGTCGCCGTAGGTGGAAGAGGGAGAAATCGTGGATCGCGAAGCCGATAAGGGAAAGGTGAGTGATGTGGTTTGTAATCCGTTTGTGTCTGCGGTTTCTCTGGCTAATGAAGTGCAGTCGATGGACCCAGTTTCTTTGTTATTCAAACCCCTTCATCCAGTTGATCTTCTGCACCCCAAGATGAACATTTACTCTGTTTCGACATTTTTTGGAGATTTACGACATGAGGCTTCTTCTGGAGGAGATGTGGTTCAGGCCACGTTATAGTTGGAATTATATGAGGGGGAAACCTTTGATGAGGATGCAGGTAGCCGGATCCCTATATGCACTCTCCCGTCTCTTGCTTCAACCAAAAATGCCTCAGATTGGGTTTTAAAAAAGGTTGAAGATTTATAGGCATGTTAGGGGATATCTTGTGAAGGGTTTGAGGAGTGGTTTAAGGCTCTTCTTGTTGCCATTGAAGCAGGAAGACCTACGACTTTGAAGTCGGTAGCAAAAAAGGATAGGGAGTTGATACGTTTAATATGCTCAATTAATTATGATAATAAGAAGGCAAGTGTGGGGAGGGACATGTTGAAAGGGAGGGGATCTTGGTCATCAAATGAAACCTAAAATCCTCTCTTGGAATGTAAGGGGGATTACTGATGTCAACAAGCGTCTCTGTATTAGATCTCTCCTCCGTAGCTGGAAAATTGATATTATATGTCTTCAAGAAACTAAGCTGAGTTTTATTGATAGAAGCATCATTCGTAGTTTGTGGGGTTGTGCTTTTGTGGGGTGGAGTTATCTTGCTTCGTTGGGTGCTTTAGGAGGTGTGTTGTTGATGTGAGATAAGAGGGTGGTGTAGTTAGTGGAGGATTGCATTGGGAATTATTTTGTGGCTGGTTCTTTTAAAACCATTGAGGATGGGTGGCGATGAGCTTTTGCAGGTGTGTATGGGCCTAATGTGGATAGGAAGAGAAGGTTTTTGTGGGAGGAGTTGGCGGGTTTGTTTCACTTGTGGGATGTGCCTTGGTGCTCGTGTGGGGACTTTAATATCGTTCGGTTTCCTAGTGAGAGGGCGGTTGCAACTACTTTATTGTGGCTATGGAAAAGTTTTCGGAACTGATTTTTTATCTGAATCTTGTGGATCTTCCATTGGCATGGGTGTTTATACTTGGTCTAACAGTAGAGGGGGTCAAGGTTGGATAGATGTCTAGTCTCTCCTTCGTGGAAGACTCACTATCTGGATTTATGTCAGAAGAGGTTGCCCCGTGTTTGTTCTTATCATTATCCCATTTTGCTTGATTGCGGTGGCTTACTTGGGGGCAGACGTTATTTTAAATTCGAGAATATGTGGCTTGCAGTTGATGGATTTGTGGAGAAGGTTAGGAATTGATGGGTATCTTACTCCTTTTCTGGAACTCCTAGCTTTATTTTGGCAGGTAAACTTAAATCTCTAAAGTTTGATTTAAAGAAGTGGAATAATGAAGTCTTTAGGCATACTGAAGTGCAGAAAAATCTGCTTTGGGATGAGTTGCATGCTTTGGAGGAGGGGGAGGTAAATGAGGAGTCACTGTTAAGGAAGAAGGAGGTAGTGATTGAAATTGAGAAGGTTTTGTTGATGGAAGAAGTTTCTTGGAGGCAAAAATCAAGGGTGCTTTGGTTGAAAGAGGGGGTAGTTGCACTATGTTTTTTCACAAGATTGCTAATTTACATAGGCGCAATAACACTATTTAGGTACTTCATTCTGGTACCAATGTGCTTCACACCCCTGATGAGATTCAAGATTACATAGTATAGTATTATGAAGATCTTCTAACTGAGACAGAGGAGTGGCATCTTAAGTTGGATGGTCTGAATTTTGACCAGCTGGATTTCTATGCAGTCAGCTGGTTGGAGAGGCCTTTTGAAGAAAACAAGGTGCTTCAGGTGGTGAATGGAATGTGTAAAGATAAAGCTTCGGGCTCGGATGAGTTCTCCATGTCTTTTTTTCAAGAGTGTTGGGATATGGTGAAAGTAGAAGTTATGCGGGTATTTCAAGATTTCCATTCTTGTCAAAAGTTTGAGAAGTCCCTAAATGCTACATTCATTGCTCTCATCCCTAAGATAGCCGGTGCTCATGAGTTGAAGGATTTCAGTCCTATTAGTTTGATAGGTGGAATCTATAAAATTATATCGAAGTTGTTAGCTAACCGTATGAGTACGGTGATGGATAAAATCATTTCTAAACCTCAAAACGCTTTCGTTAAGGGACGTCAAATTTTGGACTCGGTTCTGGTTGCTAATGAGTGTTTGGACAGCCGTATAAGGATTGGTATTCTCGGAGTTCTTTGCAAGCTTGATATGGAAAAGGCATGCGACCACGTGTGCTGGGATTTTCTCTTTATAATGCTAAGAGGATGCGGCTTTGGGGATAGGTGGTGTGGATGAGTTAGACATTGCGTTTCGACCGCTTGGTTCTCTATTTTAGTTAATGGCAACTCTTGTGGTTTTTTTTAGAGTTGGAGGGGTCTGAAACAAGGGGATCCTTTTCCTCTTTCCTTTTTGTTTTAGTGATGGAAGCATTGAGTCGTATGGTGGAGGCTGCTGTATGGGTTTTTCTCTCTGGTTTTTCGATGGGTAATATTAACAATGGTGCTACTTCAATCTCCCATTTATTATTTGCGGATGATACTCTCATTTTTTGTGATGCTGACAGTGGACAGATCCAAGCTTTAAGGGCTAACTTATTGTGCTTTGAAGCTATCTTGGGCCTCAAGGTGAATTTGGGCAAGTCAAAATTGGTACTAGTGGAAGATGTGAGGAATATTAACCTTTTAGCGGATTTTTTGGGCTGCAAAGTTGCTTTTCTTCCAATGAAATATCTTGGGCTTCCGTTGGGGGCGTCGTTCAAAGTAAAGAACATATAAGATGGTGTTGTAGAAAAGGTTGAGAAAAGATTGTCAGGTTGGAAGCATCTATATTTATCAAAAGGGGGAAGACTAACCCTCATCAAAAGCACCCTTTCCAACCTTTCTACTTATTATCTTTCTTTATTCCCTTTGCCGGTTGGAGTGACAAACTGGATTGATAAGTTGTTTAGAGCATTCTTATGGGTTGGCATGGGAGAGGAGAATAAATTCCACCTTGTGAGTTGGCATAAGGTGTTCTGCCCGATTGCGAATGGAGGTCTGGGGGTGCGAAATTTGAGTAATTTTAATAAGGCACTGTCACTTATCAAAAAACAAATTTAATAAGGCACTGTTAAGGAAGTGACTATGGAGGTATCAAATGGAAGGGGACTCATTGTGGAGAGAGGTTATTGATTGAAAGTACGGAGGTGATTGGGGGGGATGGTGCTCTAAGGAGGGTAGGGGATCTTATGGTATGTGTTTATGGAAATATATTAGAAAGGGGTGGGACAGTTTTGTAAAACAATCTAAGTTTGAGGTTGGAGAGGGTGCAGGAATTCGTATTTGGTTTGATGAATGGTGTGGTGAGAGAGCCCTTCATTCTATCTCCTGGTTGTTTTCAGCTTGGCTGGAAATCAGCAAGCCGCTGTTTCAGAGATGTTGAGCCATGCTAATGGGTCTGTGCATTGGAATGTTACTTTCATCAGAAATGTACAGGATTGAGAACTTAATGAGATTGCATATTTTTTCATTTTCTTGTATTCTCTGAACTTAGGAGGAAATGCGAGGGATCGAATGTTGTGGAAACACACGGGGAGCAAAAATTTTTCTGTTAAATCTTATTATAAGGTGTTGCATGGCCAGCAGCAATTCCCTTTTCCGTGGAAGAGTATTTGGAGGGCGTTTGTGCCGTCTAAAGTTGCTTTTTTCACTTGGACAGCTGCACTTGGGAAGATTTTGATGATTGACAATGTGAGGAAACGTGGCATGGTTGTTGTGGAGTGGTGTTTCATGTGTAAGAAAAATGGTGAATTGATTGATCATTTACTCTTATATTGTGAGGTGGCTAGGGAGTTATGGGTTGGGGTTCTTAGTAGAGCTGGGTTGAGTTGGGTTATGCCAATGAGAGTGGTGGATTTACTAGCATGCTGGAATAGGCGGCACAAAAGCTCTCAGTTGGCAACGGCATGGAGGATGATTTATTTGTGTATTATGTGGTGTTTATGGATAAAAAGAAATGAGCGGTGTTTTAACGACAAAGAGCGAACTGTTGAGGATATCTGGAAATTGTTTGTGTCTACTTTGCTGCAGTGGTTCTTGGCTACTGTCCTCAAGGGAGGAAATGCTCATGAGTTTTTGTTTTCTTTTCAAGTTTCTAGAATGTAATTAAGTGCTTTTTTTGTATACTTCTTGTGTGCATGGGCTTTGCCTAGTTTCATTAAATAAAGCTTTTCTTACTTATCAAAAAAAAAAAATAATAATTTTAAACTTTGCAAGTGTGATTTGTAAGTGATTGTTGGGAAGGCATAAAACCTAGAAAATCTAAGTGTGCATTTTACTCTTCTCCTCCCTAAAAGAATGATGTTACGTTGATATCAGAGGCGAATAGGATATTGATATTATTTTCAATCAAGTTGTCTTGCTCACTTTATTTGGGGCAATCTTGGGAACGTATAAGTAGGTTGCACATGTGCGTTGCTCTTGAGATTTCCTGATTTCCTGTTTTTAAGTTACCACAATCAATATCATTGTTTTGACTTTCTGTAGATTTTTTTATATTTTCTCTAAATGCTGCCTTCAAGTCGACTGTATGAAGATAAAATTTATTTTGCAGATTCTGAGATTGGAGTTTGCTCATTATGACTACAAATTACGGGGAACCATATCGGCTAAGGACTTTGCATTGTCCATGGTTGCTTCTGCCGACTTGAGTCATATAGGCAGGTTGCTTGATCGGGTTGATGAATTGAACAATGTTTCCCAACTTAGGGATACACGCATTACTTTTGAGGAGTTCAAAAATTTTGCAGAGCTACGCCAAAAACTGAAGCCATTTTCTTTGGCCCTTTTCACTTTTGGAGAAGTGAATGGCCTGTTAAGAAGAAATGACCTTCAACGAGCTGCCTCACATGTACGATACTTGTCCTTGTTGATTTAATTCTTCTTTTGTGGCTCTATTTTGTGACTTTCATTTGAGTTCATTTTGTAGGAAGGCCTCTGCATCAGTAGTCTTGAAAACCTTGCTTAAAATGAGTAGCACGGTGCTTTCTGTTAATTACTACCTCATTTTGTACAACACCCAATACGATTGTGCATGATGAGCTCCTACTGTTGGATATCATCGTGGAAGTCCATTTTATTAAATTATCAGGCTGAGATGCTCCCATAAAAAGGGTGGGGGGACTTTTTAATAACTGTGGGTGCTTAACTTTTGGCTTAAGCCCGCGACACCTGAGCATGGAATTTTCAAAAAATGCATGAAAGAAAGTTATCCAGATTGCACATATTGAACCCATCATTTTTCCTTTTTATCATGTGGTCTTAGGATATTTGGACAATTCATTAAGAGCCATAGAAAACTAAAATTTGCAGAATGCACAGAAAGATTTCCTACAATCTCGCATTTTTTTTTTAATCCTTACTGCTAAATGTATGTACTGCTTTGGTTCAGATTTTCTGCAGTAATTTTTGTTCAATAGCCTTCTTTCCTGTTTCCTTCACTTTAATGGCATTATTTATGCAATATCAGGTGTGCGATGTACCCCTCTCTGATAATGTGGTTGAAATCATTTTCCAAGTGTTTGACACAAACAGTGATGGAAGTTTAAGCTACGATGAGTTTGTGAGAGTTTTATGCAATAGGGAAAGGGATATTGCTCAACGTGTGGCGGAAGGAATTCCAGGCTTTTTTTTCTTGTTGCCAGAACAGTGCAAATAATTGCTCCCCTTCGCAGGTTCTTTCTTGATGCATGCATGCTGTGTCTGGGTGCAGTTTACTCAATAGTCAATAATCCTTCTGATTGCTTGAAGGATCACGTGTTGTAAATAGATAATTTGTATTATTAGTGTTGACAGTCGTCAACTCAATATCTACCTGGGTGAGCGTTGAAGGATGCTTTCTGATAGCTGGAAGGCTCGAGGTTGTTGCAAATCAAAACAGGTAGGAGGTGACTAAATTCTTAGGAATTGTTTGGATCAGACTATGAACTCTAACAATGGAAGTATGCTACATTTTGTATCACAAAGTACATAGTTTTTTCAGTAAGAATTGTTCGAATGTAGGAGGATGAGGTTATGCATTTCAGCTTTTGTTGCCTATTTATGTTTTTGCTCCATTTTTTTTCCTGTTTGTTCGTTCGTCAACTGAATTAACTTTATCAAGACGCAACACCCTCCAATGGGGGGAGAGTAACGTAAATGGTGAAGTCCATTATTGACTGATAATCTTTGTTCTTTCTACTTGCATCTCTTGTTTTTATCATCTTCATTGACCAATAACATATCACCACATTTCCTAAACCAAAATCTACCCTTATATAAATAAACAAATCCAATCATTCAGGCAGAAAAGGAAAATCTAATTGAGAAATTCAGTTCCCTTAAAAAACACCACTTATTCGATACATATCAGGGGCCAATATTCTGTGGTGTGGGATTATATTAATTTCTATACGTTGAAAAATCTAAAGTTAAATTTACAGCCTAAAGGTATTAATCAATGTGGTGGCGTGGTGCCCCTGCGGCTTTTGTGTATTTTTCTGTTCTTGTTTCTGAAATGTAATTGACACGGAATTTTAGAATCTTATTTTATTTGTTGGAAGAAAAGAAAAATAATGACCCAGGTTTTAATAACTTCACAGGATGGAGTTTTTGGAAAATTCTGAAGTATTGTAAGCCAAAAAAAAAAAAAAAAAATTACAAGAATCTGATATTCCAAGTATTTCAAGATTAGAATATCCAATTGCAAATAACCCTCTATTTCAATAAAAAAAAAAAATGCACTTATAACTAATACATATTGACATAAAAATTTGTATAGAGATGAGATGTTCTCGAGCTTATGTGTTGAGCAACTCAAATCTTTCACGCAATTATCAACTCATACAGTAGCCGTTTAACCATAAAATAAGTGCAGTTTTACTAGATTTCAGCGTTATTTTAAAGGCTCGTTTGATTATATAAATTAAATAAGATGAGATAAAAATTAAAAATTAAATAAAATATTATTAAAATATTATTTTTATTTTAAAATTTAAAAAAATTGAATTATTTATTATATTTTATGTAAGAATTTATAAAAGTTATAATAATTATATGAAATGAAATGAAATACTCAAATCAGGCCTAAGGCTTTTATACACATATTGCTTATGTGGTATGATTTGATTTGAAATATATATTTTAAACTTTTATAAATAAAATTTTACTATTTAAGTGATATCTATACATTGATATGAAAATAAAATCAATATAAAGATGCATATAGCTTTGACGTGCTTTCAGTGTCTATCTTAGTTTTTGTTTAGACAGTGAATTGAAATGCGATGAATTAAGATGAAAGTTAAAATTTGAATAAAATATTAATTTTTAATAATAATATTATTTTAAAATTTAAAAAAATTAAATTATTTATTATAATAATCAGATAGATAAGATTATATAAGTTAAGATGATGATCAAATCTAAATCCTGGGAGCTAATCGCGGACGATAAAACCCGAAAAGAGGGTTACTTGCTCAACTCGAATTAAAAGCGGACTTCTTGTCCTCCTCCTTGGTTACTTCTCACTCTTCCGGAGCACTCAATTATTTATTTAGTTATTTATATTCGTGAAAAAAGAGAGTTTTTTTTTTTTTGATAAAGTGAAAAAAGAGAGTTGATCATTCATATATAAAATAATTTAGGGTTTTCTATCTGATCCCAAATTATACATCATCGTCTTCCCCTTCTGCTGTTAAAATTGTGAACATGGAGAAAACCAGAAGAGCATCCCATGCCGGTTCCTGGTACACTGACAATCGTAAGTCTTTCTTACAAATTCATTTGCTTTTTACTGACAATCGTAGTGTGATGCTATCGAATTTTGGATGGTTTTCTGGGAAATTAATTGAAAATAATTTTTCTTTTTTTAGTTTCACCTCCAGTAAGATAAATGTCCGTTGGAGTAGTAGAGTTGAGTGCCTTATCAGATAGCATGAAAAGATTGAAAATTTATAATTTGGTTGAAAGTGTTTTTAGTTTACCATTAAGGGTTTGTAAAAAGTTGTGCTTCTGGTTCAAAAACCGCTTTATGATCCAAGCAAATTGGGTGATGAAAAGATGAGTAATTTCTTTTTTTGATAGGTAAAAGAAAAGTTAAAAAAAAAATAATGGAAGAGAAGCAAATGAAAAGCTTTCATAAAACCTCTCGCAGAATTGAGGATGAAGTTTCTTCTCGCAGTTTTCATTCTTTACGCGCCAGATAATGAGTTAGTAACCGTGACAAGTTTAAACAATAAAATCCCAATTGTTTTTAACTTTCTTTTTTTTGAAATGGAATTTTAACGGATGTATTAAAATTTTAATGTGTGCTTGAAAGAAACCCAGAGAGCATTACGTATTACTGGTTTGTTGCCCGTTAGGGTAAGCAGTGCTGTGTAATAGTAACTTGTTAATTCGGTTACTTCAGTGTAACAATAGTTGATATTGTGTTTCATAAACTGTAACTTGAAATGCATGGTAACTATCAGGATTAAATAAATTTATATCCTTTATTTATTTTTCCATTTTTATTTATAAAAAAGATTATCATAGAGTTGAACATCACCATACTTTATTATTTTCATATTCTCAAAGTAGTTCAGATATATAGTCTCACTTTATTGTAGTGATATATCTAATATTCTTACTATACGAGTGACATGCGTGGAGATTTGATGATTCATACACAGAAGCCAACCATGTTCAGAATTTCTTCCACTGTTGTGAATTTGCATGCAGAAACATAGATTAGTAGATGCCATAGTGACACTAAGAGGAATAGTTTCTGCATCCGTTCACCATTACAAAAGATTAAACATTTTCTTAAAGCTATCCGGAAATCTTGTGTATGCTTTGTTTAAAGAACTTTGTATACACTTGTCAACATTTTGGCCAACATCCTTGTAATTTTTTGGAAAGTGCTTCTGATATTTCTTTCGCTTTTCAGCTAAGAAATTAGCAGAAGAGCTTGAAGGCTGGCTGGCGGCATCTGGCGTGGACAAATCTCCTGATGTCCGAGGTGTAATTGCTCCGTAAGTTATTATGGACCTCTAATGCCTTGTTTCTTCAAGTTACAAACAACTGTAATGTTTTCCATTGATTCCTGGTACTGGACCCACAGTCATGCAGGTTACTCATATTCAGGTCGTGCTGCAGCCTATGCATTTGCGAACATAGATCCGACAAACATGTCTGTTTTCTTCCAGCTCACTCCCTCTCTTTGTATCTCCTCCTGTTGCTTTAGCTCAATTTCTCCACCTGTGTTGAACCTGTAATTTGAAATTTCACGGCATGAGGGATCGTGTGTAATAGCCGGATGGCCCATAATTTTACCTAATAAGATTAATTATTTGGAGATATTAAATAGCTGTCTGCCCTATTAGTTGCTAATATCAAAATGCTTATAATTCCAGTTTGCGGGTGTTCCTTCTTGGCCCCTCTCACCACTACTACACTCCAAAATGTGCTCTTTCAATGGCCACAGTTTACAAGACTCCCATAGGGGACCTACCTATTGATTTGGAAGGTATTGTGATGTTCATTTTTAGATATAGGTAACTCATTGTGTTCTTTGAGAATTGTGAGTTATAATGAGTTTTAAGAAAACATTCAATATGCGTGTATCAAAACTATGGAGAACAATTTGTTTTTATTTGTTGTTGAGTTGATCCACACACGACTATTTTTGAGTTCCTTAGTTCATTTTTGCTTGAACCATAGTTTTTCATTACAATATATTGTCATTCATTCATGATTTCGCATTATGAAATTAATATTTGTTTTCATCTATCAGTCAATGAGGAGCTAAAAGCTACTGGAAAATTTGAAATGATGGATATTCGCATTGATGAGGCTGAACATAGCATGGAAATGCACTTGCCATATCTCGCTAAAGTATTTGAGGGGTATGCTTCTATATATACAAGTTCTATAATTATCTTTGTTGAAGCTTACTTTTGATGATACATAACAGGCACCAAGTGAAAGTTGTACCCATTTTGGTTGGCGCTCTTAATGCTGAGAATGAAGCCATGTATGGACGGTTGCTTGCCAAATATGTGGATGATCCAAATAATTTTTTTTCCGTGTCCTCAGATTTTTGTCATTGGGGTTCTCGGTATGTCTTTTATAAAAATTCACTAACTTATTTGTTCCTTTTATGTACACGAGTTCAAGTTTCTCCAAGATGTTAGTTTGCAAAATGTTTTTAATTTTGTTACTCTCTTTAATTGTCACTTTGGGACATACACATACGCATGTGCATTCACATATATGTGCTTGTATACGATGAATGGGAAGTGCTTGACGCCATCAACATGAGGTTGTGCATTAGTTATGTATGCCCTTAGTAATTAATTCGGATCTTAGAGTTATGTTAAACTTGGTTTGTGAACTAACATAAAGAAAGGGAAAAAGCAATTCGCTGGAGCAAAATGATTATTTATTTATTTGAATCTGTAGATACTCTGGATCACCGAGTCAAGTGACTAAAGCAACTAAAGCGACTACTATACATAGAGCTGGAAGCTGCACTGGTGGAAGGAAAAGGAACTAAAATCCAATCCCACAAATAATTGTTCATGGAACTACTCAAGATTATTAGGACCATCTTTCCTAGAATACAGAATGGAGATGGATGATTTTTAGATATTGGTTTTGGATTACTGAATATGTGCATGAAGTTGGGGCCAATACCCTTTAGCTTGCTTGATCGGTGTAATTGGATATTCTATCTGTACATGACTTTTCCATTCCATTGTCAGGTTCAATTACACTCACTATGAGAAGAAACATGGGGCCATATACAAATCTATTGAGGCCTTGGACACGATGGGCATGGATATAATAGAAACAGGAGATCCAGATGCATTCAAACAATATCTGTTGGAATACGAAAACACCATCTGTGGACGCCATCCCATCAGCGTTTTTCTTCATGTAAGTGCCTCAGTTTTTTTTAACAGCCACGAAATGTCTTGAAGGAAGCTTTGAGCCATTTCTAGAAGCTAAAATGCCTGGCATTCAGAAAGAATTGGCCATCTTGTTAAATAGTTCCGCAGATTTAAATATTTTCCCGATCTTCATGTTGCATCTGAGTCTGCTTAAACCTGTATCTATTTTTTCTTTTACTGCATCTTGTCCTTTTTCTCATGTATCTGTAAATTTTATCAGATGCTGAGGAACTCCTCGACAAAGATAAAGATCAAATTTCTCCGATACGAGCAGTCTAGTCAATGCAAAGGTATGAGGGATAGCAGTGTAAGCTATGCATCTGCAGCAGCAAAGGTGGATGCTTGAAGCTCAAGAATTGCTGATTTCTCCCATTAAAATATTTGATAAATTTAATTTTCGTTAAATTTCCTGAATATTTAACACAATCACGTGCAAGAACCAGCAATTGTTGGGTAATCCTTCCCTGTTTATATACTTAAGGCAGATAACAGATCATTCTGCGAACCTGTTTCATCATCTTTTGTTGCACGTGATACATTGAGTTAACCTCTTTTATATATATATATATATATATATATATATATATATATATGAGTAATGCTAGAGAGAAGCCTTTATAGCAGTGCACACTTTGCACTTACTGTGTGGCTGCTTATAGTTGATTGTTCCCAACACTTACTTGGAAAGATGTGTGGTCTAGATGATGTCACATCATGTGTGCAAAATGGATGTTCCCAATAGTAGCTTCTATCTATATTTATTCATTTTTATTGGTTGCTAAGTTCGTAATGTTACTCGAGCTCAAACTGGATTATGTGGCACACATTATGTGTGACTTGCTATGGTTATGACCAGGAAAGAAATGATGAGATTATGACATTATGATGAGGGCGTGCTTGTAATAAAATTATAACGGTTGGACTGGACTTGTGGGCGGCAGGTTATGATGTGGACTTGTTAACCTCAACGATGATGATTTCGGGACAGCGGGGTTTTTTTTACCTCACCAATATTATCGTCAAGAAACGTTAGACAGCGCATTGGATCAACGGGCTTGCTCACAGGATTAAGAATTTGAGCACATGGTGATGTTGGTGGGAATCAGTGGTATTACATCACGAGTATTGTATAATTTCGTGGTAAAAAAAAAAAACAGAGATAGGTTTTGTCTGATGCTATGCCTCGAATTCCTGCAATTTATGCCATGATTTTACGAGCTATCACAAGGGGAAAGGACTTCCTTTTGTGCTGTTGAGATGGGATGATTGTGCGGAAAAACTCATTAGACAATTATTCATCTTTGAAAATTATGTTTGTTCCGTACAGGCAGATGTCACCCACCGTAACTTTAGGAAAATGATAGGTTATTACTTTCATACTATCTATTTATTACTCTTTTTGTATTTGATTTTTTTTAAAAAATTTTTATTTTATTTAATGGTTAAGGAAATAACTATCAGTAAAATTATATATTTTTTTTAATTTTTTTTAATGATTAAGAATGTTAAAAAAATACTTAAAAAAAAAATACAATATAAGTAATAAATGATTAGTAAATAGGTAGTAACTACCCATAACTTTAACGTTAGAGAGCAATTATTATAGTTCAGATGTAGAGCCACAAATACTCAATGCTCAGATCACACAGCTGTTTCTATGTACAACACCCAACTTTTTTGTTTCTTTAGTCAAGGATGGGGGACTTTCTCAACTATCGAATTCCGCAGGCACGCCGGTGGCTGATCCGTTATCAACCAATGGCCGCATGCCCCAGTTATCTCCAACCTCCAGGGGTTCAAAAACGTTAACCCCGCCATCAGTAAGACCCACGGCAAACTGGGTTGGTTTTTGTGGATGCGCAGCAATAGCAATCGGGTAAACATCGGGACTGCAACACCAAATAGATGAATTTGTAAATGTTTTGGTCGAGATCTGTCTCAAGTTTTTGTGGACTAATCATCAGCATAGGCTCAAGTATTACTCTTGAAACAAAGAAGTTAGAACTATATGGGGTAAAGATATAGAAATAAGATATAATGAAAAACAAGCAAATTAAAGCTTGTGATAACAATAAACCAAAAATCATGACAAAAGTTCAGCAGCTCACTGGGGAAAGTGCAACGTGTTTTAGGTGAGAAACATTTGCAATGGCTACATATTACTGGTCATTATTTCATGGGAGATAGATTAAGTATAAAGTTTTCATGGAAAATCTTGTGCATACATGAACTGATAAGCAGGATATAACCAGCATGTAGCAACGAAGGTATGCCTTGGGACACTGTTAGTAAAGATCGGTTAATGACTTATACAGAATACCTTGTATTACAAGGAAGGTAAGCGGTAGGATTAATCCGACAACGCAGCTCAAGATTTGAAGCATCGAAAATGGCCACACTTCCATCCACAAAGGTGGCGTACACCATCTGGCTATCACACGAGAAAGTTGCATCGGAGATGGGTGCAGAAAATTCTCCTGGAATCCACTGTATATAATAATAATAAAATATATTCAGACATTTTGTTTTGTCTCCTAAAAAGCACAGTGTACAAGCAGCAAAGACCTGCTTATTTTATGAGAGAGAGAGAGAAACAGAGCAGCAACCTGCTTAACACAGACTAATTCTCTTGCTTCATATATTCCAAGATGAGTTTTGTGCATGGCAAGGAAGTGGTTCTCATCCCGATGGAACTGGACATGGGTGTCTGATGGCGATGCTAATTTTCCACCAGGCATCTGAAAGAATATGCCTTTTTGTTTTTCCCATGACACATTCCACACACAGACCTGCATAAGAATGGACCTTGTAATCCATGGAGTTCCCACTAGAGTTGGGTTGATTTCAAAAACATTCAGAGACAGTAAAAAAGTCACTTTCCCCTGATTTAGTTAGTGATGATCATTAGTTTTCATGTCATTCCCTCCCTCAGTACACATACTGGAAAACCAATCATCAGGAGCAACACGAGCCCAAGGCACCAAAGGAGAGAATTTTGGGGGGTCAAAAGGAGAAAAAAACTATAAGCCTTGTCTCAAGTACTGGTACTGATTCAAGATATGCACAGCACGACATATCAAATACTAACCTGAGCATCTGCACCAGAAGAAATGAGTACATTCAAAGCACTAGAGAATGCAAGTCCAGTAACTCTTTCAGAGTGACCCTCGAGTTTGCTTTTAACCTGCATGAATGGACCCAAAAGCTTGCCTGGATTAACATTTAAAACAGTATGGTGCATGCATTAATCTTCAATAAATACCTTATTTGAGCGGACGTTATAAATTAAAACCAAGGAATTGTCCATCCCAACAGCAATTATATTGTTATCTTGAGGGTGGAAAGCTAGACATGTCGCCGCAGGTGGCGGGGACATGATAGTCATCATTGTCTGTTTATCAACAAAGTTTGAGAATACGATCAGTTAGATCCCTCATTAGTTGTGCATAATTTAACACTTATAGACAAGCATTTTATATAATAACAGATGGCAACAAAAAGAAAATCCACTAGAATGCACAGATTTCATTTATCCAGCTTCCTACTAACCTTAAATGTTAACATGTTGAACAGGGAAATCATTCCTCCAGACGCTGACATGAGATATGAATCATTCTTGGACAAAGCAAAACAGGGTACAGCATCTTCTTTGTTGGTGCCTGTAAGGTCATTTCTCATGAACTGTAAGCCACTCTTTGGTTGCCACAATTGAGGGTGAACTTTGTTTGTCGCCTAAATTCAATATCGCACCACAATGAAGCTATCAACTATATTTTGGGATTCAAATTTCAGGCAAAACAAAAACCCCAAGCGGCATCCGTACTATTAAGAGTCTCCTTTTTACCTTGCCACTCAAATTACGGTCATTTTGTTGCCATTTCCAAAGTAGATGAATGGCGTTTGAGGCCAAAGCCAAAATGGCACTACCTGAATTTGTGTAGATCAGTCTTGAGATCTGCAGTTGTCATAAAGGAATGTTTGTTAGTAATCAATTATAAACAACCCATCTAAATAGGGCTTACAAAAATAAATCAAATTCCACTAGGATTATATTTTCATTCCATTTAATACTCCTTAAGTTTCCTGGAGTCCTCCATTTCTGGTCTTTTCAAAAACCATCCTTAGTACCTTAAAATAAACCATGCAACTCATTCTACCATGTCATGGCATTGTTATCTTTTCATTTATGGGCAGAGACATTGTTCTACTGGATTGAGGTTCTTTCCTTGTGATTAAATAACATACATTCCTTATTGAACCTTATAATTATAACTCATAGTTACGTGGATGCCCTTTCCCTAAAAGTCAATAATGTGCATATTCACTTTATAAATATCATTTCTCAATCTGCTGAATAGTGATTCTCTAGTTTATCTTGGGTGATTGAATTGGGAGGTCTGATTTCAAATGATTACGGATCATCATGATATGATTGTACCAGTTATGCTTCCTATATCTGCCATCAGCATAGATATCCTACAAATTGGACTGGTGCAAAATCTTAATCAGCAATAAACTCCTATGATCACTACCTGCAACAGCAGAAAGTGTTTTATTTCCCAGAGAAGGTATTTCGGTTATTAAGATAGCTATAGGAGAGGACAATATATGCAATCTTTACAGTTTGTGTTCTTTTATTTTTAACAGATTCTTAACAAACAATTGGCATGTAAATGAATAGAGCATGAAAAACTCTCTAGTGTAGACAGCAAGATTTCATTATTTTTGTGCATTTTATAGCTTTTATCACATTTCACTAACTTGAAAATAAAGGTCACATTAACATTTGACCGTGGGTATGTCTTGGTAGGAAAAATACTTAACTACGCCAATTTGATAAAATTATTTTCATTTTCAAAGAAGAGGAGAGAGTAAATATGATAAACTTATAATAAGGAATTTTCAAAAAGAAAATAAAAGGAAAAGATAAAGAAAAACACAAACTGAAAAGAACTTGAAAAGAGCATAAAAACGTCAACATTTTCAATCTAGAATCATAATATAGGTAGGGCAATCTGCAAACATTTTTTGCCCAGGCACAGTCAGCAATGAACAATATAATGCCACATAGAGAAACGAGGAAGACTGTAAAAATAAATGATGACTAGAAGAGAAATTGGTTAAAGGGAATGCCATACTTTCTCTGTCTTCACATGCTCAGGGAGCCGCAAGGACTGGCACTGAGAAGCACTGTTAATTTCAAAGAACTTCTGCTTTGATTTGTTGAAGGCTTCTCCAGTAAATTTAGATTGCATGACATCCATGTTTTTTGCATTCCCATCCTACAGAAAGGAATTTTTTACTTATCTTTTATGGCACTTTATAAGTGATTGATAGGATATTTATGGGGTCATGGATGGAAGTAAGTCCCATTTGAAAGTCATGATGGTGTGGAAAGAGGTTGGATTCAGACATATCTGTGTATGTTATGAGCATGCTCAATTAGATATAACTTAAGTCTTAACTAAACTCTTCAATGAGAAACTCACTATGTTGAGACATCCATCTGCATCTTCAGCACTAGCAACAACTGTAATTGGATTAACAGCAAGCTGCATGAAACTAAAAGCATCAGGTGGAAAAATACTCTACCAGAATCAACAAGAATAGGTTTAATATGCCGACCTTCCTGAAGGTTTCAGTGAGAACCCGAGAGGCATCTCCAGAACAGTTTTCTAATGTATGGAACATCTGAGGACCATAATCAGTTGCCAAGATCTTGATTCTATTTTCATTTGCAGTAACAGCCAATAATGTGCCCTCCTTGTTGAAGCATATATGTGGATTTGCCTAAATATCAGATAAGATTTTCATGTACAACTTAGATCATCATCATTCTTGTTTGGTACATGTATGAGACTTAACCATCAGGACTACTTTAACGAGTAAGATCTGTAAAAAAATCAAGACACCACTGAAGAACGTACTGGGAGGCCTCCATCTGCATCAATAGTTGTCAAAAGCTCAACATTGTCCATATCCCAAAATTTAATCATGTGATTGTCACCAGCAGCCAAAAACTGGTTCCTGGTTGTAGTGAATTGCACAACAGACAAAGGGCATTTACCAAGTCCATGGTAAACTCTTTCTGTAGTGCCTTCACTTTCGTTCCATTCAACAAGGAATGACTGCCCATCTTTACTGGTCCCACATGAAAAAAGCCTAGAAAGGCAATCCATGACAACAACATTAGTTTCCTATAAAAATATGAATAGCACACAAAAGTCCAGTGGCCCAACAGATCAAACCTTTTATCATCAGCACTATAAGCCATTTTGGTGCACCCGAGACCTGGTGCGTCATAATCAACTCTGACTCCCAAGTTATCATATAAATGGACCTTGATTTTACCATCCACAGATGTTGAGAAGAAAAACTAAGTGGCATAAAAGCACAAAAAGAGTTGAATAATATTAGAGGAAACCAAAGGTACATCAAAGAAACGAAAATCTAAATACTGCCACAATCAGTGACAGCAGCTAGAGTATTTCTTACATGAATATCTTCCTTGGCGTGAGGACATATAGAATAAACAGGAGCATCATGACCATCAAAAGTGAACTGTTTCGTTCCAGTAACCACGTCCCACACCTGAATAGCAATGACTTGTCAGTTTCTCTATCACATAATAATATACATCTCCAATAATAAACCAACCTTAGTTGTCTTGTCATCTCCACATGTTATGACCCAAAGTTGCATGTGAGGGGCAGCAAATGCTAGATCATTTACACCACCAACATGAGCCTCGATCTAATTGTGTAATGTTAAGCGTTAGATTTAAAATAAAAACTCTCAACATGGAAGATTGAAAATCAAAACAATTTTTTTCAAAGACCTCCAATTCCTGCTGGACATCATGTCCACCATGATAAGAAAATAACTGCAGAATATGCTTTGAATAAGCAACCCCTGATCAAATGAAGATACTAGGGATTATCAAGAGAAAAATAAAATCAGTGAATACTAATGTAGAACCATTAGGACTCCACAAAGCACTTACCAAATAAAGAACCATTAGGACTCCACAAGATACGATTGACAGAGACACGCGAATTGTTTAACAGAGCTGCCTGAATGTAGTTGAGATCAGTTCAGATTTTAGATCACGTCATCAAAAAAGAGTTTTTCTATTACACTATCATAATCCAGGAGTTGTACCTGGAATTTCATTGAGCATGCTCCAATATCCCAGACCTTAAAATTTATTGAAACCAACTTTTCCTCAAAAGTTAAATCCCACAGCCCTATGTCACCTGTAGAAGTTCCAACTGGAAAAACATGTTTGTAGAACTCATGAGTAAATTTCAAATCGAAAGACAAATAGTTATCACAAATACTTGATCCGTAAACGTGTATAACAGGAATAAAACTTTCATATAAGTCAACCTAGCAGAACATTCTCCTGGAAAGGATGAAAATCCATGCTCACTGGTGATGATTCCTCATCCAATGTCCTAACAACAATCTTGGGCAAGTCATCTGGTACAAACACTGAGCTGTGACTTTGACCAGGATGAGTGACAGTAGAAGTTGCCTACACACACACACACACGAATGCCTAGGTCAGAAACAAGCTTTTTTTCACCTCAACACGGAAGATTTGATGCAGCTCACCTTATCCAAGGTGCTAAAGGGTCTTCCTGTGAACATCATATCAGAATCCTTCAGAAGCTCTATAGCTTTAGCTAAAAAGGGGTAACCAAGGGTGAAAAAAATAGTACGTGTAATGTGTGTAAAACTTGAACTAAATATGATTTCTACTCGAAAACTATGCAAGGATTAAATCCTCTACCTGAATTAGTTGGCGCACCATAACAGATGGCTCCAAAAAAAGCAGGTTGTGTTACAGTAGATGCGCTAGAAGTCCAATTGTCAGAAGTTGTTGAAGCTGGACATGATGTGGCTTGAGAATGCTATAACATAGAAGTGGGAGCATTCTTAGAAGAATGAAAATGGTATGAAAAATAATTCATCGGTTTTGATTACCAACTATAGAAGAATCAATTGGACAATCAAAGGGGAAAACTTCCCAAAAAAACTCCAGTTTTCAGTACAGATCTTACCAGTGAAATGCTCTCAGTTGACTGGGCAAATGAAAAGTCCTGTTGAGGTTGACAAACATGATCCACAAAAAGGGTTTTTATATCTGGATTAGGATGACGATCTTCACAATGTGTATGCTGCCAATTCAAGCTGTTAATTACAACCAATATCAGTTCTCTCAATGAATGACAAACTTTGCTATTAGTATAAACAGTATCCGAGTATCAAAGAAGCGGAACAGGTCTAACCAAGTGACATACAAATAACAAGTCGAAGAAATTGATTAGAAGTATTACCTTTGATTAATGAGACGGCGCAACCTCTGACTTTTGATGCTGGGAAACTCCAGTTTGCCACAGAAAATAGGATTTGCCTCAATAATTTTCTTGAGTTCATTCATCAACACTGTTCTTGCAGACTTTGTATCTCCATATCCGGAAAGTGATTCATGTTGCCTATTGTACCCTCACAATGAGATAAAGATCATCTGAGCATCTATAGTTATCACATCTGAAAACAGAGCTATTAATTAAGTCATACCTTATATCATCAAATGTTAAAAGCAGAGTCATTTCTTTGAACAGCTCCTCATGACCTGGAGCAAAAGCTTTCAAATTCTTCATGAGGATATCCAATGCCTTTCCACGATCATTACTACAAAAGAATCAACCAGTTTTTCATGTTGACACAAGGTCTAACGTGGTATTTACATGAAAATGACAAAATAACATGACAAGCTTACTTGTCAAGTGCCTCGAGAAAACTTTGCTTCCTGATTTCAAAATAAATCTTGGTTGAGTACCTATTGTCTCTGACATTTGTAAAACCAGAAAGATACCGCTCAGCTTCATCCCAATTCCCACTATGCACCATGTCCTCAAAATATTTCATGTCAAAGTAAATTCCACTTTCGCGCTCAAGCCTAATTTAACAGAAAAGTAAAATTAACAAGCAGCAACTTGCTGGTATAAAGTGTGGAGAGAGAGAGAGAGAGAGGCCTACATGCGAGTAGTTTCTTTGAAACCTTCCTCTTCCAAAAACTGCAAGATTAAGAGGACAAGCTCTTTGATGAGAGTAGACATCCCAGACGTTCCTTTCTGGTCTCCAAAACCTCCCAGTACCACCAAACGATTCAAATTCCCCCTTTAAGAATAAATATATCTAATATGTGGGTGTGTGTCTGTCTGTCAGTGTGAACGCCAGATTTTTTTTAAAGGAAAAAAGGTAGAGTCCATATCCATTTGGCTGCCGACGAAAGTTAGGAAAAGAAAGAAAGACCAAGAACAGAAGAGAACAAAAGAAAACCGGAAAAACAGAAGAAAAAAAGATGAAAAGTTCTCCAATTAACTGGGCTTCTTTGTTTCCCAAAACTGTAGCAGCAAAAAAAGAATTTATATGGAAAAAAAAAAAAAAAAAAGCTTCATTGTTTCCCTGGCAACCAAATGGAGAATACAATCCCTTTTAAACACAGATAACGAAGCAAATAAAAATAAATGACATCTAATTCAAACGGAGACCTGATTTCTGTTAAGGGATCATTATTTGAAATTATAAACAGATGAAAATGATAAAAATGAAGTGCTGTTCGGTTCTAAAAACAAGGAAAAATAACATAGTTATTAACTCAACATTGAATAGAAGTCTCAAAAGCAGTTTATCAAATGAAGCGCAGGAATTTGCACAGAGAACAATCAATAGAAAACAAAAGAATCCAAATTGTATTCTTTTCCGCTTGTCATCCTCTATTTTTTTGGCGACCAAACAGGTCTGGATTAAGCACATCTCGACATTAGTATCACCGGAGTAATTGCAGTTATAAGTTATAAAAGACACTTTTAGAACAGATAATTAATGAACTCGAGTTATTGAACCATGATACTACTTGATCTAGAAACAAGTTTTTTATGAGAGAATCTCTCTCTCTCTCTCTCTCTCTCTCTGGTAACGGCCATACAAAATTTCCATTTTAAAAAGAAAGATTTTTTCCTTTCATTTTCTCAGAAACTAAACAGAGTATAAGGCTCTTGATCATGCCTAGATTGCCCATAGTCAAATCAAAACAGGCCAAGATAAGCTAAATTGTCTTCACCAGCACATTCGGATTAAGGTTAGGACTCTCTGAGAACAACCAAAATAAAAATCCCAAAACCTCGGAATATCTTACCGCTACAACTTTACCAAACAAAGTATCAGTATCATCGAGATGAATGCAAAATTAGTACGCTCAAGAAAAATAAAAAAACGCAAAATCTAGTACCACCTAGCAAAGATGTCGATGGTGGTTTCTCCATACGATACCCATTTCAATCCGATCATCCTAAAAATTGAGTAAAAAGCTCCCTAATTACTTGGAAAAAGGGTCTAACGATGAATTAATCTAAGAGAAGTTAAAGAAGAAACGAAATGATAGAGAAGGCTTAATTTATTTATTTACTTGCCATCAAAAGGGTTCTGATCGTCAAGAAAACAACTTCTTTAAATAAAAAAGGCTTAAAATTCATAAGAAGCAATGATTTAAGCAATAGATCCAGGTTCTGATAAAAACCAAAGGGCTAACTTAGAGGAAACAGATTATTGGCATTAAGCAAAGCAAAGCTTTAACCTCCCCCCCAACCCCCCCGCCCCAAAAAAAAAAAAAAAGAAAAAAAAGGGAAATCGAGAAAAAGGTTTGTGACAAAGCTCACCTGAAGGATCAAGATTCAAGAACAAGATAACAAGGTATTTGAGAAGCACAGTCAAAAGATTGAGAGATCGTAAAAAGTTTTACTGCCAGCTTTAGTGAAAGGAAGCTTTGGCCTCGTTTTTCTCTCCGCACTTTTCTGTCTCGTCTGTCTCTCTAATCAGCACTGTAAAGTGCAGCGGAAAGAGGACAAGTGCTATGCGTGATATTGACGAGAAGATAAGTACTCTCACTTATATACAAAAAAACCGAAAATTAGAACATAAACATGGAGAAAAGTGAGTGATAAGCCATTGTGGTTATTTGCGCCCGTTACGTCACGTCCAATAGAGCCTAGACAATGGGTCCCAGGGGAGGTAAACTGGTCCCGTATCTAAAAGACACCTGGGAGCTGACAAACGAAACAAACTATGGAAAGATTTAAGTTGTGTTTAGCAAGTAAATTAATTCAAGAGTAATGCTGGGCAGCACATCCTTTCAGAATTTTTTTTATTTTTTTATTTTTTCTTTCAATTCAACACGCTGCAGCAAATATTTTTCTTTAATTCAAACAGTTTATTATTATCTATAAATTATATATTATTATTTTGGACCAATATTTAATCTAAAAAAAGTGTAGCGATGATTTTAAATATATTTTTTTTGTTTTTTTTATTTATCTTTTCTTTTAATATTTTTATATAGTTTTAAATATTTTTAAAAATACAAAAAAAATCAATTCACTAATATTCACTTTCTTAATTATTAAATAAAAAAAATAAAATTAAAAATTAAAAACTCAATCCATCACTTTTATCGGTTCAATTAGTATTTTCTTATTATTTTTTTTTAAGATTTACGATAGTAACCCCAATTTAAAAATGAGTAATGCTAGATATAAGTTTCAAATAGACAAGCTCTATACAAGTCTTTTGTAAAACAATGAGTCACACTAATAAATAATATTTCTTTTACACTTTTTTAAGGTGAGATCCACTTTTTTACAATGACTTATATGAGGTTTATCTATTTGTGACTTATACAAATTATTTCTCTTTAAAAATTACAGTTTCAAAAAACATCAATCCTCATGTCATTCGGTTTCCAATTGTTACAAAATACATGTTTTTACTTTTTACCACATCCTGGTAAGTTTTTTCATGCTGGAATTTTGTTTTTAATTGATATAAAAATCGGTTATTAATATTCTGCCCAAATTAAGACAAAGAATTTTCATACTTTTTAAAGGCTCTCTTCGACATCAGCATCAACTAGAGATAAATTAATAAGCGTACAACTCAAGGAAATCAAAATTGAAGAGCACTTCCACGGGTACACCAATGGGTGTCCAGCACTAACCTTACTTTTTTGATTTTTAGTCCTCACCTTTTTATTTTATTTTGTCTTCTAATAACTTTTGGATAAATTAAGGAAAAGAACCTAACATTAAAAGGATCGCAGAGTGTGCTTCACTCGCGAGTGGAACTGCCAAAGTTGCACCTCAAACGTCACCACCCTCTTCTTTTAACAAAGCTGAGAGAGCTATTGGACTGATCTTTCGCCTGTGGGCCCACTTCCGACCACTTTGCGAACATGCACAATAACCTAAAACTCATCAAATAATACACAACTTCACATGATAAGTGCAGCTACTTATCGTACCTAGAAAGTGCCGCCACCTATTATAAATCTCTGATGCACTGTCCCCTGTCAGCATCTTCTGGGAAAGAGTTTTCTCAGAGAGAGAGAGAGAGAGAGAGAGAGAGAGAGTCTGAAACCTTCCCTGTTTCGAGAGTCTGGAAGTTTTTAGTGCCCTGTTTCTATCGCTTGCTCTGTTCTTCTCTGTTTTGCAGGTGAGCCTCTCTGTTTCTGCCTTTAGCTTTTGAGAGGGTGGCTAGCTTTTGTTTCATCCTTACGTGCTTTATTCTACTTCAATATTCTGCTTTTTAGCATCTTCAATATAAGTGGGTCAAATCTTAAAAGCCACTTTACCGTTTCTGGTTTCAGAAAACCCTAATTTACTGTAACTTGGATGGCCGACTCTCGCTTACCGGTCTTCATTTTCTGTAAATTTTTTGTTTAATCACGTTGAATAAATTGGTTTCGCGTGTTGCACCTAAGGTATAATCCTTTGTTTATTTTGCTTTAATTTTGGTTTACGTACATGCTTTTTTAGCGTTCTTAATTCAAATTTGATATTTTAGTCCTGCTTTTTGCAGGTGACTTTTAGTAAAATGCAAAGCTTTGCATGTTCCATGGAATATAGTTTTCCAGGGAAATGATATGAGACTCCATTTAGTTTGAAGGATAATAAAAGGTCTGGAATATTTACTTTTCTCTCTAAGGAAAAACGGTTTCGTGGAAATAATTTTTTAGAGAGACAGACCCAACAAACCTTTTGTTTATATTTTTCCTGTTGTTGTTTTTCGTGAGATTTGTTATTCTGCAGGTGATAATTGTCCATTTGCAGGTATTGAAGGTAACAACGGGAAGTTTCCAATGTCGTCTTCGCTTAGTAGGGACCTTATCTTCCTGATATTGCAGTTCCTCGATGAGGAAAAGTTCAAGGGTACCCTTCATAAGTAATTTTTCTTCCAGATTCTGTTTTCAGCTTCCAATTTCTTGTGCTGTTTGTGTGATTCCGTTATAATTATTTTTCTTACTTAGGTATTTTTGTATTTTTTGAGCAGGCTTGAGCAAGAATCAGGAATGCTCTTTAACCTCAAGTACTTTGAGGAGATGGTGCTTAGCGGGAACTGGGATGAGATAGAGAGGTACCTTTCGGGGTTCACCAAGCTGGATGATAACCGGCATTCTATGAAGATATTTTTCGAAATACGAAAGCAAAAGTACCTTGAGGCTTTGGATGAGTAAGTTTACGATTCTATAAAAGAATAATTGTGGCAGTTATCATCTTTCTCAAGGCATCTTTAGTTTATTTTTTCAATGGATTATGTTGTTTTTTTCCTAATTAATTATAATGAATCAGGCTGGATCGCAGCAAGGCTGTAGATATTCTCGCGAAGGATCTGAAAGTTTTTGCCTCTTTCAATGAAGAATTGTTCAGGGAAATGACTATGCTCCTTACACTAGATAATTTTAGGTATATATTTTATACAAAAATTTTGAGTTTCCACTTTAAATTGGTGATAATAGTGTGTGCAACCATCATGGGCAGCCTAGTGGTTAAAGGATTGGGCTTGGGATGAACTGTAGACTCAGACATAAAGGGTTCGATTCCCCACTAAGAGCTCTCCTGGATTACTTGATACTTATTTCTGACATGTGGGAACACGTGTTGGGGGTTTACACCCCAGGAGTGGGTCTAAAGGGCCCTGTCTTGGTGAGGATGCACGTCATCAAGAAAAGAATAATAGTATATGGAGACGACATTGAAAATCATGTGGATTATGCAGGGAAAATGAGCAACTCTATAATTATAAAGATTCAAAAACAGCGAGAGCAATCATGTTGATTGAGCTCAAGAAGCTTTTTGAGGCAAATCCCCTTTTCCGTGATAAGTTGCAGTTCCCAAACATTAGAGGTTCAAGATTAAGGATGCTCATTAACCAGAGGTAATATTACATCATTACCAAAGGATACTCTACATATTGGTTGTTATCCTATGATACTCATCATATTTCTGGCTATTTTTATAGACCATAGAGATAAAATTGATTTTGGTATCTGTTTGACAGCTTGAATTGGCAGCATTCACTTTGCCCAAATCCTAGACAGAATCCTGATATAAGAACCCTCTTTGTGGATCACAGTTGTAAAAATTCCAATGATTCACTTGCACAACTAGCTGCAAGCAACCAGTTGATAGGTTCCCCAACAAAAATTGAAGGTTTTCTTCCATTGGGAGCAAATGTGGTATATGATGAAGTTAAATTATGTTCTCTGTTCTTGGTCAAAGACCAAGTTAGTTGCATTTTAATCAAGCCTTACAGTCTTTCCAGAATTTTCTAAATTTGCTCTTTTGTTTTTCTTCGTAATCAGCCATTGCAACCCACATCAGTAGAACTTCAAACACCTCTCACCACATGGATGTCTAATCTGTCAACCCGAACTCATTCAGCAGTTTCTGGTGGTGGTATTGATTTTGGGAGGGTAACAAATCCAGGTAGTGACGCAAATTATTCACCAACCTTTCAGAGCCCTGAGTACAGTTCATATGTTATACAATCTCAGGGATAAAAAGGCATCCATTCTCATTCCTAAATGTATATTATTTTCTTGCTATAGTTGCAATTTCAAATGGTCTTGGGAATTCTGATGAAGTGTACAAAACAAGGTTCTCTGGGGTTTCAGACAGGGTAAGTTTAACAGCATGAACACACCCTCTTAATTTGTTCTTCATCAATTCTTTAAATGAGATCTATACATTTTTCTGTAGGTAATGTTTCCAGTAACCAATCCTGGTCAAAGTCAGAGTGTGATGTTTAACTCAACCGATGAGTTGCCCAAGACTGTAGCACGAACTTTGAACCAGGGTTCGATTCCCACGAGTATGGATTTTCATCCCATTCAACAGACACTTCTTCTAGGTTGGTTTCCACGAGCTTCTCTTTAATGACTAATCAATTTTATGGTGATTATTATGTCATGTACACTTTTCTTTCTAAGCTTAAATTGATGTGTGTTTTGTAATGCGATTTTTCAGTTGGAACCAATGTGGGGAGCATAAGTTTGTGGGAAGTTAGTTCCAAGGAGAAGTTGGTTTCAAGAAATTTTCAGGTATGGAATATCGGAGCAAGTTCAATGATATTAAAGGTATGTTCCTTCTCAATCAGTATAACTAAAAGCAAGTCAGCAATTCATTTCAGCAAAGAAATATGAATTCTAAATCTGATGAAATGTAGGCAACTCTAATCAAAGATCCGTGTGTCTTGGTTAAGCGTATAGTATGGAGCCCTGACGGTTCTTTATTTGGTGAGATTTAAGATATGGACAAGAACAATGTTTGTAAGAGTCTATCATCCGGTCGCTATATTTAATGTAAGTTTGTTGCTTTTCATCAAACAGGAGTTGCATATTCTAAACACATGATGCAGCTATATACTTATCAAGGTGGGAATGACATCCGCCAGCATTTGGAGGTAGGTTCTGTTTTGTTCTCTCTTCCAATAAATGATTCATTTCTTTGTTTCTAACACCCATTTTTTGCTTTTTTTTTTAATTTAAATTTTAGATTGACGCTCATGTTGGTAGTGTGAATGACATTGCCTTCTGTTATCCTACTAAGCAACTCTCTGTTATTACTTGCGGTGATGACAAAATCATCAAGGTTCGTTATGGAATGGTTGTTATGTGGTCAATCATTGAAAATGGTTATTTATCTATAACTTATGTTGTCTTTGTAGGTGTGGGATGTGGCTACTGGTGCCAAGATGTTTAATTTTGAAGGTCACAACGCTCCTGTTCATTCTGTGTGCCCTCACTGCAAAGAAAATGTTCATGTAAAGGCTATACTTCCATTTGACTCATTTATACACCTCTTGCCACTTTTGGCTGATTTACTCTGTTATCTAAAGTTCTGCCCTTGCTGTAACGCCTCAGTTTATCTTTTCAACATCGGTGGATGGAAAGATAAGAGCATGGCTGTATGACAATATGGGATATAGGGTTGATTATGATGCTCCAGGGCGTTCATGCACTACGATGGCTTATAGTGCTGATGGGAAAAGGTTTATTTACTGGAATTTAACGCCATTGTAAGTTTTTCTTTATCTATCCTCCTATGAAAAACTTCACGTCAATATTTTGATTGACATTGTAGGCTCTTCTCTTGTGGAACCAATAAAGATGGTGAGTCGCACATTGTTGAGTGGAATGAAAATGAGGGTCTTGTAAAGAGAAGCTACCTAGGATTTCATAAACGCTCGCAGGGAATTGTTCAATTTGATACAGCAAAGAACCGGTTCTTGGCTGTTGGTGATGACTATTCGGTTAAATTTTGGGATATGGACAATGTCAATCTTCTGACAAGTATTGATGCTGAGGGTGGCCTACCAGTAAGTTATAACATGTGTGTTTGTAATTCTGTAATGTATTTTTATGTATGGTCTCAGTAGCAATTCTACATATATCCCAATAACATGCCTACCACAAAAACAGTGGTCTGAGTTGCTGACATAATTCTTTGAATTTAAGGCAAGTCCATGTGTCCGTTTCAACAAGGAGGGTACTTTATTGGCTGTTTCGGCAAATGATAACAGAATAAAAATCTTAGCAACGGTTGATGGTCTCCAGTTGATGCGAACTTATGATCGACATTCTCTTCTTGCAGGAAGTACATCCGAGACAGTAACAAAGGTAAGGCTTATAAAGTCTTCTTTCATTGAATTGGACAAAAAGCCATATTGAATTCTTGGTAACATTCAATTTTCCTTCACCTGTGTGGTTTAGTATTGTGATACTTTTTTAACTCTACTGGAAAATTTAATTGCACTCGCCTCTCTCTCTCTCTCTCTCTCAAAATCTCTTCAAAAAAAAGATAAAACTGAATCTGAGTGCCTTGCTACATTAAAATAAAAAAATACACTTGAACTAATTCATTCAGCTGGCTTGCAGAATGGAGACACAAGAAACATGGTGGATGTGGAACCTAAATTAGCAGATGAAGTCAGCCTAACAAAGATTTGGAAGCTCACTGAAATTAGTGAACCTGCTCAGTTTAGGTTATTGAGGCTCTCAGCTCCAGTCAAAGCAGACAAGGTATGATTTCTTATTGACAAAGCAGTCAAAGCAGTCAGTATCAGGGATAATACAATGATTCTTGATCTATTTGTACTAAAACATGGGCAGCAGTTTGGCCAGCTTCTTAGTGTTGATGTTCCCATTTTTCCAAAGTATACTGTTTATCCACACACTTCAATTAATTTCTGTCACATGCTCTTTCTGACATGCATTTGAACTTCAATCACCAGTTTGTGAGCATGCTAGCAGAGAGTTGTTAATTAATAGTTCCTATGAACTTAATTCTAGTTTTTTAGTTTGTGAGCATACTAGTGTCTATGTTATTTTAAATTCATCTAAGTTCCATCTTTGTTTATTATATGTTTTCATTTTTAAATATTATTATATTCAAATACCAAATAATGAAAAAGAAGTTTCTGATTGGCTTCTCCTGTGAGTATGCAGATCTCAAGGCTTATTTATACTAAATCAGGTACGGCGATTTTGGCATTAGCAACAAATGCGATCCATCTACTCTGGAAGTGGCCACGAAGTGACCTCAATTTGAGTGGCAAGGTACAAAGTTCCCATATTTTCTGCAAATCTGTCCCTTTCTTAAAAGTTCCTTTTGATGACTTCAAAGCTTTCTGTTTCACTCTGAACCTGCATTTCTTATTACCGTTTTAAAAAAGGTGATTATTGTGATATGGTGTAGGCAACGACCAAGGTTACTCCTCAATTAGTACAACAATCATCGGGTATGACAATGACCAATGATTTAACTGAGGCAAAACCTGATGAGGCTCTATCATGTTTTGCCTTGTCCAAGAATGATTCTTATGTCATGTCAGCATCTGGAGGAAAAATTTCTCTGTTCAACATGATGACATTTAAGGTGAAGTTTAAACCTATATCATTACAAGGTTTCTTTTAGTGTGCATGTCGAAAATGGATCAGAGCTAGGTTCTATGATAAAATATATTTTGGTTTAAGCTGCAGATGTTGGTTAGAAGCTTATTGGCCAGTTCAGAATTAGCTCTAGGCCTTTATGTTCTAATAAAATTGAATTATTCTAGTTTTGGCGAAAAATTAAGGCAGTCAGATGTCGGTTAGAAGCTTATTCGCCAGGTCAGTAATAGCTCATGGCCTTTATCCTTCTAAATATTTGAATTATTTAGTTTTGGCCAAAAACTGAGACAAGCTTGAACTGGTCTTTTCTGAAAAGGTGCTTTACATTTGGTCGAAGTAGCTGTTTGTCCCATCATTCATGAAGGAGAACACTCCACACTTTTCGTAATGCTGCCTCTGAAATCCACTTCATTTTGACTGACCAATTATAAGTTTTGTTGAGAAATTACAGATCATGACGACATTCATGTCTCCACCACCTGCGGCAACATATCTTGCTTTTCACCCTCATGACAACAATATAATGGCCATTGGAATGGAGGACTCCACAATTCTCATATATAATGTCCGCTTAGATAAGGTAACGTCTATTATGGCACAGATAATTGTATTACTAGTATGGTACTCATTAAAGTGAAGATCCAGGAGTTGGTTATTTCTTTCTTCTTGTAGGTTATGACCAACCTTAAGGGTCACTCTAAAAAAATCACAGGCCTTGCCTTCTCACACGTGCTGAGCGTACTTGTTTCTTCTGGAGCAGATGATCAGGTTAGTAATTAGTCTTATGTAGCTTGCTTATTGGGAACTCTGGCAGTTTTCACACTGTCTCATAGTTATCTTATATGACGGAGAATGAGCATGAGTTTCCTGCACTTGCCGTTAGAAAGAGAGAGGGGAGGGATGGGGGGGGGGGGGGGGGGGGCGGGAGGGAGGGAGAGCTCAAATATGACTGAAAAATTACATACAAGGGATTTCTTCAACGATTGCCCACTATCCTTTATGTAACTCTTGGAACACACGTGTGCTTGGAGCTGAGGACAGTGTATATGAGCCTCCATTTAAATCCAAGGACAATGATCACTTAACAAAATCCAAAACCAAAAATAAGCTAATAGAAGCAAGAATAGCATCCAAGAACATCCTTGCAATTCAGATAAACAAAGCAATACCAACAGCACACTGATTCAAGGATGACATAGAAAGAGCATAAAACGCTTATGGTTAGCTGAACTAAAATCCTTCATTCTTGACCAATTTGACTAAGATTTTTTTTTTCGTATTCTCTTCTCTCAGATTAACGTGTGGAACTCTGATAGGTGGGAAAGACAAAATAACAGTTTCTTGCAGATTCCAGCTGGGAGGCCATCCACGGTAGTTTCAGACACCCAAGTTCAATTTCACCTGGATCAAATACACTTCCTTGCTGTACATAGGACTCAACTTGCCATATACGAAACAAAGAAACTTGAATGTGTGAAGCAGGTATCTTTATCTTAGCTTCATGTCAAAGTAATCAAATGTGTGTCCAGTCCCTGTGGACTCTGCTCCTTTATAATTTTACCATGAAAATTTGAGAAGAATTTTCTTTAGTGATGGCAGCAAACAATGTAGGAAGAAAAAAAATTATGGATGAGCTATGTTTTTCCACTCCACTCCCCTCTCCAATATTTTTCTTCAGAATAATATATTAATGATGTTTTGTGTTTAACAGTGGATTGTAAAAGAATCTTCAGCGCCTATCTGCCATGCAATATTCTCTTGTGATAGCCAGTTAATTTATGCCAGCTATTTGGATGGAACTGTGCGTGTATTTGGTGCTTCAAATCTCCAGTTACAATGTCAGATTAATCCCACTGCTTATCTTCCATTTGATGTCAGGTATTCAATGATATTTTGGAAATCTATCTGTCAGGATGCTTGGCCTGGCCTCATTCAGTGAGATATATGTGCTATCAGCTTTGCGTAGTCACTACTTAGCATTCATTGTTTAATTTCAATTTCCAAAGTGGTATCTGTCATGGGTATTTTTGAGCTCATGATTTTAGATCCAGTGTGACAAATATTTACGAAGTTTATGTCATGAAACTTTTTGTTAAGGATGCATTCTAGGTATATGATAGATCGCCATGTTGTTCATAGTGGCTCAAAGATAATAAACAATGCTTCTTCTTCATCTTCTGCAAAATAAACATCACATTCCCTCACTGGAATTCATATATAATATTTATCCCATATGGTGTAGCCTCTGACTTTCTGACTTCTTTTATCATTTACTGGCCTGATAATTACATTGGACTTCTTATCCTTATCTCCCGAATTCTGCATAATGCATGCATGGTTACTTGAAATAATTCTGACACGTAGTGTTCTGAATCTGCATTCAGTGGCATCTTGGCCAGATTCAATATATGGTATGGGTAGCGTGGATAATTTCTCTTTTCTTAATCTTTGTATTTCTCCATGTTGATGCAGTTCTTCAGTATACCCTCTTGTGGTTGCTGCACATCCACAAGAACCAAACCAGTTTGCCATAGGACTAACGGATGGAAGGGTTCATGTATTGGAGCCACTTGAATCTGAAGGCAAATGGGGTGTGCCCCCACCTGTTGACAATGGATCACCAAGTTGCATTTCTATTGCCTCTACACTAGCTGCTTCAGGTTTGGTTCAACCCCAGAGCTGATGGACCACCCAGAACAATTTGCCTGGCCTGTTGCTTGTCTTAATTTATCAGACTATTTCCTCTTGTTGTGGTTAATTTTAGTATCAGTTATCAGGTTATGTCTACCTACCTATCAAAAAAAGGTTGTGTAGTATGCTGTCAAGACGTGTTGCAGTTTGTACGCTTCTTTCTTAAAAGAGTTCAATCTTATGTTTGATGTATCAATTAGCAGTGCCTGTGCTTTTTACAAGACATGAACCCGTTGGGAGTTTGAACAGCTTGGCTAGTCGAATTTGCCTGCGATTTGTGGGCAATTTGCCAGAATAACATTTCGAGTTGAGCTTTCAACTGTTTCAAACTTTGGCTTCTACCAACTTTGAATATGGATGCTATAAACTTTCGCAGCTTCACTCACTGGTTGCCGCCGTCGGCCTTCAAATCTATAACTTGTCTATGCCAGGCCAGCTATTTGTGCGTAGATGATGTTTTGGAAATGTTTGAAAAAGTCTGTTGACTTGGGTCATTGAAAAACTCGAGCCTCTTTAGACACAAGCCGGAAAGATTGGGCCAATTGGTCACCTAGGCCCATGTTTTTTTTTCTACCAAGGCCCTGAACCAATTTCTTTTATTTTGTTTTATTTTTATTTCCCCTGATTGATTGTACTTTCTAGTGCATTTGTATGGCACCAAAACCAGGATTTTATTTTTGGCCATTAAAAAGAAAAGAAAACGCCAAAACAAGAAAAACTAAATTGGGAAGAAAAATTATTCTCAGTAACTATTTACACTCCATATTTCTATATTCTATGAAAAATATCTCTGAAAAACATCCTCATACTTTATGAAAAAAATTATAAATATAAAGTGTGAGAATGAATAATGACATGACATTCCGCTGGAAAAAAAAAAAAAAAAAAAAAAAAAAACCTGTATAGAACTTAAAATATTGATCTAGGGATCCAGTCCCATGCTCCAAGAGCCTGTAAAATTAACGGTCCAAATTCGGCCCGACATGATCCCGTAACGTAATGAGTCCCAGGTCTTTTTACCTCGGAACACATTTACACACTTCTAGAACCATACACGAGTAAAGCGGCAATGCAATCAATGCCCCAGTCCTCAAAACCCTAATCTTAAACCCCTCAATTTCCAAAACCCTAAACCCTCTCTTTTGAGAAAGTTTTGTTTCGAATACCTTCTCTTTTAATTAGGGTTCTTTTGTCGCTCTTCTAGTTAGACAAATATGGATACTCTTCGTTCGAACGCGGTAGTCTCGGAAGGTTTTCTCTGCTCTGTGGTGGAAGCTATGGTGGTTGAGGTTGCCATTGTCGCTGCGAAGTCTCTTGTTTGCTCTCTCTTGATGGTATAGACTGTATGAATATACGTGTTTGGATATTCTTTGAGTTCGTAACTGTTTCTTTGTTTTTTTTTTTTTGTGAAATATGAAATTGTTTTGAAATTGGCATTTGCTGTCTCGTGGGTTTTGCTCTAATTATTTCATTATCTGAAAAATTAGATTCTTTTATTATAAATTTGTAAATCTGTTATCCAAAGCTAAGAGTTTCGTAAGTGCTGGTTTCATTTTGCATCAGAAAAAAATGTGGCCTTTTGTATTGTTTTTAAGTTTCTTGAAAGTTAGTGTATGAGAGTTTTCGTGGGCCTTTGAGAATAAGAAAAAAGCAATCTGTGATTGTCATCCTCGTTCTCCTTGGCAAAAGAGAACATATATGAATAAACATAATCTATTTTGTAGCTTTACCAGAGCATTGGCCTTGACATTGTCAATTGATTTTGACCTGAAAACATGACCGAATATTATATAATTTAGTTGTGTTTAAATATTTCATAGGCTGGCATGGGTGTGTACACCCTTTGGTTACTAGTTGATATTGTTTGTTATAGTTTGTGGCCTATAATAATCCTCTTTTGAAAAATAAAAGTTTGTGGGCTTCCAACTTGGTTTTAGATCTAAGGGTGGAACGCATGGTTTAACTTGGCTCCAGCCTCTGCCACTGCTATTTCTCCTTCAAGCTGTAATATGCTTGATTAGGTCCTATTCTTACATACTGACTTAAGGGGATTATGGTAGAAGTGAAAGAACAGCTGCATGTGATCCCACATCACTTACACATATTGCACTAACATCCTCATCGATAGAGTTCTCTAAAAACATCCTAAGATGCATGCATTAGGCTAACCATCTTCACGTCGTGGGGATTAGGCTAGTATAGAGGGTTTGATAGTCGTTACTTTTCTTTTTTAAAACTACTTATAAACAAAATTAAACCACCCTACAATTTCCATTGTGAATATATGATGCATTATCTGTCCATTCTAAGGTTGGGTAGTAAGGGTCAAGGATGATGAGAATAAAGTGGTGACTTTGCTACATACATTGCTGATAGTTTTGATAACTTGGTTACAAGTTTGAACAGAATATGAGGGAAGCAGCATATGCTGTATTGTGCAACTTTTTTTTTATAGGTACATGTTATTATACAACTAAAAGAGGAATTCCCGAAAAGCTGAAATGCAGTGTGCCGAGAAGAAAAATTTAGGGGAATATATGTCACATGCTATGAGTATTAATCTTAAAGGGTGTATAGTACCAGTTATGGCACTCTATTGAATTTTTGTCTCTACCTTCCGTTCTCCCCTGCCAAAATGCTTGTTTTGTACGAATGCAAATGTATCTTTTTTTTTTAATGTTTCCATTATCCAGTATGAGTTTTGGTTTTCTTTTTCAGATGGGAATTATGCCAAAGGGAATAGATGTTTTACCCAAAGAGACTGATACATCTGGAGGGTTAGTGACTTGATTTATTTTGTCATGTTTCAATTCTTTCTCTATCTTTTGTCTATTCCCACATTATTATCAATATTTTTTACTGATAAAAGAAAAATCTTTCTCGATAATGGGTAGTCCTTAATCAATTATATTTTTCAGGTTTCCAATTTCTGAGGTGCATGCAGTGAGGAAACCTGGTCCCGAGAACAAAGACGCTAGTGAAACAGAGGATGACGAAGATGAAGATGAAGATGATGATGATGCTGTGGATGATGGGGAAAATGATGGAGGTAATGATGATGATGCATATGGCAATGATGGTGACGATGGTGACGATGATGGGGATCCTGCGGATGAGCTTGAGGCTAATGGTGATGGTGGAAGTGAAGACGACGACGACGACGACGACGACGACGATGAAGAGGAAGAAGACGATGATGATGAGGATGATGAGGAAGAAGAGGAGGATGAGGAAGAGACACCCCAGCCACCTGCAAAGAAGAGGAAATGAAAGTTTGATTTTTGCATCTATTTTCCTCTCTCTCCCTCGCTCTCTCTCAGTTATTTTGAAATCTTTGGTTGGGTTGTAGTGGAGGTTCGGGTAGTAAAAACCCAGCATGGAAGGTTCAGTTTGTCTGTCAACATAGACTAGAAAAGTCTCTCGTACTTGATTGACTTTATTATATCTTCTTATTCTAATTTTTAAGGCTCTATTGTGATAGCTTAATAACTTGTGCAAAAAATATAAGGAAAACATTTTTTTTGTAAGTAAAATATATAAGGAAAATATAAATATATATTAGGAGAAAATACCACATTCATATCAGCACAGGCATGCAAAGCTGATGACAGTATTTAAAGAGAGCTTAAAAATGCAAATCCCTTCGGTTCTGTTTTTTTTAGCACAGAAACAGAGCAAGTGAATGACAGTTTTCCACAAGGCTGCAAGTTGATGCTCGTGCTATATCTACTTTGAAGAGGAGCAAAGTCAGCAGATAGATTCAAGGTTTAAATCGAAAATAATCTGGGATTTCAAGGGCTTGACTGTTCAAATCAACAGATTGGAGGGTAAATTGAAGGTAATCCTAAATTAACGGGTTCAATTTGGAATTTAAGCTATATTTCATGTATGCTATCTCATATATTAACCACGCTGACGATTTTATAAAACCTAAAACAATAAATTGACTGGCGACTCCAAGAAAGGTATGTGTTTTTTTTCAAAGAGGATGTATCACAGATAAGAGGATGTATCCCTGTGATTTATTGAAAGCTCTCACTTATGGAGTAGCAGCCATTTATTGAAAGTTCTCGCTTATGGAACTTTGATATAATTGGAACCTGGCTCAGTTAACGCCTTGCTAATATGCTATACCCTCCTAGAGAGAGAGAGAGAGAGAGAATTATGAATTCCCATGCACGAACTATTTTAGGCAATTGGAACCTCCCTTAGACAGCACTACTGCTTTCCACCAGAAGAGATCATGTTTGCCACTCTCTTAACTAGATCAGACCATTTCAGAGTCACGACTCTGGACAAACGATTGCTGTTTTAAAAGGAAAAGGGATTAGATTTTGTGAGTCTGAATAATAATCATTACAATTTAGGAACATCCATCATGTCATCATGCCTGTATGTCACACGAGAGAGACCCTTGTTGCTGTTGACCTTAAAGTGATTATCTAATGGGGTTCGTTAGGGGCCGGGCACTGCCTGTCCTTCAATACGCGGCCTGGTGGAGGTTTTCCTTCATATCTAATTATCGGGTTGGTCTGGTGGAGGTTTTTCCTGGTAAAATACCTTGTATTTTCTAATGTTAATCCTCTGTTTTCTGCTTCTAATAATCTTGTTACAATCTTTTAAGAGCTAGCAAGTTACATTGACGACTTGGTCTTTCTTACTGAGATGGCTGTTGAATAATCATTTCTCTGATCATAAAATATGCATCTAATTATTATATAGTTTATATTATAATGTTATTCCTAGCACATGGACCAGGTTTTCTCTTAATAAGTAGTGGGTTCAACTCGAGAGTTGAAGTATGGAGTTAAAATTCAAACTCAAAAGTTATTATTTGGTTCGTATTAAATAATTCATTATCCCAAAAGTTTAAAATAATGGAAATATGTGAATTTAATTCATTAAATATGTGAATTTAATTCATTAGCCCTCAATCATCAATTTCTAGTCCTCTATTCTAAGGGGCAGCACAGAACATCACTTTGATACTTGTTAACAACTCTCTCAACCTGACTTGCGTACATAGTTACGATTCTTATTTCTTCCACTACAACTTATTGGTATTTCTATATATATATATATTTTTTTTATAAGTAATTGGTATTTCTATATATATATGAATAGCATGCTTGTGCTTGCACTCGCAGCTAAGAAACGCATGCAGAAGATTTTGTCTTATGGGATGTGTTCTCTGTATCTCCTCTTTTGTACGTGTTTCTGGCTTTACTGGCTTATTCAAATATTCTCTGCGGCTTCACACAGTACGACAGGGCTTGGAAATACCATTGAAGGCGTCGTTTTAATAAATGGAACAACTTGTATTGCGAGAATAGATGATGATTTTGTCTGTGCCACTTTGGATTGGTGGCCTCCTGAGAAATGTGACTATGGAACATGTAGCTGGGGCAGAACTTCTCTGCTGAATCTAGTAAGCCAATCATCCTTAACGTGCCTTTTTTTTTTTTTTTTTGGTTTAATTCCATATTTATATCATTCAGTTCAGCATGCGTCTTTGACATCTACTTTTATTTGTTTCTCCATTGAAATTATTGACCAAATAGTTTTTCCTGAGGTGCCCCCATAATAAAGTATCACCAAGTTTTTAAAGAATTTTTATGACCGCCACCTTTGTGTATATCTTGACACTTTCGGAACCAAGATAAGCAGATTATGATGGCCAAAATGAAGACGTAGAGGATATCCACAAGACCCAAGATTTTTCCAAAAACCAGAACTTCTAAGCAGTTTCCTGTACATTAGAAACACAGTCGCAAAGATCCCTTCTTGTTGAGTTGATGCTCAATGATGTAAAGAGCAAGCTCTTGTTATTTTCTTTCCTTATTCTAATTTGACTTCTGTATTTTTTCCTTGGTAGGACCTTAACAATGTTATATTAATGAATGCCATCAAAGGTAAGTCGTTGCTTTGCATATATTTTTAACACGGCAACACAAACACATAAAAATTCTTGTTCGAAAATTTCCTATATAGCCCAAGTCAAGACTCTGGTTTAATTGTATTGCAATTTGCAGCTTTTTCTCCCCTAAAAATCAGATTAGGGGGAACCTTACAAGACAAAGTCATATACGGCACAGAAGGCAATCCTCCACAATGCAGCTCATTTGTAAAAAACAACTCTGAGTTGCTAGGTTTCTCTCAAGGCTGCCTCCATATGTCTCGCTGGGATGAACTCAACATTTTCTTCAAAAAAGCCGGGTAACAACTTTGTTATAGCCAGAAATCCGCTGCAATTATACACTTTGTTTTTTCCCCAAAGAAATTTGTATTCCTAAATAAATCATGAACTGTTGGTTATCATTTAGTTTTAAAATCCAGGGCTGTGGTTGTTTTTGGTCTAAATGAACTAAGCGGCAAGACTGTAGATTCACAAGGTTCTGCTATAGGAGCTTGGAATTCCAGTGATGCCGAGTCACTTATACGATATACTGTCAATAAGGGTTACACTATTCATGGATGGGAGCTTGGTAAGACTTCTTATTCGCATATTGGATACGTATATGTGGAAGCAGTTTGCTTTATAACTTCATAGTCTTTCATATACCAAGATAAACTATTATTTACCCAAAACTTAAACCAGTAGAATATGGTGAACTGAATCATTAATTTCATCAAATATGCTTTAGTTGACCTAGTGTATGTATTGTTCTGGCAAACATCATACCATAACTCTGTTTTCTTTTCTTTTAAGTTTATTGCATAATCTCTTACATAAATCTTGTTCCTTTTTAGGAAATGAACTGAGTGGGAATGGAGTTGGAACAAGGGTTCCAGCACATCAATATGCATCTGACATAAACTCTCTCCAAAATATGGTGCAAAATATTTATGCTGGTTTTGAAGTTAAACCACTAGTCATTGCGCCAGGAGGTTTCTTTGATGCGAACTGGTTCACAGAATTCATCAAGGAAACACCCGAATCTCTTCAAGTGGTCTCCCACCATATTTATAGCCTTGGTCCAGGTACATTGAAAAATAAAGGGAATTAATGCAAAAAAAAAACTCTATATTGGATTTCTCACATAGTGAATCGAACAAGGTAAGAGAACAGTGTAAGAGGATCAGTTTGAAAGTAACCATATCCGATACGCATATTATTCTACTCTGCAGCATTTCTCACCACCGGATAAGCACTTCCTAGAAAAGTATTTTTGATGACAACTTTCCTGTTTTCTCGAACGTAGGTGTTGATGATCACCTTATTGACAGGATCCTAGATCCATCTAGTCTTGACAGCGTATCGCAGACCTTCAGTAGCCTTCGGAGCATTCTGAAGAGTAGTGGGACTCGAGCAGTTGCATGGGTTGGAGAAGCAGGCGGGGCTTATAATAGCGGCCATCATCTTGTCACTGATGCATTTGTTTTTAGTTTCTGGTAACTTTGCTGCAGACTCTCCATTTTTTTTTTTTTTTGGTCTTGGATAATGATTTTGTTTGGCATTAAATAATCAAACAGGTACTTGGACCAGCTCGGAATGGCATCATCTTTTGACACCAAAACATATTGTAGACAATCATTAGTTGGTGGAAACTATGGCCTACTCGACGCTTCCACATTTGTTCCAAATCCTGATTACTACAGGTTTTTCTTGAATTCCAAGCAAGATACTATACTCCAAAGCAAAGCCTTCCATTCCCGATAAAATGAAATTATTAGGCACTCCTAAAATATAGATGGTGTGCTACTCTCATCCTATTACAAAATGTTATATCATTCAAATTACTTAAATAAATACTAATTTTTAATGACATGATATTTTGCGATAGGATGAGAGTATTGCATATTCAAGACTACCGAATAATTATTCCAAACAAATATATAAATGGGAATTATGATTGAGAAGCACAAAGACAGTCCATCTGATAATAGGTCTGCCTCTGAATCATCCTCCCATGACATGGGTTTCTGTCATACGCTAAAGAGAATCGCTTTCTTAAAATAGCTAAAACGAGGCAATCTGAAGGGAGCTAAGAGTTTGAAATCTCAATTGAACAATACCTAAGAACCCATCCCCAAAGTCTAGCATGGCCCGAGAATTACACAAGACTTGTGAAAATGGGCTGAATGGCCAAGGCATTAGCAAGAAAAAATTAATATTATATAGGTTGATTAACGAGAGGCATGCGTTTATTAATATTGTTGTTGTTTTATTCACAGTGCCCTTCTTTGGCATCGTTTGATGGGAAGGAATGTTCTATCCACAAACTTCTCCGGAACAAATAAAATCCGAGCTTATGCTCACTGCTCAAAGAAAACGGTGACTATAATCTACAGTTTAGTCCACAAAAAAATGAGAGAGAGAGAGAGGAATGATTTCATTGGGTTTTTAATAATTGCAGCAAGGAATCACATTGCTCCTGATCAACCTAGACGGTAACGCTACAGTTCAAGTGCACGTTTCAACAGAAAATGCTACCAGCCTCAGCACTTCGACTTCACAAGAAAATCAAACTCCAAGAACTAGGTTTGCTACAATGTCTCGAGGGTCTAAAATTAGCAATATTACAAGAGATGAATACCACTTGACAGCTAAGGATGGGGATTTACACAGCCAAACAATGCTTCTTAATGGAAAAATACTTGCTGTAAATTCCTCGGGGGATATTCCATTCTTGGAACCAATCACTGTAAACCAATCAGACCCAATAACTGTAGCTCCTTTCTCTATTGTATTTGCTCAAATACCTTATATTATTTTCTCTGTATGTAATTAGGTGAAGAGACGAAATTGACTAATACCACTTGCAGGAAAAAAGATCCCATATGTTAGTGCAATTTGTTTTCTTCATCATATGCTATAAGATGGAGTAACGAAATATGTTAAGTTTTCATGTACATCTACAATAGAGAAGTTAAAGAGTGCAAATGTTTACAGGGAAGATACTCTAGAAGGGGATTTTCCAAATCAGGATCAAATGCTTCCAGGGCTAATCATTACATCCAACTACTACTGGCTTCGATTGAATTTCACCATCAATACAAATACAACAGGAGGGGCTAGCCTTTCTTCCTCACAAAATCTCTCGTAACTCACCTCACACTCTGTTTATCACAGGTCTTTCCTCCAAATGTGCGTCTCTCTTTTTATGAGACTTCTCGCAAGTGTAATCAATCCTTGGATGGTTGCGACTGGTGGGTTTGTAATCAACAACACAGGATAATGTCCAGCAATTAGGCTTAGACTGTAAATCGTAAAGTTTTTTGTGGTGTGAAGCCCATTAGTAATATAATTCCCCATAGATAAACCAACTTCCAGTTCCAGATTGAGCTGAGGAGTGCTTTTCAACCAAGCAATTTAAAGAGACTTACCCCTACTCTAATTCACTCCACATATTTATAGAGGACATGTCATGCTTCAAATGAAATTTTTCCAAGCATGCTCATTTATATACATGACAAAAGATTAGGGGTCAAATGCCAAAACCGGCTTAAAATGGTACGAGTTGTCTTACAGGTTCGTTAAAAAGTGACTATGCAAATTTGCACAGGTAACAGGTCAGTTGCGAAGTAATGAAACAAATAATAATAAATTATACAACATGAATATACATGCTGCTAAAGCTCAACTCTTATTTTAACTCTGGAATGCACAGGCATGGCTTATAGGAAACAGAAGCTTTCCTATTGACTAAATAAAACACGAAATATTTCATCAAGTTTATACTATAGCACCTAGCTTCCACTTAAGATCAGACCACCAATAGGACAGGACAATGTGGTGGACATGTGTAAATCTTGTAAAAATTGCAGGTAATATCCAGATCCAAATGAATAATCTTGCTGATGTTTTCAAAGATCCCTCATATTAGGAGATAAAACAAAAATGTGCCCGATGAATGAGCCATAAAGACAGACCACCATTCCAGTCCCCAAATAAAAGAAGTTGGGGGATATTTTTCTGATAAACTATTTCCTCTGTTCAAGCCAGGGAGCACACCTTGTCTGGAAATAAGAAAGTTAAAAATAAATACAAGTTGCATGGCTGGTAAAATGTCTTAAAAGTAATCGTAACACTACTATTGAAAATAATTGTTAAGGCAGACCACCACCCTGACCCCCAGCCCTAGAAGTTAAAAAAATTAACACTAACTTCAACTGCTCCAACCCATGCTTAAAAGATTGCTCTGTTGATTAGAATCTTTCTTCAAGGCCTTTTCCTTTTAGAGTCATTAATATAAGGATTGATTTCCAACTGTTCTTTTTGTTTTCAAATGAGAATAAAAGGCAAATTTGTTAAAACAAAAAACCAGGATCTAGTTGGCAGTTCCAGATAAACTATTAATAAAAGCATTACGGAAAATTTACCTTGTCTAATACTACTGCAGCAAAGGCGATTGTCATCTGTGTAGGTTGCTTGGATACCCATCATCCACGAACCCATTGATACATCATCATGAGCATAAGTTTTAAGAGATGCACTGCATATGATAGGGAAACAGGAATGAGATGGGCACTAGCATACAATAATAGCGACTTTGTTTTGCTCTGATTAAACTGAAATATCAATTATACCTATAAAAAAAACTGAAATATCAATTATGTTAGCATTTTGGGTCAACAGGGACATCTATGTTGCAAACTTTCAAAATATGCAAGCAAGTTAAGAAGAGACACAACAAAGATTTAGTTATTCAGATTCTTGCTATCAGCAAATTACTGCAAGCCCCTTATGACAGACACAACAAAGATAATCAGCACAAAAAATTAAAACAGAATTGCCTATTGAAACCAGACCCAGTAATAACCTGTTTATGTTAATATACTGAGCTAAATTCTTGGAGAGTATAAGAAGAGAGCCAGCTGCATGTCGGAAGTACCTGAACAAAAGCAGTAATTATGGTCAAATTTCATATTGTGGCAATTAGAGCAGCAAGCAGCACCATCATAACGAAAAGTTTCAACTACATAATCGATCCCTAAAGGAGGCAGATGAATGCTGCCCAATTTGTGAAAACTATTTTCAGTTTCCTAACATCCTCAGAAATTATTATCATAGCATGCAACAAGCAAACACACTACTGTCAACTCCCAAGGTTTATACAATAGATAAGGGAGAACACAATTGTGTAGCAGTATCACAGACTGCTCAGGTGAGAATTAAATAATGAAGCTGGATTTTTTACATAGCAAGTTTTCTAATCCAATCATACAAGACTATCAATACTTTATATTGATCAAATTTTCACAGTTTCACAAGTTGCCAATGCTGATAAATGTGCTAAATGATACTCTGTTTGCTGCCAAAAGGTGGGGAAAACATAGAAAGACACTTTCAGTTACCAGTTTTTCTCACCCTCTCCCCACCCACCAACAACCTAATAGAGCATAAATGATTTTTAACGAGTTTAAAGATGTATGAAAAATAAATCTACAAATAGAATAATCCCCAAATGCTCTCCTATCAAATAAAAAAATAACTTTTGTTTTCAATCAAAAGTAGATCACTTACGATTTCTCATCACCGAATTTCCACCAATCAGGTTCATACCAAGGCTTACCCCTGAAAATGAACAAGAAATTATAAGCTGATAAGCTTAATTCAATAACATTTGGATTACAACTGATTTCAGTTAAGAGAAAGCTGAAGATGTGAAAAGCATTTACTCCTCAGATATCACATCTCCTGACTTCATGCACCCAATGTAAGCACCATCTTGACCACGACGACGATCAAGAAGTCCAATTAAACCCTCTGTTAGAGCAGAAACCCGAGCAAATGATGCACCAAAAAGCTCAGAAAAATATATCAGAAATGTACCAATATTTTATTTTATGTAGAAATAGATGCATGTATGAGTGCTTACCAAGATCAAGGTCTATATTGTCATCAACTTTTACATAAAATTCAGCATCCCAGTTTTGAACTGCAGTACTGAAGAAGTACTTCGCTTTCTTCGGCAGCTCTTCTTGAGCCTCTTCATGACCTTCCTGACACATTATCAAAGAAACATGTTCAAACATTATGCTTTGCATGTTATAAAGCTATAGAATAAGAGGCAAAACTAATAAAACTTGCAAAAATTTCTAACTTAAAGAAATCAGGAATTTAAAAGCAGGACGAAAAAAAGGTTGATTTGATAGGATGAAAATAGGTGATATGGAACATTCAGGTTTCTTAAAAAATCCAGATTATTAAAAGCAGGACAAAAAAAAAAACAGAACGCATCCAAGACATTCATTTTTTAATTAGATTTGATTTAAATTTCAAGATGTCTGATAAAATCTGAAAATATGTCATTATAACAAACTTTTAATGGCTGTGTCAGAAGTCTTCTATCAGTTGAATTGTAGACACATTTGAATCTATAACTTACAAGAATCAAGAAATCCTTTGTTGTGCGATTTTCCTTGTCAATTTTGCGATCTAAGCTATCACCTCGATTGGCACTTCCAAAGTCAAATTAAAAAAGGTTAGATAGAACTTTGTCCCATTCTTGCTACCAGAAGTGTAGAACTGGTAATTCTGAAAAAACCAACCAACAAAACAAATGAACAAGAAAGCATATGCTACTATTTTAAAGATTAAGTTTTTTGGAAAAACCTCCGACCAATTACAAAACGAATGACCACTCCTCTTTCTTCAAGTTTTCTCAAGGCATCACCTGTAAAAGCCAAAATGGTGCTGTAAATTAATTGAAAAGAGAGGCATATATGTGATTGAAACGTCCACTCATATAATATTATGTTTTTTTTAAATGCATAGAATGGATGTCATAATATACCCAAAAAAAACACAGATCAAGACTCATATAATATTTTAGTGATCCATATTTTAACCAATGTGCATCCCGGTCACAAAAGATAAGGATGGAATTCAGATTTTTTAAAAAAGGGAAGAAATGGGCAAAAACACCAACACTCCATCATAAATATAACTTTGGCAATACTATTAAAAATCTTAACATTTATCAAAGAAATAATTAAGTACACAACCAGCATAATTAGCAATCTGACTGACCTTTAGGCATCCAAGACCCTCTAAAAACATTTCGCTTCAAGTGACTACCAAATCCAGTATAAAGCCCAATAACGGCAAGAAGCCTTCGGCCAGAAGAAGACTTGCTTTGCTGCAATTGGTTATTGAGGTACCCTTGACTCTTAGCCAGCGTCAGTTCCATTTCAGCTTCCACAATTCTCCTCTCCAAATCTCTTAAATTGAAAACCAGAGATTCCAATAAAAACAGTACATGGCGGCACACCAAAACATATCCAACTATAAAAAGGGATATTAAAGAAAAAGATGGGAAAGGTACCTGCATCCTAGCACCGTTAGCTTATCTTCTACTGTCAGAACCTTGGGTCTCTGGTAACAATAACGCAGAAAAATATTAAAGATATATTGAATCAAAAAATTGAAATGAAACATACATCAACACAAGTCACCAACCCACAATTTGTAAGCCCCAAAAACTCATAAGAAAAATATAAACAAATAATAATTTATCATCTCAATCTCAAGAAGTCTCTTTTTAAATACCCCCCACTAAAAAAAAAAAAATTAAAAAAAATTAAAAAAAAAAAAAAAAAAGAGTAAAAGATTAAACTCTACCAATTCTAACGACTTGTAACGGGCTTGGAGCTTAATATTGTGTCTCAAGGTTCAATACTTTCCTCATCAACGAAGTACGAGTATGATAAAGGGAGGAGAACAGAAAATTTTAAACAAACCTGGAGGGAGTTTTTGTAAAGAAGATTAGTAAGTAATTTTCTGTTCTCTGCGTCTTGCCACAACCTGATTATTGCAACAAAGTTGAAAATGCATAAAGTGTTACGGATCAGCTATTGTAACAAAAATTAATTAAAAAAAGAAACGAAAACATATATAAGTTAGACAGCTGAATTGAAGGCTGCGTTTATTTTTTCCCCATGGAAGGAACTCTGGAATTCAAAATGGAGGATCCGATTTCAAATCTATAGTAAGTAATTTTCTGTTACCAGTGCCTTTCCATAGACCACAAATCTACACTTAAAAAGCAAAATTAACTCCAATTCTTTCAAACACACCATATTAGGAAGTAGAAAAATCCAAACAGGTTGAGCTGATAGTTCGGTTTGAATTTTCGTGGGGCGTCATTGTGTTTTAGGGGTATTAAAAGCAAAGTAAAGTTGTTGAAATCTAGAATTTCGGCTTAACGTAAAGAAAAAAGAGGAATGGATCAACGAAGGGAGGGGGGGGGGGGACAAACCGGCCGGCAACGTAGAGCCAAGCGAGGCAAGAGAAGAAGGCCATCACGAGCGAGGGTTTGGTGGTCTGGAGAGGCTTAGATCTCCACCGCCGCTCCGATTTCATTGTCGTCGGTAAGTTCTCCATCTCAACAAGAGAGGGAGAGAGTAAATACACTTTAAACTATATCCCTGTGCAAATAAAGGTGATTTGAGTCAAGGTTAGTACTCCCATTAATTGGAATGGAAATGGAGAAGTCAGCGCAAAGAGTAGAAAGTACCAGACGAAGGTTTTGAATTTCTGAGAGCGAGAGTCCCGTTTGGTTTCGAGTTTGAGACGAGGTTAGCTTTTTGTAGAAGAGAGAGGGAGGCGGTTACTTGCAAGGCAAAGTTAATTGAGGTCCAGATCCAGGGTCCATCAGTAGCACACTTGGGCTCCCGTACAGTTTATGTGTCGGACTAGGCGAGCCCATTCTGACGAGTTACGTGATCCATTTGCTCAACACCACCGGCCACATCAGCCAGCTACATTAACAAAGAATTAAGAGGAGGAAAAATAGTTTTATTTGTACCACATGGCATGCTCCTTGGTTGTATTTTTAACTGCTTGTTTTTTCACCTTCATTTCTGTCTTGGGAATGAAAGTTATTCAATATTCAACACTCCCAGAATATCATTTGGCACTGACACTTGCCTTGGGAGCTCTTTCACTTGCTATTGGCTCTTTGTTTCATGCTATAATAAAAGCACATGAAGTGGATTTCAGCTGCATTCTTGCACCATTTTCTCTCATTTCTTTTGAATTTTATTGGAGAGGTGAGGTACGTTTTCGTAGTATTGATATTGTTAATGGATTGGGTTCATCTAAATGGTTGATTTCCCCTGAACCGATCGTAATAAGACCTCGGATACTTCCTTGGTACCACTAGGTGCCAGTGCCAGGCTGCCAGCCCTATTATTTGGGTAGGACAGCGTGCTAATGGAGCCATATCACTAACAGATATCAGAATCCTCTATCCGTGTCGTTCTCTTGATTGATAATCACATTTCAGAATTGGGAAAACCAATCCTTTCCTTTTTTTTAGAAGCACAACAGCAAAAATGCAAAGATAAAACTCGAGCTTCAAATCAATATCAGCTAAATACAATTACGGATTGCAATATCGACTGAATGATACTCTGATGCACAGGATCTTGTGATTTCGAGTGGAGGCATTTTGAGTTTTCTAAAGGAGTGTGCCACTAACACAGACACCCTTTCAAAATAGTTCCGACCTATTTTCAAGCAAGCATAATGGAGAGAGAAGTTGAGAATATTGTGGACGGTCAACATCACAAACGCAATCACTAGGACCGGGCCAGCATATGTTTTTAAGGTCCTCACCAAGGCAACACTAATACCTTCCAGAGGTGCCAACAAAAAGAGGTATAACCTGAGAGCATAAATTCCGATTAATGTTTTGAACACGGAAGGACAGGGGGTTCACAGTTTTTCATCCTTAACTCCTCAACTCCTGGCAGCACCACCAGGTAACAAGCTTGCCAAGGAGGGAACCCCTTGGCTCCTCATTTCTTCTTGGGCTCGCCTCATTTCCTCAGGATCTGCCACCAAAACACAACAAATAGATACTGTCAGTAAGAGAACTGGAACCATACAACAAACGCTAGTAGCCTTGAGGGATTCTCATGAAACATTGGGCTTTTCTATTCTGCCTGAGCCTAGCCAACCCAGGTAAATCTACAAAAAGTCAGAGCCTCAAGATCAGGGGTTCAACATAAGACATTATGAACAAGAGTACTTTACCCATGTTCTCCATTAATTTGGGCATTAGAAACATGACTACCAGCATAAATCCCATCATCAGACCCATTGGGCTTTTCACAACAGACATAATGGAAAAGGGTTCTCTAATCTGTAAAAGCAGAAAACAAAATGAGTCAGGGTTCTTATAGATTAAGAAGAAGAAATAGTCAAATTTAAGTTGAAACAAACCTCGTAATATTGTTCCTCTTTCAGCGGCTCTAAAACTAACTCACTCAAGCCCCTCCTATTCTCTGTCAGTGTGGCCTGAACCTTGCCCGGATTTCTGGCACTGACATCAACTCGGACCTAAATGCATTTAAGAGAAATCAATCATGAGAAATCTTATTGGTCATTCTAATAAAATAATGATAGGAAATGGTAGATTGTGAGTCCCACCGGGGAAAAGAAATAGCCTATTGCATCTACTTCAATTAGATGAGTTCCTGCTGGCACGTTATGGCTATAAGCATGCATATTAAGGAATCACAGAGAGTACTAAAGTATGATTCACCAGTCTTCCTATCAAAAGAGTGAAATAACAAGGGCACTTAAATAAAAAAAAGAAATGCGGAGATCTACATTTTGAAATTATATATATAAAAAAAATCCTAACTCAAAAGGAAATACTTAAATATTTTACGCATACGCGCGCGCGCACACACACACACATATATATAACTTCAGCTTTATTTGTGATCAAAATAGGGTGCTACCCAAGTGAACAGGAAGTACACTGGATATACACCGAACCAGAAAATGCAGAGTACAAAACTCCTAGAGACTAGAAATAGAAAAAAAAAATTTTGAGCAATCATCCAATGATATTAGGTTCTAAAGAAAAGATTCTTGAGTACTGTCACTGTCTTCTCACAATTTTCAATAGTCCAGTCACTTCTTTCCCTCCATGGGCACCACATCAAACAAGATGTGGTCATTTTCCATAACAATGAAGATGAATTTTTCTAGGACAACAACATAGAAAAGATAGGAATGGGTTTGCAGGAGAGGAATTTTGCTATGTATAAACAGGACAATGCCAAAGAATCAAGTTTAACAGAATAACGTGTGTCAAGGTGGAAAAGGAAAAAAAGGATACAACGAGAAATATCCATCAGGTCGCAGTAAAGTAACCCTTTGGCCACCATTAAGTACAACTTTGATATTTAATAATTTTCCAGGAAGAACAAGACCTTGTGCACCCATACCTGCCAAATTAATTTAAAAATAATACAGGTTAATCCTTAAAAGGGGTGAAACGGGTGGGAAAGGGAAGAACAAAAAGAAGCATTGTGAAGGGGAAATTATGCAAAGAAACCATAACATTTCAGGGCATTGTTTGAAGACCAAAAAAATCAACATAGAGATCCAAAATCTAAATTTAAACGAAATATAATATCTGAGTGTTGAAATTGTAACATCCGTGATTGAAGAGTTGGCACTGATGACAGGTGCTTGCCGCAACCATCCTGGCAGGCAGAATTGGCCCAACTAAATTTCACCTCACGCAGACGCAGACGGCCAAACTTCTTCTTGATGAGAAACTTATACTATAAGCATCTTCGGTAAGAATTGAACCAAAATCTACCAATAACAGAGAGGTTCCAAGCGCTCTTCTCACCATCTAAATCAACTTAATAAAGAGATTCTGCTTGTAGCTAAACTTCACTGCACGAGGAAATAATGAGTAATAACAGATCGACAAGCAACTAGTAGTACATTCGATTGATGTTCAAATATTGCGATAACACGGGTTCTATTTAACTCGCGTTTTTCAATGTCCTGATTCAGTACCAACCAGTTCAATTAACTCAAAATTACAGGAAATACTAGTCAAATAATAAAGACGAAAACTAGTTCCGATTTTCGACGCTGCAGTTAAATCAAAAAGGAAAAGAGAATGGAAATGTATATGGAACATGGAAAAGAACATACTTCGAATCTTCACCCGACCGTTAACGGTGTAACCTTCACTGTTAATAACCAAATAATAATAATAATTAAATTAAGGGGCAAAGAAACTAAAGTCGAGGTCCTAAAAAATTATTTTTTTCCTCCATTTTTTGTGAGAAATCCTCCATAATCAATAAAACGTTTATTATATATAAACATATATATAAGCTTTCTTTCCTTTCTTTGAAACCAAAAAAGAAGAAAATTTACAGGAAAAGAGGAACGTAGATTAGAAAACCTACCCGGGTGAGATTGCGAGAGACGAGGAAAGAAATGAGATGCATAAATGTACCAAAAGCACGAGAATAACCAGTTGGGATCTCATGGTCACTGCACAAAGAGAAAAGATTCTGGGAAAGACCTCGGGCGTCGGAGAATCGAGAGTACGAGGAAGCTACTAGGGACCCTTGCTCGTGTTCTCAGATTCAATGTAGCGTTACCGAGCGACCTTACTGTTTTCTTTTGGTACCGGAATCACTGCGACTGTGTAAAATTAGTTTTGGATTGAGAAGAGTCAGCAGATCATTTCATCTTATTATTATTAAATAGTCTTCCACACCACTTAAAACATACACCACACATCAAAAAAAATTATTTTTTAAAAATTTTTTTAAAGTTTTTTTTGTTTTATTATTTTTAAAATAATTAAATTATTCTACTAATAATCCATATACCATATATTTAATAAGAGAATAAAATTAAAAAAATCATATAAAAGATGGTATGTGATGTATGGGGCTTAGGAATAGAATTTTTCACTTAAAAATATATAATTTTATCGAATACCGTATACATGTCGTCCGGCACACCTGGACCGTTGATCAATGACTCAAATAGCGTAATATCCTGGATTTACGGAGTATATGATGGGAAATCCAGGTCAATTTTATAAATCTCCGGGTGACGTGAGTGTGACATGATGGATTAAAACGACTTGTCGTATAGCTTTGAGCAACACATGGTGGGAGTGGCTAGGACCGAGTGGCTCTCCATAAAAATACCAATGCAATTGGTGGATGGGTCACTATCCACTTAAAAGGTTTCATATCATGAGGCGAGGATTATGATTATCATCAACCTTTGGCTACTAATGCCAAATTTATAATCTTTTAAATCTTTCAGATCAAGATCCTGTCCATATCAAAATGTTTTTCAAAAGAGAATAGTGCTGAAGACATTCATGAGAAACGCCAATAAAAATGATGGAAGGAGACTTTCATTTGACCAAAAAAGACAACTTTATTATTACCCTTGGGGCTCAACACTCAAACCTCACACAAAGACAAACCTTCATTTACACTATCAATAGACTATGCTACAATTACATTCATCATCTTCCTCTTTCTGATATGCCAACGAAACGATGCATATACCCGAGAAGAACTTTGGACTCAATAATTCGTGAATATGGCATCCAATCAAAACAATGGAGAGAGATTGGCCCCGAGAAAGAATTGGGATCAAGCTACAAGAATATCACAAAATGCTACAATCCCAACTTCCTTGAGACCCAATCTGAAAGGTTAGCTATTAGAAAACCAGCAAATACCTGCAATATACCATCAAAGGAAAGCAACATAAGAGATATCAGACTTCAAACACAGCTGGCCACATAAATTCGAGTCAATAAATGGTAACAACAGCTAGTTCTGTAGTATAGAGATCTGCTCATAATTACCAAACAATAGAACCGAAAATATAAATGTTTGAGACCCTAAATTTCCTTTTCCCAAAAAAAAACCAGAAAAGAATAGAAAAGAAAGCTATCAGATCACATCCATAAGAGAAATGTAAACAGTGCCCTACCACTCAACAACACCACTTTCCACCTAATTCACACCAATAAATAGCTTCAATAAACTTCCAACAAATTGATTTAACAAGACACAACAGCTGATAATTTTTACAACAAACTCAAAGAAAATTTCAAAGATTACCTGAACTGAGCCAAGAATGTAAACTGCTGAATAGTGACGACCATGGATTACCATGTCAGCCAACATAGCAAGAGGGATGGTGAGTGACATGCCCAAGGTGGCAACCAGTGGAGTCGTCCATACAACACAGAGTGCCCTATGCAGAAACGAGATATTGTAGCATAAAGAGAACGAAAAAAAGTGAGCTCCAGATCACTAATTCATAAGCAGTAGCTTTTACATACCAAAAGTAGTCAGAGAGGACACTTCCAATAAGACCATTGGCAAGCACAACTTCATCCATCTTAGCAGAATGAGGGATTGTGAACTTGGGTTCAATTCCCAAGGCTGTCAATGGCCAAACTGAAAGAAAAGAAAATTCAAAAGAATAGATATTTACTAATAGGCAGTATTCTACATGGATCTCCACATGAAAGACACCACAGAAAAAACAAATAAGAAATCTAGCACACACCTTATAAACATGAAAAAATTATCATTATTGTAATTATCAAAAAAAAATTTATCATTATTGCCAATTTTTCAGAAGGTGGAGCTCCCCAACAATTTAACTCTTAAAAAGGAGAGATGGGCAAATAAAGAACCTTATAAACATTTTTGAAGGCTAATTAATAATAAAATCTGATCAAGACTCTTACCAAGCCACCATAGTGCTACAAGTGTAAATAATCCTATATAGCCAAACAACTTCTGCACATCAACCCTTTCTCCTTCTTCACCAGCAAATTTTTTAAGAAGCACTGCAGCATTGATGGAAAATAGAACGTTACATAATTTTTGTCAGTATAAATTTGGAATAAATACTAAAACTAAGCACCAAACACAATTCTGAACCTGTAAATAAACCATATGACATAGCTGAGAGAAGGCCAAAAAGATCACCAACAAGAGAACGTTTCCCATTGCTGAAAACAAATATCAACTGTCAACATGCAGAACATGCATTACAAAGAGCAAGCTGATAGGGTATGTATGTACATACAATGATACATGCATAAAGACCTACATAATATTCAGTTATATACTTAGTTGCTTGGGACATTGTCTCTCAAATTCTTCAACTAGAATGAGAGAATCTTTAGGGCACAGCAACTGAGCTCCACCAAAAGTTTTGCACGAACAAAAGGGAGCTATAGAAAAATAGAGATTACCCATTGAATTTCATATTATACTAAAGGGGTACAGCCTATCTTTCAACAAACAACAAGAAGCAAAGCTGTATTTTGGAACTTGGCCAAGCATACTCTTTAACCCCTACCACCCACCCCAACACGTAAGCAAAGAATGAGAAAGCTTAACCCACCAGCAAAACATGCAGCTTCCCTAGACTAACAATAGGCCTTGACATCTCTGCATTTATTTTGACAACATATTATACTATAATCACAATTCTAACAGTTTATTGTCCATCAGCCAGCCAGCATCAATAATTTATCCCTTCTACCATTGAAATAAGCATTAAATACAATGCAAGGAAAGATTGGATGTGATGCAACCATAAAGGAGTGAGGACTTACGCAGAAGCATTCATCTGTGAGTCATCTTTAGCCCAGGTTTTTCCCATAGTTGTCATGACAACACCAGCCATGCTGACAAAGACCGCAACTACTTTTGCAAGGTTTAAAGAATCTTGGCCCAGAAAAACACCAATGAAAAGAGTAAAAAGTCCTGAAGTAGATGATAATACTGTTGTACTTGCAACACTTGTATGTGCCAGTGCAGCATTTGATAGATACTGCAAACAAACAAACAAAACATCAACAACAAGTATTTTTGGGCTTTCCAGACTAAATTTAAATCCTCAATAGCATTATGAAAAAACTGCTACTAATTATGAATGCTTCAAAATTTGCAACAGCAAAGTTGATGAACAAAAATATCTCAACCGGTAACAGAAGAATATACACTCTACGGGAGTAAAATCTGCAAACATATAAGCATTTGGACGTATTTCAAGTTCCACTTCACCTCCCTCCCCCCCGTTTTACAGTCCAGTAGTAGGTAGGAGGGTAAACTTAGAGGCACTCACCTCCTTGTCAGACATACATGCACAAGGCAAGGGGGCCTGATTTGGGTAAAGGCCATGGTGCACATATTTTGGACTAAACAATCCCCACCTAAACTCTTCACCTTGAGAACCTTATGAAACAGCATACAGTTTTTTTCACAACTATGAAACAACAAGGATTACAAAATAATCAAAACACAGTTTCCAGTTGAAGCAATAAGCTGTTCGGCACCTAACAACCAATGCATAGAAAAATACACACAACATTACACAACATAGAACTGCCAAAATCACCTGACTATTTCACACAGGGGAGCATGCACCATGTGCAGTTATGAAAAACCTCTCCTCCAACACACAAGCACAAGTACAAATGCTGAATAAGACATGCAACAATTGAGGACCGATGAATACTAGAACTAATTCTATAAAGAAAAATGTAATAGACTTGAACCATTCTATAGACCATGTGAAAAGATGCTATGTACCCAAATTAGTGATATTTGAGAAGCTTTAGGTTTATTAAAAGGACTGACTGGCTGTAGTACAAGCACACTTCTTAAGAGGTACAATACAATATAGATACAGAGAAAAAATCTTCTTTTTTTTTGTTCTTACAAACCGTTTGCAAATATTTACCTACAAGTGCAATGGGATCTAGGATAAGAAGATTCATTATGAGTCATTCCACAAAACAAGATGAAGAATATAATTTTGAAAAAACCAGCCAAGGAAGTGGCTTACCTCGGTTACAAACCAGATTGGAGCAATGTAAAATCCATAAGTAGCAATTTCTTTGGTTGTAAGCTCCCTATCTTGTTTCAGTATGTGTGCATCATCTTTGTGTTTAGCGACCAATGGACTTGCTTCTGCATGAGGTGAAAGGTCTGCTTCACTATCTTTTCTAGTCAAAGTCCCCTGAAGTTCCAGTTCAAAGTTTTTCTGGCCTCCAATGTATTTTAGAGTAGAACTAAGACCAGCAGAAAAATCATTCAGGCTTTCTGCATTTCTACCGCTTTTAGAAGAGCAACGTTTTAGGATATTACACAACCAATCCTTTAGGAATGATATTGGGAGGTAGACTACCATAAGAGAAGCTCCGAGATATGTTATAGCAAATGGCTGCTTATAATCTGTAAATATGCCCTGCAAATAAGATATCAATCAGCTGAAACCTGGCTCAAGAAGATAGTTCAGTCGCTAGCATGTGCAGTGTTATTTCAATATGTACAGAGCGAAGCATTATGCCAGACATTTTGAGAGATCAAAATAAATAGACTAGCAGTTACCCATTAATGCCTAAGCAAACGCTTGATGAAACAAGAAACACCACCTTATATAAGACCCTTGAAAATTGCCAAAAGAAATACGATGCTGAGTATGGATATATGCACAAATATTTAAAACTTCAACCAATAAGAGGATTGGTAGGTCTGCAGGAAGCATATTACTTTCAAACAGTTCCAGGGACGATTTCCGAGCGAATGAGTTACAAATAATCCATCAAACACAAACATAAGGAACACATAAATGCATTATCATGAACGGAATTACACCCGAATTCGACTAAATATAGAAGAGGTAAAAAGGAGAAAATCAGAGTTCATATATATATATATAGAGAGAGAGAGAGAGAGAGAGAGAGAGAGAGAGAGAAGCTGACCTGGGTGACTTCTGCAGAGGAGACCCATATAACAACAACAGCCGCTATCAGGAACAACCCGGCTCTGTATCTCGAACTCATTGCGAATCAAACAAGACCCGGATACGGAATCGACAAAAATTGCCAGAGATCTGCGTGGCGGTGGTCCTCTCAGATCCTTAAACCTGTCTTTGTTGCGTCACCGATCACCAACATGTAAAAATAAGATCTTCAGAGAGAGAGAGAGAGAGAGAAGGTAATTGGGTCGGGTGTTGTTGGAATGTTGGAGGGGATTCTTTGCAAACAGAAAAAACCAAAGAAACAGGGAGGAAAGGAAAGAGAATGAAACGGAAGTGTTATGCCTCTATGCGCGTCTCGAATTATTCCCTTGCAGTAGTTAACTATATTTCTCATCCGTTGCCTCAAATTCTAATTTCTTTTCGTGTCTCTTCCTTCTCTCCCTCGATCTATAGAATCAGAAGAAGAAAGAAACAAGAACACCAATATGCTCTTTACGTGAAATCTCAACCTTCGAGTTGTAACGTAGCCCATCACTCACCTTTCCTTTCTAAATTAGAGACTATATGCACGTCATATACTCTACTCATTATACGAATGATTTTTCACTAAATTTCCATTAACATTCCATTTAATTAGCAAAAATTAATAAGTTTTACTACAAATAAATCGTGAAGTGCATTATCATCACGTAATCATTTTGAAAAAAAATAAAATTCACTATTAAAAAATTATTATTTTTCCATCCGAAACCATCGCAAGTGTAATAGCATAGAAAAACTAATAGATTTTAATTATTAGAAACGATCATTCATTTCGTGGTTTATAATAGAATTGTCACATCTTCTAATCTGGACCACCTCACATAATAATACATGTGTTCCTTGAAAAAAAAACTGAACAGCTTTGTCCTTAGCTTATAAATCATGTCCGTTCTAAGAGTACATCGAGATAGATTTCGAATATTTCATGAGTCTTATGCGTGATTGAATAATCCATCAACTATAGTGGAAAATGTATCGAGTTCACTCTACGTCAGTACTAAGACATTTAGACCCGTTTGGCTGTTATTTTTCAATCGCTACAACAACAAATCAATCATTAACGAGACTCGTTATTTTTTCAATTTCTTTTTAAAAAATTAAACATATTTAAACATATTTCGTATATTCAAACACATCTTAATGATATTCATAAAATCCATTCAAACAACTGAACTTACTATTATTCACATATAAATTCAAACTATCTAAAATAGTATTAGCATCAAACGAAACTTTAGTAGTTAAGAGTTTTAAAGAACTTTAAATTAATTTATAATTAATTTAATTTAGCTTCGATTTAGATAATAAGATGATATGAGATAATTTTAGATAAAAATTAAAAGTTGAATAAAATTTTGTTAGAATATTATTTTTTAATATTATTATTATTTTGAGATTTAAAAAATTTGAATTGTTTATTGTATTTGTGTAAAAATTTAAAAAATTATAATAATAACATGAGATGGATTGAAATAGTTTGTCCATATAAACTTGATTTATCCTTATTTCGAATGATGTGATTGGAAACCTTCAAGTAAATGATTGTTGAAGGTTATTGAAGCTCTCTCTCCGAATATATTAGAAACTCTTTCTCTTTCTCTCTCTTCTGTGTTTGTCGTTCTTACTTCTTACCAACCACGTGCCTTCCGCAATCCCACCTTCGGCTTCGGGTTTCAGTCCGAACTTCTACATTTTTGCAAGGTATCTACCTTAAACACCATGAAAGGCTAATAGCACAGCAATCTGCGAATTACTTGTAAAGAAAAGTTGCAAAGCATCAGCCAAACGGTCATTTTTAACGTTATTTTGGGGAGTTGTAAATTAAATTGGTCAATTTTTATTATTATTAACAATAAGATTAAATATTGAAAAAATCTATAGCAAGCCTTTTTTTTTTTTTAACACAAGGATGATGTAATATAACATCCTTAGAATATTTTCACATAACAATATACAAGTAGGGACCTCTTTAATCTTTTGTCCATCAAATTCAAAGAAAGATCAACTGTGTAAGGTATATACAGAATTATAATCTACACTATCTGAAAGTTCTATTACAAACTCAATATTATGAGATAGAAAAATTTTAAACATAAATTACACTCTCGTACACACCATTTAAAAACATGTGATTTTTTTTTTTTTATCCTCTGGCAATTTTCAGCCAATCTGCATTCTATCCATAAAACCTCGCTGTGTTTTAGGGCAAAAATGACCCTACTTCACTTGAGCTTTTGAATGAAAAAAAATAACCACCATCCCTACTTGCAGCACAGCGCCGCCACCACCCCTGCAAGTCTGGAATCACCTTTCCCCTCCATTCAATATCTCTAACCAAAGTATCTACAAAAAGAATATCTGCTCAGCTTTTGTCTTTGTTGGTTTGTTTCAAACATTTTACGAGTGTAATAAATCTATATGGGCCTATGGCTATCAGTTGTGGGGCATTGCAGATATAGGGTCCGTCTTTTTGCATGTTGGGTATTACAGAACCTTATCGTTGGAAATGAAGGTCATAAATAATAGTGACCTAGCCTGTACTTCCTCTTACCAAACTAAACCTAAAATTGAAAATGACAGACAAAAGAATAATGTTTTCAAGACCAAGAACCCCATAATACCTCCATCTCGATGGTGGCTGACTCTGCTTCAGAAACAGAGGCCTCTCTGACTCTCCTCAGTATTTCTAGTTTTACTTCAGTTTTCTCTATTTTATTCAACCCTTCCCCTATTTCCACCTGCACTGCAAACCTTGTAACACAGCTTTCAAATGGATAGTTCTCAATATGTTGGCTCTCTTTATTCTCTACCCTCGTTTCCGACTCTGTTTCCGCACAAATTCCTCCGTTCTTTTTCTTTAGTACGCTACTAGTTCCAAGTTCAAATCTTTTCAACTCCATCAGCTTCCTGACCAAATCTTCTCCAAGCATTACTGTAATGACTTCTTCCCTCCCAAAATAAGCAAGTTCAAGAATACAGTCCAAGGACGCAGCTCTAATAGACAAATCTTCTGATCTCAAGATGTTGACAATTCTCGGGATTTCACGGTTCGATTCCATTTCATCTATTAATGGACTTCTGATAAATCTGATCAGCGAGCAAAGAACTTGAATCGACGAACGCGAACCCATCGAGATCAAAGCTCCAATAGTAGGACCCATAAACACCAATCCCACAAATACATTCTTGTTGAATCTAACTAAAGCATCTACAGCGAGAGCTGCTTGCTCGCGAAGCCGCTGCGAACACGTCGAGTCGCAAAGTATAGATTCAAGAATCGAAAATACCTTCGCTCTCAAAACCAAATCTTGAAAATCTCTATCGAAACCTTGGCACACTCGATTTTTTAACTCGATCAAGACCTTACCTTTCTTGTCCTCGTCCGCCGATGCTGTTAACGTTCTTGCAAGAATTTGAACACTTTGGCGGTCAAGAAATGCTTGAATCTCAGCCTCGGTCGTAAATGCAACCTGGGAAATCTTGTATTTTGTAATTTGGCGGCAAAGGATGGATTTGAGGCTATAGCTCTGAGATTGCTCCAGCCTTTCGAGTAAGGTCTTGAGGCTGCAGAGCAAACGAGAGAGGTTGAGAAGTTTTGGGTCCGTGGAAAAGGCCGTGGCGGCCTCGGCTTCGAGCTTCGAAAGAACTTCGACGGTGGTTTCTGACTCTTTGTTTGATAGTGAAATGGGGTTGCATCGTAGATCTTTGGAGGCCTTCTTTAGCGCTTCAAGTAGTGTTATAACACGTTGGTTTTCTTGTTCCCGATCAACTTCCAAATCCATGGCTGCTTAGAGTCGAAGCTCAGTGAATTTGCTTGTTAGAGAGAGAGAGAGAGAGAGTGAGAGGCTGGGAAGGACAGGGGGAAACCTAACAACCGGTCCAAAAGGCAGGACGAACCAACCAACCGTTCAACGTATGCACGGATACGTTTATTAGCTGTCCTCGCATATAGACAACTGTTCCCCGCGAAGGAGAAAGTTCTCTCCCTGTTGAGTGGGATGAAAATTTGATGTGTTGGCTGGTGCAAGGGAAATAATAAAATAGACGATATAAAGAACTGACATTATATTATGCTACGTTAATTATATAAAAACTTAATATGTTAAGTTTGAATACAACAACGTTTTTATTAACTATTATATGTCAGATATTGGACTGGCACTCGACAATTGGTCGGATAATTCCAGTCGATGCCGATGGAAGAGACATACAGACTCAAACATGATCGAATAAGGGAAAATGGCAGAAGATAAATGAGATGCTGGATTTATGTGGTTCTAACATTGAAGCCTCTATTCACAGATCCTAGAGGGAAAAATTAAGTATTAATGGATGTCAGAATTTATGAATATTTGCATCTTAGTTCTAGATTGCTTAGCAAATTTTCAGTGATTTTACAGACCGATCTGTTCTGGACGTCTACTGTAGTCTTCGGATTCGTTAAAACAATCAAGAAACAAGATTGCTCGATTGTAAGCGAGATCTTTCTAGCTGTTATGATCTAAAAGTTAAAAGTTTAATTAAATTAATATCCAACAGTGCTTTTAGATCAATGATTGATCTTTAACACCAATCCACTAAATACAAAAAGCGAGATCTTTCATGTAACTGTTGCAAGGCCCTTTTGAATCCTGTAGGCGTAAGTGATGCAAATGGCCTCGTCAAGAACATGACTGCTACAAAGTTGCAAACTGACTGAAAATCTTAAATGTTTGCTTTGAATTTCTTTACAGTTTTACACAATGCTAACAATCAGGGACCTAACTTAGCCCCCCCCCCCCCAAAAAAAAAAAAAAAATAGAACAACAAAAAACAGGGCCATTTCGTATGGATAAAGGAAGAAAACGCATTGTAATTTCAAGCCAAATCTGATGCCTGCGTGTTACATGGATTAAGAATCCCGGAGTATATTATCTGGTGTCCACTTGAGATGTAAATTAAGCTTTCCTGATTTAGCACCATCTAGGGGAAAACTATCCTGGAACTCCCCTTCTAGTATGACCCTAGTGAGTGTCATGATGACTCTTCCTATTTTCTCCTGTAAGATTAGTAGAGTTAACATAAGAATGCAAGTAGTTTATGTGGTCAATCAGATCACAAACTCATACCAAGCTTGCTGTCATCAAACACAGAGAATACGATGAAATTTATATCAGAAAAAGTTACCTTCCCAAAAGTGTCGTGGTCCCAAACTTCCACAATTAACATATCATGTAACGCGTCCTCCACAAGAAAGTCAAATGTTTGATTCCAGACTGGATTTAAGTTGTTGTTTAGAACCTGACAAGAATAATGTTCAAGTATTTTAATCGAAGTATCCATGTATAGCAATTAGTATCTGACAATATAGCAGATGGCTCATACGGAAGGGACTTGGTATCTCCAGTACAAAGGGTGAACTAGTAGCCCCGAAACGAAGAGTCTGGATGAATTCTATTCTTGTGAAAAAGCAAACAAAGCTCGAAAGAAATGGATGATTATTGTGATTGAGAATCTGAATCTCACCCGAGTCTTAGCTTTTGTTTCAGATTTTTTCATAATAAGGACGACAAAGGGGTCTGCCTTTCCCATTAAATCCACAACTGGCAAGTCTTCAGCAGCTACTACTGTCACAGATAACACTCCTCTCACAATGACACTGCTCTTCTTCTGTGCTGCAGTTTTACCAAGATCGCCAACCTCTGTTTCATCAGCTCCACTCTTAAGAGCCTTCTTCTCCAAATAGGTCAAGGAGCTTTCAGGGTCAAAAGGGTTTTTAAAGATATTTTCCATGCCAAATGGACAGTACAAGAGTTCCAAGTGCACCTGAGGCCAATAAAATGTAATAGACAGATACTAAATAATCATTAATTAACTTGTTAAATTCGAGAAGTGAAATGAGGTTTCTATAAAGATAAGAACTATAAGGAGTAGCCACTGTACATCGGAAATGTTATGGCAATCTTCCTCTCACTTTTTTGGTTGGCCACTCCAAGAAATTCACTTTTTTAATATTTGACTCGTCTGATCTTTTCATGCCAATTTTTTTATGCTCAAGTTGATTAAAGAATACCTTTCAACTCTGAAAAGGATGAAATGTCTACTTGCTCAAATTCTCCCAATTACTATGATCGTATAGAATTTTCACCTGGCCCCTATATTTAGTGTCTCTTTGAACCTCCAAATCCTTCACCAGTGGCAACCACACATCCTTCACTTTACCAGGCTGAAGGTCCTTCAGTGGCACTTGAGCACAACCAATGAGTTCGGAAGCCTGAATCCCTTCATCATCAAAAACTCTTACAGTCAAGTGTTGTGTTGAATCATCCTCAACAATGAACTCAAAGTGCTCGTTCCAGACTGGATTCAATTGATTATTCTGAAAATAAAACAAATAGCTGAAGTTTAACTGCATCAAAGGTGGGCAGAAAAAGGTTAATGAATTAGATGAGTTGTCTTACAATTATTTTGCTGGTTTTCATTCTGTCACGTAATGGGCGTATGAATAAGACCACATACGGATCGGATTTCCCAATGATATCTTTATTTGTCAAGTCCTTTGCTTGCACTAGCTTCACTTCTAATGTTCCAACAGGCTTCAACTCTAGGTTGCTAAGATAAAACAAATTCAAAGATGATTCATCAGAAAATAGAAAAAAAAAAATGTTCCTTGGTTTTTGAGCATGTTAGTATGAACACAAAGGATTCTTTTCAGCAAAGAAAAATTGTGGCTGGGCAGTGGCTCAAGCGTATCCACTATAAATATGCATGGACCATCCTGTAAAGTATGTACGAAGATGAACATCTTCAGTGACAAAATTTGACTTGATCAGTTTGCATCCAAGGCAGCTATCCTTTAAAATGAGTTGGGTTTTGTTATCCTGGTTTGAATTACAGACTTTATAGAAAAATGCAATCCAAACGACTGAATCAAATTGCTCATTTGTCTCACATAAAAATGTTGAATCAATAAACATAGAACTATGCATACCATGCGGTTCCACCCCCACTAGAGATTAGACATATATATATAATTTATTTTCTAAATAAAAAAATTATTCTTAATATTATGTATTATTAATTGCTGCAGGACCAAAATGGGGTTCACCAAATCAAAACCCTGTTAGAGAATTATGCATGTAAGCCATGCTAGGAGTGTGGCAACCAGATCTTCAACTGCAAGGCAAATCTAACTTAGATGAGATCAACCGAAGCTAATCTCAACTAAATACCCAAAGATAATCTCAACTAAATACTCCAGCACAAGCCTTTATCAGGTAATAGGATTTTTTCTGAGAGGGGAAAGGGATATATAGGTCACTTAAAGCTAGCATACCTATAATCCCCAGGCAATATGGGTACTATTTTCCGAACCGGCCATGTGATAGAATCTTCAACAGCATCCCGTATTGTTTCCTGAATGACATTATAATTTAACACTTGAAATTCCCAACTCATTACAAAAGTGGTAGAAATAACAGAAATACCAGAAGACGAGCTTACTCAAACCTCAATAGCATCAGAAATCCCTGGGATTGTTGATATATCACCACCAACAATTTTAAGAGTAAAATCCAGCTTTTTCTGTAGCAAGAAGAAAGAAAAGTTAGGATATGAAATTTAAGGGCATCCCATGTTTGTATACTTATATATCTCTATATGCTAAATTTTTGATGTAGAATATTATGTATGGATGTATGTTGAAATATGTCCCTGCATAAAAAGTACTTAATTCTATCTATATGCATGCACATGGAAGGAGCACTTAAATATTCATAAATCTGGCCTTCCCTAAATTTTCTTGCCTTCTGGTTGTTAATATAAGCATTAAGATTGTTTAGTATAAGAAAGATAATAACAGTTCACCTTTTCTCTCAGTGAATAAGAAACAGCTCCAAAACAAGGAAACTCATCAACAAGTGGTTTGAAGATTAACCTGAAAACCCCAGTGAATCCAATATTTTTTACCTGTATGAACAAGTTAGAACAGAAAATAACAATGATGAGGACGGTATTAAGGCAAAAGCACAATACCTCAGAAAGCTTTCTTATATTTCATGACAAGTGCAAATTTTTTGTATATTATACTTAAAGAATACATACATATTCTCGCTAATCACAACAAGTGCAGAACCAAAATTTGCTCATAAAAAAAGTGCAAAACCACAATGCAAATAGTAATTGAAAAACTTCACTCTCCAAAAGAAGAAATTTTGACAAAATGGTGTTAGTAGGAAATGTATGTAATTTGACATTTTAAGTTCAAGGTGCCAAACTGTATGACTAAGGTTTGATGGTGTATTATTCTCATACAGAAGAGAGAGCATTAAACTGTATAAGATGCTAGTATAACATGAAATAGATGCCACTCTACAGAAGAAATAATGCTACTTATTTGTAGCTTAGACTGTAGACCATTTGCATCAATATTTAAATATGAATTTGCCAAAAAAGATTAAATGTTACCAATGATATCCATTTGCTGAGAATAATGATATAAATAATCCCAACCAAATATCTGTGCATTTCATGCGCAGAGAGAGAGTCTATCCAGAACAATTGTTCACATGGAAGCTGATTCGTGTTAATACGTATATACTGGAGGTTTTCAAAGTAAATGCTGTGCCTTAAAGAACTTCAAAATCACCAAAAGTCAGTATAAAATTTCCAAGGGAATGTCGATATAGTGCAACTGTCTCAGGCCAGTAGATCAGTTGCACCCCAACATTTACTATAGAGATGTTGGGAAAGGTAAAAATCGATTGTGAAGCTTATAGTCAGTATTAACAGGCTGTCAAAGCCACAAATGGAGTGTTAGATTCTTACACCAAGTGGTAAGTATGACAACCATGCATCATCCTTTACTTGGGCAGGATAAGAATCAATCCTTCAAGTTCTATCCTTCTTTAATAGATTAATCTTGATGATAACAAGAAGCACAGCTTGACAGAATAAGCATAAAAACTATTTGGTTCAGTATTCAAATGCTCATATTATACCTTGAAACAAAACACTTAAAACAATGTATATTTAATTCATAACTAAATTTAACAAAGGTCATTAATGAATCTCTATGGATTAAAGGGATACATATGGCTTTCCAAATGTCATTAAAGGGGAGAAGTCAAATCTTCTAATTTCACATCAATCAGAAACGTCAGAAATAGGCATGTGGTTACTGAGCATAAGCAAGATGGCTATGGAGCATGAGCAGTAAGCTAAGGCTAACCTGTACAGGAAGTGTAACACCAACTCTAGTTTTTATATCAAGTGTAATATTTGGGTTACCATCCCACTGCATCTCCAACTCCAAAGTGACTCTGTGACTATCACTTTCACTTTCAATAACGGAAACTCCTAGAGAAAATCAAGAACTCAGGTGAGTGTTATCACAAATCTGATGAATGAATAAAAACAGCATATTCTCCCAGAATTTATCACTTTCATGTCTGGATGGAAGAAGCGATTGGAAACCCTATGTTTAAATAAGTACCAAGTTGAAAGGGCTTAAGAACAGGCAGAATGACTTCAACACTAATCATTTCTCAGACCAGCTGTCAAAAGGAGACACTTAGTTTGATTGAGGGGCACGCATTAGGGCTCTACTAATAAACTAGAAATGGCCTTTTCTTGCTTGTGACTTGCTAGTTTAGTAAAATCACACTTTTCATTTTGATAGGAGTGGGTGCTTGCTGGTCAGAACACTCTTCATTCTTCATCCGAAACTAATGAATGTCAGGTCGGGGTTTATACTTGCTTCTGTTTATCGTCATGTATGCCACAACTTCAACTTATTGCCAATAGCAGATCTCACTATTGTTTTGGCTCTGCATTGAAGTGTGACTAAAGGCTTGAATAAGGAAATTTTTTATTTATTACTTCTCTCTAAGATAACTAAATTCCTCCTTTCAATTATAAATTAGCTTTTACAATATATTTTAATTTTTGAATCAATAAAGCAGCATAACAAATTTGGCACCTGAATATTTTGATCTGAGATACAGGTTTCTTATTTCTTGAAATCTATGTGAGAGAAAACAGAAAGTTTGCTTTGAAAATTTTAAATTCCAGAAAGGGGAAAAAAGATAGTTGTTTTCCCAAATCCCTCGGTTTTTCAAACATCTACTGGCCAGAATAACCTTTTCAGGAGTCTTACTTGAAGTTACAAGCGAGCTCTGACAGGTATATCAAAGGAAATTGCAACAGTAACAGAAAATCACACATTGGAGAAACGATTATACCATGGTATTTTGGATGTTATAAACGCATTAACTAGACAATTATTATCAGATGAATGCCATCTTAATCATGTAGCAGCTACCAATCGTAAACTGATGCTGTAAAAGTCAAACCGACCTGTAAATTGGGGAGCCACAGTGCCGAGGGTTAGCTTGGAGAATTTGAGGGAAGCTAAGACCGCTGGTCTATATTGCTCAAGAATTGGCTCCACATTGTTTCTTATCAGCTCTGATGCTGCCTAAATTTAACAACTTCCCATGATTACCACATCAAACCCAACAAATATTCAGCACTGTTCCGGTGAAATTTATACAAAGAGAAGAAAAAATTACCTCATCAATATATGGCCAAATCTTGTCAAGTTGGAGATTAAGCCAAGTTAACTGCAAATAACAAAGACATCAGTGTGAGAACACAGATCATATACACACTGACACACATGTATATATATATGCTTGCACGAACGCAGGCGGACATACATACATACATGGCACGTGCATGCATATATTCATATAGTTAGAAGGGGAAGACAGAAAAAATTATCTAGCTTGTAGGTTAAACATAACTTCTGTCGCTGCGAAAATACGACCCAAGTTGGATAAAACTCATCCGGAAGGATCTTTCTCGAGTCTTGCACCGTCATTCTTGCAAATGCTGCCACCGTCTTTGCCTAACGACACATATAACATCGACATGGATCAGAATAGGAGAAGTTAAGAGCAATATCTGAAGGATAAGACGAAATAACACGAGTGTTACAAATGGGATTGAATAGATGACAAGGAATACGGATTGAATACCAGATCGGAACGACGCTTGGATCGGATTTTTTCATAACGAGCGAAAGAGATTATCAAGCCAACGCCGAGGACAATGCCCATAAACATACCGGCATAGAAAGTCATCTTCTGCAAATCTTAGAGATACCACACTGAAAAATACAAGAAAGTCATAAGTTATGTGTCGATCTCGGGGACGATCTTTAGCTGAAACATGAATTTCTTAGTGATTCAGTCAGCCTCGGGGTGGCCATTCTGATAAAAACAGAGCTTCGTAGGCGATATGACACACAGAGTTTCATAATTAATTGATTATTAAAATATTATTGAATATCATCTATTAAGTCTGGAATTAAATGGAAAGTAGTTGGATTCTTTTCTTTTCCTTGCCTTGCTTTCTTTGCAGGTATGCCACGTTATTTAATCTGATCATATGACCGTCGACCGATTGCAGCTAATAAATAGATTTTTAAACTGATGACGTCAAAAAAATTGCACAACATTCCCTCAAAAACAAATTTATTTTTTTGATAAATTCTATCTATAATTTCCAAATGAGAATGGTACATGTGCAAACACTTTATTAAATAGAAAAAAATATATTATTTTTAAAAAAATATTATTATAATTTTAAAAAAATTTAAAAATAAAATTAATTAGACTTATACATACAATCTTTAAATGAAAAAAGTACGTAATATTACTTTTTTTTTTTTTTTTTTTGGTCTCCCATTATAGTTCGGAAAATTTAAGGTAGAATATATTTCTTTTCCTTTTTACAATTAATCATGAGATCTACGACTAATTCGTCAGTTAACTTGCCGGCTAAACTTTGATTATTTTGGTGGGTGGAATCAAGCCAATCTCAAACTCGGTTTCTTCGATGCCAATCCAAGTCTTTCTAGTCGAAATGCCAACTTTGCACGTTTTGAATTTTAGGTTTTTGGATTTTATTTTTAGAATATTTCATTATTATTTTTTATCTTTTATTATTTTTTATTATTTAATATTCTATCATTATTTTTTTACTATTATTCACATAATATCTAAAAATATTTGGATATACAAACACAACCCATCCTCTAAAATTCTAAATTCATCACATTATATTCCACAGAACTTAATAAATAATGCTACTTATCACCTTGTTTATTATCATCATTTTATTATTTTATAACGTGGTATTAAATAATTAAAAATTATTTATTTTATTTATCAGTCTATCTTTTAATACCATACCAAAATAATATTGAGAAGATGATTATAAAAATAACGATAAATAAATTTTTCTAAAATCATAATTACGATTTTCTATTTGTCACGTATGTGTGATATGAATTAGTGTCTGGCCTGCCGGCATTTGACCATTACTTGCAATGCCATCTGGACGTACCCTATGGTTTCTTTGCACGGAAGCCCAACATTTAGTTCCACGTGTTCCAGCCAGCACTTGCCATCTTAATGTTTTATTTATTTATATTTTCAGTCACAGTTCTACGTACAACAGCAGTGAACTAATCGGCTAATGCCACGTCAGAGACTATATTAAAACAAATGAAGAAGAAAAAAAGGGACAAAAGGAAAGAAAGCAACGAATGCCTAAATTTTGTCAGAGCATCTTTTAATGAATTAATTAAAAATTAAATTTATTGAACACTTAATTATTAGAGAGAAAAATATGCTCATAATAGATATTAAGTAATTGATATATTAATTTAATTACAATTTAATTATTAATTAATATATAATAGATAGAATAGTAAAATATGATAAAATTAAATAAATTTATAACTAAAAATTTTAAATATTTTTGAAATTATTAGTTACTCATTACTATATAATGAATAAATAGATAATCCAATGTAGAGATTTGATATGAATAACTAAAATAAAATTCATCTTACATTATTTTATTATTATATAATGAAAAAATAGTTATTTTAATGTAGAGATTTATGTAAATAGAATAATTAAAAGTTAAATTTCTCTAATTTTCATAAAAAATGTCATTTAACTTTAACTAATTCATTGAGGATGCTCGGGAGAAAAAATAGAGCAGAGAGGTCATCTTCTACAACTCAGATATGTGGTTGTTTTCGTGAGTAGGAGAAAAAGCTTTCGCAATGATGAGTCGGTTGTGGATTTGGGTAAAGTTTGGTTTGATTTTGAATGATGGATTGGTTTGATTGTGTCTTGTGTGTAAGAGAAAAATCAGAGAGAGTGGTCGTCAGCGTGGATAGGAGAAAAGAAGCAGAGAGAGGTCTGTGCGAGTCGTCTTGGGTAGGAGAAATTTGGACAGCTGCATATTTGCTTTCCAGGATGCATCCCATCTAGATCTGTGAAATAAATGCCTCAAACTTTTTTTTTGGTCAGTGATGTCTTTGGTATTTTTATAGAGGAAGTCGTTGATGAGTTCAATTAATCCTTTCCACCAATTTTCTACAAATCCAAGGTATCCAATCATTCACGTCTAGAAGAAAAACTCGCGTTTAGTCTGAAAGAAAAACTCTGCGATTTTGGGTTTGGAAGGGGACTGATCGGGATTATGCATGGCTTTAGCTGGTGACTCTTTTGAAGAACATGTAACAAGGCTATCCTGAAATTCTTGAAAACTGAAGAGCCACAGAAGAAGGAAAGATATCCCCAAATTCGTGGGCTTCTAGCAGGACTTGAAAAAACTGTTATATTTATTATAGATTGTGATATTAAATATGTGAATTTATTGAATGTGGGTTATTATTTATTTTAGTGAACCATTATCTCCAAGAGATGCATTGGTTCAATGGTAAGGGTGTGTTGTTTCAAATGAGAGGGTATGAGTTCAAACCACCATAGCTACACTTTGTTTGTTTAATTTTAACAAGGCATAGAATTAGCCTAAGGGGCGCGTGGGCCAAGCCCGAAGAAACACAATGCTTGGCATGGGAAAAGGCACAATGCATGGGCCGAACCGGCCCGTTTGAAGACTCATTTGGATGAGTGCAATGCTTCAAAATATATTCATCAGAAATGGTGAAGGTGGGTTTCGAACCAGTGACCTCCCTTGGAGAAGGGAGGTGTCCAACTACTTGACCAGGCATACCTCTTTGGTCTTTAAGTGAAACAATATGAACTTTAAACCAGTAACTGCCAGTTGAAAAGTCACAAGTTAAGAGTTGTGATCTTTCACATGGTGTCACTTCATTCTCTATAAATAGGGGATGAGACCCACGAATTTATTCATTCCATTCTCTCATATTTTCAGTCACTTGCACAATTTTGTAGAGAAACTCTGAAGGGAAAACTTCAGAATTGCTATCTGCAGTTGGTGACTTTGTTGTATCCTGGAGGTGAATTGCTTGTAACCCGGTAGCAAACTCTTTTGAGTGGGGGCAATTATCACCTTAAAGATAGTGATCAACACGCCTCAAAGTCGCATTTAATTTTCAGATTACTGTATCCGCACAATTTTCTTTAATAATTTTAAGGTGATAATCGCAATGGGATCAGAATCTGATATGATGACTTTCAAGATGATGAATCAAGACTTTGTCAAACTAGATAGGTTTGATGGAACGAATTTTAATCACTGGAAAGACAAGTTGATGTTCATTCTTACTACATTGAAGATTGCATATGTTTTGGATTCGAACTTACCAGTACTTCCAGAACCCAAACCTGACGATAATGATCAAATTAAGGCGGAACGCAAGAAGCGCGAAGAAGATGAAGTGGTGTGTAAAGGACACATTCTAAATACACTTTCCGATCGTCTCTACGACTTGTTTACATCAATCAAGTCACCAAAAGAGATTTGGGATGCATTGGAATTAAAATATAGAACCGAAAAGCAAGGTACGGATAAATTCCTTATTATGAAATATTTTGAATTTACAATGAATGATAATACTTCGTTGATGGATCAAGTCCATGAATTGCAAGTTTTGGTGAATAAACTTCGAGATCTTAATGTTGAAGTTTCTGAACCTTTGCAAGTTGGGGCTATTATTGCTAAACTTCCTCCAAGTTGGAATAATTATAGAAAGAAACTTATGCACACAATAGAAGACTTCACTATAGAGCAAATTCAAAAACATTTACGAATTGAAGAGGAAACTCGAATTCGTGATAAGAAATTATTTTCTCAAAATGGCTCTAAAGTGAACTTTGTTGATGAAAAAAATAAGTTTCAAGGTAATTTTGGAGGAAACAAGAGAAAATTTAATGACTTTTCCAACAATGGTGACAAGTCCAAGAAAATAAAAACTTGTTATAATTGCGGAAAGAAAGGGCACTTTAAGCGTGAATGCAGGTACAAGAAGAAATACAAGAAAGAAAATGGCAATCCCAATAGTGCAAATCTGATCGAAAAGGAGACTTCAGAAATTGTGGCCATGGTCTCTGAAATGCACATTAGTATGATTACAGAGTTAAATATGGCTACAACAACCGAGTCTTCTGATTGGTAGTATGATTCAGGCGCTACCGTTCATGTTTGCAATCAGAGATCTCAATTCAAAAATTATGAAGATGCAGCAGATGGACATGTAGTACTAATGGGAAATCACAATTCTGTAAAAGTTGTGGGAAAAGGAACTGTGGAAATTCAGTTCACTTCTGGGAAGAAACTTATTCTTATTAATGTTCTTCATGTCCCAGAAATAAAGAAAAATCTTGTATCGACAAATTTGCTTTGTAAGAAGGGTGTCAAGACCGTAATCGAGTCTGATAATGTAATTCTTTCCAAAGGATGAGTGTTTGTTGGAAAAGGGTACTCTTGTGATGGAATGTATAAACTAAGTATTAATAAAATAAGTTCTGATTCTGCTTATATTGTTGAGTCTTCTACTTTGTGGCATAATCGTTTAGCACATTTGAATTTTAAATCTTTAAAGTTTATGTCTAAACATAGTTTAATTCCATATAATCGTGGACATGGTACTAAATGTGAAGTTTGCATTCAAGCAAAAATGACAAAGAAACCTTTTCCTAAAACAGACAGAAATACACAATTATTAGAACTTGTACATTCTGATATCTGTGAATTAAATGGTATTTTAACAAGAGGAGGCAATAGATATTTTATTACTTTTATTGATGATTTCTCAAGATATACATATGTATATCTAATGAAAAGTAAGGATGAAGCCTTCAATATGTTTAAATCTTATAAGTCTGTTGTTGAAAATCAAAAGGAAAAGAAAATTAAGATTCTTCGTAGTGACAGAGGCGGTGAATATTTTCCTACTGAATTTTCTTTGTACTGTGAGGAGAATGGCATAATACATCAAACTAGTGCACCCTATACCCCACAACAAAATGGTTTAGCAGAAAGAAAAAATAGGACACTAGTTGATATGGTAAATGCTATGATTTTGAATGCAAAATTGTCTTTTAATTTGTGGGGAGAAGCATTGTTCACAGCATGTTATTTGCATAATAGAATACCTTCTATGAAATTCAAAATTTCACCATATGAATTGTGGAAATGTAGGAAACCAAATCTGGAATACCTAAGGGTATGGGGCTGTTTAGCCTTTTATAGAGTTCCGGACCCAAAAAGAACAAAATTAGGTCCAAGGGCAATCAAGAGTGTTTTTGTAGGATATGCTGAGAATTCAAAAGCATATAGACTTTTGGATTTAGATTCTAACGTTATAGTAGAATCAAAGGATGTAGAATTTATTGAAGATAAATTCTATAATGATTCTAAAGCAGTATTAGATCCTACTCAAACACTAGAATCTAACTTGAGTCGGAAAAGGAATTGTATAATTCCTGACACATTGACTGAACCGAGGAGAAGTCAAAGAGTTAGAAAAGAAAAAAACTTGGATCCAGATTTTGTGTCATCTCAGGCTATTGTTTTCCTTTTGGAAGGAAATAGAGATGATGTTTTAAATAAGATACCCATTCTATTAAATATAGAAGAAGATCCAAAAACATTTAAAGAAGCTATGACTTCTAGAGATGTTTCATTTTGGAAAGAGGCAATAAATGATTAAATGGACTCAATATTGTCAAACAATACTTGGGTTTTAGTAGACTTGCCTCCTGGATCAAAACCTATTGGTTGTAAGTGGGTATTTAGGAGAAAATACAATACAGATGGGTCTCTTCAAACTTTTAAAGCCAGATTAGTAGCCAAAGGTTTTAAACAAAAAGAGGGCATAGACTATTTTGATACGTATGCCCCAGTGGCTAGATTTACATCCATTAGAGTGCTTATGGCACTGGCTTCAATATATAACTTATATGTACACCAAATGGATGTTAAAACTGCTTTCCTAAATGGTGAATTGGATGAAGAGGTGTACATGGAACAACCAGAATGATTTGTTATGCATGGGCAAGAAAAGAAAGTTTGCAAATTAATTAAGTCATTGTATGGATTAAAGCAAGCACCAAAACAATGGCATGAGAAATTTGACTCGGTAATTTTATCTCATGGATTTAGGCATAATAATGCTGATAAGTGTATTTATTCTAAATTCACAGATTGTTATGGTGTTATAATATGTCTTTATGTGGATGACTTATATTTGGAACAAATATAGAAGGAATATCTGAAACTAAGAAGTATTTATCTTCAAAGTTCAAAATGAAGGATCTTAATGAAGTTGACACTATTTTGGGTGTCAAAGTAAAGAAACATAGTGGGGGTTATGCTTTATGTCAATCTCATTATGTTGAGAAAATGCTTCTTAAATTTCAACACTTAGGAATTAAAGAAGCAAATACCCCATATGACTCTTCATTTAAATTAACTGAGAATGCTGGTAGAACAGTTGCTCAGTTAGAATATGCTAGTGCAATTGGTAGTTTAATGTATGCAATGCATTGCACTAGGCCAGATATTTCCTTTGCTGTATGTAAACTTTCTAGATATACGGGTAATCCTAGTACGGAGCATTGGAAAGCAATTGGTAGAGTCCTTGGGTTCCTTAAAAGAACTAGTTCGTTAGGACTGTATTATACCAATTTTCCTGTTGTACTATAAGGATATTGTGATGCTAGTTGGATTACTAGTGTAAGTGATAATAAGGCTACGTCTGGTTGGGTTTTCACCCTTGGTAGTGGAGCTGTTTCATGGGCTTATAAGAAACAGACATGTATTTCACATTCTACAATGGAATCTGAATTTGTAGCCTTGGCGGCAGCAGGCAAAGAGGCAGAATGGTTGAGGAATTTGTTATATGACATAAAGTTGTGGCCACAACCGATGTCAGCCATTTCTTTGTACTGTGATAGTGAAGCTACTATGTCTAGGGCTTATAGTAAGGTCTATAATGGAAAATCTAGACATATTAGTTTGAGACATGAATATGTCAAACAATTAATAAGTGATGGTATTATCACTATTGTATATGTGCGGTCAAGTAAAAACTTGGCGGATCCTTTCACAAAGGGACTCTCGAGAGATATGGTGAATAGTACATCTAGTTGGATGGGTTTGAAACCTTTCTTTTAAAAGTCACCTGTAATAGGAACCCAACCTTACACTATTAATAAATAGTCTAAGGTTTAATGGGTAATAACAAGTTACAGTTATGTGGCTGGGATAGCACTAAAATTTAATTTAATATGAGAAACCCTTCCAGGATGGTCAGTGCTGGCTATTACGCTAAATGTAGGATGAGTATTATACTCTTAATGAAGTTCAATAGTTGTATAAATGTCTGAAGTAACAGAGACACATTAAGGAACTTTACCTATGTGAACATAAGAGGTGGCGACAACTTCTAGCAAAAGTTTAAGGTTTACTTTTGTAAATGTTCATGAATGCCAGGATGGAGCACATGAATTAGTGCAAATATTTGGTGAGTTATCTCGCTAAAATTGGATAGAATCATGTGTGTGGTATTTCCGTTCTTAGCGTATAGAGTCTTGGTTTAAGCTTAGGCCACCATTGACTTTGTTAAGAATTTGAAATACTTACACTAATTGAAGGTTTAAGTCGAGAGATACCTTCTTGTATGCATGATGATATCAGTATTTGACTGAAAATTTAATATCGCAACCTAAGTGGGGGATTGTTATATTTATTATAGATTGTGATATTAAATATGTGAATTTATTGAATGTGGGTTATTATTTATTTTAGTGAACCATTATCTCCAAGAGATGCATTGGTTCAATGGTAAGGGTGTGTTGTTTCAAATGAGAGGGTATGAGTTCAAACCACCATAGCTACACTTTGTTTGTTTAATTTTAACAAGGCATAGAATTAGCCTAAGGGGTGCGTGGGCCAAGCCCGAAGAAACACAATGCTTGGCATGGGAAAAGGCACAATGCATGGGCCGAACCGGCCCGTTTGAAGACTCATTTGGATGAGTGCAATGCTTCAAAATATATTCATCAGAAATGGTGAAGGTGGGTTTCGAACCAGTGACCTCCCTTGGAGAAGGGAGGTGTCCAACTACTTGACCAGGCATACCTCTTTGGTCTTTAAGTGAAACAATATGAACTTTAAACCAGTAACTGCCAGTTGAAAAGTCACAAGTTAAGAGTTGTAATCTTTCACATGGTGTCACTTCATTCTCTATAAATAGGGGATGAGACCCACGAATTTATTCATTCCATTCTCTCATATTTTCAGTCACTTGCACAATTTTGTAGAGAAACTCTGAAGGGAAAACTTCAGAATTGCTATCTGCAGTTGGTGACTTTGTTGTATCCTGGAGGTGAATTGCTTGTAACCCGGTAGCAAACTCTTTTGAGTGGGGGCAATTATCACCTTAAAGATAGTGATCAACACGCCTCAAAGTCGCATTTAATTTTCAGATTACTGTATCCGCACAATTTTCTTTAACAAAAACACTAGTGGGAGCTCTTGGCAGGAACTTTCAGCCTGAAGTTGCAATTAAGACCTTCATCATTTAATTCTTGAAGCAATCCCCAACAATAATTGTTTGAAGACTTGGCTGAACTTACGGTAGAACAAGAAGGAAAAAAATCAGTGCTTCCTCTATGTATATAATTAAGACAAAATTGAGGCCTCCTTTCGAACCCTAGATTTTTAAATAAGATCATGGATTAAACTTAATAATAATCCTTTTGTTTGCTCTTAAATCGAGTTGCTCCCTAACTTTTTATTCAATTTTGAAGAATTGTATTATTTCAATTTTTTACGTTTCTATAAGTAGCTACTAGATATTGGACCCGTAATACAAAAGATAAAATACATAACGAAAAGGCATAACATGCAACTATATTATATGCAAGTTGCACAAAATTAAGCCATATGCTGCAACGTTTCGTCACGAACTCTAAACCCAAAACTTTGGTTGAGATATCTTTATATATTTTCTACAAATTACTGGAGAACCATATCAGTATTTCTTCGATCTTTGCAATAATACATATGAAGACAATTTCTCTACGTACCAAGAAGACCGGTCGAGCCAGAGGTTGTCTTGTCTCTTCTTAACGGAGAGCATGATCAATCTCACGATTATTCGAATAATTTATCCCAACTTCCGCTACAATGAAATATGGAATCAGCACACCCAAAACTTACACTACAATGCAAATCTCTTTTGCTATATTTGGTGACTTCCCTTATTTAATTATTTCGTTTCGAACACCATACGTATATCTACATTTGAAAATAAAGGGATGGAATCATGGAAGTGAGCATTTCGACGTAAGACAAACGTACAGCCTTTGTGTGTGGGGAGTATCATCTCGTACTCTGTGATCGATCATCACCAATTTTTTCTACTCTTATAGTCCATTCTCAAGTACTAATTTAACATTTATGAAAGTTAGGAACTCATCATTTATCATGAACTTCGATTGTAGACATTAATTTATTATAAAAATATAATGATATTCTTTTGCTATCAGCTAGGGGTGTAATCGGTCCGGTCCGATCCACTTTTTGACAAAATTTAGAGCTGAATTGATATGCACCAGTTTTGTATTTTCGAAAACTGATTATGCACCGGTTACCCTCCTAAACCGGTACCTTTGATTTTTCCGGTTTGGTCCGGTTTTAATAGTATCAGTATTAGGACATAAAATGTAATAAATATACTAATATATATTAATATATTAATGTATACTAATTAATTAAAGCGAAATATAATTAATATACTAATTTATATTAGTATTACTAATATATTATGTATTTATTAAAAAGAATATGTTGAGAATTTATTGGTCCATAAAATGTTATTAATATATATATTTTATATTTAAAGCATATGATCAAATAAATTTTCATGTTTAAGATTAAAATTTTATGTTATAAATTATAACATTATCTTATCTATAATTATAATTTATATTATATATATTATATATATAATATATTAATATATATTAATTTAAAATATATAATATAGTGAACTGGTTTGTTCCTGTCCAATCTGGTTCTAAAAAGTATAGAATCGAAACCGGACCGGTATCGGCTAGTTTTGGAATTATGGAAACTGGTTCCGAACCTGGCCGGTCTAAAACCGGACTGGTTCCACCGGATCGGGCTGATCAGGTCTGATTTTTCAGTTAAATTTTACACCCTAACAGCGAAAATTATCAATAAAATTGAGAGCTGGTCATCTTCTAAACAAAATGAGATTTATTTTAATTTAATTATAATAAAATTACTGACATTAATAAATAATAAGATTATTTTTTTAAACAAGAAATAATATAAAATATGACAGGGAGTCCTCACTTAACAAATAAAATAAACCAATATAATTTAAGAGATACATGATAAAGAAAAATGAAACAGTTACAACTCTTTTTTTACAATTTTTATACAATCATACGTTAGATGAAGGATATTTTTATAAAATGACTTATAAAGATAATATTACTATACATAAATACTTAGGAAGGGCCCATCCCAGAAGGGCCCAGGCCTATCCCAGAAGGGCCCAGGCCTAAGGAGTTCAAGTCATGGAACTCCAAGCCTAAAGACGAAACCCTGTCGTGGCTAAGAGTCCGAGCCAGAGGGTCAAGTGTCGAGCCCGTGACTGCAAACCTACCCGGGAAGGTCTTTTAACACCAAACTCGGATATACCAATGAGATCGTCTCGGGGCTCGGCAGCCTACCGAGCCCTACCGCAGAGCGCTGGGCAGGACGCCCAACTGTACGCGAACGGCTGAACATGCTCGGTCGTGGACTCGTCAAACTCAAGGCACGTCTTATTCAATGCATGTGTCAGGAGACCCCGCATGCAATGGTGCACCCCAAGTACGAAAGACGACTCGACCACGATTTGGCACCCAATCCTGGTAGAAAGGTAGCAGCAGGACTAACCTAGCACGGCCTAACACGCCACGATCTCCTTCGGCCGCCTAAGCCGCGGACTGACACACTGTGGTAGCAGGAAATAAGTGGTAGTAGGTTTGATACCTAACACGCCACGATCTCCCTCGACAACGAAACCCGGATCAGGTATAAATAACGGTCATCCCTTCTACAAGAGAAATGGCTCTCTCTTAATCTTTATTGTTCTTATTACTCTTCAGAGTTATTCTTATCACTAGAAGATTGTTAATTGACTTTGGCATCGGAGTGATCCCGAACGTCACCGAAGCCCTTTCTTCCTCTTAGTTGCCGGTGGCGTGAGCTTGGTTATCGCGGAAGTGCTCGGACTGCAAAATACGATATCAACAATTTAACATATAATTGTATAAAAATTAAAAAAATTGCAAGTGTTTCATTACAAAAATATGCCACATAAAAAGTAATGATACATTTACACTTCTTTTATTACTACTTTACTACCCAGCTATTTTTTTTTCCTTTTGCTCTTTGAATTTTAATTAAAAATATCAAAACATGAATTTCTTGCATAATTTAGAAGAAAATAAATTCAATCAACCAACGTAATCGTATAATTTAATTAAAAATAAATTCAATTTTATAAAATATCTTCAATTTTAATATAAAATTATAAAAAAATTATAAGTTTGATATTCTCCTTATAATTTATAATATGTATATCACACTTAAGTGCTATGAAAATGGTTCTCTTTATTTTTGGCAGTGTTTTTTGAAACTTAAGTAAAATATTGTAAATTTTTATATAAAATTGAATTTAATATAAATTAAATTTATTTTTAATTAAATTATATAATTATGTTAGTTGATTGAATTTATTTAATTATATAAGAAGTCATAAATTTTTAATTTAAATTAGAAGAGTAAAAAACATTAAGTAGTAAAATAATAGGAAAAAAGATGTAAGTGTCGTTACCTTAATTAAATGCAAGTTAAAGACGTTGAAAAGGTGACTGCCAGTCGCCAGAAGCTCTGGCTGTTTGCGGGATGGGAAATAATTCGGGATCAAAGTATGTCTCGAATGGGATTTTTTTATTTTTTTTTATTGAATGATTAAATAAATATTTTTTAATAATACTATAATATTTTTTATTTTTTTAAAAAATATTTACAATGATTAAAAAATACATTAAAAAAAAAAAACTACTCGGGACACATTTGAAATCTCGAATTCGGGACAATAGCAGTTCCCTCGGAGGGTTCCGTAACTTCCTTTCCCGCTAATTTGGGACTTTTCCCAACCAAAAAAAACCACGTGTTCTGTTGCGAATGGCCATGCGTAGCACATGATTTCCCCCCTTAGCATTCCCAGTTTCTTAAATTTTAGTTAAAATGGAGATCCCTTATAATTTTATTTTAAATTTTATTCATCTTTAAAAAATTTATTACTCTATTAAAAAATTTATTCATTTCCTATCATTTTTCTATTCTATTAAAATAATATTATTTTATTATTATTTTTTCCTTTACTTCTATTTATAAACTTAATTATTTAATATTTTTTATTATGTTTTTAACTATTACTCTAATAAGTATAAATGATTTTAAGAAAAATTTATTTTATTTATTAAAATAAAATATTAATAAAAAATAATTTAAGAGATGAATAATAATTTTTTATATTTGAGGAAGCATTGGTTATCTCCTAAATCAAAATTTTAAAATGAGTAATGCTACATATAGTTGTGGAATACATAAATATCGTACAGTCGCTTTGAAAAAGAGTGATGTCTACTATTAAAAAATTAATTTATTTTCATGTAGATCTCATTTATTTATTTTTTTTAAAACGACTATACGATACTTGCACACTCATAACTATAAGTATCATTTCTCTTTTAAGATATAGAATAGAATAGAATAGAATAGGAGGGAGTTTTTTCACAGGATTAAACCCTTGAATACACATGCGGCCTCACACATTCCGCATTTAAATTTCTACTCGCGGAGAGAGATAGAGAGGGCCTGTACTATTCAAGCTCCAAGCACGCTCTGATCATTTCACTTTCCAAACCGTTTTCCAGTACACTGAACTCTCTCCAGTCTCCGGCCCTCCATCTTTTTTCTCCGGAAAGCAAAATAACAGCGACCAAACGCCCAAGCTAGCCCTCCAGTGAGAAATGAGAACTTGCCACGGATGCTCCCTTTGTTTCCTTTCGTCTCTTTGTGTGGTTTCGGTCGTCGTCGTTTTCATGCTCTCGGGTCATTTCTGTGAGCTGATGAGGTCCTCAGGATCGAATTCGGAGTTCTCCGTACCAATGGTTGAGTTGCAGACAAAATTCACTCGTGATGATCAAGACCGACCTGTACTTACCGGCGGCTTCAGTACTGGTTTTTACGTGAACCAGTTCGGGAACCGTACGGTATTAATACATTTCAGCCTGCGGCCTACTCTCTACCTATACACATATCAATCGTATTTAGAGAGCTGATTTCCAGACGAAAGATCGAAACCGAGCTCATATAAATTAAATATGTTTTCAATCACTTTGAGTTTGCTTTGAATTTCAGATATCTTTCTCTGTACACACATGCATTATATATGCGCATGAAAAAACTGGAAAGGCCGAAACCGTCGTCATAACATTCCAAATCACCTTCATGATCTGTGTTTATTGAAATTTTATTCGAATCTGGTCGATTAATTTGCTCGCTTCAATTTCTGCGTTCTATATTTTTTTAACGACGCTTAATAATTCTTATCATACAATGCAGATCAGAAAGAAAACGAGACTAAGCAGAGAGCAAAAGCTCGAACAAGGACTTGCACGAGCACGATCTTCGATTCGCGCAGCAGCTTCGAAGCTCAATCTCTCAGCAACCGTCAGAGGCGACGATTTTGACCCCTCCGGATTTGTCTATCGCAACCCCGGCGCATTTTATCAGTAAGCCCTTTTTTATACCATAATTTTCTTTTTACCGATCGATTGAAAGCTTTGAAGTACTGCTTTTCTTCCAAGTCACCGCCAGCCTTTGCACCTACGTTTTACTTTCTTCGATCTTTCATTATCATACGGGTGTTAAAGATTATTATATCTTTTTCTTTTGATTTTCCTTCAACAGTTGAGTTTTCACGATAGAATTTCTTGTAATAAACGCCAGGTATGCGAATTGCGAAGTGCACAAGCACTCAATTCCCACTGCAGTTCCACAGTTCACACTTTAACACCCGTATGATCATTGCGGCTTAAAAATGCGGTCCTTCGCGAATACGTAATGGATACTGGATCCCGGTGAAAAGCCACGAAAGGCCAATGGTCCTCACTCTGTCGGACCAATTAAAGAAAAAAGAAAACTGAATCCTGGTGCTTCCTTAATTAATGTGATAGCCGATGTGGCATAAGGATTAGAATGATGGCCTAGCTGGAACAATCAAAGATGAAAAAATCTTCTTCACACTCTACTATTTATCACACACACAACACTCCTAGTGTAATGAGTTATAAAAAAATAAAAAAATAAAAAATTGAGTGCATGGTGTGTGGAGAGTGTGGGCAGATGTATAGAAATGCTCATCAAAGATATGTCAGACCATCAATTGAATTGCTTGCTTGTGTGTTAAAGAAGTAGAAATTGACCAGTACAATATATCCAGCGTACTTGTTAATTACTCAGTGGGATTTTAGAGTGCTATCAGAATTGGAAAATCATAAAATATATCAATAATATTTAACTCCCTCGGTCTGATAACAACCAAGTTTTCCTAATTTAATTAATTTCCTGCAGTCATTTTGTTAACTAGACCACTCTTACAGGATCGATATTGTGCCTTACTCTTGGGAGATCACTAATATAGAATTAATATTCTATAATTATAATTCATATCATATAAATATTGTCATAATTATATATCTTGTTTAATTTCTTAAAAAAGTAGGAGCTAATATTTTTTGTCGTAATTATAGGAGCTAATTTACTTTAGTCTTAACCGCTAGCTATATACTGTGATTAATTATCATCAATTCATTATTATCATGCAAATGATTTAGAACTAGTTGTAGAGAGTCTTATGTATATTCTTTGATGTTATATAAGTAATGATTGTTGAGGTAGTGCAGTAATAATGATCATCAACCTTGAAACAGTTTTTATTTCCGGGTTCTCACAATTGCATAGAGTACCGTGGCGCGCACTTCACTCAATGCCAAGAACATCATATGCATGATCATACATGTAGAAATGAAATTGACCTTTTTACCCTTCACCAATATATAATCCCAAAAATTAATTAACAGGAGCTACGAGGAGATGGAGAGGAGATTCAAGGTCTACGTGTATTCGGAAGGGGACCCACCGATCACCCACGATGGGCCATGCAAGGACATATACACCATCGAAGGGAGGTTCATCCACGAGCTAGAGCATGGCGCGGGGATGTTCAGGACTAGAGATCCGCACAGGGCTCACGTTTACTTCTTGCCCTTCAGCGTGACATGGATGGTCAAGTACATCTACAAACCTCTCTCTTACGACCTCACCCTTCTAAAGCAGTTTGTCTCTGATTATGTGGGAGTGGTTTCTATGAAGTATCCCTTTTGGAATAGGACTTGTGGGGCTGACCACTTCATGCTCGCCTGCCATGATTGGGTGAGTTTCTTTCTTTTCAGTTTCTCACTTCACTTCCTCATATCGTACGTACGTAGTGAGCTTAGGTTGACATGCACCACAAGTTTTAGGCGTGCGCGTGTACTCGGCACTCATTTTTTTAATAGTGTATCCCACTCTTTTTTAAAGTGATTTCGCGACGGTTACACAATTCACTATTATAAATATATTTTCTCTTATTTTATAAGTGAAATATTATTCCCACTTCCAGATTTCAAGAGTTTATCTTGGAATGTTACAAGTAGAATTGAAATTGTTGCCTCACAGAATATTGTGCAGGTAGGCTTGTTTATTTATAAACGTAAGTAGTACAATGAAGATAGAAGTCTATTTCCAATGAAAGTAGAAGTCACTTGGCTGTGTTGCATCTTTATCGGAAGAGATGAGCTTTGCTTGTTAGCTGGAAGATTATCATTAATTAACATGGAATAAAGAAGAGTGCAAATGAAAAAACTTCAAAAAAATAAAGGTTGCACAAGACACAGCTATATATGCTATATAGTGCATGTTATCTTTTGGATGGTAATGGGAAAAAATAGCAAATACCCGTATCTGGCATCTGCAGTATGCATTTTAACTTTTTTGATACGTACAGTTTCAAACTGACGGTGGAGCTAGCGTTATAGATATGTTGCATATGATCTTGATTTAACTGAAACTATATAATATTATCCAAAAATGATCACTGGTAATTATTATGTACGCCCTCAAAATTAATTTACCTTCTATATATAATAAAATTGCAGGGTCCCCATGTAGCAAAGGGCAATCCCTTCCTCTACAACACATCCATCCGAGTTCTTTGCAATGCCAACACCTCCGAGGGCTTCAACCCTCAAAAGGACATTAGCCTCCCTGAAATTCACCTCTATGGCGGCAACGTACCATCGAAACTCCTCACTCCCCCACCGGTCGATGCCCCACGTCCCTACCTTGCTTTCTTTGCAGGTGGCGTTCACGGCCCGATCCGGCCGATCCTCCTGCACCATTGGAAGAACCGTGACAATGATCTCCGTGTCTACGAATATCTCCCCAAAGAGCTAGACTACTACTCCTTTATGCTCCAGTCCAAATTCTGCCTGTGTCCTAGTGGGCACGAAGTGGCCAGCCCCAGAATTGTGGAAGCCATTTATGCGGAATGTGTGCCGGTGATTCTATCGGAGTCTTATGTTTTGCCGTTCAGTGATGTATTGCGGTGGGAGGCATTTTCGATTCAGGTTGATGTGTCGGAGATTCCAAGGCTGAAGGAGGTATTGAGCGCAGTCTCGGAAGAGAGGTATAGGAGTCTTAAGGAGAATTTGAAGGTTGTGAGGAGGCACTTTGTGCTGAACAAGCCGGCTCAAAGGTTTGATGTATTCCATATGATTCTACACTCTGTATGGCTTAGGAGGATTAATGTTAATCTTGAATAGACGGATCATATAGCAACAAGAATTTATAATGAAGGAAATCGGAAAAAAGGGGAAAATTTTTTTCCCTCAAAATTAATTTATATACTTAATTCTCTTCATGTAATTTTTAATTGAATTATTTACTCTTATATTTATTAAAAAAATTATAAGTCGTCGTGAATATACACTACATATTACTGATGTAGCATAATTTAATTTATAAGAAAGATTTACATAGATAAAAATTTTGTAAATCAAATTGTGTTACATCAATGATCATGTATATACAACTCGAGCAGTCGAGCTATACTAACGTGGCATGCATGCACATAGGTCATCACGTGACAGAAATTTTTTTAAAATGAAAAAATAAAAAATTCATTTAAAACACATGCAAAAACATAGCATTTTGTTGGTGTTTCACATGCAAGCAATTAAGTAATGAAATTTCGCATCGAATAATGAAAATAAAAGCAGCTAGAGGCCTTATGTAATTTGTTATGGGTCGTACCATCGTATGGATAATTCTTCCTCGTGTATATATCATGAGATGATTTTTCATATATACCATGATGATCGAAAAAGAAGCAGATGATCTAGATAGGTTATTGGCAATAAAGTCTTCATATTAATTATCCTTTTATTTACAGTACAAACAATTCCTTCCCGCACAATAAATGCGATTATTTATATATATACAGTCCAATAATATTCCAGGAATAATACATGTATGAGCTAGTCTAATTAAAATCGAAGAAGCGTTACAAATTTAATTTACAATAATAATATTATATATCCTTGAACCCCTTTTTTATTCACAGCCCTAAAAGCAAGTATTATATATAATTTAATTTGTACAAGTACTACATGATTATTAATTAATTTATGGAATGACGTGTCAAGGAATTAGCTAATTGCATGCATGCGCGCGCGCCCATGAGATTGACTACTTGATAGGAATAAAGTTGTGAGACAAGCGCTCGATGTGAGATTTGAGCATGTCTCCGAGAGATAAACGGGACCGTTCAGGCGAGGTGGATTGTGATCCCTTGGTCTCATTCTTGACTTTAAGGGCTATTGGACCCATGATCTCTTTCTTCATCGACTCCGCGAACGTCTCCATGTCTACCTCATTCCCTGAGATGTCTCTCACGTACAGAGCATTTACGGCCTTCTCTCCCTGCGTCGCTACATCTGCTCGGACAACGGTAAGACCATTCTCTCGAAGAACCCGAGTTATGTCGGACAGCAAGCCTACCCTGTTGTCTGCACACAGCTCTAGCCGAACTCCCTGCATGCAATTTTAATCAATTAATTAACCATGCATTAATATTAATATTAATTGATTGATTAAAAGTAGAAATTCTAAAGTAGATCAGAAAGGGGTGCATGGTAGTACTGGATTTCAATTGGAAGCTAGCTAGCTAGGAATTAGCTTGCGCTCACGTACCTCACAAACCCGACGCTCTATGGCGGCCTCTAAGCATTTTATTACGCGTTCCTTCTCGCTTTCTGTATCCAAAGCACACCCATCTAGATGTCGGATAAAATACTCCTGTAATCAACAGCTAGCTAGCATTAGCCTAGCTCCATAAATTAACATCAATGATGCTCATACTCTATATATATATATTAATTGGCCTAGCTGCTGGCGCCACACACACACACACATATATATATATAGAGAGAGAGAGATCGATGCATATATACCTGGAAGGCATAACCTCTATCTGAACTTATGGAAGCATGGAAAATCATGTACTGCATGTCGGTGAGCGTGCATACTGTATCGAACATGAGTCTTGCCCGATCCTTGCACTCTATGTTCACTATCGAGTACCGTTTCTGGTCACACCTCTCAATCTTCACCACTGTCTTCCTTCCTTCATCGTCACTATCCTCCGATCCCGTTGGTGTCATTGTTGGCAAGCTTGAGAGCGCGGATGGGACCTCAAAATCCCTAACTGAAAGCATGAGCTGATGCAACCGGCGTTCCACATTTGTCATATTGGTGCCTTCTTCGGAACCTTCAAGAAAACCCGCTTTGACTTCTTGTTGGTTGGTCTGGATCGATCCAATAAGGCTCGGGATGGTGGTGGCCCGGAGGACTGTGGAGAGGTGGTCTTCAATAGTGGCGAGGCGGTCGGGATCATCGATCGGGGTGCCTGAGGATTCGTGATCTGAGATGTAGGCAACACAAGCCAGGCGATCATTATGGCTCCATGCATGGGCTTCCACAATGTTACAATGAAGGTCGGCTAAGGCGGCTGATATCTCGGAGAATAGACCGGGCCGATCCTTTCCTGTCATTTCGACGGCCGTGTGCTCATTCTGGTATTGATCAGGTCTGAAAATCTTATTCGAATAGGTACTCTTTGCCTTGGCCGAATCTGGGTTTCCCCTTGCAGTACCTATTGCCTGCATGGCTTTCTCCGTGTTAGTATTTACTATTTTGTGCTTGCATGATTAATGCAAAAGTTACTTTTCCTGAAAAATGCATCACATGTACCATGAACTGCACGTACGGTAACTATTCATGATGTGTTTGGTTCCTAGCTAATTAATTTTCTTTTTTTTTTTTTAATAAAAAAAAACATTCATGCATGCAAACAAACAAAAATTTGGGCGGGATTGTGCAAGTGTATCTCAGAATCATATATATATATATATATATATATATATATACACAATTCAAAACTTGCATGAGAACCATGCATATATCATGCAGGAGATAAAGAAAAGAAGGAAAATTACCTGCTGGATAGCGTTAATGATGTTCTGGTCCGTAAGTTTATTGCCATGCACGTCTTTAAGATGAAAAACTGCAAATTTACAAAGATTAATTGAACATCAAGAAATTTGAAACACGATCGGTAGTTGGGATGGGTTAAGTTAGAACCGTTTTAAAAATTTATAACATTATGATACAGTTGGACCCATAAACTGGAGGGTTAATGGAAGAACGTATGCACCATCCATGAACCACCCTGCGTCAGATGAAATGTAGCTCTTTGATATTGTAAGGTTTAGGTCTGTCAAGATCTGCACCACTTCTAGGAGTAGGCCCTGCTTGTTCACGCTATCAACCTGCAGCCATATAATTGAAGCAATCTTAATTGTTTGCTAGCTTTTCATTAATAATACAGATCGATCAGAGGCCCTCCTTTTTCCAAAAATATTCCCTAGCTAGCTTTCCAAACTGATCGATCATGTACCTTTACTACAGTGCATGTTTCCATGCTTTCATTGTCAATGCAAACTCTGCAACTGCAAGGCAAAATAAGAAAGTTGGTACATCTCGCTGCCGGGAAATTCTATCTAGCTAGCGTGATCAAATGGCTAGCTAAGACTTTCAAAAGGCCAGGGGGATTTAAGGAGCAATGAATTACTTACGTGGGGCCATGTATCCTCTCTGGGAGGTTATCAAAGTCGGGATCAAAGTAAGGCCAACAAACTTGGTTCATGCTGAAATTCATAGAGAGAGAGAGAGAGAGAGGTAGTTAAATCTCTGATTTCTAAACAAATTTAAAGTGTAAGATTCATCAGAGCTGAAGGAAAGGACCAGTGGAATATATTAACAGCTACATCTTTGAAGACATTTTAGCAGTTTTCGCAAAATAACTCCTCACATATATATTAAAAGGACGTTGGTAAGACGTTATTAGAAGGCTATAAATCAAGAGGTAATTTCATTTGAACGTTGCACCTTAAATGTAGGACTATGGTTAAACCAACTAAGAGTTCTTATTTCTTAATTGGGGATCTACCACGTCAGGGCCGTCTCGTCATGCAAGATTAATACCATTATATGTTTTTCTACCAGCTGAATACGAATATCATGACAATGATGCGATCGACATTCTATGCTAATTTATTTATTTACTCGGAGAAGGCCGAAAATCATTGCAATAGATCAATAATGTATCTCTATCTATTATATATATATATATATATATATATATATGTTTCAGAAATATAAGTAGGGAAGAAGAAGCTAAAAGAGACGCATGCAAGCTGAGATCAGGTAGAGTGGCTTACTCCGGAAAAACGAAGTGGGCCGTCAAACCCAGCTCACATATATATATATATATATAATATAATATAACCAACCCAGAAATGCGCAAACAATGGCCGAAACAGAGAAGAATCAAGTTGATGTCAGTTCTCTCCCTTGAAAAAGAATTAGAAGGGCTACCAACAACAGAGATCAACAGCTTATTCTTGGTGTATTTGTGGGGAGAGAGAGAGAGAGAGAGCGAGCAGTACTATTTTTGGCTTGTTGAACAGGAGGACTACGAATAACTCAAATATATAAAGAAAAAAAATTGTATGGAAGAGATTGATTGGAGAACAACCAGGGAAGGGTGCGTGAGAGAGGTACGTACAAAAGTCAAATTAGATTTATCAGGCCACGTTTGAGGGGATATACTCTCTGTTCTTAGTCAGACCTCTCTCATTCACGCAATTTCCCCTATGCTCTTGCTCTCCTTGATGGATGGAAATTAAATTCCGAGTTAATCCAAAGGACTAAGTAATCATAAGTGATTAAGCTAACTCTCTCTCTCTCTCTCTCTGAAAAATTGCAGCTTCATGTTAATTCACGTGGCAGAATGTGCGAAAAATCTCGGGGAAGACCGGGATTTTAGTCATCAGACGTTACCTGTTGTTCCACGAAAAAGGGGAATATTAATGCTATGTGTACCATTAATCAATCATCATCAATTTTTTTTTTTTTTTTTTTAATAAACGTCATCCATTTTCTTAATTCTGCATTATGTGCAACAGCGAGTCAATGTTTCGTCGAAATATTATTGGTTCACACCACAAATCGATCCAAAGAGAACCTCTGAATTAGGCGGCCTCAGTTTAGTGTCATCTCTAAGTACCAAGACTTTGGCGTTAATTTGTTGTCGATTTCATGCAGAACAACCCAGAAATGTCAAAATCAAGGCGGTCCTTTTCCTAATCAATCCAGCATGTTTTTGGCTGAATATCGTGGCGGCCAGCAATATATGGGATGTGTAACACAAACTCAATTGGGCTTGATATTTGCTAGCTGTAGGCGTGCATGACTCACCGCTAGCTTAATTTCTGGCTTCTGGAAGAGGCTTAGGAGACAGTGATCCTCCTTGTCTTGAAATTTCAGAAATCGGATTCTTTTGCGGGTTACGTAAGCGAAGGAGGCATTGAACTTTCTTGGTTTTTTTGTTTTGTATTTGCCTTTGTGCTAGGAGGATAGGATAATACAAAATTAGGAAGCGAGAATAATAAACGCAGTTGTGAACCAGCTTAGAAATTCCAATGGCCTACTTGATCCAATTATTAAATTCATCTTTTTCTATTTCTGTATTTGTTTCGATTTCCAATACAAATACAATTGACTACAAGTACAGCGACTGCTCTCGAAATATCTTCGTAATTCTTCTCATATTTTCTTAAACACGACTTCTGCTTTTTCTCTCGGCCATTAAAACGCGTGACTGCTTTGTTCGGTTAAAAGAGGAAACAAAAAAAACGTGTTGATCTGGTAATTTGTATATCCTGTAAACGATACGATAGCAACAGGGTCAAAGATGGAGCCTTAATGGGATTGGATGCATAAATCCAATGGTTATCGAATGTGGTAATCATTATCCAGATGAGTCATAACGCAACGGTGGCTTCTAACACAAGCAACCTTAAATCCATCCACTTCTTCCCCAACTTCCAAACAATTGCTGAAAATAGAATCAAGAGGTCGAAAAAATAACTTATGAGAATGTAAATGAAACACAATTAACAAAAACATTTCAAAAAACCTATGAATAACTGTAAGAGAACGATGCAAAATGTGGCATTTGCAACTGTTAGTTCTATTGGACTCACTTCCTCGTTTCAATTCTAAAACCAATCCTCCCCATCCATCCAACTTTGTTATTCCTTCTCTTCCTCTCCATGAGCATTCCAACAGTTCTACCAGTCAATATGGGAAAAAAGCAAAAACAAAAACTCAAAAAAGAGAAATAGCATGCATGCCTTCAGATTGAGATGTCACCCAGCTCTATTGAATTGAGTGGACAAATGCCTATATTGGCAAAAAAGGATTGTGATCCAAAAATTCAAGTATGGTTAAACCAGGGCCCAATCGCACCATTCACATGCCCATTGCTGTGGATGCCATCCCCATTCGATATTAGTGAAGGAGGCAACCCGACGGCCATTGGATGTGGTGCAGCAGGGTATAAACCATGATTGTGTGGAAGGTTGTGGGGGCTCACAAGAGGATTGCTAGCTGGACTCCCCTGCCGCTGATGAAGAGCATGGATCTGTCTAAGCCCTTCTTCATGAATACGTGCCAATGTTTCCAACTCCTTCATTGATAGAGCTTCCAAGCCGGCACCATATAGAGGGGCATGTCGTGACATTTCCTCCTGAAGTGAAGCCTCAAGTGTGTGAATATATTGCTGCATGAGAAAGGCAAATGGAAGCATTAATCCAGTCACTGTTATGCTCAAAGAGAGGAGGGGGGTGGAGCAATTAAGCTCATCAAAGGTGAAAAGGTTTGTATGACCATTTTTTTTTTTACAAGCAGGTCTGTATGATCACTTTTTTTTTATGTAATATATGATCATTTTTTACTAAAAACAAGTGATACTAAAGTTAAATCACAATCAAATTCAGTGTTCTAAGCCAAAAGAGCTAATTAAGCAGTCTCCCATCATTGATAGCGCTCCTCTTTCAATCCACATAATTATTAGTACGATCCTGCTTTCTAGAGTGTAGTAGATATTTCCTTTATATATATCCAGTGTACTTGAGCTGTGCCTTTTCTTGGTAATAAAATTCTTATTAATTATTAGTACGAAATAGTTCCAACCAGTCATGCTACAATCATCCAGCATTGAGTATAAAAGGGAGGCCAAAAAAGGCATAAGCTATTTTAGAGCAAAAACCTGGCAGGCTTGCAATTTCGATTCCATCCCATCAATAAATGCTTCACACCGTGCAACCTGTTCTTCCTTCTCCCGCTTCTCTCCTTCAGTTTGCCCCACTGTTTGGGTCAATCTGCGAACCTCATCCTCCAATGACTGACGGATTTCCTCTCGAGTCACATTCTCTGTGGCATAACGTTTCAGTTCTTCATCAAATCTTTTCCGTGCAGCTTCAGCACCTTTCAACCTTTCAGCAAGAGCATTTTTCTCCTTCAAAACTTTCTGTCACATGCAAATTGCAGTCAGAAAAAGGCAATGGCAAATAATGACTAAAAAATAATATCATGCTAAGTTCTCAAAAGTCTCAAACGAGGAAGGATGTGATAAAAAAAACTAGAGGAAATAACAAGTACTCAAAATCACAGTCAAGTGCTCGTAATTCTGATGCTATTGTTGTACAGAAAGCGATTGCTCAAGCCAACGCCAAAAAATTTTTGTGCAAAGCAAGAGGAGTCAGCCTTATAAGCTGAAAAGCTACTTAAAGGTTGTCTGTCTTCACAAGACAAGGAAAATCAGATAATATTTCAAAAGAAAGAGGGAAAAACATGTCGGATCATCAGCATTAGCAAATGAGAACACGGAGGATGCCAAATACCATCAGTGCTGAAAAAAGACTTCGCTGAAAAAAGACTTCACTGACGATTGATCCACCCAATATCATAATTACTAAATCGTATGAAGAATAACATACTAAAGGTCATTTGCATTTAGCACTTTGTCACACTGGCATCACCTGAACCTATAGAGAATGACTTGAAAGGAAGAAGAACCTATAGAGGTTCTTTCAGCCGAGCATAACCAAAAATGTGTATGTGTGAGCCCCTTTCCACTAAAATAACTGGAACAAAATAAAAGGCAGGAGATGGGTAACCAAAAGTAAGGTAGTGATACCTTCAATTCGTCACGTTTACGTGACTTCAATTGGGAGAGTTGTGTCTCTGCATCATGAAGGCGATCCTGAAGAGCTTTCTTCTCAGCAGTAAGCTTTGAAATTTCATCATCCCGCTCAGAGCGAAACCACTCAAGCTGACTTTCAATTTCTTGTATTTGCTCAGAGAGCTCCTTCTTTTCCCGAGCAAACCGATCCATCTCAGCCCTCATTTCAGACTGCCATTTCATGCAAGGCTTCAGTTCACATTCTCCAAAAATACTAGCAAGATGTGAAAAGCCCTAATCATATCATTCTAATTAAGACATCAAATACCTTGAGATGATTGATGTTGGTCTCCGATTCACTCAGTTTCTGTGAAATGCCAGCTTTTTCTTTAACCATATTGGAAATTTCAGCTTTTCTTTCATCACGCATGCGAATACTTTCATCTTCAATGGCACAAAGCTGGTGCCAAAGAGCAGCTCGATTAACATTAGCAAGTTCAGCAGCCTCCCGCATCATGCTCAAAATTGGTCTAACAATTTCATGCTCCTCAAAAACCAAAGTAACCAATATATCCAAATCTAAGTCTACTTCACGACTATTATCTGTCGTGCTAGTGGCGTGGTCAACAAGTCTCTTCAGCATCCTTCCTCGGTGAGATTCATCAGCATACCATTTAAACAATATTGTGTACAGGACCTTTACAAATTCCTTTGCAGAAGGGTCCCTTGAGTGGGTCAATGTCTCAGCAAGACCAAGAAGTGAAGTAAAATCATCAGGTTGGATTGTTAGCTGCTCATTGGCCTCATCCTCTACTACAGATTCTGTATGCTGGTAATCTTCGGTGACAAAACTGGCACTAAGATTCAATCTTTGAGTGAGGCGCCTTTCCAAGACCATGGCTACTGATTGGGCCAAAACAGCACCTCGAGCTACAGCTCTCTCAAATGTTTGAGCAGCTTCAACAGCAAGGCAAGGTATAGATAACATTTCAATCAGAATATAAATGTCAGAAAAATGTCGACTGGCACAGAGATTCTGCTCCTCCACAAGATGCAGTCTTTCAGAAGCGGAACCATATTCACCAAATAATAAAAGCCCGCATGGCATTGTTGAGCAATTTTCACCAAAATCATCATCACAATCAATATCTCTAAGTATGGTTTCAGCAACATCTCCCCAACTATTTACAGTTCTACTTAAAAAATGGAGGACACAAGAAGAAACTTCAATGCCCAGATTTTTTAGCCTAACACGGACAGATCTGACCTACAATAGAGAGAAAGAAGGTTACTGCATTTAAAGAAAGCGCATAAAAAATTAGAATAAAAACACGAGAAAGGAACCAAATCAAACTTCAGAATTTTTAATGCATACCGCTTCAGGAAGATGTTGACACTGTGATGCAGCTTTAAATATAAAATCTATGGTCGTGACAAGAGGTTCATCATTTGAGCAAGTCAAGAGATCAAATGATTGAAACAAAACCCGTTCCCACACTTCACTGCCACACTCAAGTTGACTAAGAGCACCAAAAACCTAGGAAACATATACATATCAAATTAGGAGAAAGGAGATATAGCAATGGACTACATGCAGATACTGAGAAGTTTATGATACAACGGTACTTATGTTTTCCTAAAATTTAGCCCTAAAAGCACAAGCCAACAAGCCCAGCAGGTCATTAAAAAAAAACAGAAATATAGCCTCTCTAGAGACTATCTTACAGGTATCCTCAATGCAGGTTCTGCATCTGGCTTTTGAAGTCGTTCAAGGAGAACGCAAGCAGCGAGTGGATGTTCAGATTGCTCAACCAATTTGGGTACCAAAGCAACGAGGTCTGCTTGCAAATGCTTGGGAGCTTTATCCAATACAAGAGCAATCTTTTGAGCAGACTGAGGCCGCCGTCTTGGTTCCAGACACCCTTGTGGAACAGCTCCATCTAGGGCTCTCAGCGAATTTACAATCAAGCCTAATAGCTCCTCTGATTGCTCTGGCCATTTTGTCTGAAATTTTCAATTTGTTCAAGTAGTCAACATCAAAATATGAAGCAAAGCAGTTCACACCTCGTGAAACACAAAAGTGTACCTTTGAGTGAATGGGTACATGCTCTGACGCCCCAGCTGATGTTTCTGGTGGACAGATGGGTTGTCCAGGAAGAGCTTTTTCTGGTCTACCTAACAGATTCATGTCAGAGCTTTGTACAGCAGATGCACTACCACCTTCATCGACACCAGAATCCAATCTCTCATATACAGGAAACGGCACAGATTCTGATGCACCATTCTCCCTATCAGATTCCAGTGGAGTGGCAGCTCCACTTTCATCTGGAGAAGGTTTTGAGTTTGCATCAGTAGAACCACCAATAGAACTCCCATCAGAAGGTTGGCAACACTCAACCATAATATCCAACAGTAAATCAATGATTGCCTGCTGCAAAACTTTGACTCCCATCAGCAAGTTCATCAAACTGGGGGAAGATTCATCAGACTTTGTGGCCTTCTTTCCATCATTACTACCAGAGAGCTTGGTTGGAAGAAGCAAGCGCTTGACTTTAGCAGGGTCATCAAGGTACACACGAAGTCCAGTTAGAAAACCAGCAATTGCACCAGCATCCATTAGAAGCTTTTCTCGTAGGGTGACTTGTGGCTGTGAAGGATTATCTCCATATGTGAGGTGAAAACCAGCTCTAGAGAGAAGGTTTCTAAATATATCTTCTTCATCACCACTAATTCCTTCACTGTCTTCAGAGTCAACGAGTTCATCAGGATCGGTTGTCAAAGCATCCTGATCATCATCCGAAGCAAAAACCTGAAAAGAGTTAGACCACCCATAAACATGGTTACAACCACCGCATAAAGGAGAGAAAATTGGTTGGCTAATAAATCTAGCTACAAAATGAGGGTTTGATAGAAAATAGAATAAAGATATACAAATAAGAACCAGTCCCAACAAAAAAACAGAATTAATTGGGTTGGTAAGTCATACTACCCAGGGCCCCTTTACCATTCTGTATAAATAGGCTATGTTAAATTACATAGTATATGAAAATATATACCCCAAACACTTTTATGTAAACGGGCTCTGGCTGCAACAACAATTTTTTTTTTTTTTTTTTATAGGTAAAAAGAAGTTTTATTGATCCATGTAAATAGGCAAAGCCCGAGTACAACTTCTAATAGAGCCTATTAGTTCCAATTATAATACTTTTTACCTTAAAACATCTCATTTGAAGGTATGCAACAAAATTAATTTAGGTAGGTTCAATTCTATGCAATAATATGCCATGAATAAAATATATGCGTCAAATATAAAAGTGCAAAGGGATGCAATCCAAGTACATAGAAAGTATACAAAAGGAAACACAAAACTAGCAAGAAGCAGAAAAAGAGCAAAAGTCCTTAAAATCTAGAAGATTTGAAAATTGAGAAATGTGGTGAGCAGCCATCCAAACATTTCTTTTTTATAAGTAAATGATTGTATTAATAGAATAAGCATAGCCCAAAGTACACAAGATGGTATACGAGTGGAAAACACCTATCTAGGATGAAGAAGAGGAAACAAGAAATTCTGTCAGGTCTAAACCATTAAAATCTATAGCTATGGCCCATATGAATAACATTCTAACAAAAAAAGATCTAAGATCCTCAAAAGATCTCTCCTTGTCTTCGAACGTCCTGTCATTTCGCTCCTACCATAAGCACCATAGAATACAAATAGGAACCATCTTCCACACGGCTTTGATTTGTGAATACCTCCTAGATTTGTCCAACAAGCCAGGAGCGCTTCCACTGTGGCAGGCATAACCCAAGCTCACTCTAACCTACTGAACACCTCAGCCCATAGCGCTCTAGCAACATCACAATGCAATAAAAGATGATCCACAGTTTCACCACTCTTCTTGCACATGCAGCACCAATCTATTATGATCACCCCACGTCTTCTCAGATTATCCGTCGTCAAGATCTTTCCCAGTGAAACTGTCCATGCAAAGAAGGTTGCTTTGGAAGGCGCTTTATTCCACCAGATCCTCTTACATGGAAACTGAGTGTTCTGGACCTGCATGAGAGACTTATAGAACAATCGAATTGAGAATGTGCATTTACCAGCCGGTACCCACCACAACTTGTCAATTCCTTGGATGCTCGGCTTCACGGAATACAAAAGCCGGAAGAACTCCTCAAAGCTACCAACTTCCCAGTCTTGAGCTGCCCTGCTAAAGACGATGTTCCACTATACTTGATCTCCAGCTATCACCATAAAATCAGCCACTAAAACTTCTTTCTCACATGCAATCCTAAATTCTGAGGGGAATAAATTTTTTAGTGTATTGTTTCCAGACCATATGTCACTCCACAAATTTATTCTAGAACCATCTCCCAACACAAGTCTAGTGTGACAAAAAAACACCTACCATCCCCGACTAATACGCTTCCAAGTCCCCAATCCGTGAGGCCCATTTACCTCTCTACTACACCAACCCCCCCCCCCCCCCCAACACACACACACACACACACACACACACACACATCCATATTTATAATCAATTACCGACTTCCATAGAGCTTCCGGTTCCGTGTTATATCGCCACAACCATTTCCCAAGTAATGCCTTGTTGAAAATCTTTAGGTTTCTAATACCCAGCTCTCCCAAGGGAAGTGGGGTATGTACCTTATTCCATTTGACAATGAAATTTAAAGTCATCCCCCATGCCACTCCAAAGGAATTCCCAATACAGTTTCTCAATCCGGGTCGCCACACTTGCTGGAATTGGGAATAGAGATAAAAAATAAGTTGGTAGATTGGAGAGAGTACTTTTGATTAAAGTGATCATACCCCCTTTGGACAAGTACAATCTCTTCCAACTAGTCAATCTACGTTCAATCTTCTCGATCACTGTATCCCATATTGTTGTAGTCCTTAAGGCAGCCACCTTGCATCCTAGAGTGTTAGTCAGTTGTCTGATATTACGAACATTACCCACTGGAACCAATTCTAATATTTCAAGGTTCACTTTCAACCCCGATGCCGCTTCAAAGCAAAGTAAGAGTGCCCTCAATGCCTGCAATTGGTTTTGTTCTGCCTCACAGAATATAAGCATATCATATGCAAATAACAAGTGAGAAATGTTAATAATACCCCTAGAGGGGTCCCCCACCAAGAATACAGCCATGAAGCCACTGCAAACCAACGCTGAAGTCATTCTACTCAATGCCTCCATAACAATGACAAATAGAAGTGGGGACAGTGGATCCCCTTGTCTCAAACCTCGAGAACTGTTGAAGAAGCCAATTAGATTACCATTTACTAGCATAGAGAATCTCGTTGTAGATATGCACCATCTAATCCACGAGCATCATCTCTCCCCAAACCCACATCTCCCAAGCAAGTAGAGTAAGAAATTCCAATTAACATGATCAGAAGCCTTCTCCATATCTACTTACATAGGATCCCCGAGTTACCAGATTTTTGTCTGCTATCTATACACTCATTGGCAATAAGGACTGAATCTAGGATCTGCCTTCCTCGTACAAATGCATTTTGGGGTTTTGTAATAATCTTCCCCACCACCTCCCATAAATGGTTTGCAAGCACCGTAGAAATGATTTTACACACCCCACTCACAAGACTAATGGGCCGAAAGTCTTTGATATCCGATGCTCCAATCTTCTTAGGAATTAGTGCTATGAATGTGGCACTAAGGCTTTTTTAAATTTTCCAGCCATGAACAGTTCCTGAAACACCTTCATCAAGTCCTCCTTCACCACTTCCCAACAAGTTTGAAAAAATCCCACAGAAAAACCGTCCGGCCCAGGTGCTTTGTCTTTGGCCATTTCCTCACCACATCATGGACCTCCATCTCCTCGAAAGGCCTCTCCAACATCAAAACATCCTATGGGTCAATAGAATCAAAAGCCAAACCATCGATATTGGGACGCCACCCCCTTTGTTCTGTAAGCAAATATTCAAAAAAACATGATCTCTAATTACAGGGGCCTTGGTACATGCTACACCCTCTATATTCAGCATCTCTATAGTATTGTTTCTCCTGTGAGAATTGGCCATTCTATGGAGGAATTTTGTACTTCGATCCCCCTCTTTCAACCACAAAACTCTAGATTTTTTATGCCACGAAATCTCTTCCAGTAAGATAACCCTCTATAATTCAGTAACCACCTCTGACTTTCAAGAAATTTCTTCCAAGGAAAGAACCTGGCCCTCCTGTGTCCTCTCTAACTCTTGAAGCTCTTCCAATATGGACTTCTTTCGTTCCCCTATATTGCCAAAAGAGTGTGTGTTCCAAATCTTCAAATCATTTTTTAAGGCTTTCAGTTTACCTGCAAGAATGAAACTAGGGGTTTCCTTCAAACTGATATGAGGACCACAATTGTCGAACCCTATCCACAAAACCTTCATTAGCCACATATTTTCAAAATTAAAATACCGACACCCTCCTTGGATACCTCCACAATCAAGCAAAATTGAAAAATGATCTGAGCATAGATGAAACAGCCTCCTTTGACATACATCCGGATATTGACCTTCCCAATCCAAGGATACTAAAAATCTGTCCAATCTAGACCACGTATGATTGTTTGACCACATGAATGCCCCTCCCATGAGAGGGATGTCCACCAGATTCAATTCAAAGAAAATTTTTGAAAATTCTCTCATTGCTGGTCGCATTCTACTATCTCTTCAGCGTTCACTTGGAAATCTTACAACATTGAAGTCGCCACCTAAACACCATGGTAATTCCCACCAGCAGAGTACTCCAGCTAATTCTTCCCATAACATACTTCTATTGCTGTCCAAGTTTGGCCCGTAAATACCATCAAAGGCCCACATAAAGTTATCTTCCACACTTCTAAAAAAAACTGCCATTGTGTACTCCCCTATAAAGTCCTTCATTCTCTCCATCACTCTTCTATCCCACATCACTAATACACCCCCGAAGCCCCATCAGTTGCAAGATAAGCCCAATCCACATATGTACAACTCCAAATACTTCAAACAATTCTTCTTGTAACATATTTCAGCTTGGTTTCTTGTAAGCATACGATGTCCGTCCTCCATTCACAAAGCAAATTTTTTATACGAATACGTTTGTTTGCCTCGTTAAGCCCTCGGACATTCCAAGAAACAATTTTAGGCTTCATAAATCAGGTGCTATTCCCTTCCCTTTAGATCTCTCATGACTTGCACTACCCTCATAGTTAAGAGACCACGTAAGCCTCTTTAGCTCCCTCTGTTCTTTTGAAACTGATTTTTTAGGATGACCAGCTTCAATGGTTGTAAGCAGTGCCATAAATTCCTCCTCAAAACCTTCACACTCTATCCCTACACAATATTGAATTTATTTTACCTTCTGCAGAACCCGATTCGAAACATTAAACTGATCTGGAAGCATACAGTTTAGAGGAAAAGGTTCCCCCTCCCTGTTAAGCCATTGCGAAACTATCGGCGTCCTCAGCTCACCCTCCTCAGAAAAATTCCCATACTCCCATTCTGAAGGACCTTGTATCGGAATAATGCTCTTAGCAGACCCAACATCTGCAAACATAGAGGTTGCCGAATATGATAGTTTTTAACTCTGGCACTGTCCTCCCTCGATATTCAAAAGTTTGAGCATTGTGACTCTTAACTAAAAACTAAGATATTCAAGAATATGAATGTTGATCATCTAGTGTGGTCAATCATTCACATTTTAATGTCATACTTCACCCTCTCTCATCCATCTTCTATATTTTCAAGTTAACTATCCATTACATAAATGCATCACTATTAAACACCTTAGGATATTTTTCAGAATACACCCAAAGCCATGTATGATACAGAACAAAAATAAAAGGGATCACATACAAGTCTCACAAACCTCATTTTTACATCTATAGTCATGATTAGGTTAGACTTTAACAGTCCAGGGCCAGGTTAGACTTTAATGACAGAAAAATTACAAAAATATCCAAAGGCCAAATAATGTGTCTACAGTAATAGGTTATAACTCACTATAGGAAGCATATGAGCAGAAGGCCTTTGTAATGACTTGCATGTACAATATAGATGGAACAGGCTTACAAATACTAACCTCTAGATCTGAAAACTCAAACCAAGGGCAGCAATCTAGAATTTCACAGACAAAAACAACAGTGTCACGCACAAGAAACCCAGCATCCACTTCCAACATATCTGAAACCTTCATAAATTGTAAAACAGAATTATTCCATGTCTTTGTACAAATAGAAGACTCCTTCCACACTGTCTTGGCTGGGTTCTTTTGATTCACAACAGCCATCCTGTATCTAACCCAAAAATTTTTATCCAGATCACTACCAACTGACTGGTCACTCTCCAAATATATACAGATAGTTTCAAAGGACTCGTACACACCTGTGTTGTAATTTTAAAAAAAAAAACAACAATGACAGATGTCAATAAAATATAGAAATATAACAAGTTAACAACTGCAACTACCTCCTCGGAGGGAAAAAAAAATTGAAAAGAGACAGATACCTACCAATCCGAAGCTCACATCCACCAGCTTGAAAAAATTTGCTAAATATTTTGCGGGTCTCCATTATTTCCTTAAATGACAGGAAGTTCTCCACCTTCCATGTAAATGAACTTATTTTCCATACCGTGTCTATATGTGAACCAGCATTGTTAGACTCAGTTTCCTGGTCAGTAATGTCCTGCATTATTGATGTCTCTTTCAATATAAGCACCTCCGCAGAGAAGACAACTGTGTCCTGAACAAGAAATCCAGAATCTTGATCAAATAAACTAGTGAGCGTCACAAATTCACGCCAACCCCAGTCCTTTGCAGCTTTGGAGTAACGGTTCTGGGATTCCTTCGTGACAGACTTCTCTTCCATCTTCTGGTTCACAACAGACAACCGGTGACTAACAAAACAACTCCAATCATTTGACGTATTTCGTGAATCTGTAACTTCAAGAAACACTGAAAGATGGCATGGTGGCTGAGACTGCCCTGATACCACCAAGTATATGGGAAATTATTTTATCAGTTCACTCTTCTGAGCACAAGCTAAGCAATTGTCAGCCTAGCTCAAATAATCTCAGATGCAAGGACCAGAAAATAGATCGTAAGCCACGATGCAAGGTAGCTAAAAACTGCCCCATTACAATCAAACATGGTCAAGCAAAAAAATAAAATAAAATAAAATATCGGAAGTACCCTTCCCAACGCAATGGCTTAAGCAAAAGGTTTAAATGAATTCAGGTCTAAAGTATAAATAATATGCCACCCTACATGGAGGCTTAAACTACATTGAGCTTCAGGCAAAAGGGAAATTGAATGCTATGCCAAGCAGCTAGCAGCACTAGCTTGAATGGGCTCAAGGGAAATGGATTGCAGTAAAGGATAAGTAACACTTCTACCATATTAGAAGTGTAAGAGATACTAGTAGTCCTAGTTACCCCAATTATCCTTATAAGAGGAACATGTCAGATGGTTTTAAAGCGACGCCTATAAAGATTAACATGAATAAAAAAAAAAGATTTAACAATAGTTAAAACTAGTACTATTATTTAGTACAATGGTAAAATTTATTAATCATACATGTAAACCAATTGAGTATTGAATAACAGACCAAAAAGAATCCTCCAGAGCATAATTTAGCATACCTCGCGGATAAACGATGAGACGGCAATCCCGATTCCCGATCTGAAACCTCCTGCTCTTGATGCAAAGGCCCGTAATCTTCCTCTTCTTCAAAAGATCCTTCAACCTCGTGAAATTCTCAATCTTCCAAGTGAATTTCCCCATATGCCCATCCAATTTCCTCGCCCCACTCCCACTCCCACTCCTCCCTCCAATCAATCCTCCACTCTTGGAAAAGTTACTAAACTCCTTAATCACATGAAAGGACGTACTAAATACCGCAGTGTCATCAACCAGAAACCCCGATTCCGGCCCAAAAAAATCCGACATCTTCATATAATCATTCCAACCCAGACTTGTATTGTCCCCGCTCTTATTATCCGCTGCAAACCTCCCATACGAGTCCCTGTGCATGTGATTCGAGCCGGGCTTCTGATTTAACACCGACATTCGGAACAAACACCAACAACTCCTATCGGACAAAATAATCGTCTTGTCCGTGTCCTTACTCTCCAAACACATTGACAAATACTCTGCCCCATTCACAGAGCTCTGATACACACTAATCCTAAGGTTGCACTCTCCGGCTGGGAACACCGGGCTCATTATCTTCTGCGTTTTGATCATTTCCCTAAACAAGCTATAATTACGCACTTTCCAAGTGAACTTGCCGCTTAACACGTCGGAGACCGGGCTGGCGACCACCGACGACGAAATCGTCGAAGAGGCCGAGGAGGACTGGACCTCATTGTTATCGCGGGTGAAATTAACGGACTCATTGAGGATTAATATATCGGCGGTTATCAAAACTGTGTCGCTATTAAAAAGAAAACCGGATTTGGAATCGAAAACAGTGGAGGAGGGAGTGAAATCGCACCAGCCGTGGGATTTCTTCTTGCTGGAGAAGCGGTGCCAAGAATCTCGATGAATGGTCTTGGAATCGTCGGCGACGTTGACGATGGCGAGGCGGTAACTGGCGAAGCAGTCCCACTTGGAGGAGGATGTGCCGCGAGGGTCCATGATTTGGAGGTAGATTGAGATGTACCCTGGCAAGGCTTGCGAGTCACCCTTGGGGTACACAAGGAGGCGGCAATCATAGCCGCCGACCTCGAAGTACTTGCTCCACAGAGCCCTAGCCTTGATTCTCGGGAAGTTATGGACCGTCCATTTGCACACGGCGGAGAACTCGCCGGGCCGTTCAACAGTGACGCACTCATGGGCCCCACCTCCGCCATCCCTGGACCCCACCGCCAGGTCCTCCGCAGCGGCCGCGGTTGATATTGATGAGGCTTTGTCGGATGAAGATGATGATGATGATGATAAAGCGGACGGCTGAGAATGGTCGGACAGAGCGGGTGCAGAGGATGAAGACGAGACTGCCTCATGTGAACTCTGCTTCATTTCTCCTTTTGCTTTTGGGCTCTCACTCTATCTCTCTCTGGACTTTCTTTTCTTCAATCAGACTTTTATTTAGAGTGAGAGGGTGGGGGAGGAGTGAGCATGTGGTGAGGGGGGTGAGAAGATGGAACCTCAGAACCATTGAAGGCGCATGCTAACTATCGTGCATCCCCCACTTTTTTTTTTTTTTTGTGGGGGGGGGGGGAACTCTGTGTGTGTGAAGAATAGAGTTTTTCAGTTCTTCTATTGCAGCCCTACACTACACATTATTGGCGCTGATACCGTACGAATGGGTGTCAATTAGATACGTGTTTGCCGTTGGTTTGTTGAACCGATATATATACGGTGATGCATATTGTATTACGTGGCTTGCTTTAGGTGCGATAGGCCCCACTTGTGCTGGGGCCCATAGGAGTGACACGTGCCTGTTGACTACGTGTGCATTGCAATCAACTTAAAAACATTTTTATAGAAAATAAAATAAAAGATTATTTAAAGCCAATATAAATACAAAATTTGTAAAATAAGAGAGTGTGATACATAGTATTATTTTCTATAACTCTATATTAAATAAAAATAAATTTTTATTTTTAAGAAAACGTTAAATTTGTATTAATTAATTATGAAAATAATTGTCCTTATCTTTTTTTTATTAGGTCAATAAAAATTAGTTAGCGTCTCAAACTAACCTATGATATTAGATCCAATAATTAAACAAGTAAATATGGTATTCATAATTACATACAGAAAAAAGTTTGAACCCGAGCCTAACCTATGGTCAGTTTTCTCCATATTTGTTTGTTTCGTGGTTAAGTATTAAACACGCATGCCTTTATATTCAATGTGTGCTTGTTTTATTGATTAAATACAAGGCCAAACAACAAACGTTTTAAAAAAAAAAAAAAGTGATGCAAATCATTTGGTCAATTGCCCATTGGTATAACTGTTATGCCCATGTTACTGTTTGAGTACTGTTACATCTACAAACAAATTATATAAAAATAATTTTATAAATTGATGCGATTTTATTTGAACTGTTAAATCTATCTTATAATAAGAGTAATTTTATAATTTGACAAAGCACATTAAACTACATCAGTTTGTGAAATTATTTTTATATAATCTCTTTGTAGCTATAATATTTTTCCTACCGTCTTAGCACATCACGGGTTTTAATTCAAAGATTTAAATGTTTTTATCAAAAAATTTTAACAGCAGATTGGCAATCCAAAGGCCTCTCACATTTTGGACTAACCATAACCTAAAGAAAATCATAAATTTATAATGAAAGTGAACATAACATGGACTTGGAACCCCAAGATATTTACTTGATCCAATATACAATATACATGATGATTATGTTATTTAAAGATGATCAATTAATCTGCTAATAAGGTTGAAGTTCTGATTTACTTCCTCTTTCGGTCATCGATTGAAACACATTTGCATATTAGTGCAGCAGGCTCTTCATTTTTGTGCATGTCGTGGTATTGACATATGTCTGCTTTGGCCTTTGACTCTTAATACTCTTGATTTTTTATTTTTTATTTATTTTCTTGAATCGAAATGCTCTGCCTAATAATTTTTTTTATTAATAACTCTCTGTTTTTTCTTTCGTGTTTTGAAATTAAAAAAAATATATTAAGAAAATTTCAAGTAGAATATTAAGGAGGCATGAAGATGTATATTTGCTATACGAAAAGTTCTCGCAAGAGCTAAACTAATAAAAAATAATTATTAATAATAAAAAAAATTGAAGTACTGTCTCGAAATATTAACAGAAATCAAGGACCAATCCGAAACAAAGGTAGAAAAAACAGTACCCCCATATTTGAACCCACGTGTCAGCTCATCGAGTCGAAAGATCCCTCAAACCTCTGTAAGCCCCAGTGTAACTCGCAATTTCTCCTTCGGTAGCCAACTCGGAGGACTGACTCGGCCCCCGAATCCACCGCCGATTGGACCGTCTTTCGTGTCTGACTCGGAGAATCTCTGAGTAAGATCGTCTAGATTCTCAATTTATTATCGTAATTCCCGAGATCAGAGGGTAGAATTATTGATCTAGGCCAATGATCTTTTTGACTTAGGGCTTCGATTACGTACCCGTTTGGTCGCTTAGAAGAAGTGGGAAAGGCAGAGAATGTGGAATTTTATATTTTTCGTAGTTTGGGACGTAGGGTAGGAAACGTTGTCGGTTTCAATGAGCTACGAGTTCGACTTAGTTTAGGCGAATGAACAGAGCCACGCGATGCTCAAGTTCTGATTTCATTTCATTTCTCAGTAGTTTGAGCAACCATACTGACGGCCATGGATTATTCTTTATTTTTTTGTGGCTGTTGACAGAATCCATATTATTAGATTTTTCTTTTGGAAATGTGTCATACATGATTCGATCATTTACACACGCACGCAGCCCCACACACACCACCAATGTATCTGTGAATTGTGTATATCTATCTGGAAATTTAGTGTCAGTCGTAATTTTCATGTCAACTCCATTGAAAAGTTTGCAAGTTTCTTCGAGCCTTGAAGTGATGTACTTTATTATAACCTGATGATGGAAGCAGGGGTCCAGGATGGTGGGTTCTTCAGCACCAACAACATGACCGGCAATAATATAGTTTGATTTGAAGGTACCGTTACTTGTGACATTGTGTATCTTTTTATTCTCTTGCCAGCTTTTTACAATTTTGCTTGAGGAAGTTGCCGAACACCTCGACTTGAATTTGTTGCCTCCATGGTTTTAAATCCGTATTTGTGTTTACCTCAGAAGCCCGTAAATTTTCCGTGGTGTTTATGTTAGTCTTATAGTTTACGTAACATGCACAAAGGAGATTAAGAGCTATCTTTTTATATAGCAAATAAAAAGCATCAAATCTTTGTGGGTAGCTGTTGACATTATTGACGTTTTCTTCACACTTTTTTTTCCTCTAATGAATGGAAAATTTGTATCAATTTGTCGTAAGTTTCTTAGTAAATGAAGTTTGGTCATCCAACTTGGACCTTCTTTTTTTTACCTCTCAATAATCTGGAAGTACCCTACGTGATTGAGAGACAAAAATTCCTAAAATCTGCCAGATGTTACTGCAAATATTTATCGACCAACAACCTTGGAAGATGCTCTCATGCATATATTCTATGCCAAAATAGGATTTGGAGTTGAAAGTAACCATTTCGATTTGATTGTCTTGTTCCATTCGTATTTCAGGATGGAAGAAGTCTGTCTAAATAGTGAGCCGGTATTCGATGAAGGTGATGAGTATGATGTTGAAGGGGACTGCACTGTGGTGGAACATGATGATGAAACTGAGGAAACACAATTAAGAAAGGGACCCCCTTCACCAACTGTGGGTTTGGAGTTTGATTCTTTTGATGAAGCTTATGATTTTTACAATATTTATGCTAAAGAACAGGGTTTTGGCATCAGAGTGAGCAATTCATGGTTTAGATCTAAGAGAAAAGAGCGGTATAGGGCAAAACTTAGCTGCAGTAGTGCCGGTTTCAAGAAAAAGAGTGAAGCCAACAATCCAAGACCAGAAACAAGAACCGGTTGTCCTGCAATGATAGTCATCAAGCTGGTTGACTCCAAAAGGTGGAGGATAGTTGAAGTTGAGCTTGGGCACAACCATCAGGTCAGTCCACAAATCAAACGATTTTATAAGTCGCATAAAAGGATGATTCTTGCAGCTAAAAAAGCACAACCACCACCTGAGCCTGTTGCAGAAATACACACCATTAAGCTGTATCGAACAGCTGTTATAAATACTGGCCATTATGAATACCCGAATTTCAGTGAAATTGAAGGGATCAATGCTGTTGATAACTCAAAACATTTGGAACTTAAAGAAGGAGATGCTCATGCAGTTTATAACTACTTTTGTCGCATGAAGCTGACAAATCCTAACTTCTTTTACTTGTTTGATCTTGATGATGATGGGCGCCTGAGGAATGTATTTTGGGCTGATGCCAGGTCTAGGGCTTCATATGGTTATTTTTGTGACACAGTTGCAATAGACACAACATGCTTGGCAAACAAATATGAGATCCCTCTGCTATCGTTTGTCAGTGTGAACCACCATGGGCAGTCCGTGTTGTTAGGCTGTGGCTTCCTAGGACACGAGTCTGTAGAGTATTTTGTTTGGATTTTAAGAGCATGGCTTAAATGCATGCTTGGACGCCCTCCACAAGTGATTGTTACTGATCTGTGTAAACCCTTGCAAAGTGCAGTCTCTGAGGTTTTCCCAAATGCTCATCACTGCTATTGTATGTGGTATATCATGCAAAGAGTTCCGGAGAAGTTGGGAGGATTGAAGGGATTCGAAGCAATCAAAAGACAACTGAACAAAGCTGTGTATGATTCCTTGAAGATAGCAGAGTTTGAAACTTCTTGGGCCGACATGATCAAGTGGCACAAACTAGGGGATAATAAATGGCTTCAAGCACTGTATGAAGACAGGCAGTTGTGGGTTCCAGTTTACTTGAAAGACATTTTTTTTGCAGGAATGGTCCCTATCCGAGAAAATGAGAGCTTGATTGCCTTTTTTGAGGGTTATGTCCATAAACATACGTCTTTTAAAGAATTTGTCGATAAGTATGATCTGGCCCTACATAGGAAGCACCTCAAAGAAGCCATGGCAGATACAGAGTCAAGAAATTCAAGCTTTGAATTGAAAACAAGATGCAATTTTGAGGTGCAGCTCTCTAAGGTGTATACAAAAGAAATTTTTAAGAGGTTCCAGTCCGAGGTCGAAGGGATGTACTCTTGCTTCAACACGAAGCAGGTGAATGTCAATGGACCTATAATAACATATATAGTTAAAGAACGAGTTGAGGTCGAAGGAAACGAGAGGGAAGTCAGATATTATGAGGTTTTGTTCGAGACAACACAGGTGGATATCCGATGCATTTGCAGTTTGTTCAACTATAAAGGTTATCTATGCCGGCATGCATTAAATGTTCTTAATTATAATGGCGTTGAAGAAATCCCGTCTCGCTATATTCTGCCTCGTTGGAGTAAAGACTTCAAGTGCAGGTATCGTTTGGACCATAACTCGGGGAACATTGATGTGTATGATCCAGTGCACTGGCACAATCATCTGCACAAACGTGCTCTATCGATTGTGGAAGAAGGCGCGCAGTCTCAGGAACACTATAAGATTGCATTGCAAGAATTAGAGGGGTTGTTAAACAAGTTAAATGCTGTAGAGAATGACTTTGTATGATAGAGAACATTACGCTGTCTGATCCAAGAAATGCCGAGGTTTGATTATACTGACACGGCCGTTTTTAACTTAACAGATATTCTCTCTCTCTCTCTCAACAGATATGTTCTATTTTTATGTAGAACAGTTTTGATAAAATATATATATATATATATATATATATATATATATATATATATATATATTAGTTACATAAAACATTTCAGGACTGGATATTCTGGTCCAGTCCTGAAATGTCTTTTTTTTTTTAGTTTTTTCACTGGGCTGAACATGATCGACTTTGTTTTCTTGATTCTCGGTGCATGAAGGAAAAAAAAAATTAAGAAAATAGTAGTAGTAAGAAGCCACATAAATTCTGCACCTGAAAACCAGATGGTCTCCAATTTATAAATATTAACTCATCAATCCATGGCTTCAAAAGACATACAAACTTGAATCGCTTCGACTTATACTATGAGTAATACAAAAAGGGCACTCATGCAGACGGGTGAGTACTGGAAATCGCAAAAATTAGAATCTCAGACAACTTACAGCAGTGGAAGCTGAAAAAGAATCCAATATACCGCAACCCAAAAAAGCAGACGGGGTGAAAACTGGAAGCACATACAAATCTCAGTCCATGCCACCCTCACAACCTCACGTAAGGCAGGAAGGAAGGGTGAGACCATGGCAGACGAAAGCCAGTACAACATAAACAATCACCAGCAGCAAGAGTATCAGTGCAGCACTGCAAGATTCAAAGCATTTTATCAGTGCCCACGATTGTTATGCATCTCAGCAGGCAGATAAATGCTAATTTACACAAAACACTTCTCCAAACCATAAGGGTAACATTAATCATATGATGGTTTTGAGGCTTTATTATAGTTCAAATTTCCAAAACAGCAGATTGTGAAGAGTTGGAGGAAGTAATTAGAAAATAAAAAATGGGTTGACACAAAGCAGAAGCTTGATTCCTATTGGACGAAAGTATGAGTGGGTTTTCATATTTTACTTGATATCATTAAATTAACTTGAGATAAACACGAATCCTCCCATATATTGGATTCTGGCATATACAGCCAAACGAAATAATGATTTAAGTTCTTCCCATTGGGCCTATTTGAATTTGAAGGTCAAGCTCAAGCTCAAGTCAATTTAGTTATAAAATAGCCATCAGTAAACTATTCCAGGACTAATCAGTATGATCCTTAATCATCAAGAACCCTTTGAAAGATTCAACGCTAGGGGTCCCTACCAATAAGCCAACCGACACATAATGCTTATAGATGTATAAACAAGCTATAGACTTCATCCATCTTCCCTTGATGCAATTCCTAATACAGAGAATCTTTAGTTCAAGAACATACGTGAGCTTGACGTTTCTCCACCACACCGTGCTTCTAAAACGACGAGCTTGCTTTCTGAAGCGGAAGGTGTTTCCTTGCATGTTTGCAGTTTTGTCAACCAGCAATTCCAGGCGGTCGCCTCTCTCTAGAACTTTGTCAATATTCTCTATCATGACGTTTCGCACCTATTCAATCATATAATATCACAAAATTGGGGCGCAATAGTCTTTAAGGGACAAATTCAAGAACTCTTGAGCTGTACGAAAATACAATCCATTCAGATTTTTCGGCCTTGAATTATGATCATTACATTTAAGCAGTGATTGGAGGAAGAACTAGATTTAACACACTTAACTCGTGGCTTTTCTTTTTTAATAAAACCAACAGACTTTCACATACCGAGCAACACGGAAGTAATTCAGTACTGACATCCATTGTGAAGAGAGACTCGAATACAATGTAACCTAGTATCCCAAGTACTTTGTCCACTATAAGTGGCCAACAGAAAGCCCAAACTACTCGGTATTATTCAAAGAAAACATACCCCAGACAGAAAACCAAACGACATTTAATATCGGAGGTAGTTGATGAAAAGCCTTCAAAACTTACCTGACTCATTTCACCTTTTAGTCGATTTATCCTATCAGCATTTGGGTCGTTCGAGTAGTATTCCATTTGCTGGCTCAAAACCCTTGAGAATTCATCATTCATGCCATAAGCATGGGCAGAATGAACTGCACGCCCGTAAGTCCTCACAAATCTCTGATGAATGTCTTCGAGAAACGCAAATGGGATTCTTCCTGCATAATCATTGATTTTTACTGTAAGATCTCTACCATCTTGCACTCCAAATGTCCCTAGCACATATAACATGTTTTATTTTTGAAGAACGAATGAACACCGAAACACAGATAATTTCTAAAATCAATTGAAAATGGAAGGAACAACATCGAAATCTCATCGACGAAACACCCTGGCATGATTAACCACATGACCGTTATATATGTAATAAAGATACCGAATTTATCTAATCACCCACAAAATGAAATGAAATCAATATAATTCCGACTGATGCCGAATTGATTCGGAAATCATGGGATGATAAAAGTAAAAGAAACGGAGAGGGGAAGGGGAGGGGCTAACTTCCGGCGTTCTCGTCGGCCATACAGAGGACGGTGAGCCCGTCGGTGCGCTTGACGTGGAAGATGTAACGGTCCTGAGAGTAGGAGACGTGGGTGTCGGTGTTCCCGGGTATCTTCTCGAGAATCTGCCGCGCGATGGCGCTCGCGTTGGTCGAGGTGGCACTGAACTCGGCCAGAAGCACCGATCCCCGTGCCACCAGAGCGTAGAGAATTGCCATCGTCCACCACAGATCTCTCTCCCTCTCTCACTACAAAATTTCCTGTCTTATAGAAATCAAGATTCGAGTCCCTCTCTACAAAACAATCGTAGTAACAAATAAAAATTGCCGAAGCTAGAGATCAACTGCAAGATTCTGTTCCTCGAATTTATTTGTCTCTCTCGCGAAAGAAGCGGGAATTCGTCTCGGAGACACTCCCTTCCCTCTTTGTCGCTCTCTCTAGTTTCAACTTTCAAAACCCCCTCCCTCTCTAAATGCGATTGTAGAGCTCAAAAAGATTTTTCTCTTTTACTCCCTCTCCCTGTTCCCACAAGCTCGACGACGCGTGTAACTGTTTTTAGGCCGTTCTACCGTCTGAAAATAGAGTGATCTCAGGTCAATTTTTGTTTCGAGCATACGAATTGAAATTAAGTGTAAAAATTAAATAAAATATTATTAAAATATTATTTTTTAATATAATTTTTAGTTTTAGATTTAAAAAAATGAATTGTTTATTTTATTTTGTATATAAATTTGATAAAATTATAATAATTAAATAAGATTAAATTATAAAAGATGAGTGAGAAGTATTGTGAAAATAAACAAAACTTAAAAGAGATAAGTTTTATACAAATTTTTTCTAAAAAAAATGGGTTTCGTTATTAAAAATGATTTTTTTTATACTTTTTTGGGTGAGATTTACGTTTGTATAAGAGTTTGTATAGTGCTTATCTATTTAAAATTTATACAAATCATTACTCTTGAAAATGTAATTTCTTAAGAATTAGGGATGATTTTTATAACTTTTAAATAGATAAATTGTGTACAGTAATTGTTATAAAAAGTGTGTTTCATTATAAAAAAAAATATATATATATATATATAAAAGTCATTTTTTAAATAAAATTTATTTTTTATCTAAAATATCTTATTTGTCTATTTAAAATTTATACTTAATATTATTCATATAAAATTAAAATATGATATCCATCCGAATGACCTATGTCGGCTAATGCCGCTAATCCATAAAATAAAAATAAAAGGAGGTTGGTTTCAAGTGGATTGAAATAGAAAGGAAACATCAATCAATCGTATTAACTCCTCCAAACCAGGATGAACACTTGGCAATGCATGCATGCATGCTACCTTATTAGTATATTAAAAAATCTTGACAACATTTTAATACTCAACACTCTATATTATTTTAAATTTTTATTATTTTTTTCTTTTATTAAATATTTATTATATGAACAAAAAATAAAAAATTTAAAATAATTTAAAAAGAATAAACTCAAAACAAAATTTAAAAAAAAATATTACAAAATTTAAAAATTTAATAAAATGTAGAATGTGATGAAAATTGTATAGCAAAGCTCGATGATATTGACATTAGATGCCACCTCTCTGACTCTGAGTCGGCAATTGAAACTCGGAGTGCGCATATATATATATATATATATATATATATATATATATATATATATATATATATAATTAACTTGTACGCGTCATTCACTTGTCGTTTTTTTTTTCCCTGCCGACTTGCATGTCTAATTATTAAAGAAATATAAGCAATTATTAAGAAGTCAATACAGCATCTTTTATGCTAATACATTTGAGATTGGATTTTGGCGGAAAGGAAGAGGAATTGAAAATGGGAAGAAGCGAGAGACATGATGAAAAAAGGAACATGGTTGGTTGGTTGGTGAAGGATGTTTCCTTTTCTGTCTCTTTCTTTTTCTCTCTACTCAGTACTCACTAACGAATGTGATGCCCGCAGTACCCACTAACATCTTCTCTCTCTTATCTTTTTTTCCTGAAAAAACGACTTCTCTTTTATTTCAATTACTTTTGATTTCGTTTCATTGTCTGCTTTTCATTTCCCCCTGCCATTCCAGTTTGCCACTTGCAGTCCACCTTTCACTGGGCCAACTCTTTTGATTAATGGGCCCCCGACATGGGAGGATAGCCTAAAAAGGAGCTTTTTTTTATTTGGTATCAGGCCTTATACTGGGAGCTTTTCTTTGGACCCTATAAGTTGGATCAATTTAACTTGAGACCCAAGTGCATGCAGCATGCCCCGCCCTGCATCAGACGACCAGTATCCTTTTTAAAGAAGAAAAAAAGAGCTCGTTTCCTTTGCAAAGAGGGATATCTTGGGGGAAATACTCAATTCCTTTTTTATTTTTTTATGTTTCAGTGAGCCAGTTGGGTTATATACGGCATAGATGACACACACGAGTTCTGAAACCCCAACTCCTAAGCTGACCAAAAACGCTGCTGGACCCATAACCAAACATCGGAAAGTAGAGGTTAACCTGATTGTGAGGGGGTAAAATACATCTAGCCACCACTAAGAAAAAAAATAAGAGAGAAGGAGAGAGGACAAAAAAGGACAAGGGGGTGAGGGTGTCAAGAGGAAGGGGTGAGGGTTCAGAAGAAAGTGGGAAAGGGAAAACGAGTCAGATACGCAAAGTGAACATTCCTCACCACGACTGAGGCGCACGTGGAAAGATGATCAAATAAAATGGGAGATCCAAACGACTTCAAAGAGGCTTCTTCTTCAACCTCCAAAGAGAGAACTACAAAGAGAACATCTTCTCCAGCAAGTAGATCTTCAGCTCCTATTGTACAGTGATAAATGAGAGACTATAAACAAGCATATTATAGCGGAGTCTCTCCTCCCCAAATGCCCATGGACGTAGACAACATGTCAAACCAAGTAAATTTGTGTGTTCCTTTCTCTCTATTTACTTTGCACTTGTTTTCCATTCACTGTCATGGATGTACACACCGATACCGTACAACCATACCAGATCACTGTCGCCGGGGGGGGGGGGGGGGGGGGGGGGGGGCTCCAACAACACCAATAGAGACTCAAATCATCTCAGCAGGCTAGAAATGATTATTTTTCTCATTTCGGCCTTTTGTGCGATTTTTCATGCATTTATTGATGTTTAGAGAGAGAGAGAGAGAGAGGGCTTGTAATCTTCTATAGTACTGGATACCTTGCATCCTTGGACCACTTCAAACCGTGCTCGAATCCATTGGCCTTGGATGGTAATTCAACCACATATAATGATTTTAAAACTCCATCGTGCCATGCATTAAAATATTGCCTTAAAAAAACAATTGAATTTGAATGTATAAATTATCAACCAGCCGGTCTTCCACATAAAATGGGTATCTATTGGCTCAACTGATAAAAGCTTCTGTAACTTGAAATTGAAGCCCGACTACACCATATAATATAGAAATAAGTTCCGAGAGAGAGAGAGAGAGAGAGAGATCTAACCACTCGTGTATATCATGTGGACCATATCTAGAAATGGGCTTTAAAAAAGAGTGACATGATAGATAGATGGAAAACAATATTAATTATATATTCTTGTAAAGTTTCAAATGCATCAAAACAAGTGGGACAACTGACAGTGAATAATTTATGAAAAAGCCGAAAAGAATTAATGGGAGCAAGACCATGTGAGAATATTGATAGATATGCAGCATGCATATAGATCTAATCTATTCTCGTGCTCTTGGTTGGGATAGTTACAATCTCTGAATAAGTACCAAGTACTTTTCATTTGTCAACTTTCAAACCTTGGCATCAGTGGCCGGGAAGCTTCAAGAATTCATGCATGCATGTCATGATCAATATCCGCACAACACACAGCATTATCGCCGCTAATTATCAGTACTTCTTCAAAGAATTGCATATATATATATACACACACACCATCTCCATACATACATACATATATATATATATATAATATATATATAACTGCTATATCCACAAATGAATTATATAAAAAAAATCTTATAAATTGACATAGTTTCATCTAATTCGTTAGATCTATTTTTTCATAAAAGTAACTTTACAATATGATGAATTACATTAAACCATATCAATTTATAAGATTACTTTTGTATAATCATTTTGTAGCTAAAATATTTCTTAGATTATTTGCCATATCAGTCGTGTGGAGCCGATCGATATATTGCTTATATTTTGCGTCCCCGTTAAATTTACATTATTGATTCATGACTAAATTTGGTGCCATAAACTTCATGCAACTCATGATGATTCCTAAGTTTTAGTCTAGTTTTCCCTTCGGAAATTTCGTCACTATATATTCGCTTTAATTTCATTTTGTTAAAAAAAAAAGTGTAAGGATATTGGTTTACCATGCATTCAGGGCTAATTAGATGCATGCATGCATGCAGTTCCATCGTCAACACCCGGCCCGACCATGTGATCATCCTAATCGCGTTCCCCAGACCTCACTGCTTCCCACTAATTGAAAATAAACCAACCAAATAATGGACGGAAAACAAGACAAAGGAATATATATCAGAGTAGCTCACGCCTGTCGACACAGTTTATAAAAAGCTAGCTGGAAGCCATGAGCGGCCGCCTGCATTAGTTTGTGTCTTTGGTTCAACTTTCTTTTGCAACCGCCCATTCCAATCTAGGGCACTGAAAATAACTGCTGCTCTCAAAACTTCGGACCATTTAATGGCACGACGAAGACTAGCGAATGTCGACTTTACAAGATCAGTAGTTAAGATTTAAGAGACAACTAGTACGTACTAACCTCATTTCAACATCATTTCAACAATTCTTTTGGGTTTTAGTCCAATTACAGTGCACCTACCCAGCTAGCTTTATTAATTATCATTTTTTTTAATGATCCTTTTACAGCGTCTCGAGTTAGATCAAAGCCCGCCCGCCCGGCCCGTAATTTGTTTTTTAGAATAGACATAATTTCCAAGTGAAACTATTACATAATTAATGTCCCAGTAGGAAACAAAGTAAAAAACTACCTCTCGGCCAAATGCTAGCATACAAAAATTCCAACTGTTACATGATCGTCCTTTTCCGCTCTCTTCCACTCATCAATCAGACGCCCAACATCCACCTCACAATTTCCTTTAAAAAAGATGCTCTCCCTCCCCCCAAGAAGGTACCTAATTAAAGCCCTTGAACAGCTAGTAGTACTACTATTATTTCCTAGCTAGCCAGCCATGGTTTCCAACAAGCTCTCCGCTGCCATTTTAGTCATCTCTCTCCTTTTCTACTTCACAGTCTCTAGTGCATGTGGTATATGCAACCCCAGCCCCAAGCCCAAGCCCACTCCTTCGCCTGCTCCCATGGCAAAATGCCCCAAGGACACATTGAAGCTTGGAGTTTGCGTCGACCTTCTTGGACTGGTTAACCTTGAGCTTGGATCCCCTCCTTCCAGCAAGTGTTGCACATTGCTTGGAGGCTTGGCTGACCTTGAAGCTGCACTATGTCTTTGCACTGCCATTAAGGCCAATGTGCTTGGAATTAACTTGAACGTGCCTGTTACACTTAGTTTGCTTGCTAGTGCTTGCCAGAAGTCAGTTCCTCCTGGTTTCGTATGTGAATAAAAAGGAAAACAAATTAACAAGGGCTAGCTCTGGCAAGTTTGTTCTGCAGTGTGTTTCTTAGCTTCTAGGGTGTATTTTTGCTTCTTGTTGCTGTTCTGGGTTAATTTCTAGACGCTTTGATTTATTTGTTGCTCTTTTTCCATTTGTTATTTTATGGGGACCGTGATTCGGGTAAGTAGCTGTTCCCATAGATCTAGTAATATGTGATTTGTTCAAATAAGTAGGCAAGCTGTCAGTTTGCCTTGAGAGTGTTTATCAGAAAACTAATTATATATGCCTATGTCAGAGCTGCATGCATATTGCTTTATTAGTTTGAGAAATTCTATTTACAGTCCCTACTTGGAGATTGTATGTGCAGGCCCTTTATTAAATGAGAAAAAACATCATTTTAAGAGGGATAGTTTTGTAATTTTAAAAAAATTTAAAGATAAAACTGCCTAAACTTGCATTACAATCCTCATTTAGAGACTGTATCTAACATTGCTCTATTAGTTTTCTTTTCTTTTCTTTTCCCACGTTTGAAATATCTTCATGTTTTAAAATCGAGTTATATATATTTAAGATCAGAAACAAATGGCATTACTTTTGCTAATTTACAAAAGTAGAGTAATTTCTTTTTTTTCTTTTTTTTTGGACAGCTTATATATATATATATATATATATATATATATATATATATATATATATAATACAGTATGATCTGATAAAGGGCTGGGTTCCGATAGAACCGGTTTAATTAATTACTTGCTGATGACCCAGTGTTGGATTTTGACAAATATATTGATTATATATTATTAATCACTAGTTTGAGTTTTTTGTTGAATGGATTAATGGTTGCATTTTCAAATGCTTTAACTCATCATTTTGTTTTATGGTGATCTAAAACTTGATTGGCAAAAATTATAATTAATTAATGAACAACTAATTTCTTTTTCGTAGTTAGAATATTCAAGAAGATCGATCACCGAAAGAGACCGCGTATATACGTACTAGTACAAGCCAATGATATATGGAAGCCCTGTATATATATTTATATCGATTGGTGGCCGCACCAAAACCTAATTGTGAATTAGTGATCATGATCAAGCTGAGTACTAGCTAGTACTGCACTTTCTAGCAAAACCAATTCTCAAAAATATTAATATGCATTTAACTTCAACAACTAGCTAGCTAGGGATCGAGCTAATTAATTTTCTGGCTTAACTACTTCTCTTGAAAAATATTAATGTTTCATTAATGGCTCAGCTAAAAAACGTACCTATGGCCGTTATGTCACGAAGACAGTTCTTTTTTTTTTTACACGCGGCGTTAATTAATTAGCTTGAAAATTGATATATGGAGCATTTATGGAATACGTAATTTTTTTCTTTAGATTATCTTTACAAATAGATAAAACGATTCTAGATCTCCGTTTCATTAGAACATGTGAGATTGACGTTTAATTAATAACCATCGATAATGAAATTAAGAGGTAGATCGATGACTTTAATTAATTTCTAGATAGGTGTGAATTAAAATGGAATTTATTTTACCATTAATTAATTATCTGGACGAATTATAAGTAGCTCTCCTCGATCGCCAACAATTAATTAGTCCTTAATTTCTTGTATCAAAAGAGATCAATCAAGCATGCAGCTTTACATTAATATTGATCAATACTCAGAAGGAGTACTTTTGTTAAACGTGGTTCTAAATCCGATTTGAATGATTGATATTCATGCATAAAATAAAGACAATCAGACATCACATCATGATCAATGAGAGAATTTCTATTAAAACTTTGTGATCTGCAGTATCATTTTTGCTTGTGCATGCATAAGATATATGAGATCGATGCAGTATTTCTCATGTAATTAAGTTGCAGTCGTACGTGTATAGAATTGAAAACGGAGATAAACAAAAAAATGTCAAAGATGATATAAGATACTGCATGCTGAGCAGGCACACACCATTTGGAGGGCCCAAACTGTTTTTGTGCCCATGTGGTACGGTGAGGTGTGATCGTCATACAAAACATGGTTGACATCATGACTGATCAAGAGGAGCCTAGCTAATAACTCTTACAACATATAACCTTTTCCTCACCAAATTAAGTGCCTACTTCTCCAGCATTCTTCTTCTTCTTCTTCTTCTTCTTCTCTCTCTCTCTCTCTCTCTCTCTCTCTCTCTCTCTCTCTCTCAAGACATTACGCTAGCTACTAGGGTTGAGATGATCGAACAATTCTGCATGGGGGGTTTTAAAGGGTCCTCTTTGTGGTCTTCCACAGCTTTCTTGAACTGTATTAGCTAGGGATCGGAGCTTCTTCCGAGGGAGGTGATCTCGTGCAAAATAAATGTCATAGATCAGACAATTCAAGAAAGTTGTGGAAAATTGCTGAAAGGATCTGTAGTAGTACTTGCTATAATTCGAGCTGGTCTACTTATCATGATCATCACCATATATAAGAGGTTTGTTAGCTGATCTGCTTGTAAATTCTTTTTGCAACTCTATTGACAAGATTGGATTTTTGTTCCTTTTGTTCTCCGATCCTTTGTGCGTTTTTTTTTTTCCTGTGATATATATAAATATTTTGGAAAACTTAATTTACTTTTTCCTGGCCGTTTTATTCAATGTTTTCTCAATTTCTTTCGCTTGCATGTAGGAAATTAAATTGTAATCTTGTCGTGATCAGTTAGAAATATTTGATGCCGTATTTAGATATCTAATTAATGGTTATGCAATGATTCTTTAAAAAAAAAAAAAGGAACATGACTTGACTTGACTCCCTTATATATAATTCCTTTCTCTGTCTTTCTCTTGATCTCTTCTAGAAGGCAGAAGTTCATATATCTGCTTTATTGGCAGGTAAGTTCAAGAGATGCATGGACATTGATGACAAGTTCTTAAATTTCTCTTTATTTAATTAATTGATCAGGGATTAATTGAGCGACGCTGCCTATATATGTTTGATTTCCTAATTAGCTTATACGACCGATGGCTCGCTCTTTTTTTGTCTTTAATTATCTTCGTACGACGACTGCTAAAAACTTTATCCCAATTACAATTTTAGGCATGCAATATTGGTTTAATTATCAATACTTTTAGATGCTGTTAATTTGGATATTAGTGAGATAAGATGAGTTAATTTTAATTAATTAAATGAGATAAAATAAGATAATTTTAATTAATTAATTAGATGAGATGAGATGATTTGAATTTCTATAAATTAATTAATTAAATTAAATGGACAGAAAAATTGCCCAAACAAATGGAGGGGCGCGGGGCCGGGGTCATTGTACGTTGGTGTCCCTTGTTACTATCAATGTCTAGAAGCATAAAGTAGTACTAGCTTACATATATATATATTTGGTGATAAATTATAATGAATCAGCCGGAATTTGAATACTGAAATTTACTTCTCATCAATTTAATGATTATGCCAATTAAGAAAGCTGAGACGACTGACCCAACTTATTAGAATCATTTCCTCGTCTATATCTTTTTTATTTTTTTGCTTTAATTTGCATAAGCTGCATTGAGCTAGCGAGCTTCCCGATCCCCACCTTTTAATTTGCATTAATTATCTATGTTAATATATTGCTATTTCTTCCCAAAGATACAATATCGGAAGATCAACATTTTACGTACCCCAATCACGACAGGTGATCGAGAGTGCTGCAAGGTCAAGCCCATTGGCTCAGGTACTTCTGTGGAAACTTGTCATCTTAATTGTCTTGTCAAGATCGAAACGTATTGATCCATTTTTTTTATATGACTCCGCGAACCTAGCTAATACGCATGCAATTAAAAGTCAAGATTGATAATATTTAATTATTTTGGATGAGACGTTCTGACTGACTTTCACACATACTTTTGAACTAGATTTATTCGTTGCAAACTAAACCCAATACATGAAGACATTCAAACATTTTTTCTCACAATCCGCAATCATTAGACAATTAATTAGCACCACGAAAAATATAATTTTAAGATTAATTTAATTAAATAGCACTACAAGAAAAATGAACTTTTGTGACCATTTAATTGCGGCGAAAAGGTTATTTGTGACCAAAACAGACTCATTTTGGCTGTAAATAATCATTTCGCTGGAATTAAATGGCCACAAATAAGCAGTTTTCTTGTAGTGTAGGTGGGTTTAGAATTTATTTATTTATAACTAGAATGCGATTAAGCCCTCCCAAATTTGACATGACATCGCGAGTTGCTAGTAGCCCTAATTCTTCTACGTTGCTGCTTTTAACTTTTGAGAGGAGAAGCATTTAGGCATGGTTTGGTTATACAAATTAAATCTTTATATAATTATTATAATTTTTTTAATTTTTATATAAAATATAATAAGCAATTCAAATTTTCCAAATCCAAATAAAAATTATATTCTAACAATATTTTATTTAACTTTCAACTTTTATCTCATTTCATCTATTTTGTATAACCAAACTAGGCCTTAACCTATTTCAAAATAATACTCATCTTTTTAAAAGAAAACTTATTAAGGTGGAAGGTGAATAATTTATAATTCCCATTTAACCTCCTCTAGAATTTCCGAAATCACAATAATTAATAGATGAAATTACCCACGTACATCTGTATCGTAATACAATGATCTACTAAATCACTCAACAAATTGGTTAGTGGTCAATAATGCAATAATTTGATAACCAATCATATTCATAAAATAAATAAAGTGTGTTACACCAAATTTGGTTACAAAAGGAAACCCTTTAAATAATTCTTTAAAAGTAAAACCATTAGCCAAACTCAGAAAAATTAATTTTATTATTTGAAAATTAGTTACAAGTAATTCTCAATTATAAAGCCTTTGCTAATTGACTCACTTACTTGACTTGACAAATATCCTGTTTGCCTCTACCGCAATAACAGTCAGAACCTCTGGCAATTTTCAAACTATTAACTTCTCTCTTGAAACTCCAATGACTAAACTCGATCATTATATGGATTGAGCACGCACTCAATGAGAGAAAAATAACTAGAAAATTTTTAAGAGAATTTTCTCACACATAAGCATTCGGAAAGACTCTCCAAAATCTCCAAGGTCTAAATCTCTCCAGACCATAACTAGTAATATCCCTTAAATAAACAATCTGATAGGAATTTGACTTGCAGTATAACTTTGTTGACGAAACAAATCTAATAGGATTTTGAGTCACAATGAAACTCTGCTGATGAATTCTACTGGCGCCTGATATTTATCTTATCAGCATTGTCAGTTTTACATTCAAACTCTTCTCTGGATAAGATCTATCTCTTGGAACTTGAATTCTACACTTTTGACTTATCTAAAACACTTCCTAACAACCTCTAAATAAAATCAAAATAGTCATAGATAAAATCAAAGTGTTTTACATTTATCCAAATTATAAAACCAAATAGAAGATAAACTCTATTATCTTATTCACTTAGTTATATCCAAACTTATCAACTTAATCACTAGTCCTAACCAAACTTTTACAACTACAAATTGAATATCTTGATACGCATGATTTTATCAAATCAACTATTCATTACCTTGAAGAAACAACCTTTTTCAAAACACAAACAGTCAAAAACAGACCACTCGGATCACATTACTGATTACATTGAATTTAATGGGTCACTAACTAGTGGCCCCATAAACTTCAAAGATCCAGAAGGTATCAACCCACCTCATGGGCGAAGCCCACATTCCTAATGGCCCAACACAAATAAATGCCGTCTCTTTAGCCTTCTCGAGCCCTTCTTTTTTGGGGCAACGCCAGTGGTTAATTGGCCTCTCTCTCTCTTTAGCGTTGCCGTAGAGATCGAAGCAATTTGCAAGAGAAGATTGTTAGGTGAGATTTTTATTTTTATTTTTTATTTTTGTTTTTTCGCGGTTCAGTAGACCCCAACCCGAAGAAAAGAGGCAGAATCCAAGCAGGTGACAAAACTGTGCTCAAGGCTCCGTCCGCTTAGCCACGTTACCTTGGCAATTCGGCCATTCACCGGTCGACGTGCGCCGTCGGATTGCACCTGACAGCACTGTACTTAATGAAACTGTTCGGACTCCACCTGTATCTTCCCTGCTCTTATTTCTGTTGCGTCCGATCCGATCCGATCCGATCACCAATACCCTAATTCGTGAGAGAGAGAGAGAGAGAGAGAGTTTTACTGATTGAAAATTATCTAATTTAGATTCCTTCAGAGAAATTTCTAGAAAGATCAACCTCAATTCGTACGAGAGAAAAGATAATTGTAGACGGAGGGATAGAGAGTGATCGGAGGATGCAGGGACGCAGTCCTCCGAAGCACAGGCACGATGGCACTTCTCCGCTGCCTCTGGGGATGGATTGGAGTCCTCCTCCGAGAAAATGGGTATCTTTTTCTGTTCTTTTCTATTTATTTTTAATTATTTTTAATATAGCTCGCTATTGTTGCTTAATCGGAGAACTTTGGGACTTCAGATGAATTTGAATTTGATTTTGTTGGTTCGGTTTGTATGAGTTGGAATTTTGACTTCATCCACCACTTGGGGTAATCCATAAGCACTGAAATAAACTAGGTTTTCAGCATAGAATTATGAAAATCTAGAGCTCCTCGATTACTCGGCTCGATTTAAACTTCCAAATTTTTTAGAAGTGAATTCAACTGCAAAAATTGAGCTCATCAAGTTCATCAATTTCTAATTAGGGTTCAACACTCCCTAATATAGACTAAGTGGTGAAGACCTTGGTATTGGGTATCACGCCCTTCAAGGTCCAAGGTTCAACACCTCATGGGTGCAAACAATCCTTTGGGGCCATACTCCTGATGAAAAGCCGGCGATTTAACCAGTTGTGTGTAGAGAAACTTCCGAGGGTGCGGTGCATGGGACTGGGGTTTATTTTGCAGGGGTGGGTCCAAAGGGCTGCCTTGGAGAGGTTCCCCAACATAATAAAAAAAAATAGGGTTTTTTTTTTTTTTTTTTGGTTTTTTTTTTTCCCTAAATTTCACTTACCGCAATATTTGACTTAGTCCATGAGTGTTAGTCATTGTCATTTTAAGCTTGAGCACTAAGTTGAGGATTGGACCTCCTCTAGTTAGCTCAAGATTCTAGCTAATCGACAGTGTCTTTGTTTGAAGTATTGGAGTTGGTTTTCTAAGTTCTTTGCTCTCTTTCTAGTGCAATTATATTGCACTCGCATTGTGCTGAAAATAAGCAATGCATAGCTTTAAATTCTTCAATGTAAATGAATGGCATTTGAGAAGTGTCATGACTCTTCAGCTAATTCAGTTTTCACTCCTGCATGGCTGAATTATAGTGATCTCTTCAAATTATATTTTAATTCTTTTAATATCGTGTCTGTCTCTAAAGTTCATATTCATCATGCAGAAAGGGCGGGACACTGTGTGGCCACATGATCCCCGCACAGGATGGAGTTACTGCATCACTATACCTTCCTGGGTTGTCCATCCAAAATCAAGAGATTCAGAACCTGTAGTGGTATTCAAATTAAATGACTCTTCAGTGTTTGTCTATGCTCAGGGTTAGATGCTGTTTTTATACCATATGCAAGGATTTGATTTGAATGAATGTTAATTTCCCTCACAATGGATACTCAATAACGTTGTGCTCTGATATTTACTAATAAAAAATGACAATGCTTGGAAATATACAATTTTGTTTTGAATGTTAAGTTTACACATCAAACGGGGTTGAAATCCTGACCTCAATCAACACCTCATACTTTTTTGGGGGGTGGGGTTGGCCATTGGCTTTCATATTTTGTGATTTTATAATGTGTTTCAGGCTTTCTACTAGAAAATGGGCATTCCTTATTCATGGTCAAGCCATCTCTTATGTAACTTTTTGTATATCTTATAATTTCTGAAGTCCAAAATTGAATGAAACATGCTTACAAAAATTAACACCGTGACAAGCGTTAACATAATGCATAATGATGAAGAAATGCTTTTTATGATTCACATTGCTAGTTATAAAAATCCCTTATCAGCTTGATTTGAAATTATTCATTGATAATTATTTAAGGTATCTCCTCTTTTCTGATAAAATTTCATTAATATTTATTAAAAACCCTCTATCGGTACTTATCATTAAAAAAAAAAAAAAAAAATTAACTCTATTGGTATATGTTGCCAGTTTTCTGGTTGTATTTCTGTTTTCTTCATGAGAATTTAACAGATGCTCCCCCAAATTGATAGTGATTTGAATTTCATAGAATGTTCTTATGTTCATTTAAGTATCAAACTAATGATCCAGAGCTCTGTTTTAACATTTGATCATATTTCAAGCTGACTTGTCAGTTTCATGGGCTTCCATTGTTTTTTTTATCATTCTACATGTTTGGTTTTAACATTTTTAAGGGGCAGTTCTACAGGGTTCAGGTTGGTGTACAATCCCCAGAAGGGAATACAACAACACGTGGCATATTAAGACGGTTTAATGATTTTTTGAAGTTATTTGGTGTGGTAAGCTTGTTCATTTTCTTAGCAGTTTGGTACATACGAACTTCATTTTCCTTGTCGTTTTGGAATTTGAACCAGATTGTGTGAACTTGGTTATTCTTTTTGAGTGTTTTATGATGATAAAAAAAAGAGAGGCCTTGTGAGTTTTCACTTTTCATTTCAATAATTACTAATTGTACAATGTTCTTATCTCCTTCTTGGTTGTCTTTTGCAGCTTAAAAAGGCATTTCCCAAGAAGAACCTCCCACCAGCTCCTCCCAAGGGACTGTTGCGGCTGAAAACCCGAGCTCTGTTAGAAGAGGTACCAGTGTGTTCTTTACTTATTATCTATGTTGCATTAGCTGTATGGTCAATTTGTGTAGGCCACTTATTCCTCAGATAATCACTGCTAGAAGCATTTTATTATTTGATACAGAGGAACTTATAAATTATTTTCATAACTAAAAGGCCGATGAGAAACTTATAAATAGCTCTTAGAGCTACTGAAATTGTGATTAGAAGTTGATACAATGATTATAAACCCAGCAATCCTGCTAGTTTAAGCACACCAATTAAGGTTCATTGCTCTTGTCGCTTTTTTTTTTGTAAGGGACCAGAAGCAATCCTAGCTTTTTAAACAACAACAAACAAAACTGCAGCAGCAGTATAGCTAGTGCCTTCCAGAATGAATGTGCTACATGACACTTATCAAAAAATACATGTTACTTGTTTGCTACCTCTTAAAGCTCACTTGTGGGAAACTCCTTGCCAAGGTGGGAAACTCCTTGCCGAGGGCCTGTGCACCCCCGGGATTATTCGGGACGCTGTTATTGGTCACCCGGTGCCAATTAAAAAAAAAATCTTAAAGCATAATTTTTGTCCATAAAAAAATGCTCTATTGGGCTCTTTCAATTACATGTTGTGAATTGATCTCGTGTACAGTCTGTGCTTTTTAAAATTCTGAACACTGTTATGGTGGAATAGACCCTAAGTTTATGTTTTAGTGCCATCTGAACAATATTTGAAACTTTAAATTTGAGGTTGGATTTAATTCACTTAAAAAGTTTGATTGAAAATTCATGAAGTTTGATGTGTAAGATAAAAGGCGTTGTTTTTAAGATAATACACAGTGATTAGTATTCTTAAAAGACTTGCTTTCATTACAGCGAAGGTGCTCTTTGGAAGAGTGGTTGACAAAGTTGTTGTCTGACATTGATTTATCAAGAAGTGTTGCAGTGGCATCCTTTCTTGAACTAGAAGCCGCCGCGAGGTTTTGTATGTACCTTTCTAGCTTCAAGGTGTACCTAAACAATTTTTTGGTTGTGCAATATCTATGTTTGTTCTCATACCAAAAAAATAACATTCTGGTTTGGGAATATTTAATTGAAATCTTTGTATCTTTCAGCAAATAATAATTTGTTTTGTTATTGGAATTACCAAGAGTTAAACATTTCATTCCATGTCATAATGCATTTCAGCATTCCAAGATGTAAATCAGCAAACTTCAGAAGCAAGCCCTGCTTCCAATAGCACAGTTTCTTCATTTGAATTACCACCCCATTCAAGCTCACCTGTTGTTGCTGGTAGCTCATCAATCATAACAGATTATGGCAGTGATACAGCATACGAGACATCTGAGCTAGGAACCCCACGGCTAGGAAGGGATGACAATTCTGAAATTGGTTTTGAGGATCTATCGTTGGATGAAGATTCACTAGAAAAGCTAGTGAAATATGGCCTGTCCAATATTGACGAGGGACTGTTTATGGGCCAGACTATTCTTGAGCAGTTGGAAGGCCTTCCTAGGCATAAAATGAATGACAGGCATCTCAACAACGTTATAGAAAAGGATAAGTATAATGGAAATGCTTCTAAAGCTTCATTTTTGGTCGGGAATGGGATGGAACTTTTCTCGGGGCAAGAGCATGGTAAGGTACTTAGTCATGCTCGCAAGCTCTCAAATGAGAGTTTTGGAAGTGATGTAAGTTCTCTGAGAGGTAGTGAAATGTCTAATTCTGGAATTCCAAACTCATCTGGTGACGGATCTTTTGACCTTCCTGGTGGTGCCGAGTGTTCCGGTACCACAGAGATTCTTGGCAGTGCAGACTTTCAGTTTTCAGGCGATGCTCAATTAGTTCTTCCATTGGATCAGCGTCAGAAATTGAACAGAGTTCTTTTCACAATGCAGAGAAGATTAGTCACGGCAAAAACAGACATGGAGGACCTTATAGCTAGATTACATCAAGAAATAGCCTCGAAAGATTACCTTGCAACAAAGGTACATTTGATCATGCTATCTGGATGTGAAGTGTTCAGACTTACTGGTTTGGTTTAACCTATAAATAAACTTCCATTATCTGCCCACTAAAAAAATTTCATTATCATTTCTAGTGTAATCATACACCAATTAAATCGTAGTGTACTGATAAAAGATTAATCCTCTTGTTTGCTATTTGGATTCCCTTTGCCCTGAAAAATAACTATCTGAGTAACTCAGCGCTATCTGAGTACTTATCAAAAAAAAAAAAAACTTGTAAATAAACTTTATCTTCTTAGGTGTGTATACTTTCTATGTACTTTAGGTAGCACCCATTTTAGATTATCAATAAAGCAACCTTACCGAAAAGAAAAAGTAACTCAAGTAGTTTTACTCTTTAAAAAAATCTTTTCATCTGCAGTATTCATTCTATGGTGTGAGATTTTTTTCCTTTTAAATTCCAGAACTATTGAGTTTCAATACCTCACACCCACCCACCACATGCCAAGTTACATTTGAGTGGCTTGCATGACAGGAATAATACTGAGATGCACCTTGCTCATTCTGCTAATTTGAAGTATGGATTAATTACACTCAATTATGTGTTGTAGTTATAGTGGATTTTATTTTCATGGGAGAACATAATGGCTGCTGCCAATGAATTTTTTTTATCGGTAAAGGTGTAAAATTGACAGATCATTTACCGTTCAGAACTTCCTGCTTGTAGACCCATTAAATCGTTGAATATTGCTTGGATGCCAGTCGATTACCATAACAGATTGAATCTACTCAGGTGAAGGATTTGGAAGTTGAACTGGAAACTTCCAAACAGAAGAGTAAAGAAAACCTACAGCAAGCACTCTTGATTGAGAGGGAAAGAGTTACTCAAATGCAGTGGGATATGGAGGAACTCCGGCGAAAGTCGATGGAAATGGATATGAAATTGAAGCACGAACAGGTTATATATCTTAATCTGCTTTTCTCCTCTTCAATTTACATCTTTCCCTTATTATTATTATTATTTCACTGATGATATGTGGAATGTTACCAGAATGAAAAGTCACATATAGAGTCAAGAAAAGAATATCCTGTTGAGGAGAAAGATTTGCTGCTGCAGGAGTTGGATGCTAGGAAAGAGCAGCATAACAATTTGTTGAAGCGATATGAAGAGCTAGAAGCAAAATCAAAAGCAGATATTAAAATTCTTGTTAAAGAAGTCAAATCTCTCCGAAGTTCCCAAACAGAATTGAAGCGGGAGCTTAGTCAAACACAGAAGGAAAAGTCTGAAGCTGAGGTAGTTTTTTTATCTGCTGCAATGTATGAGTTTATTATTTTTACATGGTGCTGCTTGATTAATCTGAACATATCAGGAGGCCAAATAAAAGGGACATAATTAATGCTTCGACATGGATATTCGTAAACCTCCTGGTGTGTTCAGTGTCTGACAAGTATCTGACATAACTCTAACAGCTGGATACATGGCTGATATATGTCCATAGATAAATATGTGTGTGTGTGTGTGTGTATTTTTGAAATTTGCATGGCCATGGTGGTTTATGCAAATGTGCTTAGTGTAGGAGTTATGGGTGCATAGGGTACTGATGAACACAATGGAAATGATTGCTTCTTATGACAAGTTTTCCTTTAATTGGTTAGTATACTCTGCAGTGTGTCTCCCATTAGCATGACTCACCAAGGACTCAAGTTAATCTCCGTGATCCTCTCCTTTTCTTTTTTCCCCTTTTGGAGCCTACATTCATACTCCAAAGTCTAGGACTGACATAAACAGAGCTGTGATACTTTTTAATATATGATGAAGATAATCGAAGAGTACAATGAAAATTATACCATGTTTTTTATTTTTTTTCTGTTTAGAAACTCATTCAACAGGAAAGACAAATGAGAGAGCATGCCAAAACTGCAAGGGAAAACCTGCTGCATGAATGCAATGGTCTTATCAGTCGGCTACAAGAGTGCAGCGTCAATTTAATCAAGGAGGATGAACATGACTTTGTTGTGGATTCTTCATCACTGGCAGACGCTCTACATTTGTTAACAACATCCGATGATCAGATTGGCCTCCTACTTGCAGAGGTACCTATTATGTATTTTAGTATTGTAGTTTTCGCATTTTATTTTTGAGAAATGATATTTGCATGCAGTCATAGAGTGAGCAAGCGCCGGATAATCATTATATAAAAAAAAAAAAAAAATTAAACTTGCACACTCTACGACTGTATGTAACATTACTCTTTATTTTTTATGCCTTCTCCATATTCAACGTGTATCCAGAGCTGATCTATCGTTATGGTTTTATCATGTGTAGTCTTCATGTATAGAATTTGATGCAACATGCCTATGTTATGGATGTAAAATATTTCCTACCATGCCTTTCTCAACTTTACCTTACATGGACATTTCCTTGGAAATTGGACAGGCGCAACACTTGACTGAAACAAATGAAACCGCTGCTTCTGGTGTTGGTGAAATTTATGACATTAATGATGAGACAAGGACAATGGATGAAGAGTTGAGGAAGATGCTAGCAGATATCTTCATCGATAACGCTAGATTAAGAAAGCAGGTGAATTTTATTATACGCCGTGCTCTCAAAATGGAGGACATGTCTAAGCAAGATGGGGCCCCTTCAGAAAAAATCGTAGTAAATACATCTGTAGAAACATAAAATGGGGATACAATTGTAATTTTTTTTACCCTTTTGAGAAATGTACTTTCTGTTTGGATGCCACTCCGGTCAATGGTCCGTTGTTTTATACAGACAGTTTGTCACACTAATGTAACAGTTACAAAATTTTTGTGGTTCCACAAATACAAACAATTATGTAAAACAAAGATGGAAGTTCAGTGCACGTTTGCTGTGTTCTCATCGAAAAATGTTGAGTGTCAATTTGCCATTTGATGGCATAGATGGAACTGACAGGCTTAACAGTCCCATATTACCTTCGTCTGGTTTAAGTTATTTTTTGAGTCAAAACCCATCGGTTATTTTTAAACAAGGGGAATCATTCGCTATTTCTTTCTTTTCTTTTCTTTTTTGTTGCCTTGCGGGGGGCAGGTGAACCAAATGGGGGAAAAGACAGGTTGATTTGGGAGACAGAATACGGAGCATTTGCAAAAGCCTAACGCAAGCAAATGCCTCCAACCTCCCATCCCACAACTTAAGACACGGGCATAATAAAATTGAAGACTCGCTAAAATGGGCACTACAAATGACTTAAAAGAACAAATCAAACATCACGGGGCAACAATTCTTCAACCAGGAGGCTTGTTCCAAAACTATAAATCGCACATAACAGCCTACAGAAGATGCACATCTCATGCATAGAGAAATTATACAAATTGATCCAAGAAATGATGGAATTCCGCCAAAACTCGGTAGAAACTCATCATGGCCTGTTTGCTCAAGCATCATCTTTCCTATAAGTCAGCCCAAGCAGAATCAAGCCCACAGATCTGCAATGTGAGAATAAATCGAAACAACTCATTGTAGCACCAAATTTGGAAATGCGAAATAAACGTCACTAATTTTAATTTAGTTGTCTACGTGTCATTATCATATGGATCAGAGGTTTCGACTACAAGACAATATGCAGAAATCTGATGTAGCAGGACATTAACCTGAAACACTAAGAATCCAGAAATTATTTCTTAATGTAAATAATTACTTTGAATAAAAAATCTATTTACTATTGACATGAGATTTTGTTTGGAAGATAAGTCACTCCAATGTTATTGATAACACTCAAACAGAGGAATACCATGGCTACATCCCAAAACCATGGATTGACTTGCATAGATAAAGAAAATCGATATCCAGTGGTAACAGCGTAAGCACGTAAATACAGTGCATGTCTTTCTCATATTACCGAGCAACACAAATGGGAATGAATTTCATTCATTTATATGCATGGTTGAAATAAGAGCCAAATCAGATTTAAGACAGGAAATAATCTGTGCACTTTCTGTACTAGAATCAATTCTTTTAAGATTCTTAGACTAATGCAAAAAGTGAGGAACAGAAATGATCATCCACTGCTCATGTATTTATTTTCTCAGTACCGAGATTTTGATTTCAGAATATGGTGTTACCTTAATAATAATTTTCTATTTCGCGTGGCTCCACAAGTATATAGAGTGGGGTCCCATTAAGCCTGCGTTGTCCCTGAAAGGTATGGGGTTGTGAAAGAGCATCTCAGTTCCAAATGTCCATCTCTAACAATATTGGCCAGGGAGGAACAGGAAATATATTATACAACTATGGTAACATTGAATGAGAAATAAGCATAGAGCATGAACGCTGGAAACGCAATGCATCTAGGATAGACACCAAATTCTGTAAACATGAAAGACAGTGCTCCATGCATATTAAGCAATACCTTCCTAGAAGCAAAGTCATCCAACTTTGGACCCTTTGCCACCACAACCCCTTCCCCCCAAAGAGAGAGAACATTGAGAGATATAGACATAATATATTGTCAGGAGTGTTAATTTATTGGAAATTCATAGAAAGTCAATTTTTCTATTTCTTTTTTTTTTTTTTTTTGCTGGAAAAGGGTGCAAACATCTTTTCTTCCTTTCACTTTTTGACCCTTTTTTTTTATTGGGGCTGGGTGTCTTGAGAACAATAACCCATCTAATCCCGGGAGTGCACAAACCCTTGACAAGAGTTCCTTTCACCTTTTGCCCTTATCTAATAAATCATTCTCAATAAAATAGTTTGCATAGTCAGATTTATCATGTAAATCTCATATCAGTCTGCTGTTTCCACCAATAAAGAAAAATCAAGATCAGGAATTTTTTTTAATAACCAAACATACACTTAAGATCATATATTAATTTTTGAACAGCTACTCCTACAATTTCAAAGAGTTTGGCAACAATGTTAGATTGATCCAAGACTCGACCTAAACAAACACAAGGCATGGGGAGTCGAACAGTCACGCTTTGAATTCAAACATAATTCATAAAATGTTTTTAAGTTAAACATTTTATGCTTTTCAAAGGTAGTTTTTCTTGATAGGTAGCATATCATAAACTTTGTAATCAATAGCTTTACATGCTATTCATCAGTGTGTCGTCAAACAGTTCGGTATACAAATTAATAATGACATAGACATAATTTAACAACATGTCATTCAACATTAAAGAATAAGATATTGACAAATAAGAAAATAGGATGAACTATTCAGAGACCAACAAGTAAAAGGAACAGCAGTTAAGATATAGGGGTTTAAGCATTACCTTCGCCTCAGGCAACCCAACAACGCATGCACATTCAACCACTTCAGCCCCCACCCGTTCTAGATAAACAGCATTTTTGCATTTCATAAACTAATTACGAGTTACCGACTGAACCAGTAGAAGAGAATACAATAAACTAGAAAATGTAATCCTTTGAAAATATTGGGAACTCACCTAAAAGTCTTATTGCCGCTGATAAAGTCCCACCTGTAGCTACCAAATCATCGATGATCAATGAACGTTCACCAGGTTGAACAGCTCCAACATGCATTTCCAGACAATCAGTTCCATACTCCAGGACATAAGCTTCAGAAATCACTTCACCTTTATATGCGCAATGTGAGAAATTAGAATAGTGAAGTACATTCTGTGAAGCCCCATGAATGCTTATCCAAAATATATATCAAACCGTTAGTTATAATAACTAAACATCCCAGACATTGTCTTCAGCAAACAAGAATCAGTAAGGTTTCTAATCTAGTTGTCAGTTGGTTGTCTGTGAGTGTGTGCGTGTATAAGGTAAAGAGAGAGAGAGAGAGAGAGAGAGAGAGAGTAGTCTGAGTTCGTCACCAGACATTATGTTGACTAGGTGTTCATTTCCAATCTACAAATTGAAGTGGTACTTTATTCACTTACAGTCACTTCTTAATTAGCTAATTTTTTCCTGGTTCAGTCCCTATGCTAGTTCAACAAATTTTACTTACTCCGTACAGAAGCAACATGTGGCCCTAAATGGAGTATTAATAACATAGAGCTTGATCTACCAAAGGTAGCAGCACCATTGAAGAGTTACTATTTCTAGTTTTCAACAAATAATGAAATGATCGCTTAGAAGTACCATTTTCATTCAGCTTACCTGGTAACTTTCGAGGTTTACGTAGAGGAACAAACTTTGCACCAATAGCCAAGGCAATGGAGGGACCAAACATGAATCCCCTCGCTTCGACCCCTACAAATAATTCACAAAGATGAGAAATATGTAAATAAAGCACAGAAGCAATCACTATTACAGAAATCTGATCTAAATGCTAACATTTTGTATTTCTGAAATCTTCTGTATCTAATTCCCCTTGTCAACCACCAAAAAAAACCTAGATGATTCTATGGCCCTTTCAGGACAGGGAAAATCGAGTGAAGGTGGGGCCAGGTGGAGAGCTTAATTGTTTCTAGCACAGATTACCTCTGAGGTGACTTAAGCATCAACAAGTTGTGTCTTATTCAGGTTTTGGCATCGCCCGAATGCAGAGTAAACGTTCAAAGGGCACATAAGTAACTGAAAACGTGTGGATCGAAATCACCCTTGCCCTGTGATTATTTTAGTGATGGAATCAACATTACGTGATTCGGACAACATAAGGTGAAGAATCCATTAGGCAAATAAAAACTAGTCAAAATCCTATCCAAGTTTTCTTTCCAATTGTGCTTTCTATACCACAGTAGCCAAAGCATAACTTTGGACATGCCTAAATAGACCTGCAATTTGCTTAACAAGACTCTGGCACTTCGGTCTCTTCCAGCAGCGGCAAATTAAGAGGTTGTCGAGATAAACTCAAATGACTATTTTAAAAATGGTACTACGCTTCCAGAGTTTGCTAGTCGCAGAAACCAGTACTTGGATGACATACGAGTCGGAGACATCAGTGGAGGGGGAAACAAGTGCCGGTATAAACTTTAAAGGACTTCTTGTACTGAAATTTAGTAAAAATTGGGGTCAAAACAATTTTAGGGAGAGAAAGAGAGAGAACCAGCAACAACAGAGATGCCCATGTCTCTGTAGCGATCAACGAAAATATCCACCGTGTCCTTGAACGCCTTGGGATCCAGCAACAACGTTGTTATATCTTGAAACATTATTCCTACACAAACGAAAATTAAAGGTAAAAATTACATACAGTCGATGGAAGCTAACAAAGCAAGATAAAGGTAAAAGTAACCATCTAAAAAAAACCAAACGGAAACAGAAAACGCAGAAGAAAACATTGAACCTGGCTTTGGGAAGTGAGGAACGACTCGAATGGCTTCGGAGATGGCTTGAAGCCTTGGGTCTCCTCTAAGTCCATTCTCTGCAGCAAACATGATCAATCTCTCCCTCTCTCACGGATTTCCCTCTCTTCAATGGCGAATGGGGCTTCTAAGAGATTTCCAATAGATTCAGCAAAGATTTTCTTGAATTTTCTCTCTCTCACTCAGCCACTCAGCCTTGTTGAATAGTAGCTTTTGGGTTTTTCCCTCCAAAACTGGGTTGCTGGATGAAATTCTCGCTTCTCTCCATGTCACCTGTGAGTCCTTTAATATGTTGTCCGAACCAGAGCTTTGCGCATACTGAAAATCGATTGAGGTTGTTGCATCACAACGCGATCTAAAGCGCGTGTAACGCACACTTGATCACTCTCCTATTCTCCCTTTACTCTTTACGGTTAATTACATTTAATAAAATCAAACTATCTCATCTCATCTCATAATTATAATTTTTTCAAATTTCAACAAAAAATTTAATAAACAATTCAACTTTTTTAAATCTCAAATCAATTAAAGTTGTAGCATCACAATACAATCTAAAGCGCGTGTAAGACACACTTGATCACTCCATTGTTCTCTCCTTAGGGTTTGTTTTGTTACACAAAATCAAGTTATTTTATTTTATATAATCATTATAATTTTTTTAAATCCCTCGCAAAATATAATGAACAATTCAATTTTTTTAAATTTTAAAACAAAAATTATATTATAACAATATTTTATTCAACTTTTAACAAAACATTTTATAAGAATTGCATAACCAAACAATATTAGTTTTTAGGCACGTTTGGATTCGGGATCGTTTAGTTAATGATAAAATATTGAATAGTAGTAAAAAGTATAAAAAAAGTAATGATTAAATAATAAATAGTGGTAAAGTATTATGAGAATACTCTAATACCCAAACTAGCACTTCGTTAAGGTAGTGGAGTGTTATCAAAACATTATATTAATATTTCATTATTTTTCACTTACTTTATACTATTATTTATTTTTATTTATTACTATTCATTATTTTTGTATTACTATTCATAAAATATTTGAAATCACCTTAACACAGCCAATTTTTTCCATATGAAAGTCATCGCTTTATTTGCATCTATTTATTACTTTTATTGACAGACAATTATTATTATTTTATATTTAAGTCTATTAAATTCCATAAAATTCAGGCAAAGTTAATAAATAATCACATTTTTATTAAATAGTCAAATAAAAATATTTAATGTATTATGTAAAATATAAAAATATTTTAATGTATATGTAAAATATAAAATTATTTTTCTAATAAAATGAAAGTAAATTTGACAGATACATAAAAAAAAATAACGTTAGTTTATAAGTTTATTTTTATAAAATATGTTTATCAATTCTCTATAAAATAGTCACATAGATAGTATTTTTATAAAATAATTTTGCTACTTACTACGGTAATATCATACATCTCGTATGGTGACTATTATTGTTGTCCACAACAATCAGGTTTTGTAACTTATTCTCCAATAATTTTCTTTTCATTTTATTATTAATTATCTCAATAGATTGTATTCATTATGCAACTCATCATTACATAAAAACATTATTAATGTCAATCATAGTAGTTAAAACAGTTACAACGCATCAGTTTTTGTAATTATTATCACTGTCACCTTTATAACTCGAAATCAATCACTATCCAATTCATTATTAAAATATGATATTTGTTTTATCACTCACCACCTATATTACCACCAACCAAGAATAATCTCTCTTCGCTATCTTTTTTTTAATATCACATCTAAGATTCTGTTTGGATGTTGAAAAATACTGAGAATGTTTATAAATAGTTAGAGTACTTTCATTAGATTAGTTAAAGTTAAAGTATAATTTTGATGAATATAAGATGAATTTAACATTTAGCTATTACATTCACATGAGTTTCTACATTGAAATAGCTATTTTTTCATTATATGACAATAAAATAATATAAGATGAATTTAACTTTGACTATTCATATCAAATCTCCACATTGGATTATCCATTTATTCATTATATAGTAATGAGTAATTAATAATTTTGAAAAATTTTTAATTATTAATTTATTTTATTTTATCATATTTTACTATTCATAATATTATATATTAATTAGTAATTGTATTCTAATTATATTTTTTCAATTGTCATTTAAAATAGAGAGAGAAATAATTGATATTAAAGAGAGAGAGAAATAAATAATATAAAAAAAGATTTGATGAATGAATAGTGTGTTCCAAATTTAAAAATTAGTTTGGATATTACTGTAGCTATATTCCAAATATTTGGAATATAGCTAATTCAATGTGAGCAATTTTATGACCTAATAGCTAAATTCTAATTGGATTTAGCTTTTAGCTAATCCAATGAGAATGCTCTTATGAGTAGAGATTGAAGTGAGTTTGTGGGTCCCATTAAGAGTATTTTGAGTTGTTTGGATGTGTGAAATATATTGAGTTGTTGACTTTTGAGTAGGTAGTTAAAAAATGTGTGGGTTCCATAAATATTATAGTGATTTGATTTTTAATAATAAATATTATAATGATTTTATTATAGTAATTTTTTAATATTAATAAATATTGTAGTGATTTTATTTTACTTTTAGAGAACATTAATTAGAATGCTTGGAAATATCTTGTTGTAAGAAATGATGTTGACATCTTAAAAGATTAAAAAAAATGTAAAATTTACATTCTCATTATAATATCTATCCTATTATGATGATATAAAACTATATATAAACTTTTAAATCAACCATTATTTTTTAATTCAACAAGGCATTGTCAACTGGATCCGTACAAGAGATATGTAAAAAGATAAATGATATTTATAAATTCCGAATGTGTATACATTTAGATTTTTTATAAAAAGAATAGAACCATCGTGTGATAAATTTATTTTTTTTGTTGAATAATAATTTCACATTATTTATAAATAAGATATTGGATATGTTTATAAGAAATGAATAATTCTTTTTTATAAAATTAATTTTACGAGAGAAGTTAGGTTCATAAATTTTTTTTATTTTTAATAATGGAATCGATTTTTTTTACAAAAAAATAGTTATGCATTTAATACTTGTACTTACATTCCAATAAAAAAAAAAGTTGTACCTACATTACACAAGCACAAAATATCAATTTTAAATTATACGTCCAGTACTGCCTTTCGATTAAACACAGAAAAAAAATTATATTATTTGACGAACAATTTTAAATAGATACTATATAACAAAACCTTCTCCATCGTATAGAAATGGAATGTCAACGGTTGAGACACGCGCGGGTGGTTCGAAGTAGGAACAGCAGTCAGCACACACATCAATCCCGCTGTCGTTTTTGCCAATCTTTTATTTTATTTCTTTTTTTCTGGAAAAATCGATCCTGCTGTAGAATGTCTGACTTGTACACGCCTTTTCACTGTTTAGTGTATCTAACCAGTCTAACCGATCAAAACAGGCATTTATTCTATATTTCGCCCAAAGAACCACACCGTCGGGCATTTTAAGATCAACGGTGATTCGACGGCTACCGTCGACATCAGCGGCCATAATTAGGTTTAACTAGTGTAAGATCGAGTTTATCCAGTTCCTGCCTCTAAAACTTTTGAGAACAACGAGGTAGTGGCATTCTCGTCATTTAGAATAAATTGACGGCTACTGGTTTGGCAGAGAATCGAGTAGCAGAAGATTTTAGAGATTTGGAGTTTGGTGGTGGTCCCAACTCCCCAGGGTGGTCCCTCGTCTTTGCATTTATGACGTGGCATTGCCCAATCTGAACGGGAGCTGTCTAGTGGGCCGTTCACGTGGCATGATGAAAAGACTTAAGCAGCGATGGGTCAGTGGGAATGCGACACGCGTCGAGATTGGCAATCTATGAGCTTGTCGTTTATTGTGTTGTATATAATATAATATAATATAAAATAAAAACGAATTTAGTTTTATGTGTATATTACTCGACACAATATCTAGGCCTGTGTTTAATATCGCGGGCCCGGCAGTTGGATACGACCAACGTCATGGTTCCAACGCATGCAAAAACCTATCAAAAGTATCAGGCGTGAAGCTTTGACAGCACGCTCCGTATCTTGTTCAATTTTATTGTTGGTTGGTTGGTAGAAACACCGCATCACTGCTCAACACATTCAACGACTTCTTGAATTTGAAAGGGATCCGTGCTCTGCCCTGCCAACGAATTTCACATTTGTTTTGTGTTGTGTTGTGTTGTGTTGTGTATCTTTTTTTTCATTTTAATTATTTTTTTAATAAAATATAAAGAGAACAATAATAAATATATATAAATCTTGTTGTTAATTTTAATAAAAGGGAATAAATTTTTTTATAAAAATATCAAGATAATTATAACTGAATTATTATTATTATTATTTTGTAAGAAATGAATGAATTATTGAGGAAGAATGACACATACAGCCGCAGAAGGGGGATATTATTGGGTGGGGGTGGTTGTTATTAATTGAGATTGGAGAAGCAAGTGTTTAACAAACGTGAAGAGGAGCACGTGGAGGAAGCAGGAGCACAATGGATTGTCGTGGTCCCACAAAATAAAATCAAAAGGTACAATATTACTGTTCACACGCACGCGAGTTGTACAAAGGAAAACATGATAACACGATCATTAAGAGCTTTGGAGTTTGGATAGACCACACCACATCTCACATCTCTTAGATTACGATATCCCATGTTTCTATCCCTTTTTTATGAGGTCGTCTGCTCTGTACGTTCCTGTAGGAACGGCACAGATCGACTCTCGTACTTTATGATCTTGACCGTTCAATTCGACGTCTGTGAGCATTATAAAAAAAAAAAAAACAACATGGACGCGAGATCTTCGCCTTTTCATAATCTACACGCAAGGTCAAAGAAAAAGATAAGCGGATCAATCTTATGTGCCCACGCCTATCTTTTCCGTTTTACGTGCCAAAGATCAACAGTTTTAACTCCGTGAAAAAAAAAATTTACCCTCCTTTTTAAATACTATTTGCTGTCTTTGTCATCTCAGATAAAAGAAAAGATAAAAAGTATGTGAAATATTTTAGTCACAAATATATTATTATTTTATACTATTAATTTTTTTATTTAATAATTAAGAAAGTGATTAATAATGAAGTTGTATATTTTTTTTAGTAATTAAAAATGTTAAAATACTTAAAAAATCATAAAAAAAGAAAAACTTAAATACACTATAGAATAATAAAAATGTGATAAGAGAATAATAAACCTATCATTATCTTAAAATTAATAGATACAGTGTAACTTCATGCACTGTTATAAATTCTATACATTGATTTATTTTTATTTTTTTACGTAAAATATGACATATTTATTATTATTAAATAATGTTTTATTGAATAATTTTTTATGATGATAAATCCATTACATATTACATAATGAAATAAAAATAAGATAAAAATATAGTGAATAAACATTACTTTTTATTTAAACAATAAATTGGGTACGATAAAGTGCAAGATAAAATGTTAGAGTTCATTTTATTGTGTCGAAGTAAGTGATTAAAAAAAACAATGTTTTTAAATAGCTTTACACTATATACTATTTACTTGACATAATTTAATTTATAAATTTAAATTAAAAAATATATATTTTAAATTAAATTATACTACATAGTATGCGGGGTAAAGAATTATTAAAAACATGACGTAAAAGGCTAGCCACGTATTTTCTATGTAACAAAATAGCCAAAATTTGAAGAGTTTAGTAGAAACGAAGGGTGCTTAAGAAAAGACGCATTCTGATAAAAATAGGCACGGTCACAGCATAAGTATGTAAGTATCCATATTCCATACTCCAGAGGTGCTTTTTGGATTGTGTGGTTGATATGAAATTAGATCCTTTTAAAGATTTGGGGCCACGTCGAGCGCATGATATTTCCATTTAAATAAGGTAATGGCCGTCAACCTCATACCACCAAAATAATAATTAGGCCTATCTACGATCTATTTTTATATAGCCGATGATGATGATCTTTCCTTTGGTTATATATTTCCTTTATCTATCCACTGCATTATAATATATTAATATCTCCTCCGATTAGGGAAAAAAATAAAAATAAAAAAAAGGTCCCAGAACTTGGTGTTTTTTAATTTTTTTAACATTTTTAATGTATATAAAATTAAGATAGTCATTCTCGTTGGCGTCTCTCTCTTTTCTCCGCTGTATTTCACTTTGTAGCTAAAGTTACTAAAAAAAAAAAAAAAAAAAAGATTCAGATAGCGGCAGCTTGAGATGGTATCTCAAGGTGAATGAATGAATGAATAGCAGAGATAATTGATGGTTGAGATGCAGACAATGCCACTTTCAAAGATTGGAAAAAAAATGTTTGTTTTCCTTCTAAATGTGCTCTTAAAAGGGTCCTTAGTGTATTTTTAATTTATTTTTTTCCTTTTAAATGTTTAAAAAAGTTACTATTAATGAATTGAATTTGTAAAGACAAGCTCACATCACCTTTAAAGATCATATCAATAAAATGACAAGTAACAGCTAATCAATCCATGACTGAGATGCATGCAAAGGTACTTCAAATATAGCATGAAGCCTTAGAAAGGACTTTTCATCAGTAATATCACCTTTTCCAATAGACAATTTTTATTGTTTTTTGGCAAATTAGTTTGTCGCATCCTTCACATTTGACATATTCAAATTTGTAAGTGGGTGGCACTACAGCCTCCGAGAATCTCCTACAAGTGCATTTCTTTTTCTTTTTCCTTTTTATGTATTTTTTTTAATTATCTTAAACATTTTTTTTTAAATTCATAATATTATTAAAAATACTTTCTTAATTATTAAGTAAAAAAAAAAAAAAAAGTATCGGGACTTTGTAAGTTTATCATGTCAGTAATGCAAAGAGGAGATGCTCAACACCGTTCATAAAGCAAAGAACATTTTTCAAACACTTTTATATTATTCTTTCCCTTGAAAAGAGAAATAAATTATGGGGGGGAAAGGTATAACTGTCAATGGTTAGTAGTTCTTGCATTTGCTTCTGCAGCAAAAGAAGAAGAAGAAGAAGAAGTTACTACTGTATATGCATTCAGTGGATTTGTAGCCCAACCAACCTCTGATCCAACAAGAAAGAAGTTTTTATCATATACTTATGGGCTTGGGTTTGTGCGGGAAAGAAATTCATGCAAGAAAAAGAGTTAGAAGCCCAATAGTTTTGTTAATTCAACCAAATATAAGCCAGTCACCTATTATGTCTATTTTATTTTTACAGATAAAATAAGATAAAAAGAGCTGAAATTAAAATTAAAAATTGAATAAAATATTATTAAAAAAATATATTTTTAATATTATTTTTATTTTAAAATTTAAAGAATTTGAATTGTTTATTTTATTTTGTATGAGAATTTAAAAAAATTATAATGATTAGATGAAATGAAATATGATTAATTAAGTTTAGAAAAATTGTAAAAATAAATGAGGCTGATCAAATAATATTTATTATTATTTTTCTCTGTAATACACCGTATTTATTTATTTATTTTTTTAAGAAAGGAAAAACTCTTAAAAAGAAAAATAAAAAATCCCTTGCGGAAACTATGACACGTGACAGGTATCGGGTTCATCCACGAACCTCTGCCTTTCCACCCAAGCAAGCTTTATAGATGGGTCTTACCGATAAAGTACACGTTTATCCACTTTTTTTTTATTTTTTTCTCTTTTTGTTCTCCTCGACATAACTTTTCCGGCTCGTTTCTTTCATGTGAAACTCGACTTGTCTTCCCCGGCGCAACTCGGCCTTTATCGAAAGGAAACTTGTGGTCCTGTACTATCGTGAGCCTTACCGTCTCTTTTCCCTCCAATCCAATACAATCCCTTCCTCTACTTGCAAGCCCTCCCTATTCCTTTCACTACTCACATCACAATCTCTCCGTCTCTCTCTGAAAGAGGAAGCGAGGGATCAGAGGAATATTAACTCATATCAGCAAGGAGCACGGATGTGCACCCCCGAGGTTGGCCATGGTCTTCTCTGCCGCTCTACGCCCCATTCTTCCCGCCACCTCTTCTCACCTTTGCTCCAAGGTAACCCCCGCCCCCCTCTTTGTGTGTGTGTATTTCCTGGTTTCATGATCTTTTGTTATTTGGTTTCTGATTTTAAAGAAAGGGAATGAATAACTGGGGAGAAGGAATCAAAAGAGATGATATAAACAAATAATGACAAAATGTACTTCGAGTTCCCTGGGTTCCTAAGATTAAAATATTGTTTGACAAAATTAGCCAGCGTTTGGACAAAGCTTTGGCAGATTGTAATTGTAGTGAACAGTAAACTTAATGCTCGTGTGCTCTTCACAGAATTTGAAATATCAATGGATCTAATGAGCTCTTCCTACTTAAAAATTGATTTGAGTGGTAGTGAATGTGAAATTTGGGGTTGATATGTTTCTACTTATCCTTGAGACAAAAGAAAAGAGGGTTTATTGGGTTTTCCAGATATAAGGGCAAAGCAAATTTCTATGGTGTATTTTTTTTTTTTCCTGCAGTTATGCTACTCGAGGCTCAACAAGAGGCAGGATAAACTAGCTTTTCTGACGACAAAAAGAAGAGGCCATTGCTTGAAGGTCGTTAGAGCAGTCTTAAATAAGAGGAAGATTAGCATTAATGACAATGGGCCAACTGAGTCTGCAAAGATTCTTCTTGAGAGATTGTTTGAGCAGACGCAGAAACTGGAAGAACAGATGACCCAAGATTCTTACCCCCCTGAAGATGTTCAGCCACTGCTTAACCTTGAGGTACTGGAGTCTGATCTTCAGGCTGTATTGTCAGCCTTGAAGCGAAAGGAAGAAGATCTACAGGATGCTGAAAGCATAGTCTTGTTGGAGCACAGTCAATTAAACTGTGCAAAGGAGGAGTTGGAGCGGCGGGATGAAGAAATTGCTGCTGCTCGCTGTAAGCATGAACAATTAGAAGAGGAGATGAAGAAATCTACTCGTAATTTAGCTTCTCAAGCCAGGCAGATAGAAGATCTAAAGCTTCAACTCAAGAAGAGAGACGAGGAGGTTGCCACTGCCCAGTCTTCCCTATCTTTAAAAGAAGAGGAAATGGAAAAATTGAGAGTTGAATTGGTGAAGAAGATTGAAGAAGCGTCGAAGACTGATTCTGAACTTAAATCTAAAATCCAGCTCTTAAATGAAGCCAATGAAGTCATACAGAAACAAAAATATGAGCTTCGGGGACTCCGGGAAGCTATCAGGGAGAAAGAAGAAGAACTAGAAGTTTCCTCAACCCTAAAGAAACTTGAAGAGGAGAAGCTAAAAGCTGCAGAGGCCAATTTGGAGAAGAGGACAATGGAGTGGTTATTAGCCCAGGAAGAACTGAATAAGGTGGCAGAAAAAGCATCCAAACATGCAAGGGAAACAGATGAAACTCTCGAGGATTTCAGAAGAGTAAAAAAACTTCTTGGTGACGTGAGGTCCGAGTTGGTTTCTTCTCAGAAATCTCTGGCATCCTCTCGGCAGAAAATGGAAGAACAAGAGGTCCAGTTGGAAAAGCAACTAACAGAACTTGAGGAACGGAAGAAAAATGTTATGTCTTATATGGTGAGTTTGAAAGATGCCCAAATTGAAGTAGAGAGTGAGAGAGTAAAGCTTAGAGTTGCACAAGCTCGAAAGAAGGAGCTTGAACGGGACCTATCCATGGAGAAGGAGCTGATAGAAGAGTTGCAGGAGGAGTTGAATAAAGAGAGAGCTTCTCTGCAGCAGGCAATCCAGGACATGTCATTGCTCCAGGAAGAGCTAGACCGAAAAAACACAGAATTTGAAAGGATGAATAATATTCTCCAGGTGAAAGAGTCAGAGTCGGTGGAGGCTAAGCTTGAAATCCAGCACTTGAGATCTGAGCAGGCTGCACTTCAGCTTATCTTGGAGGAGAAGGACATGGAACTCTTAAATGCAAGGAAGAAGTTGGAGGGATTAAACCAGGAAATTGGAGAGCTAAAGATGCTTATGAACAGCAGAGAGGACCAGCTTATTTTAGCCACAACTATGCTGAAGGAGAAGGACGAACATGTTCAGTTGATGCAAGATGAGTTAAATGATGTCAAGCTGAAGTTCTCTGAAGCTAATACTGCGGTTCAACAGATTGTAGAGCTAACGAATAAATTGGCCATGTCCATTAAGGATGAAAACTCTACTGCAGTGAGTGCATTTGATGACATGGGCCACGAGTTCCTCCAGCAGCTATTAGAGAAACCTACAGACGATTTTAGTTTGCAGAAAAGACAAGTTGAGACTGAGCTCAAGTTGACCAGAGAGAGCTTAAGAATGAAAGAAATTGAAGTGTTAGCTGTACAGAGGGCCCTAACACTCAAAGACGAGGAACTCAGAACTGTTATTGGGAGATTAGATGCAAGGGAGAAAGAACTAAAAAAGTTGAAGGAAGAACTGAATGAAGATGCTAATGATCTGAGGAAGCTTTATGCTTTGGCACAAGAGAGAATTGGGGATGGAAGTACTGGGGACTTGGCACTTGAGAAGCTTCAACTTGAGGCAGCTCAATTGGAAGTTGAGGCTGCAACTTGTGCTCTCAGCAAACTTATAGATATGGGTCGGCAGCTTTTAAATAAAGCTAGCGTAAGCCTTGATGCTGACAGTGATGTAAGTGTCTTACCACAAGATGACTCCGATACGGGGATAGAAGTGGTTGGGCACAGTGAATGTCTGACTGAGGTTAAATATGAAGTTGAAAGGCTTTCAGCTTTGACAGAGCAGCTTGTGCACGGGGCTGGAATTGCGTAATAGTAAACTGACTATGAAGCTAGCGAGCAGATTTTGCATACACATTGTTGACATTGTCTGACAGCACCAATTCATATGGATCCGCTCCTTTATTGTGACATTGTTGACGAAATATGTTCATATGTGAAAAGTTATATTTTTTTGTTTTGTGGTAAAAAAGTTTTTTCCTTGCGAGTATTTCTATTAAATTTCATTTTTTGAGTTAATTTGATGATGAATCTGGAGTTGAAGCGGTTATTATCTGCATAATCTGTGTCTCTCTCGGAGGCAGGCCCAATAGTGCACAGGCTTCTACCTCGCACAACATGCCTGTAGATTTTATAACGTCAATATGCCTCGATTTTATACGAAGTAAACCATCGAAAACCTATTAAAATCTAAGCATTGAGAAATACGACGTAAACCTGTGGTTTTATAACATCAATATGCCTCATTTTTCCCGAGAATCTGAATGGGATTTTTCCATTTGTTGCAGGAATCGGAAATAAATAGTGCGGATACTGAATAAGGAAATTTAAGTAATGTAGGAAACGATCGATGTACTGAAGGGTTTCTTCTGAGACCCACATCGTCGCCACTAATCATGTGCAGGGCCACAACCCAACATCACAATTGCTAGAGGGAATACCTAGGTCACCGTGGCTCATGAGGGATTTTCTTCTACATCGCTCAGCCAAGAACCCGTCCAAGTCTAACGTCATTGGAAGTACCCCAACAAAGAATCAATAAGTCTAAATACCTGCACATTGCCATTATATTCATAACCTATCCGAGTTTTAGGACTTGGTTTTCCAGAATCTAAAACAGAGCACGTTCATGTGCTAAACCAGCCAACATTACTAATAATCACAGCAAATTAGTTGACTAGCATAAGTGAATCTTTACAAATTATGGACAGCCAGACACGTCTGTGCTGAAGCTATACATAATAAACATTTGGCAGAAACATTAGTTCCTATTGTACTGTAGCTGGAAATCAGTCAAATACCCTGACTGGCTAACAGACTAGCGATGCTAACCTGCATGAACTTTAGCAAACTTTACACTGGGCACATAAGCTAAGCAGGGCTAACACCTTCTCTGAAAAGCATATTTGCCACTTTTGGAGGGATCCACAAAGAATTGCTAGCATTTTGGCCATCCATGTATTGATTGTCGGTTTGTATTGAACTGGCCTCGTGCTTCTTCACTTTTGATCTCCCCATTTTCTTTCCAACAAAGATTCCTAGCTTCATGGCTGTAAATAAGCCTAATGTAATCAGAAGTGGTCTCACTGCCCAGTGAAAATCCTCCAGGTGTTGATACTTCCTCACCATCCCTGGACACTTTTTAAATGTAACCATTTCTACTTCAGCTGGATCAGCCAAGAAGGTGGTCCATTCATCTCCAAAAGTCAAAATCCCTGGAAACTTAACTATGAGACACCCGTTTGGTAGGATCCGCCAAATCCTTCCCGTTGCCCAAGTCCCACTCCTTTTACGAGGCCATTCAAATCGAGGGTTCAGAATATTGGTTTTCAGTCTAACAAACTGGCCCACATGGTAGGATTCTGCCACCTGGAATTCGGAAGAGCTTCCCTTCCAAAGAGTTTCCATCCCTATAAATCCAACAGCCACACTACCATCGCGATTTATAGAATGAATGATACCTACTGGTGAGTGCTTCTTGTCTTCTTCCTTCAAGCATACCCAATCACCAGCTGCCAAGCCAAATGTTACCCGCTCCAGTGTTGTTACGGGAACTCTTAATGGGTCATGGACGCCGTGGACCCTCACCAAAACAAAACCATCTCTATCTGTGTCACGTTCCAAACCCACTACTGTCCCTTCGAGGACATCCGTGTTTTCTGGTTTACGTGAGTTTGGTGCATTTCTGGAACGCACCATGTCGCCCACTTGCAGATGATCCTTGGCAAGGAACCACTCTGTGTAACCGGTATTACTTGATTTTTCCTTGATTGGCATGCTCCCAAGACCCATCCAGCCTCCATCATTGTCGATGGCATTCTTCAACCTGCAAGTTTTGTGATCATCAATAACACTAAAAAAAAAAAAAACACACAAGTTGTAAATGGCAGATCTTTCATTTGTCCCACTCAGATTTACTACCATCTGAAAGATATCTCAATAGGAAAAAATGAGAAGCCGAAATATTGCTGTACAAAAAGAAGAATAGTTCCCTGGTGCATTTTTTGAGCATAGCAATTCTTATCTTTTCATAAAAAGTTTTTTTTTTTTCTTAAAGTGTTTGCTTTGCTTCTCAATCCTCCATTTGGCAGATTGATTAGTCTTAGACACTGGGGGGCCAACTTGAACACAGCAAGACACAGTGAGCTTGAACCGTTCTTGGGGACAGCTGCTTAGACAAAAGTTTTGAATTCAAAATATCTATAAAGAATTGCCAACAGCCTGATGCCCAGATGGCACACGGCCCATGCACTTCTCTAAATGGAGAACATGGGTTCGAACCCCCCACCCCCCTCCCCCATTATATCAATATATATATATATATATATATATATCTATAAAGAATTGACAAACAAATATAAGCTACATAGAAGCAACGATATGACAAAGACTATTTGACCGCAAAGCACGTGTCATGTGCTCATGCAAGATTGAGCCCAATGATCTAACCATCCCCTCCAATAGGGGAGGGTATGCTGTTAAAAGATTATTGACTTAACAGTGCCGATTTTCACTGAAGAAAAAATAATCTTAGTCCTCGACAATTTTGAATTCATTAACTGATCAAAAAAGTCCAGGCCAGAGGCTTACAATTTTGAATGCAGTACCCTTATGCAGTCTAAAATATGAATGATCATTTCATCTACATATGACCTCTACTTATTCATAAACTTGTACAGCCAATCAAAAATATCACAGAGCCACAGACTGGGTATAAGCTGTCCTTGAATTAGTGCAAGTCATACATCCCAACCAATGAACAAGACTAAATGCAACATGACAGCAGTTTCTGGCAGCTAAGTCCAAAGGCAACCTAATATATGAGAAGACATTTGTCTGTAAACGTGAATGAAACATACAGATTTAGAATGGAGAGTTACCTTCTAAACACATGCAGTATGTGGGTCATCAAAGGTCGATTCCTCAAGTCATACTCAAAGCAACCGATAAGAACATTGTTCAGTAGAGGAGGAATGCCACCAGGAATATATGGTGTTTCTTGCTTTCTGACAACTGAATGATAAATTTCATCCATCGATCTCCCACGCCAAGGCCGAACACCAGTAATCATCTCAACAATGCAACAACCAAATCCCCATGAATCAGTCTCCAAGGACATTGGACCTCTTACTTCTGGTTGCCATTGTTCTGGAGCCATATAGTTCGGTGATCCAAGCCTGCGAGCCATATCTGAGCTTGGCAATGGAATACCAAGCAGTAGATAAGGAATACCAACATCTCCTAGGAAAGCTTGGTTATTTTCATTAAGGAGCACATTAGAAGGTTTAAGGTTAAGCACCAAGATCTCTTTTGAGTGCAGTTCCAGAATTCCCTCAGCCAAATCAATACCGTACCTGTAACCAGCAGCATACACTCAGAACTGAACATCAATTCTTCGCTATTTTACTCATTAAGTAGAAATACAATAAAAGCATATTTCCTGTCCAATCCGGACCCAACCCACCTTAAAACATCAGGCAATGAAAGCTTCTCCCCTTGAAGGCGAGCCATTTTGTCACCAACTGATCCCTCATAGAATTTCATAACGATGCATATCTGTAATATAACAAATTAAAAAAGAAAAAGAAAAAAGAATATCACTCTTTACCAACCTTGAAAAGTCAGACAATATAATCTCCCTATAGCGCATCAAATCCAAATACAAGTACGAAACTCAACCTTTCCACTCATAACTGAAACCCCATGTAGCCAACAAACACCACCTATCCCTAGACATTTGAAAAGCAAATCCTCTAACTTATCCAGCACAGCCCTCATGTGATCCTCTTTGATTGAATGTAAAACTTTGACAGCCACTTCATGAAACTCGTCATAGTCTTCGGTTGACTGGTGATGAGTTGCTAACCAAACATCCCCGAAAGGGCCCCTCCCTATTCTGTGTCGAAGTTTCAATTTCGCAGGTTCAATCCATGAGCTTTTCCGGCTCGACGAGGGCACCACGGTTGTTCTAGGGTGGTCAGGATCATCTTCAAGAAGCTCGAAGTCAAAAGAAGCGTCCGGTTGTGTGGGAACAATTTGTTTAGCCATTTCCTTAATCTGATATAAAGCAAGATGAATTTGATTGTCGAACAAAGTCTTAGTTTTTACTAGCAAATCCAGTCAGTAATTACAAGACAAATATCAAAACGAATTATACGATGGGAAATTCTTTTTCATATAAAGAAAGCTAAACACCCTCGTCTAAACTGAGCTCAGCACTGTTTGCATGCTGAGAAACAGGAGGAAAAGTCCAGAATCTTCAAGCTAACTTTCTAAAAAAAATTTCATACGCTTTTGAGGAGTTCATTGACGAAAAAACTTAGAGCCAATCCATCGCCTCGTAATCATTATCCATGGAGATGGAAGCAAAACCAAGTACAAGTTCAGAAAAAAACAACAACGAGAACAATAACAAATCGGTTCTCCAAGAAACCAAACAAACCTTCGAAGGTAAAAAAAGGAAAAAAAAAAAAAAAGAACTTACAGAAGGCGAAGTGTCGACGAATTAGAAATGAAAATAAACAGAGAGAGATAGAGAGGAGAGTTGCAGAAAGCAGAAAGACTTTCAATTCGAGGGTTGAAATCCGAAAGAGGAAGTGGAGAAGGTATGGGAGAGATATTTAGAAAGTTTGGTGAAGGAAAACGCAGAGAGGGGGATGCACGTACATCCACTCCCAACTGCATTGAAGATTGAGGACCCTTTGCCTATGGGCCGGTGTCTTCTCAGGTGGGGCCCTCCAGAATTTTCAATCTTGATCCAGTGGGCCATTTGGGTCGAATGACCATTCAGCCCTCTACTGAATTGTTTTTAATTTAATTTATCCATTAAAAATTGATTGGACAATAATAACAGCTATTGAACTTGTTGGTAGGGCAGTGCCTAGAGCCACCGAGAGTGGCTTCTGATACTGCACACCGAGAACGGCGAGAAGGTTATTTTATTTATTTTTTGATGTATTTTTTTAATCTTTTTAAACATTTAAAAAGAATTCACAATCTCATTTAAAAATATTTACTTAATTATTAAATAATAAAAAAATAAATAAAAAAAGAAGTCGATAAGAATCATCGGGAGAATATACTAAGGAAAAATTCAAATTTTTATGTGAGGGTAAACTCAAAGTTTTTAAAAGACGACAATATAATTAATATTGTTATAGAAACAAATCTACCACACAAAAACCGAGCTTCTAGAAAATTAATTAAAGAGTAAAGATTTGTATAATTTTCAGATATATAAGTCTTACGTAGATGCTCAATAAAAAAATAGATCCCATAATCTTTTTACAAACAATTATGTTACGTACAACCGGTGTGTGCAACCTTTGCGTAACCGACTGACACAATTGGGTCTCATCATCCTATTTTTCCTTTTCTTCCTCCGTCTTTCTCTCCCCTTTCATTTTTCCATCTTCTCAAACAGCTCTCTTTTCTTTTATACTCAACTGGAAGCAATCTATTATAGTATTACTAATGAAAAAAATCTAACAGACGAGAACGAAAAATAAAAAACAAAGAAAGACCAAGATGATGTGGCGGCAGCACTTACTCAAGAAAAACTAAGAGACATTGGCACCGTGAAGAGGCTGCGACGGAAATTTGGGTGGCTGAGGTGTATACGCCAGCGGATGGGCGGTTGAGCATAAAGAGAGAAAGAGTGATGAGAGAGAGAGAGGGAGATAATGTGAGAGAAAGAGAGAGACGGAGGGATAGTGAGATTAACGCTAGGGAGAGACAACGGCTTACTGCAGTCGGGACAGTGGTTGGCGGCTTCTGTCGCTGCTGGCGTTTGGCCTTGATCTGAGGAGCGCGAACAGGGGCCCGTGCGGTTGAGGTGTGGAGGAAACGGGGTTGTTGGCGTGGACGACTGCTCTGTTTTTGGGTGGGAAAAACAGAGTTGTGTGAGGCGTTGTTGCGTGTAACAATGGGGTGGTTCGCGGTGGTGATCTGGGGTTCTGGTGGTGGTGCGTCGGAGTAGCAGTGCTGCGGGACCAAACATAGGGCTGAGGCCATGGTTGTGGGGAGTCATGAGGGTGCAACTTCGTGGGGTTTTGCAGCGTGGACAACTCCGCAATGAGGTTATTTTCGATGGTTGGCATGGTGGGGCTTGGGCTTTGGTGTTTCCTGGAGGTGGAGATGTGGGTGGCTGAGGTTCTGTGCGAGGATGGTGGTCTGAATGGTGAGACAAGGGCTGTTTTTGGATGATTAAAACAGAGGAGTATGTGGCTTGCCGTGTGAGTTGAAAATGTGGAGGAAGAGTGGGCTACGGGGGGTGTAACTTGTGGAGCAAGTTGGCTTTTGGCTTGAAGAGGGTGGTAAAACTATACTTGAATATCAGATACGGTGGTGTAGCCTGTGGAAGGTTGCAGTGTGGATGTACACGGTTTGTGATTTCGTGGTGGAGAGGACGCATGAGAGTTGTTTTCTTCCTCTCGGTTTGTTCTGATACGTGGCTGGCGGATTGTGGAGATGCAGTAGCTTGGGTTGGTGATTTCTGTGAAGTGGGGTGGGATACATGTATATTTGTTGATATAAAAATGGAAAACAGAGAGGGATGGAAGGGCGACAATCACATGAAGGTGGAATCATGCATGTGGGGTGTACGTAGCGAAAAAAAAAAGGGCCAGCACATGGTAGTGGAAAATTTCGTGAATGTCGGCATGTATATGAGTTCCGAAATGAGTTTCGTCTAAAGTTGAGGTCGAAGAGCTATTTGAGAGGTGGTGTTGCTGCGTTTCATCCGTCTGTACCACAAGAGCAGAGGCTTGGCTGAAGCATGATTTGCGGTTTTTAAGTTTGAAGAACCTCTTATTTTTATTTTTAGTTCTATGTAATGATTAAACCTCAATGACAAAAGTGTGAATTTTTTTGCTTCAAATGTTTGAAGATCATGAGTAATAGAAGATGCATTCTACCATTTAAGGATTGTGTTAGATTTTTGAGGATCTCGTCTGTTAGATTTTTCTCATGAGTAATAGAATGCTTCCAGTTGCGTATAAAAGAAAAGAGAGTTGTTTGAGAAGATGGAAAAATGAAAGGGAGAAAAAAAGACTGAAAGACGAAGAAAGAAAAAGGAAAATAAGATGATGGGGACCCAATTGTGTCAGCCGGTTATGCAAAGATTACGCACGCCGATTGTAAGTATCATTTTTGTTTTACAAAATGCGTACCCGAGAAGTATACACTATACACCACCTAAGACTTGTACCATTAACAAGTTCATAAAAAATTCAAATTAAAAGACGAACTATTTTTTTAGCTGAGCTCTTTAGTCAATGATCCTGGCCCCTGGGTTGAGATTGGTGGGCATCTAATCTAATATTTAAGAACGTGTAGGACAACCGGAAGTCAAACCGTCCACAAATTGCATTCTCCTAACGTTGTTAGAAGAACATAACTCCAAAGAAAACAATAGTAATATTAAAATTAAAAAAATATATTCTAATAATATTTTATTTAATTTTTAATTTTTATTTAAAATCATTTTTTCACATCTCAAATGAAGCCTAATATTCCAGAAGAACATAACCCAGAGAAAAATTTAAAAATCTGATTGAAAATATCACTCAAAAATGAAAAAAAAAAAATTCTGATTTCCGCATAATTAATTTTCTATAAATAGTAATATTTACTAAAACGCAATAATGTAGCGGGGCAGGAAGGGGCCACCATCAGCACTGTAGAAACTATGGCCAGTGGCCACCGTCATTTTCTAACCCGCTAGCCTGTGACTCATCCTTCTCATTATTTATTTTCGAGGAATACTGAATATTAGCCACTATTCATTCTACGCTCAACACTTAACGTGATTTTTTTTTTTCTTTCTTAAAACGCACGTTTTGAAGAATCAGAAGGCCATTTTGAATTTGATTATTCGTTCCTTTCTCCCTTTCGTCTCATGGTGTGGCAACTATAAGCAGGTAAAAACAGAAAAAGGCTCAAACCGAAAGGGACCCTTCTTCTTGACAACAACCACCCAAAAATAAAAAAGAAAAAAAGAAGAAGAAGTAGACGTTAGTCTAGCCTAATCTATGTTTTTAAATTCCATTATTTAATTGTATTAAGACTTGCATTGCATAAAACAAAAACTCATTTAGTTACCGTAAGAAATATGATTCGAGCATAAACCCCACCCTATGGGCCTATAGTAGCATCAAAGGCCTTGTAGGATAAGATAATTGTAACTTGACATCCAAGATACCTAAGAGACAATAATAGTGCATCTTTTTGTGGATATTTACCTGTAAGTCCTGTATCAAATCAAATGATATTATTATAATATTAAGCGGTTAACGATGCATGACTTTTGAAATGTCTCCGTTTTTCTAGGTATGTTATATACCGTCGTGGAATGTGTAAATATTGTGTAGTAGTTTTGAAAAAGAGTAGAGTTTATTATTAAAAAAATAATTTTTTTTCATGTGGATTTTATATTTATTTATTTTTTTCAAAGCGACTGTACGACATTTACACATTTCATAACTGTATGTAATATTACTCTTTCTTTTTTCTGTTCGTTAACGAGCAGAATGACATGTCGTGAACCATTTTGTAAGCTGCGTGAGGATGACACAAATTATAAGATATAGGGTAAAAACTAAAAATAACTCAATGATATGCTGGCAATCATGTGTGAATTCAACACACCCATGAACAAAATAAAATGAAAACAACAGCATCTAAAGAAGAAAACGAATTCAAAGATGATTTTTCTAAACACTCGTATCTATTTTAAACTGATACAAACTGAAGCAAGAGATTAAATGAAAACGCAAAGGGACAGTTTTCTTTTCTAGTTCCAATTTCGCGAGAGTGATGTATGCCGATATGTGTATGCAATTACGGGTCGTCAGAGTAAAGGTGACTACCGTCTAGCTCTATGAAGTATGAGATTTTGTAGAAAGGATAAAAAATCTTCGACCGGGACTTGCATACCGGTGTTGGTGGATGAAAATAATTTGTTTGTATGTGAATAATCGAGCAGTGTTGTCTTCAATAATCGGTAACTTGTAAAGCAGGGCTCTCTGTGTCATTGTAGCGTAATCCAAATTAATTCTCCCGTATGTTCCACAGTTATAACGTGAAAGTCGCTCTATCTTAAATCTTTCTCGTATAAGGCCCTATTAACAACACGTTACACGTACATTTTGTTGAAAAGTACACTGCCAAACAATCGTGAAACTGTTATAGAATAGGTGCGACATGTCCACTTTTGCGTACCTTTACAAGCATACTAATGATTTCAACGAAAAAGCCCCCAGTTCTTGCTCAAATTGACTACTCCAAATGACCCATCAATAGTTTTCATTTCAAGCATGGAATTGGTTCATAAGAGATCATAACCAATGAATTGGATCCATTGGATGAAGAACATGTGTCCGATAAAAAGGTAAAAAGGACGTATTCCCTCCTCCAACGGTTTCGATTCTAACAAAAAAACAAAACCCAAGCCAAGTTCCTACAATGTATGTGTATTTTTTAAATAGCTTTCTTATTAAAAAGAAGATATCTTCCATAAATCATCTTCATCTTAATTTGGTACATATTTTTAGAAGGACAAGACACAAAAGCCTAAAAAATGAAAAAATGGTCCTGTATAGTACCCCCTTGGTCTAATTGCATCTCACGGCATGCCATTAGAGGAGGTTATAAGGACATTAACGCTTTGGCTATACAGAATCAACTTGGGATAGTGACAAAACACCGTAGCATTTGTTACTGGACTGGATGTATGATCTAATAAACTGAAGTTACTGCAATTTGTAGTCAGACTCGGATATTTTAACCACCTGTTTCTCCCAGATTTTCTGCCTATTTGATGTTAGCAGCGGTAAAACAACGGACCAAAGAAGGGGGGATAAAGGCAGACATGGTATGTAGTGTACATTTGGACGCATCATATCAGCATGGGGTTGCAACTACACAAAAATTCTGTTTTAGCTTCTAACACCTAACCATCTATGGAAAAACTAAATCAGAGTAAGAAGGCGTTGATTCCCTTAAAAAAATTGGATCAGCCAAACTCTCCAGTCTTCATACCCGTAAATCTCACCTTCCAATCAAACAAGAATTTGAGGAGAAAACAATGGAGCAGCAACTCCTTATCTCCAATGAAAAGATTGGCCATGAAACAGCTTGATAAGTTACTTCCCCATGAACTTATAGTAGGCATACAAACCAGAGCCAAGAAAACCGAGAAGTTGCCCAATAACATTAAACTGCATATAGAAAACATTACCTTATATTAGAGGAGTGATAAGGGGAAAGAAGAAAGAAATATATATACAAAATGTGCCCTCTCAGCGTGAGTGGTTTGATTAGGAGAATGACACTCACAACATCAAACGGAAGCCCGCCAAAAACCATCCAGCCAAACCCAATGGTAAAAAGATCCTGTAAGAACCCAACAATCATCAATCTTCAGAAAATGGGTAGAAATGGTGTGACCAAAGAATATTTAATAACATCATAGCAGTACAAGCAGTGCATAATTGAAATTGAACGGTAAAGGGTTATACTCTATCCACATAGGGATTACACAAAAGCAATCTCACGAACTGACGTGGCTTGATGTGATTCGTCAGATTATAAAATTATTTTTATTGTAAAGTAGATCTAAAGGATCAGGTGAAACCACATCAATTTGTGGAGTTACTTTTGTATAATTTTTTTATGGATGTAGCACTCCTCTTAAAAATTTAACTGGTTGGACCCTCCATAAATGGCCTGGCAGGCTGGCACAGTTAAAACCAGTGTTTTAAATCCCGTACCGTACCGGCCGGTACGGCCGAAATTTTTCGTTTCGGCCGTCCGGCCGGTACAGGTACTATATATGTACCGTACCGGCTAAAATACCGGCCGTACCGGCCGGTACCGGCCATACCGGACTAAATTTCGGCCTGTACCAGCCTGTACCGGCCGATATTTCGGCCTGTGTGTTTTTTTTTTTTTTTTTTTTTTTCGGTTTTTTCATACTACAAACTTATTTTTAACCCCTAATTCAAATTAGACTATTTATAATTTATATATATATATGTATTTATATATAATTTATTTATATATAGACTATTATTTTGGAATATAATTTATATATATATATAATTTATTTATATATTGACTATTCCGAAACTTTATCCCGAAACGCTATCCCGAAACGGTACCGGTACCGAAATATTTTGTTCCAGTGCCTTGACCGGTACGATGTCCGGTACGGTATTCAAAACATTGGTTAAAACAGTTCAGAAATAATGCACCACTGTATGCACCATACAACACCATCATGTCCCAAGCTGCAAACTGGGTGCAAGGAAAAGCTGGTAAAACAAACCTTCAGATTCCCACAAATCGTCTGTGTCAGTGCTGAATTGAGAGTCGTGTTCAGAAATATACTATAGTTCAAGAAGAAAGCCAGTATACACGAACAAAGCAACACAGCCTGCCAAATAAATTGAAAATATAATGTATCAAGGTTGTAGAAATCCTTCAAACAAGTAATGGCATGAAACACCTAGGACATTAAACTTTGAGACTTAGCCTAAATGAACTCAAACCGTTAATTGCTTAAGGCAGTGAAAAGATCCTGTGGGATGCCCAAGCACACCACACAATAATACAAGTAATAGTTTACAAAACCAATGCACAAGCTAGAGATTTTAATTGCTCCAAAGAAAAAAGAGCACGGCAGATTCAATCATCTCAAGCTTAATACACAGTGAAATGATTTCCTACTGGAAATAAATCAATGAACCATTCAAAAAATATGACATATTGCATGAAGATTTTGCTCCGACAAAATGCTAATGCACTTACTTTCTATGCAGCTAGCACAGAGGATAGTTTGAAAAAACTAAGCTACCAGAGCCAAAAAAGAAAAAACAGACATAATTTTTGCTGTTCAGGATGAAAAGTCAGATATATTGGTGTATAGACAGGAAAAAAAATTGGACCCTCCTGACATTGTCAAAGAACATTAGGGAGATTCGAGATGACTTTAATCATGAAGTACATATATATGAGATTTCACTGAGGTGCAAAAATTACCAAAAAGCCAGGTGAGAGCAGGTAAGGGAAATTAATTGTAATCTCCAAGTCACCACGAATAAATGTCCAAAACAGCAGAACTGGTCCACAGATTACTCCTGTTACAGGAGAAATATAATTGTGTCATAAAATGATTGAAATAATCGCATTACTTGATTCAAATGGAAAATTCAGGTTAGGAATTGTTAGCTTACCATTGCACCACATAAGGCCAAAGCTATTCAGACCACTGGATTTCCCTGAGAAGACAATGCCAGTGAATATTCACAAAAGATGCAACACCTAGCGAAGAGAAAATACAAAAAAGGGGGTTATAGTACTACCTATGCGGGCTATGGTTGCGAGATATATTGCTGTGGTGATGTTGGATAAGAAAACAACAGCATAGCCATAGCCATCAAAGGAGAAGTCCCGAGCTCCAGCAATAAATGCACCAAGAACAATCAATCCAACACTGATAACATCCTTAATTTTTTTTTTTCAGTTAAATATAGGAATTCGGAAGTTGGGCATTCAAGTAAAAATGTCTCACAACTGGTCCTAGTGACACAAGGCTTTATAAATGACCCGGGGTTAATGCTTATAAAATATAACATCTGTGATCTGTCTAGCAAGATGCTTGAGAAGTTTGAATTCGAAAATAAAGATTTGGACACAGGTCAACAGAAGGGGGTGGGGGGTGTTTTTTAAGAGATGAGAAGCCCAGTTCGATAATTAATCCAAAGAAAATCGAGCATGACAGACTAAACCAGTATTGATAATTGTGGAACGGGGCTTCTCAATGTTCTCATCTATTAAAAAGCACATCTTAATCATAGGCTTTTCTTTTAATCATCTTCGAATTCTTGTTAGTAATACCTGATCTTTAATTAAAAATGTTCACAGATTATGCACAGGGCTATGCACTACCCTTTGGCCTTGACAACCAAGTAAGTTATGCAGTTAATATTTATGAGCAAAGTTCCTAGATGCATCAACTCAAAGATTTTTCTGTTTTGTGGACTCAAAACAGCAGCTAGACCTACAATAGTTGCAAATAGCCATAATAAAGAGCCTTTTACCTTCCAACAATAGAAGGTGTGTACTTCTGCCCTGCCAGAATATACTCCACAACCATTGTAAATACCACAGTAGTCCGCCTGAGGGTGGTGTACATGGGAACATTTACTCCACGGACAGACTCCATAGTGGCTAGCTTTCAAGGAGAGGTAGTGGAAAAGTAGATATTAACAATTATTAATAAACACTGTGCTAAAGACTCAACCACCAAAAGGAAGTTTTCAGCATTATGAAATACATACCATGTAAAGCAAATATGCTCCTGCAAGAGGAAGGGTATGCCTTAATGTCGTTAGTGGTACAAATGTTGTGGCATTACCAGACACGTTCAAAGATTCACCTACTGCGAAAGAAATTATCTTCAAGCGTCTCATTGCATAGAGAAAACAACATGAACATATCATCTGCAGTGGACACGAGACACAATAATATGTATATAATTTTTAACAGGGCTCATGAACAAACAGTTCTTCAGTCCAAACTGCAATGCCTATCTGGTAAATCTGAAAGAAAATCAGCATAAACCATATACTTTCTTTAGAGAGAGAGAGAGAGAGAGAGAGAGAGAGGAGTGTATTAATTAAAAATAGAAACCGAAGTAATTGGAGTAAAAAAGAATATCAATGCAGAAGAGTTACAAAGTTCTTCATCAAGCCAAGTCTTGCAACATTTTCAGAGCAGAATCTGGGAATAAATCGATTAGGTGAAACTTAACTCCAATATGATTTACATAAAGTATCTCTAGGGGTTGGAGCCTGAGAGGGGATCTAACAAAGGTGTCAGAGAAGATGAAAAACCACGAAAAAGTTTGAGGACTGCATCGCACTCTAGCACAAGAGTTTGAGCAGCGGCCTAATTGAAGCCAGGATAAGCAAGCTAAGCAAAATCCAAGAAAAACTAGTGGCCTAAATGATCAGAGTGAATGATGCATAGTTTATTAAGTACTAAGTCCGTAAGCAATCCATTAAAAATTTACCAAAAAGGGAAAACGGAATATGATACTTTGGCTGCTTCAGAAACGTTATTTCATTTCATCAGTTGTAGCATTCTATAAATGGTGAAAGACAAAGAATAGCAAGAAACTAAATACCTGAAAGAGTGTGATAACATTTGCGCACGGGAAGCTATAGGATGAAAGAGCTGCTTTGTTGAACAATATCAAGAGCACTGCACAGAAGATGGAAAACAATTAAAAAGGCCAAGTGTAAAACCCGATGTATCTGAATAATTTCCCACTGCTAGATATATTCATGGTAACATACTATGGAAAGAGAGAGATCCGGTACTGGAGAATCGCACCAAATGGCATAAAACTTTTATTTACATACTAAGTTATTTCAAGTATAACATCTACCTTCCGTACATTTTCCGTGAACAGATGCATATATGCATATGGAACATGGCAAATTTAGAACCAAGTGACAGTGACTTTCCGTATAATTCAGCGTCCCATCATGGATTTCGGCATGATATGTGGAAACTCATTTCTCACAAACTTTGCATCCAGTTTTTGACGAGATAAACAAATTAATTGAAACCAGAACAAGATTGACATTCAAAGTTCTTCCAGATGCAAAAAATCCGAGATAAATTGGATGGATTAAAATCGCAATAAAAATAAAACAGAAAGATCACTTGCTCTTTCATAATGTATTGGAGATATATACCTGCGCAGGACATGTAAGAGATCGCAGCGTAGGCTCCTCGTTTGGTCATGGCAGACCCTTGGAAGAGCATTTCATTCCCTTTGAGGAGTTTGTCTCTCTCCTCGTCACGTGGAGGATTCGACACTGGTAGTATCGGATACTTGGACGAACTCGCCGCCTTCAACGACATCTCTCTCTCTCGTCCCGGCCGCTCTAGGGAACGTCGTATTTCAAAGCTAACTCGGAAATTGAATTCCTCATTCCAAGCCAATAACTGGCGAACCGGCGATGCGTTTAGAATTGGATCGGGTCGATGACTCGGAGCAAGCCTCTGTACATAAAGTTTGAATTGCCACGTGATTTTTTTTAAAGATTGAGGTATATTATTAAAATATTATTATTTTTATATTTATTTATTTTTTAAAAATATATGTAACGCTTTTATATTCTATAATTATAAATATTATTTCATTTTTAAATTACGCAGACGGCATCCAAATTCCAATGCTCCGAAATCCAAATGACTGTTTCTATATTTTAGGTCCCGTTTGGATTTAGAATTAATCTCAACTAATTTAATCATTACAATTTCTTAAATTTTTAAATAAAATATAATAAATAATTTAACTTTTCAAATTCTAAAAATAAAAATAATATTCTAACAATATTTTTTTTAACTTTCATTTCATTTCAATTCATCTCATCTCAACTCACTATCTAAATCTCATCTTAATCTATTCATCATCATTTTTCTTATCATTCTCATATTATTTCATAATGTGACATTAGATGATAGATTTATAAATAAAATATAATAAATAATCGTCAATTATTTAATATAATATTATAAAATAATGAGAAGATAATAAGAATTAGAATTATGAGTATTGTTTTATTTATGATTTTATTTTCAGAAAATAAATAGTTTTGTGAACATATAAAATAATTTAGAAAAGAAAAAGGTCTTCTTAGACCTAAATCTATTGGATTTTCACGGAAAATATCTTACGTGGATAATTGGCATCCACGTAATTTAATGGTACGAGTTTCCAATTCCAATAAACCTGTTTTCAAAGAAGTTGCGGTTACTATATCGTCCCATTTTGAATGTGGAGCTTACCGCCTTATGAAATTTTTTTTTTTTTCACATATTTAAATATATTTAAAAAATAAAAAAATACATTAATACATTTAAAATCACGTCCTTAATCATTAAATAAAAAAAAAAATTTGACCAACGGTCAAATAGAAGTGTCACTTTGAAAAGACAAAATAGTATTTCATTTCAAAGAAAACCCACAAAAAGTGTCTGAAAGACTGAAAATCGATTTCAAGGGTGTGGATGACAATTCCCAACGTTAATTGGATTTAGATGCAGCTCTTGGCCCAAACCAATCGAAGCCGGGTCCAACAAAATTACGTGGACCAAGCTATAGCTGTTTTACTCAGTCAGTTGTCAATCTTAATGGTATTCTTGGTCAATAATTTTTAATTAAAGCCCAAGTCATGTCAACCCTTTTTTACAAGGCTTTTTCAATAATTAAATAGTGTTTCCGTTTCGTACCTGGTTTTGTAATTTTTTTTTTTCAAAAGTTCCTTTATATATAGAGTAATAAACTACTATAAAACTAGCGATTCGGCTTTTGTATTTGGAATAAAAAAATAATCATTTTATCAATTTGATGTCAATAACTTTAACCAAATCATGTTATTTATTTTTTCAGTAATTTCAGTTCAAATCTTCAATATTAGAGTACTGTGATTATTAAATTAGTTGGTTGTAAAATGAATAATAAATTAAATAATTATATTTATATCATTATTCATGATCTATCGTAATTAATGGTATTATAATGTTAATGTACATTGAGTTTAAATGATTGAATTCACGTGTTCCATGGTGTTGTGTTGACGCAACATGCCATTAGGGTGGTTATTGACGAATTAGTGCTAAAAAAATAAAGAAATATTGATCTCCAATAAAATCATGTCTATTTTATTTCTTTTCGAAACTCATGACTTTTCTTCCTTCCTTCGTTCCTTTTTTTTATTTTCCTACTTTTCGCCTAAGTAGGTTAAAGATTTTGAGGATTGGTCATAAGTTCATGACTATCGCCGCCCCGCGATTTAAGCTCATCACCAGCTAGCAAGACAACATCATTTAAACATAAGAAAAAAAAGCTCAGATCGATGTTAACAGTAGTACTACATGACGACCAACATCTTGTCAGTGACAAAAGTCTCTAACTGGTTCCGAACATTCAACAACACGAAATTTTTTGTTAAGCCATTTCATTACGTATGTATTTTTTTTTTTTTCGTGTTCATAAGAATATTCGGAGTTTTTGGTCAAACTAACAATTGAAATCGAGGTATCTCAAGGATAGATGGGTCCAGTTCAAAGGCTGATCAATCACGATTGTTGAACGTCGTAGTACGAAACAATGAAAGAAGGTAAAAGTATAGATTAAAGAAAGAACTATTTCAACGCGGAAAGATGACTGAGGAGTGAGGACGTACTAATTTTCACCAAGAAAAATGATGTTTAAAACAAAAGAAAGAAAATCGTGTCTGTCAGCAGCAGAGCATGGTGCCCCAACACCCACTCAGCGACGTGACCTTCGTTGCGGCTGGTTGCGAGGAATTAAACGAACTAATGATGAAAAGAATCTCATTATATATACCAAGGACTACATGCATTTTTTTTTTTTAACATTAAAAAAGAAAAAACTGGAAACTGTTTAATCTTGGACTTTGAAAAATGGGGAATTATCATGCAAGCAGATCAATCGAAACAATTAAACATGGTGGGTCTTTACGTCTGAGACGAGTACACATGCATGGGTTCCTGGTCTTAAGTGCTACAACGTCTTGGGTTCAAGATCATGATATGAACATATTGTCAATGCTAAACTTTGAAGAAAACAAAGGTTGCCCCACGGGAAAAGATGGAAATAAACCTAACGACAACAAGCCATGTTTGGGTGATCCCGCGTTCCCACGGCCACGGGTGCCTTTGCGCATATATCCGCTTGTTAACTAATTTAAGGGACATGATACATCAATGGTCCAGAAATAGAGAGACGGTGTGGGATCTAATTAATTGGCTTAGTGCATGTCTTTCTTTTCGTGAATAGGGAGGATGAAACTGTACAGTTTCACTGTATATATATAAAATATCTCTGGCCTCTTGGAGGCCGCTCCATTCCATCGGATAAGATCATTAATGCATGCTTTACATAAGTTCTTCTTATCTCTGAACTCTATATCCTATCAGAAGTGAACACATGTAACATGCAATGATTCCTCATATATATATATATATTTCAATATTTTCTGCATATTATATATTGCATTTCAGAAATGCTTGAAAGATAGAATCTGAATTACTAAATTAGAAAACAATGAACAGGCTACTTAAGATGCTCTATCACTAGTGATCTGATTACGATTTTTGTTGAAAAGGTCCATTGCATCAAGCATGCATGTTGTATACAGAATCGGGAGATTGATTACGAGAGGCATATATCTTCAGTGGTCCTCGATCTGCCACCTACCGATCGAGTCTGAAAGTCCATTAACATTCAATGAATGACAAGGTAGTCTTGTCCATGTAACCTATTTTTTGGGTTTGAATTTATGAGTGGCAGTTAAGGGGGACAATAATTATCAGGTTTTGTACGTTTTCAACTCGATGCTGGAGTTGGGTTCCACCAGTACTGGATCAGGGTGAGAACCTTGGGATCATGTCATACATGTACAGATCATTAAGGTGGTCTAGGTGTCTTCTGATCATACATATCTTGGAACCAGTCTGGCCTCCGGTGTGGGTTCTGGGGCACCTCGCATGTCAAGCCCTAGCCTACCATCACGTGCACTTCACGAGGTGCACGTACCCTTTCCCCTGTTCTAAACAAGTGCTGTTGCCTCCTGCTATATTGGAACAGCGCGTAGAGGCCGCCCGCACTTTCAATTTGGAGCCACAAACGAACACATACCAAACGTATAATATAAATGTTGCTGGCTTCTTTGTCTCCGACATAATATTCCCCCCCTCCCCTCCTCATGATCTCTCTCTCTCCCCCTGTTATTGGCTTAGATTAATTGTATAATTAAACTCCGACAAGAAGAATTTTCATTATTTTGATCTAAAAACATTAGTATTTTAAAGTATAAAAAACATTAAATAATAAAGAAGATCAACGAAATGTTTTAGCATGGAGGTTCGTGAAATGCCTCATCATGATTCTCTGTTGACGGGCTTCTGCCGACACACTGGACATGTTTATAGTTTGAACTCATGTGATATATCCCAATAGTGAAACCGAAACGTGTTTTGCACTTTGGTTCATAGTTGTCATAATCCTATATATCGAAAATATCAACCTAGAAAACTGACAATTTTAGATTCGACAGATTTAACAGTTGGATCACCGGTGGTTTTTTAATATAATAAATATTGATAATATTGGTAATTATAAGTGCATCTATAAAGTATTAAAAAGAAATAGATCATATAAAGGAGAATATATATATATATAGCAATACTTTAGCTAGGTTAAACTTTCTTTCTTTATTGGCCCACTTGGTTTAACTTTTATTGAGTGCTTGTACGTGAAGGAATTAATGACTCAATTGAGCAAGCTCAGGACGCCTGGCATTGAGAGACGGCCAGCTAGAAAAATGCTAAATAGTTGGACTTTCACGAGCCCAGATCAGAGGGTTTATCCATTTAATTATGACATACCTTGTCAATTAGCTTTAGAAAAAGTTGGAATATTTATCATCTTGTCTACAAATATCGATGTAACTTATATAGACGTGCGAGTAGTTCAGGACCTCAGGTGATTATAATGTCCATGTACGTAGTAGCAGCGCGCAGCTGCAAGACCATGATCAATGCCAACCAAATATCCAAATGTCATTTGTCCTTGGTGGGATTTTTATAAAGAACTTGCATAAAGCTTGTGTATTCGGGATTTGTATATATATGTCATTTGTCCTGGAGATTGAACAATCGTGTAAAATGCTTCTTGCCTGAACAATTCATGTACTGTTCCAGTTCGAAGGTTACGAAGGACAAACGCTAGCTCCTAATTAATCATGTTATCATGTGTAGCCGAAATTCATGCTTTAAAGAAATTAAAATATATATTTTGATTCATTATACCTCTGAAGAATCATGCATGTTGGCTTATAAGGATTTTCCTAAACTAATTAAAATCACAAATATATAACCGACGAGAGAGAGAGAAAGGGTTGGTGAATGCGGGGGCAGATCAGAAGATAAAGACTAAAAGAGAGGGTGGGCTAAGGCAATCTCGGCACGTTGGTGCACCCTTTCCTCGCCTGTCTATATCACTGCTAGTCTTTTAGCCGACCCAACTTCCATGCTGTCCCCAACTTCCTCTCTACCAGATGACAATGGTCATTTTCATCTCTCTCTCTCTCTCTCTCTCTCACACACACACACACACACACACACATATATACACTCATATAAGTACTTCATAATCCCTCCAAATGGAATCTCCATTCACCTTTGAGCCCCATGTCTAGCTAGCCTTTTCCTCCATATAATTTCCTGAACCTTACGACGTTGATTTTTCCGCTTGTCATATGTATGAGATTGATGGAGCTCCAACTTGGCCTGGCCCTTCCAGTTCACAGTCCAGTACTGAAACTGAAAGGGTTCGACCTAAATGATCACGAGCTTGAACTGAATGATCAACCAGTTGCCTCGGAACTATGGAGCCATAGCAGCGGTTGTTTGAAAAGAGACAAATGGGTAAAAAACAAACGTAGTTCTGAGGAGGCCTTTGGAGACCTACCACAGATCACAACCTTCCCCCTGACGTTGTGGAATGGCCAGCCAAACGAGGACGATGATCGGAAAGGAGAAAAGAAGCCTTACATCCTCGACAAGTAAATTAATTTTTATATTTTGATTTTATTGGAATTTTCACTTCTATATATGTTGCCCTGAATAATCTTTACATCTTAGTTTTAGCTGAATTTTATTATTATTTTTAAAATATTGAAATCTTCCTAGCTTATTATATATATATATATATGTGTGTGTGTGTGTGTGTTTTTCTCAAAGGTGCTGAGCCATAGATTACCTCTTGGAATAATATTTTCATATATTTGTGTGATCTCATGTACGCGCGCTAATTCATTTATATATCCATGCATGATCAATATATACATGATGCAATCAATTTTCTTTTAATGCATTAACGTATATAGGAACATAAGACATATATCATGCATGCTTTTTCAATAAAGAATGCTAATTACACTTACAAAATCTTAATATTGTTATATAAGAATCAGGCTTGTTTGGAAATATATAGATCTCATCCCAAAATTCTCATATCATTTCATCATAAACATAATTTAAATACAAAATTTTCAAGTTAATCATTATAACTTTCAAACAAAAAATAAAAAATAATTCAATTGTTTTCAAATCCCAACAAATATTTTAACAATAAAACTATATATTTTTTATATTTAAAAACTATATATATTCTAACAATATTTTTTATTCAATTTTTTTCTCTATTTTTTCAAAACTCAAAAAATACTTAACTCAAACTATTTCACTATTATTCACAAACTATCTTACTAGTTTCAAGAATATTATTCTTCAGGGATCGATAAGAGATGTTGGGTGGCCCCCCGATGATCTCCAAGTGGTTTCGCCGTGATTTTCCGCAGTTAATTATATGTGTTTTAATTTGTTACACGAGTACTGCTAGAGCCACCACCGGTGGCTCCCGTTGAGAGCTACCGCCGGCTCTATCATGTGTTTTTTCAGTTATTTTTTATAGAATTTTTTTAATACTTTTAAATATTTTAAAAAATAAAATAAATTTAGAATATTATTAAAAAACACTTCCTTAATCATAAAGTAAAAAAAAAATCATTAAAAAAATACTTCCTTTATCACGAAGTAAAATAAAAAATATTTCCTTAATCACGAAGTAAAATAATTACTTCGTGATTAAGAAAGTATTTTTAATGATATTGTAAATTTTTTTTATTATTTTTAAATATTTAAAATTGTTAAAAAAATCTATATAAAAAAAAACACATATTAGAGCCAGTGGTAGCTACCAGCAGTGGCTCTAGCATTATTCTTGTTACATTATTGGCAATGTAACATATTGTAGTTCGTTAATTCATCAATCCTAATTATCAATATTTTGGTAGCTATTCTAATTTTCCTTAATATATAAAGCATGGAACCAGGAAAAAAATAATCAAAGGGAAGACATTATCTTTAGAAAAAATCTATACAACCTCCCAACCTCCACACACCACACATTTTTTAATTTTTTTTTTCTTTCATCAAATATTTAATATATGAATAATGAATAGAAAAATTAATTTATTTTCAAAAAAATAAACTCAAAAAAATATTAAAAAATTTAAAGATTTAAAAAAAATGTGGTGTGTGGAGGTTGGGGAGGTTGTGTATCTTATCTTTATTATACATTTTCCGGTCTGAGTTATGAGTGCTGGTTTTTTTTTTTTTTTTTAAGCAAGACATTTTTAAGGTAATTCCACGCATGATCGTTCATATATGGTCAAAATTGTATCCCCACTCCTGTTAACGTACAAGATTAATTTAATCACGAATTAACTGGACTTGATAAATATATTAGTTTATTTCACCCCAAAAAAATGTAAATAATTAAGATTAATATTGGTAAAGTATTAAAGGAAAAGTTTTGTAATGGTTACCCAAAAGGGGGAAATCTTTTGAGGAAAAGAGAAACGTTCAATATATATGTATATTCGAATTTACGAATTTGCCTAGAACAAGACTACTTATAATTGGCACCCAATTAAAAATAACTAAAGGCTCGCTTCTATATTTTTGTTAAATTAATTACAAGCATATCATGTTTCAAATCCATCCATATGTCCCAATTGATTAATTTTTCATGAGTATATATATTAATTAGATCGTTTAAGATAATTAGTATTGATCGAACCTGAAAGTTCGCCAGTACATATCATGTATCTAGCATTACTCATATATTAATAAATGATCGTCGGTTTTCAAATGTGATATATTATCTAGGAAAGAAGATGAAGAAAACCATTTAGTGGGGTGGCCACCCATTAAATCATGGAGGATGAAACAGCTCCACCAGCATGATCATGATCAGAGTGGGCAGATCAATAATGCAGATCAAACGGCTCATCATCAGAGGAGGAGTACTGGTGGGGGATCATCAAACTCTTTGTATGTCAAGGTCAAGATGAAGGGGGTAGCAATTGCAAGAAAGATTGATCTAAGGCTCTACGACTCTTATCAGGCTCTCACAAACAGCTTGATCACCATGTTTCCCAATGGTAAGTCGCGGGGCGTTTACAAATATATAAAATCAAGAGAATTTCGAGTTAGGATTATCGGTTTTTGATTATTTGGGTTTAATTATATGCTCATGAATCTCATGTGCAGGCCGCCAAAATATTGATAAAGATGGTGCAAGCTATGCACTCACATATCAAGACAAAGACGGTGACTGGCTGCTTGCCGGAGATGTTCCTTGGCAGTACGTATATATATATTTTTTTATATCTTTGTTGCAATATTTAATTTACACTGAAGTTTAATTTTAAATTTTTATTATTGTAAGTTTTTTCTCATTTATTTTTTTAATTCAAATAATTTTCAAATGCATGGAGTGGTGATATGTAGGAGATCATGTGAAAATTAAAAACGATGATTTTGCAGAACTTTCACCGAATCCGTGCAGCGTTTGGAGATTCTGAGGAACGTCGATGGTTGATCGATCAGCTGGATAATGTTAACGTTGCTATATATAAATATATATTATCTATTTGACTTTGCTTATGCAGTGCATGATTTATCAAATTAAACGTATGGTCTGTGATAAGTGATTGGGGAAAAAAAAAAAGTGAACAGCTTAGGGTATCCAACAGAAAGGAAAGAAAAGAGAAGAGAAGAGAAGCACATGAATTGCTTTGTTTAATTACCTGCAGCATTTTGTATTTCGAGAAACCACAAGAAAAACTTTATATGTGATATAATGAGTGTGTTTTCAATTGTTTTGTACGTTGAGTTTCAATATTTGATCAGTTATATTATCTTAAAAACTATAGGCCCAAGCACAAGCTTAGGGCTGGTGCATACTGCATGGTGCGGGCTTGGGCCTGTAGTATAGCATCCCTCCAATAGAAAAGATCGTTACTGTTATCCCACATCGTTCGGGTCCAAATGATAAATTGCCCTTATATACTGTCACGACGCAGAAGACTACCGTCCCTTCGGGGACATCCGATAAAATTGGAACGATACAGAGAAGATTAGCATGGCCCCTGCGCAAGGATGACACGCACAAATCGAGAAATGGTCCAAATTTTTTTTACTCTATTGCCCCTGAGATATTCATTTGCTTTTACCAAAACACCCTTAACAATAGCTACTAGCTCCCTAAACTAGCCCCCTGCATGCTTCTCAGTTGGCAACACCAGATCCCTGCGCTAAACCTCTCTCTGCAACTTCATTGTTCATGCTTGTGTTCTTTGTGCTAACGGAGAACCTGTTCACTCCTCAGAATCTTAGGCTTTCTAAGGACAGTCCTTTGTTTGAGAAAATTTTCCGTGTATTTGAAGATTCCTTACGTTGACTACCAGTGTTAAAGGCTTAAAGCGAACGCAAGTACACAAGTTGTTTGATGAAATGCGTCTTAGAATCTTGAAAATGTGTCCTTTCTGCCGAGGCTGTGAAGTTCAAATGGAATTTGATAGCATAACGATGCCTACTCCGATCGCAATTGCTACATATTCTTGCAATAGTCTTTCAAATTGGATTCTCTCTCTCTGCCTCACCTATCATCTTGTTTTTGCAAAGGAAACAGCGACCGTGATTTGATCTCACTTGAGTGTTTCAAACTTAAAAGTAGACAACTGTTTTTGTCTTCTTTTGTGAAAGCAACTTTCTTAGATCGGTCCAAATCAGAAATCTTGAAGAAAGCATATATTAAGAAAAGAAAAATGTTGTCCTTATCTCTAATTTTGCGTCATTTGCTTGGATGTTTCTGCGGCATCCTTTTCTTTCAGCTATCAGAGGACCCAAATTCCAATCCTTTCTCCCCACCCGAGAGGTTAACGTAAGCTACTACCAGAGGTTATTAACATTTTCTTCGTCAGGCGACAGTTGACTTGGTTTGAATACTGGGATTGATCAAATGGGTTGTTGCAGCATTTGATGTACTATCCGTGAATCATGTGATGGTTAATCTGGTCAAGTCCTATGTAATTGGCTCGTTGGAGATTTGCATCCTTTATCTCTACCGTTGAAATGGATGATTACCATTAAAAAAGAGTTAAAGGTAGCGGTTAGATGTCTCAACTGGGCCCACCTGGAGGACAAAAAATTATCGTTGTGTTATTGTCAATGTGATCAAAGATGCTAAAATACGGGCAGTTTGCTATTGGCGGAAAATGAAACCGTCAAAGGTTAGGCTGTATGTCATCAACGAAGTTCATAACAAAGATGTAGTAGTATGAGATTATATTTGAATCTCGAGGCTTGGTTTTTCTTGTTTTGTATAAGAGAAATAAGAATTGATACTGAGCCAACGTGTTAAACTCCTTACTTGGGTCATTATAATCTTGCAATTTTCAGCCGGCCTTGTCATCTTCTCCCTCTCCTTTTCCTTTATTATTGAGTTTGTCCGTGGCTGTGCATGTGCATGAGTGCGTTGCTGGTGCTGCTCGGTAATGGGATGTGGTGTGGAGATTCTCTTTTCTTCTCATCTGCTAGTTTCAGCTTGTCTCTGCTAAACAAAGGACTGTTCCGGATGAAGGTTTTCTAGCTGTTTCGAATTGAAATTCTTGTACAAGTTCAGTTAATTTATTCTCGATCGATGTTTCTAACTACTGCAAATTTTATTGGTCAGTGGCTGCTCTCAGCAAGATGATAGACTACTGGAACTTAAGAAGCAAAGTGAGTGAGTCTTAGCATTGAACCTTGTACACCGAATGCATCATGGGGTTCCCATATTGCGAATACCCCGTGTGGATTGTGACTGTGCTGGCAACTCCTGTAGTTCTCCATCATTATTTTCACCTTTCATATATATTCCTGTTTGGTTAAGAAAGTTTCCAATTTCACTTGATGCCAGAAGATATATATGCTTTAGGCATTTCTGGTATAATACTGAAAGAACTGTTTCTGCTGAAGCCTGAAAGTGCTGATGGACTTGTGAAGGATCGATTCTTAAGCTTTAAGTAGTCCTTGTTGCTTTGATGTGATTGAGATTTAAAATATTGCCCAATGATGCAGGAATTTGGGTCAGAATGTATTGAGTGAACCCACGGCTGAAATTGCATAAACAACCTGACAGGTAGAGTGCCTCTAGAGATTGGTAATTTGACCAAATTGATTTCCCTGTAAACGAATGTGAGCATTTGTCAGGTGCTCTTTCTGTTTTATTTTTTAATAAAATAAGCTTTCTTGTATCCATCTGTTAATCTCAAAGCCTCTATCCTGTTACGGAAGTAGCCCAAACAACTTCTTTGGACCGTTTAGCATTGGAAAAATCTGTCGACAACTCATGGGTTTTTCCAGTACAAAAGAACTATTGTTTTAGGAAGACAGCATTGTCAGCAGCCAGCATATTTTCCTGTGCTTGCAGCCTTTTGCATTGTTTTGATCAAATGGTTAATTGCATCTTCTTCTGAGTGCTCATTAAAAAAGGTTTCATGAAATGCTGCAATTTGGCCCGAGGGTGAGAGAGGTCCCCGAGACTTCAACATTCAGAAGGAAACTGGCGGATCCAAAAGAGCCTTGATCAGAACACTCCAGACGAATGCAACAAATACGATCGTGGATATCCACTTGTTCTGTGCCGGGAAAGACACTTGTTGCATTCCATTTCAAGGCAAATATGGACTGTTAAGTGTCAGCAGTCCATGCTTGTCAAGGACGTTCTTTACATCTTTTCCTGCAAATTCAGACAGTTTTCATTTTTCCTTGATCAATACGCATGTTACTTATTTGTTCCTGAACTTCTTTTCATAGTTGATGCTGGCTCTTCCATAGTTGGAATAGGATTAGGATGTGAAGCTCGTTTTGTGATAATCTCATCACTCTTCTACTTATGGCATGGAGTAAGAAGGATTTACCTGTACAGGTGCAAGTACACAGAGACTCACAAAGGAAGGGATGATTCCCCGCTAAGATGGCCCCATTTTGGGTGGCTTTATTAGTGCTGTAAAGTACCAGTTTCCCATTAATGATCTTAAAACTTGCTAACAAAATGTGATGGTTGTATCAATGAAGGCCATCTGCTTGATGTGAGGCTCGAAATACATAAATTAGATATCAAGCAAGCGTGGTTTTTTTTTTCTTTTTGGAAATATGGATTTGTGAAAATTCACAGATCTCAACCCAACGAACTTTACGGTCCTTGCACTGGTTTTAGTGCATTACAATTCTCAACGACGTGTCGTATAACGGTAAAATTATTAATTAAAAGGAACCGTAATTGCCAACTGATGTCAAATATTCGATCACGGTGGGACTCGAACCCACAATCTCCCGCTCCGGAGGCGAGCGCCTTATCCATTAGGCCACGCGATCTGATGCTCCCGATTTGTTAAGTAAGCTTTATAAGAACTATTCACTCAAAGCTTTAAATTTGCTTTATTTTAAATAGATATTTTTTTAACATGTTTCCCGACCAATTATTATAATTATTATTTTAAAATAGTGTAATAGTAGTTATGTATAGTTTATATTTAATTAGAATAACTTTATTTAAATCTCTTTCCATCACATACCATTCATATGATATAATTTAATTTAAAATATAATTTTCAAAATTTGAATCTTATAAATTAAATTATACCATATGAATGGTATATGATGTAAAAATTTTCAAATAACACTACTAATTTAAATATAAATCTATAAATTCTCACATAAAAAACCAATCTGCGCATTACATAAGGTGTAAAAGTTTTCAAATACTACTACTAATTGAAATATAAATCTATAAATTCTCACGTAAATAACCAGTCTAAGTGAAGTGACATATTTATAAATTGAAGTATATAAATGACGATAACTTCACTGCCGTCTCGACTCTTAATACGAGGCCAAGCTAGAAAGTAAAAGAAATCACAGCAACACGCCCGAGTCACTTCTTAAACTTGATCCTCCTAATCAACAATCCTGTCGGTTGATATCTTATTTGATAGGCTATAAAAACACAGGATTCTGGTAAAAATTGACCCACTTTTACTTCTTTATTAATTGTATCTAAAAACGAAGCATTCGGATTTCGGACAAATTCAAAGCTAAAGTAACGGAATTCAAACACAGTCAATGTCGGAAGCCAGTGGTCAGATTCCTTCCAAAAATGGCTAAGGTGACAATAATGCCTACAGCATGCTCCAGCTCTATCCTCCCATCAACACACCCTTTGTTGCTTGTATTGCACCCACAATCAATACAATTGTACACATCAAATATATATATATATATATACCTCTAATCTATTTTACAAGTTTACCCCCCAAATCTTCGCACTTCCCATGAGCTGGACGCTTTACCGAAGCCCCTACTAATCAACTTCCACGTGTCCTTCTCATCCAACCGCCGAACTCGTAAAAGATCTCCATCACCTTATGCCGTACGTGTTTATTTTTGATAATTTAAAAAGAAAAGAAAAAAAAACAACAAATGTATGTAATGACGACCCGTGGGCCGGGTCTCTCTCCTCGCGGTAGAGCAGCATTGATACCGTTAGGTCAATTGGTTTTTTAAAAAAAAAAAAAATTTTAAATTTTTTAAAAAATATATTAATACACATTTTTTTAATTATTAAATAAATAAAAAAATTTTAAAAATTAAAATACATAAATCAAAATAAAAAGACAAATTGAATAGAAAAAATAACATTTTCCCCTCCTTAAAATCCTCCCACACCGTCACGCAGACACCCCCGTGTTTCTTTCGGACAGCTAAGCACGCAAACACCTCTCGACGCTTCCGGCCAAAGGGTCTTCTTTCCCAGATCTCAGATTTATCCAACGGTTAATGTCCATCCGCGTCACCGGATTCCAACCACTGTTTAAATCCAACATTTTTTCGTATTTCCCAATTTTGTTCCTTTCCCTCCCCCCTCTTCAAACCAACTACCCCCAGAGAGACACAGAGTATAGTTGACCAAGAAAAGCAAGGTGAACTTTTTGGAGCTTCTGCTTCTTCTTCTTCTTCTTCTTCTTCATAACACGATATATCTGCCGCTCTCCTGCCCTGATCGGCTGAGCTCGTGATCCTCAGTGGTCGTTCGGACCTTTTAGGCCGAGGAAAGTGACTGGATCCGGAGTTCTTTTCTATAGATCGCAGAGTCCTCTCGCGCCTGCCGACGTTTTTCAATTGTTAGTTTTCGCTCAGAACTCCACCTGTGTTTTATTAAAAGTCAACTACTCACGAGCTTAATTCATTTTCATTAACTGTCCATTAATTACGAGGTCAATTTTAACTAACCAACGACTCCATTTATTCTTTTAAGGCTTAGTTTTGGGATTTAAGAAGCAGAAGCAGACGAAAGGGTAGCGTACACTGCTTATGGCGCCGAGCACGATCCGGAAGGCGATTGGGGCCGTCAAGGACCAGACGAGCATCGGGATCGCGAAGGTGGCGAGCAACATGGCCCCAGACCTCGAGGTGGCGATTGTGAAGGCTACGAGCCACGACGACGATCCCGCTGACGAGAAGTACATCCGCTCCATCCTCAACCTCACTTCCTACTCCCGCAGTTACGTCCACGCCTGCGTGTCCGCCGTCTCAAAGCGTCTAGGTAAGACGCGGGACTGGATCGTGGCCCTCAAGGCGCTTTTTCTCGTCCACCGCTTGCTCAACGAAGGAGACCCGTTGTTCCAGGAGGAGATCCTATATGCCACGAGACGGGGCACCAGGCTCTTGAATATGTCCGATTTCAGAGACGAAGCGCATTCCAACTCCTGGGACCACTCCGCTTTCGTGAGAACCTACGCCATGTATTTAGATCAGCGCCTGGAATTGATGCTTTTCGACAGGAAGAGCGGTGGTAGTAGCGGCGGCGGGAGTGGTAGTGCTGGCGGAAACATGAGCTTTGGGGGCGGCAGAGATGATTTTAGGTCACCTCCGCCCTCAAGGCCATATGAATATGATTACGGAGGCCGCGGCGATAGTAGTACTCATGAGTACGGGAATTATGGGATGTCGATGAGACGGTCCCGTTCATTCGGGGATGTGAGCGAAGCAGCTGAGAAGAGGGGTTCGGTGACCGTGACGGTCACCCCACTGAGAGATATGAAGCCCGAGAGGATTTTCGGGAAGATGGGCCATTTGCAGAGGCTCTTGGACCGGTTCTTGTCGTGCCGACCCACGGGTCTGGCCAAGAATAACCGGATGATTTTTATTGCGTTGTATCCGGTGGTGAAAGAAAGCTTCCAGTTGTACGCGGATGTCTGCGAGGTTTTAGCGGTGCTCCTCGATAAATTCTTCGACATGGAGTCCCCGGATTGTGTTAAGACCTTTGATGCCTATGCGAGCGCGGCCAAGCAGATTGATGAGCTTGTTGCGTTCTACAATTGGTGTAAGGACACAGGTGTGGCGAGGTCGTCCGAGTATCCGGATGTGCAGAGGATTACTAGTAAGCTGTTGGAGACGTTGGAGGAGTTTGTCAGGGATAGGTCTAAGAGACCCAAGAGTCCTGAGAGAAAACAGGAGGCCGTGGCTAAAGAGGATGAGGAGCCTGTACAGAGTATGAATGAGATAAAGGCATTGCCTGCCCCCGAGGATTACACTCCCCCGCCTCCACCGGAGCCTGTGCCAGAGCCTAAGCCTCAGCAGCAAGTCACTGAAGACTTGGTGAATTTGAGGGATGATGCAGTTACTGCAGATGATCAGGGGAATAGGCTAGCCTTGGCTTTGTTTGCTGGTCCACCCGCGAATAATGCAAATGGATCGTGGGAAGCATTCCCCTCGAATGGACAGCTGGAGGTGACATCTGCTTGGCAGAATCCGGCTGCGGAATCCGGCAAAGCCGATTGGGAATTGGCACTGGTTGAGACTGCGAGCAATTTGTCGAGGCAGAAAGCAGCCTTGGGTGGCGGGCTTGATCCGTTGTTGTTGAACGGAATGTATGATCAGGGAATGGTGAGGCAGCATGTGAGTACTGCCCAGTTAAGTGGAGGGAGTGCTAGCAGTGTGGCATTGCCAGGGGCGGGGAATAGTACTACACCTGTTTTGGCTCTCCCCGCTCCGGATGGGACAGTTCAAACAGTTAATCATGACCCATTTTCCGCATCCTTAAGTATTCCACCTCCATCATATGTGCAAATGGCTGATATGGAGAAGAAACAGCAGTTTCTTGTGCAGGAGCAGCAACTATGGCAGCAATATGCGAAGGAAGGGATGCAAGGTCAAGCTAGTTTGGCCAAGATCAGCGGGCCCGGATACTATGCTGCAGGGCCAATGCCCATGATGCCTTATGGCATGCCGCCGATCAATGGAATGGGAACTCCAGCCGGGTATTACCACACTCCTTACTGATTTTGCCTTCTCTCCACATATATATGATTGACTTTTCTTTGTTAATTTCCATATTCATTTCTAGTGTTTTACCCTTTTTCTTTTCTTTTTTTCAAATTGTATGATCTTATTCCTGCTATCTTTTGAATGAGAATTGTGAGGAGAGACGGGGGCTGAGTTGAAAGGACGAGTGATATTGGGGAATTTGATGCCGAGAATTTGTAAACTAATAGTGGTCTGTTTATGTTTCTGTAATATTAGAATTTTCTTGACCTCTTTACGTTCATGTGTTCCTCTTGTTTTAGATCAATACGTGACATTAACTTCATTGAATATTATGAAAAAACTGTTGATTTTTTGGGTTACACAAAAGGCTCAGTCATTTCATTATGTAGAAGGACAAGCCTCCCTTAATATGGCTGCACTAGTTCACGGTCATCTATTTCGGCTTTGTCCCTTGTTCTTGGCGAAGGGATTCTCCCATCAAATTGTGTTAAGTAAGAAATATAACTGCAAAGCCCTTGTAAAGAAAGACCTGCTAAGTTTCTTTTTCCAAACACCAATGAACATAGTTAGGGAATCAATGAAGTTCTTGCTAAAAAACAGCCTGGGGGCAATAATTTTATGGCATCAAATGCGCTTTCATGGCTAATCATGGATTACTAAAACCATCGGCGAAAATGCTAAAAAAAAGGTCCAGTTACCGCAGATCGAAGTTTACAAAGAACAGAAAAAACAAGATTAAAGAATCCATAATCATGATGTAGTTGTGCTATACTAGTGTAACTTATCTTGTGGGAGATGGCATTGGATGCCATGTGTTTTTAGCTCTACCGCGCGCATGCTTGTTTTTTTCATAACGTAGCTCTACTCCATGTCTATTTCTTGACCTTTGTTCTGCTATCAAGTGTAACCACTGAGAACCCATATATTTATTTATTGTGGCTGTTGTGCACCCATATATATCCAGATTTTAGATGAAAAGAGTGGTTTGAGTTCTCTCTATAATTACGACGGCATGTAGACTTTTTCTCTGCTACTGGTTGCAATTGTTTCCTAGCTCTGTCGGTGCTGTGGATCTGTGTCCTCCATGTTACCTTTTTACTCTTGAGTGAAAGTCCTAGGAGTGTGTAGTCGGTATGAAATAAAAGACCAACAACTTATGACTCATTTTTTTAATATGATCACTAAATTATTTTACATTTGAAATTATCATTTCTTTGCAAGTTGCCTTCTCTTCTAGGATCCAACTGTCCCGTATTTTGTACCCATGTATTGGTTTAATAAGGAGTTAAGTTGTACTTATGTTTCAAATTTGGGGGTCAAAGTGAAATTTTTTATACTTTGCTATCATAATTGCAAGAACAGTGATTTTAGACGATGAAGTGTCAGTTCCCAACTTCCCGTTAATTAAAAAAAAAAAAAAAAAAAGGTCTATGGGACGATGTGGCGTTATTCCCAGACGCCACTGAGGGAAAAGAGAGAGAACCCAGGATTAGTGTCGAAACTTGAAAGTGACACCTCATTCTCTAAAGCATGAATCCTGAAAAAAGAGGAGAAAAGACAGAGAGAAAAGAACTTTATTGTCTCGTTCTGCATGGGTTTCGGTTTGGATGGTTTTTTTTGTTTTTGGCCTTTCGGGAAGTGGAGGGAGGGGCCGAACCACACTATAATTAGAGATGAGAATATGTGATATGATTTGTTATCTCAACAAACACAATATGATAATAATGAGTTTGAGTTTAGTCTTAATGGGTTTGGATTTGACTCGTTAAGATACGATTGCTTAACGAGTTAATAACGGATCAATCCGTTTTGATCCGTTAAGAAATTTAAAGTTACAATTATACCTAAAAGTAAACTTGTTAAGATTTTAATTTCGATATTTTTATTGTTTGAATTGTAATTTTGGACTTGTAGTTAGTTTTATATTTTTTTTATAGATATTGTCAAATGGGTTAATTTCGGATTTGTTTAATTCATTTACATAAACGGGTTGAAACGGGTCGGGTTCTGTCGTGTTAACCTATTTTATAGTATTCACTAACAGGTCAAAACGAGTTGACACGACACGACTTGTTATGTTAATGAGTCGTGTTAGGATTTGAAATTTTGACATAATAAATTTAACGAGTTGTATTTGGATTGATTTATATAATATAATGAAAAAAGATATTTACAACCGTCAATTGTGCAACCGTCGCGTAATCGTTTTGAAAAAAGTGAATAAAATATGAGATCCACATGAGAAAAATTAATTTTTTTAATAGTGGATTCCACTATTTTTCAAAGTAATTACGCGACGTTTACGCATTTCACGATTGTATATAAAATTATTCTAATATAATATATATATATATATATTTTGATACGACCTGTTAATACAATTTGAAACCCCCAACTCTATAACTATCCATCCGAAGCTGTTAATTTGCCATGGCCTCGTGTCCGCACCAACCCAATTAAAGGCTATTTTTTGGCACCCCTAAAGGCCTTGCCGCACCACTTTTTCTTTCCGCGTTATTATCCTAAAAAATAATGACCTCTCTCTCTCTACTATTTCTTTTTTTTTTTTTTTTTTTTTTGTCCTAAAAACAAAATTTAGAATAGCATATGATGCCTTTGGTGGGTGCACCTTCTAGCCATGACATGCAAGTTCGGCCTGGAACTACCGAAGCCGCACCAAACTACACACCGGAGTAATCGCCACCTGTCACCTACTTTGTCATTTTAAATTAAATTTGATTATATTATTACATCCGAATATATATATATATATATATTTATATAAATGGTTGATAGAGATTTTGGGTGTGAAATCGTGTATAATCTTTGAATAGTAGGATTTACATTTTAAAAAAAAAATTATCATATGGGTATCGTGGATTTTAAAGGATCTGTGAATTTACCAGTGTATTATACTCGGTTAGAAGGTGATGGTTAACCCATTTCTTTAAAACCAAGAAAAAGTCACCAAACGAGAGAGACTCTTTCCTACCTCAACTACCCTCTCTCCTCTCTCTCGCATTAGGGAGGACTTGGTTATTTCAGTGCATTACAACCGATTTTTACAAGAAATGGTGAGGTCTCAGTTGGATACCATAGAGAAGAAGGTCCCACCATAATAAGTTTAGTGATGTAAAATCGTTTGTTGTGGGATCGCGAGGCGATGTGACTTTGGTGGTCCATGTCTTCATTATTCCGATAACAGAGAGATCAGAATCCCAATAGTCAAACCAGAACCTCAAATTATCATTGGTTCACCTAAAATAGTTGCCCAATAATTAAAATATCAGCATTGAAGGGGTCAATGTGGGGCAGCTCACCCGTCCCACCACTTCACGTCCTTTTGTTAGATTTAAATCCGCATCATTCGATCGAGCGAGAGGCACCGGGTGGACGCTTATTAGCAAAATCCAAAGGCCCCTTTCTCGTAATAATTTCAATCCTGGTATTCGTGGAGAAATGTGGACCGCATTCCATCACTAATTACACACATATATATACAAAAATTCTATATAATCATTTTTTCATATTCTTTTACGCACTTTATTAACGTAATTGACTGCGTCATTTTTTTTTTAATATAAAATAATTATTTTGACCAATCATATCATTAGAGTGTACAAAAAATACGCAAAAGTAACTATATATTGCATAATTCATATATGTGTTGGGTTTGTGGAGTCTAGTTTATTGTTGAGGCGATTCGACTTGATGATCTGACCCGACAATGATTCGTTATGATTTTGTAGTGAATTTTCAATGAGGTTTTTTTTTTTTCACAACAATATGTATGTTTGTATATATATGTATATATTTATATATATGGATCCCATATTTATATATTTTTTTAAAGAAATTGTATGGTATTTAAGAACTTCACAATTACAAATATCATTTTTATATATTATTTATAAATTCCTTCGATTGGGATGTCCCAAGGAGACCTTAGAATAAGCCCATAAGAGGTATTGGAATAGCAAAATTCTTTCCCGCAAACCTCGCAGCCCAAAGCTTTCCACTCCATGCGCAAAACATTGTCCACATCAGTACTGCCTTTTTTTTTCTCATGCGATTGGGCTTAAAACCAGATGCAGCCCAAATAAAATAGGACCACAAACTCATCATTTTACGAGTATGCAGCGTCAATATAGTTGGGCAGTTACAACTTACTTCAATTTATTATTCCTCGTTGTTATGTTTTGATGGTTTAAAATGAGATTTTCGTGCGTTTTATGTTTGTCCTACAAAATATGCTCTGGGCCTTGAAATCCACAAGGTGCACTCTCATTGGTTTCAATTAACCTTAAACATAACTGTAACCCCTTGTCATTGGTTTATCATTTTGTTCCCCCTCTAACTAGACCAAGTAGCTACTTATATAATTACGTACTGACTAATCCTTGTAATCTGCCAAACGTTGTTCATTGTGCTTATTAAATTCAGTTTTTTTCCTGCAAAGGCCACAACCACAAGAGCTAAAAAAAAAAAAAAAAGTAAGCCCTTTGGCCATTATCATCTGAAATTATCAAATGTAAAACAGAAAGTTCCTGAGTATATATATTTCGACTTGATCAGGAAGTCAATTCTGCCAAAAAAACACTGCTATTTCAGTATTTAAACAGCTATCTAATCCAACGGTGTTAACAGACTGGTGCCATTCTGCTACTTGCTCGAGAAGAGTGAGGATGTGGAAGAAGTCGCTGAAGAAGATGGAGAAGAGCAAAGATGGAACTCGATCTGCAATCTCTGGTGAAGAGGGTAGTTGGAAACTGCACTCTTTTTCTTTTCCTCCTCAAGTTCCCCAAGTGTTATAGCAGCTAGAAATCTCTTAACAAACTCTTTACAACACTCTTTGCCTCTGCATATAATCTTTTGATCACTGTCCCCCTTATGGTCACCGCCATCTCCCCCGCCCATTTCCTCACAGCCAACCTTTTCTTTCCCTCCCGTTTCATACATCAAGCTTGAACGGTCAAACTTCAATATGTATGCTTGATTGCAGCCCTCAAAGAGCCGCTCCCCCAACGAGTCAATGATGTAATACGCATCGGCTTCTACTTTCAACACGAAGAAATGATCGTTCCAACTCACAATGTATACACTAGGCTCATTATCTAATTCAGCTTTCCTATTGATCTTCTTCCAAATTTCACCGAACGACATCGCTTGCTTCAAGAACTCAAACTTCTCGGGGCAAAAGAACCCGATAAAAGACTTGTCGGGCAAGACAGAAAGGGGCCTAAGATTAGCTTCTAAGACTGTGTCAAGATCGAAATGTTTGTCGGGGAATGATCTGATGTAGGTTTCATTGTTGCAAAGGTTTCGCCACTCAGAGGAACCTTCAATGATAAGGCTGTCGAATTGGGATGTGGTGGGCATGTCCTGGTGTGAGTGGAGCCAGTGGGCTATGACCGTAGCAAGTGCCGCGCAGGCACTCTCTCCCGAAGCTTGTTCACTCCTTTGGTCGAAGGAAGCAAAGTATACTTTGGTTTTGAGCTTTGTTTGCCCATCTCTGCTCGCCACTTCCTTCACTTCCCAGTTACTTGTTATGCAACTGTCATCTTCAAAATCTAATATTTCTGAAGTACTCAAAACAGCATCTGCTTTCTGCAAGTATATATATATATATATATATATATATATATATATATATATATATATATATATATATGTCCGTGACGAGCATTAGATTACAATGCATATACATATATATATATATATATGGAAAAAGACAATTCATAGGCAAAACTATTTTTAAAAAATTATTTTATGAGAAAATTACGCTTTTTTCTCCTCCAAACTATCGTTGATTTTGGAAAATTTGACCACCAAATGGAATATCGTTTTATATTTGAAACGAGGAAAAAAAACAGAGAAGTAATATACCCGCGGTGCACTTGGGGTCAACGGTTCGCCTTTCCTCTGTCCAGGTCCAAAACTCAACCGCCTTCTCTTCCACGAGAAAAACCCTCTCTTCCGACCCCGGCTTAACTGGGTCTCTGAATTCGGGAACGATTCCAACTCGAGTTCCGGAATCAACGTTGCGTTGCTACCGTAACTGGTGGTGATAGATTCCCTTGAGCCCTCCGAGTCAAACACGGCTGACTCTTCCGAGTCACTGGAACTCACTCTAGGCTTCTGCTTCTTCTGAAATCTACTTGTCAAGTCCTTCACCTTTGCGAATAACAAGTCTTCTTTGACAGACTCAGCCGAGTTTGGACCGATTCTTTGCAAGTAAGGGGAATCTCTGACCTCGACAAAGCTTAGGGATAACTGCACAAAACAACAAAATTAGAATCCAACAACAATAATAATAATAAAAAAAAAGGGCAAGAATGTTGGACCTCGTAGGAAGTTGTTCAAAAGTTACATACCATCTATTATTAAATATCCTTAATCCATGGGTGTGTGCATACCATTAAAACAAAATATGCATTTAAATACAAGCTGGCTTTACATTTATGATCTGTCCAAGAAAAAAAAAAAAAGACAACTGCCTTAATTTACCTAACAAACATGAACCAAAAACAGCCAGCTAGGATACGTGTCCACCAAAATAAATAGCTTGAAAATTACCAAAAGCAAGCATTTTTTCTGTAATTTTATTGGATAAAATTATAAATACAACTTTAATGTCACTAGAGAATAAGTTTATTGGAGGAGTGAAACAGCATTTACCAATAGAGTGGCCTCGATGGCGAAACGACTGTCCTGTAAAGTCATCGGAAGTTTTCTTTTGATGCGAGTCTCCATCTTCGAAGCCATTAATTCCGCCAAGTTCAATGAAACTTTCCCTAGAACCGCCATTTTAGTCCTCGATTCTGCGCCGTCTCTCTACATATATATCACCCCAAATATTGCAACCCTATATATATGTGAGTCCAGACGCATCTCAACTTATAAAATTTGCAAGCAAATATCAAACAGTAATTAATAAGATCTGATGGAGGGCAGATAAAAGCTGAAAGAGAACAGAATTAATTAACTTACATATAAGACGTTAAAAGTGAGATTCCACGGACCAGAAGAACCATCTTTGGAGATCGAGAAATTGCGGACACTCTCAAACTCGTCGTCCCATTCAAGCGGTTCGCATAATTTCCTTAACGATCGGTGCCCGGTATAATTCCTCTGGAACGTCGACATCCGATAAAATGGAGCTAGTACTCCAGCCTTGGGCCCTGATCTCCATTTGATCTCAATCACCACAATCTTATCCCCAATCATATGAGCTGCATCTTCTACCTTTTCTTTACATAAGACTTGGAGCTTCAACTGGCTTACCTTCACCTGCAACTTCTTCATTACCCCAGTTGCCATCCACGGTGGCGACCACTTCATCCTCTGATTTTGCTGTAAAAACTTCCGAAGATACGTAACCGGCCACAAACACGGCCAGGCAGATTTGTTCCGGGAGAGATATAGATAGAGAGAGATACCTTAGTAGAGAACTATATATTAGAGAGATACAGAGAGTTGTTAAATTTGGTCAGCGAAAGATATGTATACTTGGCTAAGGTGCATGGCGGAGGGAAGGATCAAGAAAGAGTCCTGTCCGTGGTACCGTGTGAGCCCACTCACATCCTACGCGGCGCGCCCATCAGATACTATATAGGCCCGCGTGGTTATCTCGTGACTTATGTTTCTTCCTGATGTGAGGTGGCAAATGATCGTTGGCTGAAATGGTGTGGGTTTTGTGTTACGAGAGGGTTGATGACGAGCACTTTCGAGTTAGATTTCGTCAGAAGCGGATATGGGGAGCTGACACGTTAACGCGGACTGCCAATATACCGGGTTTGAGAATACACGTAAATTTAGGGAGGGAGAGATTTTGGTCATTGCCTTCGAAGAAAAGAAACTTTGACATTGCCTGCTTATCAGTTATCGCCATGTGTCAGTCATGACGAGTACTTTCAAGTTTCAATACCAAGTTATAAGTTTGGGCTGGGTTCAGTCGGGGCCTACTCTATTGGATGTGAGTTGTAAAATCCATCAATCAGGCCCACAGATTCTAAAACAGAAGGTCACTTTATCTCTGGGCCCAAACAATACATATGACATACTCTTACGCATGATTCACATCCGGCCCCAAACTCAAAAAGAAGGTGTTAGTCTCTCTCTTTTCTTTTCTTTTCTTTTTTAGGAGGAGATCATGACCGAGACCAATCATATATAATACAATCTCAAAGGCTGCCTTTAAAAGCAGCATCATTCGTTTTGAGTTCGGCCGCTTGTAAGTTGACGTGTAACTGTGTAAGTACATGGTTTAAATGGGATCGCTTCACCAATATATTTATATAGTTGCAGTTGTGAATATATAAGAATTGCACAATCACTTAAAAAAAATGAATAAATATGAAATTTACATAAAAAAAAATTTGTTTAATAGTAGACTATATTCTTTTTCAAAATAACTACACGATAGGCTTGTGCATAAAGGGCTTTGGCCCGCACCGTCCGTAACACCCGATTCGTCCAACCCGAGTAATTACGGGTTCATCGGGTCAAAGTTTAATAACGGGTTTAGAGATGTCGAAACCGAAAACCTCTGTGATTCTCCTCCCCACTGTAAAACCCTACCCACTGTCGCCCTCTTCAGCTTCTCTCCATTTCATTTTAGTCCATTAGTCTTCACGTCGAGCACCACCAATGCCTTGCCACTGGTAATCTCTCTCTCTAGACTAAGTCTATTAGTCCATCAGTCTCTATGAATTGATTTTTACTATATTTCTTGATGATATTTACCATTTGGGAGAATTTCTATTTTTCTTTGGGGCTGATTGCATGCACAAAAATGGGAGAAAATCATCTACCTTTACAAAATAAAAAATTAAGGAAAAAAAGAGAGAAAGAAATGGGTCAGGAAGAATTACCTCTCCCATATGCTCTGGGTTGCTGGGATTGACGAGCAGCACAGCTTCATGGTAGGCCAGGATTTGGGCTCTTCAAGCAGAGGCATGTATCTTTGCCTATCATCTACTTTGGTGCATCTCTGTTGCGAAAAAACTAGCAATAGATAAAAGTGATCCTTGTTTCACCAAGGTCAAAGCTTGGCCAATCCTTCAAATAAATTGTTTTGAAAGATGCAGAGAACGAAGTAGTAGTAGAGGAAACAACCCCATTGAGTTCACGTAGAGGAGCTTTCAGGGATCTTGTAGATGCATCATTTCTAAACGGAGCACTCCATGATAAACTAATATGAAAGACAAAGTTAAAACTTATTCAGCTAAGTAATAAATTAACAACTAGATATCTCCCTCTCTCTTGGCTCATATAGTCTTCCCCATTTAGCTAGCTATTTAGTATAATAATTGGAAATATAGAATATCGTAGATTCAAAGAGAAAGAGGCACATTTATTTAACAAATAATTTGGAAATTTGTGATTGGACTATGACCGCTGGTGAGCTTTTTTTTTTACTGTACTCTGAGTCTCTGACGTTGCTCATGAACGAAAGCAAAATGCAAAGTTTTGAAATTAACGAACTACGCACAATTATTATGCAAAAGTTCAACCATTTTACAATAATATTGCATGCCTTTGTTGAAAATTGGGATGGAAGTTTTAAAGACTACCTAATGCATATTTTATGTGCAAGTTGTTTTTGTTTTCTTTGTTGCAAAGATGCCCACTTTCGAAAGTAGGTGTAAAAATGTGGTGCATTTCTTCAGGACAATACAAATATTAGTTGAAAATCCCATGCTCAGCCTCTTTCAGTGCTAACCACAATGACCTCGACCCTTCCATTTATCTAATTACAGTACTACTCTGATAGTCAAAAATATAATTTCCAGATTTCAACTGACTGACCTAAGATGGTACTACTTTAATTTATCTTTTCGAGTAACGTTAGATATAAGTCTTAAATAGATAAATTTCATACAAATTTTTTGTAAAACAATGAGTCTGACTAATAAATAATAATTTTTTTTATACTTTTTTAAAATGAGATCTACCTTTTTATACTTTTTTTAACGTAATCTTAATTTCATATACATGCTCATGCGTGCATTAATTCCTTCCCACATTTTATTCTTAGATATTTTAATTCCTTGTCGTTTCACTATAATTACTACGGGAGACAATTAGGATCGATCGTAGGTGGAGTCGATTTGCGTACGTGACTAAAGTATGTATTATATATAGATCAAATGATATTAATATTTATTTTTGTTTCCTATTTTCAAAGTCATCGAGAAAAAAAATAATTATAAAAGTGATTGTTTCATTGCCGATCGAGGTCTGTAAACGTAGGTAGACATACATTTGGTCCGAGTCATTAATTAAATAGAATAAAATATGGCAGTAGGTTCATGTACGTGTATCATGCAGCACTAGGGCATACGTGGTGCAATCTATGAGCCATGACGACATGATCATCATGACTGCAACCCCAGCTGGCTGCTTACCACGTACATTTGCCTTTTATTTACTAGGCAGATCGAAGAAGGCTAGCTAGGTACGTAAACGAAGGTTGCATTGCAAAATAACGTTTAATTTCTAAACCCCGGGAAAAAAAAATAATCCAATAATTCATTTTATATATATATATATATATCATATAAATATAAACCGGTTAGATCATTAATATTCTCTCTTTGTCATGTGGCTCATTGACAAATTTATGTTTTATACTAGTAATTAATTAATATATCATGATCATGAACAACCATATTGATTTCATGTGAGTCAGTACTACTCGCAAGAAAATTTATTTATTTTTTTAATTTTTATATTTTCTTACCATTTTAATTCATTGAAATTAATGTAATTCATCAATATCTTAGTAATTATTAATATTATTATTTATTTTCGTAATTAAAAGTTAACAATAATTAAGATAAATATCCTATATTATATGTACCGTACTAGCTAGCTATATATTTAATTTGCATGAACTGGCATCTGCTTGTACCATTATGAACTTTGGACACCAAAAAGTCACATTAAATCAATAAAAACATTTTAGAATAATTATTACGTAAAATGGTTTAAGAACTTTCAATGATGTGATCTGTCAAATCATCCACAGAAGCCGGCATAGATCAATCTTCTGTACAAATTACAGCAGCTCCTAACTCTAAGAACTCTTATAATGCTGATGGATAATATATTATTGGTGGCTGGGCAGGCATACTTGTTATAATGCGAGCATGATGGGTGTACATTAAATAGGCTTCCTGTGTAAATAGAAACATGTTTTAATTTTTTTAATAGAAATGAGTTTTAAGCATGAATCAGGATGTATAATATCTTCCGATCCACTTCAAGATCGAGTTGATCTATAATATCTTCCCTGGATACATGAATGATGATCCCATTCCTTTAATTAATGCTGTTAATTTAGCCTCCATTTGGCCTCTTTCTATTTGCTTTAATTTTTATAACCCGTGCCCTCGTTTATTTTTATAGATGTAATAAGTTAAGATAAAAATTAAAAGTTAAATAAAATATTGTTAAAATATATTTTTTTAGTATTATTTTTATTTTAAAATTTAAAAAAGTTGAGTTGCTTATTTTATTTTATATGAGAATTTAAAAAAATTATAATGATTAGATAAGATGAGATGAAAAGTTTTATAAAAATGAACGAAGCCTTAATCAGATCATGATCACAAATTTACGATACTAAAGAAAGCCACATCCTGCATGTCACGCTACAAATTAAGAAAAATGGAATTATATATAGCTAGGTTGAATACACAATTAATAGCCTCACACACAGTAGATATATTGAAGGAATCCTGCAACGAACCATGTTATTGCAGGTTCATACAGCAAGCGTGTATTTGTCATTCGCATGATATCAACAGCTAGCTAGCGTGATGGATCCAATCGGTCATGGCCTGCATGCAAGTTGATTGACTTTGTTCAAGATGAGGCCAAAAACTAAAAATAAATAAATAAAAACATTTCAGAATTGAGATTATTTTGAAATTAGTAGGTGGAATGGGAATTAGTGAGGGGATTTCACTTTTCTTTCCAACTATATATATATATATTGACATATTAAATTATGAAAATGTGTGATATTATGGATAGTAAATATTATTCACCACCCTGGCTGGCTGGCTGTGACGTAGTTGGTTCCAAAAATTTCCAACCCTTCCCTAACTTTCTTCCTACTTGTATTTAATTAATCCCAATTTATTAGTTTATAGCATAATTTGTTTGGAAAGATGATCGATTCACATATATAGTCAAACAAACAACCGTTATAATACCAATATTTCAATAATTATCTCACTCCATTTTCTTAGTTAAAATATGATATATGCTTTGAAGATATAAGGGGTTTCATAATTTTATAGTTTTATAAGATTAAAAACTAATTATATACCGCAAATTGCAATAAAAAGGAAAATAAATTCATTCTGCTGGGGAGAAAATCACGTCGGAAAATTATTTCCTAGACTCTTACTGTACTGCCTTTATAATTCGGGTCCAATCTCAGATCTCCAAACCTTTGTGACAGAAGCAGAAACAGATGTAACTTCCTGAGAGATCCATGTCCGCAAATTCATTTCTTTCTTTCAATCTCACCAACGTAATGGGGTGAGAACTGAGGACTCCTCCGTCTGGTATATACTTGAAGTCTTTCGTTGTTTGTGTCCCATCTTTTATCCACTTCTTGTTGTGTGTTTGATACTTCTTTTGACATTATTTTCTGTGCTTTCTGCAACATGCTCTCTCGTGCCATGGCCAAATGAGTCAAGTCACTGGCATCTATTAACTGTGATTTTTCCCTTCCTCTCCCAGCCTTTAATTCAACTGGTTGGTTGGTTTTCTTTTAATTTATGGCCAAGTGAAAAGCACCCCCATTAGGTGCCAGAATCTATTCTTCTCCTAGCCTTGACTTCGAATGGGCGGTTCTCTTTTCAATGGAAAAATATTTGCATCTGCTTAAAATAAAAAATATGTGAAGTGTGCGCAGGCTGTAGGCAGATGTATATCAAATCTCCTTTTCAATTAATGGCCAACTGAACAGCACCTATTCATTCTCACTATCAGAGCCCTTTCTTTTCTGGCCTTTTGATGCTAAAAGACACAACTTTTCTGTAATTGTAGTGCTTGAGCTGACGTGTTTCCTGTTTTGTTTTTTCAATTTTATGACTTTGGAGCTTTTCAAGCCGTGTAGTCAAAGTTAGGATCAAAGAGATCTGGGTAGATAGAAAAGTCGAAGAGACTTTGAGATAATTGTGAACATATCCATCCACATATTGTCTGTTTTCACCTGTATTTAGTTTTGGGGGTTTCGGTTTGGTTATATCTTCATCTGTAAACGGTAGAAGGGCGATGTTGCTCTTTTTAAATCCTCCTTCCCCTCTTTCTCCCTCTGCTTTCAATACTTCATTGTTTTCATTGTTCTATTCTTCTCCCTAGACTTTCCATTTTCCCACGTTTGGGTGAATGGAATATTAAGTTCTTACAGTAGGCCATGGACACATGGAGTTTCTTTCGTTTCAAGGGCTTTGTGTGGTTTTCTGTTGTCCTTCTGTCCGAAAAATGTTTTGCTAGCATTCAAAGTATTGGAAAAATTCAGCCTGGGTTTCAAGCGTCTCAGATGAGATATATTGATAATGGTGGGAAATTTCTTTTATCGAACAACAGTCAATTTTCTTTTGGCTTCCACCCAACCTCAGATGTCACATTATTTCTACTAGTAATCATTCACATGCAGAGTTCAAGAGTAGTCTGGTCTGCCGATAGAGATTCCCCAGTTGCAAATTCTGATAATTTTGTGTTCGATGAAAAGGGGAGTGTGTTCTTGCGAAAAGGAGACAGTGTGGTTTGGTCAGTAGAAACTGGTGACAGAGGAGTTTCTGCAATGGAATTGCAAGACTCGGGGAATTTAATTTTGCTTGGGAATGAAAGTACAGTAATTTGGCAGAGTTTTAGTCATCCCACGGATACCCTATTATCGAACCAAGATTTTGTTGAAGGACTTAAACTTGTAAGCAATCCTAACTCCAAGAACTTGACTTATATTCTTGAGATCAAGTCAGGCGACATGATACTTTCTGCTGGTTATCAAACTCTCCAGCCTTACTGGTCTATGGGAAAGGACAGCAGAAAGATTGACAATAAAGATGGTGGCTTGGTCGCTGTTGCATCTCTCAATGCTAGTTCATGGAGGTTCTATGATAAAAACAGAGTCCTATTGTGGCAATTTATTATTTCGGGCAACACAGACTCAAATGTCACTTGGATTGCAGTCTTAGGAGATGATGGCTTTATCTCTTTCTACGATCTCCAAGATGGGCCATCAAATGGTGCTTCACCAACAAAAATACCAAGCGACCTTTGCAGCACCCCGGAACCTTGTGATGCGTACTATATATGTTCCAGTGACAACAAGTGCCAATGCCCTTCAGTTCTTCCCTCCCGTTCTTGCAACAGTGGGATTGTCTCTCCGTGTGATCCCTCCAAGGGTTCTACGGAGCTTGTAAATGCTGGGGCTGGGCTCAACTACTTTGCACTTGGGTTCCTTCCACCTTCTTCTAAATCTGATTTTAATGGTTGCAAAGCCTCCTGTGATGGTAACTGCTCATGCCTTGCTTTGTTCTTCCAGAACAGCACAGGAGATTGCTATCTGTTTGACAGGATAGGTAGCTTCCAAAACTCTAATAAGGGCTCTGACTTCGTTTCATACATTAAGGTCTTGAGTGATGGAGACCGTGGCGTAAATACTGGAGGAGATGGTAGCAGCCAAAAGCGCTTTCCATATGTTGTTGTTGTAGTAATTTCAGTTATTATTGTCGTTGTTGGTCTGCTTATTGTGGGATTTCGATACTACAGAAGAAGTAAAAAATTGCCCGACTCTCCTCATGGGACTTCTGAAGAGGATAATTTCTTGGAGGGCTTGTCCGGGATGCCAATCCGTTTTACTTACAGAGATCTTCAAACTGCAACTGATAACTTCTCTGTGAAGCTTGGGCAAGGAGGCTTTGGCTCAGTTTACCGAGGGGTTCTTCCTGATGGGACTCGACTGGCTGTGAAGAAGTTAGAAGGAATTGGACAAGGAAAGAAGGAGTTTCGAGCAGAAGTTAGCATCATTGGAAGCATCCATCATCTCCATTTGGTCAGGATTAAAGGCTTCTGTGCTGAAGGAACACATCGGCTTCTTGTTTATGAGTACATGGCAAATGGATCTTTAGATAAATGGATTTTCAGGAAAAATAAGGATGAGTTCCTGTTGGATTGGGAAACTAGATTCAATATTGCATTGGGAACAGCAAAAGGACTAGCTTACCTACATGAAGATTGCGAGTCCAAGATTGTCCACTGTGATATAAAACCTGAAAATGTGCTTCTTGATGATAAGTACCTCGCCAAAGTCTCAGATTTTGGTTTAGCTAAGCTAATGAATCGAGAACAAAGCCATGTTTTCACAACCCTGAGGGGCACCAGGGGGTACCTTGCACCGGAGTGGATCACAAACTATGCAATATCAGAGAAGAGTGATGTCTATAGCTATGGGATGGTGTTGTTAGAGATAATTGGGGGAAGAAAAAACTTTGATCCAACTGAAACTTCAGAGAAATCCCATTTCCCATCCTATGCTTTTAAGATGTTGGAAGAAGGGAAACTAAAAGGCATCCTCGACTCAAGGCTAAGTACAGATGTAAATGAGAAAGTTTTTGCTGCTATCAAGGTTGCATTGTGGTGCATACAGGAAGATATGCATCTAAGACCATCAATGACCAAAGTAGTCCAAATGCTTGAAGGTCTCTGTGCTGTTCCTCAGCCTCCAAGTTGCTCTCCGCGGGGTTTCTTTAAATCAATCAGTGAGGAAGGCACGTCCTCCGGACCATCGGACGGCAACGGCAATGCCGATCTTTCTGCAGTGCAGCTTTCTGGCCCAAGATAACAGTAACTGAAGATATCATGGTTGAGTTTGTCATGGCTTAGTTTCCACATTAACGTTCCTGTATATTTGTGAGAATACTCTAATTTTGTCATACTAGCCATTGCTTGCACTTTCTCACTCGTTCAAGCGCTTCTGCTTGTAAATAGAGAAGGATGATTATGACTAAAATAATGCAAATTCCAGGAATGTTATTCCATTTCATGAATTGAAGTGAATATAAGACGTTATGTCAAGCTGTCAATTCCACCATCCACAGAGCAAAACAGACCGAAAAGAATCCACCGAAGATGCATCTGTTATGTATACTGAGCTTTTAGCCACAAACCCTAGTTTTGGCCTGGTTTGGATAGTAAAGTATTCTCAAATTATCTTATCTCATTTTAATATTTAAACACTTCAAATATAAATTCTTTTTAATTTTAATTTTAAAATTTTTCATATAATTATTACTTAATTATTATAAATTTTCTAAACTTTTAAATAAAATAAAAATAAAAATAATTTTAGCAAATTATATTATAATAATATTTTTAATTCTATAATATTTTTTTTCATTTCTTTAAATTCCGTAAAACATATTAATTCTAATATTTTACTATTATTTATAAATTATTTTAATATTATTCACATATTATAGCTCAATTCCCAAATCTCGGTGGCCAAAATCCGCGTGGCACTGAATTTCGCTGAACTACACCAATCCACGCTACTCGCTCCCTCAACCTTAGCCTAAGCAGAACCCCATCCAATCACCGCCATCGCCACGACCTTTCCAAAGTGCAGGGAGAGGAGACTAGCAATGATTCATTCTCATCTGTCCGTTAGAGATCGTATCCTAATGACGCCCTTAACACCTCTCTTCGACTTCAACCTCTCTACCCTTTGCTCCGCCTCTTCTTCCTACTCTCGCTCCTCCCAATTCAAATTCAATTCTCCCTCTGTATCACAACGTTCCCTGCTCACAACGGTCGAATCCCGCGCCAGTACGCCTAGAGCTTCCACTCGCAACGCCATTGCCACCAATAATAATGACTCCGGCTCCGGCAAGCCTTTTTTGTTTTCCTTTACTTGATGAAAGTAAACTCTTTTCTTTTGTCCTAAACTACGACATCTTGATTTTTTCCCTTTATTGCTTTATATTACAGCTCGAAATCGCTTTTGTGTTTCAAGTAGAAGGAGAGCGCTTGCATTTGTAGCAACACTACCGACTATTCTTCTTTTGAATGAACCATCGTTGGAGGGATTTGTCGCTAAGGCGGATGGGTTAGTGGAACTTGGAATTCCCCACTTTCATTCTTTTATTTACGTGTTATTGGGTTCTATCATACGTTCGAATTTATGAGTTTGTCGGGTGGAGAGAGTAGTTAAACTGCCTAATAATATGTTATAGAATCGTGTTAGTATGTTTCTCTCTGACGAGATTCTGTTTTCGTTTTTGTTTTTCTCGATGCTCTCCATATACATTGAAGCCTGGCTACAAGTGAATATCTGCTCATGAAGGAAGAGGTGAGGAAGGTTTTGTCTAAGGGAAATGCCGCTGGTGTACTTCGTCTAGTTTTTCATGACGCGGGAACCTTTGATATGGATGACAATTCAGGTATTAATTTCGAGAAAATGATCTTGGTAAATTGCCTTCTAGAGTGATAATATAATGTGCATGATGCTTACTAGGAGAATACCTTATGCTTCTTTCTGTTTTTTTAGTGTAAATTTTACCTATCTGATTGTCTTCAAATAAATTATGAGTCTGAATTGTAATTAGTCACCGGATATATATCCTGACGGGTAGGAATCATGTTATAACTGCCGTGAGATGGCAGCAAAGAGAAGTTTCTTGGGTAAATTGGTTTTCAATTATGGGGAAAAGAATTAGATGCTTTAATGATTCAAAGTAGGTTTCTGGAAAAGATTGAATCTGAATGCCTGATTGATTTTCCTTATTTTATTTCCGGCAAGGGAAATCGGGGCTGTTTGGTGTGTTTAATGGAGGCTGAGGTCTAAGGTTTGTGAACGGTATAAAGAATGGGCTATGGTTTTTATTTTCATTAATCTGTCAACAATGAGCGACTTGTGATACTCACGCTGTCACGCATATGTCCAAATGTATCTGTGGTGCCTTTAATTTTGATATCAAGAATGTGGCATTCATGATAGGTACCTGGCTAAACCCATACGCTATTAACAGAAGAAATATTTCCAAATACTACGTGCCATCTATAGCAGAGCTTTCAGCTTTTTATATTCAAAATTCATCTCTTTCACCTTAATGTTCATGTTCATAACTGGAACATGCTGCAAATACCAGTTAGTGTTTGAATTTCAGTTGGATTGATAACAGAAAAGACCTCTGAGAGACTAATTTCTAGTATGTGTAAGGCTCTGTTGAGTTGAGTTAAATTCTGCTCTGTTAGCTGATACCAATATAAAAGAAAATTACTGATTTTATTATTTATGTAGTCTTATCTACATTTACCATGTATTCTTATTATAACTGCAGGTGGCATGAATGGTTCCATTGTGTATGAACTTGATAGACCAGAAAATGTGGGTCTTAAAAACCCTGTGAAGGCATGCTCTCTCTCTCTCTCTCTCACACACACACACACACACACACTCACACTCACACATGCCTTCTACTATCTTTCGCAACTTTTTTACTTATAAGCAGTCATATATTGCACACATGTATGTATCTATACACATCCTCTTTTTCATTTTCCATGTGAAATTTATTTCTCGTGAGTTTCTTGAATGCAAACATAAATCCTCACCGGATGACTCAGATGGTTTCTGACCAGCTAACACCCAGCATATGAATATTCTTTAGATTCTAGATAAAGCAAAGACTGAAGTGGATGCGATACGTTCAGGTTGTTGTCGGAGATGCTACTACTTAAAGGTTTCATTATTAACAGAATATTGTGGTGTCTGCTAACATGTTTTGGATTTTTCAATTATTAGCATCATGGGCGGACATGATTGCTGTGGCAGGAGCTGAAGCAGTTTCGGTATGTGGAGGTCCAACAATTCCAGTACCGTTAGGCAGACTAGATTCAATGTAAGAGGCTAACTTTTTCACCTTAATATATATGACATAGCAGAAAGCTGAAATCAAGTCCACTCAATATCTCAAGATGCTTCAGGAAATTACTCAGGCTCCTTTTTTAAATGAGTATTTGAGTTGTTTAACACATATGACTACTTCTTATATTGAAGAATCATAAATTTTAATTTTTTCAGCATTTAATAAATTCGGCAGTATCTATTTATGGACGAATTGCCCATAATTTTACTTGTTACTTGTTCTTGCTAGGGAGCCTGATCCAGAAGGGAAACTTCCTCAAGAATCTCTGGATGCTCCTAGTTTGAAGCAGTGCTTTCAAAGAAAAGGCTTAACGTAAGTTTATATATAGGCCTAACTTCATTGATGTTTTAGTTGGGGCAACCTGACTATTGATTTTTTGTGCAGAACACAAGATCTTGTTGCTCTGTCTGGAGCCCATACTGTTGGAGGTAAAGGTTTTGGAAATCCAACTGTTTTTGACAATGCATACTTTAAAATTCTTCTTCAGAAGCCATGGAAGTCTTCAGGTAGATAACTGAGATAATATTCGTTTTGTTCTAATAACCGTTGGCTTTTCCTCTTGGCCTGAGATATTTGTGTACTAATTCTTTCTTTTGTTTTTTTAAACCCTGACATATGCTTCATTATTAGCCTTAAGCTGCTGGCTAACATCCAGCCTTTGTAAATGATTAAGATTACTGCATGTTACATTAGGTATGAGTGAAAGAGAGGAGTCAGATGGGGGTTGTTTTATTCGCTATTTTGCCTTTAACAATCTGTATACATGCAGAACCTCAATGTCAGCAATTTTCTTGTCATCATTTTCTCTAATTATTCATCTATTGAATCTGTTCTTTTGCATCTAGGTGGCATGATTGGGCTTCCTTCGGATCGTGCACTTGCCGACGATGATGAGTGCTTAAGGTTCTGTCTTTCAAAAACCTTTTGAGCTTCCCTTGTGACCCGCACTGTTTCACAGTTTCCCTATTTTGCTGAGCACTCAAGAGCTATAGTAGGATATGTGCGTGTTCCACAAAATGTTATAAATATGGTCAGGGGCATGAAATATAAAATAGATGCATGCTGACAACTAGGTATGGTGCAAAACGATAGCAAACAATGCAAGTAAATCTATGAACTGTAGATATCCATGCATATGTTTTTTATAATTAGAAAGTACTTCCACCTCACTTTGGTTTGAAATCCTAGGTTGTCGAAATTGGTTGGACAATTTTAATATGTTTTTTTTTTCTTGGTGCAATATCTTCTTCTTTATTTTTTTGGTACTTAACTAAAGGGAAACATCTTTAAATCCGCAGATGGATCACAAAGTATGCTGAAAGTGAGAATATGTTCTTTGAAGATTTTAAAAACGCTTATATCAAACTGGTGAATTCTGGTGCAAAGTGGAAGAATTCGTGATATTGTTGTCTTTTTAATCAGATTACAGGCGTATTTACAGAAATTGTGTGCAGGGAGGGAACAGGTACTTCAATGTGGTTAAAAGTAGTGATGTAGCAGGAGGGGGTGTTGTAATTTTTGAAGGAATTAAATTCAATTTTGAATGCTCTGTTTTTGGCTGGTTGGTAAAGTTGCATTAACTTGCTGGCTTGTTCAGCTTAAGGGCTGGTATGATTACACAAAACTAAACTATCTTATCTCATCTCATCTAATTATTATAATTTTTTCAAACTCTAAAACAAGATATTATAAACAATTTAATTTTTTTTTAATTTTAAAATAAAAATTATATTATAATAATATTTTATTTAATTTTTAATAAAATATTTTATTTTATCTAAATTGCATAATGTCCGAGGTAGTTGTTGGATCATGTGCTACGTTTTGCTGTTCTTAAAAGTTACATTTGTCTTGAACTAATTGGCACATGCACTCAAAACAGGGAGAACTATAATAATTGGCTCTTGTTGTCCCGTTGTGTTGAAGGTGAGCGGGACCAATCCTACTCGACAGGGTAATATCGTAAAACTACATTTTTAGAAAAATACAAAATAAAAAGTGGCTAATGATTGTAAAGCCAGGTAAATGAATGTGTATATTTCAACAGAAAGCATGGCCATTTTTCTCCACCATAATAGATTATATTTCTTTGCCAGATGAACGATATATATGATAATTATTTTGGAGATTTTATATGATTAAGGCCTCGTTTGGTTATACAGATGAAATGGGATGAAATGAAAATTAAACAAAATATTATTAGAATATAATTTTTATTTTGAGATTTGAAAAAATTAGATTATTTGTTGTACTTTGTGTGGGAGTTTGAGAGAGTTTTAATGATTAGATGAGATGATTTGTGTAGCCAAACATGCCTAACTTTCTCGTTTGCATTGGGAAGTGATCTCAACTCATTTCATATTATAACTTTCTCAAATTTTCACACAAAATATAATAAACAATTTCAACTTTTTTAAATCTCAAAACAATAATAATATTAAAAAATGATAGTCTAATAATATTTTATTCAACTCATTTAAAACTATCTCATATAATCTCTTAATCCAAACGGAGCCGCTTATAAAGATGATTATTATTTTTTAAATATGATATAAAATTATAAAATAGTAGTTTTATTATGGTTTACCTTTTTTCCAAACATAATTTCAAAGAGAGATGTTATTTTCTATCATAAATTTTATTATTTCTAATTATTGGTATGACAGTTATACTTATTATCTAAATGGACAGTTATATTAAAAATAGAAAAATATCATTTATCACTTTCTAAACTTCATATCTTAAATTAAATTCTGAACAATAATTAATTTGCATTCTTAGAACACAGCCTTTGTTAGATTAGGGCATTAAATTGGACAGATGAGTCCCTTTTACGATCGAACACAAAAGGCCGTACTGATCCATCGAGAGGTTGCATTCACCCCAATGGATAAGGATTCTCACTCATCAACAATTAATTAATTAGCACAGATTAATTGAGGCGATCGAAGGTGCATGATTTAAGAAGTTGTCCAATCACACGAAAAATATATCTTAGCCGCATCAACCCATGTAAATTGATTTAATTAAAACTGTCGTAAGCTTTCGTTTCTTTTTAAGTTCCTATGATCTGTATCCTGGAATCGAAAACAACATGAAGAAAAATCCTCTGGGAAAAAGTAGGAATTGATGGCAACGGATCGATGCAAAATACTGAAAAGTATCCATCATCTTTCAATTTCAACTGCTCCTATCCGATTCAGACCAGGAACCCAATATCCTTCGAATAAATGCATGCCCACAAGATTCTGAAGCACAAGATGAGAGTTCATTTTATTGGTGGCTTTTCAGCCATTTTTGGCTCTGGTTCACACCTTCATCTGATTATGAAATGAAAGTTCATTAGAGCTAATCCTTGAGCTACCATACAGAAATGAATGAAAAGTACTCGAGAGCATTAAATTAAGGAGGACCCTCCAATACGATAAGGAATATCGATCAGTAGAAAACAACGAGTATACGTCCAAATATGCCTGTACGACGTGGGTCATGAAGCCTAAAAAAGCTCAACTACTTCAATGTCTTAACCTTTGGCTTTGATCCAACTTAATTAATTCTGAACCAACCACAAAAAGAGTACCAAAAGATCACAAAATAAAAGAAAATTTTTCATAGTTATTCTAGTTTTAGGAACAGTTGATCACCATTTTCGCACATGAGAATCCTGCATGCATGGGAACAGCAAAAATTTCTTCACAAATAGATTAAATTTTCCTGGTATCATCTCCTTTTGTAGCCAAAATTATATATATATATATATATATATATATATATATATATAAAAGGAATCTCACGAGGATCATATATAATATTCCCCTTAGACATTGATCTCCATCCTTGTCTATCATTTAACAGTACATGACACAAGCCAACGATTCCTTATCCTTCCACTTTTTCTTTTTGGAAGATCTGTTAATTTCTCTCTTGACGTTAATATATTAATGGGTACGTACGTACCTTCAGCCAATGCTTCTACATGCATATGAACGAGGGTTGATATTAATTATATATTATGGGTAATAATATTCCTCTATTATTAAAAAAAAATAAACATAATTTTATGTATCGGCTCACATGCAAAGAAGTTTATTTATAGTATTTTAATTGCAAATAATTTTATTTTATGTTAAATGCTTAGATGATCACCCGGACATTATGGAGATCTAGCGTGAGCTTAGGTACTAAAGACAATATGCAGGAGAAGAGAATGTCATGGGCAGGCTACCCCAGCAAATTAGCACCTCATGATCAGGAGATCATGATCAAGTACTACTACTTTTGCAGCCTATCGAGTGAATTCTTTAAAAGTTGGCAAAAGTTTCGTTTGTTTTCACATTTCGTTTTAATTCCTTTCATCCCATCTCATCATTACAATTTTTTTAAATTCTCACATAAAATAAAATAAATAATTCAACATTTTCAAATTTCAAAATAAAAATAATATTAAAAAAATATATTCTAACAATATTTTATTTAACTTTTAACTTTAATCTCAACTTATCTAATTTCATATGTAAAAATAAACGAGGTTAATTTCTTCTTAGTTTTTGAGAGCTAGCGACTAATACTATTGTCTGGCTGGCCAGGAAAATATTTCCAACCCCCCGCGGGTCTCTTTCATTCGTATAAGAACAAAAGATCAGAATTATTCTCTCGTCTAAGCTGCTGTCATTAGGATTAAAAAAAATTAAAAAGTGCTATATTTATAAATTAAAAAAAAAAACCACATGCAGAACACTAATTCATTGAATAAGTCCATACATGTAATTAATAAAAACCATACCTACTTCTTAACATCAAACTTATTTCTCTAATCATAAAATTTAACGTAGGATTAACTGGAAAAAAAAACGTAGCTAGCTAGCATTGACGAGACAGACCCCAAACAAGCATGCATGCCCTATGATTTAGTGGCCCCCGACCTCCAAACATGCCACGTGTTGGAAGCCAATCGAATCGAGAACGACCCACTTCGCACCTGCAAATGCTAGGAAATGTTGCGGAGACTAACCGAGGGGAACGTGGATTTGTCAGCCCCCATGCATGCACCTTTAATTGCTTTCCCTATGCCTCCTCATACTCGTTATCCTTTCCGGGATCAAGTGACCTAGCTAGCTACTGGAATATCATGAAATAAATAAATGCACATATATGCTTAGAATTTCTAGTCTAAAAAAAAATTAAAGCTACGTTAAGAAAAACAAATAATGACATTTATTAATTAACAAGGCATATATGCAGATTTCTTAATTAATTATGGTTATTTTTCTTCATCATCAGCCTGATCTAGCTCTTTTACATTTTTTAAATTGTCATGATTATAATTGATTTGTGCATATATAACTATTGCTCAATAATATTTATCAAAAACCGTATTAATTATTATTTTGTAATTACCAATTGGCTTTTGAAGCATTAATAATATTTACATATATCTTGTACGCATGAGTACTGTTATATATATCTATATATATATATATATATATATATATAGCAAGCTGGTTGCTTACGTTCTCTTGAGCAAAGCAATTCGTATGGTTAGACTGATCAAAACTGTCCGACATGATTTAGTTGGAAGTATATTTTTTTCAAAGAAACATGATATAATTGGACGTATATTGAAAGTGAAGAGAAGAGAAACACAACCACGGTTGGGGGCTTATAAATTTAGGATGACGTTACATGCATGAGTACAGACGTTAATGCCAATCAGGGAAAAAAAAAGGAAGAAAAAATTAAATCATATAAATACATGATATATACACATATATTGGGGTCAAAGTTGTACTGAACAAATTGAATAAATTGTAGGTCCGACTTGGTTTGCCTACCGATTATTTTCCCTTTGTCAAATTCCTAACTGCCCGGCCAATTAAGTATAGGCAGGCCAGCCATATATAATTGTTCTGTGTCGGAGTTTGTACGTATATCATGTTAATTGGCTCCATTTTATCACCGTTGGCAATATCAATAAGATTTCACCGTCGACGGAATATGCAGATTCTGGTATATATATATATACATATGATGTATTTTGGTCGATCGGACATTCGACGTACTCATGCTGTATTTATCATATATATCTTTAAATTCGAACTTTATATATCCGCAACCTAGAATTTTAATTAGGATCTCAACCCAACTGGTCTATGATATTTGACATGCGGTCTTTTCTAATATCATGTTTCAAAAAAATGCAAAAATACGTACGTACATGTATTCCAAATGCATGCAACATAACTGCACGAGTACGTACGGTGGGTTTAACCACTTCAAAATGATCATTTTGGTTTCCGGTCGGAGATGATGAATTAAAGAGCGGCTTTCACCGAATTAAAGACCGATCGAGGAAGTACTTGGCTTGTGAGTGCGTAAGGGCCGGAGCTGGTTCAATTTTATGGATGCCTGGACTTACCCTTACAGTAAACAATAAATGCATGCTTCGTATAATGTCGCGGGCGCTGGGGACGGGTTTCAGTTAGTAGGGTTGAAAACGGACCCTATTGGACCGAAACCGCACCGCGTGTTTTTCAGGGAAGATACCGACCAAAACTGCTGATGAAGGGGGATAAAATCTGCCAGCGTAGTTTCGGCCATTTACCATCGGTTAATTGGTGTTCCCGTCGATCGGTTTACACTTTAAACTAACGCAACAAACAATTCTACAACAAAATCATTACAAAAATGTTAGGAATCCAAAATACCAACCGAGAAAACTCAAAGCAATACTCCTCCGGAACTGAGGCATAACAAAAAGCTAGAAAAATTAAAAGAACCCCATTAACAAATATCACAAAGTTCACAACAAAATCATTCCAATAACCCCATCAACAAATCTCAAACGACTCGGAGAGAAGAGAGCTTGAAACGATGCAAATGGATGGAGAGAGGGAGGGACAGCAACCGAAGAAGAATTCCATCAACAAATCTTAAATGGATTGATGGCATGGGAGGGAGAGAGAGAGATTGATATGAACTCGTGGGAATGGAATCCCTTGAACCCACAATTAATTTGAAAACTCACCTTAGTTCCCATCAGAGAGAGAGATGAGAGAACCAGAGAGAGAAAACAACATAGATAAAGTAAGGGTAAATGGGGACTCAAGAGGTTTGGTGTATTAAATCAAATGGCGTTATTTCATATATATATATATATATATATTTTCAAAACCATGAGTACAAAATGAAGCTGTTTAAATTACTAAAGTGAAACAACGTCGTTTTATTCGAGATATATATAAAAATATATATATTATATCAACCGGTTTGACAGTTTGAAATTAGTTCAGACCGGGAGCGAACTGGCTGATATAATATTTTTGAATTTTCTACCACTAGCCAACTGATTCTTCACTAGTTTCGGACTCTGGCAACCGGTTCCCATTGGCGACGGTCGGTCCCGTTGATTCCTATACATCCCCATCAGTTAGCATTGAATGGTAACCCGGAAAACATGGTGTTTTTTCGCACTCCTTGGCAAACCCGACACATATGGCTTAATTGGTCGGTTTGTCACGACCTGCTCACTCTCCTACATACTCTGCCCTAATTATATATATATATATATATATGCTCAAACACAAGTTTATTAGATTACGATGAGTGATAAATATTACAATCCACTTTTATATCTTTTACTATCTTTTTATATAAATTAAAACTTAATTTAGAGAATCTAATTTTAAAAATTAAAAACCGTAACAACTTTTATTCTTTTAGTAAGTACACCCAAGATTGAATTGGTACGGTACAATTCAATCTTGGTAGGCATATGATTAATTGTAATACTTTATTTTTAAATTTTATCAATTTTAATCATACTTAACGTTATTTTATAAATCAAAATGAGAAATATCACTTTGTATAGATAGTTGTAATATATTTGGATTATTCTCGCGCGAGCTACTCTTAATTATGATCATGCAGTAAATGGCAATGCCAAACTTGGATTAGGTAATTTTCTAAGGGGGCTTTTGCAATACATGCTGAGGGATGGTTATTGGAAGAACAGTAGTTAATAACTTTTTTTTTTTTTGAAAATAAAAACTTAATTAATATGGTTAAAAAAATTCGTAACTGATCCAAGAAAAAAAAAATTTATTCGGTTTTATCGAATATAGAAACAGTAAAGGAGGCAGCAATGCGTATTTACAAAGCAAAATGCTTTGTCTCACAAGACTTTCTCCGGATATGCTCGGTGTTATCGTTTGAATTTTTTAATTTTAATTTTAATTTTTCTTTTTATTTAGTGATTGATAAAGTATTTTTTAATAATATTATATTTTTTAATTTTTTTTAAAAAATTTTAAAAGTGTAAGAAACTATATTAAAAAAGCCAAAAAAAATAAAGACTAATTAAGTCTAACAGTAGCTCTAGTGGAAGTTGGAAGCGGTGCACCGTACTTAATTTAATGATTAAGTAAATATTTTTTAATAATATTATATTTTTTTAAATATAAATATTATTAAAAAAATATAGGAAAAAATGAATTAAAAAAAGACGAATTTAGAGCAAAATTGGTGGCTGTATTGCCAGTTGCCACCCATTTACAAAACCGTATAACCTGCGGTATTTCCTCGGAAAACCGTATAACCGTAAATACAAGCACCAAACCGTCTTCGACAATCGCACACGCTGTCCCTACAAACCGAAGTATTTCTCTCTCCTGGAAATGGGTTTGAAACTCGACGGCCTCTGATATAAAGTACGCCTCTAACCTTCAATTCCTCTATACCTTTGGCTTTCAATACTATTAAAAAAAAAGAAGTTAAAAGTAAAAAAGAGAAAGGAAATTACCAAAAGTTTCAAATTTTGAATCGGACAGATCCTTTCTTAGGGTTCGGTTCTTCGATCCATTGTCGCCATCTTCATTATCATCTTCTCTTCTCTCTCTCTATCTATCTTCTGTGTGTATGTGATGTGTGTGGTGTGCTGCATAGATCTTTCAAAGCGTTCAAGTAAATCTCCGTGATTAAATCAAAGCTAATTCCCCTTTAATGGAGATTTGATTATTGCAAGTTTCTCGAGGTAAGAGCAACGATTTTGAAATATCTGGGCCTGCCCAGAAAAATGAACGAAATTGAAGAATGTTTTGAATCTAATGGTTTCTCTGTTGTTTTCGTCTTTGAAAAATAATGTCTAGATAATCTCGACTGAGATTTGGGATTCTGGATTCTGTTTTCTCTTATTTCCTCGGCAAACAAACAGAGCGTCGATTTTCTTTTTTCTAAAGAAGATTTGTTGCATGTTGGTGTATTTAGCAGATCAATGTGAAGTTTTATCTTCGGAATGTGCTTGCGTTTAGTACTTGATGTGGAAACCCATTTATTCTTAGAATTTTCCTCTCTTTTTTTTTTTTTTTTTTTGTTCTTTTCCCCTATCTTGCTTATTTGGATATGTTGCTTATAAATTTAATCTGACGTGATTGATTAGTGTCTGAGTGAGTCCTTAATTGGATATGGTTGCTGAGAAAACGGAAGAGATCAAAATTTTTAATTTCAGTTTGAAATTAGGTTTTTGTCTACTCAAGTGGCAAATTTCCGTACAACTTGCCTTCTTCTACACTTCTGCAGTGGCCAAGCGAGCTTAGAAGGATAGCTTGTGTGCTGATGTGGTGTATTGGTTTGCTATTAATGCCCCAAGCTTTTAACTTGTGTTTGTTTCCAAAATCTTACGTGGTCAGAGAGTCTAATGCACCGCGAATTCCACACGATTTGCTGAAAACTGTGTCTTTTCAAAGGATATCCATCTGTCATAGTATCCTTTGTAGGAAAATGAACAGAATTGGCTGGACTGCACATTTGGTTGCTTGTGTTTGTGTGCGAGATTTGAATTTTAAATGATTTGTTTTCATGCACAGAAGTGCGGTCATTTGAAAACAGAAGAATATGGTGGTGTCTTTATTAGGACTAGCAGCTTATAGATTTCCTGCCCCGTGTTGTTTGTCTCTCTCTCTCTCTCTTTCTCTCTCTTTTTTTTTTTTTTTTTTACCTTTTAAATTTCGTTTCCCTCCTCGTTCTGGAGTTCTATTCAATTTCTTTAGGAGTAAGCTCATAGTTCTATCCATTTATACTTTTCGTAGTGTTCTTGGAGTGATGGACTCAGGTGATCTTGTACCTGTGGACGGGCTTGAGACAACACATCAAAATGGTGTTCACGAGCAACTTCCTGCCTATGGAGGGGATGGCGTTGTTTCAGATAATGTAAAAGTGACTGCCGCTGGAAGTTCAGAGACTGCAGTGCCAAATGGGAATTTGGAGAATGTTGCTAAGTTGGATGCTGATGCAGCTATTAACTCATCTACAGGGGAAGTCAATGAGGGATCAGATGTTCCCTCCACATCTAAGGTAGGATGGTTTATTATGTTTGATTGTTTGCTGAATAAACCCTTATGATTTGAATACTAATTGTGTGCCCATGGTACAGGACGGGGAAGTGAAAAACGCAGATCATTCAAAGCAATCCAAACCTCAAAAGGCTCAGGGAAAGAGCAAGAATGCAAAGGCCCCGAGCCTGAAAAGTGCTTCCGCAGCTGGGGTGACAGAGATCAATGATGGAAAAGATTTCGAGAGAACATCTACTTCAAATGGTTCAGTTGGTTTGAATTCACGCCCAACACAGCCTAGTAAAAGCGGATCATTCAATGACAGACAGGCTCAATTATCTAAGGTAAACTTTTAAGGTGGCTTGCTTTTGTAGCATGGCTGTATTTTAAATTCAGTTTACCTCTTCTACTTCATCTTTTTTTGGCTGTATCTCCTTTTAACAGCAATCTGGAAAGTCTGTTGCAGCACTGTCGGAAGGCCTTGTGTATGTATTTCTTAACCTTGAGTGTCATTTTCTTATCTAACGTGTATGCGTTGGATGCTCTTAACCTTTATCACCAAATCTGACTAATGTTAAGTTTGTGGGACTGGAGTAGGATGCTCTTACTAACCATCTATGTTTGAAATGTTTGATCAAGTAAATTGATGAAGCTATTCTCTGTGCCTATTTGTGAAATTTGATTTACTGGATACAGAGATAAGACAAAACTGAAGCCCTTGAAAAAAGAACCTGGTGGTAAAGCTGATGACATGGAACCTTCCTCGTATCCTTTGGATTTTGAACATTTTTCTCTCGCTCTGTGGGTAAAAGGGAATGAATTGGGTGTCATTGACATTTATATCTGTGGTTATGAGAATATACTGCTGTCCATTAGTTTATCCTTAAGCACTAGTAAAAGTCCCTCAGGAGGAGATGCCAAATCTCGGAAGGCCGCTGCACTTCCAAACTATGGTTTCAGTTTTTGGTGTGATGAACGAGCTGAGAAGCGGAAAGAGGTTAGTTTTACACTCACTCCTGCTTGTATTACTATATGGTCTTCTCCTGCTTCTTAATATAGTCTTCTGTTATTATGTTGTACAGTTCTATTCTAAACTTGAGGAAAAGATTCATGCAAAAGAAGTAGAGAGGAATAACTTGCAAGCCAAGTCCAAGGTGATATTTTTGTATGTGTGATGAAATGTTGTCTGCATGTGCAATATGTCCTTACCATGAAAACTTTTCAATTGTTTGAAGGAAACACAAGAAGCTGAAATTAAGATGCTTAGGAAGAGTTTGGCCTTTAAAGCAACCCCCATGCCAAGCTTCTATCAGGAGCCTCCGCCTCCTAAGGTGGAGTTGAAGAAGGTAAGGTTTTATGCTATTTAGCATGAGGCATTTTTTCCTGTCCACAACATGAAACGTGCCATGTATGGTGACATCTATATAGATTTGCTAGCCTGTTCTGGCATACATAGCTTACGTACACATCCTCTATGCTAATTCTTTATGCCATGCACAAATGAGACTGGATATTAGCATGTGGGATTGTTATTACATTGGAATTTTTTTTGTTCATAAAGCCTGTGTTACTTCAAAGCAGATACCACCAACAAGAGCTAAATCTCCCAAGCTTGGCCGAAGGAAGAGCTCCGAGACTGAAGGGAACAGTAGCAGTGATAGAATAGGCAGGCTAAGTTTGGATGAGAAAGTAGTCACGGAAAACCCTGGCAAAGCTCTCATCCATCTGAAGAAGCCACAACGAAAGTCTCTCCCTAGACTACCTTCTGAAAAGACCAATTTTTCCAAACCAGTAGCAGAAAAAACCACTTCATGTAAAGCTAAACATGAGGAAAATACCACCTTACTCGACACAACAAATGAAGAAGAGACCACCTTGGACAATGCAACAAATGAAGAGAAGATGGATATGTCTGCTGCAACAAATGAACCTGCATCTAATACTCGAGAGCCGGGGGCAGCTCCCACAACCGAGCCAAGTGAAACTCAAGTGTGTAAAGATTACGGGATGTTGGTTGAAGAGCAGCCTCAACCCACCTTGATTCAAGAACCCACACAATAGGAGCATTAAACAAAATGCAGCAGTAGAATGAGATGTGCATTAATGGAGGAGCTCTCTCTATTTCCTGAAAATAAGAGGGTATAAGACCTGAATTATTTGGCGATGAAAGAATGAAGGATTTATGCATTATGGTTTGTAATGTCGTCTTGTCCATAGTCAGCAGCATTGGTTATTTTGTGTGCTTGCTTTTAAAGTTGCTGGTCTTGTCATTAAAGTTTGCATTCCAGCTTGCAGCACTGTATGTAACTATTTGTGAGGTTGTTTTCATTTGTAAGTTTAACGATGCATCAATTTCCTCGTCTTTGGAAATGTTTTTTAAAAAAAAAAATTGGGAGATTCTGCCATCGGATACTTCAGGATGAAATGGTATTGTTTCTTTAAGCCTATTCTACTGCACGAGTGGGTATTGAATCATTGATGATGGATGATTTTGTGTTGGGGGGATCTTGATGACCGTACGAACTCGAGTTGTTCTAGAATGTTTTAAGAGCAGAATGAAGTTCCAGACCACTTATAAATTATGGTTTTTTGCCGTGGACTTCGTTATTCATTGGATCCACTCTGTGTGAGTAAAGGATCTCCAATAGTGCTACCGGCGGGACTTAGGCGGAGGTTTGCGCGAGGGCACTCTCTGTGACTTTTTTGTGTTTTTGGGTTTGGCTTGAAGACTGGACCGTTGGGATAGGGACACGTCTACCCAAGCTGAATCCCATTTTCTTCTCCCATGTGCATGACGACATATATCAAGTAAATGCTGAGAGTGAATGCAAAGCGAGCGCATGAAAAGTCAGAATCTTTGTCAACACTCGAGCAAGGAAGAGGATATCGACTATTAAAGTAAGAGCGTATACAAGAAAGACGCAACCAAGCAATAGAGGCAACATTGGAAGGCAAGAATATCAAATGCATTGGCAAGGATTAGGATGAGACAAGGCATCATCATAGGACAAGGACAAATCTGAGTTTGAGAATATCTGTAGCACCAAGGAAGAGTGATAACCATCACAAAGATGGTACGGATATTTAGAGAGGATCCGTTAACAGGACAAGCAATTTCCTGCATATTATAACAAAAGGTCCAAAAGCACTCAACCAATGTATTGAACAAAATTCGGGAAAGAGAGATCCTTAAAAAAATGAAGAGAAAATAAGGCTGGAAAAGATACAACCCAACCTTCATATTAGACATTGGTCTGGGAGAACACCCTCGGGAAACATTAATCTGGGATGTAGATTCTAGGGTACTGCCTGCGAACCATCATCTTGATCATTAGCGTCCCAAAGATATTTAGCGTAGGAACCAAGAACGTAACTGCATCCACAGATGAATCATATTTAGACAATCAACGTTAATTCTTTTATTGGGGGAGATGAAGTCATTCAAAGATGTATCTTTCTAAATTAAGTTATATTAAGTAATACGTAACAAAGATTGATCATTTGTCGGTGAAAGCCAATCATGATTAAAATTAAACTACTAAGCAATAGACAAATAAAAATAGAATCTTTGGGGACAACCAGCGGTGGATTACCAAACCGAGCTCACCAAATTTTCTAACAGAATTGAAGGAAATCCATCTTATAAAGGAAAAAAAAAAAAAAATTGTAAACCCATAAATTGGTAAGAGTTCTTTTTTATTTAGTTTTGTTGTTACCAGTCATTAGGGGAAGAGTGAATGGCTCTATCATAGTAGGACTGAGCACGAGGAGCATCCTTGTGTTTATGCCATATCAAGTCCCCGTAGAGACACAGAACATTCTCATTATCGGGGTCAGCCAAAATTGCTTTTTCACAGTACTCTTCTGCTTTCACAAAATCACCTCGCACCTGAACCCACCCAAAACCTCTCCATTGATCAGAATAACAAATGCATGCACTTTTCAACGCATAGTTTTCGTAGATTGACGGTGGGCTTTACCTCTTTTAAGAAACTGGCATAGTTTCCGAGAAGAAGAGCGTCGCCAGGGTACGCCATGATCATTTTCTGGTAATACTCATCCATCTTCTCACTCCCATTATCCCAATTCCCATTACCTTCGTTGCCATCTCCACTACCGCCACGCCCAACAGTACCACCACAACCAAAAAGACACCCTTTATCCAACCCAACCGAACTCCTCGACGACGCCGTTCCCGAACAAAGTCCCGCACAGAGGTTAATCTTTGTCTTCTTCGCTAGAGAAAGGCTCCTGGGCCTTAGATTGCTGTCCGGCATCGTTCTAGATATCTTCATCGCCCGGTTGTTGTCTATAGGAGAAGATGAAAAACTGGACGAGAGACACATGGACAGGGATCGAGAGGTTGAGATCCGGAGAACCTCATCCGATTCCGGAAACGGTTGGAAAATGCTACTACTAGTAGATGGTTTTAAGATTGGTGAGGTAGCGCTTCTGAGAAGCATTTTTCTTTCTTTGTTGGGGTTAAGAATGAGAGATCCTGGGAGTGGTGGAAAAGAACAAAGGTAAGAAACAACTATGGAGTGTGATAGTTGTTTTATAGAAGAAGAAGGAAAGTACCTGGATATTGGACACAACGCTCCTTTTGACTCTGCGTGATCCCTCGACCTAATCCGTTGATCTTGATCTCGCTTCATAACTTCCGGCCACGTAAATAAAGTTTCGGTTGGTATATCACTACGCAGTCGATTTTGTATTATTTATAATAGTAAAATAGTATAGTAAAAAAAAATAATTATATAAAAATAATCTCAAAAACTGATATGATTTGATATGATTCGTTAGATTGTAAAGTTATTTTATTATAAAATAGATTTAACGAATCAGATGAAGCCACGTCAATTTATAAAATTATTTTTATGTAATTTTTTTATGGATGTAGTAGTCTTCTATTTAATAATCCACTCACAATTCTTTTATAATCTTTTTTTATAGAATCCAATTATAAAATAAGAATATTTATTAAAGTAGTATAAAAATATCTCTAATTTAAAATATATTTGTAAAAAAAAAAACTATATGTCTATCATCTAGTATTTTAAGTTGTCTGGCATGTAAAGTATTTTCATAAATACGAAAATATTTGAAAAGTGTTGAGAAGACTTTACTACCCAAACGTAGACTTAGGCTTCGTTTGGAAGTTGAGATTATCTCAACTCATTTCAATTCATCATTATAACTTTTTCAAATCCTAACATAAAATATAATAAACAATTCAACTTTTTCAAATCCCAAAATAATAATAATAATAAACAATAATATTCTAATAATATTTTATCATCTCAACTCAATTCAATTCAACTCACTTCAACATCCAAATCCACTCAGACTTTTGAATCTTATTTTGTTGATTTCATACTTCACATTTGATCAACCCATAATCATGGCCCTCCAAAGTAGACGCTGAAATTTCCAGCGAAAATATATTAACTCGCAGATGGATTTCAAAATATTTACATTTTAGAGAAATATTACTTCTTCTTTTTTCTTTTTTGAAAAAGAGAGAAATATTACTCTTAATTCTACGTCTTGACTCTTGTATTTTAAATAGTACTTCTATAAACTAATTAAATGGCAACATAGTAAATATGACTATACAATTTAATAGGAAGAAGAAGATAATTACTCTGAATTTAATTTACGTAATACAGTAAGTGGTGAGTTTACAGGATTAGGCATAGAAAAGCCAACAACGCGAGAAAAGCGGTCCTTGACTCAATTCTGAATCAAACTCTGGCTGGTTAACTCAAAACTTGAAAACTTCTCGTATTATCATTACAATTTTATTAAATTTTTACATAAAATAAAATAAATAATTTAATTTTTTTAAATCATAAAACAAAATAAATATTAAAAAATATATTCTAATAATATTTTATTTAATTTTAATTTCAACTCATCTCATCTCTAAAAACAAACGAGGCAATTACATGCTCTTTTTCAAGGGATTTGGGTACCAACAACTAGAAAGAGGCCGTCCTCAATCCATAATTTCTTGTCATTGGTGTGAGACACGCATGCATAATCTCCAAGTAACTATTGTTTAACATAGGGGTGAAAACCGACGTAGTCGGTACGATTTTTTGGGCAAAACAGACGTCTGGAAAAATGGGAGAAGCACCGACCGTAACCGGTTGATGGGGAGGAGGACACCGATTGAGGCAGTTCTCGATCGGCGTCGATTCTCTGGCAGTTCTATTGGTGTTTTTAATTTCGTACTGTACCGGCCGGTACGGCCGAAATTTTTCATACTGGCCCAATGGCCGATACATGTATCCTATGTGTTTCGTACCAGCCCAAATACTGGCCTGTATTTCGGCCTTTAATTTGTATTTTTATTTTCTAAACTACAAGCTTATTTTTTGACTCTCAATTCAGATTAAACTATTTATAATTTATATATATATATTTATATATATAATTTATTCATATATTGACTATTCTGAAAAGGTACATGAAACAGTACCGATACCGAAATATTTCGTTCCAGTGCCTTGACCGGTACGCCATCCGATACCGTATTCAAAACATTGAGTTCTACTAAGAGAATAATGTGTGTGAGAGAGAGAGAGAGAGAGAGAGAGAGAGAGAGTTGCAGAAATCCAATTCGGGGGAAGTAGAGGATCCGGGAAGAAGAAGACTTATCTCGAAACAATGCCGTTCCACTTAAGTTTAAGTAGAACGGCGTCGTTTCAAACTTATTTTTTTTTTCTTACGTCCTTAATAAAACGACGCCATTTGGTTTAATGCTAAACGGTGTCATTTCTATTATCTGTTATAATACTTATTAACTAAAACGACTTCGTTCCACTTAAACTTAAGTAGAACGACATCGTTTCGATAAGGGTATATTAAAAAGAAAAAAGATTTTATTATATCGGTCGGTTCAGCGGTCCGATCCAACTTCAAACTGGGACCAAACCGCTAAATGTTAGTTTCTTGAAATTTCCACCACACACCGACCGGTTCTCCACCAGTTCCTAACGTGGCCGGCCGGTGGGGTTGGTTTCTGTACAGTCCTAGTTTAACAACGTACAAGTTACAAAACCCAATTTTCCTTTGGAACACACGTGAAGAAGGAAGAAAGTTGCCTATTGATTAGAAATTGACGAAAACAAGCAAAAGCACATACACCGATCCATTGCATAACAAGAACATAAAATCTGGTCCATATTTCTTTTCAATCCTGTTTTTGATTGGAATCATAGGCACCGTGACGGATGATGACAACCGCCACATTACAATAAGCCTTTTCTTTCAAAAACTTCTTTCCCCCCTTAAGTTTCACGTCCCCAGGTTCATCAACCACCTAAAACCAAAGTTGCCCCCAAACACAAACAGAGAGAGAGAGAGAGAGAGAGAGAGAGAGAGAGAGAGAGCTTTTTCTGTCCAGACGGACGTTATGACAAACTAGCAAAATTTCCACGATGCTAGATGAAGGGGGTCATGTCCAAAACAGAGATCGTCAAGAAAAAGATTCATGAATAGGCAAGCACCAGGTTTCATTGACATCCACATCTCTAAACAGAAATAAAGACTACAAATTTTTATTTATCATCACCCAATAGGATGTGGACAGCTACAACACAAAGGGCAGATTACAATTTCAGTACATCGCAAGGAGGTTGCCGATCACAGTTCGCAAACAAATGAAGCCTGAAAAACTAGGGCTTGGTGAAAAAAAACAATCCTCCATGAAGAAGAGATTGTCATGGCAGACATTGTATAACCAGCTGCCACGGCCAAAGCCCCAGAGACACAAGGCACCAAAAACTCGAACTGCCAAGAGCAACCGGAACAGACACCTTAGGAACATAAACTGCCCTTTGAGGAAAACAGAGACCCAACCATAAGCCCATCACGTCCAGACGACAAGTTAAAAAACGTGACAGACTCGGTAAAAGACAATGGACAGACTCGAAACTGGTACAACAGTACAAAAGACTTTGCTTTGATAATAGCTTAGCATGCACCAGGGCATACATATCCGATACAAGGCTAAGCTAAAAACAACAGGTGCTGACACCCAGCAATATAAAAAACCACGATAATTGTAAAGATACCTTAATTCAGAGCCCGGTAACTATATTCTCAGGGAAATGCAGCCATTAAGAAAATGAAGCCCCATCATTTGGCGCAAAAAACTGGAAACAGATTTCCTAATGAAGGAAATCTGAAAAAGAGTTAATGGCTGTATTCTCTGGAAAAAGGAGCCGAGTAACTGAATGACTAAAGACCCATAGCTGATGGACCCAAAAACGCGACCTGCTAAGCACAACCTGACGGGAATTACTGACACCTGATTAATTCAACCTCGACCTTTCATGACGCAGGAATTAGGATTTTTCAGCCCATTCCCAGCTTAGTGAAGGATGTCACACCTCCATAGCTGATCCACAAGCAGATCAACTGTGCTGATGCTGATTGCATTGCAGTGTTGGAGATTCAACCCCAAAAGACTCTGACCAAGTTTTTCCAAGGCAGGCAAGCTTTTGTCCGTCACCAAAGAGCACCCTGAAACTGAGAGGATCTGGAGATTGAATTGGTTTGCCTGGGCCAGGGCTGCAATCCCACAATCTGTGACCGCACACTTAGAAACATCAAGATCACTGAGCAACGGGCAGTTATCAGCAATTGCAACTAAACTAGCATCACTGATCTTGCGACAACCATCAAGATTTAGCATTTCAAGAGTCCACCCATGCAACTCAGCCAAGGATGAAACCACTTTGTCAGTCAGATTCACACAACCACTGAGATTAACCTTTACCAGACCAGCTTCACAGCTTTCAAGCAGGGGGAGAAACCCAGCATCTGTTATTCCTTGAAGCCCACTCAGGTCTAAATGCTGCAGTTGAGAGCATAGCTTCCCCAGCATTGCCACGCTAGCATTACCAAACCCAGGGCAGTGACGGATGGACAATGATCTCAGGGAGTTGCAAGGTGATGGAAGATGCAATCCCACATTTAGGTCCTTCATACCCAGGCAGTTCACCATAGCAAGGGCCTTCAGTTTTGCACCACAGTTTAAAAGTGCACCAAAAAGACCAACTTGGGTAATCATGTGGCACTCTTCCAGTTGAAGGCTCTCAAGGGACCCAGCAGCTTTGGCAAAAGACACCAGCCCACCGTTGGATAAAAAAGCACATTTCCGGAGACACAACTGTTTTAGGTTTGGGCAACCTTTCCCTACAGCTTCAAGCCCAGTATCTGTAACTCCTCGGCAAGATGTAACTGAGAAGGACTTCAATTTCTGCAATCCAAGGCCACTGCCCATGACCCAGAAGCCCCTCTCACTTACATTTGGAAGATTAATAAGGACAAGATCAGTTACTGCCTTGCCGTAGTGTCCGAGAACAGCCAGAGATACATCAGTAATGTTCAACGCCTGGAGCTTCAATTTAGTCAAAACATAAGAGGTGGAAGATAACAAGCTTGCAATTCCTTGATCCCCGATATGGAGGCAATCTTTAATTGAAATAGACTTCAGATTGGAACAACAGCGTCCAATAGCTTGCAGACCTTCGTTCCCAATTGAACATGACTCTAGTGTTAAATCAGTCAGATTAGGGCAGTTTTTGGCAATTGCAAGCACAGCCTTATCAGAAACTTCCGGACATTGGCAAAGGTCAAGCTTTTCAAGCAGATGACACCTATTAGCAATTTCAAACAGACCTTCATCTCCTATGGAAGGAACATTCCAGAGAGAGAGGCTTTTTAGGGAAGGGCAGCCACGAGCAATCGCCTTGAGGCCAACATCAGTCACCCTGCAAGCAGAGCTGCTTCCCTTGATCAAAAGCTTGCCCAGTCCACCACGACTGGCAGTTCCAACAGCAATGGCAGCAAGTCTAACATCTGTTGCTTTCTTTCCTTCCAAGCTCCTAGTAAGGTAGCCATCAGTCTCAATTTCCTGATCTTCAGCCTTATTCTCAGTGCTCTTTTCTTCAGGCCTCAAATATCCAGTGGTTGAGTTGCTGCAGAATTCATCTTGACAGATATTGCTCAGAAGCGTAAGCCAACGCTTGGAAACAGAAGCACAGGCACTCCTCTCCTGGCCTCCAGGCAACCGCCTGAAGATCTCAAAGAGGCATTCATCTGGCAAAACTTCAATAGAGGCACGCTTCTTCTGCTCAAACTTCTCTCCACTGAAAACAAACGGTGCACGGATGCGAGACCTCTTGCAAGGTGGAAAATAGACATCCACGCGATGACCAAGCGGCAAAAAGAGGCTAGATTCCTTGGGGTTTGGGTAAATTGACCCCCCAGCGCAAGAATCACCATTTCCTGAGAGCCAAAATAAACTAATTCAGACCAAATACTCCAACCAACTCAAATTATTATCAGCCTTCAATTCCCAAATCAACATCTTTGTGTATATAAATGTGCATATGACACTGCAAGGTGTATCCACGATAAATGAAAGAATTAAATTAAACAAACAAAAATTTAAGAAAGTTCAGAGAATAGACACCTCAAACTAGATAGTGGAGCTGTATATCTAATGAATATCTTTTTTTGATAAGTATATCTAATGAATATCTCCTAATGATTCAAGAACATAGCCATTAATGACGATGCATTTCACCTTCTTCCAGTTGAAATCCAATGACACCAGTCATCTCACAGAGGGCTGCCCCATGTGGAGCATGGTAAAACTTAAATTGTGACCTTGGAACACCACAGAATTGCATGCAATAAAACTGCCAATCACACAAATCTCAAAAGACCACCTCCAAGATTTCACAGCCTTTCAAAAGATTACAGTCCAAATTAATTCAATTAAACAGAGCCACAAAAAAAAGTAACCTTCAAAACAGAAGTTTACAAGTCAGTTATAATATTAAAATTGACTAGTACTTAGTTAAAATTTTTTCTGAAAAACATCAAATCAAATACTCCCTCGTGAACAATATACCTTCTAGGAAAATTTTATTTATCGGTAAAAAAAACTTCTTGGAAAAGATAAAGGAGGCGAACTTAAATATTTACCGTAATACTCGTCATAAAAAATCCCCGCAATACAGTTTGTACCGTGACGACCCAATAGGCCAAAAAAATACTCCCTACAGCCAGTCTAACCCAACTTTAACACTTGTAGGAAACAAACAAAACAAATCACGAACCTCGATCTAGTTTCCTTTTCCTTCTTTCTCACCCACCAACAAAACATCAACCAAAAGAGTATTATTAAGAGCATAATCTAAGATATCTCGTCAGATCCAACATAAAAAGTGGCTCTCTCTCTTCCAACACATGAATCCATCTTCATCTACTTCAACGAAATAAGGATTTCACGAGAAAACGCATGAATCGAACACATCTGACATAAGTAACACATCTTAGCAGGATCAACATATTCACAATTATAAAGCAAATGACTAAAAAAATTAAAATGGAAACATCCGAGGCTCTCCCGTGAAACCTTAAATTACACAAATAACACGGCCCACAACCCATAACATCATAGAAACCAAAAAAATCCCTTCTTATCAACCTCAAGATCACAAGAAAACTAGTTGTATATACCCATGAATTAAAAACAAAAACAAAACACAACAGAACAGAACAAAACTTGACCCATACCCACAATCCCCATAACCCATCAAACCCATCTCAAGAACAAAAATATACATCTCTGATCTAGAACTATACCAGCTAAACAACCACAGAATCAGAAATTCCAAACGGACCCACAAAGAGAATCATCGTAAAAAAATGAAATTTGAAGCAAATACCCGAAGCAATCGAGAGCTTACCACTGAAACCGAAGATCTTAGACATGGGTACGGCTGAAAAAACCCCGGGAGGTCGAATCCGCACCGTTTTCCACCAGAAAACCCTCCAAAGAGAGCAAAAAAGAGAAACCCAAAGAAGACCGCGGCCAAAATCTCTTCGTACAGAGCTTTAGGGCAGGAGTTCATGAGAGAAACAGAACTACCAGGACATGAAAACCCTATGAGATAGGGCAAAAAAAAAAGTAGAGAAAAAAAGAGAGAAGAAAGAGAAGGTGAGGAGCAAAATGATAAGGGGCGGGGTGGGTCAATGGGGAACACTTTTTATTCGTGAGAGGAACGTGGGAGGTTGTGTACGTGACAATACACACAAGGGAAACCCACATGCAATGTATTTGTGCTGAGAAGTGGATTCTCCCACCAAATGAAAACCAGGCATCCTTAAAGCGGTTTTCGGTTTTGCCTTTTGGTGAATAAGAATTATGACTTGTTTGGATGCTCGGTTAAGTCTGTCTTCGACCCGTTACATCCTTAGATTAACTACTCTACTCGCAACACCATCAGCATGATATAACGTCATATTTAATACATTATGCTACCTGAATGACACGTTCATTATATTACAAATAACATTATTTTTCTGTTAAAAAAAAAACATTATTTTCTTAAATTCTCTATCTTAGAGTTTTAGTAACAACAAATAGAATATTTAAGTTTATCCAAATCGATCAAGAGTCTGATGATCTGATAGTGTATCTGATGATCTGATAGTGTATGATACAGTTCTTTAAATAAAAAATCTTAACTTCCTATTCCCTGTCTCAAAAAAATAAAAAATAAAAAATAAAAATAAAAATCCATATTTCTCACGAGGAAAAAGACTTAGATATAGAGGATATATATGAAATTTAGCAATAGAAGGGGGAGGAGAAATAATGGTACGAAAATACACTGAATTTTTGACTACGCGTTAATTGACCTGAAAATGCTTGGTGGGTTCCGTTTTGAATAGGACTTAAATTTCTGCGAAGTGGGAGGCAATGACGCACTGCCTTGTAATAAAGCCAGCGCCTAGATGCATGCACGAGCATATGAATAAATAAATAAATATTACGTCTGCGAAACTTCCAGCTTGGAATAAAGCTGGTGCCACGTACGTACGTTAAACTTGCTAATCCACCTAAATTTGTATTTCTATTTGTATTTGCGATGAAAGGAAATTGATGTTTCCATCGGACTTTCTTGGGGGGTGGGGCCCCAATAATCATCACATACTCCAAACTCTGTTATCTCACCCTGTCACATTCACGTGTGGATCCCATTTCCCATTTGTCTAAGTCCATATCATCATTTATTTATTTATTTTTTTTTATTTTTTTTTGTGGGTCATCTCTTCCACAATTATCTTCCCTCTAAATAATTATTTATTCATATATAACTGATGGATCATGAGTTTTACAATATTTCATATTATAATCATCATTTATTTATCATATTATAAAATAATTTAAGTTAATTCGCCCCTTTTTTCACATGGACTGATTAATATATATATATGGCCATAGCCTCGTAGGTTCCTCTCCCTTGAAAATGGGACCATCCCGCGGCTTAATGATATATATGATATTGAAAGTTGAGTAATATTAGTCTAAGTTTAAGGCTTTTTTCCAAGTACGTTCCATATATATATATATATATATATATATATATATATATAAGAAAATGTTTTAGTTATAAAGTGATTATACAAAAATAATCTTACAAATTGACGTGATTTAATGTGATTTGTCATATTATAAATTTATTTTTATTATAAAATAGATCTAACGAATCAAATAAAGTCACATCAATTTGTATTATTATTTTTATATAATTTCTTTATAGACATAACAATCCTCGTACATATATTATATATATGCCACCTAGTCCAACTTGACATTTTTCAAAGTGTTCCCAACATCGAAAGTTGCACATGCATCTATGATTCATTTGAACCATCCCGGTACACCTCCCTACCCACACATATAAACTCACACATATATTATGATTCTTGCCAACTTAAAACTCCCCAAAACTTTACCCATTTTTAATAAGTTTTGAGGGATCCAGTGGTGCAACCATGTCCTTTTTCATATAATATATATGATCGAAATCCTTGCTTATTCAGGGGACGACATGTGGGTAATTATGCACACACACATGATATATATGTATATATATATATGTATATAGGCAGAGTATCTGGAGCAAGTGGGGGGGCCGGTTGCATTATATTACATGTGAGATAGCTAATTGAGATCATGAAAATAATATTCTTAATTGCAAGTGCTTATAAGCATGGTTTTGTTTTCACGTTTTTCAGCACATGAAGGTTTTGCGTAAAAAACCATGTCTTATTTATTACTCATGGCCATGCCTTTTTTCTTATATCTTCTTCCAAAAATTTCAAGCAAAGCCACCTTGTCACATTTATTAAATTTATAACCCTTTTATCTATATTCTGAAAATGAAAACCCAAAATAAAGAAACGTTTTAAGAGGACTTAAAACATTTTGCCATCTTCATCATAGACAGATATATATAATTATTTTACAAATCATTCCACAACTAATTATTAATGTAATTATACTATTTTATTAAAAATAATTTTAATTTTGCATAAATATATTCAATATTAATCTAAATAGAGTACTACTTATAAAAGATCTTTTAAGTTTGTATTTTTCTAATAATTCAAATGTAGTTGGAATTCCTTTTGAAAATATCAACATGCAATTTCAAAGGAAGGGAGACAGAAAGGGCCCAGCTGGGTATCAGGGGTTCTGTATGCAATGCAATATGCATAGCATGGACTCCCCATATGTATAAGAAGAATAAGAATGGTGGAGTTGTACGGATCATGGGGGGAGACACATCAACTTTTTAATTAGACCAGGACCTCATACCTGTAATATATATATATATATATATATATGGTGTTTTCAAAGTGTAATATTGTTCGACCCCAGCTTTTTGACCCACTTGGGAAGTTGGAACCCCACGCATTCATTCATGTTTTACTTGCTTGTTCAACTTGACAATAATCTAGTATATATTTCCCATCTTAATTAGCAAAGTTATCCCCAATTGCACTTTCTTTTTAATTTTTTCGTGCTTACAATAATTGAATAATCTAAGCCAGCTTTAAACCCTATTTATGAATTATTTTTATTGACACTTGCACAAATTAACCATGGTTAACACATCTAATTAGATCCAGGCTCCACCATAAAATTATGATGCAATATTAGCTAAAAGCAAGTGGGTTGGCTCCATTACATTAGATATATACGTCATTCATAAATTTAGAGCAATATTTTTTTTTTGAGTGGTATTAGATACAATCATAAAATATATAAGTCTTACACATTCTTTTTTTTTAAAAAGTGAGGTTTATTATTAAAAAATTAATTTTATATATATATATATCATATTTATTTACTTTTTTTCAAAATAAATACTCGAGTCTTGCACATTTTATGATTATAAATATCATTTATCTAATTTTTTTTACAAATACAATAATAAAAAAAGGAAAACCAAATAAGTGGTAAGTGATATGGAAATTCTTCTATGAACTCCATCTTTGCCATATGTAGATAATCATGTCGATACTCAAGTAAAGTACGAAGGCTATATAGACAGATGGGGAAATGGACATTTCTGATTATGGTTTTTATCGATGATGTTCATAATATTATTGTATCATTAACGCATGAGATTCTTGTCTCGAAACCTGAGAGTGATCAAGGACGTACGTGCAGTAAAATCTTGAATGGAGTAACGCGAGTGGCGTTATGAAAAACACTAACATTATAGCGTGCGTGCGTGCGAGGCTTATGCCTAATTTATAGATTGAAAATGAATTACTGCTGCGGTTAGAAGAGTGTCAACCATCTTTTGAATAAAAGCACATGACAGCACATGACAAGTTATGTGGAAATGGAAGGAATCGGGTATTAGACTACTAAGGTGAAATATAAGTTATTCTGTTAAGTCATACTTTGTAATCTATAAATAGAGGCATTCATTTGTAATTTGGGTTAATGAATGATATTAGAGAAAATACAAAAGTGTGGAGAGAGAATAATTCTTGAGTCAAAAAGTTTCAAGAATTGAGAGGTGTGTTCAAGAGAGATTGTTGTTGTAAATTCATCACTGTATTTTGATCATAAATAAAAGGAGAAAATCTCTTGACTGTTGCTGTCGTGGATGTAGATCACTAAGATCGAACCACAGAATTCCCTTGTATTCTTGTGCATTCTATTTTCTGTATTAAATTGTTTACTTGTAGAATTCTTGTGGAAATCTTCGCAAAACTTGGACAAAGCAATTCTGTTATGGTATAAGGCGGAGAAGACAGAATTCCAACAGCTGCTTGCCTTAACGAAAAAAAGAATGCTATCAATTATCAAGCCTTGTGGGGAGGAGAAGTTTGCCTGTGGGACTTTGTGGTAAACCCTAAACTATATCTTTGAATGTGCGCTGAACTGTAAGAACGCCCCCACCCCATTCCCCACGTACGTACGTACATATTAATTTCCCATGTGATGTGCCAGTGCCACCAAAGAAATCCATGACTCCCTTCATTTTTTTTTTTTTTTTTCATTTTCTTGTAAAATATGGACATTTTGAGTAGTCTCTACAGTACTAGGCTTTAGTTTTTTTTAATATATATATATATATATATATGTAGACACACGCACATTAACATATATGGGCCCTTGATCAATGACTTTTTAGGGAGTATGGCATATTTATAAGTAACATGGCATAGAAGCTTTTATTTTATTGACTTTAATTACTTAGCATCATGATTTTCATCACATTATAAAACTAAAGCACAAACACGTACAACATGAGCGGTTCAGCTGTCTGGTGGGAATGTGGCATATAGACAAGCCTCTTCCTAAGCCACATCTAATGCCATTTGGTAGAGGTTCTAAACACTGTGACAAAAGGGAACATCTCTACACTTTCATCAAGTCAACATCCTTCTTCCTTCGCCCTTCACCGACTAAGGAGCAAAAACTTTGTTGGAATAGAAAAATTATAGTTACAGTCATGAGTGTGTAAGTACTATACAATCACTTTGAAAAAAATAAATAAATACGAAACTCACATGAAAAAAAAAATTAATTTTTTTATAATAAACTTAATTTTTTTATAAAATGATTATACGATACTTGCATACTTTATGATTATACTTAAAAGTTACTCTTAAAACAGCTCCAGATCAAAGGCCCACGTTTCATTTTTCTGTTGGTATTATTTAAAGCTAAGCATGGCATTATTAGCATGGGAGCAGCCACCCACCTTCTCAGAATATTACTGGAGCACTCTACCACGGTATCCACGAGGATTATATAAAAATCCGCCTCTCCTTATAATTTTAACTAAATGTGTTCTACAATAAGTGATCTACTAACACGCCAATTTATCTATAACAAAATTCTTAAAAAAATATATAAAAGAAAATGATAAAAATATATTTTACTTCTGTTAAAAGAAAGAGGCGTGTCGTTTAGGTAAAATTCATCTTTTTTATTTTTTTTTTGTTTTTCATTTTAACCTTTTTAAATATATTTTTTTTAAAATATGTCAATACACTAATAATCATTTATTTAATCTTAAAAAAATTTAATATATAAATAATCAAAATGAAGAGATAAAATGAGAGGACATAATACATTATTCTAAAAGGAAATGAAATGAAAGATAACGTCCTCTTGCTATCGTATTGTTTACGTGTTTGCAAGGGAAGAAAGCAAAAGACGATAAACTCCTCCTAATTCACTATTATTAGAAAAGTGGGCCTAACAGTGGAGTCCCGACTCCCTTTCTTTCATTATTTTTTTAAAGAAAGGTTCGTCAAATTCAAAGGAGGATTTTCGCTCTCCATCGTAAGTAGCAACGTCCCTTCGTACATGGGATGTGAGCCTTTCTTGTTCGAGAAAATAGGGAATTCTTCGTTTCTGCATAATTGTACTATTGGTCTGGGCGGTGAGAAAAATGGTGGAAAACTAACGAAAATTGAGTTTTTTTTTAATAACAAAGTTTGCAGTGTAAATGATTTAGGAAAATACTTTAGTCACAAAAAGATTACATAAAAATAATCTCACAAACTGATATGCCTTGATATGGTTCCTCAGATTATCAAATTATTTTTATTATAAAATAAATTTAATTGATCAAATGAAGTCACGTTAATTAGAGAGATTAATTTTATGTAATTCTTTTATATAAATTCTCTCACGGAAGGGAGATTGGAGTTGAGAATTGAGAATTGAGAATTTTGAAGGGAGTGATAGGAATGTCCTTGAAATACAGACACGGACATATATGGAGTACGTTTTTAATAAGCATGAAAGAGTTTGAAATCAACACACGGTTTCAGACGTTACATGAACTTAGTTAAAAAGACAGATGATATTGGATGACCCATGGCCTCATATTGGCAATAAAAATGTGAAACACACTTGCTTTAACTTTATGTCCACTTTTGGTGGCTGGGTTCATCTGCACCAAATTTCCTCGTTTCTTCAACCTGTCCCATTATTCGTATACTATTAACTCATTTTTATATTATTATCTAAAATTTTATAAAAAAAAAAAAGCGTTTTTCACGTGTACAAAAGATACATACATGGCAATTTGATAGACTGATTCGAAAAAATTGTCTTGGTGGGAAATTTGGGTTAATGATTGTTTTGCCTTTCCACCTCTCCTATATATTCTCTTCTGAGCACCAAAATCATTGTCATCGCAGCATCAATATAACAAGGGAAAAAACAAAAGGAAAAGAAGGATTTTAATAGATCTGTTGGCTCACATATTTTCTGATTTTAATTTCAATACTCCCAGAATATCGAGTGAGTGAAATGATTGTAAAATGTTGGAGATTCCAAGGAATCCTTACATGGTTAAACTAAAAATACATCCAAATTGGAGAACTCGGAAAGGGGTAACCAACCCATTTCCTTGTGTTGCAAGTATTGTCCAGATTGTAATAGCTCTACTTCTTTCAGATAAAGCCAATACTTTGATGGATTGATCCGGGATTAGGAGAAGAATTATTAGACTAAAAAAGAATTGATGAACAATTAACAGACAAGACAAGACTCTTGGCAACATACAAACCCTCCTGCATGGCAAGCTGTGATTTGATAATTTGTATCTAAAAAACAGGCTGACAGAAAGCCAGAGAGAAGATGCTACAATAATACAATATATTTCTTCAAGCCCATCCATAGAGAACCTAAGCATTTTCAGATGAGCATAGATTGCAAATATACAGTAGTACTCAGATATGTAATTAGTACAAATGGAGAGTTAAAGAAGAAAAAAAAAATTATACGAGTTTCGAGTTTTCCGGGTTTGTGCCCCTCAATCATACAAACCCTCCTGATCCCAAATATCTACAAGGAAATCTATCATTTCCTGTCATTTAAAATCAGATAAACAGTCAGGAAATAGGGTAACCAACATTTATGAAATGTAAAAATAGAGGAAACAACATAGTTAATGACATCTTACAGGAAGGGGAATGGGCTGGGGGAAAGGCTTGTTGGTCGTGAGTAGACTTTCATAAGTTGCATTCCAACTGCAGCAATGTAGCGTTTGATCAAATATAGATAATAAGCACCAATGAAAGATATTAAACAACAAAATAACTTGACTCAGGCTTACTAAAGCTGCGGGATTGTAACTATTTAAGCGTTCACATAAAGGATTCAAGACCTCTAAAACTGGTGCACATTCGTGCAAGGGCAAGTATTAAGATAATGTAGAAGCAAATAAAATACTAAAGATTACTTGATCAGGTCACTAAAACTGAGCAAATTATAAATGCTTGATATTGTTAACTGTTAATACTTCCTTTTTTTTTTTTTTTTGGGGGGGGGGGGGGGGGGCAGAGACAATCCCATTAGGCTCAGTTTGGATACCAAAACCATTTCAACCTATCTCATCATTACAATTTTCACAAATTCTCACATAAAATACAATAAACAATTTAACTTTTTCAAATCCCAAAACAATAATAATATTAAAAAAAAATATTCTAACAATATTTTATTCAACTTTCATCTAAAACCATCTCAACTCATCTCACTATCCAAACCCCACCTAAATCAAGAGAAGAATCTATTCCATATAAACTTGCATGACAACAGCTAAATAGAATACTGTAAATAGTCAGTATTCAAGTTACTCTGGGATAATGTGATGCAGCGCTTTTTTCTCTTATGAACTGTGAAGTCCAGCATGTGTATCAAGAAGGTATCAAAATTGCAGATGGGCTGGCAAACTTGGGGGCTGCAGGTATGTGGAGCAGCTACCTAAGGATCTGATTGGTCATTTTCCCTTAGACAAGTCTGGACTCCCAAGCTTAAGAAACTAGCTTCTGCTTCTTCTTTTTTTATTTTTTTTTTCGGTCTGGTTCTCACTTCTTTGCTTTATAATCCCTTTGTTTGATATATACAAATCTTATACTAGTTGTAACCACAGTATTCCTCCGCCACATGTCATAAAACTGAGGTATAATTCTCTTTGATTAAAAGAAAAAGAAGTTATTCACCTTATTCTGGGTTCTAGAACTTGCGTTTGGCTCTTTGACCTTTTGTTTCCAAGCCACTGCAGCCTTGTCTGGTTCCATAGAAGCAGACCTGTGTACATCAAATTTTGAATATTAAAAAGAGTTGGCTTTGACAGACATGTTAGCAAATGGAAAGAGAGAATTAATGGTGAAATTGTTTTTTCTTCTCTTTTAAGAGAGAAACAATCTATAAGACAACATAAAAATCAAGCCACTGCATTACATCAAGGAGCAGGAGCATGTCAAACCCATTCACTGTCTCCACTATATAGGTGCAGAGAAGTACAATCATATAGATCATTAGAGTGGTTAAACTGACACCAGGGAGATACAGAGATTGCAGAGAAAAAACAAAACAATAATATCGAAAAAAATTAAACGAAAATGAACAGAGTGAGGAACAACAAGCTCGAGAGACCATTTATCATGGTCTTATTTTTTATTCCTTTTATAATTATAAAAGAGTGGGACAACAAGAACAGAGAGCAGTACTAATACATGAACCACACACAATTTGGCACAGAAGCTTCTTCAATACAGTTGACTAGGCTTGCATCCCAAGGCCTTCTCTCATAACCACTAATCTTGGCAAGATTGTTATAAACCCTAACGCCAAGCGTCAATAAAAGAAGTTAAAAAATAAGAACTTGCCATGATTTATGAATTCCGATGGGTTGCTCATGCTGCCACCACAACCCTGGGGATCAAGGCATTGGTTTGGCATGCTGATTGATGAGATGCTTCTCTGGGAGTGAATTGCACTGATGTCCATTTCACAAGTGCTGGTGCTCCAGAAGTCCTCTGATACACTAGATTTTTTCAAAGATCGACCTTGATTTCTCCCCTTTGCTGGCTCATCTACTGTGACAATTAATTTAGGTTCAGGATAGGATCCAAGGCAGCCCCTGCTCTGTTACAAATCAGGTTTTAACCACATAAAAAGATTAGTACCGTATACAGCATTTGAAATAAAAATAAAGAGTTTTCATGCAATTATTTCCCGAGCTGAAATATAAAAATACTCCCACAGGAGCATCATTCCTTTCCTTACTGCATCTCACCCTGCCACGAATATACCCCTCCCCCAAAAGAAAAATGAGGAAAAGAGAGACCAATTCATACAAATTCGCCCAAACTTACATTTGTTGATCCCACTATAATTACTGAAAAACATAAAGCAGAGGAATTTAACTTTTTTTTTTTTTGGGGGGGGGGGGGGGGGGGGGTGGGCGGGCAGGGATGAAATGATTTTGCAATTGATCTCCCAAATATATTGGTATTTGGCAAAGCAATGAAAACTGAAAGAAATCCTTGCTACCAAATTCCCCTATGAAAGCAAATGAGATTAAGAATTGAAATCACCACATTATGCCATAAACTTATAATGACCAAATATGCATCACCAGAGATCACTATTTTCCAATTCAAGCCATGGTTTGCAACATAATTTATAAAAGCAAACCTCTAGTCGTCAAAAGAAGAAATCAATTACAAATATATTTTATTTCAACAAAAACACAAGTGAAAAAGATTACTCTTTCTTCCACTGAAAAGTGCCTTCCATTTAGTACTGAACCAAACCTTTCCCTCATCAAAAGCATAAGAGCACAAAGATATGATCCAGGAAACATCATACGAACAGCAGGCTTTCTTCCCAATGGATCTCTCCTATTGTATCCCAAATACAAAAGCAAAAATCTGAAGTATATATTCTAAACAACATCCCAATACTCCGGAAAAGGAATGGAAAATGAATACAAAAATGCCCCAACAAATCTCCCTGTTCGCTGTATCTCAAAGATCGTTTACAGAACAAGCAAACACAAACCCGAAATATTCCATAAAGTACCAAGAAATCATAAAACACTTCGAAATTGGAAAGACACAAGTGGTGATTGAGATCGAGAACCTAGCGCCCTTGTGTTTGGACGCACAGAAAGCTAAGGAAAAGAAAAGAAAAAGAATCTCAAATCTTATATTTATTGATATCTCATCGCAAAAATTTCCAAATGAATTCAACTGGACCAATCAGAAACCGTCTCAGCCGTGACAAGAAATTTTATACTCTTGTGCGTCAATATAATCACAATTACAAAGCATCTCAAATTCTGAAAATTTTTGGTTAACTTGTTTTAATTTGCTTCCCCTTTCTCAGACATTTTTCTCAGCAAGCAAACATTCAAAAGTTACTAAGCGAGCCTATCTTTTGAAGTCTTAATATATTTTGAAGTCCTATCTTTTCCTCTCCCCCCATTTCCTCAGCAACCAAAGAGGCCTATAGTTGTGTTGATGAAGAAATTAGAAAAAATAAAAGGAAAGAAAAGAAAAGGAAGAGAAAACTCACCCCATGCATGCGAGGAGATGAGAGAGCCAAGGTGGAACGTATCTGCAGAGTTGCATTTATGAACGTCCAGGAAGAGATCTCTCCAAGAAAATCCTAAGTCCAGGAAGGATTGTTATGACAGTCCTGCAAATTCAATTACAAAGCAAAAACACCACTCAGAACTCAAAAATAACGAAATCAGAAGGGAAGGAAAAAAAAAACAGAGAGAGGGAGAGAGAGAGAGATGAACATATAGCCTTGTTTAGTTCCGGAAAAGAAAAAGAAGAAATTTCATCACTTTTCCTCGAAATCTGATTACAAGTAAATAAAAAGGGAAAAAAAGGGCTTTGCTCAGACCTGAAACATGGCATGTTTAGATTGCGTCTTAGGGGTTCCCGGCCACGATGAAACAATTGGCCCTCTGGTATAGCGAGTAATTCAACCAAAGGGCTCCCTCTATTTTTTTATCCTCTATTATTTATTCATCTGTTAATTTATATTTTCCTTCCATTTGTCAGCAGTAATGCAGACCAACGAGTGGAAAACAAGGGAAAGTTCGGTGAAAGGGGAAGAAGGTCACTATTCGTTGGATATAAGAAAGGGAACAGATCCAAATAGAAAAGCATTTTGGTTCCATATTTTGTTTGTATGTTACAACAAATTAATGCTGTCATTCGTTGTGTTTTACGAGTTTGCACGGGAATCGGGATTTATTATGTTTACATCCAATCCGTCTTGCTTTCCTTCCATATTCGGCATTTTCTAGAAAAAATTTATTTATATTTATTTTTTAAAAATCATCTCATCATCTCAGGAATAAGTTATTGACCAAAGGATAGCAACTGTTGCAGAGACATTCTCACTTAAGATAATTACTCTTCCGTTATAATAATAATCTCTATGAATTCATATATACCCATCGACAATATAATAGAAACAGTAACATAAAATGACTTTAATGGTTTTAACTTTTATATAAGTGAAAGATGCATGTATTTGCTCAGAAACCAAAAGAAGAAAAAAAAAAAAAAAAAAAGATGTTGCATGTCCTTTTTGTGGGGTTCTTTCACTCAAAATTCTGAATAATTCTTTTGTCACAGAATAAATTATTGGAAGTAAAAATGTAAGACGGATGCAATAAATTATTAGGTACATGTTGTTTTCCAATAAATTTTTATGTTGCCGGGCCCAAACGAATAAATAAATAAAGGAAGAGGATAAGGAAGACGACTATTGGCGGGGGGACAATGCTCGAAGTTATCAGTCGCAGCAGTTGTAACTACAGAAAACCGCAACTTAACATTGGTTGTTTTCACACATAGACTGCTAGCTTGGTAGTTTGAAAGGTAAATAGTGTTGTTTTTCCACGTGTAGTTGTTATCGCGTATAGTTCTTAATTTTTATTTTTATTTTTTATATTAGTTTCGTTTTGGTTTATTATTATTATTTTCTATACATTTAGAGAAGGAGATTTCGAATTCAAGACCTCTATTTTAAAAGTTGTAAATTTATACCAATTAGGCCACAGAACTTTGGCAGTTTTGGTTTAATTGTGGTTGAAAAACTTGCACTATAATACCAATAAACAATTTCTTTCTCCATAAATTGAACCATCTATCAAATTAAACCATGAAATTCAAATAATAAATTATATCCCTTTTGTTCTTCTGGTTCATTAATATTAATTATTTGCAACACTTCCAACCGATGGCAGCATTTAATCATGGGTACGTAAATGCCCGACAGTTGGACTTTATTACAAGTACTAAGCTGATTAACACTAAAGAAATGAGAATTACATGTGGCAGGTGGCCTGTTATTATTGATCTGGTGGGCATGCTGGCCCCTAGCTAGGTGGTAAGGATTGGAGGAAGGTATTCAGACTTGGTACCCAGAACACGAGCCTTGGTGTCAGGGAAGAACTCAAACCCTTGCAATGTACTAATCTCTCCACTATTGGTAACCTGGACTGGGTAGGGTATTAGGTGACCTTCCATATCTCCATCGAATTTCTCCTTTGTGTATGATTCCCAGTTTCTTCGGGCCTGAACCTTCACCTTTTCGATGCATGACATGTTTTCTGGATTCAGATAAAACTTGTGAAACCCACCAAGATGCTCTTGCCACAATGCCTTTCTGAATGCGTGGATCTGTCCATTGGCAAGCACGTTGGAGGTTAAATGATATGGTTGGAATGCCCCCATTGCAATCTCGGAGTCCCTTGCTCCATCCATTGACCTCTGGTTGATGTTGGCAGATCCAATAATTATGTACTCATCGTCAACTATAAATTAAACAAAATTTGTCAATCAATCATGATTAACAAAGCATTATGAAAGATTGAAAGAGATAAGACAAGTCATTTACTTACCTATCATCATTTTTGCATGAACATATATCATGAAGCGACGAGCCTCCTGAGCTCTACCATAATCACTGTTAAGTTCTGGTTTCTCTGGAGGTACATACTCTCCCGATTTCTTTCCCTCCCGATTCCCAAGGCAGAAGAAATTGAGATAGTCCTGGGGTTTGGCATCATTTCCTTTTCTTTGAAGGGCTTCAGAGATATCAGTGTACATCATTTCCATAGTCCTCCTTTGTCAATCTATTATTGTCTGAACAGAATCACTCTCAGGTATACCTTCTGGCCACATGGGGATCACAATGTAGACAGCAAATTCCTCCCCCGCTTCAATCTTACTCACAATCTTTAGTGAGAGCTCCTTTGGTATTAGATGCAAAGCACCAATGTCCTCAACCTTGATGTCCTTTGATCTCCAGTCAAATGAGCTTCCTAGGAAATACTGGTTCTCGATATAGATGAATTTCTTGGCTCGTCTAATAGCATTGATGTATGCATCTTGAATGCTTCGATCGATGACACTATCCTTCCCACTAACAAGGCCCGCTGCAGATGCAACCTCAGGTTTTTCAGGAAAATCGGAAACGGCCCCACCATCAATGGATCGAAAGATTTGAACATTCCACGTCTCAGAGTCGGTTGTTAATGTAACTGGTGATGGGTCCGTCTCAATTCCATAGACCTTGATTGGTGGAATTGGAAACTTGTCCCCTACCTGTTTTATCCACCTCTGCTCAAAATTTTTTAGAACATCCCAAGCAACAGGCCCTTCCAGTTGGCAATGAATGTCATGCCAGGGCTCCCTTGGACCACCTTTCTTGATTGAAGCCCCTGGAAAATTTGGTTGATGGAAATCATCATGGTGGATTGTGCTCAAAGTACTAAATAAAGGATGTGCTCCTGTATCATATCGCCCATCACAAAGATCAATACCACCAATGAAACTTGCAATCCTCCGCTTTTGTGATCCTCCACTAGACACTTCCTTATCAACAACTACGATCTTTTGGTGGTGAGTAAACATGTTAGAAGTTTCAAAACCTTGAGCTATGCTCTTCCCATCGTCAGGGTTACGAGAGCATAAAAAACAATTCACCCTCGTGTTTTGAAAGTATTCCTCAGTTTCTTGATCGTGAGTTGCCATCAAACCATCATTCTTAAGTTCCTTGACAGTGGTTCTATCATCCCAAACAAGCATGAGAACCAGGACACCTTCATCAGCCTTTTTCTTAAGCAACTCCCCCAATGTCAAGTTGCCTTCTTGCTTTGGCCTCTTCGGATCCCTTATCAAGGTTATCTTAGTATATACAGACCATCCAGCTATATAAATTATGTGTCTTGCATTCTTGATTGCGTCAAAGATGTCTTCCCAGCATCTCTGAGGCATATAATTTTTTCCTTCAATGGTTGTTATGGGGAAATCTGCTGAGACATGGGCATCTTGGTATAGGGAAACTTTGCAACCCTGTCTTTGCTTGAAGAATGTGTGAGGAACTCCCCCAAAGTTGGGAGTTGGGAGTTCTGATTCCCTTAGACCAATGAACGTCTTCATTCACATTAAAAAATTGCAACTTAACACGGATTTTAGAATGTCTAGGATTTTGGTTTTCATGATCCAGTATGTCCACCCATCTTTCAACCTGTGACCCTTTTATAACATCTCCAACTGGTACATAAGCTCTTCCAATTAGTGTTGCACCAACAAGGTTATCATCTTTGACTGTGAATACTATATTTGAGATACGATGGGCACAATATATTTTGAAGGACTCGACCCATCGAGGGTTGTTGGGTTGATCTTCTATCATTCTAGTTCGCCCAACTCGTGCCTTATCTAAATCAATTGTTGCATAGAGTTTGGATCCATCAATCTCTACCGTCTTCTGCATGGTTAGATCCAAAATGAAGAACATCATGGATAATAAAATTAATAATATATAAAAGAAAAATAAACTATTTTATCAGTCAAAGAGAGGATAAAAGTAATTTACCTTTGATGACCCGCACATCAGCCATCTCAGAAACTGTTGTGTAGATGGAGTTCCCAAATTTCAAGCAAAAAGAAAACGCAGACGGTAAAAAAGTATACAGGAAAACACACTGAAAATGGTATAATTGGCATTGGTATATCAAAATGATACGAGACATCATAATGCAAACGGAGAAATTCATCATATTATATATATATATATATATATATATATATATATAATATATGCAGCATATTTGAATGGTCTGCTAATAATTTTTTCCTGAATATAACACTCATCAAAGATGACTTAATTTCCAATATGTTCCTAAGACTCATGTATCCAATATAACTTTCGTGTAAAAGTTGCAATTTTCAGAGTTCCGGCCACTACATCATCATGAAATTGAAAGCTCAACTCTTATTCTTAATTACTGGTCTAGAAATGTAGTTTTGCGTTTCTTCATGTTGCCATCAAATAATCCGTCAAAAATAATATAACAATTATTTTGTTAATTATTTATTTGATGTAATATAATAATTACTATATAAAAAGATGATCAATGAATAATAACTTATAATTTTACAATCTAACATAATACTATATCAATATGTATAAGTCAATTTGCAAATTTATTTTTACAGACTCTATTTGTAGATAAATAATTTCTCTAAACGATAATAAACCTTGAATCCACAAGATATAGATTTGGCATACTTACCAAATAAGAGAAAAAATAAATAAATAATAAGGACCACTATTTTTAGCGATAATTGCTTCTTATCATAAGTTTTAAAGCGTAGGGGGAAACTTTGAATTAAAAATTATTTTAAAAATGTATGAAAATTATGATAAGAGAGAGATTATAGGAAACTACGTCTACAAATTAATTATGCAATTTAATGCGGAGAAGTGTTATAGACACAAAACAAAGATATGAAAGTAAATTCATAAAATTATGTGGTTTCATGCGATTCGTTATATCTATTTTATAATAAATGTAACTTTACAATTTATATCATTTTGTAAATTTATTTTTGTATGATTTTTTTGTGATTAAAGTATATTTTTTTAATGCAAGATGCTATATATTTTTCATAAAAAAAATTATAATTTTTTTTTTTGTAAGATGTCTATGTATTAAAAAACCAAAAGCTTTGCTTTTGACGAGCAAGATGTCCCACGTCAAAAGATGAACACTACCTACTTGATTCTCACATTTTATCCAAGTTTGGAATAAACAAAAAAAGTAAGGGTCTTTTGTGGCGTTACGGATCGATAATTCAGCTTTGGGTCCAATTCAAATGTGTATTTACGTCGATAGCTAGAGACTGGGAGGTATCCGTACTTCTTTCTTTTCTTATTTTTCCACATGACCAAAACCTTTTACTTTTCATATGTTTCTCTACTTAATTACAGGTCAGTACCATGACATCATTCTCATGACTAGGTTCGATACTACGGACCAATGTTTTGAATACCATACCGGACGTCGTATCGGTCAAGGCACTGGAACGAAATATTTCGATACCGGTACCGTTTCGAGATAGCGTTTCGGGATGGTCGATATATAAATAAATTATATATAAAAATATATATAAAAATTATATTCCAAAATAATAGTCTATATATAAATAAATTATATATAAATACATATATATATATAAATTATAAATAGTCTAGTCTGAATTAGGGGTTAAAAAATAAGTTTGTAGTTTGAAAAAAAAAAAAAAAAAAAACACAGGCCGAAATATAGGCCGGTACAGGCCGAAATTTAATCTGGTATTTTAGCTGGTACGGAACAGATATAATACCTGTACCGGCCGGATGGCCGAAACGAAAAATTTCGACCGTACCGGCCGGTACGGTACGAAATTTAAAACACTGCTACGGACTAAGGGTGCTACCCCTTTCCCGCACCCGTGGGGTTCTCACCCACGTCTCCCACCCCAGGGATGTGGGGGCGGGATACCCCGGTAGGTGGCGTCCCCTTTTTGTCTATTTTAAAAAAAAATATTATATTTTATTTGGTTTAAAAATTATTTTTAAGTCTAAAAGTAATTAAAATTACATTTTTAGACCTAAATTATAAATTATAAATTTGTAAATATGACTATAATTTAAAAATTATGTAATTTTTAAATTTATTAGTGCATATTTTGCATAAATTGTAGTGGATTAATTTTTAAATTATGTAATTTTTAAATTTATCAATACATATTTGTGAACAAATCTAACAAATTGTAATATATAATTATATATACATAATTGGTAAAATATAAATATATATTTATATTTATATATATAAATGTAAGCGGAAATGGGGTGGGGCAAATGCAAGGTGGGGTTGGGCCTTCTCGCCACCCGATCCCGCTAGGAGTCCTAGATTCAAGGTAGGGCGGACGGGGGTGGGGCAGTGGAATGCGGGGCCCCGCTGCCCACTCCGAATATTTTGTGTGAGAATTTAAAAAAATTATAATAATGAAATGAGATGAGTTGACTTGACTTGAGGTGAGCCTCAAATCCAATCAATGACTAAAAAGATATAAAAGCAGTGTTGTTAATACCGTATCGTACCGTCTGGTACGGCCGGTATTTTCCGTACTGGCCATTGGGCCGGTACAGGTACTATATGTATTTCGTACCGGTTGAAATACCGATCGATACTGGCCTATATTTCGGCCGTTTTTTTTTCAAACTACAAGTTTATTTTTTGACCCCCAATTCAAACTAGACTATTTATAATTTATATATATATTTATATATAATTTATTCATATATAGATTATTATTTTAGAATATAATTTTTATATATATTTATATATATAATTTATTCATATATCAACTATCTCGAAACGGTATACGAAACGATATCGATATCGAAATATTTCGTTCCAGTGACTTGATCGGTACAACATCCAGTACGGTATTCAAATCATTGTATAAAAGTACAAGCGCCTTTAAAATTATTAAAAGAAAAATTGAACGACATAAAATAATAAAGGAAAAAGTCAACAGGTATAAAGTCATGTAAAAAGCTAATTAATATGGATCTTTGCAAGGTAAATACACTTGTAATTAATTGGATGATGTGGACATGCAGACGTGTACGTACGTACTTAAAATAATGTACGACCTACGTACGTACCTTTGCAAAGCATCCTTGCTGTGGCTGTTGGGGCGTCCTTTGAAGTTCGAATACGGTAGCCGAAAGTGTCCCGTGTAGCAACTGGCCTTCCATTAATATATAAATACTGTACGAATATATTATTACAGGCGTACGTGTACGTATATCTGTACAAAAAAATTTATATCAAATTTTGCAATAACAGTTAATATAAAAATATAGATAATATTACGTACAGTCGTAAAATGTACAAGCGCTATATAATCGTTTTGAAAAATAATAAAATTTATTATTAAAAAATTAAATTTTTAATATAGATCTCGTATCTACTCATTTTTTAAAAGAAATTATATAGTATTTATGTACTCTGTAACTGTAAATATCATTTCTCTAAACATAATACAGCTACTATCATGCATGCACACACGGACATACCAATATATATTAATGTAGATCATATCATCATGTAGAGAATTACAAAAACAGGATAAGATAGGAAAGCAAAAGAAAGTACATGGTGTGTAGGCGGGCAGTAACGTTAGTGGATAACTTGATTGTGTTGACGATGAGGTAGCACATGTTGGGGTGGATGGATGGATGGATCTACATATATATAGAGATGTACATTGTACACACCTAAATTATATCTCACGAAAAGAATTTATTCAACTTTTGTTTCAAGCTAGGAACCTCCATGTATATATATATATACACATATAATTAATATATAAGAATCATGTTCTCGCCTTTGCTTCCAAGGACTTGCTTGGAATTTTCAATATTATACACACATATATACATATATATATATATATATAATATTTATATATGTATAATGAATGCATAGGTCGGGGCATCCAAGGCAGAGGGATAAGGACACCTTAGTTTCCACGGAATCCGGACTTCTACCCTGCTCACACTTGTTCTGTAGCTTCAATTCATTGTTTTCAATCCCGTTTAGATGCGTAATTCGTTGCGTCATTTCATTACATCTCATTTTAATATTTAAATATTATTTAAATACAAATATTTTTTAATTTTTTTAATATTTTTTCATCTAATCATTATTAATCATTACAACATTTTCAATCTTTCATACAAAATATAAAGAACAATTGATCAACTTTTTAAAATCTTAAAACAATAATTATATTAAAAAATTATATATATATATATATATATATATATATATAGAATACGCATACTTCATTCAGGATTATTCGCATATTCCAAAATAATAATAACAATCTAATTATTTGTCTAAATTTATATTGCTTGCTTTACAGTCAAGTAGTACTGCATCCCGGCCGTATGAATAAAATAATGGTATTAATTGAAAATATACATATTTTTTAAAGTATTTGTTGTCATAAATTTTGTTTTTTTTGTATTTTTTGTCAAAGTTGATTTATTTATTCTTTCTCTTCATAAAAAATATTTTGGTGTGTAAAATGGTCCGATTGGCCAGAAAAATGAATATTGGGTCAAACATGAATAATATGCGATAAATGCAACAAAACCTTAATTAATTTAGAGCTTATATGTATATCTAGTCGTTTTAAGATGCATTTGAATCGCAGATTCAAACGAAGAAAGATGAAAGCCATTCTTTCCACTCGGAATGTTACGAACCCATGCAAGGGCCGGGGCGCAATATCCTTAATTTATAAGTTTTTAACAGTTGATTGTATTATACAATTTGTATATTAAACCAACTTATTATACGTACCGTCTGACCATAAATTTCCAAATAAAAAATCTTCACAACCTCCTAACACTCCACATTATTTTTAATTTTTTTTTTCTTTTATTAAATACTTATTATATGAATAATTTAAAATAATTTAAAATAATTTAAAAAGAATAAACTCAAAAGAAAATTTAAAAAAAATATTAAAAATTTAAAAAAATATGGAGTGTAGAGTATAGTAGAAGTTGTGTAGCAAAACTCGAGATTGTAATTTAAAAAAATGAAATGTTTTATTTAGACAATATATATAATATTAATAGATAAGTACGCACTCCACGCACGTACGTAGTTCAGTTCTCGCTAGCTAATACATGAGACGTTGCATTCTTGGGTCTTTGATGAGTCTCACATCATGATTATAATATATATAGGTAATCGTCAGATTCATGCTAAAAGTATTGGCACCGAAGAATTACAAAGGGCATGCATATATATGATTACTTATACGTACAAGTACGTACTTTGATGGGCATGCATGTAATTAAGTGGTGAGGATTGGAGGAAGGTAATCAGATTTAGCACCCATAACACGAGCCTTGGTGTCAGGGAAGAGTTCGAACCCAGGTAAGGGCAGTACTTCAGTCTTTCCCATATCAATACTAAGTTGGATGGGGTATGGTAGCAAGTGACCTTCCATATCATGGAATGTCTCTCCCACGTATAAATCCCAATATTGTTGAGCAAGAGTGTTCACCAGAGAGATACATAACTTGCTTCCTGGATGTCGAAAGGACTCCTGAAATCCTCCAAGGTGCTCAAGCCACAATGCATTCCTGAATTCGTGGATTTGCCCCCTAGCTGAGTTTGTGGAGGCTAAATGATGTGGCTGGAATGCCCCCATTGCAATCTCAGAGTCTCTTGCTCCATCCATTGACCTCTGGTTGATGTTGGCAGATCCAATGATTATGTATTCATCATCAACTACAAGTTAAATATGATTATTTTATCGATCAAAACATTATAATATTGAAGCATTGGGACAAATTAATTAGAAGAGATGACAAAAATTAGTCAGTAACTTACCTATCATCATTTTTGCATGGACATATATCATGAAGCGACGAGCCTCTTGAGCTCTACTATAATCTGTATTAGGTTCCGGTCTCTCTGGAGGTATATACTCTTCCGCTTTCACTGTCTCTCGATTCCCAAGGCAATAGAAATTCAGATAGTCCCGAGGGTCTTCAACAAGTCCCTTTTTTTGCAAGGCTTTAGTGATGTCAGAATACATCATTTCCATAGTCCTTCTCTGCCAATCCAATATTGCTTGAACAGAAGCACTCTCAGGTATACCTTCTGGCCACATTGGGATCACAATATAGACGGCAAACCTCTCCCCTGCTTCAATCTTACTAACAATCTTTAGTGAGAGCTCCTTTGGAATGAGGTGCAAAGCACCAATGTCCTCCACCTTGATGCTGTTTGGGCTCCAGCCGAACGAGCTTCCTAGAAAATATTGGTTCTCAATGTAGATGAAGTCTTTGGCTCGCCGAATAGCATTGATATATGCATCTTGAATGCTTCGATCGATGATGTGATCTTTCCCACTAACAAGCCCTACTGCATATGCAACATCAGGTTTTTCAGGAAAACCGAAAACGAATGGATCGAAAGATTTGAACATTCCATGTTTCAGTATCATTTAATGAGGTAACTGGTGTTGGATGGATTACGATTTCATCAAGTTGGTTTTGTTTAATTAGGAACTTGTCCCCAACCTGTTTTTTCCATCTTTGCTCAAAATTGTACAAGACATCCCAAGCAACAGGCCCCTCTAGTTGGCAATGAATGTCATGCCAAGGCTCCCTAGGACCGCCTTTCTTGATTGAAGCAGTTGCAAAATTTGGCTGATGGAAGTCATCATGGTGAATTGTCTTCAAAGTACTGAATAAAGGATGCTCTATTGTATCATATCTCCCATCACAAAGATCAATACCACCGATGAAACTCACAATCCTCCGCTTTTGTGATCCTCCATTAGGCACTTCCCTATCAACAACTATTGTCTTCTGATGGTGAGTAAACATGGTAGAAATCTCAAAACCTTGAACTATACTTCTTCGATCGTCAGGATTACGAGGGCACAAAAAGCAGTGCACCTTCGTGTTTCGAAAGTATTCTTCAGTTTCTTGGTCGTGAGTCGCCATCAAACCATCCTTCTTCAATTCCTCGACAGAAGTTCTATCATCCCAAACAAGCATAAGAACCATGACACCTTCATCAGCCTTTTTCTTAAGAAGATCCCCTAATGTGAGGTTGCCGTCTTGCCTTGGCCTCATAGGATCCCTTATCAAGGTTATCCCAGTATACACAGACCATCCAGATATGTAAATTAGGTGTCTTGCATTGGTGATTGCGTCAAAGATGTCCTCCCAGCATCCTTGGGGCCTATAACTATCTCCTATGGATGGCAAAAGCTTAGGCATAACATCTTGGACATGGGCATCTTGGTATAAAGTAACTTTGCAACCTTGTCTTTGCCTGAAGAATGTGCGAGGAACTCCCTCAAAGTCGGGAGTTATCATTTGCTGAGACAAATCTTGGGCAACATTAAAAAATTGAAGCTTGACGTGGATTTTAGATTGTATAGAGTTGTTGTCTTCATCTAGTATGTCAACCCATCTATCAACCATAAATCCCCTCATGACATCTCCAATGGGCACATAAGCCCTTCCAATTAATGTTGCCCCAATAGGATTATCTTTTTTGACAGTGAATATGATATACGAGATATAATGGGCACAATATATGCTGAAGGACTCAAACCATTGGGGGTGAGAGGCTTGATTTTCTACCATTCTGGTCCGCCCAACCTTGGCCTTATCTAAATCAACTGTTGCATAGAGTTTGGATCCAACAATCTACAATATAGTGTTTTGATTTGTCAGAAAATAGTTAACAAATGGTGATAATTAATGAGATTGATATTAATGTACCAAAAAAAAAAAAGAAGAAGAAAAAAGAGATGAGTTTGTTGGTTGGTTGCAAAGGAAAAACAAATTACCAGAGGCCTGCCTAGCACTAGTCCCTTGAGGTTGGACAGAAACCTTTTCCCAGACTGTTCCATGGCCGCAGTTTCCAAATTTCAAGAAAAGAAAATGCACAAGGGTTAGAAAGAATTCTGGAAAACACGTACAGTTAATGGTGGGTGGGTATAGAAAACTTACTGAATTTGATCTGAAGATCAAAATGTTCAGAACGATATATTATATAATATATATATATATATATATGCACATATGTAAATTATTATTGATATAAACAATTTAGGGGCTTCAAAGGATCATCCATTTTCTTCTAATTATAGCATGCAATGGATCATGATAAAGAAGAACATTTTATATAATGTGCTTAAAATTAAGGAGTACCTTCTTGAAAGGATTATCGATGTTGTTAGTATGTACAGGCTGCATGATCCGATGTTAAACATCATATGATCTTTTTTATTAATGTGTTTGGCAAATTAACCAGAGATCGTAGTGAAACCGAACTAATTATTGCCTAATTTATGAAACGTACACCAACATAGCACAACCTTCTTACTAATCATTTTGCCTAATTTTCTCCGGCCAATACCAGCATGAACGTACAGCATATATATCCAAGTTTCTTGATATTATCGTTCGTGTTCAAATTGCCAATTTCAGATCCAAACAACACAAATATATATATACTTTTTAATTTCTAAACACCACAAACATAAACACTTTTCCATTTCAAATCTTCAACTTTTTCATCTAATCATTACCTAATTATTACAGTTTTTCTAAACTTCTAAACAAAATACAAAAAATAATTCAATTTTTTCAAACCCTAAAATAACAATAATATTAAAAAATTTATATTATAACAATATTATAACTTTATAATTTTTTTATTCAATTTTTTCTCACTTCTATCTTTCACAAAACCCCACTAATATTTTAACTTAAACCATTTATAAGTTATAACTCATCTCATCTCAATTCAAATATCTCAATATTATTCATAAATCATCTTAATTCATCTCATCTTAACTCACTATCCAAACTAATGATCTAGATGAAGCGTAGCACTATATATAAATACGTTCGTTTCCTCATGTACGTTGCTAGGAAAGGAAGAAGTACTATATATTTCTAGTACAAGTAAGTGATATATATATATATATATTAAGAATATAATATAAATAATTAAATCTACATCTTCCTATTAGCTTAATCTTTTAAAATAACCGGTGATTTCACATATTATTAGATCGAGCAGAGGTCTTGAGTTTGAATCGTGACTCTACAGTCTACCCCATCTAATTATAAATATTTCACGTGTTGAGCTCACTCATTGAGGGAGAATCTGACCCACACGTGAGAATGAGTGCTAAGAAATAATACAAATAATTAAATCTACTTCTTTATATTAGTTTAAGTTTTTGAAACAACTAGTAATTTTACAATATATATATATATGATCTTCTTTTGAACAAGATCATAACATTATTCAATTATATTGATATTTCAAGTATTTCCTATAATTATATAAATAGGTGAACGAATATAGTAGTATTCACTACAAAAAAAAAATTATTTATTTGTATCAACTTATTTATTGTTAAAATAATTATTTTTTATTAAAATGCACAAATATATATTCTTTTAACGAATGACTAGTCATTTATGATTTTTTTCTCGTAGTGATTTCTCTTGGGTACATCTCCTATAGAGTACTGTCAGTAATATCTCGATCATATATCATTTCTTAATTAATTAATTACTAGGTACGTACTAAGCTGCTAGCTGGTACGTACACGGCCGATCGATCGATCATATTCTTATTTATAACTATCCTCATGATCAATCTAGATCTCTCTAATTAATACATGTCATGATCGATTCCTTCATTGATAACTAAAGTACCTACCATCTAACAACTCAACTGAGACGTCCGTACGTACATGATCAATTAGAAAGAAATCGAAAACAAAACCTTAATATATAAATATACTAATTAAATCCCAAAAGAGATCAGATACTGAAATTAATTATGGCCAAAATCATAAAAGTCTTTGATCTTGAGAATTCAAAAAACAAGGTACGTACCTTTTGGAGGACGTTGCAGCCATGGCCATAGTTTATCCTATCAACTTCGTAAATGGTTGTCAGAAGTGTCCCGTGCAGCAACGCTTGAGCCATTGATCCCAGCTAGTGTTCGTTATAAATTTTCCTAGCTAGATATATAGGAAATGCAGTACTGCAAGAAAAGGCCGGTTTATTAGGATCTAATTTAAATATTAAAAAAATATTCTGTCGTCTAGAATAATTAATTTTGTAATTAATCCCAATAACAGAATTGCATTTACCAGATATTAATATACATTAACTATTAATTAATTAATTAATTGTTAGAATCATATGTAAGAATAATTGAGATAATAATTTATAATTAGATAACAAGAGCAAAAGAAAGGCATGCAGCACTAGCTGGCTGGCTAGATCATCACCTGTATAAATGAAAACAAAATACGATGGTAGTAGCTGCAGCTAGGGATCGACGTTATATATTAAGGAATATATTTAGAGAGAGAGAGAGAGAGAGAATAGGATGGAGTTTTGAACGAAGGAAGAGGTATTTATTATCTACGTTTATACAGAGAAGTCAAGCAAGAATCAGTTCCCGCCTTTGCTTCCATGCATCCATGAATTCTTGCTTAATGCTTATATTACTTACTCTCGAGGGAGAACCCTTTTAAAAGGCCACCTAATTGGTTGCCTCCGAATCGCAACTACGTACGTCTGTCATGCCTATTATTATTTACTATAAAAAAAAAAAATTAACATGCACATAATAAATTCTTTATTATTTATTTTATTATATATTATTGATAATAAAATTACCAATTATGTTAAGTATAGTAAGTTCACAATATAATAATGTAGTCATGAAAAAAAAACCCTATTTTCACTCCCTCCCTTTTCTCTCTACACAGCAGCCCCTCCCCTCAAAAAACTCATATCAGAGGAGGGAAGTTCGATCTTTGGCTCCTCCCTCATCCCTCCTCCCTATTCTCTCTAATTTTCTAATTTATTTTTTTGGTTTTTTTTTTTTTACAGTAGGACGAAATGCAGATCTGTTATTCTCCGAAGCCAGGCGACTACCACGAGCCCCACCACAAGATTCCCAAGGTGCCGATCCTTCAGACGGACAAAGAATCTCGTCGAACAGAACAACACGTGAGCCACACGCAGGTCTAAAGTACGCACGTGACATCCACACGCCATTGTAAGGAGAGCTCTATCACGACCACGCGTAATTTTTCTAGGACCAAAGCCAATGGTTTATTTAGACCTAGTGTTCCGCCGTACTTTCAGGTTGACACATGTCCCTCGCACGCCACGACAATCTTGATATTTGCATTTTGATTTCCTCTAAGATTGAAAATGCAGATCTATATCATCTACTGCTTGAAATAATTAAGCTCGCTATCCCGAGAATATTTTCTTAGCCACACAGCAACATTGTCATAGATCATGAGGCAAAACTATAGTAGGACACTTTTACCCAGTGTTTTAAATTTCGTACCGTACCGGCCGGTACGGTCGAAATTTTTCGTTTCGGCCGTCCGGCCGGTACAGGTACTATATCTGTTCCGTACCGGCCAAAATACCGGCCATACCGGACTAAATTTCGGCCTGTGTTTTTTTTTTTTTTTTCATTTTTTCAAACTATAAACTTATTTTTTAACTCCTAATTCAGACTAGACTATTTATAATTTTTATATATATGTATTTATATATATGTATTTATATATAATTTATTTATATATCGACTATCCCGAAACATTATCCCGAAACGCTATCCCGAAACGGTACCGGTACCTAAATATTTCGTTCCAGTGCTTTGATCGATACGACGTCCGGTACGGTATTCAAAAGATTACTTTTACCCTATTATAGCATGCATACAAAATTCATGATTATTTAATTTAGTAATTTTAACTATATATTATTATATTATATTATATAATAGATGAAAGAATTATCCTATATATTATTATATTATCTATTCCATATAACATGTGCCAATAGAAACAGCCAACAGGTGTCGTCTAACACTTTTTCGCCAATTTTGTCCTTGATTTTGAATTTGTTTCTCGTTTCTGTCCCTCAACTCTACCATTTATAGTATATACCGATTTCGATCTGCTTTGGTCTTTTTTCCCCTTTCTGTCCCTAGCTATTTATATTCTCTTTGCATTTTTACAGTCTTGCCTTCTGTTTTGTTTGTTTACCGTTTTTATCCCTCACTTCCATTTTTATCCTTCTGTTTTACCCGCATATTAACACTTTTTCCCTTATTTTTATTACCGTTTTATTCCGATTTTGTCCCTCTTGTTCTTATTAAATTCCCATGTATTTTCACTGTTCTCTTTTTCACCGCTTCCACCGAAGCCCTATATCTGTAAAATCAATTTTCCTTACGAAAATAACCCTGATTGTTTCGGTAATATGCAGCCTTTTCTGTCTATTCCTACTTCTTGCCGATAGGGTTTATTGTCTTTTTATTTTCAAAATTATTCTTTCTGCAGCCTTTGCATCTGTTTTAACTCAACTCTCCAATAGAATTTCAATTTATGCAAATGTTCATGAGAGGCTGATGTTTGTGAAATCAGCTTCTTCCTTTCTCAATTTTGGAATCAATTCGGTATGCTTTTGTTCTCAATTAAATATGAAATTTTTCTATGTTTTCATGAAATATAATCAAATTGGTATGCTTCTGTTTGCTCTTGTTCTCAATTAAATTATATATTTTCTATGCTTTTATGAAATAGTTCATACACATATGCATGTTAAAAAAACTAGAAATTACAAACTACAAAAAAAAAATAATAATAATAATAATTGCACCTGAACAGAGTTGTTACAATATTTTAGCTTGGATAATTTCAGACCCAATACTTACAATCCAAAAAATAATAATGTAAATTCCTAACAGAAAAGGCATATATATGACAAAGAATGTAGAAATAATAACATAAAAACTAGAAATTACAACTACAATAAAAAATAAAATAAAAAATATGCATCTAAACAGAGTTGCCAAATATTTTGCATCTCGATACTTTCAGACCCAATAGTTACATCTAAAAAATAATTAGGTAAATTCATAACAGGATAGCCATATGCATGAGGAAGAAAGAAAATAATGACAAAAAAATCCAAACATATTGAATGTAAATTTCCAAGTCGGTAAGGAAATGAAAGAAAAATCGAAACATGATGTAATTCATGTGTAGGTGTAAAAGAAATTCTCACAATGCCTTTACACAGGCATTTTAATATTTTATAATCCAAGAAAAATATTCCTACCCTATCTCTAAAATAATTGCTTGATTTTGTGTGGGTATGTAAATTAGTTTGTCAAAATTTACATACACATATATGCATACGTAGTCACATATATAGAACAAATTTCAACTAGTAAATTCTGGATGTAGGCTACATATACTAGGCAAAACTTAAGTCTGAAACCTTTCTTCACACTATTGTCGCGACCCTTTACATTGAGGGTTGGAAAAATGAAAACTGATTTGGCAACTGATAGCTTGCACACATGCATGACCTTTTGTTATTACTATTTTTATTCAAGTAGTCTAAATGTCTAGTTCGATTAACCTTATCTCTTTTCGACAGTCGTTGCACTAGTGTTGCATGGGTACCTGGAGGCGATGGAGCTTTTGTTGTAGCTCATACTGATGGAAATTTGTATGTGTATGAGAAGGCAAACCTTGGACTTTGATGATTCAGTGTGTTGTAGATAGTGAGTTAAGCATGTTGTAGATAGCGAGTTAAGCATGTTTTAATGAAATCTTATTTTGTATAGAATTACACGGTAAAGCAAACTTCTTGTCATATTTTTGTATTGCTTTTGAACTTGTGGGGTCTATTTTGTCATGTGAAAGGTTTAGACTGTGTGCAGGGAGAAGCAAGATGTGAATTCTTTGTATGGACAGATATACTTCAACTGATAAATGAGAACATTCTGACAAGAGAGAATCAAGATTGGAAGAGAAATGATAATGTATTGTTGCACGAGTATGAAACTCAAAAAAAGAAGATAAACTAAGAGAGAGACAAATGTTCACAAGCTTGAGGGCGAAGTACTTGAAAAGCGGAGGGTCGTGTGCAAGAATATGGTCGTGTTTGTATTGGGTTGTATCTATTGTAATTTTTTCTGGTTGGCTTGGATCAAATATGTAAATAGTTGGAAGCATTGTGTCAAAACAAATTTGTAATTTTTCTGGTTGGTTCTGACCAACAGACGGAAGCATCGTGTCAAAATCACTTTAAGGTTGAGCAAAAATCTGACTCTGCCTCCGGCTCCGCTCCTGCTCCGCTTTGACTACGATAAGTCGGAGTCGGAGTTTTTTTAACCAAAAAAGTCGTAGTCGTAGTTGGAGTCGAACGTGGCGATATACCGACTCCAATATTGTACATATTTTATAAAAATATATGTATTTTTTATATATTAATCATATATATTTTATATAACTATAATTTATATAGTTAATTAAATTCAATAATATATTAGTATGAGCAAATTATTATAAAATAATATGCTTATACTATATTATAAATAGGCTAAATTCACTAATAATAGTTTTGTATGTGTAAACACCATACTATTAACTATTACTATCATATAACACTAATGTATAATAACAACCAATGTAAACACTAATATATAATAACATGTAATACTAATTATCTAATAACTAATATATATAATAATATTTAATACTAATGTATTATGTATAAACACAAATGTATAAATTTATAATAATATTATAATACTAATGTATAATAATCAATGTATAATAACATGTAATACTAATGTATAAATATTAACATATAATAACAATAACATATAATACTAATGTATAATAACATTAATTTGTATAATGATTTACTTTTTCAATTTTAGTTATATTTTAATAAAATTGAAATCAAAAAAATATTTTTTTAAAAAAACTAAAATTTGAAAGCTTAAATTCGATTAGTGAGAGCCTAAAATTGTCAAATTGAAATTTCAACCCAATAAAAAAGCTCAAATCCAACTCCGCTCCAACTAGTTGGAGTCGGAGTAGGATCGGAGGCTATATGAGTCGGAGGTCGGAGTCGGCCTCCGACAAAGTCAAAAATCGGATTCGGCCTTTGACAAAGTCCGAGTCGGAGTCGGAGTTTGGACACTCTGACTCTAACATTATCAGTGCTCAGCCCTACTTTGGTCTTGATGTGAGTTTCTACCTGAATTTAGCTTGCACAAGATATTTATACTTTTCCATCTAAATAAATGGTTCCTATTTGGCTAAAAAATCAGCCAACATAATTGTATGCATTCCTCTTGTTCATCAAGCCATCCTCACATAAAGAGAACCATAGATTTGTGAAATTGAGGAATATTTTTCACTAACTTCATCCCAGTCATTAAGCCAAAAACTAAAGAGATAAATATTCAATATCATTAGAAAGCAACGCGGTTCAACTCCCAGGCAAAGGATTAAAATATTGCCCATAAACAAAGGAAACCAACTTATCCAATCGAAACCACTCAACCGGAACTTCAGTTGGTGCAAAGCAAGGGAATCTCAGTCCAAACTCTCTATGATGGAAGCAAAAAACATGGTTAAATAAGCCAATAGACACACAACCAATGCTTCAAGAATATCAACTTATCGGAGTACCAAAATCCTGACATTCTCACCACCAAGAACTCACAAAATGGGATCTTTAAGAAGAAAGTATTTCAGAAGGCAAAGAAAAATAAATTGATTGCAAAATTTCTAAACCAAAATGAGTTTGGTTCCCCTTTTCATCTGTACTTTTTTCTTATCAGTAGCCAAATTGCAACCTCAATTTAATAGAAGGATGACAATCACAGAAGCAAGGTAGTTACTGATAATTTCTACTCTTTTTTTTTTCTCTTGGATGAGATTCATAGACCAACCTTATTACTGGGTTTTTCCCACATGAAAGATCTAGCGCCATATTAATTGATTAAAGAATCAACATGTTACATAATACCTTGAAGATATATTGTGTGGAGGAATAAAATGTTAAGCCCAAAATTGGCCCAGCCACTAGGTCACATTAGATGACAAGATAAAGGGATAAGAGTGGGGACAAGGAGGGACGTGGAGCAGGCAGGTGGCAAGAGGTTTCAGAGCAGGTCAGAGGGAAAATATGAAGAGAATGAAAGCTGACACACACAAAGGGGTCAGGTCCCATCAAGACAGACTGACACACGCAACAATGAGATATATAAAAAGGCTCCAGCCAGATGACCAATGGGCTTGATCAAATCTTCTTCTTCTTCTTCAACAAGCTCTCGAGGAAGACAGCGTCTCCAACATGAATGGCACCAACTTTCTTTGTACAGTCAGATATGAGGGACCATGAGTGGTTGTAAACAAATATATTATAGTGGAAACTCCGCTCCCCAAATCCCCGTGGACCCTAGTGCTAAACCACGTAAATATTTGTGTTCATCTCTCTGTATTTTTTCTGCACTTATGTTCTATCCATTGCCATGGACGTACGCATCGCGTTTGTACAGCCACACCGGAACACTTCAGGGGGCTCCAAACAATACTGATCAAGGCCCAGTGACTCAGTGGGTCAGGAAGGACTCTTTCTCTCCCTCCAACCTGTTGTGCGGTTTTTCTTGCATCAACATATTGTGAGCTTGTAATTAGTCAAATATATTTTATAGGTTTGATAGATTTATAAATATATAATGTAGCATCACCCCTGAATTACAACCTCTTTTGTATCACACCATCAAAACTTATAAATTTTGTATTCAAATACAGTTTTATAGCATTCTTGTTGGCCATAGGCTACAGAACCTCAAGGACAAATGCATCATAGAGCATAATCATCATTGAAAGTGATCAATTTTCTACAATTGAGAACATTTATACTGAAAAGTGACTAGAAAGGAACAAATACACGAATGCATTGCCAAAATTTTTTTTTTTAAAAAAAAAGTTAGTGATGCTTGAATATTAAAAAAAATTATTAGCCTATTTATTGAAACACCAAACAAACTTAGTAAAATATAGATACACACCTGTATATAAGTTGAAGAATTCTAAAATATAATCATGATGAGTTCCTCCAAGGAGTGAAACCAATACTACATCGACAAAAGATACCAAATCATCAGGACTAATGCAGAACAAACTTGATCTTTAATCTCGAGATACGATATGTAATTTCCTAAGGAATCGAATTCCAGAGAGACTACTTAGTACTCGGATTAAAAGCAACGAAATTGATCTTTGAACTTTAAAGGGCCTAAATAGCAAGGGGATGTCTTGATTTTGGAGGTGGAAAGATGGAAAGCAAGGTGTTGTTACTTTGTTTATACGAGTGGATGGAAGTAGCTAGGGCATCAAAGCTAAATACCAAAAACTAAAAACTAGGGCATCAATTCTGAAAGCGCTACATTCACTACAAGATAATGGATTTTTTGTCTCTAATTTGTCCTAAAAGAGCTTAGTTTTGGGATGAAATTTGATTTTCATCCCAAAAAATACTTTTAGGTGTATTATAGTGTGTAAAATGGACCAATTGGCCATGAACAATATTGGGTCATACATAAATAATATGCGATAAATGCAATACAACCTTAATTAATTTAGAGCTTATAACCTAGTCATTTTAACCTAGTCATTTTAAGTTGCATTTGCACCACATAATCAAAAAACAAAACAAGATGAAAGGCATTCTTTGCAAATGGAATGTTACGAACCCAAGGGGCATCCTCAAAGACAAAATCATTCAAGTACCTTGGATGCAGTGTTTTAAAGACAAAATCATTCAAATATTATGTCGATACAAATTTATCAAATGTGGCAATATATGGCAAATGACTAGGGGTTGCAATATGTGACACGACACATGGACCCAACACGAACTGTACACGAAATTAGCGGGTTTGTGTTTGATATTAACGGGTTCAGGTCAAAACGGGTTGACCCGTTAAGACACGACTTATAAACGAGTCAATAATGTGTCGTGTTAACATATTTCTAATTAATTATTAAACGAGTCCAAATAGGTGACACGACATGATCCATTATCTAAATAGGTTGAGTTAGAATTTGAAAATTTAACACGTTTAGCTAAACGAGTTGGGTTTGGATTGACTTATATAGTTAAATATTCATGATTTGAGACGACACGAATACACGATTTGCCACCCCTAGGCAGATCATGTTACAAATAGAGAAAGCAGTACTGAATGATCAATTATAAAAAAAATTAAAAAAAGGAAAAAAAAGTACCTCTTTTTTTGCGATAATTACGACTGAAGTGGAATCCAAATTAAAAGGCAGTTTCTTAGAAAGTGAAAATTGAAAGGTCTTTTTAAAATTAAAAAAATCTTTAATTTATGGAAGAGATTGAATTTTAAAAAATGAAATGTTTTATTTAGACAATATATATATAATATTAATAGATAACGCACTCCTTGTACGTAGTTCAGTTCTCGCTAACTACTACATGAGTTGCATTCCTATGTCTTTGATGAGTCTCACATCATGGTTACAATATATATAGGTAATCAGAATCATGCTAAAACTAAAAGTATTAATGGTGAAGAATTACAAAGGGCATGAATATATACGTATGTAGTTTGATGGGTATGCATGCATGCCACTAATTAAGTGGTGAGGATTGGAGGAAGATAATCAGATTTTGTACCCATAACACAAGCCTTGGTGTCAGGGAAGAGTTCGAACCCAGGCAGGGGCAGAATTTTAGTCTCTCCCATATCAATATTAAGTTGGATGGGGTATGGTAGCAAGTGACCTTCCATATCATGGAATGTCTCTCTCACGTATAAATCCCAATATTGCTGAGCAAGACTATTCACCAGAAAGATACATGACTTGCTTTCTGGGTGTCGAAAGGGCTCCAGAAATCCTCCAAGGTGCTCAAGCCACAATGAATTCCTGAATTCATGGATTTGCCCCTTAGCTGGGTATGTGGAGGCTAAATAATGTGGCTGGAATGCCCCCATTGCAATCTCAGAGTCTCTTGCTCCATCCATTGACCTCTGGTTGATGTTGGCAGATCCAATGATTATGTATTCATCATCAACTACAAGTTAAACATGATTATTTTCATGTGAGTCAAACATGATAATATTGGAGCATTAGGACAAATCAATTAGAAGAGACGACTAATTAATTAGCCATTTACTTACCTATCATCATTTTTGCATGGACATATATCATGAAGCGACGAGCCTCTTGAGCTCTACTATAATCAGTGTTAGGTTCTGGCCTCTCTGGAGGTATATACTCTCCCACTTTCGCTGCCTCTCGATTCCCAAGGCAATAGAAATTCAGATAGTTCCGAGGGTCTTCATCAAGTTCGTTTCTTTGCAAGGCTTTAGTGATGTCAGAATACATCATTTCCATAGTCCTTCTTTGCCAATCCAATATTGCTTGAACAGAAGCACTCTCAGGTATACCTTCTGGCCACATTGGGATCACAATATAGACAACAAACCTCTCCCTTGCTTCAATCTTACTAACAATTTTTAGTGAGAGCTCCTTTGGAATGAGATGCAAAGCATCAATGTCCTCCACCTTGATGTCGTTTGGGCTCCAACTGAACGAGCTTCCTAGAAAATACTGGTTCTCAATGTAGATGAAGTTTTTTGCTCGTCGAATAGCATTGATATATGCATCTTGAATGCTTCGATCGATGATGTTATCTTTCCCACTAATAAGCCCTACTGCATATGCAACATTAGGTTTTTCAGGAAAACCGGAAACGTCCCCACCATCAATAGATCGAAAGATTTGAACATTCCATGTTTCAGTATCATCTAATGAGGTAACTGGTGATGGATGGATTAAGATTTCATCAAGTTGGTTTAGTTTAATTAGGAACTTGTCCCCAACCTGCTTTTTCCATCTTTGCTCAAAATTGTACAAGACATCCCAAGCAACAGGCCCCTCTAGTTGGCAATGAATGTCATGCCAAGGCTCCCTTGGACCGCCTTTCTTGATTGACGCAGTTGCAAAATTTGGCTGATGGAAGTCATTATGGTGAATTGTCTCTAATGTACTCATGAATAAAGGATGTTCTGTTGTATCATATCTCCCATCACAGAGATCAATACCACCGATGAAACTGACAATCCTCCGCTTTTGTGATCCTCCATCAGGCACTTCCTTATCAACAACTATTGTCTTTTGATTGTGAGTAAACATGGCAGAAATTTCAAAACCTTGAACTATACTTCTTCGATCGTCAGGATTACGAGGGCACAAAAAGCAGTGCACCTTCGTGTTTCGAAAGTATTCTTCAGTTTCTTGGTTGTGAGTCGCCATCAAACCATTCTTCTTCAGTTCCTTGACAAAAGTTCTGTCATCCCAGACAAGCATGAGAACCATGACACCTTCATCAGCCTTCTTCTTAAGAAGATCCCCTAATGTGAGGTTGTCGTCTTGCTTTGGCCTCCTAGAATCCCTTATCAAGGTTATCTCAGTATACACAGACCATCCAGCTATGTAAATTAGATGTCTTGCATTGGTGATTGCGTCAAAGATGTCCTCCCAACATCCTTGGGGCTTATAACGATCTCCTATGGGTTCCAAAAGCTTAGGCATAGCATGTAGGACATGGGCATCTTGGTATAAAGTAACTTTGCAACCTTGTCTTTGCCTGAAGAATGTGCGAGGAACTCCCTCAAAGTCAGGAGTTATCATTTGCTGAGACCAATCTTGGGTAACATTTAAAAATTGAAGCTTGACGTGGATTCTAGATTGTATAGGGTTGTGGTCTTCATCTAGTATGTCAACCCATCTATCAACCATAACTCCCCTCATGATATCCCCAACAGGCACATAAGCTCTTCCAATTAATGTTGCCCCAATAGGGTTATCTTCTTTGACAGTGAATATGATATGTGAAATATAATGGGCACAATATATGTTGAAGGATTCGAACCACTGGGGGTGAGAGGCTTGAATTTCTACCATTCTGGTCTGCCCAACCATGGACTTATCTAAATCAACTGTTGCATAGAGCTTGGATCCAACAATCTGCAATATAGTGTTTTGATTTGTCAGAAAATATTTAACAAATGGTGATAATTAATGAGGTGCTTGATAATGTACAAAAAATAAAGATGAGTTTGATGGTTGGTTGCAAAGGAAAAACAATTTACCAAAGGCCTGCCTAGCACTAGTCTCTTGAGTTGGGCCAGAAACCATTTCCCGGACTGTTGTGTGCATAGCCGCAATTTCTAAATTTCAAGAAAAGAAAATGCTTAGAAAGAGTTCTGGAAAACACTTACATGAGTTAATTAATGGCGGATGGGTATAAAAAATTTACTGGATTTGATCTGAACATCAAAATGTTCAGAACGATATATATATATATATATATATAAATATCCATTAATTCTAAACTGACCTTAACTATTAGTGATGTAATTGAAGCGTAGCACCATATAGGTACGTAATTGCTAGGAAAGGAATAAGCACTATATATATATATGATCTTCTTTTGGGTCCTGTTCAAACAATATTCAATTATATTGATATTAGAATTCGTATATTTCCTATAATCATATAAATAGGTGAACGAATATGGTATTTATAATTACAAGAAAATTGTTTATTTGTGATATGTTATTTACTATTAAAATAATTCTTTTTTATCAAAATGAGTCTATAAATTCTCGTCACAAATAGTCATATATGATCCCTTTTTTTTTTTTTTTGTAGTGATTTCTCTTGGGTTCATCTCCTATAAAGTCAGTAATATATCGATCATATATCATATCTTAATTAATTACTAGCTACCAAGCTACTAGCTAGTACGTACACGGCCGATCGATCTTTTTATATATATTTATAACTATCCTCATGATCAATCTAGATTTCTCTAATTAATACATGTCATGATCGATTCCTTCTTTGATAACTAAAGTATCTAACAACTCATGAACTGAGACGTACGTACATGAATTAGAAATTAGAAATCGAAAACAAAACCTTAATATATAAATATACTAAATCCCAAAAGAGATCAATTATAACTGAAGTTAATAGCGGCCAAAATCATAAAAGTCTTTGATCTTGAGAATTCAAAAAACAAGGTACGTACCTTTTGGAGGACGTTGCAGCCATGGCCATAGTTTATCCTATCAACTTCGTAAATGGTTGTCAGAAGTGTCCCGTGGAGCAACGCTTGATCAGCCATTGATCCGGCCAGCTAGTACGTACGATGGTAGGGACGTTATATATTTAGAGAGAGAGATACAGAGGAGTTTTGAATGATGAAGGAAGAGGTATTATTATCTACTTTATATAGAGAAGTCAAGCAAGAATCAGTTCCCGCCTTTGCTTCCATCCATGAATTCTTGCTTAATGTTACTTACTCTCGAGGGAGAACCCTTTTAAAAGGCCACCTAGTTGGTTGCCTCCGAATCGCAACTACGTCTGTTATATGCCTATTATTATTTATTATTATTTACTATCAAATAAAAATAAAAAATTTAACATGTACATAATAAATTCTTTATTATTTATTTTATTATATATTGTTAATAATAAATTACCAATCATATTAAGTATAATAAGTTCACATGATAATGTAGTCATGATCTCTAACCTAACTTATTAGTAATGAGTTATGATGCGTATAGTCACTTTTGTGTATTATTTACACACTTTACTGATGTGATTAGTTAAAACAGTTATTTTATATTAAAAAAATGACACAACCAATTATATTAATGGAGTGTGCAAAAAAAATACACAAAATTGACTGCACATATAATTTTTTATTATTAATTGTACTCTGCAAGCCCAATAATGAAATTATGTTCCCATTTTTTTTTTTATCTTCTTGGTCCCTAACTCATTTGCATCAATGCCAAGCTGATTACTTCCTGTAAACATCAGACCTTGATGAACAAAAGCTGCTTAATTCCAGTCGGTATGTCGCTGGAGAATTAATATATAACATTCTCAATAGGTTATGTAAAATTCATGTTTTTGTAAAATTTGAAGGAAATAACTCAATAATATAGCTCATCCAATGGATTATGTATTTGATAACTAATATCCAATTTGTTATAGTACCATCTCTACTTCCATAGAATACTATTCACACTTGTATAAATATTTAATTCATTTTTCTCTTTACTTGTTCCTTTTTTATTCATTTCTTTATCTACTTTTTACTTTATATTTTATTGGAAATGAATAAAAATATTAAAAAGTATAATATTTAAATAATATGAATAAAAAATAGATAAATTGATATATTATATATAGTAAAAGTTAATATATAAAATAAAATAAAAAATAAATTTTAATGATATATTTTAAATGATAAAATGAATAATCTATGGAGAGTACTTTACTGCTACGCGAAAAAAGTCATACAATTCGGCTCACTTGCAGGGATTTAGGATAGAAAAAGGTCCAATTGTTAGGAGCTAGACATTGGGTCCTGCGTGCATGAAAATGTAACCAATCCTCTGCATCCTTTTGGTCTTCCCTTCAAACCAAACTCAATCCTTAGTAGTTCCTTTGAAAAGTGAAAGCGGGCAGCAGAAAAGAAAAGAAAAGAAAACAACAAGAAGAGTCGCTCAATTTAGTATAGGATTCATTCTACAAGAAATCGATGCATTAAGTGTGGTGTAACCATTGACATCCACCATCCAATTCGCGGTTGTATTAATTAAGACATGAATAAGACAATAATAAATTCACAAATTGACATAAATTGATGTGGTACATTAAATTATTAAGTTATTTTTAATAGATTTAACGTATTATATAAAATCATATTAATTTATTAATTTATTTTTATAAAATCTCTTTGTTGCTGTAAGATAAGATTTAAATTTCTTCCACAAAAAAGAACAAAAATAGAGAAAAACAGCACGAAATAATAAAGCTCACTATTACAGGAATATTTTCTCAGCCACACGGCAACATTGTCATGGATCATGAGGCAAGACTATCGTAGGACACTTTTATCCTATTATAGCATGATTAAAAAATTCATAATTATTTAATTTAGTAATTTTAACTATATATTATTATATTATATTATATAATAGATGAAAGAATTATCCATTCCGTACCGTATCTAATAATTAGTAACGAATGGTGAAAAAATTGAGAGAACAATTTCATCCAATGAAGTCAAACTTAGCACGTGATAGATTAGAGGTTTGAGAAAGAGAGTAGAGATGAAGGGAATGTTGATTAGGGTGGAACGGGCCGGGTTCAGTTAGACTTGGGATCAGTTGAGTCTTAGATTGATGTTGTCACATTTGGGCCCCAAGACCCAACACCCACAAAACCGAAGCCTTCAGGTTGATCCGGTTTTATGTAGGGCTGTACAGAAAATTGTAAAACCGGCCGAGACCGACTCAGACCGACCGCCGGAGCTCGGAACCGGCCGAAACCGGCAGAGAACCGGTCGGCCGTCGGTGATAAATCATCAAAACCGGCGTCGGCCGGTTCGGTCGCGGTTTGAACCAACCAAAAACCGAAAAACCGACCGACGCCGTATATATATATATTTTTTAAATATATTCATGTATAAACGACGCCGTTTCACTTAAATAAGTGAAACGACGTCGTTTTTATCTTATAGTTAGAAAAAATAAAATAAAGGGAACGGGCCGTGTATACGTAGTTTGTATAAACGACGTCGTTCCAATTAGGGCATATTGTCCCCCGTCCCCCGTTCTAATCCCACACTCGTCCCAGACTCCCCACTCCCAAGTCCCAGCCGCCAGCCCCCAGCCCCAGGTCCCCCGTCCCCGTCTCCCTCACTCTCAGCCGCCAGCCCCCAGGTCCCCGTCTCCCTCACTCTCAGTCCCTCTCTCAGCCTCCCTCAGTCCCTCTCTGGCTCTCTCAGACTCGGATTTCTCCGATTTCAGCACTCGGATACAAGACCATTTCGACGCCGCCCGTCCACGCCTCCAGCCACTCACGGCTCACCAACGCCCAGCGGTCCACCGTCCATTGTTGTTTTTAGGTATGATTTTGTTTTTTATTTATTTATTTATAAGTATTTTGTGAGATTTTATTGTGAACCCGCGAGTCATCAGTATTTTATTTTCTGATTTGGTATTTCAATCTAGGGTTAGGGATTGTGTTTGCTTTGTTTGAGATGATTAAAATAGTGAATATCATTTTGATGAAGAATTGTGGTCATTTTTTCGGCAGTGTGCAATGTCATTCACAGATTCGGATTGGATAATTTGGATGTAATTTTGTTGAAAAAAATAATTTGTGATGTTTATAATTTTATTGAAAGTAAAATTTATGATGTGTTTATGTTATAAATAATTTGTGATGTTTATTGAAAGTAAAATAATTTGTGAGATTTATGAGCGATCTAAAATGTAGATTAGAATATTAGATTTGTGATGTTTGCCACGTTGCAAACTAGCTGCTGTGTAATTAACAATTGTGGTGATTTTTTGTTCTTTCTTGTTTTTACATGTTAGATGGATTCTTCGTCAAGTCCAATTGATCTTGATTCGAACTCTCAAATACTAAAACCTCCGACTTCAAGTACCCCTAATAGTAGTAATTGTCCACTTCCTAAGAAACGGAAGGGGAAGGATCCGTCAATTGTTTGGGATCATTTTACAAAAGTTGAAGGTTGTTCCGTAGATGATCCTAAGGCCAAGTGCAATTATTGTGGCAAGATATACGCTTGCCACTCGAAGAGGAACGGAACTTCAACTATGCAAAACCATCTACCTTCATGTTCCAAAAATCCTCATAAGCGTGGGCCTTTAGATAAATACCAAATAACATTGGCAGGTGAGGTATCCTCGGAGGGGTTTGGAGAGAGTGATAATTCTTTAAGAAATCTTGTAACTCATAAATATAGTGAGGAGGCTGTGAGGATGGCGCTTGCGGAGATGGTAATTCTCGATGAATTACCATTTAGAATTGTTGAAGGGCAAGGATTTAAGACGATGGTTTGGTTGCTTGAACCTAGATTTAAAGTGCCATGTCGAGTGACGGTTGCCAAAGATTGTATGAAACTATTTGCATCTGAAAAAGCCAAACTTAAAAAGTTATTCAAAGATGGGGGAATGAGGATTTCATTAACTACCGATACGTGGACATCGGTATAAAATCTTAATTATATGTGTCTAACTGCCCATTTCATTGATAGTGATTGGAAATTACAAAAGAAAATTATAAATTTTTGTTTAATCCCTAATCATCGAGGGGATACCATTGGAAAATATGTTGAATCGTGCCTCCTTCATTGGGGCATTGATAAAATATTTACTGTTACTATTGATAATGCTAGCTCAAATGATACTGCAATTGCATATTTGAGACATTTTTTGACGGAGAATATGTTGCAAGGGAAGTATATGCACATGAGATGTTGTGCTCATATTCTGAATCTTGTCGTGAATGAGGGTCTTAAGGAGTGTGATGATGCCATTACAATGGTTAGAAATGCGGTTAGATATGTGCGCTCCTCCCCTGCAAGATTAGACAAGTTTAAGAGATGTGCAGAAAAAGAAAAAATTGATTGTAAAAAAATGTTGTGCCTTGATGTACAAACCCGATGGAATTCAACTTACATGATGTTGGAGGCTGCTGAGAAATTTGAAAAGGCTTTTAGGCGAATGGAGAGTGAGGACTACAATTTTCTTTCTTACTTTAAGGATGGAAACATTGGGCCTCCTACAGCTGACGAGTGGGAAACAGTGCGGGTTTTTGTGAAATTTTTGAAGATGTTTTATGATGCTACTTGTCGATTTTCCGGTTCTTTACATGTCACGGCAAACACAAGTTTTTTGGAGATTTGTAGGCTCCAAAAAGAGTTGGTTAGACTGTGTGAGAGTCAGAATACTTGTTTGATGAGCATGGCCATAAGCATGAGAATGAAATTTGATAAGTATTGGGGTTCATTGGATAGATTGAATTTGTTGTTGTTGATTGCAGTTCTCCTTGATCCACGTAGTAAGTTGGGGCTTCTTACTTTTCACTTGAAAAAAATTTATGATCACAATTGGGCTGAAGATTTATTGTCGAGGGTGAGACAATTATTATCAGACATGTATGAGGAGTATAATGCTACGTTCGGTTCTTCCTCGAGTAGCAGAGAACATGTTTCCCCTCCGTCATCTGCACCTCCAGATAATGTTGAAGAAAATCTTGAATCACAACTTTTTTATGAGTGGTTGCAAGCATCGACTGCCTCTGGATCTACAGCGACCAAAACAGAGATTGATCGGTATTTATCAAATGGTTGTGAGGCATTCAGTCAATCTTTTGATTTGTTGAATTGGTGGAAAGTGAATGAGCCTAACTATCCTATACTTGCGAGAATTGCACGAGACGTGTTAGCCATGCATGTTTCCACGGTTGCATCAGAGTCCGCATTTAGTACGGGAGGTCGGGTACTTGATCCTTTTCGGAGTTCCTTGGCTCCAAGAACTGTTGAGGCACTTATTTGTACTCAGAATTGGTTGCGACATCCGTCAACGCCAATTGATATTCGAGACTCCATGGATAATGTTGAGAGCTTTGTAGTAGAATCTGGTAATGTGTTTTTAACTTTTTCTCATTCAATTCCATATTCATTTATTTTTATTATTTAATTTAATTTGTTTTCATTATCATAATTTATTAATATTGATAATTTGATTATTTCGTGTTTTCTTATAGAGTTAGGAGCATCATACATCACAACTATTGATGATTGAAGAATCGAAGACTGCAGACTGAAGAATGAAGATTTTTTGGGTTTTATTAAAAAACAATTGTTATTTGTTGCTTAAGACAATTTAATTTTGTTTGTAATGTGTATTAAACATCTAGTGGACTTTTTTTTATTTATCTAGTAATTAATAATTTAGTATATAAGATAATAAGACTATAAAATATAAGTAGTATATATGTAGTAGTTACTAGTTAATTAATTTTAAAAATTCTGCAAAAAAAAAGTCTTTGTAGTAGATGATTTTGAATAAGAAAATGAGCTAAAAAAGAGGTTGAATTGGGTCTTAAAATGGCCCAAACATTGCCAAAACCGGCCCAAACACAGTGGTCCAAACCGGCCCAAACCCGACAAACCGACCGTGAACCGGCCGGTAACCGAACCGGTCGGTTTCCATACACTGATTCGGTCGGTTTCGGCCGGTTTTGAGACTCTAACAAAACCGACCGGTCGGGCTCGGTTTGGGCCCAAAACCGAACCGACCGGTCGGTTTTTCAGCCCTAGTTTTATGTGTTTGTCGGGCTGTTTGCACCGTTCTAGCTAGTGTCTTCTTTTTTAGAAGGGAGGGAGGAGAATAAAAATCAATAAACTTATGTCAACATCTTCATAGCATGCATCTTGAAAATTTTAAAAAATACTAATAAAATTGAAAAAAAAAAATTATATTTCCAAAGGCCGGCTTTCACAAATTATTAACTCTCTCTCCCCCTCACTCCAAAAAATAAATATAAAATAAAATAAAATACACGTAATTGCATTCCACGCTCCACACTTGTGATATTTTATTTTTTAATATTTCATTCCAAAGAAAATCAATTAATCTTCAAATACGCATTGTTATTTTATCTTTTTTTCATGTATTTTTTTAATATTTTGAGGTATTCAAAAAAATTATAATATTATTAAAAAATATTTCTTTAATCACCACAAAAAAAAAAAAAAAAAAAATCATTGTGGGCATCCCCATCGAAAACCCTGTGGGTTTAGCATTTCTTATGGGAATTACATGTGACAGGTGGCCTGTTATTACTGAAATGGTGGGAATGCCCCCTAGCTAGGTGGTGAGGATGGGAAGAAGGGATAGAGAAATTATCTCATCTCATCTCATCATTATAATTTTTTTAAAATTTATATATAAAATAGAATAAATAATTTAATTTTTTTAAATTTTAAAATAATAATAATATTAAAAAATAATATTTTACTCAAACTCTTGTAGTAATCTCTCCACCATTGGTAACCTGGACTGGGTAGGGTATTAGGTGACCCTCCATAGTATTATAGTTTCCAGCTCAGCATGAAGATTCTAGAAGTTCCTCATTTGTAAATAGTTTAAGTCGGTTATTTTACATCGCATCGCCTTACTCTCATTGTATCTAGGAAAAGTATTTGCATCTGCCTCACTCCGGCACACACTCAATGTACTGAGTATAAAAAATAAAAAATAAAAAATAAAAAAAAAGTGAAGTGAAGTGTGTGCTGGTGTGGGGCAGATGTATAGCATTTCTCTTGTATCTATACTATATAGTCATGAACAGTAATTTTTGTCATATTCTGTATTGCAGTTCATTTTTTTGTGTGTTTTCTCTTTTTTGTCTTTCTATTTTAGCGTTTTGCATCCGTTTAACTGGGGATATTTTAGTTATTTTAGTCTTTTACTTTTCCATTCTCGAGATATATGCTTCGGTTTTAACTTTCTGTCTTTATTCTTCTATTTTAACTCTCTCTGCTTTTTTCCCTTCCCGAAAAGCTCTCTCTTCTCCGAAAGCGACGCTCTCTCTTCACTCTCTCTATGCATCTGCAAACGCTCTCTCTGCATCGATAGCGTGTTTTTTTCCAGTCTTTTCTCTTTTATCTTTTCTCTGCATCTTCTCTTTCCTCTTTTCTTAGAAGCAAACTTTTTATCGTCTTCTCTCTTCTCTGCATCTTCTATCTTCTGATCTTCGTGCCTTCATTTTTTCTATTGAGGTTTATTTTTCCTGAGTTAGTTTATTTTTCATTTCATTTCGTTGTTATAGTGTTTTCGTTTGTTAAAACCCTAAAGTTCTTTATTTCTTCTTTCTCTTCTTTTCTCCTTTTCCTCATTTCTCCTCTATGCAACACCCCACCCCGAGCCCTCTCTCCTTCTCTGCAGCCGATGTCATTGAACGAAGGTCATCGCCTTCTAATCTCCTCCACCACGCCTTAGATGTGGCCGATTTGGACCCACTGCAGCTCGGCACTCAGATCTGCCACCCACTGCAGCTCAACACTCAAATCCGCCATGGATCTCAACCAGCCACTCAGATTCGCCGTCGCATGGCATCCTCCTCACTCACGCCGCGTCACCGTCGATTTTTCCCATATTCGTTGCCCTCTGCCTCTATCTCTCCCGTGGTTAGCACAGGGTCGCTTTCAATGATCACATATCAGTAGTAGCGGAGCAAGCCAGACAGCACGGCACTGCGAAGACCAACAAAAATATACCCAGCACCTTGGAAAGGTGGTTTCCATCGAGGAACATGCCCATGCAGCCCTTGAGGTAGATGACAAAACTGAATGAGTTGATCTGCTGAGTACTTCACAAGTTGCTTTGATTCAAGAACATCTACATGCAATCAAGGTAAATTTCATTTTTCCATCCTAATTTTTCCTACTTTTTGCATGTTGATAGAGAAATACCGTCGTAATATCAGCTTCTAGAATAGAGTATTTATTGGATTTTGGGAACTAGGATAGGGTCAAGATGAAGAAAACAAAATAAGAAAAATAAAATAAAATAAAAGAAGAAAAGCAATCTTTACATAGAGATCATTTTTCTCTTTTAATGAATAATAAGTAATGCAATAATCATTGATGTCATTTCAAGAAGTATACTGTTTGGTGATTACAGCCCTTAGAATTATAAAATCCTCACTGAACCTTCAATTTGACGCGTATGGTTCTGTGGGTAAGGGAAAAAGAAAGGACTGCAATAGAAGAGAAATGAGTTTTTGGGCGTGAATGGAGGTATGAGTGGTACGTGGTCTTCAGATTCTGATATTTTCAGGATTGTGATTTTTGTTTGGGTGAAGCTGGGCGGAATGATGGGAGAAGCTGTGCGGGAGAAGAAGTCACAAAGGAGAAGAAGCTTTCTGTTTTAATATTTTTGTTTTGTTTTATTTTATTTTATTTAACTTATCCACGCCAGCCATTTGTGCAATTCGTGCATTACATGGGGTATCCCTGTAGCACTGCTGTTTTTATGTATTGATCTAGAAACTTGCTGTATCAACTTACATAAAAAACATTTATCAATACTTTAATATATTTTATGCATATAATGAATTTTACAATAATTTATGTGCTACGTACACACCAAGCGATTATAAATATCACAACACAAAAAATATCTAAAAAGTACAAGCGCCTTTAAAATTATTAAGAGAAAAATAGAACGATATAAAATAATAAAGAAAAAAATCAACAGGAATAAAGTCGTGTAAAAAGCTAATTAATATGAATCTTTGCAAGGTAAATATAACACTTGTAGTTAATTGGATGTTGTGAACATGCAGACCGCGTGTACGTACGTACTTAAAATAATGTACCAGATTTAAAAAAAAAAAAAAAAAAAAGCCAATTTTTCAGTATTTTCAAGAAAACAAAATATTGAAAAAAACATCACTAATTCATTGAAAGATTGAATATTTCCAGAATAATAAAAATATACCAAAATATATAGAAAACTAAGTTTTATTTTATTTTTATAAAAAACCTATATTTTATTATATTTTTTTAAAGAGCCAGGTTGAAAAGCATATATTACTAATGCATATTACATTGTCCATAATAATAAAAATATCAAAATAGAAAACTAAATTTTACGTCAAAATTAATAACTAAAGCTAGAAACAACTAATTACCTTTTTAACAAAATACATATAAAACAAAAGAAAATTTAATATTCATCACGTAACATGCATGCAACACACAATACAATCTATTACATATTACATTATTTGTATTTATAAATTACATTACAATACACAACATTACAAGAAATGAGTTACAAAATACGTAGCATGGTCTTCCATGATCAGTGATTTAATCTCACACCAAATAGTCCATTGTCAATTCCTACCGCCAAGAAATAAAAAAGCTCGTTAACTAGTTTTGCATATTATATTCAAATAGAATATTAAAAGAGAGTATAGAAAATGAGTATAAAAATTGATGGTTTTATGTATAAAAATTACAGCACCTCAAAATGGTTTTAAAATTAATGAAGATACATCAAAATAATGTCAAAAAAAGCACCCAAACAGTCTTAGCTAAAGGGCAGTCAAATGTAGCAATACTAGCAGATCATATATGTTACAAATAGAGAAAGCACTGAATGATCAATTATAAAAAGAAGAAAAAAAATAAAATCCCTCTTTTTGTGTGGTAATTACGATTGAAGTGGAATCCAAATTAAAAGCAGGCCGTTTCTTTATAGAAAGTGAGAATTGAAAGGCCTTTTGAAAATTAAAAAATAAAAGTCTTTAATTTATGGAAGAGATTGTAATTTTAAAAAAATGAAATGTTTTAGAAATTATATAGACAATATATATAACAACAGATAACGCACTCCACGTACGTATAAGTTCAGATATCGCTAGTACTACATGAGTTGCATTATTAGGTCTTTGATGAGTCTCACATCATGATTACAATATATATATATATATATATATATATATATTTATATAGGTAATCAGATTCATGCTAAAAGTATTGGCGCTGAAGAATTACAAAGGGCATGCATATATATGATTACTATTAAGTACCGGTACGTACTTTGATGGGCATGCATGTATGCCACTAATTAAGTGGTGAGGATTGGAGGAAGGTAATCAGATTTAGCACCCAGAACACGAGCCTTGGTGTCGGGGAAGAGTTCAAAACCAAGCAAGGGCAATATTTTAGTCTCTCCCATATCAAAAGTAAGTTGGATGGGGTATGGTAGTAAGTGACCTTCCATATCATCAAGGAATGGCTCTCTCACATATAAATCCCAATATTGCTGAGCAAGACCATTCACCAGAGAGATACAATACTTGCTTTCTGGATGTCGAAAGGACTCCCGAAATTGTCCAAGGTGCTCAAGCCACAATGCATTCCTAAATTCGTGGATTTGCCCCCTAGCTCGGTATGTGGAGGCTAAATAATGTGGTTGGAATGCCCCCATTGCAATCTCAGAATCTCTTGCTCCATCCATTGACCTCTGGTTGATGTTGGCAGATCCAATGATTATGTATTCATCATCAACTACAAGTTAAACATGATTATTTTGTCGGTCAAACGTATAATATTGAAGCATTAGGACAAATTAATTAGAAGAAATGAGGAAAATTAGTCAGTTACTTACCTATCATCGTTTTTGCATGGACGTATATCATGAAGTGACGAGCCTCTTGAGCTCTACTATAATCTGTGTTAGGTTCTGGCCTCTCTGGAGGTATATACTCGTCCGCTTTCACTGTCTCTCGATTTCCAAGGCAATAGAAATTCAGGTAGTCCTGAGGGTCTTCATCAAGTCCCTTCTTTTGCAGGGCTTTAGTGATGTCAGAATACATCATTTCCATAGTCCTTCTCTGCCAATCCAATATTGCTTGAACAGAAGCACTCTCAGGTATACCTTCTGGCCACATTGGGATCACAATATAGACGGCAAACCTCTCCCCTGCTTCAATCTTACTAACAATCTTTAGTGAGAGCTCCTTTGGAATGAGGTGCAAAGCACCAATGTCCTCCACCTTGATGTTGTTTGGACTCCAGCCGAACGAGCTTCCTAGAAAATACTGGTTCTCAATGTATATGAAGTTTTTGGCTCGCCGAATAGCATTGATATATGCATCTTGAATGCTTCGATCGATGATGTTATCTTTCCCACTAACAAGCCCTACTGTATATGCAACATCAGATTTTTCAGAAAAATCTGAAACGGCCCCACCATCAATCGATCGAAAGATTTGAACATTCCATGTTTCAGTATCATCTAATGAGGTAACAGGTGATGGAGGGATTAAGATTTCATCAAGTTGGTTTAGTTTAATTAGGAACTTGTCCCCAACCTGCTTCTTCCATCTTTGCTCAAAATTGTACAAGACATCCCAAGCAACAGGCCCCTCTAATTGGCAATGAATGTCATGCCAAGGCTCTCTTGGGCCGCCTTTCTTGATTGAAGCAGTTTCAAAATTTGGCTGATGGAAGTCATCATGGTGAATTGTCTTCAAAGTATTGAACAAAGGATGTTCTGTTATATCATATCTCCCGCCACAGAGATCAATACCACCGATGAAACTCACAATCGTCCGCTTTTGTGATCCTCCATCAGGTACTTCCCTATCAACAACTATTGTCTTCTGATGGTGAGTAAACATGGCAGAAATTTCAAAACCTTGAACTCTACTTTTTCTATCGTCAAGATTACGAGGGCATAAAAAGCAATGCACATTCGTGTTTCGAAAGTATTCTTCAGTTTCTTGACTGTGAGTCGCCATCAAACCATCCTTCTTCAGTTCCTCAACAGAAGTTCTATCATCCCAAACAAGCATCAGAACCATGACACCTTCATCAGCCTTCTTCTTAAGAAGATCCCCTAATGTGAGGTTGCCGTCTTGCCTTGGCCTCATAGGATCCCTTATCAAGGTTATCCCAGTATGCACAGACCATCCAGCTATGTAAATTAGGTGTCTTGCATTGGTGATTGCATCAAAGATGTCCTCCCAGCATCCTTGGGGCTTATAACGATCTCCTATGCATGCCAAAACCTTAGGCAAACCTAGGACATGGGCATCTTGGTATAAAGTGACTTTGCAACCTTGTCTTTGCCTGAAGAATGTGCGAGGAACTCCCTCAAAGCCGGGAGTTATCATTTGTTGAGACCAATCTTGGGTAACATTTAAAAATTGAAGCTTGACGTGAATTCTAGATTGTATAGGGTTGTGGTCTTCATCTAGTATGTCAACCCATCTATCGACCATAACTCCCCTCATGATATCCCCAACGGGCACATAAGCCCTTCCAATTAATGTTGCCCCAATAGGGTTATCATCTTTGACAATGAATATGATATACGAGATATAATGGGCACAGTATATGTTGAAGGACTCAAACCACTGGGGATGAGAGGCTTGATTTTCTACCATTTTGGTCTGCCCAACCCTGGTCTTATCTAAATCAACTGTTGCATAGAGTTTGGATCCATCGATCTGCAATATAGTTTTTACTTTTGATTTGTCAGAAAAATATGTAAAAAGTGGTACTGATAATTAATTGATGAGGTTGATATTAATGTACAAAAAAAAAAAGGATGAGTTTGTTGGTTGGTTGCAAAGGAAAAACAATTTACCAGAGGCCTGCCTAGCACTAGTCTCTTGAATTGGGCCAAAAACCTTTTCCCGAACTGTTGCGTGGCCACAGTTTCCAAATTTCAAGAAAAGAAAATGCACAAGAGTTAGAAAGAGTGCTGGAAAACACGTGCAATTAATGGTGGGTGGCTATAAAAAAACTTACTGAATTTGATATGAAGATTAAATTATTATTGATATAAACAATTTAGGGGCTTCAAAGGATCAATCACTTTTCTTCTAATTATAGCATGCAGTGGATCATGATAAAGAAGAACATTTTATATGTGTGCTTAAAATTAAGGAGTACCTTCTTGAAAGGATTATCGTTGTTGTTAGTATGTACATGCTGCATGATCCGATGTTAAACGTCATGTGATCTTTTTTATTAATGTGTTTGGCAAATTAACTAGGAGTCGGAGTGAAACCAAACTAATTATTGCCTAATTTATGAAACATACACCAACATGGCATATCCATCTTACTGATCCTTTTGCCTAATTTTCTCCGGCCAGTACCAATAAGTACGTACAACACATCCAAGTTTTTTGAAATAATCATCCGTGTTAAACTTGCCAATTTCAGAGCTCCCATATTGCTATCTACTCGATCCATTAATAATCTTGATCTAGATCTCTAAGGTTGCGTTTGGATGTTGAGCTGAGCTGAGTTCTTTATGAATAGTAGTAAGTTGAGTAGGTAGAGTGAGTTATGTGGAGCTCATCTAAAATGAGTTTAGATGAGTTTAGTAGTACTATTTATGAGAAATTGAAAAATATTGTGGGTCCCACATATAAAGATATGTTGAGTTGAAAAAGATTGTGAGTTTTATGTGTAAAGAGGTTTTGAGTTGATATGAGTTTAGTAATTTGAGAGTTTGGTGTTTGGATGTTAGACTCAGTTTAAAATTAGACTGAACTGAGTTGATCTCAACCGCGCCTTGCAACCAAGCGTAGCCTAAGGCTCCTTTTGGAACTTGGACTGAACTGAGATCAACTTAGTTCAGTTTAATTTCAAACTGAGTCTAACATCAAAATACCCAACTCTCAAATCACTAAATTCATCTCAACTCAAAACCTCTTTACACTTGGGACCCACAACCTTTCTCAACTCAACACCTCTTTACACGCGGGACTCACAATCTTTTTCAACTTTCCATAAATACATTTAAACTCATCTTAATATCCAAATATATCTAAACTCATCTTAGGTGAGCCCCACAAAACTCACTGCATCATCTCAACTCACTATTGTTCATATAGAACTCAACTCAGCTCAACATCCAAACGAAGCCTAAATCTCAACTCATCTTAACTATTAGGTTTAGTTTGGATAGAGAGATGCTTCCATCTCATCTCAATATCCAAACACAACAAACACAAACACTTTTCAATTTCAAATATTCAATTGTTTCATCTAATTATTACTTAATTATTACAATTTTTTCAAATTTTCAAACAAAAAAAAAATCAATTTTTTCAAATCTGAAAACAAAAATTATATTATAACAATATTTTAATTTTATAATATTTTTATTCAACTTTTTCTCTCTTCTTTCCCAAAATCTCATAAAATATTTTAACTTAAATTATTTATAATTCATTTCATCTCAATTCAAATATATCAATATTATTTACAAATCATCTCAATTCATCTCATCTTAACTCACCATCTAAACTAGTGATTTAAATGAAGCGTACCACTATATATATTGTATATATATGTATATGTATGTGTGTGTATATATATATATAACAAGTTCGTTTCCACAGTTACGTTGCTAGGAAAGGAAGAAGTACTATATATTTCTAGTACTTTTACAAGTAAGTGATATATATAAATATATATATATATATATATATATTAAGAATATAATACAAATAATTAAATCTACATCTTCTTATTAGTTTAAATTTTTGGGACAACTAGTAATTTCACATTATATCAGATTGAACAGAGGTCTTGAGTTCGAACTCTGACTCTACATTCTACCACATTTAATTAAATATTCCATGTGTTGGACTCACTCATTGAGGGGGAGTCTGGCCCACACGTGAGGAGAAGTGTTAAGAATATAATTCAATTAATTAAATTTGTCTCTTCCTATTAGCTTATACTTTTGAGACAACTGATAATTTTGCAATATATAAATATATGATCTTCTTTTGAAGAGGACCCAAACAATATTAATATTCAATTACATCGATATTAGAATTCATATATTTCCTATAATTATATAAATAGGTGAACGAATATGTTATTTACTAAAAAAAATTATATATTTGTGATATGTTATTTACTGTTATAATTATTTATTATCAAAATGAGATTATGAACTCTCGTCACAAATAGTTATTCTTTTGACAAATAACTAGTCAAATATAAGATTTTTTTCTTGTAGTGATTTCTCTTGGGTTCATCTCCTATAAAGTCAGTAATATATCGATCATATATCATATCTTAATTAATTAATTACTAGCTACTAAGCTGCTAGCTAGTACGTACACGGCCGATCGATCTTTTTATATATATTTATAACTATCCTCATGATCAATCTAGATCTCTCTAATTAATACATGTCATGATCGATTCCTTCATTGATAACTAAAGTACTATCTAACAACTCAACTGAGACGTATGTACATGAATTAGAAAGAAATCGAAAACAAAACCTTAATATATAAATATACTAATTAATTAAATCCCAAAAGATATCAAATACTGAAATTAATTACGGCCAAAATCATAAAAGTCTTTGATCTTAAGAATTCAAAAAACGTACGTACCTTTCGGAGGACGTTGCAGCAGCCAAGGCCATAGTTTATCCTATCAACTTCGTAAATGGTTGTCAGAAGTGTCCCGTGGAGCAACGCTTGATCAGCCATTGATCCCAGCTAGTACGTACGATGGTAGGGACGTTATATATTTAGAGAGAGAGAGAGAGAGAGAGAGAGGAGTTTTGAATGAAGGAAGAGGTATTATTATCTACTTTATGTAGAGAAGTCAAGCAGGAATCAGTTCCCGCCTTTGCTTCCATGCATCCATGAATTCTTGCTTGATGCTTATATTACTTGCTCTCGGGGGAGAACGCCCTTTTAAAAGGCCACCTAATTGATTGCCTCCGAATCGCAACTACGTCTGTTATATGCCTATTATTATTTATTATTATTTACTATAAAATAAAAATAAAAAGTTAACATGTACATAATAAATTATTTATTATTTATTTTATTATATATTATTAATAATAAATTACCAATTATGTTGAGTATAATAAGTTGACATGATAATGCAGTCATGATCTTTAACCCAACTTATTATTAATGAGTTATGTTACATATAATCATTTTTACGTATCATTTACATATTTTATTAATGTAATTGACTAAAAAAATTATTTTATATTAAAAAATGATGCAATCAATCACATTAATGGAGTGTCTAAAAGAATACGCAAAATTGACTTCACATAAAAAATTTTATTATTAATTATACGCTGCAAGCCCAATAATGAAACTATGTTCCCATTTTTTTTATCTTCTTGGTCTCCAACTCATTTGCATCATTGCATGCCAAGCTGATTACTTCCTGTAAACATCAGACCTTGATGAACAAAAGCTGCTTAATTCCAGTCGTCTGCCGCTGGAGAATAATTAATAGTACTGCTGCACGAAAAAATTCATACAATTCGGCTCACCTGCAGGAATTTAGGATAGAAAAAGGTCCAATTGTAAGGAGTTAGACATTGGGTCCTACGTACATGAAAATGTAACCAGTCCTCTGCATCCTTTGGGTCTTCCCTTCTAACCAAACTACTACTCAATCCTTACTTTCCATGGTCTGGAAAGTGAAAGCGGGCAGCAGAAAAGAACATGACAACAAAAGTCGCTCAATTTAGTATAGGATTCATACTACAAGAAATCGATGCATTAAGTGTTAATTTGTATGACCATTGACATCCACCACCCAATTCACGGTTGTAGGGTAGCAGAACTGGATCCAGCTTGTAAATTTAAAAAATAATAATAAAATTGAAAAACAAAAACTTATATTTTATTTTTTAATATTTTATTGCAAAGAAAATCAATTAATCTCCAAATACCCATTGTTGACCTTTTTCTTCAGATGCATATTAATTCACTTAACATGTGGATGCAAATTTATCAATATATATAGCAATATTTTTAGATATAGTAAAGATAAGAGAAAAGGATTGTTTCTGGGGTTTTTTTTTTTTTTTTTTTGTCTTCGTTGTACCGTGTTGTCCATTTATTTCCAACTGTTGGGAACCTATGGTTTATCAGAGTTGTGCAGATGGAAACTTTTATTGCAGTACGTACGCACATTTACTTCGACTTTCCCACCAATCCACCGACAGTTTACATAATTGGTCACGCACATTGTTCGTTCGTTTAATCTCCTCCTCTTACTCATTTTCTGATCTCTCGTACTTGTACTGATATCTGCAACCCTGATCTCTCTCTCTCTCTCTCTGACATAAGATGGTGCATTCAAAGAAGTTTAGAGGAGTCAGGCAACGCCAGTGGGGCTCCTGGGTGTCAGAAATTCGCCATCCTTTACTGTAAGTTCACCCATTCCCATTACCACAACGATCCTTATTTATGTATATATTCACCATGTATATATGCGCGCGTCATAATTCTAAATTCTCGTTCTGATCTCGCTCCCACATTTTGTTTTTCTTTCTTGTCTAGGAAGAGAAGGGTATGGCTGGGCACATTTGAGACAGCTGAGGCTGCGGCAAGGGCATACGACCAAGCAGCCATATTGATGAATGGCCAAAATGCCAAGACCAACTTTCCTACGGCAAATGGCCGCCATGAAGACACAAAGGCTTGCGGTGACTCCCCCTTGTCTCCCAAAGCTCTTTCGGAGCTCCTTAGCACCAAGCTTCGCAAGTGTTGCAAAGACCAATATCCTTCCCTCACATGCCTAAGGCTTGATGCTGATAACTCTCACATTGGAGTGTGGCAAAAGCGCGCAGGGGCACGTTCAGCCTCAAATTGGGTGATGAGAATTGAGCTCGGGAAGAAGCAGACACAAACTCTGGAGGATGGCTTATCATCAGGATCACCGAGGGTCGAGATTCATGATGCTGGAAATGGAATGGATGAAGAGGATAGCATTGCAATGCAAATGATAGAAGAACTACTCAACTGGAATTGTCCTGCTCCAAGTAATTTCCAAGAAGAAAAAGGGAATCTTCCTTGTCTCGGTACTTGGTAATAGCCATATATATTTGTGTACTCTGCAATATTTTCTTCATTTACTGCATTACTTTTAGTTTTCTTTTTCTTTTTTCTCAGTTTCCAATCACAGACTGCCTCCTCACTTTGGAGACACTGAATTCAATACGTAGTGTTGTGGTTGGTGAGTGTGATTACTGCGTAAAAAGAGAAAGCACACGTGGAGCAATATTTAACCAATATCGTCAAGCGTTACAGTGAATTAATACTTGTTAAAGGAAGGCCACGAAGCATCAGCCGGTAGTACTAGTTATGGATCATGTAAGTTTAAGGGTTGCAACTGTCCAAGTGCAATCACATGGTACAGTGTGATCATCCATTATTGCACCTAATATATATATATATATATATATATATATATATATATATAGGAGAAGTGATTGTAAAGGTTATATATATATATATATATATATATATATTTTTTTTTTTTTTTTTTTGGCCCCCAAATTGTTAGGTATTTCTTTGTTGATGCAAGTATCCTTAAATGAGTGTGTTTCCTTTGTGAAACAGAACACTTGTAAACCCTATTGTATAGTAGTTAATGGCAACACATGATTTGAGTTGCAACGTGAAAATGCATACTTAAAGTAGCTAACTTCTGTCTCTTTTCCATATACATATATATATATATATATTAGTCTCTTTGATATCATGTATCTCTGTGCTAATATGCTATGTTGTTGAGTTAATATATTGTTGTAAATTAATTACTAGTAAGTAATTCTTTTCTACTTTATTTTGCAAGTTATTTAAAACTTGAGTAACTACAATTTTTTATATAATAAAATGATATTTCTGTAAAATGATGTTACTTTGATAAGTTGTTTTGAAAAAAATCTCTTTATTTAAAATAGGATTATGAAAATGATTGTATATGTATTATTTTCTTAAAAACTTACTTTCTGATCTGCTGCCATTATTGCTTGCCTTAATACATAATTCATATTAAAAGTTGGCTATATATTCATGAACAATTATCGGTCAAACACTTCAGAAAAGCATGCCCAAAATCATTTACACTGTAATTTTGGAACAGTACGTATCGACTCTATAAATCAACAAAGAAACCCCCTCATCTCTCACGGAGGAGAGTGGCCTTCCAACTCCAAATTCCAATGCCTAGTTTTACCAAAAAAAGATCAGCAATATTTCGATCGGTTTATCTCTCTGGCCTGGACACAACATGTATGGTAGAAATTATAGGGAGAAATCGTCCGGCCAATGAAAGAATCCTCTGCCCTACATGTCTCCTTTATATATAGCCCATCCTACACACCTTCCTTTTAAACAAATTGAGATATAAGAAGTAAGAACCAATGAATCCGACTCGAACTCCTCCTCCCGCATGTTAAGGTACTTCACGTACATGAGCATATATATTACATGCACCATTATATCTAAAATGGATATTGATAAACTTATTATTTTCTTACTACTCAGTACTACTCTTTTTATATTTGATTTTTTTTTTTTTTTTTTTTTTTTACTTTTAATGATAGGGTACTACCCATCTAAAATTGCTCTTACCTCCGTACGTACGTAAGTTATAGTTTTGAAATCTATGATAATTAATGCAAAGCAGCGAGCAACTAGTTAATTAAGAAACAAGTCAACCAGCTAGCTACCTAGCTCATGTTTATTTTGATTTGTTTTTGTCTCTACTATAAGAAAAACGTACTTTTGTGACTAATTTATTATAATCAAAAGATTATTCGTAATCAATTTTAGTTACAAATAGTTATTTTACTGAAATTAACTAATCACAAATAAGCAATTTTCTTGTAATGACCTTATATATATATATATATGTATAATTTCTTCATTTTCGTGTGACGTGCATTAATGATGCGCATATTAATTAAGCACCCCAAATATTGTAGAGCATATCGATGCTCCAAGTGCTATATAGGGCAGGAAGGATAAGACATATGTATAGTTGACTTATAATAGGTAGGGCACAGGCACACTAGCACTCTTTAAGGAGTTGGGTGATATAATCATGAATGCTGCATACATCAAGGAGCTAGCAAACTCATTTCATATATATATCCTTATCAATCAGAAGGGAAAGTTCTCTTGTTATGTTTATCCTTAATTTCATAGGACGTTAATGATCATCAAAGCATTTGCAAATTAATGTTTGCTCTAGTTTTGGACTTAGTTATGTTCTATTTACTGATGGATCAATTCTTTGAGAAATTTGGCTATTTGGGGTCTGTAATTTACTAACACAATGCAATAAAACCATTAGTACCGCCTGGGTTTTGATTCATTTTATCCGTTCATAATTTGCATACACGCCTTGATTTGGTTGAACCGTTTAACCAAATCTAACATGTCAGGATATAAAATGTTTTCCAGATAAATTAAAGAAATGCATCTTGGAACCACCTATGGCAGCTATGCCATAGCTGCCTCTAAAGATGCTTAGCCTGTTTAGAGAAACATAATTTACACATTCAACTTCCATGCAGATACATCATCATATACGATGTACTAACATGAAAAAACACGCCAGTGGATAATTGTCACTACAATCTCAGAGAACTCGGAGGCAGAAAGAAATATCCAATCAAAGCACAAGTTTCAACAGTTTGACCAAAGGCAAGGAACATTTTGTAGCATCGACCATAACAGGTCAAAAGGAAATACCAGGATAGAAAGGGGAAAAATAGAAATGGAAATACCTTGAACACATAGATACAAACCTTCCTTTAAACATGGCAGAGAGGCCTGGCTGCCAAAAAGTTCCAAGTGGCAACAAGAGAGCTCTAGACAGCACTGAGATCTGGTCAAATTCGATCGATAAGGTACCTTGCCAGAGAGTTAATAGGCTTACTATTGTCGAAATTTACCCTCCTGCGGCTTTTAATTTTGATCCGAGCAAGGTAATCAGCTGCAATCCAGGAAAAACTCAACATCACTACATTCTCTGGACCATCTGGCTCTTGCAACTCCAGAGATCTCTTCACCCATTTAGGATGGTAAGCAACCTGATACCATGCTGATGCCTTCCGCTCATAATATACGTTCTTCTCGTCATCAGTTAGTCCCTCAAAATCTGAGTCCAGCTTATCAAAAACTAGCCTAAACTCTTTCTTTAGAGCACTGTAAGACTGCTTGAGCTTCTCCTTGAGCTCCCCTTGCTTCCTGCTGTTGTACTTTGGCATGGACCAGATGTGCCCAGTCACAATCTCTTCTTCCCTCTTCACTTTATATTGTCCTAGTAGACCATTCAGCTGCCCATCATAAGAGCGCTTCTGATCCCATGCGTCCATAATGAAATCAGCAGATCCTGGAACTTCAAGGTCTGTATCATAAGGAACATCAGCGGGAACAACATCTAACTGTGAAGATGTAACAACATCGTCATCATAGGCATCCTTAACCTGGCGATAAAGTCTTCCTAAAATTTTGGTTGACTTGTAGGATTGGTAATCCTCTTTCCCCATAAAATCAGGGTACAATTTTGGTTTCAGATGTTGAGGCATGATGACAATATGCCCGGTCTTGGGAAAATCAACAGCTTTAGCTGCTAAATCAGCAAGCGTTAAGCAGTTCTCATCCAAGGCCCCGTATTCACTGCTGTCAGCATGAACCACATGTGCATTGCAGATTGTTCCCAGGCTCTCATTCACCATGTTTTTTGCAAAAAAGTCAATTATATCCTACGGAACAAACACAAAATATAAATTTAAGAGAGTTTCTTTGTTGCATACTTGGGGTTCTAATATATTGTATGTGTAAGAGTTTCATCAAATGTCTATCCTATCTTACTTACTCGTTCCTCAATATTAACTACTGAGAATTTTATCCCAATTTTTTATCGGTAAACAAAACTTTACTGATCATAATAATAGGCAAGAGCCCAAGAAGTATACGGAACATATACAAGCAACGCCAACGCATGCTAGTTTAGTAATACGAGAATTTTATCCCATTTCATCACATGCTTTTGTCAGTCTATATTGAAATTGCTTATTAGTGCAATAATGCAGCAGTTTCTTGAAACAAAACCAACTAACAAGGGAACTCCATTGTGCTAATCTAATTGACTTAGTTGTGTCATTGGCTAACATTGTAGCAACATTCATGTTATAAATTTCATCAAAACACCATCCCAGAATCCAATTGTTCATAGAATATAGTAGATTACAGTCAAGCAATGCAGATCAAGTACCTTAGTAGTGACCTGGCGTGCTGAAAGTTTGGTTTCTGCCGGAGTATACTTCATGGGCGGCCAGCTCTCCTTGCTCGGGGGAATGAGATTTTCATCCCATGTCACAAAGTAGAGGTCCCCATCAAGGTCACTTCCAGATGCTTCATCCGTGTGAGGCCTATCACCCTTTTGAGGGAAAACAAGGCAATCAAATAAATGGTGTAAACCAGGGTCATCAACTGCTTCCAGAATCCTTATATCTCCTGGGTGAAGACAAGGATTTTTTGCTATCACCACATGCCCTTTAATTACTTGAAGATTATTTGCTTTCTCAGTAAACCTGGAACCATGCTTTGAGAAACAGTTTTCCAATGACGGGGTAGACACTTGGATAAAGCATTGGCCTTGCTCAAGGACGCCTAGCTCATCTAAGCAGCCCATTAACCACCTACCTGAAGGAACAAAAATCCTAGCCTTCTCCCTAAGGCCCCAATGCTGAGCAGCTCGTATACAGGTTAACATGCCTCGTAAATAAGGTTCACTTTGAGGCTCAAATCCCGCACTCAGCATAATTGCTGCTGCATTTCCTTGCTCAGCACAGGATGCTGTCAGGACATCAAATGCAACATCTGTGTCCACAAGCATTTGGTTTAGCCTGGAGAGCATAGAGTCCTGCATTTTCCAGAATATTTCATCAGGAACGTTCAAAGTTGAAAGCAGTGTCACGATCTGCCTGTTTAGGAAACCAGGCTGAAACCTAGTCCAAGAACAGATTTCAAGAGTAGTATGGTCAGAAATGAACTTGTTCATACTAGGCCTTAAAGAAAGTCGCACCCCATCACCTTTTGCTGGCCAACAAGCCACAACACCCTTAAAACCAGCATATCTTATCTGATAAGCACATGGAGGGTTCCCGTCCAATTTCAGTTTCTCTGCAACTTCGTTTGCAAGATCAGGAGTAATCATACCAATCCCATCAGAGAAAATGTAATTATTTCTCTCTACGTCTGGAAGCTCGGGATTCACCTCTTTTGGTGGAACTTCTACTGTAGCATACGTAGATGAGAAGCACTGACCCATCCTGGCAGCACACTTTGCAATGTTCTTCTGGGTAAACTTCCCCATCCACTTTCTGATGTTAACAACATTCGTCTTTCCATCTTCAGCAAAAAACCAGGCAGAACGGTCCCTCAATTGATTGGATGAGAAGGCTAGAAAAGAATACTCCCTACCACAAACATGAAATCCACTTTTCAGAATGGTATTCACCCTTTGGAATATTTTTGTTTTTTGTGGATAAGAGTTTGATGTGATAAGCCTTACAATAGGAGCGACGTAGGAGTTAAGAACATTGGAATTCATTGTCTGCATTCCTTCATCCATAAAAGTGACCCTTAAAAACCTATCAGCAACTCCTTTATACTTCCTGAGAACTCTGTTGGAAAGCTCCACTTCTGGTAGAAGACAATATGCTTTTGCTGGTGTAATAACCAACCTCCTAACTTCAACGATATCATCAAGTCGTCTAGGGCTCTTAAAAAGCTTAGGATTCCGCAACAACCAATCCTGGACTGTTTTCAGTCTCCTGAGGGCATTGAACACCGGGCGTCTGTAAGAACATATGTGCTTTAGTGCAGCAATGTTGACCTCTTTGGATTGGCTTCTCAATAAACTGAAGAAATTGTCTGACAACTGGTGCTGATTGAATATGCCTTTATGCAAGACAGCATTCACCAAGAACATTATCTCAAAAGCTATCCCTTGCTTGTACTGAATACAGAAGAAAGGATCTGATAAGGGCAGCCCAAATTCAGGTTCATCCCTGATCCTAAGTGGCTTTTCAAGGCAGATCTCGTGCACTCTTTGTTCTTTAAGATATTCCATTGTCCTTCTCAACTTGACACCATGGCGGGGTGGGATTGAAACTCTATAAGAACTACACCGACCAATGGCCCCACTTGGTGTAAAATCTGTGGTTCGGATCCAAGGATCATCATCATCTAACAAATCATACGGCACAGATTCTTCAATATCATCATCAGCCGTTCTATACCAAATGCAGGGAGACGAAGCAAGGTGCAACAAAATTACTAGATATGATGTATCATTATAGCGTTTGATCTCGTTGATGTCTCTTACCACAAATTCCATCTTAAAATTACATTTTATCACCGCATACTTGCTTGTGCTTTTAAAAGAGAAAACAGTATCTCTTGTGAAACAAAACTTGCATGTCCCATCAAAGGGATCTACCAGAAAGTCAATCCCATAAGGTGCTCCTCTCCAAGCAACAAAAAACTCATCCCGGCTGACCAAGGTTCCAACCTCAACAAGCACGTCAGACAACTTATGAGGAGTTGTAGTCCTCCTCCTCTGCCTCAGGTGGAATGGACTTTGGAAACCTAAACTAACCTTCAATTGTTGCTTGTTCAGAAAAAGATCACAACGCCCTGCAGCATCCAAAGCCCAATCTACTGATTTAGGTGTGGCAAAATGCACAAATGCATGGGGCTCCACCTTTTTATAATCATCTTCTATTTCAATGTCTGAAGTGTCAATGACCTCAAATGTTGGATAAGATTCTGGAGGAGTCCAAGAAGTTTTCAGTCTGCACCTAAAAACAGTTCCAACTTCGTATTCTAAGCATTCCACAAGATCTTTCGCTCTGACATTACTGTCAAACCCACCAAAACTAACTTGAGTCACCACTGTTTCTACATCCCTTTCACTTCCTTCCAACTCCATTTCTTTTCTTCAAAGTTCTGTCACTGTCAAATGCAAGATTGTAAAATAGATCACTCTTTCCAAAAAAATAAAGACCTCAAGTTATCCTGATACAAAAACCCTCAAAATGCAGAGAACCTAAAAGAACGTTAAAATTTTATATGACACCTCAGCCCTTAGAACTAAACAGTTCCTGTAACAAATAAAAAGTATAACCCTTCTTTTGGTATCCCAGATCAGGGAGGACAATCCAACAGATAATCCACAAGAAAGCAATATTTCAATTTTTGACATTGACAGTTGAAGATATATTTCAATACCTCTCTTGTGATGGACTTAAATGTCATAAGAAGTCACTGAAAACTAAGATAAAACTCCCTTTAAAACTGTAACAAACCTCCGTCGGCGCTCTTGCAGGTGGTGGAGATCAGGCGGTGGCTGGAAAGGAACCCTAACCCAAGAACAGACCTTTCAAGTAATTGATCATGCAATGGAAGCCGTCCTGGAAAACTTGATGAGAAAGGGAGAGAGAATGGGTCGCACTTACAGACATGAAAGGTCCATCCGTTAGCTTATTGAGCAAGTTTAACTTCTCTCTCACTTAACTCCTCTGGTAATAGATTCCGCTTCTTTTATTCCTCCTCCTAATAATAATAATCATAATATTTGAGTGTTTTTTCTTGGTACGGAGAAACTTGTTGGAGAGGGGATTCTGCAATCAGATCATTAGAAAGTCACCGTCTTTATATTAAAAATAAATAATAGTTTTATTTTTTTTTTCTAAAGAAATAATAGTTGTGATTACTGAATAATTTCAGTAAAAATAGCACTACGCAATTATTACTAGTGTGCAATTATATAATAAAATATTGTTTTCTATTTGTTGACTATTATTTTTAATTTGAGTGTCTTTTAAATTCAAAAAAATTAACATTTTATTATAAAGAATAAAATAGTAGTGTTTATACTAGTTAGTTTCCTTGATTAGCCTCGTTTGTTTTCAGGAAAGTTCTCAATTCATCTCATCCCATTTCATCTTATCTAATCATTACAATTTTTTCAAAATATACAAAATAAAATAAACAATTCAACTTTTTCAAATCTCAAAATAAAAATAATATTAAAAATTATTTTTTAACAATATTTTATTCAACTTTTTAACTTTAATCTCAACTCATCTCATCTCATCTAATTCTAATTGGTTTTTTTGTATTTTTTTTTTAACTTTTAAAACTTATAAAAAAAAAACTCATCTCATCTTATCTCCGAAAACAAACAAGGCCGCACCGAGTCATAAGCTTAACTAGTAACTTGTAACTCTAGTAAAATTCCTATGTTGCCCTTTTGTAAGAAGCGGAAGAGGTGAGAGTCAAAGTTTTGCTAGTGGTTTTGTGGGTGTCCTTGGGGTGAGGAGAAAAAATAATTTTTCACATAGTAGATTTTCTTCTATGTGTCTGGCGGTTTTTCTCCAATTGGGGAATTTTTCACGTAAATTCTTGTGTCATTATTATTTCTCTGTTTTTCCTGATATTCCTTCAAATGGTGGAACCTAGGAGTGAATTTGGGAGGTCCAAATTCCCAACAGTACTATCCTTCCATGGCGGTAAAGATCCAACTTCCATGCCATTGTAATCAAACTATGCATTACGTTTTCCTTTCATGCAACATGATTAAAAAGAAAAAGGGAAAAAAACATAAGAGAGCACTTGGCCGAGTTAAAAGGCCCGAAAGTAGCCAGATATTACCAGAACACCTCTAAAAAAATTGCCTCAATCAATATAAAACCGTTCATAAAATCACAAGAATTGAGATCCATCCATAACGGAAATCCTGTCAATCATGCCATGTGCATAAACTTTTGTTTTTAACTTTTCTTTTCCAACATTTTCTTGGCAACCAAACGGGGTCTTAACCCAGACCCATTAACCAAAAACAAGGCCCAACACACAAATCCCGTCATCTATTTCTTTGACCCACATTTTTCCCATCAACCAAACACAGTATCAAATGCAGTGCACATCAATCAACGATAATTATTATAATACAAAAACTTCCACGGTAAAAACCGAAGAAGCAACAAACATATGTTCTCCAATTCAGACAAAAGGAAAAAGAAAAAAGAAAAAGATCACGGATTTACAAAGTTGGGAGAAACCCTACTGACCTTTCAAGTAATTGATCATGCAAGCATGGAAGCTGTCCTGGAAAACTTGATGAGAAAGGGAGAGAAAATGGGTCGACGTGCGTTTAAGCACACTTACAGACATGAAAGGTCCATCCGTTAGCTTATTGAGCAAGTTTAACTTCTCTCTCACTTAACTCCTCTTGTAATAGATTCCACTTCTTTTATTCCTCCTCCTAATAATAATAATCATAATATTTGAGTGTTTTTTCTTGGTACGGAGAAACTTGTTGGAGAGGGGATTCTGCCATCAGATCATTAGAAAGTCACCGTCTTTATATTAAAAATAAATAATAGTTTTATTTTTTTTTCTAAAGAAATAATAGTTGTGATTACTGAATAATTTCAGTAAAAATAGCACTACGCAATTATTACTAGTGTGCAATTATATAATAAAATATTGTTTTCTATTTGTTGACTATTATTTTTAATTTGAGTGTCTTTTAAATTCAAAAAAATTAACATTTTATTATAAAGAATAAAATAGTAGTGTTTATACTAGTTAGTTTCCTTGATTAGCCTCGTTTGTTTTCAGGAAAGTTCTCAATTCATCTCATCCCATTTCATCTTATCTAATCATTACAATTTTTTCAAAATATACAAAATAAAATAAACAATTCAACTTTTTCAAATCTCAAAATAAAAATAATATTAAAAATTATTTTTTAACAATATTTTATTCAACTTTTTAACTTTAATCTCAACTCATCTCATCTCATCTAATTCTAATTGGTTTTTTTGTATTTTTTTTTTAACTTTTAAAACTTATAAAAAAAAAACTCATCTCATCTTATCTCCGAAAACAAACAAGGCCGCACCGAGTCATAAGCTTAACTAGTAACTTGTAACTCTAGTAAAATTCCTATGTTGCCCTTTTGTAAGAAGCGGAAGAGGTGAGAGTCAAAGTTTTGCTAGTGGTTTTGTGGGTGTCCTTGGGGTGAGGAGAAAAAATAATTTTTCACATAGTAGATTTTCTTCTATGTGTCTGGCGGTTTTTCTCCAATTGGGGAATTTTTCACGTAAATTCTTGTGTCATTATTATTTCTCTGTTTTTCCTGATATTCCTTCAAATGGTGGAACCTAGGAGTGAATTTGGGAGGTCCAAATTCCCAACAGTACTATCCTTCCATGGCGGTAAAGATCCAACTTCCATGCCATTGTAATCAAACTATGCATTACGTTTTCCTTTCATGCAACATGATTAAAAAGAAAAAGGGAAAAAAACATAAGAGAGCACTTGGCCGAGTTAAAAGGCCCGAAAGTAGCCAGATATTACCAGAACACCTCTAAAAAAATTGCCTCAATCAATATAAAACCGTTCATAAAATCACAAGAATTGAGATCCATCCATAACGGAAATCCTGTCAATCATGCCATGTGCATAAACTTTTGTTTTTAACTTTTCTTTTCCAACATTTTCTTGGCAACCAAACGGGGTCTTAACCCAGACCCATTAACCAAAAACAAGGCCCAACACACAAATCCCGTCATCTATTTCTTTGACCCACATTTTTCCCATCAACCAAACACAGTATCAAATGCAGTGCACATCAATCAACGATAATTATTATAATACAAAAACTTCCACGGTAAAAACCGAAGAAGCAACAAACATATGTTCTCCAATTCAGACAAAAGGAAAAAGAAAAAAGAAAAAGATCACGGATTTACAAAGTTGGGAGAAACCCTACTGACCTTTCAAGTAATTGATCATGCAAGCATGGAAGCTGTCCTGGAAAACTTGATGAGAAAGGGAGAGAAAATGGGTCGACGTGCGTTTAAGCACACTTACAGACATGAAAGGTCCATCCGTTAGCTTATTGAGCAAGTTTAACTTCTCTCTCACTTAACTCCTCTTGTAATAGATTCCACTTCTTTTATTCCTCCTCCTAATAATAATAATCATAATATTTGAGTGTTTTTTCTTGGTACGGAGAAACTTGTTGGAGAGGGGATTCTGCCATCAGATCATTAGAAAGTCACCGTCTTTATATTAAAAATAAATAATAGTTTTATTTTTTTTTCTAAAGAAATAATAGTTGTGATTACTGAATAATTTCAGTAAAAATAGCACTACGCAATTATTACTAGTGTGCAATTATATAATAAAATATTGTTTTCTATTTGTTGACTATTATTTTTAATTTGAGTGTCTTTTAAATTCAAAAAAATTAACATTTTATTATAAAGAATAAAATAGTAGTGTTTATACTAGTTAGTTTCCTTGATTAGCCTCGTTTGTTTTCAGGAAAGTTCTCAATTCATCTCATCCCATTTCATCTTATCTAATCATTACAATTTTTTCAAAATATACAAAATAAAATAAACAATTCAACTTTTTCAAATCTCAAAATAAAAATAATATTAAAAATTATTTTTTAACAATATTTTATTCAACTTTTTAACTTTAATCTCAACTCATCTCATCTCATCTAATTCTAATTGGTTTTTTTGTATTTTTTTTTTAACTTTTAAAACTTATAAAAAAAAAACTCATCTCATCTTATCTCCGAAAACAAACAAGGCCGCACCGAGTCATAAGCTTAACTAGTAACTTGTAACTCTAGTAAAATTCCTATGTTGCCCTTTTGTAAGAAGCGGAAGAGGTGAGAGTCAAAGTTTTGCTAGTGGTTTTGTGGGTGTCCTTGGGGTGAGGAGAAAAAATAATTTTTCACATAGTAGATTTTCTTCTATGTGTCTGGCGGTTTTTCTCCAATTGGGGAATTTTTCACGTAAATTCTTGTGTCATTATTATTTCTCTGTTTTTCCTGATATTCCTTCAAATGGTGGAACCTAGGAGTGAATTTGGGAGGTCCAAATTCCCAACAGTACTATCCTTCCATGGCGGTAAAGATCCAACTTCCATGCCATTGTAATCAAACTATGCATTACGTTTTCCTTTCATGCAACATGATTAAAAAGAAAAAGGGAAAAAAACATAAGAGAGCACTTGGCCGAGTTAAAAGGCCCGAAAGTAGCCAGATATTACCAGAACACCTCTAAAAAAATTGCCTCAATCAATATAAAACCGTTCATAAAATCACAAGAATTGAGATCCATCCATAACGGAAATCCTGTCAATCATGCCATGTGCATAAACTTTTGTTTTTAACTTTTCTTTTCCAACATTTTCTTGGCAACCAAACGGGGTCTTAACCCAGACCCATTAACCAAAAACAAGGCCCAACACACAAATCCCGTCATCTATTTCTTTGACCCACATTTTTCCCATCAACCAAACACAGTATCAAATGCAGTGCACATCAATCAACGATAATTATTATAATACAAAAACTTCCACGGTAAAAACCGAAGAAGCAACAAACATATGTTCTCCAATTCAGACAAAAGGAAAAAGAAAAAAGAAAAAGATCACGGATTTACAAAGTTGGGAGAAACCCTACTGACCTTTCAAGTAATTGATCATGCAAGCATGGAAGCTGTCCTGGAAAACTTGATGAGAAAGGGAGAGAAAATGGGTCGACGTGCGTTTAAGCACACTTACAGACATGAAAGGTCCATCCGTTAGCTTATTGAGCAAGTTTAACTTCTCTCTCACTTAACTCCTCTTGTAATAGATTCCACTTCTTTTATTCCTCCTCCTAATAATAATAATCATAATATTTGAGTGTTTTTTCTTGGTACGGAGAAACTTGTTGGAGAGGGGATTCTGCCATCAGATCATTAGAAAGTCACCGTCTTTATATTAAAAATAAATAATAGTTTTATTTTTTTTTCTAAAGAAATAATAGTTGTGATTACTGAATAATTTCAGTAAAAATAGCACTACGCAATTATTACTAGTGTGCAATTATATAATAAAATATTGTTTTCTATTTGTTGACTATTATTTTTAATTTGAGTGTCTTTTAAATTCAAAAAAATTAACATTTTATTATAAAGAATAAAATAGTAGTGTTTATACTAGTTATGGGGATTTAATAATACAAGTGTGTTTGCCTAGTTTAGTGAAATGATTAATTTTAAAAAATAATGTAGTTCTTATAAAAAAAAAATATATAGATTTCAATCAATCAAAAATTTCAATTTCAATAAACAATCAATAAATAATTTCATTGATTTCTATGTTAAACAATGCAAGCAATCAAATTATCTATACTTTAAATAAAAAATAAGACGAACATAACAAAATAACATATCAAATCAAAAAATACCAAGAAAATGAAACCTATAAAAGAATATTTCAATATCACATATGATAATTCTTAAATAAAATATTTGCCAAAGTTTATTTGTTTTTCAAAACAAGTAGCGAATAAAAATTATAAGCAGAGACCAGCTTATTATATTTTTAAGCATATTTTTTACATTTTTTAGCAATAACAATAACAATATTTATTATAACATTTGATTGGTTGGCATTTTATAATTTTAGAGTTATACTAATAACTCACTAATTTTTATTTATATATTCTCAAGTAATGCATGAGCTTTTCTATTGGATAGACACTTTTATGAAATTATATCTCCTTATTAATTGGTAATGAATAAGTTAAAAGTCTAATTATCTTAAAATACTGGTAAATAAGAAGTATTGGTAAAACAGTTAATTGGCTTAAAATATTCTCTCTTTTTTTCCTTGACTTGTATTGTTTTCTTGGCCATTAGAGGCTTAGAGCAGGCTCATGGGTGGTCTTGAAGAAAAAAAAAAGAAAAAAAAACCAAGTTAGCAGTGTTGCTCTATCTGGCAGATATACCATACTTTAATTTGCTCGCAATCTAAGAAAAATATCTTCATATACGTAAAGTTGTAGTGCAAAAGATGAGGAAACTCGACAAGTCTAGCCACATTCATAAACAATGATCATACGATTTCAACCCAGAGCACAAAATGATCATCATGATCTTGGGATCTTAGTGTATCTTCTCCTCAGACCTAGGCCAACTGGTCTACACCGTGATAATCACTTTCACTTGTCTGTACTATGTACTCCTGCTTAAATCCTATTACCCTAGTGCCCATCAATATCTTATGTCGTTAATTTCAAAATTCTGGCCAACTTCATGATCATGTGGAGAATTTATTAGAATGATATTATAATAATATTTTTTGTTAATGGTCATGGTCATCTAGCTATCTAGCTAGAATGTACATCATCAAAAATTATATATAGAATTATATATGAGAAAGACCATGATGGCCTGCAACTTGCTTGCCGGAGAATAATATCATCATCTATTATTACTTGTAAAACTAAAAAACAATCAGTTGTCATTAGTTGTGTCGGGCTAAGTGATAATTTGTCATCAGTTGTGTTAGGCGATTGATAGAGGACACTTTGTTTGTATGCTCGACCGCCTCTGAATGTGAGTAGGTAGTAACTGGCTAGAATTTTGGACGAGTTTTTCCTATTAATTGATATAAGTTTTTTTTTTTTTCTTTTTTATGGTAACAAAAAACAATCAAATTATAAATAAATAATAACTGTCATTAAAAAAAAGTATGATGGACCTTTCTTGTGCTCATTGGGCTGACCATGAATCCGGGGAAAAGATATATATATATATATATATATATATATTTTAAAGAACAATTAAGAAGCTAGAGTATATCTACTCTGGAAAAATATTTGTTGCAGCCTAACATCCTCAACACACCGTATTGAATTGAAGAAAAAAAAAATTCTACCTAGTGTGCTGCGGATGTAGGCTGGTGCCCAACATTGCTCATCTACTCCATTATACATAAGCTAGAGTAAGATGATATTGGATTTGGCACAATGCAAGCCGTCTTTGTATTTTCATCAAACCCACCGTCTTCTTGAAATATTATAGAGCAATATTAGGAAAAAAAATAATAAGAACTGAATGATATTAAAGAGGAGCACTTAAGAAAAGAAACGACGACATATATAGTAACTTAAATATTAAAGCTAGCTAGCATAATTAAAGTGGGCACTATTTCTTGATTTTAATGGAGATGGAAGATGAAATCATTAAATCTCTGATCAATTAAGGCTATATATAGTGCTGATAATTCATGTGTTACCCAAATATGTGTTTTACACTTTTAAGCAATTGTTGGATTTTATTGATGTGAGTGACATTAATATTGTTACATTGTACATCATGTACATTTTAAGCAATTTCATATACATATATATATATATAGATCCAAATAGAACAAAAAATAAGAATTAAAAAAAATTGAGAAAATAAAATTGAAGGACACATCATGATCAAGGGATGGATGATCATCAGAGATATGATTTGGCCGAGGCCCTCTATCTAAGCCTCGATATCTAGCATCGATGAACTAATCCTCGGTGCACACTTCCATTGCCCTCTCATTCTCTCCCCTAAGAAGCACATTTCAAAGGATTATTCGTTCTCTGTTTCTGGTTCTCTTGAAAGTTATTTCTTTGAGTTCCATGTTTTTAATCCGTGAACAAACAATAGAAAGATGGGATCTGTTGGGTGTCGTAGTGCATGGATAAAACTTTATTCCTTGTTTGTTTAAAGTTCAACAGATCTACACCTTATAGTCTATATTCAAGAAGTTTGAAGATCTATTTATTTTTATATATTGTTCAGCTCTATGATTTTGACCTTTTAGTTTAGAAGATTTTTTTTTTTGTTCTTTGCAAATTTTGACAGATGTAGACGTTTTAGTCTAGACCCAAGAGGTTGTACTTTAGATCAGTCGATCTATTTACCTAGATCTATTATCTCTTGTGTATTGTTCACGTCTAAGATTTTGATCTTCTAATTTTTTTAAAAAAATTGCTGTTGTTTGTAAACTTGAACAGATGTACATGTTTAGTGTAGGTCCGAGAAGTTTGAAGATCTATTTATTATTATGTATTGTTCAGATCTCTAGTTTTGACCTTTTATTTTTGGGGAAAGAATTTTTTTTTTTTTTGTTCTTTGTTAACTTTGACAGATCTAGACATTTTAGCTTAGATCCGAGAGGTTCTACTTTAGAATTTCTACCTTCTAGTTTTTTCTTTTTTTTAAAAAAAAAAAATCATTTTTTAGAGAAAGTTATCGGTTTTAGCCATGAAGAAATATGTGATTCTTGAGAAATCTGAAATTTTTAAGTTTCCCTCTTCACATCTACATGTTTTATCGATTCTTTTGATAGCTTATTTATTTATTTTTTGTTATCTTTAGAAGCTTCAAGACATGTACACATTTTAGTTTACATCTGATAAGTTTTAGTTAAGAAGTTTTCACAACACCAACGAAGCCACAAACACAGTATTAAACTGGAAAATAATAACTCAAAAAGAGATTTCCATAAAACATTTGATTTTTAGATGATTTTTTAGATATTTTTATAATACACTCACAATTTATGTTAGGTTGTATATATTGCATGCTTTGCTTGGTTTGCAACAAAAATCATTTATGCCAAACTTCTTCAAAACACAGTTTGTGACAAAATCTTATCTAAAACACTCGAATTCCATAAAATAGGGAAATAATTATAAAACAAATGACGTTACAAAATAAATAACATCGTACACTTACAAAGATTATATGGAATAAATGTATTTATTCCTCAACCGAAAGACTTGAAGACGACCAAAAAAAACCTACAGAAGTTAATAACCATTCAACCAAAAAAAAAAAAAAAAGGAGGAAGCCATAAAAGACTGTACCAAACAATTGAATTTTTTTACTTTCGAAATATGTTATAAAATGTTTTGTGTGAATATAATTGTTAGGATTACTTGTTGGATTGAAATAAATAATAATAAATAAATAAAATTTAGAAAATAATTTATATAAAAAAGACTTTCAAAATCAATATTTCTGTGCACTTGCAAAGATGAAAGAAAAATGTCCAGTTCTGAAAGATTTTAACCGACAAAAGACCTAAGACCTGAAAACAAATTAACAAAAATAATCCACCAAAAATAATAGCACTGCAGTAAAAAAAAAAGGGTAGAAAATACTATACTTAAAACCATATACACACTAGATATGATCAAACAAATAAATGAGAAATAAATAAAATTAAGAAGCAAAATTTTTTCCCAAAAAATCACATGTAATGAAGAACAATATGCAGAAGAAAAGTAAAACACAGGATCAAATTAATTTCGGAAAGAGGATCGTAATGGACTAATCCACTAGATCCTATGTACTCCAAACGACGTGTCATCAATATAATTGTTGGGAATTGTTGGATTATCTATCGTCGAACTGACATAATGACAATTGATGAATGATGAATTGACGCGAATGCATGAACTGGCTGAAGAGATATGAATAGTTTTTGTTTTTTAAATTTTTTTTACTGTTCAGCAATAAATATAGTATTGTCACTTGTCAGTCAGTGAGACCCTATTAAGTACTGTACATTTTTTTTCTTTCTTTTTTGTCGCACATAGACCCTACTAAGTACTGCATATTTTTTTCAATTCTGCTAGGGGTAGTCGACACCTTCAAGCGGTGTGCAGTCGGCCCAACATTCAATGCCACGTCAATTAAAAAAAAAAAAAACCAGAACAGGAAATGAGGGAAAATGCTACTCGCTTCTTCTTCAAGTTTCCTTTTCTTCCATTCTTCCAAGAAGCTTTGGGATATATTGGAAAAAACTTCATTGTTGTTGCTTGGATTGTTGAAAGAAAGTGAAAAAAAACTGGGAAAAAGGCTGAGCAGTCGTATGGGGGGTAAGCGTCATCTGCGTTCGGTCTTCTGCGTCGTCATCCCTCTCACATTGTTGGCATATTGTAGTAGTGCACCCCAGAAAGTATGTTGGCTTAACAGAAAACCGTTCCTATTGCAGCTGAAAAAATGATGCATTCATTTTTTTTATAGCTATCAATATAAATTTTTAGAGAAAATTACACTTTTTATAACCTCAATTTTTCAAGTTGAAAATTACACTTTTTATAACCTCGATTTTAATGTTCAAAGGGTTACACTTGAAGATGAAAGCTTTTGGCCTAATAAGTGCACAGAGAGTTGAATTCCTTCAGTTCTGCTACTACAAGTTCGGCTAATTTAGATATAGATCTTGAAACAGAATTCAAGGAAATGAAAAGAATTCTAAGAGATGTTGTTTTTCTAGTTCTGGAACAGACCTTGATTTAGAATGCTTGGTGTTAACTAGGAAATTCTTTTGTAACTAATTCTTTCGGAAGCTAGAATGTGCAATTCACAAGTTGAAATTATTATTATTATTCTGTCATGTTCTTGTTCAGATGAAATTGAAAGGTTAAGGTCTTATAAATGCCGAAGACAAATACAATTGCCAAAAAATTACCAGACCAATAAAAAAGATTCGCAGAAGCAAGTTGCGGCTATATGAGAATCCGAGATGCCGAGAATGAACAAGTGCCGAAATGCCCATCCCAGAAATTTTGAGATGCCAAAACGTGAATAGAGACTGCCGAAATTTATCACACCAGGAATAGAAAGTGTCGATAGCACCAACCCAGGAAACAGAGACCGAAAACAAGGAGCTTGGACGTTGGGTTCACCGAGAACAACCCAGAGGATGCCGACAAAGGGGGGAAGTGCGGCGTGGTTTTGGTTTTAAACGAAACGGTGCATTTTGTTTTTTCCACATCGGCAGCCGTTTGTGCGCCGTTTACGTGAGGCGACTGTATTCAGCATTTTACATTTTTTTTTCTCGCGTGTTCTCTGTATACAGTAAGAATTCATGGACGAAGGGTGCTGCAGTGGAATCCAATGGCTCATAATCTCTCTACGAAATTCATGGCTACAAATGAATTGAAATGATGATTGCTAACAGACGGACATGGACATATGGTCAGGAAGTGGACAAAAAAAAACTTGCATAAACGGACACTAAACGTACATTAAAGAAGAAAATTGAGGGATAAAAAAGTAACTTCACAAAACACACGGGAAATTTATACTGATGGACAAAATTTTCAGCAGCTCAATCTATCGGCTCAATAGCCGTCTATAATAATAGAATAATAGATAAGAAATTATATGTATCAGTCATTATTTATTTTCACACTAAGAGCACTCCCAATAGCTCTTGTAAAACCAAACTTTTTGTAAAATTTAAAGAAAAAAGTTCAAAATATACCTCCAATAGGTTATGTATTTCATCTTTAAAATACAATTTGCTACAGTATCACCTCTACATTTAGCAGACACTGTTCACAAATGTATAAATTTTTTATTCATTTCTCTCTCTTACCTTCTACTCTTTTCTCTCACTGCAGAAACTAGAAAGTAAATTTCATTTCCATTTCAGCCCCAAATTATTTTCTTTCATTGTATAAACTGGGGTGCAATGGCAAACCAAAATGTCCATTGGTGGTGCACATAGTTGTAGGTATATACCATGCTCTATTTTATTGAATTAATTTATAGTTTAGTTTAGTTTATAAATTTGAATTAATTTAAAATAAAACATAATTATATGACATTGTATATGAAAAGATATTGTAAATATCAAAAGATATGAATATATCATTAGTAATTAGAGAAAATATTTAAAATGAATAAAAAATATTAAAAAATATAATATTAAAATGATATGAAGAAAAAATAGATAAGCTGATGTATGATATATTGTAAAAATCATTATGTAAAATAGAAAAAGTAAGTTTTGATGATGTATTTTGAAGGATAGGATAAAAAATCTATTGGGAGTGCTCTAACACTTATAATTTTTTTTTATAGAGTGTGAAAGTATTTTTCATAGAATGTGAGGTGTGGGGTGTGAGATAATGAATAGTAACTGATAAGAAGAATTTTTCTAATTATATAATATATGTTCTAGAATAATGTTACTACTTTCTTCGCTCATTGTTACTTTTACCATCACCCAGTCAGCGGTTAATGAATATAATTTTTTCATCTTCTGAATTGTAAATATCCTTTTATTTAAAATGTAGGAAATCTTAATACACTTTTCTGATGATCTTGGGTAAAGTTGCAAATGGTGGCTTGAAAATTCACCAATCCGACAACAAATTTGGCCATGATGCAAGTGACAAATTCAATTCCTTTATAATTGTTGAAATGTGATTCAAGTGATTTTTAAATCAGAACTAAAATTTGTATACTTCAAAAAGAGAGAAGTTGAAACCCATTTAATATTATTTATTATGCATTGCATACAAGTACTGTTATTGAGTAGTGGGTTTGCTGATTACTCTGATTATACAAGTGCCTATCAGAGTTACTTTCCAGCCTGTGGCTTTTGGTCTGCAGATCATTGTTTTTTGCTAGAATGCGGCTGTTTGAGCCACATATGTTTGCACTTGAAGTGTTGGAATAGGTTATTCTGGCAGTATGATCAGACTAGCCACTGGTACATTATATTCGCGTCGCATAAAAACACAACTCTACCCACAACAAAAAAGTCTCGTCTTTTTTCTTTATTTTTTTTTGTCGTTTAATGAGCAATCCCTTGGAGCAAAAGCAAGATTCCATGTAAAAGGGAAAATAAGAATTCGTTTGATTGTGATGGTTTTATATGAGTTAAATAAAATATTATTAAAATATTAATTATTATTATTATTATTTTAGAATTTTTAAAAAATTAAATTATTTATTATATTTTATATAAAAATTAAAAAAAATTATAATAATAAAATGAATTGAAATGATCTTCAATCTAAATCGTGGCTAAAAGGATAAAAATATTCCAAGCCAGATCCGAGTGAGAGTGAAATAGAACAGAGCAGAACATAACAACGATTTAACGGACTCGGCGGACGTGGAAGATAGGAAACCGAGAGAGAGAGAGAGAGAGAGAGAGAGAGAGAGATCCCTCTGTAGCTCGTGTCGAACAAACAAGAGCATATTCCCCAGAATTCCTTTCTTCCGAATATTCGAATTTCTCTGATCTCTACGACCATCCGTTCATTTTAGTTATTTCCATCTTGGCCATCTTCTTTTCTTTCGTTCTCTCGCTCTCGCTCTCTTCTCTCTCTCTCCGGTGTGGTGGTGGAGGAGGATTTCATCCGGTGCGAGCGGGGACACCATGAAGTTTTGGAAGATCCTCAACAGCCTAATCGAGGAGACCCTGCCGGAGTGGCGGGACAAGTTCTTGTCCTACAAGGACCTCAAGAAGCAGCTCAAGCTTATCTACCCCAAGGACGACGATACCCACAAGATGCCTGATAAACGGCCCAGATTGGATTCGGACCCCAACGTCGACGCATCTTATTGTCCACCCGAGCTGTCTAAGGAGGTCGACGATTTCGTCAGGCTCTTGGAGGACGAGATCGATAAGTTCAACGGCTTCTTCGTCGACAAGGAGGAGGAGTACGTTATTCGGTGGAAGGTAATTTCTTTCTTTCTTCCTTCTTCTTCTTTATCTAGAAAAAACTAGCACTCGTTGAATTGTTTATTTTTTTGGGATATGGGAAACTTGTTTGTTGATTTGTGGAGTTCTTTCTTTTTTTAAAAGATTCTTGATTTTCAAAATTAAGGAAATTATCGTTTTCTTGTTGAAGATGAGAATTGAAAGGGTGTGCGTTTCTCAGAAGATGGGAATTCTGAGGGAATCTTTTTGTTTGCGGCTTTCATGTCTAGAATATGAAGGATTGTGTTTCTGATTAGGATTTGGTAATAAATGCCTATATGGGTTTCTTCTAAATTTCGGTCCGGTAGATGAGAAATTTGATGGGGTTATTTGTTTGGAAATGATCATTTGACCTTTGTTGGGAAGATTAGGAATTGTATGTCTGGTGGTATTTTGAATCATGATATTGAATATGAGATATTACGCGATTGAATGGAAGGCGGATGAAATTCACTTGAGGAAACTTGTGGGTTTTGTTTTTCTTGTAAATTTTGTGAATGACAAAATTGACTGGTAAAAGAAGCAAGAAAATAAAAATGTACTAGCTTACTCCTGCAGGAGTTGGAGCTTTATGATTGCCCGAGGAACGAGGATGGTTAGCTAAAGCCATATTGTTTGATAAGTTCAGTTTCATGGTGTACATGTGTCATTGATGCGACTGCTACTTCCCAAGGACTGCTTTGGTAGTTCTTACACTTGGCACCAGTGCTGAATTTAGCTTTTAATTGCTTCAAATTCTGCATCCTCTGGTGTGTTCTTATCTAATTCAAATCTATATTTTCTCAACTGATCTGCGTGCATGTTCCAATCCCCCCGCTTGTCCTACATAATCATGTATTTCCTAGCACTACTACCCTGATCCAAATATCATGTTTCTTGTCTGGCATTTAATCACACTCGGCAATGTTGTTCTTCACATGATTCAGTTGGGATGCTGGTTTAACTTGATTTAGAAATTTTTAGATTCACCTTCTTGACCATATTCTACTCATTCTATATGAACATGCCATTTGCTTTGGGGCTTGCCTGTTGGTTAGCCAAGGAACTAATATGCATGGTAAATGTTCTAAACTGTCTGGCGGAATGCAGGAACTGCAAGATAGGATAGCGAAGGTGAAGGATTCAAATGAAGAGTTGATGCAAGTAGGGAGAGAAGTAGTGGATCTTCATGGAGAGATGGTTTTGTTAGAGAATTACAGTGCACTCAACTACACAGGTACTTGCCTCTTAGTGCCATACTACTAGCGACTAAATAAGCAAAGTTCGGTACCTATGATGCATGGTCATGAAAAACTTGGAATATTGATTGTGAAATTTTTTGTGAGGAACAATCTATGGTTAATTCTTGTAATGATAGTAATGCAAAACACTTTGCGAGAATTACCCAGTAAGCCACTTTTAACATAGAAAATAGCATACACTAGTTCAGTGAAGGGATGAACCTGTGAAGTATTGTGGGTTTAGTTTTGCCCTTGACAAATTTTCCAACATAATTTGAGCACCCATGTGTTTTTTCTCTTCTTTGTTTGCCGAAGCCCTAAGTTGGCATGGGAAGATCTGAGTTCTATGTAAATATTAGACAAGAAAGAAGAAAAAATACAGCATGGGCCACATGGCTTTTGGGCGGTTAAGAGAGTTGGAGCATCTTGATGATGCTTAATCTTCATATGGACGGCATTAACTGACCGAGCATGACATATACACATTCATGCAGAACTTCGTTCTGGGATTCAGCATTAAAAAACTTTTCTTCTCTTTTTGATATTCCTGACATACTATAATACACAGGACTAGTGAAGATACTGAAGAAATATGAGAAGCGAAGTGGTGCTCTCATTCGCTTGCCTTTTATCCAAAGGGTCATGCAACAACCATTCTTCACAACTGATGTCCTTAACAAGCTTGTGAAGGAGTGTGAGAGCATGCTGGATCAAATTTTCTCCAGGAATGACCCGTCAGGCCCACTTGAAGGAACCAATAACGAAGAAGGGAGTGATTCTAAGGCTGTGACTGAACGTAAAAAAACTCAACTTAAAGTTCCCAAAGAACTTGAAGAAATCAAGCATATGGAGAGCATGTACATGAAGCTAACGATATCAGCACTCCGTGTCATGAAGGAGGTCCGGGGCGGAAGCTCAACAGTGAGCGTGTTTTCATTACCCCCTTTGCAAAATAATACAAGGGAGATGAAAAATATAACAGTTCTAGAACAAGCAGCCAAATAGTTTTGGAATAGTACTTCTCTCCTCCCTCTCACACTTTCACGTTACATTGGACATAGGTAACAACGCATTTGTATGCTAAATACCGCGGTCTTGTCTTGTTGATACATTGAATAATCGTTTGCCCTCTTTTGTATAAAGTTTAAAATCCGTGCCTGTGATGTTTTGTTTTTGTTTTTTGTTTTTATGTAAAATGTTGCCGTTAGCTTTTGATCAGGAATATATTATATCTCTAGCTAGAATCTGACCTACGGACTACTGAATCTTGGCTTACTGAAAGCTGACTGTAATGCGATGGATGTTGTTCTGTACTTCTGGTTTTTTCAATGTGAAATTGAGTTAACCAGTAATAACACAAAGAACGATGCTGGCTTTCCAATTGTGTATTACTTTATATTATTTGGTGATAATTTTGACATAGATTTAGCTGAATATATGACAAAAAAAGCATTTGATTCTTTACAGAGACATGTGTAGATGCATGACTGCCCATCTCTTTCGGAATAAACAAATTCATTAAAGAGTATATCAAATAATGAAACCCAAAAAAATGCTCCATAGCCATATTGGTTAAAACATTAGAATCAATAAATGGGATCATGTACACAAATAATGTTCCCCCATCGAGTTGCATTCATCTTTTTTTTTGGTATCGAGTTGTATTCATGAGCCAAGTAACTGCATATTGTCAAGACCAGATGACCCTTCTCTTTTGGGTATAGGGAGCACACAACCTTTCTTATAATAAAAAATTATAGTTTGCTGTCATAGATAACCATCGATGATGATCATGATGATCATAAATATTCAAAATTCTGCCTTTGTTATCTGATAAAATAATACGTATTTATTTTGTTGGCAGGCATTTGTTTCTTTATTTGATCAAAACATAGTCATTCTTGTTTCGGTAGGTTTGATCATTGCTCACTGGGGTCCATCCGAAATATTTTTATCGGTTTTTGTCGCCTGCTTTCTTTGACTTCTTTGGCGTGTTTATACATCAGTATCACAGGTTCAAAATTCCACACCATTTCTGGCGCCTCTCATTGTAGTCGAGAGGGAGTTTCTTGTGCTGTTATTTTCCAGGTTTGATCGACTTCTTCGTTTTTTCTTCGCATCATGCATTCACTGTAAAGTTTTGGGCTTTCACGTTTGTAGAATTTTCATCCCGGTAGAGATTCGTGCCATGATTTTCTTTTTCAATTCGGATTTGTTAAAAGTTTGTTGTTTGGTTTGCCTTTCGGGTGTAAATGATGGTTATGTCTAATCGTGACAATCTCAGTTACAGAAAATTAACCAATAATTTAGCTGTTTTTTTAATCCGGCTGTAAATTTGTAGTTGTTCTTCCTGCGGTGCTGGTCTTAAGTTCGAATCTTCAACAGTGCTGTTCGTGCTTGCCTTTGAATTTCGATTCACGTAACTGGATATTCGGGTTCTTGCGGTCTTTTTAACTGTACCGTTTTTTATAGGTTGCTTCTAGGTAAAGTTCTTTTACTGTTTTCTCGGGTTGGCTTCCGCCTGTGACATTCGGGATTCTGCTATCATAACAAGAAATGTCCATTGTAGCTGAATTACCAGGTTACCTTCAAGTCTTGTCTGATGGATCTGTAAAACGCTTTGCGCGTGAGATTGTCCCAGCCTCGTCAGAATCAATCAACGGATACAAGTCCAAGGATGTGATTATTGACACATCAAAACCAATCACAGGAAGGTTATTTCTTCCGGGTACCCTGAGTATTGGGTCCTCAGATCATAAGCTTCCTGTTATAGTTCATTTTCATGGTGGTGGCTTTTGCTTCGGATCCGCTACATCGGTTGGCAGCCATAATTTTTTGGGAGATTTGTGTATCGCATCCCAATCCATCGTTCTCTCTGTTGACTATCGTCTAGCTCCAGAAAATCGTCTCCCCATAGCTTATGAAGATTGTTATAGCTCATTGGATTGGCTTGGCCACCAGGTAAGCTCTGAGTCATGGCTTGAGCAGGCTGACCTTTCTCGTGTGTTTCTGTCAGGGGACAGTGCTGGAGGAAACATTGTACACAATGTTGCTATCAAAGCCATTCAGAACAACAATTGTCCCGTCAAAATCAAGGGTCTATTGCCGATACATCCTTATTTTGGGAGCGAGCAGAAGACCGAGAAAGAGAAGTCCGAGGGAGCAGCAAGAGATTTTGCAAACATTGACTTGTGTTGGAGATTAAGTATACCAGAAGGCTCAAATCGTGATTATTATGGTTGTAATTTTGAGAAGGCAGAACTGTCTGCAGCTGAATGGAGCCACTTCCCTGGTGTGATGGTTTTTGTGGCTGGCTTGGATTTCTTGAAGGAAAGGGGAGTAATGTATGCAGAATTCCTACAGAATAAAGGTGTAAAAGTGGTGAGACTGGTGGAGGCTGAGGGTGAGGCGCATGTTTTTCATGTGTTGTATCCTAAATCTGATGCGACTCGCTTGCTCCAACAGCAAATGAGCGAGTTCATGAAGAGCTCTTAACCTCCTCCTAAACGGACTGAAGAATTTATGGTCCTCTAGTAATCGTATGAACTATTATTGTCTTTGGAGTTCTATATAAATCAATGGAAAAGGCTATTTTTAGCAATGCATTGCATGCATGGTAAACAAAATCCCAGTTACTAACATATCCATGCCCCAAAAGATGGAAACGCTAATTCATATGCACAAACATAGATCGATCTGCTATGAGGAAAATGAGGGCCAAATCATACTTTTATATCTGGCATAAGCAGCACTTCTTTCTACTTCACATGACTTCTATTCAACCTCCAACAAAACCAACTCCTTTGCAATTTCCAAAACAATTAAAAATTTGAAACATATCCTATTGAGATTCTTAATGCTAAGAACGAACACAAGTTCTATCTTATATTGTTTAAAATTGTGTGATTTATTATGATCAGAAACCATTATCCAAGAACGTCCTTCCTACTAATCAGCCAACAAATCAGTCTATACAACCAGCAGGTGAATTTTCTTGAGATTTATAGTATAATTGTTTTTTATAATATGTAAGATTATGGGTTTTTTTTTAATCATTTTTAACTAGAGGATATTTAGGATATATTTCTTCCCCTTACAAGTAAGATTATTATTTTTTGTCTTTTTTGCATTTCGATTAAGATATTTTACTACTGAACTGTTAATAGAAAATAATAAATTTTATAAAAGAATTTCCACCTGTAAAGACTAAAAAAGTGGATATTTGTTTATTTTATTTTTCTTGAATGCTGTGGGCATATATGAGATGGGATGTGATATATCATCAAGGAAAATGATATAAGAATAATTATACTATAATTTATTTATAATTAAGTATAAAAATTATTATTTTATTTATTTTGAATTACAATAAGCATAAAAATTTTGAATTAAAATAAAAAATATTAATATTTTAATGAATAATAGTAAGTTGTAATACAGTCGTTGTTATCATTGTCTTATAGCCAATTATGGCAAACTTGAAGGGCAATCGCGGCAATACGGTATAATTCGTGCCTATATAACACCGCCCCCAAGCTCCAAACCCTAATCAAGACGCTACAGCTGGAGTTGCTTAGTAATCAAGTCTCTATCCATTTGCTATCGACGAGGTCTCCGCTCTCGCGAAATATATAAATCTTTACACAAACTCTCGCAAGATCTCTTTCCCCAAATTTTATTTTTCAGCTAACCATTTTCCTTTGCAGACTCTACAAACCCTAACCCTAACACCCCCCCCCTCCCAACTTATTCACAGCCTCGCAGGTAATTTCGATCTCCTCAACCTCTCCCTTTTCCTTCGATTTCATATCCGAATCCCTAATCCCGCCTTTAACCTCCTGAATCAATTTGATTCTTAATTCCTGTCTCTTATGCTATTTCTCGAAACCCTAAATACTGATATCCGTGTGTAGGATATGGGAGAAACCAGGGAGAACGATGGGTACGAGGAAGAGCTTGTAGACTACGACGACGAAGAAGCCCATGCCCCAACCTCAGCGCTCAAAGTTAATGGCGAAGCCACCAAGAAGTGAGTAGAGTAGTCCTCGGAACATTCATTTCGATGTCGGATTTCTTCTGCCTTTTCGGTCGATTTGTTTAGGAAATTATGGCAAATAACCATCTTTTGCTTGGGTTCGATATGAATACAGGAAATAGTGTGCTTGATCTGTTCTCTTACATATTTCCATAGAAAATTTTGAAAAAGATGAGAACGAATTGTTCGGTGTTCGTAAATGCGCTTATTTTGTGCCTTTTTTTCCTGGTGCAGGGGCTATGTTGGAATTCACAGTTCAGGATTCAGAGACTTCCTTCTGAAGCCAGAGCTTCTTCGAGCTATTGTGGACTCTGGATTTGAGCATCCTTCGGAAGGCAAACTATTTACTTATTTTGTAATTCTTTTTATTAGCGAAGCTATATCAGTTGATAGACTTTTGGAACCATACCAAAAACAAGTTTAAAAGAATTTTTGAATGACTAGAACCATATTTGAATATGCTAACTTGTTTGAGAGGTTTCTGTATTTTGTACGTACTTATGAGTTATGCTAGAGTTCCCTTTTGTTATTTACCTATATATAAAAAAAAAAAAGTTTCCTTTTGTTATTTGACTTGTTTATGTATTCACTCAATCCTAATTATTCATATATTAATTTTCTGTAGATGATTTATCTAATTGCATGTTTACAAAACATTTTTTTTCTTTGATAGAGTAACACTTTCTCTGCGTCCTATTATTGTAGTTTCTCACCCGGTGAATTTCTTTGGTCTAAATGAAAAAAGGACAGTTTTGTTTTGAAAAAATTGTTCTTTGTTGTGCATTTGGCCCTTTTGATATGGTGTTCAATATAGATTGGTTCTCTCCATATTTATTGAATCTGGCATGATTAGAAATTGCTAAATATGGTGGTTTTTTTCATTGTTTTGTATCTTATCCTTTGCGTCCTTTTCCTGGATAACATTTTTATTTGTTAGTAATTTTTGGATGCTTTACTTTTCAGGTAATATTCTATTGTTATAAACTTGATTTCGGAGAACTTAGTCGGTCTGGTAATCCTTTGCATTAAAGGATCGGAGAGGTTATATTTTTACTTACCGATGGTTCCTTCGATGCAATTTTCTTTGGTTCTTCACCAGTGCAACATGAATGCATCCCTCAAGCCATCTTGGGAATGGATGTCATTTGCCAAGCTAAGTCCGGAATGGGCAAAACTGCTGTTTTTGTTCTTTCAACATTGCAGCAGATTGAACCTGTTGCCGGGCAAGTTTCTGCGATTGTGCTTTGTCATACTAGGGAGTTAGCTTACCAGGTATATTCAATATTTGCCATTGTTACAAGGCTCATAATTTTAAATTCACTTGCTTACATTGCTAGTCTTATCAGAGTTTGTAGCCCATCATTTAATTTTGTACCCCTCTATTTTGCAGATTTGTCATGAGTTTGAGAGATTCAGTACATACCTACCTGATCTCAAGGTTGCCGTCTTCTATGGCGGGGTAAATATCAAAGTTCACAAGGATTTGCTGAAAAATGAATGCCCTCATATTGTTGTTGGAACGCCTGGAAGAATATTAGCACTGGCAAGAGATAAGGACCTTTCTTTGAAGAATGTGAGGCATTTTATTCTCGATGAATGTGACAAGATGCTTGAATCACTAGGTATGATTTAATCTCCCCCCTTTAAATTAACTTATTTTTTCAGTGTTATGTTTTTGCATAGCCTTAATTATCATGTGCTTATATGTTCAGACATGAGAAGAGATGTGCAGGAGATTTTCAAGATGACTCCTCATGATAAACAAGTTATGATGTTTTCTGCAACACTCAGCAAAGAAATTCGGCCAGTTTGTAAGAGATTTATGCAAGAAGTAATGTTCCATGGCCCGTAATACTTGAATTTTGAAGTCTTTCATAAAAATCTGGTGCTTCCATCATGTTAGGTTGCCATTGGCGTTGTGCTTTTGCTATGTATCCGGTAATTTTACAGGGGGCTGAGTAGCAAGGTGGAAACCTTTAAGTCCGCTCAAAATTGTGTGGGATCGGTGTCTTATTGTTCCGCACACAAAATTTTTCCTTCACTCTTGTTGTAGTCCCTTTACTTTCTTAACTTGGGTGCTGGGTGTGTCTTTATTTAAGTTATTGAATCAAGAGAAGGGGATGGGGAGGGTAGTTTTCTATCTGGGTTGTGCTGTCAGTTATGTAGTAGATTACTGGTGTTTGATTGGCATGACTTCCTGCGGGGAGACAGCAGATGGAGCAGGATCTTGATTCAGGGGATGTGCATCACTCATTAATTTCGTTCTGGATTCCATTAGCATGAGGAAAGGCCCTAATATGATTTACTGTGACATTTGTTCGTTTCAGCCAATGGAAATTTATGTTGATGACGAGGCCAAGTTGACTCTTCATGGTCTTGTTCAGGTATTATATCCTTGTCAGCTGATCATTAGTTTTGCTTTAGTAGTCTTTGTGGATGTATCTTATGTACCACAACTTAAATGGCAGCACTACATCAAATTAAGCGAGTCAGAGAAAAATCGCAAGTTGAATGACCTCCTCGATGCATTGGACTTTAATCAAGTTGTTATCTTTGTCAAAAGTGTCAGTAGAGCAGCTGAGCTGAACAAGCTACTGAAGGAGTGTAATTTCCCCTCCATATGCATCCATTCTGGGATGTCCCAAGAGGAAAGGTTTGTATCAGCGGATAATTGTAACGTATGTTGAAATGATTCATGCTTTTGATTGTTTATTTTAATTTTTTGTACTCTGTAAAGGTCCATATGTTATAGATTTTTTTACCATTCCCTGCCTTGTATTGTCTATTGGTTCATGCGTTTTATGTTATATTGTTCCGTTTTTGTTACTTAAAAAAAACGTTTTAAGTTATATTGTTTTAGTTCCATATTCTGTTCCTTCTGTTTGTCATTGTTGTGATGGAAAATTTGGTCAATCTTTTAAGTCCAAATTACATGGATTTTTCATTTCAATCTGTTCTGATTCCTGGTACCCAGTGTGGGATTTTCTCATATTGTGCAAACATGGACCACCATCATTATTTTCATTAGTATTTATTTGTAGATTGACACGCTACAAGGGTTTTAAGGAGGGGCAGTCGAGGATTCTCGTGGCCACAGACTTGGTTGGCAGGGGGATCGATATTGAACGTGTTAACATTGTCATTAATTATGACATGCCAGATTCTGCTGACACTTACCTGCACAGGGTAGGTTCAAAATAATATTGGCTTTTATTTTATATAGGTTGTCATATTCATTCCTGAGGTTTCTGACTGCTCCCAACAGGTTGGTAGAGCTGGTCGGTTTGGCACCAAAGGGCTTGCGATTACATTTGTTTCATCTGCTTCTGACTCGGATGTTCTCAATAATGTATGTATTCACTTTTTAGTTTTTAATGTTTCTTTTCTCAATTTATTGGTGGTTTTATTTTATTTAATTTCATTTTTTTGGTTGGATAATTGCAGGTTCAGATGAGGTTTGAGGTGGATATAAAGGAACTTCCTGAGCAGATTGATACCTCTACATACAGTAAGTTTTCTCTGGTCTATGTGATCGCAATTCCTTCTATCCTTCCACAATTTGATCTGCCTTTTCGTTATTTGTTCTATTACAAGAAACTGGGTCCTTTTGGGCGATTGGATTTCATAAGTTAAGAAATATGAGGTCTGGTTTAACTGAAGTCTTATAATCTTGTTTTTGTGCTTGCCTGTTAACTAGGTGTGGGGTCATGGATGATTTCTTCTTCTTCTTCTTTGCTCTTTTAAATTTAATGTTAGTATTTTCTCAGTAAAGTTTCTTTGCTGATAAAACAAAAAGTTTTTCTGGGTGATAAAACAAAGCTTCGTTGTTCGCTTTCTGGGCTGATAAAACAAAGCTTCGTTGTTGACACTTATTGCTTGTTTTATAGAGGACTTTAACTTACAAAAAAAAATAAAATAGAGGACTTTAACTTGTTTCATTGGTGTTGCAAATACAATTGCAAGGGGTATACTAACCATTTCCGAACTGTTACTTGCAGTGCCATCGTAAGTGGGGGATTCACATTGGTCCGTATATCCACATGGAAGCTTCACATGGGAACTGTAGGCGGGTGTGCTGCAGACCCATCGTGTTCTGTTTCAAATTAATGTGAAACAATTGGCTTGAGAAATGGCAGTTGCTCAGATCTGGTGTACACTGAGTTGGAGTTGATGTAGCTTTTAAAAAAACTGTTTTGAGACGAGCAGAATGCAGCGGAATTAGGTTTTATTCCACTAGAACTTTGCAATGGAGTTGCATTCCGGTTTCTGAATTTTTATTATGTAGCAGCCATATATGCATTTTTCAACAATTAATATGTTATATGTGGAACTTAAGACCTATTGTTTTAGGAGTCGGGAAAGATTATTTGGCCCATACAAAAACGATGGCTAGTTTTTGAAGATGCATGCAATTGCCGCCTTCTTGAGATTGTTGTGCATCAGGTCTACTTGCATATGGATATCAGAGATGTGGTTGCCATTTTAGGTGTATGCTGGGTGCTGACCGGCGCTGAATAGTATGCTGTGTTTTGCGTGACTTGAAAGACGTAGGGGTTGTGTGATTTAACATGGGCTTTTAAGGGATACGATTCAGCAGCTGCACCAATTTGTTGAGCTCTAGTAGCCGCAGCAAGGGCATCTTGATAGCAGTTTGAGCCATATTTCTATAAAGGTGCGCCCCATGGTGTGTGTGTTACCTTCTTAAAAGTCCTACATGATCATCTCTTTCGTTCTCTGAGTCCTCCACTTGCATGTGTTTTTCTCACCTGGGTCTCTTTGATATGGTGGTACCCCGTCGCCTGGTCAGATGGAAATGAATCTGTTCTAGCCTCTAGCAGCGCCACCCCCACAGTAGCTCCTTTTATTCCCCTGCCCAATTTTGAGTCTTTGACGTTGGATAAAGAAGTTTCTAGCAACATTTTCTGTAAGAAAATGTAGGGTCCTTGCTTGGGTCGCTGTGGTCCAAAAACCTTCTGTTTTTGGCTCAAATGTTCTGCCCCGAAGTTCAAAAAGAAGAAAACGAAAATCGTCCGGGTATCTTGAGCATACTCTCTTATATCATCCCATTTACTACTTGTTAGATTATAGTTTAGTTTCACCAGGTGACATTTCCAAGACCAAACCCTCCCTCTCGTTTCGTTAAAGGAGTAAAAACGTCCTCTCCTTTTCAATGAACGACGGGCTCAACCCTATTACGTCTTAATAGCCCTATCTGTTTTGGGCTAAAAACTCATATCCGTACGCAAATTTATCTCAGTTTACAACTCGCGGCAAAAAAAATGCTGAAGGTAGTGTGGAAAGAATGAAGAAAGATAAGAGGACGCTTTCAGCCAGCGGTAAGTTGGTAACCTCGGCATTTTGAGCATAAGATCATTAGTAGTAGCCTAGCTATTTTTTAACTAAAATTTGATTAGGAAATTCAATTTTTATTTTCTAGTTTGGTTACCTACTTTTCAATAATACTAACTAAAAAATTCTCTAAATTTATCACTATTTTATTAAAATATTTATTTTAATTCTAATGGTAATTGGTGAATCCCCAAGACAACCAAAAATCCCAAATAAAAAACCAAAAACAACGAAACAACCAGCAAAAATCCCAACTCAACTCTCTCCCTTACGGCAAAAATCCCAATTTCTTGCAATGCTTCCCAATCGTCGAGAGTAATCAAAGCCCAATAAATCTCTCGGCCCATTTGTAAATATTTGAAGCAACGCACGTTCTTGAAATAACGTGATCTGGATAAAATCTGACTTGGGGGTTTTCTTTCTGATTTCTTCGATTAGACTACGATTCTTGGTCCGGCAGTAACAATATTAGCTACTGATAGTTTTTGCAAGGTGGAGTCTGGCTGTGTAGTTGCTGTGGAGTCTTATGCAGGAGTGTGATCGTGTTGATAAATGGTATAAGTAGTGAAGATAAAACGCTGCGTTGAGATAATAACAGAATTAACGGTAGAATAATGTAGATGGTGCGTTTCATGTAGGTGTAATATAGTGTGTGAAGTGCAGTGTAACGGCGTCGTTCTTGTCTTGCATTATTAGTTAAAGTGTATAAAAAAAAAAAAAAAAAGGATTTGAATAATAAAACTTGTGTTTTATTTAACGGCCAGTCATTGCTTGGGCTGTGTGCATGTTCACAAAGTTCACTGGTCAGACATGCTTTTTACCCTACATCGAATGTCAACTCCTGCTCTTTTCTATTAATTAACAATTTCTACAAATTTCAAATTAATAAGTCTTAACAATAGTAATAGTAGATCTCACTTTAAAAAAATTAAAAGAGAATTATTATAAATACAAAGAGATTATATAAAGTAAACACACAAATTGATGTGATTTCATGAAATCCGTTATATCTACTTTATAATAAAAATAACTTTACAATCTAATGTATCATATCAAGTCACATCAATTTATGATTTTATTTTTATCTAATTATTTTTGTGGTTAAAAGTATTTTCGTTTTGAGATTTTTACCTAACATAGTTTTGCTATTATTCTAGTACAAAACTGGGCTATACGGCAGGTAGTTTGCTTGTTCACTCTCTTTGTAGCTTTATGAAACAATACTGTAGATGGAACACCGCTGCAATTTTAGCAGGGCAACTGGTTGGTTACCTGTTCTGGGCCTAGTTGATATATCCAAGGGATCAAGTTTATAGACTTTGATTATCCAAAATTTCTGAGTTCTTAGGGTAAGGTACTTGCTTTTGAAATCCTTTAAATCTTGACAACTCATTTTAACTTCAATTGTTTAGCAATTTAGATCTATCATATTCACTAATTCAGCATATATCATATTCATCGAGTAGTTCCAATAAATGCTGAGTTGATGAAATCTGAACCATTAAAATTGAGATTAGGATTTTTCCAAAAGTTCATCAACCAGCTAGTACAATTATTCCTGCCCATGTCACTAATGTGAGAAGACTTAATTATTGAGCTTCAAATAAATCTCCAAGCCAAAAGATGTAGGTAGTGTGACTGTGCACAGGATAAGTTGTCAAATTCAATGCAAGTTTAGGTTCATAAATCCTAAAGTGCATTAGAATTCGGATGTCATTCATGGCCATGATTTTCAGTTTTTATGCAATTAAGAGAGCTTATAGTGAAAAGAGCCATAGAAGGAAAGTTCATTAAAGCACTAGGAGTGTTCTTAGCTGTCACTGGGAAATACATCTGGACTCTGCAGAGGAAGTCTGGAAGATGCCACAAGCACTTGTATCGGTTATAGTCACACAAAAGAAGAGATTTAAAAGACGAGCATGCAAACACTGAAAGGGGATTAGGATTAAAAATAAGTTGTGGGCCGGAGTTCTTTTGACATGTCCTGTCAGAGTACTGGGCAACCTCGTATTGATGGCTCAGGGAACTGCTACGCTACACGCACGCTCCCAATTTTGACCATACACAATGCAGATTCTGTTTGCCACATCATGCCGTGAATGGCCCTTCTCAGGATAGTGATCCATCCCCATGCTCCCTTGCATTCGTAGGTTATGCCAACGACCATTGCATTTGCTTCCATTCTTTTTACATTTTCCCTTCTTCCACATACACACATTTTCATGATGGCCTCGGTTAGCCTCGAGGAGCTTCATCATTACCACAAAATTGATAGGGATGTATTCTCTCGACTGGTTATACAATTTAAGCGCGACCCTGCAGAATCCTTACTTGTCATGGCTGTTTGGTTGTGGCTTGAAGAGAAGGGTTACCCGAACATTGTAGTAAAAATGGTTGGGTTGCCTGATGCTGTTGTGAGTGCATTAGCAAATGAAGCTGTTTTATGTTTGAAGTGTCTAGAATCCAAGACTCCTCTTGTGGCACCAGGTGGTGGCATTCCCCTAACTGCAAGACTTATGGAAAGGGACATTTCTTTGCAAATGTTCAACCAAAACAGATTCAGTGCAATCAGTGGGATAAAGAATTTTCTTAACAGTGTTTGTTGTCATATTTTTAACGATATTCTACAACGTGCTCTGGATGGCACTTCCCAAGTAATTTTGAACCAGCCTCTTGTGGTTCCTAGCTCTACACACCCATTATTTGGTGCCATAACTGTAGTACCAAAGCCAATGGGTAGTGATTTTTCTATTGGAGGATTATGGGGTTGGCAACCAACTGATGGTGTTACAGAGGATGATAGGACAATGTTTCTGACTTTCTCGCGGGGCTTTCCCGTGCTGGAAGAGGAAGTGAAGGAGCATTTTACAGAACTTTATGGGGATTGTGTGGAGAGTGTCCAAATGGAGACCGTCCCTTCCAATGAGCAACCCTTGTATGCTAGAATGGTTTTGCATTCTGTTACTTTTGTTGATCGGATTTTGAATGGGAAACGCATATCCAAATTTCGGGTCAATGGCAAACACATGTGGGCTCGGAAGTATGAACGTCGAGAATAGATCATCTAAAGAGATCAGCCTGATTCGAGAACTTTTATTTTCCTTTTCTTTCTTTGCATATCGCATCTGTAATAAAACATGGTCCTGGGTTGGTGGGGTTTGGATATCCTTTGTCTTGAATCAGATTCACGCTTCTTTATGGGGTTCCTAAAGAATTTACTTTTTGACCATTTTCTTGGCAATTTGTTTAGCCGTACATAACTTCCTTTTTCTAAGAAAGGTCAGCATAACGTTCTTCTTCTTGAATGGGCTTTTGTCTTTTCTATTTTCTGAATCGACTTCCGTCAGTGTAGGTTTTTCTACGCAGAAATGCTAAATCTACCGAAGATGTCTCCCGAATATGTGTACCGAAATTATTTTTTATTTTTTTATTTAGTGATTAAGAAAATATTTTTTAATGATGTTGTGAATTTTTTATTTTTTTTATAAATGTTTATGATGATTAAAAAAATATATAAAATAAAAAGAATAAAAAATAAAAAAATATTTTTAACTGTTCGGTAGACTTTCGGGCTATGCTCTTTTCTAAGAGATCCCACATATAGTCATGTGAAAAATTCTCTCTCTCATTGTTCACTATTCCACGGACCACACTCCTCTATTAAAAAAACAATCACACATTTTATATAAAAAAAAAACTATAAATATGAAATGTGAAAGTAAATAGTAATTGATGAATAGAATTCCTCTAGTCATATATAGAGACAACAACTCCTATTATCTTATCATAACGCGAGTTGCAAGTATGGAATTTTGGATTTCTAATTATTCAAAAAGTAATGCTATATATAATCGTGGAGTGTGCGAGTACCATACAATCATTTTAAAAAATAGTAAAATCTATTATTAAAAAAATAATTTTTTGTCATGTAGGTCTTATATTTATTCAAATTTTTCAAAGAAATTACATGACATACACTTGCACAATTTACGACTGATTCTCTTGTTCAAAAGAATAAATATAGATAGAAGCTACTATTAAGAACATCTATTTTGTATACATGATGTGGCATCATCTAGACCACACATCTCTCCAAGTGAGTGTTGGGAACAATCAAATAGAAGCAGCCACGCAATGAGTGTAAAGTGTACACTGCTATAGTGACTTCTCTATAGTATTACTCTATTCAAAATTTTTTGAAGGGTTAACATTTCAGAAACAAACGCTAAGAACAGCACGAGCAAGTACGGAAGGTAATTAATTATATCTCACTTTGAGAAACATACTGTAATTTTTGTGTTTATACGAGGAACTGATCATGAATCATTTGATCCTTTAGATTTGCTGGGAAAATATATTTGTTAGCTGTCAAATAAAATGCAGGTGGCGTTGTACGGAAACTAGCCGTGGAGCTTGACACCTTCGTGAATGAATTCGATCCAGACGGAAACCACATTGGAATCGACACATCGAGATGACACATACGGTTTCAGCAAAGAGTCTTAAACAACATCGGCATTGACCTCTAAAGTGGAAGAGACATCAAGCTGTTTATGATGGTTGGAATGATCATGTGCTTGATGTTTCTCAGCCATTTAATAAAGATGACATCTGACACAGTTCCAAGTTCTGTTTTTGTGGGCTTTACGGACTCTAACGGGACTCTCCTGGAAAGCCATCAGGTAATTGATTGGGTCTTCACGTCACTGTCATTGCCATTGATCCCTTCCATCGGCAAAGGGCCTGAAAAGGATGATAAGATTAAGACCTTGTGTAATATTTACATTGTTCTTCCAGTTTCCAATGTTTTGTTCATGGTAGTTATTTGCCTCCTTCCATCAGTTCTAAGAAAGCTGAAGAAGAAAAACCGGAGGGTAAAGAAAGAGAGTGAAGGGGATAAAATATCTTAGCCCAGCCCATCATCAAATGGCCCCACTGGAAGACATAAGAATGATAGAAGAATGTGAGACAAGGTGGGGATAAAGGAAAATAAGGTGTAAAAGGGAAATGGAAGAAGAGACATAAAGGAAGAGAAAAAAAAAAAAAAAAGTGGAGAAAATAAAGGAGGTTAGACACGCAAAGGAAAAAACGGACATTCCTCACTACTACTGAGGGACATGCGTAAAGAGGGATCATATCAGATAAAAGGGGAGGGTCAGATGACTCCGAGGGGCTTTTTCGACTTCTTCTATAGCTCCTTCAACCTCACAAAGAGAGCTCCAGTGAGAATATCTCATCTACCAAATAAATCTATAGCTTTTATTGTACAGTGAGAAATAAGAGACCATAAAAAACTATAAAATACTCATATTATAATGAATTTACCCTACAAACAAACGACCCGTAAACGTAGATCCAGTTCCGAATTACGTAAATATGTGTGTCTCATTCTCCATTTATTTTTTATGCATTTATTTCTTGTTCACCGCTATGAATGTATGTACAGACATTGTATAGCCGTTCTGGACCTCTACCAAGGGTTCCAAACTACGCCGATCGAGGCTCGAAACACTATCGTAAGCTGGAAATGACTCTTTATTTTCTTCCGGTCTGTTATGCAATTTTTTGGAATTAAAGAGAGTACATAGAAAGTCGTTCAAGGAATGCGGCAAATGTCACTAGCTAGTATGTTTACGTACAAGCAACTTTCGAAGGCTACTCACAACTTACGCAAAGGAAAACCTATTGGGCAGGGGTTGATATGGAAGTGTAGATAAAGGCATCATCTTCAATCCTCCGAAGACCTAATTAACTGTTCAGAGGAGAGTAGTTGGTGGGCTGGGTCATATATAGTTGGCTGGCTACTTTGGAACATGACCAAGCCCAGTGCCAAGGTGCGAGCGAGTGAATTAAAGAGCTTTAAATGCTATAGTACTTCAACAAAAATGTCATCGGAAAGTACAAATAATTTATGCCAAGAAAAAGAAAGGTGCAAGGAGACAAAGCAGGACGGGTGGTGGTGAGAGACCAAAAAAAAAAAAGAGCTAACACGTCAGAGATTAGTAGTAGAAAAAAAGGAAATGGTACAGTATATTTTTATGGATAATGATATATCCACGACTATTTTATATTTAGTTTACAGTTTATTTTAAATCAATCAATGTAATTGTGACATTTTATTAAAATATAATTTTAATTTTACTTAACTACCCTTCATTTTAAGTAGAATCATAAACTAGTTGACTAATTGTAAGCTTATAATCTTCTTTCTTTATTTCCCAGTGCTTTGTCATGTTTTAAATTAACGTAAAAGTTTCTTCATTATAACGTAAAGTCTGTATGTAACCCCAGCATCTTTAACAAAATTACTCGGCACTCGTGATTGCGACCCACTGTCTTTTTTTTGGAAAATCATCCATTCATTGATAAACTGTTCTAATACAAGAATTGGAGACAGTTTGGAGGCTCCTCCATGTCTGATATGATCATCCTAAAGTAGTTGTCCTTTTGCTTCAGCTGTGAGAGTCTCCTTTATCACTAATTGAGAGTCTCCTTCCATTATTACCTTCGTCATGCCCAAATCAAGTCTAAAAGTGATTGCTTTCAGTGTAGCCCGTGGCTTCTACTATTAGAGGGTCAAGAAGAGATGCCTGTTTCTTCCTCATAATAGTCAAAAAGTTGCCTTGCTCATCTCTAACAACAAATCATATTCCTATTTTATAAAGATTCTTATCTATTGCCACATCCCAGTTGATCTTGCAAAATCCTTGTAGTGGACATTCCCAAGTAACCCTCATTTATTAGTAGTTAAAATCTGGTTATGGTCTCTTGAGTGGGCAGCTGTTATATCAATCATCATTTGACTCACTTTATGTAATACAATCTTAGGATCAATGAGAATATTCCTAAATACTAACTCATTCCTCCTCCACCATAAATTTCAGAGAATCGGTGATAATTCCACCATTTATTCCTTGTCTAGCTTTTTAAACATCTCTTGCAGTAGCTGCTTGAAGCTTCTTTGTGACAATTAACTCTTGTGAATTTTCCTGGAGCAATCACCTAGTACATCAATTGCTGAGACACATTTCCACAGAATATGTTCTATAGTCTCTGGTTCTTGTAGGCACATTGGGCATATGGAGCCATCCAGAATTTTCTTTTTGCACAAATTAACCTTAGTAGGCAATATGTTCCTGCAAGCTCTCCACAAAAAGTTCTTAGTTGTTGGTGGTATGGCTAGCTTCCACAGTTTAGTCCAGTCTTCTTGATGGTATGTTTTGTGAGAATTTTCTGCTTTTTTCTATCCTGCAACCCCTATTGTAAATTATATGCATTTCTCACTGTGAATTCTCCATTTGCATTGCCTCTCTACACCAATTGATCTTGTTGACTACCTTGGTTGATTGGAATTTGGCTAATAAAGTATGCTTCTTAACTATTGAAGACTGCTTTAATTAAAGAGATGTTCCATCTTTTGTATCAGCTTGTATAAGAGCCTCCACTTTAGCATCATTCCCAACAGATTGATTCCACTTTGAGGCTTGTACAATATTGGTTGAGCCAACCATGGATCTGTCCAAATTGTAACTGAGTTGCCATTACCAATTCTCCAAATGATCCCTTGTTGCAATAAGTCTCTAGCAGATAAGATGCTTCTGCAAATATATGATGGTCTACTACCCATTTTAATCTTGAATAAATCTGAGTAACTCTGCAAAACTTTAAAAGTTAAGGAGTTTGGATATTTAAGAATCTTTCGACCTTTGCTTGCTAGCAAAGCAAGATTGAAGTTCTCAAAATCTCTGAATCCTAGACCCCTTATCTCCTTGGATTTACTCATTTGAGAATAACTCAACCAGTTTAATTTTCTCTTCTGGTTAACTTGACCCACCAGTATCCTCTCATCAGTTTGTTAAGTTGTTCCAGCAACCCTTTAGAAAGTTTAAAAACTCCCATAAAGTAAGTTGGGATGGCTTGGAGAATCGATTTTATCAAAATTTCTCTCCCTACTTGTGATAAAAACTTCAGCTTCTAGTTACTCATTTGTCTAAAATATTTTTAAAATCCTTGTTTCTTGATTTGCCTATCAAAGTTGGAAGTTCAAGATACTTCTCACATGAATTTGTTATTCTGACCCCTGATATACAAGTGATGCTATCCCTTGTTGAGTTTTGTGTATTCTTGCTTAAAAAATAAAGATGACTTTTCTTTGTTCAGCCTCTGCCCTGAAGCTGATTCATATTGGCCTAAGGGGTGAAGCAGCCTACTCCATTCCACAGATGAAGCTTTGCAAAACAAGCATCTATCATCTGTAAAAAAAAAAGATGATTTATGTGAAGTTAACCTTTTGCCATGGAAGACTAGTTATCATGCCTTACACTTTCAACCTTGTTGAACAACTGACTTAGGGCTTCTGAGCATAGTATGAATAGATACGGTGACAGTGGATCACCCTGTCTAATGCCTCGAGTTGGAGTGATGCTTGGTTGTGGAATTCCATTGATTAAGAGTGAATATGAAATTGTGCTTACACACTTAAGAATGAGATCAATCCATATTCTATGAAAACACATCATTTCCATCACAACTTCAATAAAACTCCATGTCAATCTGTTATAAGCTTTGTTCATATCCAACTTAAGAGCCATATGCCCATTAATCCCTTTCATTTTACACTGCATAGTGTGCAAAGCTTCAAATGCAACTATAACATTGTCTGGTATAAGTCTCCTTAGAACAAATGCACTTTGAGTTGGGGATATGATGTGAGGCAAAAAAAATTTCAATTTGTTGCTCAGCACCTTAGCCATTACTTTGTATAAAACATTATACAAACTAATGGGTCGAAATTCTGTGACAATTTTGGAAACTTTTGTTTTTGGTATTAAGACTATGAAAGTCTCATTAATGTCATCGTCCCAACTATTTGATTTAATGTTATTGTAACAGCTTCACAAAGATCCTTACCTACTGTATCCCAATGCTGTTGAAAGAAACCAGCTAAGAATCCATCTGGTCCTGGAGAACTCATGAGATTCATTTGTAGAGCAGTTTCTTGTACTTTTGAAAAAACAAATTCTTTTATAAGGTTGTTATTCATCTCTTTTGAAATCATTGATTCCACACATTGACGTTGTTGACCCGAAGGATTAGAAGTAGCATACAAATGAGTGAAAAAATTCTGAAAGGTCTGATTTATGCCTTGTGAAGAAGTATGGATATGACCCTCTCCATCACTTATCATGTTGATAAAATTATTTTTTCTCCTTTGAGAAGCACAAGTGTGAAAGTATTTAGTATTTCTATTTCCCTCTTTAAGCCATCTTTGTTTTGATCTTTATTTCCATTTTAATTCCTCTTTCTCCAATCTGAGATAAACTTGTTTTTGTATCTGTTTTATTTCATCCTGAGTTGTCCCCGTGTTCATCTCTTGAAACTCTTTGACTTCGTCTAACTTATTCTCAATGTCTTCTATGGTATCCTTCTCTTGGCTGTTCTTAAATTATATGGATTACAAAACTGAATTATTTGGATTATTTTTAAGTAGTTTATCCCCCACCCTTTTACAAAGTTGAATTATATGGATTACAAAACTGAATTATTTGGATTATAAAATTGTTAGGAACCTTTATCCTCCCCCCTTATCATCGACCAACAAAATATGGGTCCATTATCCTGCCACTAAAAAAATTAACAAAATTCATTATTGCTTTGATATTTTTTATTTGTTTGAAATGCTACATCTGCTTCTGCGCATATATATTCTCTGCAATATAATGAGTTTTGCGTTAGATCTGATCAGTCAAACCTTGCAAGCTCAAATAATGCATGCAAGATCAGGAAAGAAAAGTCTTTGTAAAGCGGTGTCTGAAATGGCGGATAATGTTATCATATATAAAAGTGGGGTATATATTGTTTTGGTTTAGAAATTATTATAGAAGAGAGCGATCGATCAACTGATCATCAGCGGTCCCATGGAAGCTTTGAATTATATGTCGTATCTATATCCATGAACGTTCGTCTCATAGTCCTTTGAAGAAAACAAATATGACTATTTTTGAGAAATATTTTAACTATAAAAAAAATTATATAAAAATAATCTCATAAATTGACGTAAATTAATTATTGAGAATATTTTTATATAATTGTTTTGAACTAAATTCTGGCACACACGTAGGCTGCATGCCGCCATCATGTGTTGGTTGCCGGTTGGGCACCATATTTGACTACTTCACACACCAAACCTTTCTGTTTTTACTTATAATATTAATTCTGTGGTCATTCAGATACAGCATATTGAGACAGCTTCTGTAAACATTGATTAGCTCTTCGGGTCCTCACGTTACCTAACTTGCAATTACCTACTACGTACCAAAAAAACAAACAAAAAACAAAACAATGAGAAAATTAACAAATAAATACCATAAATATTGTCTAAGTGCATTGAAGTTTGATCCATCTTTGAATGAATATATATATATAGATATAGAGAGAGAGAGGCTAATTTAGTCCATATACATGCCTTGTGGAAGGTCTTTTTTTCCTTCCTTGATCAAGAGCCTAAAAACTGTTCTCCATTTGAAATTCTAACATGTCTTTTAGAGTGATGGGAGAGACCCTTTTCCAGCTACCCTGCCACGTCGATCCGTCCTCATAAACACGTTTTTATTAACAGCGGTGCTACTGCCGACCGTTTATTGTGCTGCCTAATGTAAAATTATATATATATATATATATATATATATATATATATGAGTAATTTTATATATAACTGTGAAGTACGTAAACGTCGCGTAATCGTTTTGAAAAAGAGTGGGGTCTACTATTAAAAAATTAATTTTTTTCATATAAGTCTACTGTTTTATTATTTTTTTCAAAGCGATTACGCGACAGTTGCATAATTCACGATTATAAATATTTTTTTTTTATTAATTAAGTTTGTAGCAGCCTATGAGAATTGCTTTTGACAGTTCATATAAACTAGTTTTAGCATTCTCTTGCTACTTGCTTTATTGAGCAGTTAGCGTTGACAAACTATTTAAGATAATGAATATATATAGATATGAATTTTTTTTTTCAATCACTATTCACCACTTCACATTCTTATATTCTATAAATAATATATTTATATTTTATAAAAAAGTTATAAGTGTGGAGTGTGAGAATGAATAATGATTGATATATAATAAATATATATATTTAACATATCCTTGAAAAATCAAGAGAAGAGAAGGGTTAACGTTTTCTGATCCTTCTCCCGCCCTAGGAGTCGGAGTGGCACAAAAAAATAGGGATTAGCATTATTGACCTAATGATAAAGATAACACCTTCCTCAGATGTGATCTACTAGCTTTGGAATTCTAGCGGTAGAACTAATTAAGTGGAATAAAATAAGTAGTAATTAAATTCTATTTCTAAGAATATTAACGTAAGATTGGGATAATATTATTATATTATATGATGAAAAGTTGCGTGAATGACAATGTCATGCATTGTTACCAAACAAATATTTTTGATATGATAACCGTCCTGCAACAGTACAGAACAGTACTGTAAATTTTTATTTTTATTTATTTTCAGTACATAATAGTAAAATTTGTCTTCAATTCAATTATTCACACCAATTTCTTTACCATTGATGATGTTTTAACGGGGCTTTATTTGCGTAGGGGTCATGACTCATGATTGATTGACATTTGGACATAGTTTTTTTCCTTTATGTTTTCCTAAATTATAAAAATTAAATAAATTATTAAAAAAAACAAAAGAGCAGAGAAAAGTGAAAATCCAAAGAGGCCCATTCTCTGCCACAGACACATCAACGTAAAGTCGTAGAGTTTTATGCCACATATAACTCCTACCTCTCCCCTGGTATCCTCTTCCTAATATATTTATATATATATATATAATATTATTCCTTTTCAGGTTCAGTCTCAAACTCCACTACTGATTTTCGAATCTGATCCCCAGAGTGAGGCGAGAGTGAGAGCAACAGCGTCGGCAACAATGGGCAAGGGCGGCGCTTCAGGTGACAGCGTCGGCAGGAAGATCTGTAAGTCCTACACCTACGTTTTCATCTGGATCGTTCTCAGCTTTTCGGTGATCGTCTACAACAAGTACATTCTGGACAAGAAGTTGTACAACTGGCCCTTCCCAATTTCCCTTACCATGATCCACATGGCCTTCTGCGCTTCCATTGCCTTCCTCCTCGTCCGCGTCCTCCGCCTCGTCGAGCCTGTCTCCATGTCCCGCGAACTTTATCTCTCCTCCGTCGTCCCCATCGGTGCCCTCTACTCCCTCTCCCTCTGGCTTTCCAACTCCGCCTACATCTACCTCTCCGTATCCTTCATCCAGATGCTCAAGGCCCTCATGCCCGTCGCCGTCTATTCCATCGGCATCCTCTTCAAGAAAGAGTCCTTCAAGCCCAACACCATGGCCAACATGCTCTCCATCTCCCTCGGCGTCGCCATTGCTGCCTATGGAGAAGCTAAATTCGACTCCTGGGGTGTCATTCTCCAACTCGGTGCCGTGGCTTTCGAAGCCACGAGGCTCGTCATGATCCAAATCTTGCTCACCTCCAAGGGTATCTCCTTGAATCCCATTACCTCCTTGTACTACGTCGCTCCCTGCTGCTTCGTTTTCCTCTCCGTGCCCTGGATCTTCGTGGAGTTTCCGTTGTTGAAGGATTCTTCTAGCTTCCACTTCGATTTCTTCACCTTCGGCACCAATTCTCTCTGCGCATTCGCTCTGAATCTTGCGGTGTTTTTGCTGGTGGGAAAGACTTCGGCTTTGACCATGAATGTGGCCGGCGTGGTGAAGGACTGGTTGTTGATCGCGTTTTCGTGGTCGGTCATTAAGGACATGGTGACACCCATTAATTTGTTTGGGTACTTTCTTGCTTTCTTGGGTGTCGCCTATTACAACCACTCGAAATTGCAGACTCTGAAGGCGAAGGAGGCGCAGAAGAAGGCTGCCCAGGTCGATGAGGAGGCAGGGAGGTTGTTGGAAGAAAGGGAAGAAGATGGATTGGGAAAGAAGAGCGAATTGCAAAATTGATTTAATTAGGAGCTCTAGAAATTTTAATTTGTGGAAAAAATGAAGGAAGAGTATGGAAATAACGAGAAAGGGATGAAATTGTGCTTCTTGCTCTGCCAACTTTGGTTGTTCTTCAGCAATGTTCAGGGATTTTAGGTTCGGTCTGTTGCTTATAGTCCATTACACTGTGTCTTAAGAGTAAGGTTATCAAATACCCTCTTTTTTTCCCTGGATTATGTTTGTGTAGGAACTCCTTATAAAATATTTGCTATGGTTATTTCTTCATATTTAACGCTATTATGATTTGGTATGAGGCGGATATCTACATGACATGATAGTTGGGCTCACATTTTGGGGTCATTTTGTATATTTCGTTTGATAATGTAACCTTTATCTCGAAGTTTAATTTTAAGTCTTTGAAAGAAGGAAAAAACGTCTCTTTGAAATAGGAGAGCGATTTCTCAAGAGATAGACAAACTAACAACAATTTCATGAGGCACTATAACACTGAATTAGTATTTGCACAAACTCGCTTATTACACCTAAAGGTCTCCAGAACTTTAGTTCGGTGATTGCACTATTATAAATGCGTACTCATTTGGAGCTTCTTAGTTCTTATCAATTGGGGAGTCATGCTCTGTGCTGGTTTGTTGAACCTTCTCTTTTGTCATTGCCTTGCGCTGGTTCTAAACCAATGGATTGTAGATCTCTCTCGCGCTTTCTCTCTTGTCCTGTGGCAACAGAGCTTACCTCAACTACAAAACTTTATGTCAGAGTATTTGTTGCACCACCTCCTGATCAGCACGGCAAACTGATTTTCCAAGGCCAATCCTCTATACCAGAGTATAAAGCATAGTGGTAACATGGCTCTCTCTCAAATATGGAATTCAGATCAGTGGCACCCACAGTTTTGTCGCACACCGGATATATTAATAAATTTGTTCTTCCGACAGACAGGCTTCCGAGTTCCGATCAAACTTTGGGGAAGAAACTTGTCCAGTTGTAACGTTGATAGATGGATCAAACTTTGGCACGGTTACCTGAATGATCATGAGAGGGGCTAAAGGAGGATCTAATCCCGCTGCAGTTCTCATGAGATTCCATGAGCAAAAAAATTATGGCTTCATTTAGAAACTCAAGAATAATGAAATGACAATTAGATTATCAGCATTGTCACCAGAAGTCTTTACACGAGCAGAACCCCTCCTTGAAATGGTGAAACCGGTTCCGGTCCCTCACCACTATTTCTCGATTATAAATCCTAGAGATGAATTTAGTAGCAGAGTGGCAATCATTACAAACTCGCAAATTCTTCACAATCCGAATAGGAGTTCCTGGTGGTGTATTAAGAAGGGCAAAAGCAATAGCCAGCTTTTCGCTGTGCCTGTTCAAGGCGTCTTCCTTGTCTTCTTCATCAATATCCAGTAAGACCTCTGACGTGGTGGGAGCATATCCAGCCCTCTTCAACTCCCTCCCCATTTCGTCCACCATTTCATAAATTTCCTTGTACTGTCTTTGTGATTTATCTCCAGCTACAAATTCATAGATTTCATTATCGAGCTCAATCATAGTGCTCCCAGGAGTCTTTGTCATCCCCTTCTTGTCCATCACCTCTCTAATTTTGGTTTTCTTATCCCAATGGGACATTTTTGCATAGATGTTGGAAAGTAATACATAGTTGGATTCATGCATAGGCTCATTTCTGATTAGCTGTTTAGTGATGTTCTCTCCAATCTTGAGCTCGCCATGAGCATGGCAAGCACTGATCAGGGTTCGCAAAATTATTGGGTTTGGCTTAATGGGCATTTTTTTAACAAACTCCAGTGCCTCTTTGACATGTCCTGCCCTGCACAGCATATCCACCATACATCCGTAGTGTTCTATCCTCGGCACAATTTTAAATTCTTTTGTCATTGAGTCAAAATGTTTTCTGCCCTTTTCAACTAACCCCGAGTGACTACAAGCAGAAAGCAACCCAATAAAGGCCACATCATCTGGAGCCACCCCAGCTCCTATCATCTCTTCGAATAAGGAAACGGCTTCGAAACCACGACCATGCATTGCCAGACCAGCAATCACAGAAGTCCAAGAAACAATTGTTCTCTCGCTCATGTTTGTGAACAATTTCAGAGCTTTATCAACATCGCCGCACTTTGCAAACATGTCAATGAGGGCATTACAGAGCTCCACATTCTTCTGAACCCTCTCTTTCTCAATATACGACTCAACCCACTTCCCAAGCTCAAGCGCACCTAAATCCGTACAAGCAGAGAGAACCAAGACCATAGTGATCTCATCTGGGCGAACTCCCACCATCTGCATTTTCCTAAACAAACCAATCGCATCTGTCGACCACCCCACTCGGACATACCCTCCAATCAACGCACTCCAAGACACAGAGTCCAACTTCGGCATCCCATCGAACACCTTTCGAGCAAACTCAATCCCTCCACTGCAAGAGCTATACATGTGAACCATAGTATTCTGAACATGAGCATCATCATCAAATCCCAATTTCACAACCGATCCATGAAGGGATTGACCCAAACTCAAGACCCGGAGGCCAGCACAGGCCTTGAGTACAAATGGGTACGTGAATTTATTTGCCCAAACTCCATAATCAAGCATAACATTGTAAAAATACAAAGCTTTTTCCTTTGACTGACTAGTTTGAGCATAGGCTCGAATGATGGTATTGAAAAGGAAGGTATCGTAGAGCCGGGTATCAGCGTCGGGTGAGAATATAAAGGATGAGGCATAGTCAATAGCGTCGAGATCGGAGGAGGTGGAGGCGAACTTGGTTAGGACGAGAGGGTTGTTATGGAGACCTAATTTAAGGATGTGGGTGTGGGTCTGGGCGAGCTTCGGAAAAGTGTTGCAGGTATGGTCCTGGAAGAGGGCCAAGCAGCGCTGCTCTGCTGCTCTTTTACTGGTGGTGGCACTGGAAGCGTTGTGGGGCGAGGATGAGGTGGTGACCGTTGCCACTTTGATGTTACGTAGCAACTTCGGTCTTATGGCTGAAAATTGCATTTTGATTGTGGGTTTAGACTTTGGACAGACGACTGTCACAAATCAATTTTCAGCGACGAGTAACTGCTAACGAGTGACGAAAGATAAAATAAGTACAAAAATTAAAGAAAAATGCGTCTTACTTCACATTTGTTTTTTTTTTCCATTTAAAGAAAATTCTACACGCACTTTTCAGTCACGGCTGTTTGTCATCTATATACAGTGAATATGTTATAAAAATAGTCGTGGGAGCTAAGTCTCACCTTTACAATTGATTCTAGAAAAGAAATTCAAAAGAAAAGGAGAACAAATGGAAAGGTATATTGGTATAGCACATAATTGGTAAAAATCTATACTTCATTCTGTGTAAATGCCCCTTATACAAGCTAATCAGAGAATCAATCATATATAGGTTGTTACGTTTAGAAAATTTAAACTATCCGATGCCCATTACTGAATAGAAACTAATTAAAATCGATCCAGGGGATCTTGATCTTGAAGAAGCATCTATTTGGATGCATGCAAGACCGATTAATCTTCTAGCAACTGATCATGATGAGTCTTTGGCTGCGGTACTCCCACATCAAATTCTGCAAATACAAAACATATCAGCATTAATGCACACCAATTGGCCTGTAAAAATGATTGTTGTCAAAACAGAGCAGGTACGATGATGGTGGACGAGGCTATTACTGTATAAACTCGACGTTGATTTTGGAGCTATACATGGAGAGGGAGCGAAAGGCTTTAAGAGACACGGCCATTGTTGTTGGGCATGGGTCCTCTCGACAATGATCAAGTACCTGCACCACTATGTATTCGCCGGTGCATGGGCTGTACCGGGGATACGTACCTAACGGCGAGAACGGCCACGATACCGGTAACTGCCACTGATGCACCGCATTCGGTATTTCCGACCACATGCCCCTCCGTTGTCCCATAAGCCCTCCGACATTGCTGCAAAATATACGTCCGCGGGGAATTGGTTCTCGTCAGTACCGTTGCATTGCGTTGCTTTATCCAGAAAAGAAAAAAAAAAAAAAAAACTTTTAGAGAAAAAACCATCGATAATACAAAGTGATTTTTATACTAATTAAGGAAGGCAGTAAAAAATAAAAGAAGAACAGGTCCATGAAGAGAGAAGAAAACAATACGAAAGTGCATGCATGGGATGGGAGGTGGAGGGGTTTGATGCTAGAGCTAGCTACTTACGCAAGTAGGGAGGAGCATAGTACTTGGCCGTCCCAACGTCCCCGAGAGCTCCAAGAATAATATCAAAGCATATGCAAATTACTAGCGGAAGCAATGTTGTTAAGAAGGCCGCCGGCCTCATATCGATAGTTTTTCTAAAGTTTATGTATGTTGATAATCATCCAGATCGGCATGCATATATATATATATATATATATATATATATAAATGCTGTCTAATTAATTTCTTTAATTGTTTAATTTCCATCATCATTTATATATACTGGATCGGCGATAACATCGATCGATCATGGAGGCCTACCAGACTACCACTTCGATCTTATATCATGTGGATCATAACTGAGGTCAATGTTTTATGTTTTTCACGATAATTTTGTGGAAGTTGTTGACCGATTCTTGCTCATGAAGACGTTCGTGAGTGGGAGTCTATCATCTTAAGAGTCCTTTAAGTGGTCAAACACTCCTCCATCAATTTAAACTGATCCCATGAAAATATGATCACGTGGGACACGTAAACCCGAAATTTGATGGGGATTTCGGCTATAAATACATGTGTTTGGTCCCCAAACTCACTCACTCAATTCCCTTCGGTAATACACCATCTAAATATAGTAGAGAAAAGTTTGGAAGAGCCAAACACAGTGAGAACTGAAACTTTTACAGTGAATTGCATCAATGGCTGGAGGTAAGATTTCCTGGCATTAAACCCTTTAATTCTCATTTCTAAAGTGTTATTCCGCATTAGAGAATTTTATTTAAGTCTAACAGTTGGTATCAGAGCATTAAAATCCTCTGTCTTGATGTTTAAATTCAAAAACCCAAGTTCCTCTGTTTTTGGCCGTGACTTGGAAATTTTTTTTTGGGTTTTGATTTTTGGACGTTTTTTATTTGAAAGAAGTTTAGAAATCATAAAGAAATATTTTTTCTAAACTTTCTGTGATTAAAAACATGTTTTTTTGACGTGAAAAACACTATGAAATGCGAAAATCGCGCTGTGTCTGGAGGTAGGAGACGACGCGAACGACATGTCGTTTTCAGCAGTTTTTGTTTCATTCGATTCTGCTAAACGCCAGGTCGTTTTCAACTATGATGAAAACGACATGTCGTTTGGCATAAGTATCTATTCTCGTATACAACTAAACGACACGTCGTTTTCAATTTAATGAAAACGACATGTAGTTTTGTTTCGGAGCCCGTTCAGTGTGTAATGAAAAAACGACACGTCGTTTTTCAATTGATGAAAACGACATGTCGTTTTATTCAGTAGTCGTTTATCAAGACTGATGATAAACGACATGTCGTGTTTAGTTTCAGTAAAACGATATGTCGTTTAGAGGCTGGCTGTGTTTTAAGAAATTGGGCAAAACGACACGTCGTTTTTCCTTCTAAAAAAACGACATGTAAATAGTTAAATAGTTATGTTCTATAACATGTAAATAGTTATAGAACATATTTATACTTATATTATGAATCTTTTGTGCATAGCCATTTAAATATTATATTATAATATTTCAAACCGTGTGGGACAGCATTAAAATTTAATATAATTCCTTTCCATTTTAGCATGTCAAAACTGTATGTGTATATATATATACTAGCAGTGAATCTACGTGCGATGCACGTTTGCCCTGTATTAGATTATTCTAAAATATAAACATCTAGTGTAGAATAAGAGAATTTAATAATAAGGTCTATGAAGATAATATAATTAATTGTTTAAGTAAACTATAATTGTTTAAAATCTCTGATAATAGATTTAGACAGACTATATGTTTAAGTAAGTCAGGAAAGTGAATATTACATAATTGTTTTTTTCGTTACTAAAAGTAGAGTCTAAAACGATTAAATATTACATAATTGTTTCTTTTGCTACTGAAAGTTGAGTCTGTAACAACTAAATATTACATAATGGATTCAAAGTGGTGTGTTCTCTTCATTCACAGCATTTATGGAAAGAACGTTGAAGTTTTTGTGACGTTGTTTAGAGTAATAATAGTAATTGTAATACTATTATTTAAATAGTATTACTATTATTTAAATAATACTATTATTTAAAGAAAAAAAAATTACGGACATATAAATAGGAGAAATTGTTAAATAATAACAAATTCCTAAACTCTCTCTCTCTCTCCTAGCGATTCGGGAGCACGGCTCCTTATTCTCCAGCGCTGCCCGGCGCCGCCGAGCCCCGGCCATCGTCACCGCCAACACCGGCGTGTTCCCCTCACTCCGACGAGCATCCCTGGCTGTAGCAATATTCCCCACGCGCAGCCATGGATCTCCTCCGTGGAAGGAGAACCGAAATGAGTTTCTCCTATTTTGGTGAGTTTCCGCCGCCGTACGCGGCCACCGAAGGTCACGACCACCACCGAGGAGTTCCCCTCAAGGTGGCGACCATCCCAGCAACCCTTGAAGTCCGCCACGCGCAGCCCTCCGTCTCCCATACGGAAACCAAACGGAAATGGGTTTCACCCATTTGAAACCCATTTCCGTTTCATGTTAGGCCGCCGTACGTGGCCACCGAACCTCACGACCACCACCGACGAGTCCCCTTCAAGGCGCCGACCATGGCACCCACCTTCGGAGTCCCCCACGCACAACCTCCGTGTCTCTCACCAAAACCCAGACGGAGAAAGAAGAAAAAAATATGCGAGGAACAGAAAAGAAAAAAAAAAAAACAAAATGCAGAAGTTAGAGGTGAGATTAGAAGAGAAATCCGTACCAACAGGGGGAAGAAATCTGAAGAGCAGGGGAAATTTTTTTCTTCCAGTTGAGTTTGAGAATTGTTCTGTAAATTTGAAGTGTTCTGTAAATTTGAGATGTAAGTGTGTTGATCATATATTTCATCTGTTATATGTAAAGATCAGATATTTTACATTTATCTGTATGTAACGATTAGATATTTTAAGTGTGGAAATGTTGCTAACTGAACGAAGAACAAGAATAAAATCGGAACTGAAATTCACGATGCAACGAGAAAAAGCAACGAGAAAATAAAAGGCTGCTACTATTCACTATTGTTCATCTTATACACGCTTTTAAGTATTAAGAAGATATTAGGAAGATATATGGTTTTGTTTTTCTCCCCTCTCAAGATCATGATCACGAAGTGTTAAAATCCGATCCACCCTTAAATAGAAAGTAATATATGCTTATAAAAAAAAAAAAGAAAAAAAAAGTAATATATGGTTGGTATTTCAATATCTTTTTTCTTATTAAAAAAAATATCTTTCGATAATTAAGGGTTTTCTTGATATATATCATGAGTTGAATGACTTCGATCCACTATATATTAAAATATGGCATAAAGTGGAACATGGATTAAAATATCACATGTGATGCCTATCATGATTTCAGCCACCTTGCATTTTAATGATTAAGGTGTTTATTAATTAAAAATATAACTGGAGGTTTTTTATTTTAAGGAAGAGGACAGTACCCCGAGTTTATTGATAGTCCTAACTTGTGGCGGATGAAAAATTGTGGTTACAGACAAACATTTCAGGGTTACAAATAATCATAAAGGACCAAAACTCAAGTATCCAAGAAAATCTAAAATAAAGCAACAATAGACAAATATTCAAGGATTACAGATCAATCAACAATAAAGCAAACCTTAAAAACTAAGAAGGAAGACAATCCAGTAGATAAAACGTCAGCTCACACCAATAAGAATAATAACAAAGAAAAAAAAGTGCAGTTTAACAAAAACCGCATTACAAAATTCGTAAATAAGGAATTCTAATTCTGTCAATGCAAAGAAAACTCCTCAACTTACTGCGCAAAAGATCTCTATCGTCAAGCCAGTCCATGTTTACACCCTCAGCTCCCTGCTTAGCTAAGAAATCAACCACAACATTTCCTTCATGAAACACATGACTCACTCTATAATCCATGCTAGGCAGGTTTGATAACTAGAGGCTTATTGTCCATTAAATTGGACCACTTCAAAGACATGATCATCAACTCCACCACTATGTGATGAGAAAAACCACAATAATCGATCGGATGGTCATAGATCAGAAGCATTAATGTACGCTAGGTGTTAAATCGTGTTAACGGGTCGTGTTAGTATCGTGTCAAAACATGTATATTATACTAAATAGGTCAACCCTAATCCGACCCGTTAAGCTTATCGTATCAAAATCTCAAACCCTAACAAGACCCATTAACATAACGGGTCGTGTCATGTCGTGTCAACCCATTTTGACTCGTTTATATAAATGGGTTGAACATACTTGTAATTAATCTGTTTGACCTAATTAATTTTAGCATAATTTTATATAAATGTTAAAATCACAATATCTATAAAAAAAATATAAAACTAATTACAAGTCCAAAATTAAAATCCAAACAATAAAAATATCGAAATTAAAATCCCAACAATCTTATTTTTAGATATAAGAGTATAACTGTAACTTTAACTTTTTTAACGGGTTATAACGGGTTGACCCGTTATCAATCCGTTAAGCAATCATGTCTTAATGAGTCAACCCGTTTTGACCCAAATCCATTAAGGCTAAACCTTAACTTACTTTTATCGTGTCGTGTTCGTGTTGGGTTAACAGGTCGTGTCACATATTATCACCCTTAATATACGCGGAAATCATGTCCCATTAATGCCTATATATATATATATAACCACTTGTGAAAGTTAAATGTTTGAAAAACGTTAAAAAAATATTTAAAAAAAGGTCGATTACACTAATTAGGGCATGCCCATCTGTAAAAATTGAACGGCACAATAACATGTATCATATGTATATATAGTGGCATGCTTAGAAGAGTAATCGATTTGTGGATGCTATATATTCCAATTTGCACCCAATTAAGATATTATTATCTTGAGGACTGAAAAATATCTACTTGGGCGCTCTAGCAGGTTGAAGATCATGTTTTGAAAGCTACTTTTTTTTATTCGTCATCACGAGTACTAATTAATTTGCTTTGACTCATTATCCATTTACATTATGATCAAATTAATTAGGATATATGGTAGGGGTTGAAAACGATTACTCCTTTATTTTTACAATTCTTCCCAATTCATCTCATCTTATCTTATTATTATAATTTTTTTAAATTTTCATATAAAAAAAAATAAACAATTTAACTTTTTCAAATCTCAAAATAAAAATAATATTAAAAAGATATATTCTAATAATATTTTTATTCAATTTATAACTTTAATCTCAACTCATCTCATCTCATATGTGAAAACAACGTGGCTGTGTTTATCGTGTTTCCAAGTACTGGATCTGATCATGATCTGCTTGTAATACTTGAATCTTCTGATCTCTTTCGATCTTCATGATCTCTCCAAATACTTCTAAGTTCTGAATCTGCGTTCTAATAAGAAAGTTCACATGAATATTTTTAGAAAGAAAAAAAAAGGTTACCTTTTCCCATGTTCTAGATGGTGCATTATATATATAATTCTCATCGATTTGTTTTTTTTTAATATCTAAAAAGGTTTAAAAAATATTTGATATACAAATTACAGTCGATGGCTACTCTATGTGACTGTAGCATCATTCTGTATAAATTAAGATCATGGACTCACGGGATTCTTAAAAAATTAAAATATAAAATATATTTATATAATATAAAAATTAAAAAATATATATAACCTGTTCGGTGTTAAAAAAATAAAAATTGAAATCGAACCGATTTCGAGTAGTTTTAAAAAAAAAATAAAAATATATGGGTATCAAACCTTACCCACCACTTCGGTCCGGTCCTATTTACTCATTTATCCAATTTTTTTTTTCACCCCTAATCATAATTAATTAGATTCAAGGTGGGCCGGGCGCCCTAGTCGGGCTGCCTCAAAAATGTTTGGTAGGATTTAGTTAAAGCAAGATAATAGTGCTGGCCTGCCAAAGAAAGGGTGATCCAATCGGGCTAAACCAGGCCCACTTGATCCCAATTAATTGTTTCAATTGGTTACGTAAATGAGATGAAATGAATGAGATAAGAGTTGAAAGTATAATAAAATATTATTAGTCTAGCATGTAGCGTCTAAGTCTCTGCATGACCTAGACAGGCGCAAGACATGCCTTTTCAAGTGAAGAGTATCTAGATTTGAATTTGAATTTGAATATAATTTTTGAATATAATTTTTATTTCTAAAATTTTTAAAAATAAAATATTTATTATATTTTACGTAGAAATTTATAAAAATTATAATAATTATAGAAGATAAAATCATTTAATCTATAACAAGTCAAAGCAGGCTTAGTAAGTCCTTATATTATAAAAGTTGATCCACAGGGACCGGGAGAGCTTTAGAGGGAGCTAGGAAATATAATTGCAGGTAGAATTGCCTATCATGAATTTGCTATTCATAATCTATATATATATATATATATATATATATATATATATATATATATATATATATATATTTTGTTAAATATTAATTTTATTCTTCTTAAAATAATTAAATTTTTCTATTTATTATTCATATAACACATATTTAATATGAAAGAGAATTTTTCAAAGAACAATACAAGTCCTGCATAACTTCTCTTGGACTGACACTTTATTTTCTGTGATTCTAAGGTCCAAGACTGGTCTACTAGTAGCTCTGCGCTTTATTTTCTGTCTGTTTCATTCTTGCGCATTCTTTTTTGAGCAGTGATACAGTGACAACTCTTCCACCATTCATTTACAACTTACTAATAAAATAATATTTTTATATAATTTAAATACATCAAATCAAAATCAAAATCAAAATTAAAATATATATTTTAAAAAATATTATTTTATTCTAAAATGGTAGAAAAATAGTAAAGTAGTTGTTGATTTATCATTTCTCTTCTTTTTTTTAGGGTAATGATAGAAATATAAAATGAGTAGTAATAGATGAGTAATTCTATTATTATTCTCTTTTTTAATATATCATTGCTCCAAAGCAATTAACTCTCTGCTTGATTTGAAGAGATTATAAAATAACAATATGATGGATTAATAAATAAATAGAAAAATGAAGTTTTATTTTTTTTCTCCTTGAAACGTGGAACTAGGATGAAAATCGATGCCGACCAATGTCTGAAAAATTGAGAGAGCACCCGACCGTAACCGGTCGATGAGGAGGAGGAAATTGATTGAGACAATTCTCGATCGACGTCGGTTTCCCTAACAACAAGATTCTACTGAGAGAATAATGAGAGAGAGTTGTAGAGTGAATCGGGAACTGGAAGAAGGCTGGGAAAAAGAAGACCCCATATCAAAATGACGCAATTTTTTTTTCCTTACGTTCTTATTAAAACAATGTTGTTCGGTTTAATAATATCAAACGGTATCGTTTCCATTATCTGTTGTATACTTATAAGTACACAACGACGCCGACGTCGTTTTGATTATAATCTAATTTTTTTTAAAAAAAAATAGTTTTATTATATTGATCAGTTCAGTGGTCCGGTCCCAGTTTTCTAGATTCAAATTGAGACCGAACCGCTGAACGCCGATTTCTTCAAATTTCACTACATGCTGACCGGTTCTTTACCGGTTTCAATCGGTCGATTCTCGTCAGTAGCAACCAATTGCATTGGTTTATGTACAGCCCTACGTGAAAGTATTAATAGATCCAAAAAGAAATACGAGAGATTTAGATTTAGAGATGAGTTAAGATGGTTTGTGAATAGTAAAATAAAAATTGAATTATTTGTTATATTTTGTGTGGAAATTTGAGAAAGTTGTAATGATGAGATGAGATGAGTTAATATAGGTTGTGAATCCATACCACCCTAATTTTTCTCTCTTCCGACCCCTCCTCGCGCGGAAAAACTGATATCAAAGAAAGAAATATATATATATATATATATGTTTAATTTCGTGGACAAACTATGTAACAATATCTACCCAACTAAATGCAATTAAATTATTACAGGAGAACCGTTCCTCTTTTTTTTTTTCTTTTTTTTTGACGGAAATAGGAAAAACATCTTGGGGGAACGTTTAGCGGTATAGGTTGGGTGACTTGCAGCATGAATAAGGTGCGTCATAACTTATAATCAAGTAAAGTGGATCTCAAACCATCCCATGACACAGAACAAGGATGGACATCCAAACAGATTTCAGGATTAATTTGGTTTGTGAATAGCAGCAACTTCCTTTATTCCTCCAGGAAATACCTTATCACCCACCTACCAAGCTCCAAGGCAAAGAAAGCTAACGGCAAACCTAACAAGTTGCAGCAAAGAATATAGGTCACAAAAGCTTTCACAGACCGAGAAAGAGTGAAAAGAGAGGGAGAGAGAGATTACCCAACCTCTCCCCTCTCTCTTTTGTTAGGTTTTGCTCATTCTCCTTTCCTCTCACAGTCCCTTTCTCTATTTTTTACCGCCTCCAAAATCGGTGTTTCCTATACACCGATTCTCTCACATACCCATTTTATATAAAAACCGAGTCTCTCTTCCAAATGCTCCGAGTTTACTTAAACCCATGAAAGCAAACGGCTTTTGTTCAGAATCCTCAAAACAATAGCACATTTGCAAGACTCCGATTGATGGGTAGGAGACTTTTCGACGATAAACGAGATGGGCTTTTCTCTGTTTGTGATTTGGGCTCTCAGTGGACCCTCCAAGAGGGGTTCTTTCACCCCGGAGGCTTATTTGCCAACGTCGGTCAGGTCGGAATGGGGTTCGATGTTTCGCCGAATCCTCCAGATTCCCGTGACAATGGGGGTGTGAAAGTACCGTACGCAGATTTGTACGCCAAGTACATGTCGTCTCTGGAGGGATTTCGGATAGTTGGGGTACGGGACGAGGAGGGGGTTGGGAAGAAAAAGAGGAAGAAGGGCGTTCTAAAGTTGAAAATAAAGGTCTCTAATCCGTCGCTCAGGAGGCTGATAAGCGGCGCGATAGCCGGGGCGGTATCACGGACGGCGGTGGCGCCGTTGGAGACCATAAGGACGCATTTGATGGTTGGGAGTTGTGGCCATTCCACGACAGAGGTGTTCCACAATATCGTAAAGACTGATGGGTGGAAGGGATTGTTCAGGGGTAATTTGGTCAATGTGATTCGGGTCGCACCTAGCAAGGCGATAGAGGTACTAAATGAATATCTTCAATTTAGATCACTTTTTTTTTGGATATAACGGCTATTGCATTGTGGATAAATGGTTGCTTGGTTTGCATTTTGCTGCAATTCGTTTGTCGGTTTACTTAAGTACTCATGTAAGTCACGTTGCTTACACATTCTGCAAATAGACAAGAGAACTCTTGTCGGTTGGTTACGATGCTTACACATTCTGAAATGGACGTCCTTTCTGTTTTTGTGCCACGCGACAATGAAGTTTAGGATCAGTGACGTATAAATGGTTACGGTAGCTGGTTTTTTTTTTTTCAATTTTATTCCGTTTCCTTGACATCGTCATAATTTGTGTCTTTGACTTGAAAGTAAGATGATTGGATTGTGCTTTTTCAATGTGATCATTTAAAGATGAGTGTTTATGTTCAACTGAAAGAGAGGCATCATTGAAACTTAAACTGCTTCTTTAAGATCCCATGGTTTTACAAGCAGAAGTATTTTACATCTTTTCAAAAGGTGTTTTATTTACAGTTGCATATTAGTTATGGTCGTTTCGACGTTTCCACTTACTATGTCATTAGTTTACTTACTCATATAGTAATGTTATCAATACTGGTGGAAGTAATTCTTTATGTCGTTCTTATTGTCCAGCTCTCTTCTCTGGAAGTAGTTGTATGCGTCATTGTGAATACCCAACTCTTGATTCACATTGATATGCTTTTGGCATGACAGCACATAATCCTCAAGCACAAACTTGGATCATTCAATGAAAATTGTTAAATTTCTTGTGTGGTAAATGTTATATTTGTAAAACTTTTGTTGCTTTATAAAAAAGAACTTGAACAAAGCGGAGAAATTCATGGTACTTTTATGTGGGTAATTCCTACTTATCAAAAAACTTTTGTGGGTTGTTCCTTTGCACCTGACACCCTTTCTGTTCTCACTTTTCGAAACATAATATATATCTTGCATCTCTAAAAATAAGAGCCACCATATCTGAGGAGATGGTCTCTGACTTCTAATTAGCTATGATTGAAAAAAAGCAATAATCTAAATTGGAGGTGTCCAGATTTTCATGCAGTTTGATTTTGCACAGAGAAAAGGTGTTTTATGGATTTTTGTGGTGAACATCAGTTGTACTTGGTGATTCTCTTGCAGCACGCTCTATAGTCATCAAGTAGAAAAAAGAGAACTAAACTTTATATACATCAAGCGCAGTCAACTTTCAAGACCTTAAATATAATAATTGTTTCGCTCTGTTTCTAAACATTTGTGCTACTCTCAATACCAGCTATTTGCTTATGATTCGGTCAACAAGCAATTGTCGCACAAACCTGGGGAACAGCCCAAACTCCCGATTCCTGCCTCATTAGTTGCTGGGGCCTGTGCTGGTGTTAGCTCAACTTTGTGCACATATCCTCTCGAATTAGTCAAGACCCGACTAACCGTTGAGGTACATGTAGATCTAAGCTTGAAATTGTGCTACTCTGTTCAGTAGAAATGCAGTAGTTAAATTAGTGGTCTGTTGCAGAGAGGTGTTTACAAGGGACTATTTCATGCATTTTTAAAAATACTGAAAGAGGAAGGACCTGCAGAACTCTACAGAGGCCTTACACCTAGTCTTATTGGGGTAATTCCATATGCTGCCGCTAATTACTTTGCCTATGACACATTAAGGAAAACCTATCGTAAAATATTCAAGCAAGAGAGAATTGGCAACATCGAAACCCTTTTAATTGGATCAGCTGCTGGAGCTATTTCAAGTAGTGCAACTTTCCCACTTGAGGTGGCTCGCAAGCACATGCAGGTGGGGGCTCTCAGTGGAAGGCAGGTTTATAAGAATGTGATCCATGCACTTGTAAGCATATTTGAACAAGAAGGGATCCCGGGTTTATACAGAGGGCTGGGCCCTAGCTGCATGAAGTTGGTCCCTGCCACTGGGATTTCTTTCATGTGCTATGAAGCATGCAAGAGGATACTGATAGAGAACGATGAGGAAGCATAAAAAGAGTTTTTTGGGAGTCCCAAATAATTTCACAAACTGCATCTCTCGGAGCAAAGAGGGAAGAACTCATACAACGTGCCCTGGTTAAGTTATTGTGTTCTTTTACTTTTTTACTCACCTCTGAATTATTATTATCACCATCAGTATTGTTTTCCCCCCAATTGCGACTCAGTTCAATGAGCCTTGTTTGTAAGGTTAGATCTGATGTTTTTAGAGTTGAAATGACTGGGAACACCTCGCAACGAGGTGCCAAAAATTTTGTATGCTTTAGAATATTGCCTTAAACGTTCAGACGTACATATGTTTGTCATTAGGCTCTTCATTTTCAGGATAAATAAATAAATAAATAATTTTTTTAAAGAGATATTCAACACAGCTTTTATACTGTTTCCATTACTTTTCAAGGTAAAAAAACTCCCTTTAGCTTTCTCAGCTTTTTCAACTATAAAGGTTGGAGGATGGTTCGGATGCATCAGCTGATCGTCAAGCAGATGACCATTGACACCACTCCCACGGGATTCATTGACAAAACTCTTGGTTAGGGATGTCGCTAAAGGCAACACAAAAGACAACAAAGCTAAGCCCTCTGCCCGATCAACAACAGCATTAAAATGGTCTGACCAACAGAAATGAGATGCTCAACCAAGAGAGGGCACAAATTTCCGAACATACTCGAGAACAATGTGGTGACAACAGTTCATTTAGAAACAAATTTGAATACTGAATAACGAGTACGTGTAGTTTACAAAAATTCCTTAAAGAAAGCAGCTGAGGAAAGAAAAAAAATTCTTCACCTACATTCGCTCCTCTTCAAAGAGTATTAGCCACATACGACTTGCCAATATCAAAGATCGATCTTAGATTCTTAAGGGCTGGCAACAAAGAAGATATGTTAAATCTACTTTGTAATAAAAATAATTTTACAATCCGATGTATTCTATATCATGTCATATCAGTTTACTTTTGTGAGATCATTTTACCACTAAAGCATTTCTAAAGTAATCCCCTCTCAACCAATCTCTTTAATTGGGTCTGAGATGAATAATACACATAATTTAATTCGTATTCCACCATCGCACCAAATATATAGACATCAAAGAATAACAAGCCTATTTTATTTCCAAGTACTGAAAGCACCTGCATATATAGGTTCTATATGCTCCGTGTCCTGACAAAAATTTGTCACAATACAACAAAATAATAACATCAGACGAGTTGGAGACACCTATCTTAAAAGACGCCAACAAAGACACTTCTGAAGAGGGGGCACAGATTCTGCAGATAACTTTGATACCTTGATTTCTTGTTATATACACACTACACTGCTTCAGTGAGAAGGATGGCATATACGACGACAGAATAATCTTGCAATGAACTAACAATTAATGCCACATTGACCTTTTGCTGCAGCTTTTGCGGAGTCAGAGGTGAAGGGATCGATCCGTACCCATAACAAGGAGAAAATCGAAGCAAGAAGTATGGACCAGACAATGACAATTGTCGGGGTACGATTTTGCCGACCCAACAAACCCTTCAGGAATGGATACAGATGGGCAATGACCCATATGGCAAAGAACAGCTTGCCGAAGAGGGGACCCCAGGACTGGTATCCACTGTTTATGGCATATGAAACACCAGCCACAATACCTACCAAGTTAACAATAAGGACTGTGGTTGGAGGGATGAGAAGTGATGTCCATTTGAACACATATAGCTCTGCAAAGTCTCCATCTTCATCAGATGCCTTTGAAGTGACAGTGAAGTTGGTGTCAATCCCAGCAAGCACTTTCAAGAGCCCTTGGAAGACTGCGAAGAGATGGGCAGATGTACCACCAATGACCCAGAATTGCTCATTCCTCCACCAGTCCTCAATACTGACCCCACTCCACCTAAGCTCAAGAATTCCAGTAGCAGCAATGGAGACAAAAAGGAGAATAAACCACATGCTAGCAAAATTACTTATCTGCATAAAAAGGATATTAATCTTTTAATCACATGAAAAAACAAAAGTAATAATAGTATATCCTATAGACAGCATGAAGGATCCATGTCAACTACTTTTATAATTTGTGTTCTTGCATTGAACATCTCCACAGCCAAAATTTTCAACCCCACCAATATAATGCGCATAGAAAGATGAGAAAACGAACGAATGCACATCAAGTATGCTTGAAAGACTCATCGGATTGGCTGTTATTGAGCAGAACCATCTCGCTTACCTCAGGAATGATAAATTTCCCAGTGAGAAGGCAAAAGGCAGGAAGCATACAGTAAGCAATCAGTGGGATTGAGGTCAGCGGGTACACGATAGTATTTATGTATGCCAGTCTCTCCAAAAGCTTCAGTCTCCCATTGTATCCATACCACAAGGGGCAATGCCTACTCAGCAAAATCTCAATTGATCCCAAGGCCCATCGAAGAACCTGGTTCAATCGATCAGACAAATTAATCGGAGCAGATCCCTTGAATGCCGGACGAGCAGGCATGCAATAGATTGAGATCCACCCACGGGCATGCATCTTGAAACCAGTTAAAATATCTTCTGTGACAGAACCATAAATCCATCCAATCTGGTGGTAAAAGAAAAAGCTTAGATGACTTAATACTTGAGCACTATGTCAAATTAGTAGCTTGCTAGGTTCTATATTACTATACTAACTGACCTCTTTTCCCCATTCAGTCTTGTCTTCATATCCACAGCTGATAACATGGATTGCTTCCTTTAAAAGAGTTGCAGGGTTGGTTGATGGCGGAATGCCTCCTTGTTCCATGAAGGTGGCTGCAATAAAAACTGGAGACTGACCAAAACGCTTCTCTAAGCTCTTCTGAGACATAAGAAGCATTCTCTCGTCTTCATATCCTGCAGAACAAAGGGAGTGGGGTTAACATTACAAGGCATGTACGCACCAGACCATCATTTGGTTTGACAATTATTCTTGTCAAATTTGGGAAAACAGAAAGCCAACCTTCAACACCCTCCTCAATGTCTTCCATATTGAAAATGGGAATGGTGGATTCAGTTCTTTTCATTGCCCTCTTCTTGTCAATGTACTTCTTATTGCCATCCCTTCCCTTCTTTCTTGAACCACAACAACTCTTGACAATAATATTCGGTTCCAAATCTTCCTCAGTTAGAACTGGATCGTACCCATATAAAGCTTGCCTGTTGAAACAGCAACCTGTTCCCACGTAGACAGGACCCTGGATGCCATCCAGCCCTTTCAAGTTGATCTGCATAATACAATAAATACAGGATTGTACTTAACCAAGCCCAACCATAAGAAACAAAACACGAAACATTTTGCTGTGAAACATCCAGTGGAACCTACATCAAAGAAGACAATATTGCGGTTAGCATATCGATCGTGCAAGTCTATGCCATCGAAACGCTGTGGGAACTGTACATAACAAGTCTTCTTTCCATAAGCAGGGTCCATCATGAAACACATGGCTTCTTTAAGAGCTTTGCTGTTATTAAAGTAGTGATCACAGTCCACATTCAGAAGATATGCACCATTTGTTAGGACAGCAGAAACTCGGATCTGCAATATATAAGATAAACAAAGTCAGAAACCATGGATTCAACAACATCTTGGTATGACAAGCCGCTCCAATCAATCAGGCAACCAATGAAAAATCACATCACCGCCAAACTACGGTACAAATCTGTGTGATATCTCTATTTTTTCAAACAAATCGCTGATTGCACTACCTAGAATGGTGGACAATGGTAGCTATTATGGCTGTAAATGAATAAGATATCTAATTATAATAATAGAAGGCCATCAGTAGACAAACCAATGCATTCATTGCTCCAGCCTTCTTGTGATGCTGGAAGCCAGGTCGCTTCTCACGAGAAACATAAACAAGTCGGGGTAGCTCATTTCCATCTGTATCAAGCCCCCCACTGTGGCCTAAGAACACCTGTTTTTCCACACAATTGAAAAGTAAACATGGCTGTAAAAATATGAAGAAAACTATCAAAATCTTGAACCACTTGGGAAAAATGAGAATACCTGAATCATTCCAGGATGATCCCTAGGATTATTTCCAGGCCATGGAGTGCCATCCTGCATTGTCCAACCTTCTTCCGGCGTCTTCTGTGCTTTGGCAACAAGGGCATTGATCCGTACCTTGAATTCTTCATATTCTCTCTACGAAACAAAATGGTTTTGAATGTCTAAAAAATCAAAGACACCATAATCCTAATACTAAAACCATCTGCCTATATACAAATGTGCGAAGTCCTAGACCTGTTACATGACCCACTCAAAATTGCTCGAGAACACATACGAATGGAGTCAATAAGGTACTTTGCAAAAAGATGTGATCCTAACAAATATTTATGTCAGGAGTCTTTATATGGCCTAGTTTATTGCAGATGTTCCAGAAAAACTGTATTTTTTATAGGCAACAAAACTGTATTTTACTTATTACCCTCTTTTAAACACATTAGTTTGCAAAAGTTTCAAATCTCTCATACACCTCATATATTTCAATAAAAAAAATGTTATATAGCATAGGGTGAAGCTCTATTGAAGTCAAAACTAAAAAATCGTGTCTTCATCTACTCTACCAAAGACCCAACAATTATTTTCGGTTTACTCATGCAAAAATAAAAATAAAAAAATCTGCTGACATAAAAAATATTGATATTTTATGAACAGTATATATATGTCGTTGATAATATAGGGAACACTTTCGGTAAAACGAGCCTTAAAAATCTTATTAGAATTTCCCATACAAGTATGGTATTTGCTACTGGTTATTTCTACTATTTCTTGTGAGATATCATCAACTTATCATAACAGTAATTTTTTTTTTTAAATAATAAGAACTTTTATTAAGACAAGAAAATAGGCATAGCCCAAGTAGGAAGTATACCCGGTGGAAAATGGGTGGACCAAAAGTTTCGGTCAGGTTCAAAAATCTCCCTTTGGACCGACTAGACCGGACCGATTACAACCCTAAGTATACAAGCGGAAACACCTAAATCCAAGCTAGGAACTGGGAACTAGAAAAAGCTATAAGAAAATCATGAAGATTATCCCCATTCAATACAAGAACATTCGCCCAAAGACATTAATTTTTATTTATAAGACACAAAAGTAGTTTTTATCATTGATGAACGAGACAAGAGTAGACAGCTTCAAAAGCCCCATACCATGGCAGTCATAAAACTTGCATTACCACCATGCACCACATAATAAGAGAGAGAATAATGCTATCCAAACCACACAAAAAAAATATTGATCCATCATAGCAAATTCACTCACCTTCATTGCTCGCCTCTCTTTCACAAATGAAGGTTGTATTTTGTCTTTCAAGTAGTCAATTTTCTGGGCAAAGTAGAACTCAGGGGCCCTAGGCTCAATGTTATGTTTCTTGCAAAAGGGCACCCACTTCCTAGCAAACTCTGCAGTTTCAGAGAGGGCTTCAAAGGTCAACATTGCTGACCCATCATCTGATACATAGCAAGAGACCTTGTCGACAGGGTAATCCACAGCAAGTATGGACAAAACAGTGTTTGCTGTTACAAGAGGAGGCTCTTTTAGGGGATCTACAGTACTGACAAAAACGTCTACAGGAGCCAGTTGCGATGGTTCTCCCTCCCTATCGTACCTGAAGGGTATAATAACAATTAACAAGAAAACTAGATTACTTCCTCATGTTCAAACCACACATAATACCATACAACATAACAAATAGAATGAAGAAAACTAACCTCAATACAAGCCTGTCAAGATAGGTCTCGCGGTTGATCGGAGACCATTTTGGGAACTGATCCAGAAGCCAGGATAAAGCAAACCAGATCTCACAAATAATTGATGTTAGCCACAATGGGTACGCATCTTTCACTGGGTGAGTCACACGGTATTGTAAGAAAAAGCCCAAAATAATAAGCCGCAGTATGATAACGACACGATAAGGTGTCAGATGTGAAGAAGAAATAGGCACCACACGACTCAAAGGTTGCCGAGCATCATCAGCCCTGAGAGAGAGAGAGAGAAAGAGTTTCAATCAATGTTTTGAATACTGTACCGGAAGTCGTACCGGTCAAGACACTGGAACGAAATATTTCGGTACCGGTACCGTTTCGTGTACCGTTTTGGGATAGTCGATATATGAATAAATTATATATATAAATATATATATAAATTATATTATAAAATAATAGTCTATATATGAATAAATTATATATAAATACATATATATATAAATTATAAATAGCCTAATCTGAATTGGGGGTCAAAAAATAAGCTTGTAGTTTGAAAAAATTAAAAAAAAAAAAAAAATGAAAGGCCGAAATATAGGCCGGTACAAGCCAAAATTGAGGCCGGTACGACTAGGCCGGTACCGGTACGAAACGTATGGGGTACCTGTACCAACCCAGCGGCCGGTACGGAAAATTTCTGCCGTACCGGCTGGTACGGTACGAAATTTAAAACAGTGGTTTCAATTCACCAAAAAAAAAACAGATAAAAAAATGCTTGATACACCGAGTAGGCAAAAGAAGCCATTCCATTGTCAATCAACAGATTAAAAAAGGCACAGATCCATACTTCCACATTATCTCATTGCGATATTGCACATTAAGCAAATGGCATGATATGGAAAAAAATATATGAAGTCCCTGATGGAGACGTGAAGTGAAGGTGTCAACAACCATGAAAACAAAGATCATGGCAGAATATAAAACTTAATTTTACATATTTACTTATAAAAACAAATTTTACTGGTATTGGTTACATTTACTTATAAAATCTCAAATTTAAGGAGATATAAAACATTTCAGATGCTATTCAAGCCAAAGGAATTTGCCATTAATTACAATGAGGCATTGAAAATCATCATCATTTGTGAAATCCATTCACCAGGGAAACGGTGATACTAAATAAAACTCATAACCACCAAAAGTGCAAGGCAAATAAAGTTTTCATATATGGGATGCTCACATTTGGAGTTCTTCTCCATTGGAACCTGTGCCTTCCATATCTCCCTTCCCTTCAGCATACCTACTGGTCATATGCATCATATTTTTCTCCTGTTTGAGTTTCCAACCTTCAACCCTTTCCTTCCAGTCAACATTTCCAAGGCCATAAGAATTCAAGTCCTTTGATGGGTCAACAATTCTCACTGGAACTGTAGAAATAGATGACATGACAGTTTATCAAGCAATACAAGTGATACAAAAGTTTGTTTGAGGATTTATAAATGAACAAACTCGAGTTATTTGATTACCTGGCTGCTTTGGATCAATATAAGGAAGGGAGTGAACATGCTTTTCTGAAGGACCCAAAGGACCTGATGTGGTTCGCACAGATTGGTTGTCAGATATAACAGATGGAATTTCACCAGACACCTGAAATATTATCTTCCTATCAGAAGAGAAAAGGTGGATAAATCACCAGGACTATCAATAGGAAAAATCAATCATAAAAAACACGACCGTTTTGATTATCCTTCCAAACATGGTAAGAACAGTTAGTGGAGATAACATCAAAAGCCGCAAGTGACATAAAATTTCTTTTTTTGATAAGTAATAAATCTTTATTCATAAACTCAAAGGCACAACAAGTGACATATAATTTCTGAAAGAATACAAGTGATGTTAATCGCCCAACCTGGACTGCAATCCAGAAATAGTGCAAGAAAGATGTAAACATGAAAAGGATAATGGATTGTTTTAAGTGCCTACCGATTGCCCATTTGTGAGGAGGGGAATTGGTGGTTGAGATTCATGTCTAGAGGAAGAAGAGAGGTCGGCATCTTCCCCCTGCCACTGGCGTCTTGCCTTGCTATTACCTTGAGTGTAATTGAACTCGTTCTCTAAATCATCAACATCATCCTCATCATCATCTCCATCCACTCGAGGACTCCCTAAAATACATAAACAGTATTAATTTCATTCCTACATGTACAAATACAATTTTTATCTTATCGGTAATAAATTTTCATTAAAAACAGCAAAGAGGCACAAGCCAAGTACCAGATACAAGTACAAATGAATAATGGGGAACAGGGCAAGCTAACCTTTCTGCCTCTTATATCTAGTTTTGCACTGAGGACAAGATTGGTTCCCCTCTTTTCGCTCATACTCATAACAAGGCCGACAAACAGGGAAGGCACACTCATTGCAAGCAACAAAGACATCACCGGAAGCTGTACGTCCAACAGTATCACCACAAATTTGACATATTTGGCCATTCAAATGCTTTAAGGGCTTGGGCTGCATTTTACAAAGACAATGTAAGAATCAACATTACAGAAGAAAAATAGACTACCATTATGGTAATATACTGGAAGAATAAATTCTTGAAAAATTGCAAATCAACACGTAACTACATTAACTAGCCCCATTTTCAAATTATAGCTTCTACCGATAATGAGAACGCAATGGCACGCCATTTTCCATTGTGCAAATCAGGATGGCATTCGCTAGGCATACAGAAGAACATTTTCAGGTGAAAAAATATATAAATTCTTTACGCCTAAAGATTACATTAACCTCTTCGGTTAAAAAAAAAATCAGGAAACCCATAAGACTAGATCCCAGCTCAACACAGCAGTAGCAGATCTCGTCAAAAGTCTGGCCCAACAGTATCGTGTGGTGGGTAATTGCTTATCTCAACTACGTTCAGGGAAAAGAGTTGAATGCCACCGATCTAATATTCGGATCTCAGCTTGAATGCTCCCTAATAAAAGCCATCATTTTTTGAAGGACAACCAATCACTCTCGCTACTAGGTATAAAAAGGAGAAACTAATAGGAAATCTCGTTAACTAAGCCATCACAACCGATTACCCCAATGGTATATCGAAATCAAGGGTACAGCCCAAAAAAAAAGGCACTGATTTCACAAGATCATAATTGCAACAAGTTCAAATTTAGAGACCCACATGGCAAATCCCCACAACCGACTGAAACAGCGACTACCTGCTATCCATTCCCACATAAACGGTGTGAGCTTGAGCTCAGCTCACACGCACTCGCACTCAATAAACAATAAGATCCAAGCTTCACAATGAAACAATGAAATACATGTAATAATCACTATGCCGAAAAACCAAAATATACAAAATCGGAAGTACGACCACACAATTTCCCGACTCATGTATAAACCAAAATTAGGAGTTCACGGACTCGCATTCCACACTACCCAACACCCAGATCCACACGCCACAGTTAAGGACAGGGAAAAAAATATAAATAAGAAATAAATAGAATACACAAAAGCAGAACTAGTATGGAACTGGAAAATCCGAAATAGGTATGTCGAGAACACAAACCCCACTGTCGGAATCGTGGCGAATCCGGACCAGCTCGTTCCTCTTGTAAGACCCAGCCACCATTCCCGCATTTGCTTCCATGTTGTTTTCTCAATTGGTTCTTTCGTTTAGGGAAATCAGAAGAGATCCCCGCTTCTGTTTTCAGTATTGTGAGGGTATAGGAGGGAGGGGATGAGCCGAATAGATTGGTGCAAAGGCTGTGAATTCTTCGCCCATTCAGGACGCCATCTCTGTATCTCTGGTTTCAACACTACCAGCAATATATCTAAAGGATTAAAGCCTGTCTTTTTATCAATTTCTTTTTGCGTATTACTTTATCATCTCTAAAAAATTATAATAAAGCAATGGTGGCTACCGGCTGGAACGGTAGCTGCTTGTACCTAAACCCAACGCGGCTCTCAGGACAGCAACGGGCAAGGGGTAGGACCGTGGGGCTCATTTTAATCCCATTATATATATATATATATATATATAATATATATTATATATGAGCCATTATTGGACGGATAGATTTATTAAAAATATTTATTTATCATTTATTTATAATTTTATGTGACATTTAATGATAAATTTAAAAATAAAATATAATAAATAATTTTTAATTATTTAATACTATATCATAATAAAAAAATAATTATAAAAGAATGATGAGTGACATTATTTAAATTTATTAATTATAAAAAATTGAAATACTAATATATTTTATGTTAAATGAATATAATGAGTTTATATATATATATATATATGTATTTATATGTATATATGATTTTCATAATTTTTCTTTATATTTTATCAGCGAACGATGAGACTTGAATTCCAAAGGGCAAAGGCATACTACGTCCCCCTTTCTTTCTATAATTTAATTTTCTAAAACCAATGTGTAGCTCTCATTTGTACAGTGTATTAATCTATTTTCTTTTCTTTTTTCTTATCCTTTTTCCTTCCTTCCGTTAGTCAGTCAGTGTCAACGTAGGGTCCAGTCAAAGGGAACAAGCGTCGTATATGCTTTCCCAAATTTTTTGCAACATTTCCGTTGCTGTTAACAGGCTGTCCTGTCACCTGTGGGTTACCTACTAAGTGTCGGTAGCTTCCGGTTTTCTACTCACTATGGCTGTCGGTGGACTAATGGCAATTTATCTTATAATACGGACAAATTCTTTAGGATAAATCTACTCCTTCCGCTGGGCTACTTCTGGGTTTTTAAAAAAAAAAAAAAAAATTATTTAATGATTAAATAATTATTTTTAAATAATATTATAATTATTTTTAAAAAAGAAAATTGTTAAATTTTTTTAAAAATAAATGTAAAAAGAAAAGAAAAGAAAAGAAAAATTAAAAACAACTAGCGGGAGGAACCACCCAATTCTTTACCCTTTTTTTAACAGTTAAAAGAAAGTATTATTTTAATGAATTTATAAATTTTTAAAAAACACATAAAATTAAAAAGTGAATTTTGCCTTGTCCTTGCAGTTCCCTTTATCTTAATGCATCAGCTTTATTTACATATATTTATAATATGCTAATTAATTAGGTTGCTCTTTAAAAATATTTTGAATTTGTTTAAAATATTAAAAAATTACACAAAGACTAAAATGCAAGTGCCTGCAGTGCATTAAAAAAAACTAAAATGCACTGCACTTGGGGCGATAGCATTTTTCTTTATAACATGAGTATTGCTGGTTGTTACATCTAAAAAGAAATTTTATAAAATAATTTTATAAATTGACATAATTTTATATAATTTATTAAATTTACGTTACCATAAAAATAATTTTAGTAAGGTACTATTTGGGTTTGGAGTGAGATTATCTTTTGCACCATTATTTTTAAAAATAATGTTCCGTACAGTCATGTAATGTGTAAATATCGTACCGTCGCTTTAAAAAATAATAAAATTTATTATTAAAAAATTAATTTCTTTTTATATGTATCCCATATTTATTCATTTTTTCCAATGCGACTGCACGGCACTTGTACACTCACGACTGCAAATATCATTTCTCTATTTTTAAATTGTACATCAGAATTTTTCCAAATTATTGTAAATTAATATTTAAACTTGAATTAGTGATACACACGTGAAATAAACTTAACATCTAAAACCCTGAGATTTTCATCCAAATTTAAGTATACTGTACCCATCTCTCACTTGCTTAAAATCCTCAAATTCATTCATTTAAACACTCTTAAGACAATATTTTCCTGTAAATTATTATTCAATGGAATGCGGCCAAAACCAGCTATTTATTGCGAGTTAAATATGAGGAAAACAATGACATTGTTCCAGCTAATTCATACACATTGCTATTGTCAATAGTTTGAGCTTAACTTAAGAAGCAGCACAGAGAGAAACAAGTAAACACCAGCTAAATTTGACATATGCATGCCAAATATATTCTGAAGATGAGGATATACAAATGGAGATTCTCCAAAGAAGCTTACTTAAGTAAACTGTTCATCCACCTAACACACACGCCCCTATTGCACTTTCCACTCCACCAGTCACCGCCACTTCCGCCATTGGCACTACAACCATAGTCACTGTCGCCCCGCCATCATTGTTTGATGGCATAGCTATTAGCCAGGCTAGCATTACATGGCATACGGATATGAGAAAAGTGGGAAAAAATCCCTAGGAAAACACTAACCTAGAATTAAACATGTCGAGAATGAGATGCTCTCAGTTTCTGATACTTCATATGTACCTAATATTATTAAATACACTTGCATCCTCTCTACATTCTTACAAACCCTGCTCTTCCTTTTTTTGGTCTCATAAAGAACCATCATTGCCATTAGCACCACTACTTCCTCCTTTCTTGCTTGCTGTTGTGTTTTTCAATATCTGAAAAAATCAAATCGATAAAGTGCAAACAATTAGATGTCATGCAACTTGCGGTTTGAGATAAGATAGCGGTAAATCACAGGTGCCAACTCCAATAACCTAAGAAACTTCATATACCAAGAACCCAAACAAAAATTCATTAATAAGCATGACTTGCTCGTCGCTGACCGGTTTGGCCAGGCTCACTGAGGCCCTGCATTAGAAGTTGTAATTCTGTTGTAGTATTTAATTTGCCACTTCTGATTAGGAGTGAGTTAGTTAAGGTCAAGCTGGTGTATATACATAAGCGTACATCTCCATTTTTGAGCCACAGAGAGAGAGAGAGAGAGAGAGAGAGAGAGAGAGGGTGGTTTACAACCATGATTGAAACGTCAAGGGAGAATATGAATTATGGCCATTAGCCTCCTCTTTTTTCTTTTTTTGTGTTTTGGTAGTTGTGTTTGGGGGGGGGGGGGGGGGGGGGGGGGGTGGTAGTTGTGTTTGGGGGGGGGGGGGGGTTGTTGGCGTGTTCTATGCCCCTAAGCCTATACTTGTATGGCAAACACATCGAATATGCTTTGATCATGTAGACCCTCACCCACCCAATCAGATCATTATCAACAAGCTCATGGGCGTTTTCATCATTGATGGAAAATGATAGGACTACATGCCTTGTTACCATATATCTCAACAACCATTTATGATGGCTATTGTGGTATGATGTGATGGTGAAGTACATACCTGTCTAAGCATGTGATTCTCATTCTGCAAGGTGGACAACCTCTCTTCGAGCTTAGAGTTATTATCCTCTAACTCTTTCACCCTCGTTTCCAGTTCAGTCAAGTATGCTTTCTTCCTTTCCCTTGCTTGCTGTGCTGAAACTCTGTTCCTCAGTAACCTTTTCCCAATTTTTTGCAGCCCCCAAATGCACAATGTTATATACCAAAAATGCCAGTGGCCCCATAGAATAAAGCGGATAGATCGAGAAGGGGGCAGAAGAGCTATAAACTAATACCTCTTCAGCCGCCTGCTTTCTTTATCAGCTGGACTTCTGCCTCTCTTCCTCTGACCTTCCCCGTTGACTTGAGCCCGGTCTGGGCCGGCCACCGAACCCGTGTCCCGCCCCGAGGCTGAGGTTCCAGCAGACTCACCACCTATCTCTGGTACCCTCCTGATCTCTTCATCACTCTCCAAACCTAAATATAAGAAAGAAATATTAAAAAATTGCAAGGGGTGGGAGTAATGGTAATCCCGGGGAATTCCCAGGTAGAAGTGATACCCATGAAAAAAAGAATGTCCCAGTTGAGAAAAGCTCGACTTTGTACAAAACCCGGAAGGGAAATTTCAATTGTCTTGACATCATGAATAATGCTGATCATACAAAGGAAAGAGGAAAAAAAAGAAGCTGCAGAATTTGCGGACGGAATTTCACGCGGAGAAAATTTTCGACATTCCAGAAAGCCAAGATCGGAAATCAGAAAAAAAAAAATTAAAGTAAAAGAGAGAAAAGCACCAAATTGATAACCTGTTTAACAAAAGAAAAAAAAAATCCCAAAGCGAGAAAGTTCCGACCTTCTTTGACTTCAGGCTGAAGAGCAGAGCTCGAAGATCTTTCGCTGCTCGAAGGCAGAGAACTCGCCGCAATGGAACTCGTTGCTTGCTCTTGCATTGCATCTACAAGCAATAGATCGAGAGAGGGGACACGCAGCAAGCCGAAGATTCTTGGGCTTTCAGAGTCTCAAGACACAAAAAGAGCGGGACTTTAATGTTACGGCGAGTTCATTCAACGGTGCTGAGAAAATAATAGTAATAATAATTATAACAATAATATGACGTCTATTTGCAGCCGTTAGATTCGTCTCGATCTGACGGATTTGAAAGTGAGAGCGTGGAGACTTATGAGCCATGAGGAGTGGCGTGAATCAAAGGTTTGCAGAGGACAGTGGTGGAAGTTCCCAGGCCGTTGGATTGAGTACGGATCTGACGGATTGGGACCGAAGTTGGAAGCGGTAATATAACGAGTTGGGAGACTTGGGACCACTGGTCTCGATACTGGGCAACTCTGGGTACCGAATAGTGCAAAAAAAAAAAAAAAATCCTTTTTCTTGCTTTCTTCTTTCAATATTTTTAAATCACTTTAAATATTTTTTTTTTAAAAATAAAATTTACAAACTCATTAGAAAACAGTTTCTTAATCATTAAGTATAAATTAAAATTAAATTCGGTAAACAAATTCTGTGGGAGTAGTGTTTCTCCTTCACAGTTACCAATGTACCATGAATCTGAGAATCTCGATCCCTGGGATACCTGCATGTGCTACACACGTGCGATATACTAGTGGGCCCTCTTCATATCAATTGCCTTGAAGGCTTCGAGGTTCCTATGTTAAAGGGAAACAGAGTAATACCGAGCGGGCTTATCACAGGTCATGGTCTTGTAAAATATGTGATATAATAAACAGCGCATTTGCGCATTTCCTTGTGTTACAGAGTGTGTAAGTATTATATAATTATTATAAAAAATATTTACACACTTTACGATTATACGTAACATTACTTATAATTTATATACAATAGAGTATACATTAATTTTTTCTAGTATACCATATGCATTCGAAAGAAAGACGTGAACCTTTGAACCTTATTTTTGTGTTCAAAGCATTAGGCACCTGCGGACTCCTGCAGACCGAAATTATTACTGCCAGACAGTTTTTGTTGCTTCAAGCAATCTCACATATAATTATCCGTAGAAATGCTTCAGAAGAAAAACTCTAGCAATAACAACTCTCCTTGAAAATTTGCCCCAAGTAGCTTACAAATCAAAACATAATAAAATGTGACCTCAACCAGACAGCTAACCTTAAAAGCTTTTTGTACATGTTCTACAACATCTTATGAACCAAATTATGTGTTCTAATACGTATGCAAGAAGGGAGAGAGAGAGGCCAAAAAAGACAAGAAATGAACGAAGGGAAAGTAACCGTTATTCAAGACGCATGTTTTTAACCCATAATAGGACATCAATTCTTCCTAGCCCGAGTCTTCCATATCATAATTATTAGATTGCTGTCTTCGGTGAAACTAATAATCCTAAGAAAGCCAAGAACGGAGAATGTGTTACCTAGAGAAAACTAGAGTGGAATCTCCAGCAAAAAGAGTATCATGGTCCTGGAACCTTATGTATGGCTGTATAAAAAATAGAGAAACCGACTTACACCGACTCAGACCAGTCGTCGGAGCTCAGAACCGGCCGAAACCAATGGAGAACCGATCGGTGTGCTGCAGAAAATAAGAAAAACCGATATCAACCGGTTCGGCGTCGGTTTGAACCAAGTTCAAACCGCTAAAGTGGACGACTAAAGAAACTATTTTTTTTATATATATTATGTACTTAAAACGACGTCATTCTACTTAAGTTTAAGTGAAACGACGTCGTTTTAAGCCTGGGGTTGTGTTTTAAACACATCTTAAATGACTTTGTTTGGTATTAGTCGTTTAATTCATAACGTATTAAAAAAATTAAGTAGAACAAACAGCGTCATTTCAAAATAACTTCGTCTTCTTCCTCGCATTGTCTTCCCAGCTCTCTCTCTCTCTCTCTCTCTCTCTCCCCTCTGCAACACTCTCTCTCTACTCTCTCAGAGGAAGCTCGGTCTGAGAACCTACTTGCAGTTAGGTTTTCTAATTAATTCATCCAAAAAGTATGAAGCATTGCCATTTGCAGTTAAAGGAAGAACTGTTCTGGGCATATGTCAAGGTCACAGTGTGAAGAGGCTCGGGTTTGATCAAGAAGGGAGTCTTCAGTTTAGATTTTACTTTGTGTGGGGAATTCATGGTGCTTTTTAGGGACGTGTGGGGAGTTCAGTATGTAGCTTATAGGGTATGGAGGGGTACTTTGTTTCAGTGGGATGGGACCTGTCTGGTCTAGGGCTTAATCCCCTGTTTTTCCCCGTCCTTTTGTTTAGGCAGTTCTCCCGTATATTTCTTGTGTACTTGGATACAACATTAGGTCTCCTTCTAACTTCACAATAAAACAGGTCCAACAGCACATCATTCTTGATGAAAGAACGAAGAATACATTGTCGTTTCCCCCCCTCGCTATGTTGCATGTGCACTTAGCAGTTCTTGAACCTATAATCTCACCCTCTACCTCATTCATAAGGGGAAGGAAGTCATTTCAATTAGAACTCTTGCCAACAACCCTGAAATTATTTTACAGGCATCCAGAAAATCCTAAAAGATTCATGATATTGCAATGCATTGATAAAATTTAGGCAGTTGATACGTGAACATCAAGAGCTATTTTCCATTAAAATTGAACACCAAAGTGGATTAAATTAGTTGATACAGTAGTCTTGATCAGTTAGCAATAGATCAGAAAACAAAAATCTCGAACATGCAAGTTTACAGTATTGAGGCAAAAAAAAATTTAAATTACTTACAGTGGGGGCTCGCTTTGTTCTTCTATAAACTCTTTCAAGGGTTTCAACTTGTACTGGTTTCAGTCTCTTTTGAGCAGCCAATCTATGTTGCATCACACGAATAGGCACTTGAACCTTGGTCCTAGGTTCTGCAACATCCACACTTGTTTCACAAGGATCAGTTTCTGTGGGTTTGGTTTCAGGAACTGATACTGAGATTTATGCTACCAGTGCAGGTTCATCAGGTAAAGCAGCGCTCATCATTTAAGGCTTCATTTGGATCATTAACCTATATCAATTCATCTCAACTCATCATTACAACTTTTTCAAATTCCAATACAAAATATAATAAACAATTCAACTTTTTTCAAATCCTAAAATAATAATAATATTAAAAAGTAATATTCTAACAATATTTTATCATCTCAACTCAATTCAACTCAACTTACTTCAACATCCAAACTCAACCTAAAAAGATCCAAAGAGTGTAACATCAAGCCCAGCACCAAGCCCAAGCTAATCATAGGTTCTATAAAACTTTTGGGTTAATATGTATGAAAATTCCACTTGAGTTTTAACAAAAACTTTTGGAATAAGCTATGGTCCAAAGTTTATTTTGGTAGAGTATGAATTTTATTGGGCTTGATAATTAGATTAAAATCTTTTCTCATCATTAGAAAGATCCAAAGAGTGTAACACCAAGCCCAGCACCAAGCCCAAGCTAATCATAGGTTCTATAAAACTTCTGGGTTAATATGTATGAAAATTCCACTTGAGTTTTAACAAAAAATTTTGGAATAAGCTATGGTCCAAAGTTTATTTTGGCAGAGTATGGATTTTATTGGGCTTGATAATTAGATTAAAATCTTTTAATGGGCCAAGTGAGAATTAACCACAAAAAATGTATGGGACAAGTTTATATTATTTTTAGAGGTTGAGTCGAGGCCCATAACTCATGAAAAAAAAGGCCAAACCACGTACGCCCAAAACCCAACCTGTGAAGAACCAAGTTCAGACTCCACGCCATGCATGTCTCCCTCCCACTACATTCATGCGTAAGCTGGTTGGTTATTTTCCTAAGCTAGGGTCACTGCACATAGTTTTCCAAATAACCAAACCGCAGACCACCAAGCCATCATCCAACTCCACTTGCACATCCTCACCATCATGGAAGCCCAACCCCAAGTGCGTCCACCGCACGAAACCACCCTGCCCAACCTGCGCCACCAAAGCCCACCCATACTCAGCCAGTCAGTCATTGCCCAAGGCCTAGCCTACCACACCTCCACAAGCCGCCAGCCCACACCAAGCATCCATCGCGCAGCACAACAACCCTGAACGGAAACCCAACGTGTCGAGATATTCCCTGCACGATAGAAACCGCTTGGCCCACAACTTAAACCTCCACCCTACACCACCTTGCAGCCACCATGAGACTCTCCCTACACACCACTACCCACCCTCTGTAAAACCACTGAAAGCCCCTGTTTCCCCTACACCAAAACAGAGCACCCCAAGCCATCCACAACCCTTCCACACGGACATCTCAACCACTAGCCACGACATGGTGAAGCCCAACGACGTCGTTAGCCCCTCCACGTCGGCTCCACCTGCATAGAAAGTGCTGCCAGGACGCCACTCCAGGTCCGCCATTTGTTTTTCCTCTTGGTAAGCCCACTGCCTCTTCTCCATTTCTCTCTCTCTCTCTCTCTCTCTCTCGCACTTCGACTGGTCAGTGCATGCAATCTAAGCCATCTACCTAAGTGTTAATTTGAAGCAATGAAGCTTAGATGTGTACATGTAATACTTGAAATTTTTTTTTTGAGTATAATTACATATATGCCCCCGGATTCATTAGTCACTTGAGTTTAGGTTATTTGGATCCCAGGAAAGAATAGAGTATTTTAGGAAAATTGACAAAATGTCAAAAAATTAAAGTTGGATACATGAACACTAGGTTTATGACTTGAATGTCAATATTATGGAGTTAATATGATTTTAGGAATTAATCGCGAAATTATTTGGAGAAATTATATGAAAATCAAAGTATTTTGGGGAGTAGCGATATTTTAGGGTTCCAATGATTTTTTTTTTTTACATGGGGAGGGGGAATTCGATCATTGGTTCTCTTAGTGAGAAACCAAGGTGTTGCCAATTGATCCAAAAGATCTTCGCAGGTTCTGATGATTTTTAGATATCAAGGAAATATAGATTTTTATATATCAACTTTTAATTACGAAGTATGTGTTCAATTGAAAATTAACGCAAGTTACGTGACTATTTTATAGGTGATTGATATTCCCTTGGCACTATTATGAAGAAATTCAGAAAAGTTAAAATGTTCATGTAAGCGGGGTTCCTAAACTAGACTTTGCATAAAACGATTGGACTGAGGTTGATTTTATGAAAAATATACATGTTTTGTTAAGAAAATAAAAACTTGAAAACAAGCTCGACTATTTTATCAGCATTCGTGTGAAATTTCGTTTAAGAAGATAAACATATTTTATGTCATGACTAGTGTAGACATGAGCTATTTTTAGCATTCTATTTTTGAACTATGTAAAAAGAGCGAATATGCAAATTTGTGCATGATTATATGAAAATGCTCTGAATTTGTTTTGATTATGAAGATGATATGATTATGTTCAGTACTTTGTTTTGATAAGATGTGGCATCTGAAAACTTTTGGCACGATATTCTGATTTTGTATATGGTTCTGGTTCTGTTTATGCTCTGCTCTATTATGTTTTTGCTCTGCTCTGTTTCTAATTCTGTATATGGTTCTATTTCCGATGCACCCACTTTGGAAGTAAAATAGTTTTCTGTGTGGTATTTCTTGTGTGTACACTCGGAGCTCCAAGAATAATAAATGGAAGATTTCACATTCTGTTTCTGATAGGTTGGCTGCTGGGGTTTGCACAACCCTACCACAGGAGTTAAACATGGAATTCTATTTTGATGTAATGTTTCAGTTATGCCATACCAAAAGAATTTTGAATAAGAATATTTCTGAGCTTTTGCTATGATATTTTTAATAACATGTTCTGATTCTGCATTCTGAAAATAAAAATACTTTATTCTGCATTTTGAACTCTGTAAATAACATGTTCTCATGTTGATAACACACCTCTTATCTTCACAATATTTTTCAGATAATTTTGATGATTCAGCTGAAAATCAAGAGTAGGACGTGTTAGCAAGGTTTGATGATCGTAGAAGAATAAGTGTTAAATGGTACAAGTATTTATTGGAGAGTCTTATTTAGTAGATTTATTATTTTATGTTATTTTGGTATTGTGAGTCATGGATATTTCCGAGTCTTTGTAGAGATTTTAATTTATTTTATTGAGATATTTCTTTGGTGTCCATGTGGAGGAACATTGAAAAAATAAGTTAATATTTTATGGAGTCTCTGGAGTATATATAATTGTGTTATTGGAGATGATTTTAGATAACATGAGCTAACTCTCCAGACCTTTAGGATCGGGGCGTCACAAATTAGTTCAAGAATAACAGCCCAATAAAGACAAAGCTCAGTAGCAAGACTTTTGATCTAAAAAAAGAGGAAACTGGGGACTCAAAACAAGAAATTGGGCACACCTTACAAGCGCAGATTAAGAAGCATCTATCATGCTGAAAATGCATGTCAAAGGGGGTTCTGCTTCAGATTTTGATCTCCCTTCAGCTAAACACTTGCGCATGGCCTTCTAACTCATAGATTGCTTTCAAGCAAGATACAAAAGAAAAAATATTGAAAAATAAACTAAGAAACTAAGAACATTAATGTATTTGGTTCATTCAGATATCCCATGCATCCTAGCAAAAGCAGTTGGATGCAATTTTGCTTTCCTTTTCTTTCTAAGTATGGAAGCCGTCTCTACACAAGTATTTGAGATGGATGAGCATAGCGATCAAATTTCAATTTCCAAGCACCCCACTAAATCATCAAATGGAATTGAAAAGAGTTCAAGATACATTTAGCAAAACCCAGGTCAGGAAAAGGCCACTTGCCAAATTAACTATTGGAATAGAGTATCATAATCGCCTAGTACCTTGTTCAAGCCTGGAAAGATCGTCATCACTTACCTAATCATTACCGTCGTCTAGGGAAATTTAATGGCTTAGAAGCCAATAAACCAGCATCAGATATCAACTCCATTGCATATTTCCCTTGGCAAATGAAAATGCCCTTTTGGGATCGAGCTATTTTCATCCCTAGGAAATATTTGACAGAACCTAAATCTTTTAGTTTAAAGTGTGCACTTAAAGACTCTTTGATTGTTTGAACAACAGAAATATTACTACTGGCCAATAGTATGTCATCTACATACACCAAAAGAGCCACAAAACAATCATCTGTTTGCTTAGTAAACAATGAATAATCTGATTTGGATTGTACAAATCCCAAATCAACCAAGGCTGCAGTGAACTTGGAGCTCCACTGCCTAGAAGCCTGTTTCAATCCATGCAAGGATTTATTCAGCTTGCAAACTAGAGTGTCCCCCTTTTTAAGATACCCAGGTAGTGGTTTTATATAGACTGTTTAATCTAAATCACCGTAAAGAAATGTATTGTTTACATCCAAATGCACTAGATGCCAATTATGAATTGTTGCCAGAGATAGAAAACACCTCACTGTCACCATTTTTGCAATTGGGAAAAAAGTTTCTAAGTAATCAAGTCCTTCCCTTTGAGTATAACCTTTAGCAACTAATCTTGCCTTATACTTCTCAATCGAGCCATCAGAATTAAACTTAGTTTTGTAGACCTACTTTAAAGAGTGCCTTCCTCAAATGCATCCTCATCTCTATCATCACCCTTTATATCATCATTACACGGCACACAAATTTCTATAAGAAGAAAGATATCGCATTATAATAGTACATTACACGCCATAACAGTCACAGATTTCCGAAAAGCAAACAGTCAAAAAATTTTATCTCCTAGTAAGGATTGGGCAGCAGGAAATATCGAAGCCAAAAAAAGAAGAATAGAAATAAAGCTTAGTTTTCTAGTGACTCAAACAAATTCAAGCTACTTTACCTACTTTTTCTTCGATGATTAAGATGCAGGAGTGGAAGAGCTGGGGGTTTTGGCGACAAGAGAGAAAGAGTACGAAACCGAGGGAGGTGGGGAGATGTGGCAGAACCAGATGAGTTGGGAGGGGTGGCCATGAGGAGGCGGTCGCAGAGAGAGTATAAAAACATTGAGAAGCGCTGCTGAACCGCCATGGTTGAAGACTGAAGTGAAGTTTAAACCGTTGAATCAAAAGGTAAAGAGGCTTGAGAGCTTAGAGCACTCCCAATGGTTTATGTATCTTATCCTTTAAAATACATCATCAAAATCTACTTTTTCTATTTTACATACTAACTTTTACAATATACCATATATCAGTTTATCTATTTTTTCTTTATATTACATTATTTAATAGTTTATTAGAAAAAAAAGTACAAAGAGTGAGATTATTGTGGGAGATAAAGTATATGAAAAGAGAATAAATAAATAAAATATTTTTATATTTGTGAATAGTTCATGCTAAATGTAGCTAAATACTGTAGCAAAATGTAAAATAGATTTGAAAATAAATGATCCATTGGAGGCACTCTTTAACTAATTTTCTTCAAATTTTACATAAAAATGAGTTTTACAAAACCCATTGGGGTGCTCTTATGCCTTCTATCTTCTTCAGTCTTTAATATAAGCTCTTGGAGACTCACCGTTTAACTGATGGGCTCCACGACTTTCTTCCGATCGGTTTGGGAATAAATGGGCCTAATTGTAGGGACAGCCTAACCCATAAAACTCACACTAACACAAGTTATATCACGGAATCTGTAATTTTGTATCATTAAAGGCTTCAAAATGTGTGGCATAAGAGCTACAATTTAAGTGTAGACAATTATAATTCTTCGAATAATGACAGATATAATTATATATTGTGTAAATATTATGTATTTAAAAAAAAATAGTATGTTGAAGAATAATTTCATATTATCTGTAAATTAAAGTTTTAGACATGTTTATAAGAAATGAACAATCATCTCTTATTAAACTAATTTTATGAGATGAGTTAGGCCCATAAATTTTTTCATAATATCAGAATTTATCACAGGACGAATGGAGTCCACACTACTTATCCCGTGACAAGGACAAAAAAAAAATACTAACCTGCATGCGAGGAAGGGTGTTGAGGAATAATTCAATATTGTCAGTGGACAAGGTCTTATACATACTTATAAAAAAATGAGTAATTATCTCTTATTGAAATGATTTTATAAGATAAGTTAAGTTCATAAATTTTTTTAAAATAGAATTCATTATTAAAAAATAATTTTATAACGTGAATCCTTTATTCACTTACTTTAAAAAAAAAAGCACAATTTTTACGTAATTACAAATATCAATTATCTGATTCTGTCCAAGAAGGTTGAGAACCGCTGGCCGTTGTGCGGCCTGCGTTGGATCATAATTTAATTTTAGAAACTTTCGTGAAACGGGGAAACAGACAGAAAAATAGGGCTGACTTGACTTTAGAGAAACTTGTGTTCTTCTAAAAACTGGCCAGGGAGTATGTACTCTGATGTTTTGGTCATTCGAGGGAGAAGGAGCTCTGCTCTCTTTTGGTGACACCGTAAGACTACATTTCATCCATTATAAAGCTAGCTAGCAAAGGTCTGTCTATTCAACTTTTTCCGGTCAACTACAAGAGGCAAATTAAGCACACTTCTTTATACCAGGTTCAATACTCTTTTGTTGTTGATGATGGATTCATTCACTAATTCTAATCCCTCCGATATCTCTTAGTTGTTGTATATGTTTTGATGTTAAAACCTAGATTCGATCTCCTAAAAACTTGAGCATCACTGCTCCGATATTGTATGTTGCATGATTAATTATGCCCAGAAGCTTAAACTTTGTCGGAAGAGCTAGATGAACTTTAAACATTTCATTTGTGTTCTAAGATTTTAACATATTCCAAACCTCTGGGGTCAAAGCTCAAAGTTGCGTATGTTTACTGCAATGGTGATTTCTGGTTGTGGTATGACATGTAATTGTGAGTTTAACCCATGATTTGATCCGTTTTTAAGTTTCTTCTTACTTGAGAGGCTTTACTAGTGCTAAAAGTTGAAGTTTTTCTTGATATAGTAGGATTAAGTGGAAGTGCTGAGATTTCAATTCGTATATTGGTACCTGGCCCATACACCCTCTTTTCTTTTCCTTCTTTTTTCCTTTTCCCCTTGATCCCCAAAGAATAAAAAAATGATTACAATTCATTTGAAGAATTTGGTTTCTTTTCCGTTTCTTAGGAACCAAAAGTAGTATCAAGAAGGCACCAATAAGTGAGAGAAAACAACAGGCCGGAGAAAAGAGATGATATGAGAGTTTGCATTTTTGCAATTCTCTCTCTTTTCACAAGGATTCGGATTCGTATGCATGCATGGATTGCATTACAAGTAAAATTTTTATAAAGATACTGCATGTCTGGCATTCCAACCAAAATTATAGGCACAACTGACTCGGTTTATGCAAGAACTTGGAAATTTGTGGAAGGTCATCGTTCTGAGCAATTAGCTAGCTTTGCCGTTTTACATTGCCAGGGCTTTGGCCTCGATCGCTAGATAAAGTTTGAGCTCTATGTTTGTTCAATGCACATATCAAGAACATATATATATATTTTTTTCTTGTAAGGTTATATCTTGAACATAACTATTTTCAGGGCTTTGCAAGAGAGAGTTGTCTTTCTTGAAACCAAATGGATAGAGGCAACTGTTCTTCATTCGACATAGAAAACCCCTGTTATAGCTTGGCAAAGTCAATGAAGACGGAGTTGGAAAGCTTGTCCCGTCTGTCCTCTGAATGTAGTATCTACAGAGTTCCTGAGCGACTACGTCGTGCCAAAGAAAAAGACTATACACCTCAGGTAGTCTCCATTGGCCCGCTTCACCATGGCAGGGAAAGCTTAAAAGCCATGGAAGAACACAAAATGAGGTACCTGAAAGATTTTATAGAACGTTCCCAGGAAAGCTTGGAGTTCTATATTAAAGTTGTCGAAGAAGAGGAAGTAAGACTGCGTAGTTGTTATGCAGAAACCATTCCGTTTAGATGTGATGAATTTGTTAAAATTATTGTAGTGGACACTGCCTTCATAATTGAGGTCTTACTGAGGTCCTATTTCCCAGAACTGCAAGACAGAGATGACCGCATATTTTATAAACAAAGAATGATACAGGATGTATGGTCTGACATGCAATTGCTTGAAAATCAGCTTCCTTTCTTTATTCTTGAGGATCTGTTTAAACTAAGCAAAGTAACAATCCCGTACCAGCTTGGGAAGAGACCTTCCATCATTGAGCTTTCATATAATTTCTTCAAAGAGCGAATGCTTTTGGTGGTGACAGAAGACAATTTGATGAAATTCAATTCTGATAAATTTGAACATTTTGTCGATCTTCTGAGAAAGCTATATCTACCTTCGCAGGCAAGAAAAGAAAGGAAACTTCATACACTAACAATGCCCTGCATGACAGAGCTACACCAGGCTGGAGTCAGGTTTGAGGTGGGATCAAGCAGAAATGTATTTGACATAGAGTTCGTGAAAGGGATTCTGAAGATCCCAAAGCTTACTATATGTGGCGAAACAGAACTCTCCATCCGAAATATGGTTGCCTTTGAGCAATGCCATTGTGATAAGAATTACATGAATGATTATGTTGTCATCATGGATCGCCTCGTGAACACTCATAAGGATGTGGATTTGCTGGTCGAGTATGGAATTGTTGAGAATAGGCTAGGTGACAGCAATGAAGGGGCAATTCTTATTAACAAACTTGCTGACGGGGTGGTTGTGGAATTTGAGGAATTCTACTTTGCTGGTCTTTCTGAAGATCTGAACACTTACTGCAGAAGACCCTGGCACAGGTGGAAGGCAAATTTGAAACAAAATTATTTCAACACGCCATGGGCTACAATTTCTGTTATTGCAGGTTTCATTCTCATTATACTCACTTTGATTCAATCGGTGTGTTCTGTTATCTCCGTTGTTTTTGATAAGCAGAAATGAAATGTGACTATTTCATCACTCCCTGGCTGTTGTTTCTATAATTGTTGCAGTTAAAACTTCTTGGTGAATTTGTATCTATGCTGGTTCCATGTACCAGTTTTGTTCTTCAACGATTTGATAAGATATTACTGTTGTTTTTGGAAGATAAGAGATTTTACTTCTCTTTTGAAGCATCATACTGTTGCAGTACGGATTTCATGTAATTTACTGCTTTTCTTGCCCGCGAAGGTAGATCTTCTGAATAGAATCGGATTCGTCCAAAAGAAAAGAGAGAGAGAGAGAGAGAGATGTGTCGGCTTCTCCGGAAAATTTAATTCTTGTCACCCCAAATGCTACTATCTCTTAATTGCTGAGCACAGGAATGCTTGATCGATTGAGTAAAGCAAGCAAAGAACCAATTTCTGCGGTTGATGACATATATATGGGGAAGATAAGTATGAATTTTTGAAATATAATGGACGTTGGGCACAGACTGAGATGGGTTTCTTGGTAGGAATGGGCACTCTTGACATATATCTAAGTACTTTAAGGGCGCGCTAATGTAGAAATTGAAATGCAAGGCAAATATTGATTCTTACCATGGGCCTTCTCGACCAAAGAAAAAGGAAAAGATGAAGTCTGGAACATGTTATGATCGATCTTTAGGGTTAAGTGTTTAATTGACCTCTCTGTATCTGCTATTTTTAGGACTTCTGATCAATCAATGGCTAGCTCCCTTAATAAGTTATAAATATATAAAAAGAGTTGAAATTTTTCTTGAAATTGTAGGATTCAAATGGAAACATGCATTGAGACACCTTGAATTTTGTATAGTATCTGGCATTTGGTATCACCCACATATATATATATATATATATATATATATATATGTAGTAGATCAATGCTCTTAGGAGGTAAAAGTAGATCAGAACGTGTACACACAAACAGCAGCCTCTTGATTAGGAGGTAGAAGCAGAGAATTAAACATATACATGAAAGAATAGGCCAGGGAAAGAACTTAAGAAAGTAAAAAATGAATGCCCAAACGGTGCATGTACATGAATAGTTGATGCTTTATAAAGATCGATATGTCTTTGGTTTGAAGCAGAGAGAATAGTTGGAAAAAAAACTCAAGAAAGTAAAAGAAAAAATGGCCACTTTATAAAGAAAGAAAAGGGAAAACTTTAAAAAGCTCAAGTCATTTTTTCGTGCCTTGAGTTGGATAAAAGCTCCCTTGTTTTTGCTACCATTGACCATCACAGTACTTTGATTAGTTTTCCGATCACTCTCGTACTTAGTCCATTGAATTGTCTATTTGTCTGGTTTTGATAGCTTTCTCAGGGCCCGACTGACATTTTAAAATCATGGTTAGAGAGATGTCGTTCATGTTGTTCTTTCATGAGCATGAGTCTGCCACATGTCTTTCATGTCTCTCTTAGATTGGGATACTGCACCAAGAAATTAACACACGAAGCAACAATTATATATATATATATGTTTTTCCATTCGTACTGAATCTCGAAATAATTTCCCATAGCTAGCTAGCTGGCCTCACGCTCATGTTTATTATAAGTAATCGGAAATGGTTCTCTCTCTTTCTCTCTTTGTCACCTTTAATCCACCAATGATCGATTCAAATATTGTTTATAATATTTCATTAGGATTAATTCACGAAAACTATTTATTCGTAGTTAGTTATTTTATGCGAAAATGATTATTTTCTGTTAAAATGAGAATGCTTTCATTATAAATAGTCGACTATCGTCGTAAATAATCTGTTACACATGCTTGTTTTTCTTATAGTGATTATTAGTTATTCTCAAAATATAAATGTGTATGTTGTAGCTAGCCTCGTCTTATCACACGAAGATATCATATTATTAAAATTATTTACACAATCAGTACTACATTTTTATCTATATATGGTGATAGAGTGAAAGTATCTTATATCTATTAATTGCGCTTCAAGTACCGGCCATGTATAATATATATATAAAAAAAAATGATGTGTACAATTTATTATATAAGATGAACCAAAAACAATATTATATAAAACTATAATTAATGCAAGGAATTAAAGTCTGAAAATGGCGGAAAAATCTGTAGAAGGAAGTCGGAAGGCAGGTGATATCATGATTGAATGGGCGAGGTACGTACTTACCTTCGCAAACACCAACAAAGCAAATGAAGTAACATAAAGTTAAGCTTAAAGTGAAATATGAAAGAATCTTGCTAAAAGCTAAGTAATGGAGTGTAGTAGCAGACACTAATGAATGTGTGGTTACTTTTTGACCAATGAAATTTGCAGTTCTACTTATATATGCATATATACCCACCCTTTGAGGTCAATGAGGGAACGCATGAAAGGTTTTCGCTTAAAAGGCTTTGGAATCCAATGTGCATAATGCCATAATATTTATATATATACTTTAAACTAATTACATATATGTTTAACATCGATCATAAATATCTTCTTGGTCAGAACTTCATTAAATCAGTTAAACTAGTACTTAGATCCGTTTGTATACAAAAACTGTTTCATCTCATCTCATCTCATCATTAATATAAATTTTTTAATTTTTTACATAAAATATAATATACAGTTTAATTTTTTTAAATTTTAAAATAATAATAATATTAAAAAATAATATTCTAACAATATTTTATTTGACTTTTAACTTTTATTTAAAACTATTTCGTATAATCTCATTATCCAAACGTTCTTAAACAGTACTGCATTAATTAATGAATTAGGTGATAACTGATGATACAAATGAATGAAGTTTTGCTAAGAATTAATTCGTTGGCGTGACATGAGTACTATATATACACTTGTTCATCGATATCCTTTCTTTAAGAGAAAAAAAAAAGAAAAAAAAAAGAAGATTGCAGATCATAATGATTGCATGTCACAGGAGAGAGAGAGAGAGAGAGACGAGTTTGATTTAGCTTTATAAATATATATCCATTTTGTGTTAACTCAGCACGTCCATGATTGCTCAAGTACACGAATAAATCATTACATGCATATCGCCTAGCTAATTTCCATGATATATAATTAACCTAAGAATCTTGCAATATCGATTGACCTAATTATTAATTTATTGTCTTGTTAGAGCACAGTACATGCAACACGAACATTATATATATCTCGAAATTAACTTCGTGCGTTAATTGTGAGTCGTCTGATCGATCTTTGTTTTGCTTTCGCGCGTCATAATTATATATCTCGTTTTGGCCGTTAATTAATTTTCAAGATCTCCAATAATATTTCTTGTTCTCAACAAAGCAAGATGCATCCATCATCGGCTACATGCTCATGTATTCGATCGTAATTAATTAAGCAGAATGATCAATTAGTTTGATAATCATATATAGATATTCATACAAAATAAGAGTTTTTTTCTCTTACAAGAGGCGGAACCTGATCACATTTAAAAATCAGTGCAAAGGCATTAATCTATCATTTGATTCATTCCCATGCATGGAGGATGGCATTATGTACTTTGAGAACTTGAGAGCCCATGCACGTACTCTAGATCTCAAATTTTTAGACGAAGGGATCGAATATTGAAAGGAAAATTATTAATGAAGATGCACATGCATATATATATATGGAGTTTCTTGAATCGCTTTGTAAGTGCATGTCGACATGCACGCAATATAATGTATATTTATCCGATCGATTCTCATCTCTAGAGATGTACGTGAGGTATCGTCATGAAGTCGTGAAGGTAGTAATATTGCAAGGCACGTTTAACACATTCGAACATGATATATATTAATTATAGAATCCAATTTGTTAATTGTCAAGAAACATTGGCTTAACCAAAAGATCCGAGTGTGGTCCATGAACAGCTCTTTAATCACTTTGAAGTCAAATATTCCCAGCCCCAGTAAAAGCCACAGAGAGAGAGAGAGAGAGAGAGAGAGATCTTGAAATATATTCTCAACATAATTAATTAGCTAGATAGATGCCAGAATGATCGGCACTTCGCATCAATAATATTGAGGCAATAAAGAAACCCTCACAAACACAAGGACGCCATGATGATAATATTATATATTAGATCGATACATGACCAGATGATCAACAACCATAGTACCTTTAGATGCTAAAATATATAAGGAAGCTCACAGAATGCTGAATGATTTAGACTTTCATTAACCAACAAGAAAAAAGAACAAAAAATAGATCAGGTGGTGGCCAAAATGAGAGTAACTTCGGATATCATGGGCATGATGAACTTTCTTGATAATTCTCTCCACCTTGGACAGCAGTACCTGTAAATTAAATTCGTGAATATAATTAATAGCTAGGGATCATATACTACAATGGCGGAAACTGTACGTTCATATAGTTGAAGTGGCCAAAGATCCTTACCCACAAATGGAAACTCTAGGATGAATATGGAGACCTGCCGCTTGAGTCCCTCGGTGCATTGCACCGGAAGCATTCCATCCTGTTAGCGAAATTGTGCTCGTTGCAGCCCGACCTACTGCAAATCCAGTCACCAGATTTCCAGCCAGAGCGAGTACTGGAGCTGCCAGAACTGCCACTGCCAAATCCAAAACCTCTCATTCTAGGCCTGTCACCTTCATATCCCCCACCGGAAGATTCATCCTTGGAGGCACCGCACTTGAAGCAGCTTGAGCGGCTAGCAAAGTTGTGAGCCCCGCAGGTTCCGAAGGTGCAGTACCAGTCGCCAGGGCGGACATCCGGGCCTGTATTGAACCCAAATGTTGGGCTGCCTCTTCCCCCAAAGCTTCCGTAGTCACCTCTCTCGGCTGGTCTTGGCTCCCCGCACCGCTGGCATGAATCCCTTCTTTGAAAGTTGAGATGGTTGCATGATCTGCAATTCCAATCTCCTGGTCTGCTCATTTTCCTTTCTATTATAAATTCCAGAGAGAGAGAGAGAGAGAGAACTTCATTAGTCTATTACATAACAAAGAAAGACTCCGGCCAGCTATATATATTATATGATTGAGCTAGCTAGCTAGCCAGACTAACAATTACACTGTACTATTGAAGTTAATTAATTATATATTATTCGTTAAAGGTCATTTGAAAGTATCATGATCAACTGATATTACATCTAGGCGTTACAAGCTGGACTCAAGGCCGAGCAAAAAGGAATTAATAGAAGTAATTATAAACTTAATGGGATTTGTACGTAATAAGCATCGAGCTTGAAACAAACCCGGCCGGCCATGATCAACCTTTGAGAGCAGAAATGATCAGCAGCCTGCTAGGATATAATATGCATATGAAAATAAAAACATCTATGCGTATGTGTGTATGTTAAAGGACTTACCTAGAGAAAACAAAGTGAGAATGTGAAGGTTAAGTTGCTTGAAGTTGAAGACAGAATGTATGAGGAACTTATGATTGTTGAATGGCCATGGGCTGGAATGAGTTTATATACTTCCTTAAGATCCTCGGGAACCGGGCAGATTGAAGTAGCCAGTGGAGGGTTAGCTAGGTTGTTCTTTTTCATATTCGCTTCACTTTGCTTCCTTGAACCATGGAATCACAAAAACCAAAACTAAGGAAAAGAGATCAAAGTAAATCCTATTCCAAAGGAAAAAAAGAAAAAGAAAATAACAGTATATATATAATGCAACCGGCCAAAATCAATTAATCATCTACCAGGTTAAATTTATTTTATAATAAAAATAATTTTATAATTTGACGTACCATATTATATATAAATTTTATAGATTTCTTTGTGGTTAAAACATTTATCAAGTATATACTCTCTTCAAATAATATATACGTTTATTCAATCCCATGCAATATTCTTACCAATTAATTATACTAGCCAACAATATCCTCTAAAGAAAACACAAAAAATTATAAGAGATTACACTTTTCTCATCCCGACCCGTTGAAATGGTGAGAAGACTGGAATCGTCCATGCTTCAAGAAAAAGTGCATAGACATGATGCATGTTCATTTAGGTTATTCTGTTCAACTTTGTCAAGCTAATTAAGCTCCGGCCTTGTCCCCACTTACATGATAAAGCAAATTAGCAATTTAACATTAAGGCAACCTCTAAACACAGTATATATAGCTAGCCCCTCTCCAACATCTTTTAGACATAGAATTAATTCATGAACGACCCTTTAAAATACTTTTTGACTATTGCATTTAACCAGGACTCTCATTCGACAAGTTGGAAAAAAAAAAAGGCATGCATGGTCGGCCAACTCCATTATTCATGGCCTAACTGCTTGATTTCTTGTTGATTCAGGAATATTAGATAAGAAGTAAGAACAAAATCCACTATCTCTTACAGCCAGACAGACAACATGAATATGAGAGCCCGCAAAAGAAACAGTCACTATGTATGAAAAATGGTGGTTGCTTTTCAATTTTGAATATTCCTTTTAATGTACTTGGAAGTTGGAACCCAAAAAATATATGAATATATATAAGTCAAAAGCGTTTAACTTCTAAGACAACATATTTTCTAATTTTGATCTACTGATTAATAAAGCGTGCATTAAAGTAAGGGCTGTAGTAGTATTCATGCATGCTGCATGTGTGTCCTCCTATCATGCGTGGTTTCATGAGTGGCCTCATCATTAATCAATTCAATTGATCTTGTAATGTTTCTCAAACCTCTAGGTAATTAATTTGGCCTTGAACCTTAATTCAGATCTCTGTGTACAAATCATCAGCTTGCTTGATCTTTAGCTATAAAATGATAAGAAGATTGATCTGCATGGAAGTACTTGAGGAAACGAACAAGAAATTCAAGCAATATTTGATTATGTGCGGCAGTGTTTTTTAAAATATTGATGAGTTTTTCCCTTTTCACTTTATATACATTAAGCGAAGACCATGCGATATATATTAATGAAAGAGAAGATGAATTCTCTTTTTATGACCGAATTTTCATGTGAAGGGATATATAAATAATCGAAGGACGATATTATAGCTAAGGGTTCAAATTAAATGATCAAAATATATGTAGGAAAATATATGCATGAGGTAGAGTTTCGATAAAGATAGTCGAAGTTGATCATCATCATGATGGAAGAGAAGTCTTCGAGGTTCAAATTTTGACCATCTTTTCTTTTTCTTTTTCTTCTTCATTGCTGGTATGGCTTTTTCGCTGTCATTTCTTTTTTCCCTTTTCTTTTCTCTCGAGCTAGAGAATGAAGAGGAGAAAGACAGTACTACTGGCTGGCTGGCTGAGAGACAGAAATAAATAAATACAAGTTTGAAAACCTAAGCTAGCGCTATTTATATATAAGATATCATTCACCCACCATTATTCTTGGGGAATGGTAAAGATCAAGGCTGTAGCAAACTGTGAAAAAAGCAAAAAAGAAAGAAAGCTGCATGGGGGTGCCTGCAGACCGATTCGATTCTCGCTTTGGGAAATGCTTCCATGCATGACCATGACCCAACGTACCCTATACAGTACCTAACGTATTCCATTCCACTTTCCACTTTCTCTTTTAATCTTCCCCACACACACACATGACGTATATATAAGATTAAAGATATATACGTACAACTGATCTAGCCAAGTACCCACGTAGTGAATACTTAAAAGTATAGTAATTAATTTATACATATATATATATATATATATATTTATTTACATATGCATGCATGCATGTACATTTGTCCACAAATTCTCCTTTGGGAATACATGCGTACGTGACCTATATATACGTACATGTATATATTTATAATAAAATGTGACTAAAACCACTGGAGTAATGGACATTTAGATCACTCTTCAATATTGTGATAAGCAATGTTATATTTCTTTATCATAGACTTCGTTATTCTCATGTACGGTGCGGGGTAGCCCCCTAATCCCCGCATGGGCCGGGGTGGGGTTTTCACCCCTGCTCCCGCCCTCGCATCCCGGGGGTAGGGGCGAACCCCCAATCTGTCCCGCCCCCACCTACTTCAATAATGGACTACAGTCTACTAGGCTCAAAAATTTATAAATATGACTATAACTTAAAAATTATGGAGTTTTTAAATTTACTTGTGCATATTTTGTATAAGTTGTAGTGTACAATAGTCTCATACTGCTTAAGTGCGAGATCACTTATATTGTCAAGACAATCTATAAAAGGATCACCCTACTATACTACAACTTATACAAAATATTAAGTAAAAATTCTAGTACTTAATACATGATATTAATATATTTATAATTAGTAAAAATAATAAATATTTATATAAAAAAAAATTGGGTGCGGGGCGGGGATGGAGCGCCGGGGCCCGTTGGGGCCATACCGCCCCCCGGCCCCGCCAATGTCTTGCCCTATGGGGCGGAGCGAAAGGGGGCAGGGCAGTAGGATGTGGGGCTCCGCTACCACATATATATATATATATATATATATATATAAATATATATAATATGCATATTTTAAATGATTTTTTTATAAATTAACTGCTTAAATGAAAAGTCAGTTAAAAGTAGGACACATCAGTCACTATATTTTCTGCTTAAATAAATTAAGATAGCTATAGACATTGGAATTATCTTAACGGTAATTGGAATTAATTATTAGCCAGCCTATAACGTCGTTTATAAGTATTGCCAGCAAATCAATGAAATTGCTGAATATTCTCGCATGAGTGATGGTGTCGGGTTAAGAGACTTACGAGAAAGGAAAAAAATATATCGAATTTCGTATTGATCTGCTAATATATATATATATATATATATATATATATGTTTTAGGTAATTCGTTGTTGGGTAGACGAGTCGCATGCACGTGAGGTGTAGATCAGGTGTGTGTGTGTGTAATATAAGCACAATGATAAAAGCTATCTCCTTTCTTTCACTTTTTAGACCCGGCCTCCAATATCTTTTTCATTGTGCTCTTGGAGTCCCCAAATGTCCACCCCTTTGATGCTGCACATATTTCTAGCCAACTCCTAGAAATTATCTATGCATACTACACCTAATTAATATTGCATATATATATGGATTCTTTGATTAATTATTCCTATTAATTATATATTCAATTCCTTGCCTGGTTTCGCAAGAGTACGTGTGTGTATATAACTTGTAAGTGTGAAAAGGTAATGATTCGGCCCGATGTTTAGCCCAATTTATAGCTTGAGCTGAGACGGAGAAAGCCCGTATGGCCCAATTCAGAGTCACTTTCATTCAATTCATTGTAGTAATCCTAAAACAACTTAGGCCCAACCCAGATATCCACCGCACTACTATTGTTGTGTTTCCCGCCCCTTTAGTTTTAGTTGAAATGCCCGCCAGTTTAGCAGACATATCTCTCTCTCCCCCTCTCACAAAAATACTCGTAAGTATCTGTCTTCAGTCCAGGTAAATAAAATAAATAATAAAAACTATGAAAAAAACACAATCAGTTTCAGAGAGAGAGAGAGAGAGGAAAGAGAGATGCGGAGTGTGTTTTCCAGGATTAGGGTTTCAGGTCATGGTTTCTCCTGAACCCCCAAAGACCACCACCACCAACGCTGTTGCAGCCTCTTCAGAATCTCCTTCGAAACACCCCCAAAGCACCTCCACCAACGTTGTTGAAGCTTCTTCAGAATCCCCAGAGATCACGTCCGCCAATGCTGTTGAACCCTCTTTTGAATCTCCTCTGAAACCCTCAGAGATCACCACAACTAACGCTATTGAAGCTTCTTCAGAATCTCCTCGGGAACCCCAAGAGATCACCACTACCAACGCTGTTGAACCCTCTTCAGAGTCTTCTCCGGAACCCCTAGAGATCACCATGACCAACGCTGTTGAGCCCTCTTTAGAGTCTCCTGCAGAATCCCCAGAGATCACAGATTCACCATCAACAACGCTGTTGCAGCCTCTCCAGAATCTACTCCGGTCCAAGCAATCCAGTCCCTTCGATTCCTACAAATTGACTCTCTCTCTCTCTCTCCCTCAACTCAATTCGTGTCCTTAGCACTGTGAATTTAACTGCTCATAAAATACGATGAACAATCAATGTCTAACGTATAAGTGTTTTCTTTAATTTCAGGAAACCCATATATTTAACTTTATAAGCAAACTATCGTCGTTTAAGCCTGTCAAGGCTGCAATGATAGGCTGCAATTGTCGAACAAGATTTCCATTGGCTTAATTTTCCTTCTTTTGGAGTCACATCACCACGTCTACGTTTGTCGCAAAGGTCTGATATGCCTTGGGTCTTCTTTTTTCAAAATTTTTAATAAATTAGTTGACTAAAGACCGATAGGTATGAATCATTCTTGGTTTGAACATTGATTACGTGACAATCATAACTCTTCATAGGACTCAATACCCTGGATCGTCCGCTGGAATTCTCCATTTGGACACAGGTAATTTGGAATTCTGCGCTCTGCATTTATAATGTAAGAGCAGTAAGACAATGTGGTTTGGGGACGATGATTTTTTGCTTTACATTTTTTGGTTGCCATTGTAACGGGCTTTGAAGTTGCAGAATGCAGTAGGTGGCCAACAGGAGGATAGAAATTGTACTCGATCACTATCTGAATAATCAATAGATAGTTCAGGGATATGAAGATCGAGGTGAGAATGTGGAAGAAATCTCACATAACCTCGTTGGAAACATTATCTTGCATGACCCTGACGTTTAATCTAGCTCTTCTCCATTCATCCGCCGACTTCCTCTATGTATATCAGTTTTCTCTTGAAGTATTATGGTATTCTTTTATTTTTGTTCGTAGGAGCTATGGTGTTCTTATACGAGTATCAGATCAAATATTATAATATTATTATGCTACATACTATGGATATAATTGTGTGAATCAAAAATTCAAAATGGTTTTCACATTCGTATACAATAGGCTTTATGGTTCTTAAAATGATATTCATGTTGACTTCTCCGCCTCGTGATATTGCCCATGACAGAATGGGTTTATCGCTTTCACTGGGTACCCAGCTTTTGAATTAGATAATCCAATCTGAGTTCATGAGCTAGACCTATACAAGACTTTTTAAAGGAACTGCAAATGAGAAGGTGATGAGGAAATTGAGTTCAATTTGTATCTTTACAAATTGGAACAAGCTTTGGTTCCATGACAAGGAGAAGTAAATCATCTATTCAATTAGATACATTGAACCAAAATTTTTATGGGAAGGTTCTAAGAGATACAGGCAAAAGAGGTATAGATTGTGGAAGAAGATTACTGGTACCCGGATCTCGTATAAGCAGTAATGGGGCGATGCTCTGTATTAGACCCACATGATTGTGGTTTTTAGGAAGGTTTTCGGAAGTTTAAATGAGACCTATGATCGAGGAAATTAATGGTTAAGTTCAAAGCGTTTCCTACGGGGATGTGACCTTTGTTGGAATTGCTGGTAGCCTGATACTCTCTTCTATGAAATTGCTGAGTTGACTGCTAAATTTCGTATGATTTTCCAGGAAGAAAACTTCTAGTAGTACTGATGGCAAGCATTGCAACTGTAAGAAGACCGGATGCTTGAAACTGTAAGGAACTTCATCTCTAAAAGTTCACACGCATTTAAATTTTGTTGTAATATATGATGATGTCTCCCTTTCTGCTACTGTGATTGCTTTGCTGCGGGATTCTACTGTACAGAAATCTGTGCTTGCCAAGGGTGCTATAACAGATATGAACATGCTGACACAGTTCTTGAAACGCGACAACAAATTGAATTGCGGGACCCAATTGCATTTGGTCCCAAGATTGTACAACATGTCAATGAACCCAATAGTGGGGTATGAAATCCTTTCGGTTCAATTTCTTCAATACTCTTTACTTAGCAACTTGATCATGGGATTTTCCCAATATAGGAAAATGGAAATTGTGCAACACTTACCTTAGGGAGGCACAAAAGAGGCTACAATTGTAAAAAGTCGATGCGTCTTAAGAAGTACTGTGAATGCTATCAGGTTTGTTTGTTTTTTTACCGCATAACATGTCATTGGACTTGTCACTATTTGTGTTTTCCAATCACTCTAATTGAACTTTCATCTGCTTTGTTTTTAAAAAGGCTAATGTAGTATGCTCCAGTGGATGCCGGTGCGATGGATGTGAAAATGTCTATGGCAGGAGGGAAGGTGGGAACATGCCTTAAGAACCTCTACTTTATAATACGACACCAAGTAATCCTTATAGTATTGTCTTTAAGATGATCCAGTTTGCGTCATGATGCGTCGTAATATAGTGAAAGGAACTTCCTTTTATTTTTCTTAATGAAATTATTATTTATATATTAAAAAAAAAAGTACAAGAAAAAGAGCATTTCATTAGTAGGTCAAACCCCTTATTATGCAGTGGCAAACAAATGTCTATTTGGTAGTTTGGTTAAGGATTATTTAGTGATACTGGAATATCACAGGTAACATGTTTGCCTGCCATAGAAAATGGTGTGAAATCAGTTTCAGTAGTGTCTGGATTAATAAAGTTTTGTTGCTGAACTTTCAGAATGTGTTACCATTGGGCACAGTGTGAACAGAAGAATGGTTAGTGATGGAGTTGGCAAGGAAAGATTTGAAGGCACATTTGAATAATTTTGATGAGAAGCTGGAAGGGAAGGCAACCAAGAAAGATTTCTTACATGCTGAGTTGAACAATCCTCACAAGCTCACCCCATTGACGCCATCATTTCAATGCTCTGAGTAAGACACCATTGACGATGACATACTATTAACTCAGCAAATGGAATATAAAAATGCATCTTCCTCTATTTTGAAACTAACCTGGATCATAAGTTAGAACTACTGATTGGCTAATTGCTAATTTGTGCTCTGATCTTGTAGTCATGGAAGGGCTAAATTAACATCCAGACAATCAAGAAGCTGCCACCAATCACCTGAATCTGATGGTGCCATCTTCCCATCTGATGAAGATTCTACAAAATCTTCAAGAACTTCAAACAGCGGTGACATGCTTACGCAAAGCTACAGAGAACTACTAAACTTAAGTTCTTACAATTGGCAACAGGATCACAATATTGTAGAAATGATGGATCAATCTCACCGAGGTGAAATGCAGCTGCGAATCTGTGCCCTGTTACTCCATTATCAAATCTACCCTTCATGGCCATGGCGTATTCTACTTCATCTAGAACAAGGGCCTCGGCAAATATTTCACCCTAACTTTCCCCTGGCTCTGGCCATGTCTTACCAAGCGATTCCCTTGATCCTGAGGGATAGTACTGTGCCAAGTAGACCTGCCAAAGTAAGTTTTCCAAATCAGAGGCAAGTTTCTCCTCCACCTCCACAAAGCCATTTGCATGAGCTTGAGTCGAGATCTTCAGGGGATCTGAGAAGTGTCCGCAAGTTCATATTGTAGGGTGTTCCTTCTTTCCCACCTCTTACCCCTTGCATTGATTCCAGAGGCAGCAAGGATGAAAATGATAGCAATTTTGAAGAGAACAATAGCAGCATATAATAGATGTCTGGAGATTTAGGTGAGTCATCAATATTTCCTTTGTTATTTCCAATATGGTTTAAAGCTGTATTATTGATATGCATGCTAATCTTTATCCCTTTCTTGCTTCACCGAACTCCATGGTATATGTAGCGTTGGACCTTTCGCATGGACTCGGGAATTTGCAGAGTTGAACGGGTGTAAACTAGCTTTGCTATTCATAAGCTCCACACACCAAATACCACAATTTTTTTATTTCTTAAAATTTTTTTTTTGGTTTTATTTTTTTAAAATAATTGAATTCTTCTATTCATTATCCATATATCACACATTTGGTAAAAGAAAAAAATTAAAAAAAATAATAAAAAAGGTGGTGTGTGGTATATGAGTCTTATGAATAGAATTTTTCATGTATTAATGCATAATTGTCCAAGTCTGTCTCTTATTGGTGTTGACAGGTGGCAGGTTGTCTCGCGAAATAATGAACAAAATTGGAAGCAGAATTTGCTATTGCACTATCATTTGTAGTCTTCCTTCTCATATCTTCAATATCATGTCTCTGGTTTTTTTAACGTTTATTTATTCAATCAAATGTTTTACTTTGCAGCTCATTTAGAACACCTAGGGCTAGTTTACAGAATTTGTCAATATATATATATATATATATATTTGTCCCGCTACCTTAACACAAGGTTGAATGAGTTTTATTTGCAAGTCCAGACTTCTTTCTGGTTTCTTACGTTTTAATTTTGCGCCTGCATTTTCTCCGATTTTCAAATGGTCTCTTTGAGAATGAAAGTGTCCCTCACATGCTTAAAACTTTGCTCGTCCCTACTTCTCTCGAACTTCCTAAAATTCACTTTATACATTGAATCAAACCAGTACGTCCCGAATTCTTATGAACAAGTCCATGCATTAGTAAGAGTATTATGAACAGAGACAAAGATTATACAAAAATAATTTTACAAACTAATATAATTTCATGTAATTCATTAAATTTATTTTACAATAAAAGTAATTATACAATCTGATAAACTACATTAGTTTATAGGATTATTTTTGTGTAGTCTATTTGTAGTTAGAGTATTTCTCTTATGAACAAGTTGAATCAGAAAGTTTTTTAATTTACCTGCCTCTGAATAAAATAGATAAAATGAATTAGTAGATTTTTCTCCCGCATTTATCTTTAACAATTCATAAAAAAATATATAAAGAAAAAAAACATGTTGATACATAATCCCAATTGCTACGGAAATACCATTTAGTTGACCTGTGCCCGTTTGAACAGTCTCAATTAATCATGTCCTTCTTTGATAAGAATCAATATGATCTTTGTAAGGTTCCACTTCTAAATTAAATTCAATGGCTATATGTTTGGAAAAAGCATTAACTAGTTGAAAGGTTCCGTACATCTGCCCTTTCTCGTTGATCTAATCCGAATATCCAACTTTCTTTTGTAGTTAAAAGAGACCAGTTACTCGTTGGGTGGATCCAATCCCGTAGAGGTAGCCCGCACCCACCCTTGTCGAAAGTTGAATCATCTATACTTTCTTGACAAAGATACATCCACCCGGCATTGCAGACACTGCTCAAATTTGGGATCTTTTAACCCAATATAATAATAGTCAAGGCCACAGGACAGATGACCTTGGTATGACCAACTCTGCTACTCTGAGCTCGGCCTATTACAACTTGGACCGAGCACGGCCCAAGTCTGCGCACATAATTTCAAGCATTCTATCCTGCATTCAAAATTTTCTCCAATACTGCGCAATGTATCAAAAACATTATGGTGTGTTTCATCATTATCAAAAGAAACAAAATTTCTATTCATGTAGAGTACACCCCCCCCCCCCCCCCCCCCCCCCCCCCCCCAATCTTCCCACTTTTGTCCTTAAGTTTCCCTGTGATTGGACTCCACACCCCCCAACAAAAAACCAAATACAAGAGAGCTTCAGTTAACACCCCCCCAACAAAAACCAAATACAAGAGAGCTTCAGTTAAAAAGCTTATTTAGGAAAAGAGCAACCGTGCCACCAATCATACTATCCATTCCATCTATTCTGGAGTGCCACTCCGAACCCTTATTTTATATGCTTTCCTTCCATCCTATCCCACCAGTACGATCAAGTTCCCTCGAGTCCCAAAGTTGCAGTCAACCAACTACAGACTTCATCGGTCTCTTCCGGGATTGTGTAATGACCTAACCTGCATAGCAATATTGCACATGAGAGACTAACTTTTGAGAAGAACAAATATCAGTCTCCTCACTCCATGCTGAAGGTAGTTTGAATACCCATTATAAGTCCTAAATGTGAGATTTTGAAATCCAGCTGAGCTTAACGTCTGCGCTGATCTCTTTCCATGTTCATATGCAACGACATCATCGCCTGTGGCATCAAAATGAAATGTATTTCCATTTATAGAGAGCAATTTCATTTTTGTTTTGTTTGAAAGCACTGTGATTATGAATTTTTTCTTTTGGTCTCTTCTCTTCTTGTGCTTTGAAGAGAAAAAATACAATGGAACACACATATGCATGAACTTGACTAAAAGCCATATCATACAAGTTGAGCCGCAGAATCAAGACATAATCAAGAAACTTGGCCAGATGAAAAATAAAGCAGTAGTAACACAATTTTACACAATCAAGGGTCATCAACAAATTTCGCTATAGATGAAGTTGTTGAGATGGATGACTGAGTGACAAAACTAGCACTGAGAAGATCAGTAATCGCCAAGTAATAAGTTTCCATGGAAAGTTCCAGCAAGGATATATTTGTCTGTGTGCATGGTAGAGTGTATCTGTATGTGTGGGTGTATACTAGAGTGCATTTTTTCCCATCATCACAAACAGTTCTATCATAACAAAGCAGATTTTCAAAGGTTTAGGGTAAATTGTAATTAAAAACAAATATTCAACTTCGTATCAATAGAAGTGTTTCAGCAGCTTTGCCGCTCCTGAAGCTGCTCCTTGGTATGCCTTGAGTGATAAGAATGAATAACTTTAAACTCCCACCAGCAGAAATTAGCAAAAAAGGGGGGGAAATATTCCAGTAAAATGAGTTTAAATCACATCACCAAAACCTGATGGATTAATATGTATACCTAGCCCATGACAGAGAAAAACAGGTAATGATGCTGCACGCCTTGCTGCCTCATGTGACCCTTCCACTCGGCTCCTCAAGATCCTACAAAAAAACATTGGCTGATACACTAAATATATTCCTTGATAGCAAAGAGGATGTCTTTTGTTTGGATAAGCCTGATAACAAAGAGGATATGATGGTCATGTTTACAAGCCGGTGTGTTGGTTTATTACACGTTTGCCCGTGTACATATATATCATAGAAGTCAAACCTTGAACATGAGAGCCAGCCACTAAGACCAACAATCGCACTTAGGTTGACTTGGTAAAGGTTTCCATTTGCATAGTTTCCTGAAACAAAGCACATGGCAGAGTGGAGTGCAGTTGCAGCACCCATACTGAAGCCCCCAACACCAAGTTTGACTGTAAAGGCAAAAAAACATAGTATAAGCTATAGAATAGCACTGTAAAGTAAGAGGTGAAGAAATACTGTAATTCAAATTTAGTTTTCTTCATCGAAAGGGGATGATAAGGCACGAATCTTTCCGCAGCTTCCACAGAACTTCAAAACTCTTCATTTCTCAGTCGACTAAAGATACATACATGCACACAAATACACATGTATGTATATATATTTTTACAGGTAGGGTTTAAGTTACACCAACTTGATAATTTTCTGCTAAATCAATATTTTTTTACCAAAAGCTATCACGTATGTCATTTACTATGCATAGATAAATGCATACATGTGCGTGTGCGTGCGTGTGCGCACGCGCATGTTGGGTCCAGATTACACAGACTTGATAATTTTCTTAAATCAATATTTTTTTACCAAACAGAATCACACACGTCAAACTTTCAACAACCTGATATCATTTACTGTCAGATGTACAAACTTGCTTATCTTTTTAGTAAATTTGAGAATAAGGAAAACTATAATTTTGAGGGGCCTTAAAGACAGACAAGGTAGTTCCCAATGTTTGATCACCTTGATATTTAGTAAGCATCAGGGAAAGACACTTTAATTGTCTTGTTGACAAAATTATGTTTTTTTTTTATACATTGTGGGAGGGGGTCGAACCCATGATCTCCATTTTGGAGATGTGGGTCTTGTGCCATCAGGCCACAGGCCCTTGGCTTTGACAAAATTATGTTAGGTCTAAAAGAAGAGTGTGTTTAAACCTATCAAGAATTCAAAGGAGAAACCTACCATCAGCAGGCTCAGTCGACAGTAGGTTCGCAACATGTGCTGCTGAAGCATCCAATCCCTCCAAATCATCAGGGGCATCTTCTGAAAAATCTCCAACGTCAAACCCTGATATAAATGACCAAAGCACTTTAAACCATGTTCTTCAAAGTTCCAAAGAGAAAGGGTAATATGGAATTGACATTAAGTTGTTGGGACAGAACCAGCCATAAATGTCTGGATAACTTATCTCCTGTGCATGCACTGCCAAAATCTTAAACTTGCAGTTAACATGAATTTAAAGGCGTCTTTGAACATAATAAAACAAAGTTGCGATTTTTAAAGCAGTCAATCTTACAGGCAGTGCAAGGAAATCCGCCAAATAATTTTACTGGTCGTGTAGGAGCTGTGGGGCAAATCCATTTTATCTGAAACATAAATTTCAAGAGAAACATCGTTTACTTATCAAAAATAAATAAATAAAAAAATTTAAAGAGAAACAGATATTAGGGCTGCGGGTGATGGATGTTGCATGTGCATGCATTTAGAACCTATAAACAATGGTAAAAGCATACACATACTTACATTTGGTAGAGGAAGGGCTTCCAAGATCTGGGACCAGCTGCAAAGCAAAGCAAAGATATATGAAGTAACCTTAGTCATTGTTAGCTAACTTCATTTAAACTGACAACATACTTGCAGGAATAACAAAATGATAGATTACTGAGATGGTTGCCAGAACACCTCATGAAGTTTGGAGACCAACAACCATCTGATAAACTATATATAATCATATTAACTTTCTAAACTTGGGACCACTTACAAAGTTGAGAACAGGCCTTCCAAAAAATGTTATAAATCATACAATATGCTGATATATATTTCTGCTCAATATGGTCTTTTTATATTTTAGCCGAATAAGATCTAATTAAGTTAAGCCTTAGTATGATATATAACATTAATGAATAATATATTTCTGTTGCCATGTTTAAAGGACAACCAAGTTAGTGAAGAAGTGGTCCCTCATTCCAGGCATTGGCATATAAAGTTTTTGGATTCAAGGCTTTCCAGAATAGCATAGAATCAGAAAGAGAGGAAGGAAGAATATGACAAATAGACTTGTTTTAGTTGATGGCACCATTGCCCTTCCCTTTCAGATCAACCATAATGATAATCCTTCCAAAAAGGGATGTTGAGGTCAAGAACTTAATTAAAAAACAAACTTCAGCAGAACAGGACAAGGCATTGACATTCTCTTATTCCCTCTGTTTTTTTTTTTCTTTTCCTTTTTTTTTTTTTTTTTTTTGGCGCAAAAGAAGTTGACGACTTAAAAGAAGGCATATGTTCAAGGAAAAGAAAAAGGGATCGACTTAAAGTCTTAAACCAAATGCTGCTAAAAAGTATGGAATAAATATATTCATGTAGCTGATTGTTAACCCACACAATTTTCAATAATTATTGATCCATGCACGTTCACATAACCATTGATGAGCAAAAGCGTGATAGTTTAACCACATAATGGTATGGTTAAGTCAAGCACGTGTATGACTTCCAAATCTATTTACCACCTAACTTATAAAATGGTATAGTACTTCCTTCACGGACTTTTCATAAAAAAGGGGAAAAAAATAAAATGGATACTGCTAAAGAGAAGAACCATCCCAAAAACCTGTTATTGCAAAATTGCTAGTTTCAGCAAGGGTAGATACAGTAAACATTAATACCTTGAGCCCTTATCACCAAGGCCATGCAGCCAAATTATAGTGGCCTGGTGCATCCCTTTAGGCCTCACCACATGGGTCCTTCCGAACTCAAATGTCCTTGTAGCTGTTCCACTACCTAAAACATTGAAGCGACAGAGGTATTACCCCAAGACACAGAAGGATTAAAGATTAATTAACTGGATAGAACTAACAGCATTACTCTTCACTGAAATTGCATGAGCTTCATACGTATATAGATAACAGAGACATTGGCAGGGGCAAAAACTAACCAGAACCTATATCGGAGCTGCCGTAACTCATTCTTTCTCACTCAAATGTTTGCACGTTGCAGGTTACGTGTTGCAATGGTTAAGATGAGCTCCTGCAATGAAGAAAATCAACACTGACTATCTCTACTTATACCCTTATGGGAGGGTGGAAATGGAAATGAAACCCACGAATCTGCATCAGCTATTGCTGTTTGCAACATTTATGCATGGTCTGAAACTTCCTAAAAAACATATAGAAAGTGAAAGGCACCCAAAAAAAAAGGAGAGAGAGAAGAAGGGGGGGCAAAAAGGAACTCTTTACGAGCGAAGAATCCACAAACATATCAATGCAGAAAATGAGCAAACAGTGTTATGGTTTGCAATGCACAGAGTGAGGGAATCAATGCTAGTGGACAGTTTGTAAAGCAAAGCACTTCAACTACAGCAACCAAGAATATTAACCCCCGTGTAACAAAGAAAAGACCTTTCTCCCTCCCATTTCACAAACACAAAAGCGTTTACTTAAAAAATTTGGTTTTTCTGGATGAAGATGACCATTAGCTAACGAACCCAGAAATTCAACATTCACAAGGCCAATGAGGTCGTCCTGAAAACGGCAAGAACTTGCAGGTATAGAAAGGATCTGATAAAACAATGAAATTGAAAATGGAGAGGTGAAAAGGTAAAGTGGGGTTTAAGCTTTTTGTACCAACCTGGGGCGGAATAAACCCAAAAGCATATGGGCTTTTCTCTTTCCTCTTTGATAGTTTGATCTGCTTTTCTTTGTTTCCCACAACTCACCCTCACCTCCTCTACTTTACTTTTGTTTGTTCGTACTATTATTAAACCCCCGTCATTTTATTACAAATTACTGTTTATATGACGAAACTGCCCTTCTATTTTCTTATAACTACTATTTTTATGACTAAACTACCCTTCGGATATGTGCATATTTGCAGTTTTGTTTTTCTTTTTAATCCCGTACTCTATTTATAAACTTCGAACAGGAAAGTGACATTTCTTTTCGAAATCTCAATCTCAAACTTAATCTGGTAAATTATTTATTTTAGATTAATTCTACCCATTAATTTTTAATCATAATTCTTTCATTATTTCTTAACGTGTATTAAATCATTAGATAATTATTTATTAATTTTCACTTATTTTCTGATCGTCTAATATTATATTAGAAAATGATGTCTATAGATTGGTGACTAATCTATTTAAAAAGTACAAGAGAAATGTTTTAACCATAAATAAACTTTGCAAAAGTAAAAAGTTACAAACTAATGTAATTTTATATGGTACGTCAAATTGTAAAATCATTTTTATTGTAAAGTAGATTTAGCGTATTATATGAAATCTATTACTATATATAAAAGCGGAGTCATATAATTCTAACGTGACGTTCTATCCATAAAAATAAGCATTATATTAATTAGGTTTGAAGTGTTATATTTATGAAACGATAAACCTTTTAAAAGCAATGTTTTATTATGAACCATTATAACTTTTAAATTTTAATGTTTTATTATGAACTGTTATAACTTTTAAGTTTCATTTCTTTATGTTTATGAAGCGTTGAACTTTTTAAAATCAATGCTTCATTATGAATCATTATAATTTCTAAATTTTAATGTTTCATTATGAACGGTTAATTGTTGTAACTTTTAAGTTTAATTTATTTTCTTATATATAAATATATAAACCGATTCAAGTCTCCATCCAAATGTATTATTTCAACGTTTATATTGTTTCGTCAAATAAACCGCCTTATAAACCGTTTCAAATTTCTCCACTTTAAAATTCGATCTCTCTCTAAATATATATATCTTTCATACACAATATACACAACAATCCGCATATTGCGCAGGTTATAGGCTCATTATATTAATTTGCGAGTTTAGTTTTGTATGATATTTTTGTGACTATAGAAGTTGTCAAGCCAAGAGCAATTAGAGGCAACCTCAATACCTAAACTAGAGAAGAGCCTATCTTGAACTTGTGACATGACATTAAGAAAGTTGTTACATGAACTACACTTGGTGCCAAATTAGTGCAGTAATGTAGTAGCAATGAAAGAAAGCTTCCACGCAATGAGGCTGTCTTTGAGGCATTCCTTGGACGCATGATTGTGGACTTTACAAGTGTATTATCATAATGGGGGACAAAAGATTTTGAAGAATGTGTAGTTGCATCGATGGAGGGTCATCAGTCACATGAAGTCGTGCGAGTGAGACATGTATTTATTCATATATATCCAATGTTTGGCTTCATTCATTTGTTCTGTACGCCCTAGTGGCAATTTACATTATCTTCATTCCGTGGGTTTTAATTATTAAAATGAAAATGAAATGTTTATGGACAGAAATTCACGAGTTCTTTTACAAAAAGTGTCATAGATCTCTTTCTAGACCTTCCACAGCATAATTGGGAGAATCAGAATCATAAACAAATTATTTACGTAAAATCTGTTAATTGTAGCCAAAGCCGCATGTACCCAACGTAGATGTAGGCTAGCCTTTGCCATGGGAATAAATTATGAGTCGGGTTATTCTGTCGCTTAGAATAGTCGGACAGTTGATTTTTATAATTTTTTTATTTATATTTTTTTAATATTTTTAAAAAATATATATCAATACATTTAAAATCACTTCTTTAATCATTAAATCAAAAAATTCCCGAGCAATCAAATAGAGCCATCAAGTAAAGTGGACAAACTAGCTTTTTTTCATAAATTATATATAATCACGAGATCGATGGAACTGGTTTGTGACATTATTATTTAAGGCATGAAGTACATGAACATATATATATATATGCTGATACCACGAATTTGGTCCAAGAGTAGTGTAACACATGAATTAAGAAACAAATTTGTGACAGAAGGAAGGATGGCTGAGAATGAAGATTGGACAAAAAGATAAAGAGAATAGTAGTTTATATGGTTTGTTGGGAATTTTTGGGTATTTTAAATTACAGCGACATTCCACATGTTCACCACAAATATTGTCCGTGTTCTGACATCTTTTCAAGGTCTCATATGCTCAAAAGTAATGTGCCAGTTTTTATATATGCGGATGATCGACAACCATGACTAGCTACCTATCGCTTTTCAGTTCGCTTTTAAGCAAGTTGCTGCTAAGGAAAGCATATATATATATATATATAGAACCTACCTAATATTTTCCGTGTGCTTGTATTAATCAGTACATCTAAAGAATCATCCATGCATGGCGGCTGTTTTCAATTTTCCTACTCACAAATTGGTGTGTAAATGTCATTATTAAGGTTATGTTTGGATAGTGAGTTGAGATGGGATGAGTTGAAAAAAAAATTAAAAGTTGAATAAAATATTGTTATAATATTATTTTTTAATATTATTATTGTTTTAAGATTTGAAAAAGTTAAATTATTTATTGTATTTTATGTAAAAATTGTAATGATGAGATAAGATGAATTAAAAGTGTTTCTCAATCTAAACTGAGCTTATTGCGCATGATGCAGAGTTTATTACAATTTTAAAAAATTAAAAGCACCAATAATTTTTTTACGATAACATATGTTTTAAGTTTTTTTCATTGACAACATGCTTGCTGGATGTTTCTCATCTCATCTTATCTAATCATTATAATTTTGTCAATTTTCAATATAAAATAAAATAAACAATTCAACTTTTTCAAATCTCAAAACAAAAATAATATTAAAAAATATATTCTAACAATATTTTATTCAACTTTTTAATTTTAATCTCAACTCATCTCGTCTCCGAAAATAAACGAGCAATAAGTTGATTCGTGTGAGAGGAATCTGTATATATAGCTGTATGTATATATGCTGCCTGTATCGTTGTATTATGTCAAATGGCTTAATTCTCTGGGTATTTCTCACTCCCTTGCTCCTCCTTTCATCTCTGTGGAATACTAAACCTATATTATTCTTGCTGTCACTATTGAATACTAGATTGTCATGCAGCCTTACTTTTTAAACCTATACCATTCTGATTGTCATAAAGTTTTTTTCACTTTGTTCCACAAAAAAGGCTCAAATAATATCTTTTACAAAAAACTATGTTTTTAATCAAACGAGGCTTGGAAATTAATAAGATGCTAATTAAAAAGTAGTAGGGCGAATGAAAGGAAAGTTTTCATTAACATCCATTAATCTACCCCGCCCCCAATATTCTTTCTGCCCAGGAAATTAAATAAATAAATAATTCCTTTCGTCTTTCATTAAACAAACATCCTTTGGGCTGGCAATAGCCGCCATGCTGAATGTTCTCCATCTTGTCTGTCAATCTTTTGTTGCTCTTACTTCATCTTTTTCTTATTAATATTTGGCAAATCAAATTGCGCCATGCATGAGTGCTTCGTGGTAATTATCAAAAGTACTACTTTAATCTCAGCTTTAGGTAAATACATAAAAACCATCCCATGAATAAATTTATGGGTCCGACTCATATCATAAAATCGGTTCTATAAAAGAGAATTGTTCATTTATTATAAATATATCCAAGACATTGTCCATAGACAATATGAAATTATTGTATAATACCCTCCCTCATGTACAAGCTAGTATTTTTTTTCTTGATCATTGTCACTGCATGGATAAGTAGCATCGACCCCCCATTCGTCGTGTGTCAAGTTTTGATACTATAAAGAAATTTATAGACCTAACTAATCATCTCATAAAACCGATTCTGTAAGAGACAATTGTTCATTCCTTATAACATATCCAAAATCTTGTACATAGACAATGTAGAAGTATTTCTCAACATGACCTGCATTAATGGTTCCAATGCTTTAGCCACATCGATGAAGGCAACATGATGCGCAGATCGATCAGTACTGCTTGCGGCTCGTGACCTCTTGAAGGAGGAAAAAAAAAAGAGGAACAACAAATTTGAGATTGAGAGAGAATCATTTCGTGCATTGTTTTGTAATATTTTATCTGTTTCGAGCATGGTAATTCAAATGATCTTACGATGGTCAAGGCTTAATAATTCTGTCCAAGTTCAATGTCCTCGTGAATGTTATATCTCTAGTTTATTACAGAATCAAAAAGGACGATAATGGTTTAAGATTCGTAGCTAGCTAGCTTTATATATGATATTAATAGATCGATGGCCTGGGAGGTCCAGGAGGATGGAATATCTACGTAGGAAAGATACCTCAGATGGATGAATTTGAGATGAACAATTTACAGCTTTACCTCGAGCCTAACCCTGTAATTGTATGGGACAAATATTTTAAATAATTAGGCACTCTCGAGTATAGATGACGTGATACTCTCACTTTATCACAACATGTCATATAATTAAAATTATTTATATAAGTTTTAATTGATATAATCTCTATAACAAAATAAGAGTACCACACGTCCGTATTTTAAAAATTAGATAATAATTACTCAAAATATCACGACTACGACTGTAACTATCATTTCTCTAATCTTATTGCCATTAGAAATTAAACATGGATTCCCCATCCATGTCAGAATCCACGTTGGCTTCTATCATTTTCTTCATTAGCAAAGTAGCCTTCTCTCGAGCTTTTGCAGATCCTCTCACAGAAAGATCTGCTAGCGCGGTCAAGGAGTCGGGCGCTCTGGAAGCATCTCTGATGATGTCCTCACTTTCATCGAACAGGCGAAGAAGTATCTCTGCCGCACCCTCCTTACTCAACATGCACCTCCTTTTCAACACATTGATCATCAAACTCACAACGTCCTCAGTCTTTCTCAATGCATTCAATCCCTCGTCAAACCTACCAAGGAGACCGAGAACAGCTAGAGAAGTTCCGGCTAGATCCTCACCATCATTGTTCTCCACTATTTGGATAAGCACCGGAACAGCTCCGGATCGAACAGCCACGGTGCAATTGCCATGGAACTGGACAAGTTCAGCCAGAGAACTTAGGAGATGATGGGCAGCCGGGCCACGATGCCACGAGACTGCCTTGACCAGCAACTGGATGGTACCAGCTACTCCAAACTTGGCTTTGTTCTTGTCAAGCATTGCCAAACTGCAAACCAATGATGCGGCCAATCTGCTGGATTCTGGAGAACTTGGTAAGAGAATCATAGAATTGAGGAGAAAAATGGTTTTCATATCTGCGAGAGACCGCTTTAGATCAGGGTTGAGTGATAGGTTGAAGAGGATGGACAAGGAGAGAGTTTCAATCATGGCGGATGAAGACTTGGAGAGGTTAAGGAGGGCAGGGATGGCATCATCTATTTGTGCAAGCAAGCCCCTGTTTTGAGGACTAACCTTGGTGATAGAATCCAGCATTTGAAGCGCTTTCTGCCTAGCTTCATGGGAACCAGAGAGCGCCTCAGAGAGACAATTGGTCATAGTTTCACGAAGCTGAGCTGCTGACATTGTATAGTCAGGCAGAGAAATTGTTGCATAAAGCAGAGTAAGCAAAATCTGGTAGAACAGTCAATCTAAACCTCTTAAAGCGTAATGAGATATACCAACCACTCTACCAGAAACTGATAATTAAACGGGGCCGGGGCGTCGATGGGTCCAAGGCTCCATAGCATTGGAAAAACCTTCAATTCTTGGGAAAGAAAAGACAAGACTTGCTAGTTTGGAGCATTCTATTTAACAGGCACGTTAGAGAAAGAAAAGACAATAAACTCATGCCAGCAGGCGTGGCGTACAACAAACCAAACAATAAATCTAAGACAAATTGTCAGATTAAAAAACCATCACTGGTGATCATCATCTCCATGGCCATCTGTATGACCTCCAGGGCAACCCACTTCCGGCAATAAAACAGAAACAGTATTATGTGAAGCTTCTTGTATTACTTCAAAAATACCCACAGTAAGATGAGATGTATAGTAAATAAATAAATAAAACACAACTAAAATGGAAACTGGAATAAATTACCATGAAATGTTGCGAACAGATGGGGCGTTCATGTGGCTTGCCTTTCTCCAACCAAGACCACACAACATCATGCTCATATTCTGTGAAATTCATACAAATTTCAAAACACTGTCAAGAACTAAAGTTAAGGAATTCTGCTATTGCATTAATAAGGGGGGGAATTGGATAAATGAGAAGAATGTCTACCTTGCTCACCACCAGGGCATCTGACTATTCTTTTGTCAAAGACAGACTTGATGACAGCAGGTGTTTCCTACAAGCAAAAAACATTACAGAAACTAGGCATTTGAGGACATCTTTCAATCTCTCTAACCCTTTGGGGTTGGCTCAAGTGGTAAAGGCCTTGGACTTGGGTGTATGCTTCCTCATGTCTAAGATTCAAATCTCATTGAGTGCAAACAATCTCTATGGGCCATCAGACTAAGAGATTTTTCTCTTGAATTACCCCATGTGCAATTGTGGGAAATCCTTGTCGAGGGCCTGTGCACCCCCAAGATTAGTCAGGACACTCTTCCAGGACACCCAGTGCCAAATAAATAAATAAAAATCTTTCAATCTCTATAAACCCAAATTAGTTTTTTTTTTTTTTTATGGCAAAAAGAACAATCCTGATTATGCCAACTATACAGTACCATAATCTCTATAAATCCAGATTATACCAACTATAATACCATAATCATTAGCTCAATTGATTCCCAAACCAGGAATTACACATTTAGAACATACCGCATGTTGATTCAATTGAGTATATGTTATTGTTCATTGTGCTACTGTACATACAAAAACACGACAATTCCAACTAACAGAGTAGATTCTAAAAAAAACACAAGTTTTCCATCTCGACAGACTAAAGAGAGAGAATAATATTTGCAAAAGGTAATGAAAAATGAATCCGCTGCAGTTTTTTTAATCGGTAAAACTGTAGCAACATACTTCAACAAACAAACATTACACAAAAGCCTCTATGCAACCATTAATGATCGATTATAAACTCGTAAAAGCTAGATGAATAAGTTATAGGTGATGTAGTCTCATTTCCCAATTAATCAAAGTTGTTCCCAATGTCTCAATAATCAACACCAAAAAGAAAAAATCTCATTCCAAACCGGTCAAAGTGACATAAGAAGCATTGATCCCACACTGGAAAAGTACATCAAGAGCCGATTAAAAATCTACAGTCAAGTATTTAAAGGCTCATTATAAACACCAAAGTAAAGATTTTTGAGTTCAAACGACACTGACCTTAGTACCGAAAGGGTCGACTGGATGATCGATTTCAAGAAATACAAAAAATCAGAACATAACATTGAAATACTGGACGAGATTAATCAATTATAAAAGTAGAGATTCAAGCAAATAAATAAGCAACCTGAAGCACAACCTCAAGTTCCTCTCGCTCAAGTTCCTCAAGTTACATCTTCGACATTTTTTTTTCAAAATATCACCTAATGTAGACAAAAAAAAAATGAAGGGCTAGGAATGACAATTATCGAGCAAACTACTCCATTGGTTTATAAAATTAAGCGGCCATGGAGCGCCTTAATCAGACATAAGCCAAATAACACACATGCACACTCCACAAATTTCCCTTTTACCTACTTGTAAAAAATCCCTTTTTACCAGTTGAAGTCACAAAACAGCCATGCAAATACAAATTTCCATCTCCTTCTGTTAAAATTTAAAACCTTAAAACGGCACAACAGGCTGGACAGGAAGAAAGATTCATTCACAGCCCGTTGAAATTGTTCGGGCCTCGATCAGTGTAGTGTGAAGTCCTTGGCGGTGATCTGATGCGACTGTACGACGTCGGTGTATACATACATGGCGGTGAGCAGTAAATAAATGTAGAAAGATAAAGAGACAATGGCACCTAGATCTATATGTTCGGCATAAAGCTTACGCCCACGACATTTTGGGAAGGGGAGAATCTTTTATAATATACTTATTTATAATCTCTCATAATCTCTCTTCCTCTCTGTACGGAGATCTCCTCACTCATCTCCTTCTCGAGAGGTTGAAGTCGAAGAAGTACCCCCCCTCCTTGGAAGTGGTCTAGTCCCTTTTTCCCTCTCATCTTTTCCTCTCCTTTTGTTCATTCTCTCTCTCTTCTTTTTTCCCTCATTTGTCTTCTGGTAAGGCCTTTGATGAGCTAGACTTGGTTATTTGGGCCTAGAATATTTTATTCCCTCCACCTTTAGTCAATAAAATTTATATTTTTTTCATTGCGGAAAATAAGAGCAGTTACCAGAAGCAGCGGGTGTGTGGAGAGAGGAGATTTAGAAATGGCAGAGTTACTAACGACGCTGATGTGGAAGATGAACATGGAGAGAAGGCAAGTGACTGGCAGAGAGTGAGAAATGAAGATCACCATAAGAGGGGGCGATGATGATGTTAGGGTTCGAAGTTGAGACATTGACAAAGATACTGCTCGCCTCCACATACTACTGCCTTTTTTAAATTCCCTTTCGCCAACGAGTAAAAGTGCAAAAAAATAAAAAACAGGATAATGCTACTATGTATTTTTGTAAAATAATATTATTTTCATAAGGTGTTTTATAAAAAATACCCATCATTTAATACATTATTGTGAAATATATTGTGAAAAATATTGTGTGTAAATCATTTTCCATTTAAAAAACTCACTTTTGCCCTTGACATGGTGCCACATAGCTTGTTAAATTTTTTTTTGTAAGCCTTCATTTTTTTTGTAGTTTTGGGTGAAGTATCTAGGATTTTAGTCTTTATTTATTTTTATTTTTTTTGTATTTTTGGGTGTCATTTTGTTTTAAATATATATTTTTAAAATTTTGAAAAAAAAAACTAGGCAGGCCTGGTTATAAAATCAAAATATCTCATCGCATCTTATCTAATATAATCATTACAATTTTTTTAAACTTTTATACAAAATAAAATAAATAATTTAACTTTTTCAAATCTCAAAATAAAAATTATATTAAAAAATTATATTCTAATAATATTTTATTTAATTTTCAACTTTTATCTCATCTCATTTCATCTGTATAAACAAACGAGACCTAAATGGTTCTCACATGAGAGATTAGTAGGTGAACCCATAATCGTGTGAGATAATTTTAGAATAGAACTATTTTTTTGTGGGTCTGATCTTTGACACTGCAAAATGTCCTAAATTTTGTCTCAAATCATCTAAATTCTAAGATCTTGTATCAATATGTCAATTTTTAGAACTACATTTCCTCACAACTTCCTTTTTTCTTTTCCCGGAGAAAAAATTTCAACGAGTCAATGACCTACATTCATCTTATGGAAAATGCATTCTGAATTTTCTTTTTGTCAGCCTATAACAACGTTTCTTTCCTCTGATAAATCCTCCATTTCAGAATTGTTTCCACATTTCAAGCTGAATAATCCCTAGTTTCAACAATGTCAGCGTCAAGGTTAGATTAATTTATTTTTTGGTGAAAAACAAGGTTATATGAATCATACATGATAGAAATTGTATGCTTAACAGCTTAGGAGTAGCACACTTAGATTAGGGGCACTTCGGATAATTGAAGGTACGACATTTCTCTCTTCGCGTATTAAACAAGAACTTATAACCCATGCCATGAATGCAACAGCACGACGTTTCAAGGTCTTGAGGACCTCCATAACCTTGAAATGGCTTCAATGATAAGTTTTTCCCTCCCGAGCATCGAACGATCCGAGTTATACATATTATTCTCCATTTACCAAACATCCAGCAATGATAAAATTCTAAATAGCAGCATCACAGCTGAATATTTTACTAGCAACTATATAATCTAGCAACACCGGAAAACAGAAGTTCAGGGTCCAGCTAAAAAACGCAAGCCTCCAATCCATAAAAAGACAACATGAGTTCGTCAAGAACAATCAATGCCTTCACTGCTCTATGATTTCATCTTTCGGCCGAGTCAGGAGAACCATCTCCATAAGAGACCAGGCCCTTCTTCCCATCCAGACTGCCGGACGACGACCTTGACTTGTCCTTGCTAGCCTGCCTAGGAGATTGAGAGTCCAGGGAGGACTTTGATTCGGATGGGCTCCTGCTCCTAGAAAGTGATCTCTCAGCCCGTGGAGAGACACGAGATCTATAGGGCTCAACTGGCGAACGGCTGCGAATGGGGCTACGGCTGCGACTGTAACGCCGATTACGGTAGGGTGGGCTCCGTGATGCAGATCGTGTTCGACTCCTCCTGCTTCTGTATCTGCAAACAGGCCAGGTAAACCATTCTATTAAAAAAACACAGAGAGAACGACCAGAATAAACATGGTAGTGGGCCAGTGGCCGATTGCTAGGAAAGGGAGAGAGTTGGCCACGTTTGACTTCACTCAGCATTCTCTCCAAGGAATCCAGCTCATTCACCAACAAAACAATCTCTACATAAAAACTGCATTGCTACTCCCTCCCCTTGTGCTTTCTAAAAAGGAAAATACTTTAGCCAAAAATAGATTGCACAAAAGTAAACCCATAAACTAACAGATTCCATGAAATCTCATCAATTAGTAGATTTACTTTGTGTAATCTTTTTGTGTCTAGCAGTTCTCTTTTAAAAGAACCCCCCCCCCCCAAAAAAAAAAAAAAAAAGAAGTAAATAACGGCTCATAAATGAAGAAAAAACAGACTCTGTACAAGTAATAAAACTCATTAAAAAAGTAGTCAGTATTTTTGTAAGACAACTAGAAACTATATAAATGCCTTGGACCACAGACCTTGGAGGACTTCTCACTCTTGGTGGGCTTCGATACCGTCTAGGGGAATACCTTCTGTAACTTGAATATCTAGAAAAGCAGGGATGCACAATCAATCTTTGGCACTTATCCAGAAAACATTATATAATCATACTTTTGTCGGTCAAAGAATTCACAACTAGTTGCCACTAACCTGTCGCGGTCACCTCTACCACCATAACGATAAGACCTCACAGGAGATGCAGATGGGGTTCTGTACCGTCGTGCGTAAGAGTACCGCTGACTAAAGCCACGCCCCCTTCTGATACGCTTGGGAGATCCATCTGGGGAAACACTTCTTGATAAACTCCTTCCTCGGTCAGGAGGTGACCTAGCTCTCCGTACAGGACTAGGGCTCCTGGAATAACTGCGACGATTATTCCGGATTGGTGCCCTAATAGGACTTCGGCTAATCCTCCTTGAAGGGGCCCTACCTGAGCTTCTGCTCGTGCTTCTTGGAGATTTAACTGGGCTTCCACTCATGCTTCTTCTAGAAACTCTAATAGGGCTTCTGCTAATTGCTTTTCTTGATGAGGTTCTCAGTGGACTCCTGCTTTGGCTTCTCCGCAATGGGGACCTCGCAGGGCTCTCACTCACACTTCTCTGAGACCGAGCTACCACTGGGCTCCTACTGATACTTCTCTCTTTCCTTCCACTTGCTGGACTTCTGCTGACACTTCTAGCAGGACTTCTCACAGGACTTCTGCTGATGCTCCTTGCTCGTCCAAGAGAGGGGCTTCTACTAAGACTACGACTCGGACTTCTGCTTATCTTCCGTTTTGGACTAACGCTTGGGCTTCTGCTCAGACTCCTGGGACTAATACTCATACTCTTACTCATGGTCCTTTTAGGACTAATGCTTCGGCTCCTGCTCATCAACTTTGAATAAAATACCACATCTACAACAATCGATAAGCACAAAGAATAACTGAGGTGTGACAAGAATGGAAAGTAGACCTAGATTTTCCTGGGTGATCATCTACTACATCAGGTTGTCTATCTCTGCTCCTGTCAGAGTTAGCATCTGCTTCAATGCCATTGCTTCTCTTCTCTCCATTCTCTTTGGGGGATTTTCCCTCCCTCTTTTTACGATGGACAGAAGCAATTTCTTTCACGACAACCAAAGGAGGCTGGTCTGTAGCTGCATCTTATTACAAAAAAGCAGCACCGCATGAACAAAGGTGAGAAAAAATGATAACTTGAAAAAGAGAGGGAGACAGATCTCTCATAGACTAGGCATCTTATACACCTCACGTACTTTAAAAGTAATATTTGAAATTTTGAATATCCTTGAGTTCAAAAGTCTGTATTTGATATCTATTCCCAAACACCAGCGGATCATACTGATGTTTATACCAATGGGAGAATGTGTATTTAAATTATCTTTTATCAATAACTGCCCACAAAATTATCCCTTCTAGTTTCCTGTTGGGTTATATCTCATAATAGCCATCCAAGTAGAGACAAATTAATTGAATGGATCTGGTAGAATGCAAAAATATGAGAAGATAAAGACACAATGGCATAAAGCATTACCAGTCTTCTGAGAACGGTCATTCCGCTTCTGATCTTTTCCAGGAACATCAATTCCATCACTATCAGAGCTACTTTCGCTTTCACTCCCACTCTCAGTATCCGTAGTGCTATCTGATGCTCTACAGAATAGAAAGGCAGAATTCAGCATGTTGTTCATCGGAAGATGATATACACACAAAAAAATGCATTGTCTAGTAAAAAAGCACCTATTCATTTTGTGAAAGGAAAAAAATTGATTATCCACATAACATGGTGACCAAGAGATTGCCCATATGCATAACCAACTCCACATTGTGTATCCCTCACCCCTCACGCCACAAGTAAGATCAAGATATTTCCCATAACTACAGTATGCATAAACACAAATAAAGTCATATGAACAACCCCCAACCACAAACCTATGCCCCCTTCTCTCCTCCCAACAAAAACTGAAAAAAGAACAAAAAGTACAACACTACAGGTCACTAAAAAGAACAGCTCCAAAAGAAAATTGACTTGTCAACCAGAGCACACCAAACATGAATTATGTCACATTACTGAAGAAAACTATGAATGAAAACTAGGCGCACAAATAGTACAAGAGAGATAGTAGACAGAACCAATGTATATACCACCAACGCGCATAGGCATGTTGCCTGTCATCAAGAATTTCACAACGCGTAGCATATACAAGAAGCAACAAAGCATGCTGCGCCACGGGGAAAAAAGAGAGATAAAAGATAAGATGTATCTTTTTTATACAAGTAAAACCAAAAAGCTTTTTTATTGGTATGTACACACAAATTCAGCGAGTTTTCAAACTGTCACCCTGACCCTGGCGTGGTTCTCATGTGGGAGGAAATGACAGCTGAGCCAGAGTGCACTAGCTAGAAAACAAAACAGCACTTTGAAAAACAACGAGAAGAAGCACACATGTAACAACTAGAATAAAATGGAGAACAAACAATACAAAGATGTTTTAAAAGTTTTGAATATTATGCACAACACCTTCTTGCTCTGCGCTTGGATCTCTTATCGCGCTTCCTTCGCCTTTTGTCACGACGTTTGTCACTTCTTTTCCCCCGTCTATGTTTGTCTCTTTTAGATGATCGCTTTCTCTTCTTACGCCTGTCATCACTTGAAGAACTAGTGTAAGAGGAAGACGACAAATACAAGTCAGAATCACTATCCGATTCAGATGATTCCAACTCAGTATCTGAGGAACTCTGTGTGTCGGATGAATAGTATCTTCTTCTTCTTTTCCTTCTATCCCTAGAGGATTTCTTGTGCTTTCCCCTTCGCCGTGCTTCATGATTATTTGCATCAGAAGACGCATCTTTTCCTATTTTAAATTTATTGGCTTTTTTCCTGCCTGCACAGAGTAAACAAAACATATACAAAAGAGAATAACTCACAAACTAGAGCAGATAAGCACTGAAAGTAGAAAAAATATTCCATACAACACACTTCAAAACTTAGGGCTATCCCATAATCTCGGAAGAGTTTATCTTTACACAGGTCTATCCATTAAACCCTACCTAACAGACTCCAATAACCCATTGCCACGTAGAGCCCACAAATTCAAAGAAATACACTGCGATACAGAGGAACGAAAGAAAAACTCTACCCTTCTCCCTCTCTCTCCCTCCTCAGAATAAAAGAAAAGTTATCTTCCTCTCTTCCTCGAGCCCCATTGAGCGATTTCAGAATCCTCTCAACCAATGTTACATCTGATGCACAGCAAAGACCCAACACCTCAAAATAGCTTTTCTTCAAGTTTTCAGCCATATTTCTATCTGTTACTTCCAGAGAAAGAAGAAGACTAGGAGGAGGAGGAGAATATACTAGTCTGGTACTGAACTAGCTAACTGAACCAAAAACAAAAAAGGAAAAATAAAAACAGAGACAGAGAGAGGTTGAAAAATGAGTATTCAACGAAAGAGTTACTCATTTGAAAAATCCAAGATTAGTAATAAAACTAAATAATTTGTTCCATGTTTTGCTGGAGACAACTGAGATATGGGTTTTACGGAAATTAAAACCCGCAAAAAGTATTTATACTGGTAGGTGGGACTCGAGGAAGAAACATTACAGCTTTAAGGGGAAAAATTACAGATTAGTATTGATACTGCTTTCAGTTTTTGTCATTTTGGAACCACCGGTCCTCCCACATTAACTTCTTGACGTGTCGTAAAAGAGCAGAGCCAAATCGGGAGAATCGCCATGAACAGCTTCGCCAACAAGGTAGCAGTGGTGGGAAGTGGAAGTGAGCATTTCAAACCAACTCTCTCGTTTAAATTAATATGAAGGGATGATCTGCAGATTAGGAATAATGGATTGGCAGGCTTACAGATTCGCGAAGCAGTGCTTGGTGGCTGTGAGTTGGGGGACGGTGAAAGATCAGATTATTAGCTTCCGAGCAAAAAGGGCGGAAAATAAGAGACAACAAATAACCACACGATTGTTGTTACAACAAATAGCTTCCATGTGGCGATTGGGGGTTGTTTTCTGTTGAAGGCAGGGCGGGGTTGTCGAAGTGGAAGGGGGGGTGTGAATCTGTCAGATGTTATTGTGTGAGCAGGTGTAAACTACATTTGTGTGAGATACTGATGTGGCAATTTTGTATTGGTGTCCATTAAACTCCATATATCGGATTGTCCTGCCTGAAGAGGGACTGATGACGGAAACCTTAATCACTAGCATACCCCCCCCCCTCCCTCCAAATCTGCCCCAAACAAACTAAAAATTTTCTAGCGTTCAAATGATAGTTTTGAACATATAACCCTTTTCGTTCAAGGAAAAGTTTAATCCTCTGCAAGGGACTCTCATTTTGTAACAGGAGTAATTACTTCATCTACAACTGTTATAGATAAAAATTAGATGGTGTAGCTATATGACTCTTACTCTCACTAAATTCACCACAGTTGATGATTTTAACAGTCACAGTTGGCCTCCCATCTTCATCACCCGCATTTTCAATTTTCCTCAGTACTTCATGTCCATAAACAAGTTTCCCGAAGACAACATGCTTCCTGTCAATATAATAACAGATCTAAATCTTATTTGAAAAAAAAAAAAAAAAAAAAGACAGATCTATATGGGCTATAGAACATGAAAAGGAGAGTAAACACGAGAAGCAACTTATAAGATTAATAGAAATACCTTTAAGACAACATAAATTACATAAACTAACCTGTCAAGATGATGATCAGCCTCAAAGGTTATAATAAAATGAGAACCTAAAGTATCTCGATCAGCAATTGCCATTGATAAAAGACCGGGTCCATCATGCTTTAGGGTGGGCAACTCATCTGAAACAACAAACCAAACCAATTGTCACTTAGCACAATCACTAGACCAAAAAATATGATGGCTTGAATTGTAAGTCCACAAATACAGAGAACCAACATATACAAATAAAGAGAACCAACATATACAAATAAAGAGAACCAACATATACAACGCATCCAGATGGTTCATCAATTTGCACATGCCAAGATTGGTTATATGCAGAACTCATCCGCAGCACCTTCTCTGCCCAATATACGACATATTGAGGGAAAAACATATTGCGTCATGTGCACAAGAGAACTTATCCATCGCATATTAACACAAATAAATCCATGCAATAGAGAATTACAAAGAATAGAAAAGAGCAATGGAGATGCGTTCATTGGATATCCTAAGAGACCATATGAAACAAAATTACTCCCAACCCAACATGTAGGCCCAAAAATAAATTAAAAAAAAAACAATTTAAGCCCAGAATCTAATAAATTAGTATGCAACTATGCAAATTAAAAAGAACTTGCCATGTAGCAGGACAACCAAGTATTTTACAGTTAAACCTGACTATAAAGAGTGAATGCATTACTTATCAACATTACAAATATTGAACTATTTTTTTTTTATAGGTATAAATACTGAACTAATTAAATAAAGTTATAATTTGATCCTAATTGTGGGCCATTATGAGGAAAAATCCAACAGAAAATTAAGTTTATAAACATTTACCAGGTTCAGGTAGCCATAAATGTATATTATATATATTCAAAATAATTTCTAAATTGTTCTTTCAAAGTTTCCACTTTCCAAACAATCCTATCCATAATTTTGGGCAATATATAAGGTTTGAGATTTTTTTTAAGATAGGTATAGTGCTCTAACCTGGAAACTCTTCCCCGTATATACTTTCTCCACTGGTACCTAAGAAAAATAGAGAAATATAACTCAAGAGCCAGTAACAAAAAAATCTCATATTTGCACATTTCAACTACATATTACAAACAGCATTTGCATTAACTATTGGGTCACATCCTGTCATTCTTCACAAAGATAGAGGGCATTCCTAAAATATTGCTCACTTTGAGTTAATTTACAAATTGGTAAGAACATGGAAACTGAAATCATAAATCTCACCCACTTCAAGCAAATCAATATAAAAGATTGTCAAAAGGGCGACAAAACACCTTCCCCGAAATCCATTCAGAACATAGCCCTCTTCCTTTCTTTCCTTTTTATCTGAGGTGACCCCATGCCATTTGGGCCCAACGGGGGAGAGGGGAACCAAAACCAAAAGCATTTTCATTTGCAATAAAAAGTAATAAACTCATTATCATGTATTTGGACTTTTTTAAGATACCAAAATAATATAAAAAAGAGCAACAAGGCCCACTCCAAGTACACATGTAGTATACAAAAGGGAACACCTAGCTAAGGTGAGGGAGAACAATAATTTAGAAAGTTTACAGTGGATGAGAAGCACATGTTGGTTGGAGTCTACCCACCATCACCGCCATTCTACCCTACAGGAAGAATGTAACTTGAGCACGACTTATGGTTCTATGTCTTCATACCAGTAACCTAGAGTCAACTTTCAACCCTTTAGCTTCGAATACAACTATTCCTACTATAGGCCATAACAAATACAACCAGCAATCCAATAGAATTCAACAAATTGGTAGCAGAAAAATTACAAAATTGGTTGTCCAAAAGGGTCACATTAACAAGGCAGAAGCGAGTACAACCATAGCATAATTTACATTCATAGCTCCCTATATACATTGTTGGAAATTTGAAACATGAGCACTAATAGTTATCCAACAGAAAGCTATTGGTCCAAACAACTCCATTGACTTTGCAGATAAAGCATCATGTCTAACACCATTTGTGATAAGATCTACTGCTACTATCTAGTATATCAATACAAAGTCTGTCAGAATATTACTTAACAAAACCAGTTCAGCAAGGCATAATAAAAAAACACTTGAAGCCAGGAGCCGAGAAAAGAGTCAAGATGATAAAGAAACAACCAGGAGAAGCAAAACGAAATTAAAATTTACAGAAGCAGCAGCCACACAACGGATACCATGGATTATTATCCCTAAAAATGAATTATTTTAAATCTAATAATCTATTTTTAGGCTCAATACATCATTGCATTGAGTGCAATACAGCTCTTCTTGAGTCGCATGCCATTTTACCAACAGTTCACCATCCTCTTAACATATTTGGAGTACCCTTTAACATATATGAGGTTCCACATCATCAAGAAGAAAATATATGAAAGAAAATGGCTTCAAGATTTATGCATACCATCTCGTTTGACAAAATCGCCACCCTGCAAAATATAGACCAGATATTAATGCGGTGAAAAACAGAAAGACTCTGTGCAAAAGTGGGTTGGGCACGGGTAAGCTTAGTAAAATCTTGAGGATTGACAACTTGGTAAATTCAACCTTAAAACTATATCACAAGAAAAGCAGTCGTGACCATCAGCCCTGTATCCTACAGCATAAACAAGGGTAACTGACTAAAATACAGACCACTTCTAAGTCATGCTCAACCAGAAACTTTGCACAGAAGCCAAATCTAAAGAAGAAATATCAAAATGTAAAATATAAACAACATACCTGTGCAAAGGAACCCTTTAGAATGTGATGGAAAAAGGATCCCTTGTAGGTCAGTGGTCTTCCACTCTTAGGGCCAATCCCCTTTTCCCCTGAAAATGCAAAGAAATATCATACAAACTAGAAAATACAAAATGATAAAAATTTAATTCCTGAACGGGCAAGGGGAAAAAGAGAAAAGAGAAATATCATGCAAATATGGGAAGCTATATACCTACATGTGTGTACAAAAATTTTCATGTCAAGGAGAAAATAATACCAGAGTGGCAATTAGTGATTATGGTGCTACATTAACTATACAGGTAAGAAATAAGATAACGTACCAACTAGAGGGATGATGAAGTAATAAAATTCCACAAGTAAACATGAATGCATTATTACCTGTACAAAGTGCACGAAAATTTTCTGCAGTCTTAGGAGCAACGTCAGGGAAAAGCTGTAAGACCAAAGATCCCCAATAAGTATATTTACTATCCATTAATCACACTAAAACAGCAACAGAAGTGAGCAGAAAATACTGTAGAACGCTTAAATTTATATGAAACTGATATTAATAATACCGCAAAATATGAAACTGATTCTAATAATACCTCAAAAACCATTCTTTCAGCAGGATCCCCATCAACGGACACATCCATAAAAACCAATGGGCTCTTCTTCTTTGCCATTTTCTTCATTTTTTAGTATCAAAACTCAGGCCAGCATAACCATTTGTCTGATGGAATGCATGCACATCTATTGTCAGTCACTAACAACCATGTTACTAGAAACAATAAGCCAATAGGACCTCCAGAAGTGAGAATTTTATGAGACTGAACTTTCACAAACTAAGCTTTCCATGTATCTTAAGTTCAACTCAAGTCACACAGACACTCTCTGTTTGACAATACATGTCATGATCAAGGAAATGTCAAGAATACATGCCAAAATGAGGGGTCTAGGGCAGCAGCAGGGGAAATCCCACTTTCTAAGAGAGAATCTCTTAGAAAATAACAGATTTTCAATTCGTGTTCAAGTTACCATTGGAACATTTTTCAAACTTAATAGAGCTTAACTGACTACTGGGAGCTCTGCATCCCCAATTTACCAAACTCTTGTTGTTAAACAAACCACATATTTGTATGAGGACGGTAACCTCATGTATTACAGGACAGGAAGAGAAAAAATGAAAAGAAAGCTAGGTTCGTGTATCAGTTGAAAAAAACCCAATTAGCAACTCAAAACAGCACGTATCCGACAAGCAATAAGTATATAATTCTCAAAAATTGATCACATGAGAATTTCAACTACAAGTCAGATATTTGGTAACAAACACGCAATTTTCCGTAATCTCCTGCAGCATGAGAACCCCAAAAGCCAAAAAATTTAGTGCCCTAGCAATAATAAACAAATCAACAATTGCGTACTAAGCTAATCCCTTCGAAAAAATAAGCTAGTCCACATTCTTTTAATTTTAAGACTGGCATAGACCCAATCCTAACCGTCCCAACTATAGCCAGCTTTTTGTTAACACACTTATGAAAAGAAAACATAATGGGCCCAAGAAGGCAAGAACCCTTCCATTGGAGTCACATAAGCCAACACAACTTGAAATGTATCTAGAATACGTGGTTAATCAGATTGCGAAGCGAAAACACATTTAACCTAAGAAGCCTTCGACTGGATACACAATAATCCGAATCAACTTGAGATGCAATCACTATACGGGGGGGGGTTAAGCTAAAGACCTTAAACCCTGGCGGAAATTTTCACAAAACCTAGGGTAAACACGTTAAATGGAAGTGAATGAGAACTAAGACATCAAACCGAACCGAAATTACATTCCAATACTATTCGCTCTGTGATTAAAGGATATACATGTGCAAAATTTGAATAACGTAATACTTCAAGAAACAAAAGAAAAACAAGGGGTTTGGGTAGAAGATTAAAGGCCACCGATCAAACTCATGAGCTCGAAAAAGTAAAAAATAAAATTAATATAATTTTAGACGCCAAAGATGAAGAGCTCAGGGAAACCCTAAAGAGCACCTGAGAGATGCAGAACCACAGAAACGTGACGACAAGATTAGCGAGAGAACGCTCGCTGATAGTAAAACCTAGGCTTTTATATATGAGGAGCCTCGCTGCTTCAGCTGGATCCCTGAAGTTACTAGACTATCCCTGGTCTTTCCTGGAGTTTGGGCGGAGGGGCGCCAAATGACGATAACATCCCCGGACTGGACTTAAAAACAAAAACAAAAGATACAAACAAGTTTGCGTACTAATTTGCGTACTAATATTATTGTTTTCATATTCTAAATTCAAATTGGCATTATTTTCAATAAAATCTATTTTCTAACCAATTATATTGAATGAGTGCGCATATCAGTGCGCAGAATCGCTTACAATTAGATTTTTCAAAAACAAAATACAGGTGTATTTTAAATAAAGAGTATTTTTATAAAATAATGATATTCGTGCAATTTTATTTTATAAAATATCACATTTAGAGCATGTTTGGACACTTACGTATCTTATAATTATGTGAATATTAGTAAAATAATTTTAATTAATGTAATTTAGAATTTGAGAAATAAAAGGTGAAAAGTTGAATAAAAAAATACAACAATTATATGTGCAATCATTTTTGCTTACTTCTTCTACACTTCGTTGATGTAATTGGTTGCGTCACTTTTTTTTATTAATATAAAATAGTCTTGTTTGCTTTCACAACTCCTCAAAACTTCTCTCAACTCATCTAATCATTACAACTAGTGATGTAACCAGTCCGGTCCAGTTTTGGACAAAATTTATGATCGGTTTTGAATTTTCGAAAATCTATTACACACTGGTTACCATCCTAAGCCAGTACTTCCGGTTTTATGAGTTTAGTTCGGTTTTTCAATTTTAATAGTATTAGAGTATAAAATGTAATAAATATACCAATATACATTAGTATACTAATTAATTAAAGTGAAATATAATTAACATACTAATGTACATTAGTATTACTAATCTATTATGTATTTATCAAACGGAATATATTGATAATTTATTAGATCATAAAATGTTATTAATATATATATATTTTTTATGTTTAAAGTATATGATCAAATAAATTTTCATGTATAAGATTAAAATTTTATGTTATAAATTATAATAACATAATTTTATATATAATTATAATTTATATTATTATATATATTATATATAAATTATATATAATATAAAAAATATTATATATAATATTAAAAAAATTAATTTAAAATATATAATATAATGTACCGGTCCGGTCCGGTCCTAAAAAGCATAAAACCGGAACCGGACCGGTACAGGCCGATTTTGGAACTAAGGGAACCGATCCTGGATAAGACCAGTCCAAAACTGAATTGGTCGGGCCAGTTTTTTGGTTAATTTTTATATCCCTAATTACAATTTTTTCAAATTTTCACACAAAATAAAATAAACAATTCAACTTTTTAAAATATCAAAACAAAAATAATATTAAAAATATACATCCTAACAATATTTTATTTAATTCTTAATTTTAATTTCAACTCATCTCATCTATGAAAACAAACGAGGCTTGCTGAGTTTCACCACATTAGTGAAGTGTGTAACAAATATATAAAAGTGACTATATATAGCAGAATTGATAAAAATATTATAAATCACATAATTGTTTGAATATGATTTTTTGACATTATTTTTGTTTTGAAAGGTTATATTGGTTTTTTGTGTTTTATTTTAAAATTTGTAAAAATTATAATTATTAAGTAATAATTAGATGAAAAAATTAAAATTTTAAAATTGAAAAGTGTTTTTTGTTATAATGATGATTGGGAAAAAAAAAAAAGAAGTTATGAGAATTTTTCATCCGGTTCCGAGTACTACATTAGATAATTCTACATGTATCAAGTTAGAGGTGTGTACGAAATTCGGATACCCACCCAAAAGCAAAACCCACGCAGATACCTGTCTGGATGAACTTGATTTTCCAGATTTCGGATCAGACATAGAAAAAAAGAGAAATTTTATTTGTAGTTTCTAAATAGAGATTGTATGTACAAGCCCTTCATTAAATTAAAAAAAATACTATTTTGATAAAGATATTATTGTAATTTAAAAAAAATTTAAAGACAAAATTAATTAGGTTTACAATGCAATCTCCAAATGAGGATTGTACGTAGCATTGCTCTAAAAAAAAATATAGCCCATATGAATAGCTATAATTGTAATTCCCTTAAACAAGTCGAAATGAAAGAAACAAAATTAAAATAAATGAAAGATAGAGAACTTAGAAAGGAAAGAAGAAATCAAATTGGTTTGCTCTATTGGACCCGGATGGATCTAACTCCAATATGTGTACGTTGGATCTAGGGGCGGAACTACCTTAAGGCTTGGGGGCTTTGGTCTTCAAAATTTTTAAAATTTGATGAAAATTAGGTTTTAAAAAATGTTTTTATAAAGTAAATTATATAAAAACTAGTATTTAGTCCCAAAAAATTATTTTTTCTTAACTTAGCTCCCCAAACTAGATTTTTTAGTTTCGCCCTGGTTGGATCCAAAACTCTAACACACCTCAAAAACTAAACTTGATAAGATAATATTCATTTGATCTCTTCGAGAAATCTCAATTTTATTAAAAAAGAAAATAGAAAAAATGACAAAGAAAATTCAATAACTTTTCAGAATGTCTTACACTATTCAGCTTAGTATATATATTCCATGAAAATCCTACAAATCCCACGTAAAGCTAAGCAGAGGCCATGGGCTTTTACGTCCTAACAGCAAATAAATATAAATGGAGATAAAGTAACTGGGCTTATTAACTCAAATCTAGTCCATTACAATAAAACCAAGTAAAGAATACATTAGCCATCCGAGCCTATAGAAGTCACCGAGCCCAGTCCATTCTCAAAAATTAAAAATTAAAAAAAATATTATTTTTGTTTTAAAATTTTTAAAAATTAAATTATTTATAATATTTTATATAAAAATATGATAAAATTATAATGATTATATAAGATAAAATAAGATGAGATGTGAAACTTATCATCATAGATAAGATGAGATAAGTAAAGATTAATGTTAAAATATTATTTTTATTTTAAAATTTTAAAAAATTAAATTTTTTATTTTATTTTATATAAAAATTTTAAAAAATTATAATAATAAGTTGTGACAGAAATTGTGAAAACAGCAGGCATCTCCTCCTCTGTCCCGAAATCCTGGTAAACTGAACCATGACAAAAACCTCGTGATTGGAACCGCCGTTATTTCACCGCTCAACCCAATCGAATAGGCTACTGCCTACTGCTTTATCGCCCCGTCTTGCATGAGAAAAACAACCCCCTTTGACGCAGACAACAACCCGATCCCATGGCGGAGGGTTCTCTCAAGCAAGTAGACAAGCCCTGGAGAGTTCTCGAATTCTACAGCGGTATTGGGGGCCTGGTAATATAGATTCTCAACCTAAAATTTTATTCACTCGCTGTATGTGTGTGTTTTGAAATTAATCTGTTTATGGTTTGGTTAGAGGTACTCGCTAATGAAGTCAGGTGTAAATGCAAAAGTAGTAGACGCATTCGATATAAATGACAAAGCTAACGATGTTTACGAGCTCAATTTTGGCCACCGTCCCCATCAGGTTTGCTCTTTCAGAAAAATAGTTTATGCTGATTTTTTTGCTTTCATAAGTAGGATGATGGGATCAAGTTTTAATACCGGTACACCCAGCTTACTGTGTAACATTTTCAAAGTAAAAACTCTTTCCATTTTAACTCTCATCTCACCAGTTTACAAGGACAACTGCAACTTTTTGCTACTGAATTATTTGCTTGAATGTTCACCTTGATTATACTCATGGAGGTTAATGTAGTTTTTCACTTAATGCAAACTTTAGGTTGGCCACATATTGTCCCCGGTTAACTTTGATATTTCTTCAGTACTCAATTTTGAATATTTGGCATTGGGTTTTGGAAATGGATTTTGCTATTTGAAAAATGAAACATTTTGGGTGTTCATCTTTGAGCTGCTCCAGAAAGGCTAGTTTGTTACTACTCATATTGTCCCTGGTTAAAATATTAGTTTGTATTTGTTCTTTAAGCTGCTCAAAACGAGGATTTCTTCTTGGTCCAAAGTCTGGACGTTGCCTTTAAGCTACTCCTTTTTTCAAATTGATGGGGTTTGGACTTTCACTTGCCGAGACAAAGTTTTCTGAAGTAACAGAGTCTGTCTTGTAAATATGTTGATCGGCACAGGGTAATATTCAGAGCTTGACTGCTGCTGATCTCGACAGCTATGGGGCACACGCATGGCTTCTTTCTCCTCCCTGTCAACCTTACACTCGGCAAGGTAAATCATCGCTATATTTTATCGATAATTTTGTTAATTGCTCAATAGTTTCAGCAAGCATCTTATGATTAGGTCTCCAAAAGGATTCTGGTGATGCTAGGGCATTCTCTTTTCTCAAGATTCTTGAACTTATTCCTCACACTTCAAAGCCTCCGAATATGTTACTAGTGGAAAATGTTGTTGGATTTGAGGTCTGTTCTTTGTATTTCTGCTCATCACCTGAAGTTAAATTTTTTCACTTGGTGATAGACATATGTCCTTTTCTGTTGAAGATTTTATTTTTTCTTATGCTGACCTTTTTTGCCTTCTTCGCAGACATCTGATACACATACAAAAATGATTGATATATTGGCAAAAACAAACTTTGTTGTACAGGAGTTTATATTGAGCCCTTTACAATTTGGTGTCCCATATTCCAGGCCACGTTATTTTTGCCTGGTATCCTATCTTTCTTTCTCTCTTTATTTGAATTGCTATTAGTAGATTTTTTTGCTCGTTATTCTTTTCACCTTGCTTCCTTTGTGTCTCATGTGGTGTATTTGGTGGGAAAGGAACGAGCGATGCTTTAATAATAAGGAGTGCACTATGGAGAAAATCTGGAAATTCTTTATATTTTCTTTATTGCAATGGTTTTCTGTTTTAGGGCTTGATGGAGCTTTAGCTCATGATTTTCTGTCTTCTTTTTCCCCTTCTTAGAATGTAATTAGGTGTTTTATTTTGTATACTTCTTGTGTACATGGGTTCGCCTATTACATTTGTTGAATAAAATTTCTTTTTACTTGTAAAAAAAAATTATTTTCACCTTGCTTCTAAAAAATACTCTCCTAGACTGTGGAGCAGATGAATTTAGTGGGGTTTTAACGCCCAGTGAATTGAGCTGAGGTTTATCTATTTTTAAAACCGTTGAACTTCATAAGGGGCCTTTTTCTGGTGCTGTGGTAAGGTTTCGGGCTACTAAGTGTGTGTGTGTGGATACATGAGAGTGGCCACTTTGTGCGAAAATTGTTGAAGGGTGGGATTGACTCCAATCCCTCCCCTCCGAGGACCTATATAGGCAGGAACAGTGTTTAATAATAACCTTTATTTAGTTTTGAACGAAATTGAGAAGATAGATAATGAAATGATGAATTTGGTTTAGTTGGCTGGAGAGAATCAATACTTTGCCCCTAGGTATGATAGAATCTTAAACATGGTATGCCTACTGGAACATGTATAGGCTTTGGTAATTTGATTTTAGTTGGGGAAGTGAATTGCTAGATGCTTGCATTTCTAAGATTTTTTTTTTTTTTATAAGTAAAAATATTATATATATATATATATATATATATATATATCAAAAGAAGTAACCAAGTACACTGATGTATACAAGAGTGGATATAAAATTCAAGTAATTGATTTCTGTTAAATTTTGTTTTTATTTTCAGAAAATAGTTAGTGTACCAACTTTGTCAATATGATTGATATATTCTTTGGCCAGTCAAAAAATAAAAAATTCTTATTTAAAAGCCAAGGTAGAGGCACCTTTCCTCTTATTTTGTCAAGGTATTGAAGATGGGTCGTGATATGATTGTTATCTTTATCAATATTCAATGTGACCATTGAAGCTCCTGTTCCCCACTTCATGGTTGACTAACCATGTTTATGGATAAGTATGTTGAAAAAAATATTGTAAAAGATTTTAGTTATCCGGGATTTTGGATCCGTGTGTTTTTTCATCTTCTCAAGATTCCTAATATAGTTGCATAATCAATCTTCTTTACTTTATAGGCAAAAAGGAGGCCTTCATCTTTCCAAAATCAACTTCTCAATAACAGGCTGCTTTTGTCTCCAAGCCCACTGTTTGGGCATCATGATAACACAGTGGCCAATGAACATGATCAATCAGAGGAGAGCTGGGACAAAGTGCTGCAGTCCTGTGAGCCAGTGGAGAAATTTCTTGAATTCGAGAATGATGGTGATCAAACAGGTACCGAATCTGGTTTCTTGGACAGCACCATTGTTCCTACAGATGCTGATGGATCCCTAGAGAAAAATGATAATGTGAATGGACGTGATAGTAGCTCTTTAGGCCAGTACCTTGTTCCACTGAGCTTGATAGAGCGGTGGGGAAGTGTTATGGGTATCCTTAATTTCTTTTCGTAGTCATTATTGACACCTTCTGTTTCCTATGTCATTATTCATAAACCAAATTTTGTTCTCTCTCCCTCTTTGTCTAACTATATCCTTAAAAGACTTTAGATATTGTCTATCCTGATTCAAAGCGTTGCTGTTGTTTTACTAAAAGTTACTATCGATATGTGAAAGGGACTGGCTCTCTTTTGGCTACTGTCCAGGTAGGGTTTTATTGAACGTTATGGGTAGGTACATAAGTACATAACCACACACTTGGAGTTGGGACTACAAATAGAGCTAATAGGAGGTTGCCTAAGAAAAATGCTTTCAATAGTATTCTGAACACTTGCCAGGTCAAAACTTACTTTCAATAAAATGACTGTTTGGATCAAATTAGCTACTTTATGTCATATTTTGGTATATATTACAGGGCTCTGAATGAGTATGTTACACTTTATTATATCTAGTTTGGGCAGGAAAATTCACACCTCTTGATTTTATTCTCTTGTTTTACTGTGGCCTTTTTAATAGTATTTTGTTCTGGTTTTTCTGTAGTCTTGACTTATATAAATTGGTGAACATGCAGCCAAAGAAGAAAGGTAAATCATCTCCGCTGAAAGAGCAATGCCTTAGATTTTTTACTCCTAGGGAGGTATGTGCATTATGCTTTGTGTGTGTGTGCGTGCTTGTTTCACTTTTCTTTCGCTTGTTTACTTTTCCAATTTCATTTTTGCTAATTGTGAGATATCCCCCCCCCCCCCCCCCCCCCCAAAAAAAAACCCACACACAACAATTAGGTTGCCAATCTACATTCATTTCCGGAAGACTTTCACTTTCCACAGCACATAAGCCTTAGACAACGGTACGTTATTCACGAATTTAATTCCGATGTGCCTTCTTTTAATCTTCTGATTCTTCTATTTATGAAAAATCAGCTACTACCTCTGAACATATCATTGTAGAGGAAGACTCTATTGGGCTAATATGTGAAATAATTCAGTTTCTTTTGCTGCAGGTATGCATTGCTGGGTAACAGTTTAAGCATAGCAGTGGTTTCTCCCTTAATCAGATATCTATTTGCCGAGCCATCTGTTTAAAAGATGCAGATTTTTCCATTTGGTGAGGCGATACCCATGCCTAACTTTCTAGATTGCAATGAGATCGACCTGATAATTAAGTATTGCCACTACTTTTGAAATAGTTACAAGCTAGGTATCAATCTAATATCCACCCCATATTTCCTATCACATTGTCTGGGGGAGGTTCAAAAGCCTGTTAGTGATTCAAGATGTTGCCAGTCTTGTAAGACAAAACAAATGTAGAGGATAAGTTGCACATACACACGTTCAAAATGCTGTAGAAGACAGGTGATTCGGTCAAGTCGCATATTAGAGAATAGATCCTGAAGACAAGCAAGATGCGGTACCAAATGTCTTTTTTGTATTGTTCGGTGACATGCATGTCTGTATGGCAAACTACTATGACTTGTTTGAATAGTAAGATGAGATAAGATAGTTTTAGACGAGTTAAATAAAATATTATTAAAATATTATTTTTTAATATTATTACTTTGTGATTTGAAAAAGTTTAATTATTTATTATATTTTGTATGAAAATTTATAAAAGTTGTAATAATGATATGAGATAAGGTGAGATGGTTTCTGAATCCAAACGAGCCCTGAAGTCTCTCCCCCATCCCCTTTCTTCGAAAAAGATTATCATGAGACCCGAGAGTGTCCGAGGGAAGCAGTGACTGTTTTATTAATTTTCAATTGATAAACTAAGAACGAGTAATTATGTGTTGCTTCAATTACAGGTTCGATTCATCAGACAAGATTGATTAAACTCCGAGTTGAAAGAGGATTTTTTTTTTCTTTTTACAGTGAGGGTTGGAATATGGATACTCATCTCTGAAGATGAGGTAAAAAACATTTGGCTTTATTGTCATCGTTCTGATGTAAAATTTTTCAAAAAAAAAAAATCTTTACCTTTTATAATTTTGTTTGTTTTCCAAACCTTATGAGCTGCAAGAGCGAGCCAAGGTCGATTTTGAAGTACTTCAAATGGGCCGAGATGAATCAAGGCTTTGTTAGAAGTGTGGATTCCTTCTGTGTTTTACTTCACATTTTGGTGGGCTTTCCGATGACTTATAAAGCTACTTAAAATTTGCTTAATCAGTGCATCTCGAGTTCCATCCCGGGTGTTTTAACTATTAAAAAATAAGGCTGCTACAGGCACAAAGGGATCCAAAGGGATCCCACACACTAATGTGACACACTCACAGTGTGCCACGTTTCCCTACTTTTTTTTTCCCTTCCCGTGCGTCTCCCCTCCCCTCCTCCCCCTTTCCCTCTATCTTAGCCCATCTCCACCCCTTCCCATTGCCGCCATGGTGGTCGGGGACCACTTCAGGGCCGGCAGAAGCCGTCAGCGGTCCAAGCGGCACTGTCCCATTCACGGCAGCGCCTCTCCCGTGCGAGTCCCCTCCCCTCCTCCTACTTTCTCTCTCTGTCTCTGCCAGTCACCACCATGATGGTCGGGGACCACCTTAGGGAATGCAGAATTTGCTGGCGATCCAAGCTGCACTGTCCGGCAGGGGATGGAAGCTCTCGTGCACGGCAGCTCATGGTAATGGTGGAGACGGGCGGAGACAAAGAGGGAAAGGGGGAGGGGAATCGCATGGGTGGAGAAAAAAAAGTAAGGAAAAAAAAAAAAAAAGAGAGGAGGAAACGTGTGTGTGGGATCCCTTTGTATTTGTAGTGTTTTCCATTGAAAAAATAACCATATCAAGTTCTCTTATAGTAACTTATAAGTGTCATTGATTGATACTAATTTAGTTAAACTTTTAATTTTTAGGATCATAGCATTCCACTATATTTTCGAATTTGACGTTTGCGATGACTCACTCTATCGACACTTATTCAGTGGTAACCCTTTCCATTTTGACGATTTCACTTACCTATCAGTATTCAATGACTTAACATTATATCCATACATAATATCAAAGCATTTTAATCCACCACTTAGCTCGTTCCCTCTGTAATTTGAACTAGTGTGATGTAGTCCCTACTCTGATATTAATTGTTAAATACTTAAACATTGATCTAAGAATCTTAAGATTGTTAGTTACTAATTTAGTTAAATTTTTAATCCTAATGATCATAACAAAATAATGGTTAAAATAACAATAAATAATTTGTTTTTTTTTTTTAAACTATATTGATTCAGTCCGAATAATGATTAAATCTACAAATATGAAAGAGTGTCAATTATAATTCATAATCTGTATGTATTTTCTAAATAACTTAAACCTTATCTCAACCATTTCCACTATTGTGCCTTTAACTCCGTACAAAAAGTGTTAAAAGAAAAAGAAAAAACCGAAGTAATCGCACCGATTTATGGTTAAATGATTTGAGAGGGGATGCTATTCTTCGAGTACAAGTTTGGTATGACCAAGATATTGGAAATGATATTCTACACAACAACATATGTGTGTGTGTTTTTTTTTTTTTTTTTTTTCCTTAGCACCCAACAACCTATCTTGGAAAGGTCCCTAACCTGAATATTTCATATTGCTTAATATATCCAATTTCCCAAAGGATAGAGACATATTTAAAGAGATAAATTTGGAAAAATAGAGAAAAAAACATAAAAATATATTTTTTGATATAAATTATGTAAATATCGTACACTCTTTTTTAAAAAATAATGAGATTTATTAAAAAAACTAAAGTTTTCATATGCATACTATATTTATTTATTTTTAAAAAATAATCGATATTTACGCACCATTCAACTTTAAATATCCTTATCCGTTGATATTTCAAAACTTAAAACCCACGAAAGAAAAAACACCTGGGTAATTAAAAATTTAAATATACGAATATACGATATTTTTATTTTCACAAACCCTAGCTTTTTTCCCCCTTTCAAACCACAGATCACAAGAAACACAAATCCATTTGAATGAGAAGCACAACTCGATCAAGAAAAGAAAGCAGAATTCCTCAGTGTCCGAATTCCGCACGATCATCGAGGAAGGTCAGTGAATTTTCTCCTCAATTCGAGTTCTAGGGTTTTGATTATTTCTCTGAATTCTTGTTTATTTTGATCCTATCTGCATTTATTTCGGTACAAGCTCAAATAATTTGGTTCTTTTTTCTCTCGCTCTTTTGAGTTTGATTTTCTCTGCATGCTTAAAGAATGAAAGTTTTATCTTTTGCTTCTATTTTTTTTTTAATTCAGTGGTTGCACAGGACATGTTTGTTTTTTGCTTGATGAGTTTGTTTTGTTTTGATTTGGATTATCGATTTATTTAAATATATGCTATCTTAGCCTTTGATTTAGTAGTTCTGTTGTATATATTTGGGTTGTAAGATTTTCTATTGAAACTAATTGTTGTGTAATTAATTTGTGCATGATCTATAGCACCCGTATTCTAGATTTTGTTTTTTGCTTGATGAGTTTGTTTTGTTTTGATTTGGATTATCGATTTATTTAAATATATGCTATCTTAACCTTTGATTTAGTAGTTCTGTTGTATATATTTGGGTTGTAAGATTTTCTATTGAAACTAATTGTTGTGCAATTAATTTGTACATGATCTAGCACCCGTATTCTAGATTTTGTTCTTTGCTTGATGAGTTTGTTTTGTTTTGATTTGGATTGTCGATTTATTTACATATATGCTATCTTAGCCTTTGATTTAGTAGTTCTGTTGTATATATTTGGGTTGTAAGATTTTCTATTGAAACTAATTGTTGTGTAATTAATTTGTGCATGATCTATAGCACCCGTATTCTAGATTTTGTTTTTTCATTTCTGATTTTGTTTACATTTGACTGGTTTTATTGGATTGTTAGTTCTCTGTGAAAAAAGATTATGATTTCGAGTTAAAGCATATGATGAAAAGAAGTTAAATTATATATATACACATGCACACACACGATGGTTGTTCCGATAAACATCAGAATGATTGGTTTTTTCGCTGAAAAGAAGTTAAATTTTATGTTTAATTGTCAGGGTCATATAAACAGTTCGCACAGCATGATGTTACTGCTAACTGCTCTTGGAATTGCTTCTGCATTTCTTTATGGCTATTGCAATCAATGACCCATTGGATGAAAAGTGTACTATTTGATATGTTTCGAGTAAAAAGAGATTCCTCTGATTGTAACATATAATTTTCTTTGTTGGTACAGGTTTTGTGATTTTGAGTTTTGCGTTAGCATAACAATCATGAGATTCAAGAAGGGGGGTAAAGTTGAGGTACTGATAAAGAAAGAGGTGCCTCCAGGTGAGTGGCATTGTGCTAGGATTATCTCAGATAATGGGCACACTTACAGTGTTGTATTCGAAGGTTCTTGCAGCATGGGAAGTGAGGCACTTGTGGAGCGAGTGCCAAGGAAGGCCATTAGGCCTTTCCCTCCTGTGGGAAGTGTGGAGAGTTGGGCGGTTGGAGATGTGGTGGAAGTGTTTGATGTTGGTTCGTGGAAAATAGCCATGGTTTCAAAGGTCTTAGGCAGGGATTATTATTTGGTTAGGCTATTGGGATCTCATGAGGAGTTCAAAGTTCACAAATCCAACATCCGAGTGCGTCAGTCTTGGCAAGATAATGAATGGTTTGTGATTGGAAGGGTGAGTTTCTGTTTTTGTCTTGCCTTTGTTTGTTATTATACTGAGTTTCAGTTAGACTTTAGTGAGAACATTTGAAAGTTCTTGCTTTTCTTTTAGTGTGTCCCCGATAATTTTTCTCACTTGGTAGTTGAATTTCTGTGTAACAGTCTGTGAATAGTTTGCACTTTTGATCAAGAAACACTAGGCATCCTTACCTCTGCATTGATTGATTTTATTTTGGCTTCTGTTCACAGGGTCAAGGGAGTTGCGAGGTGGTGAAAAGTGACAAGCCATCTAGCTTGAACTGTCATTATATGACTTCTGAGTTTCCGCAATTTAATACAAGGAGAAAGATGCAGACAGGAAATAATTGTGTGGCTGTTCAAGACAATACTTGTTTCCAGGAGTCTCATATTGTCTCATCTAGAACATTGAAGAGATTTTCCCCTTATTTCTCCTCTCATATTGAAGCAAATACCAGAAAAATGAGAGGAATCCAGAAAGAGGGTGAGCATAGAAGACTTATTTCAGAGTCAGTATCCCCATTGCTGGAAAAGGTAGATGCTGTTGCTTACCCACGAGTAAATCTGGGTGAAACATACATGCATGCTTCCTCTAATAATGAAACTGGATATTTTGAATTGGAGAGGGGAAATCAGAATGGTTCAATTTTTTGTTTTCATGAAAGAAGTTCGGAACCTATTGATTGTGGTAGTGTTTCATCTTCTGTTGGTAGTTGTAGTGTTGTTAGTGACAGTCCAAATAAGTTGTCTGGTCATATTTTATCAGGCCATACTCAAGATGCAGATTCCTTTGATAATTGTGGATATGAGGAAGGAAAATGTCTTCGTTCCATGAATGAGAATGTAGCAGCAAGAATCCATATATTAGAGTTGCATGCTTATCGCTGCACTCTAGAAGCAATATATGCTTCTGGGTCCTTAAGTTGGGAACAGGAAGCTCTATTGACAAATCTCCGCATTTCACTCAACATTTCTAATGATGAACATTTGATGGAGATAAGGAATTTAAAATCAGCCTGAACTGGCATTTATTGTAGTTAACTAATAATCAAGGTATTTTGTTTTACCTTAGAATGAGATATTCACTGTTGGCTTTAAGGCCCTCAGATCATTGTAAGGAGCTGGAGAAATGGCTACATTTTGTAGCGTCGGTCTTGGTGATCAATCAATAGTTTGGAAAATATGTACCAAATACTGTTACAGAAATGAATATTTCCAGGCTCATTGCGATGCTCTTAATTTTTTCTCTTGTTCATGTGTTATTGAATTTTGGGGGTGGATTTATGATTCTAATTATGTTCCAGCAAAGATCATGAATTTCTTTTCAATTACCAGAGACATTTGGCTTTCATATCTTTTGAAAGTTCTTGTTGACCTCTCAATTTGCAGCTTGTAGATTTGAGAGAGACAGAGAGCTCTGAAAAAAAAGGAAATTAAAAGCCTTGAATAGCTAATGTGCTATATCTGATGTTCTGGATATGTAAATGACAAGTTTCATTCTGACCCATATGTCTTTGCGTAGAATATTAGCGTGTTTTGCTTGTCTTTTATCATGCTTGGCGGGTTGACCAATGTGGTATTAGAAAGAATGGTGGAAGATGTTCAGTTGTTTATTGGGTGACATGTGGAATTTGAATCCTGGGGATTGAGATTTTCTTAAATCTTCTAGCCCGTGGATATTATTGTTATTCCTTCCCTTCAATATATCAGTACTCCAATTTATTTCGTGCAGTAGTAGTTATAACATCAATTGACTTGTCGTACAAGCAAGGGAGTAAAAAGAAAGCTATTTTGTGCTCCTTTGTATAAACATTTTGATGGATTTTAACATGGTCTTGCTTGATAGCCTCACCATATAGCACTGGGTATTCTGTTTCAGGAGTGTTATTGATGAAACCCCTACTTTTTCCAGGGCCAAAGTTGGAGGCTTGCATGCCTTGCTTCCAAAGGTCTGAAGATGATGCTAGATTTTGCTGCCTTTCTCTGGGCTTAAACAATTGGGCAAGAACTGCATTAAATTTTACATAAGATAATGGATTACCTCTGTGTGGTATCATTATTTAATCTGGTTCGATGATATAGTTGATTTCAGGTCTGCTGGGAACCATGGACACACGTGGTGCCTATGTTAAACCAGTTTTTGAAACAGCTGGGAGATCAATTTTGATATGAAGGTCTTCTTATTAAACTTCTTTTTCAAATAACTCACATCACCATGTTTTCTTAGATATAAAATCTTTATTTAGTGTATCAAGTTTTCTCTTATTACTCTGGATAAGTTTCTGTTAATTTAGTTTAATTTCCAATCATTTCTCCAAATTGACTGGTATGAATTTTTTCTAGTTTTCTATTGCATTTAATATTTGATAGATTTGATGCTACTCTTTAGTGATTGTATAATCCATAATATCTACTTGAATGATTATCTGTGTTTCTGGAAGTTCTATTGTGTAACCGAAGTCAACCCACAACCCTTGCACTTTTGTTAAAGACCTGGGACAATATTTCAAAGCTCCCTTCCGATACCCTACTTCCTTGCTTTCCCTTATAGGAACTTTCCCCTTTATACTTTTCATGGTGGATATCTGCTAATCAGTAAGAGCGGTGCTACTCTGCCGCCTGAGTAGCACCGCTCAAACTAACCGCTAGTCAGTTTTGTAAGTTTTTTTTTTCATTTTTCTATTCACATTTTTTAATATATTGAAATATTTAAAAAAAAAAAAATACATCAATACATTTAAAATCACTTCCTTAATCACTAAGTAAAAAAAAAAAAAAAAAAATTTACCCAAGCAGTACATTTGAGCAGTACACTTGGGGAGGCAAAATAGCTTTTCTCAATCAGTAATAGGAAGTGGTTTCTTTCACTCTGTTACTTAGGGCATGATGACTTGGGTTTTTTATAAAACCCCAGCCATACCATGGAATTCTTATTTGGAGGGAGAATGGAGACCTTATTTATTGTTGATAGTTATACTCAAAAAGCAACAAACCTGATCAATTATAAAATTGAATGATAAAGAAGCTTTCATTATAAGGAACTATGGACGCATAGTGATGTACTCTGGGTTGATTACTATATGATTTGTTGCATGCCCTCATAAGATTATGAGGTCTGGAGGGAGTTGGCATTTATTAAAAAATTAGTGACCATCAACAGCCTGGTTAAAAGAAGCAAATGGAGAAAGGAAATGTTGTGAGCTTCTGGAGAAAAGTGTGCAGTACATTGACTTGAAATATTTGCAGATCAAGGTGCAATGGGTACATTGGTTTTTTTTTAATAACTTTAAGAAGTGATAGTACTCGATTACCAGACTTAGTATCCATGATCTTCTTCTTTCTTTTGTAACTTCTAACTAGGCATTTCTTCATGTATACTTCCTGTGTACTTGGGCTTTGCCTATTTCTATGAATATAATATCCTTGATTACTTATCAAAAAAAAGAAGTGATAGTACTCGATTACACTTTTTTCCTGCCTACAAATGTCACTGATTTCATTTCTGTGAACAGAAGTTTTCTTTATTAGTGAAACATATGCATGTCTTTTCTTGTCTCAGTTACCTTCTTAGAATCCATTCTAGTGGACTTGGGGAGCATTTTGGTGGTAGTATGCATTTTTGCCAAATAAGATTGATATTGGACACAGACAATTTTTGGTTTCTGTCGTTACTCTTCAGTGTATCGTTTAGTTAATTTTGCTTTAGAGGACTCAAATTTCGTTTGAGGGGTGTTATTATTATTTTTCTCTGTTATTTAGTTGTTTTTTAATCTAACAACGCACTACATAATGCTACTCTTCTTGTATCATTATCATTGTACAAACCACTTAATGAGCTCTGTAGATATACGGTCATGAATTTTAAAAACTGAGTGGTCGGTTGATCCCATTATTTCAGGCTTAAGACACTTGATTATCGAGTTCAAACTTATCCTGAATATGGATGTTTGCAGGTCACTTGATTATCAAGTCCAGCCATGGAATTCCTCGGGGTTTGCTGATGATGAGTAGGATAGCTGATCCAATGGAGGGTGAATTTCATGAAATCCGATTATTCAGTTGAATTTTAGGTCTTGGAATTCTGACTGTTCGTTAAATTGACATTTAAAGTAACTATAGGCATCTCTGTTTCTTAAAACCAAGTAGTTTTACCAACTTGTAGAAGGATGCAGTGCGAAAATTTGGACGATATTCATAGGGGATATGTGGACATGGAAGCACCTCGACATTGGAAAAGGTAAGCTGAAGAGGACTGCATGGAAGGATGACAATCTGACTGATACTGAAGAAAACACATGCACCTCAACGGGATTGTCTTGCAAAGATGACTTGGAATGGATAATTCCAGTCGTATTAGTTGGGATTATTACTGTCTTTTTAACGACAAATGATCTGCGTCGAACCTCTTTCCATTATTAGTAAGAGTGGGTGTTTGAATGATTCTAACTTGGGAATCTGAAGGGGAAAGTGTATCTTAGACTATTATCCTGTATGGTGAACTAATGGTCTGTAAACTTTCTCTCGTGTTTTCATGTCCAAGAAGGTCTCATGGTTTTTCAAACCTAGAAATAAAAAGAGCGAAGCATGCTGTTCAGGGGAATCGAATCCTTTCACAAGGAAGAATTTGTAAAATGGAGCAATTCAATTGATATCACCTTCCTCAATATGACCTCGGTTCTCTAAATACAAGGTAATCACTTGACGACACACAAAGATCGTGGTTCCGAACATCTGTGCACATCAAACAACCACCCATCACCCACCAACACATCATCGGAGAGTACTAGAAAATATGACCTGTGAACAAGGTCTGAGCTTTGAACCAAAAAAAAAAAAAAAAAAAAAAACCTATAACAACCAACCTTAATCTACAGAGGATACCCAAGCAATATTGCAAAGTAACCTGTCCAAACAACCTAAAACCAGCAAGACTATCGGTCTAACAAGCAACCTAAACAAAAAAGAGTGCCCCAGTAAAATCATCGTCTTCATCCGGAAGAGGCTGTGCAACTGCATAATTCAGCTCGGCTTCATGTCTGAACAATAATTCCACAATAATTTGTATCAGCACGAGTTCACTGAGGGTTCATTAAAGTGGCAGCAGAATACAATCTATTTCATTGATGAGGGAACAAAGCTGCCTCAGTGTATAATATGATTGGAGGAATTGTCTCAAAAAATAAAGCTTCGGTGGCCAAAGTTCAATGAGATCAGAAAGGAAAAGCTAACATGAATCAGGGAAAAAGGCATAATCACTTACTGTGCTTGTGCAGCCATGTCAATTTGAACTTCAGGAGGAGCAAGAGCAGGCGATTCAACAAAGTGTAGATCAAGATTTCTGCAGTTACCAGTTATTTAGTTAAACTATCTTCCCATATATCTGTCTGCAAGAGGCAGCAAAGAACCAAAACCGAAATGCAAAAATAAAAATGAAATGAATTCACGAGAACATTACCCTGCTAGCTTTCTGGCAAGATACAAGAAAGGTTTCTCAAAGTTGTAATTGCTCTTCGCAGAAATTTCATAATACTGCAGGTTTTTCTTTCTGTGAAAGGTAACCTGCTTTGCTTTGACCTGCCTGGTTTTGACATCGACCTTGTTACCACACAAAACTATGGGAATGTTGTCACAGACCCTGATAAAACAGCAACAAAGAACCCACTTAGAAGGGCGTTTTTGCTTAGTAAAAGAGAAACACGGAGAGTTAGACAGTAGTATGCAATATAGGAAATAAGGGGAAACAAAAAATCAAAACAAGGAAAAGAAAAGGCATCACCAACTCACCTGCAAAGATCGCGGTGCCATGTTGGGACATTTTTGTATGTCAGGCGAGCAGTGACATCAAACATGATTATGGCACATTGTCCATGAATACTGAAAAAAAAAAAAAAAGTCCCAGATGAAACTTAGATGCACATTGTCATGCACAATTCATAACATATTCACAACCACAGAAGTCCCAGATAGAACAGAGTCCCAATGAATCAATTCAAATCTTTGACAAAAATCGTATACCCAGAACTCTCTTATCAAACACAAAATGGCCAGATTGTTCTACCACAATGTCACATCAAGAAATTTGGTTTTGTTCAAATATCCTCCATTGTTCTTTTACAAACTTAACGTGAATGTAAGTAAACAGAATCAGCAATAAGCACTAATTCCAAGTTCTCCCTCTACAGTATCAACAACTAAAGAACACAATGCCCCTGATATTTAAGTGTTGCAGTAAACTTGCTTAAAGATGTAGCGGATCATCCAAGTTAACAATGCCAATATGATCCAAGTACGCTGTAATCACTATAGTTTATTGTAAAACAGGGTAAAAATACATACTAGTAACCGTCTCTGAGTCCACCGAACTTCTCCTGGCCAGCAGTATCCCAACAGTCGAACCTGATCTTCCCGTAATTCGTGAAGAAATCCAGCGGATGAACTTCCACACCGATTGTGGCTGTAGATAGGGATGTTGAAGATTCCACAAGTTACATATTTATCATCAATTCTCGAGCGAGCGCACACACAAACAGAGTTCAAACAATCACAACAACGAATGTTAAAAAAATAGAAAGATAAAGAGTCCATACGCTCATATCTCTTCTCGAACTCTCCAGTAAGATGACGTTTGACAAACGTAGTCTTGCCTGTACAGAATAAAAAACGCTTCATTTAGATTTAAGAGAAAGGGGAGGTTGGGGGTAGGAGAGCCTGGAGAGGTCATAGCCCCATTTGGTTGCCAACAACGCTCAAAAGTTAATAAGAAACAGAATGGTCTTGAGAAACATATTAAGAGAACAACGGACAAGACAAGATTCGGGAATTGAGAGAGAGAGAGGGAGATGGTGTACCAGTTCCACCATCACCGACGATCACGAGCTTAAAGGAAGGGTGAACCACGGGTTGCTGATTCGAAAGCGCCTAATAAATAGAACAATGTCACCATGACATGCAACTTATATACATGAAGAAAACCGTAGCAAGTACGTAATATATATAAACACACGTGTGTGTGTGTGTGTATATATATATGTATAGAGAGAGAGAGAGAGAGAGAGAGAGAGAGAGAGAGAGAGTGAGAGAGGCTCACCATTTATGGGGAGGGTGTACGGGTGGGAGAGATACAGATTGGCAGAGGGTTTTGGTTTGGTGACTATTGAATGATGAAGAGTGTGGTGGAGGCCGTGAAGTGTTTATATACATATTATATATGGGAAGGGATCGACTTCTGTTGGACGCAATTTTGTATGCCGTTAGATCCACTCTCCCCCGCTTAAATTCTAAGCTTAAATTTCAACCATACACTCCCACTCCAGCAGCCATCCATCCAGCTGCGTGGGTGAATATCAAGGAAATTAATCTCCATGCCATCAGAGCATCTATAATAGATAGGTTGGCCATCCAGATGAGAGTAAAAGATAATCCATGTGGACTTGAGAATCAACTTCCTTTTTTCTTTGGGCAGCATGCAAGCATGAAGTACGTGTCATGATCAATATTCCTCACTGTCTTACGCAAAGAATTAAGCCATCGGGGGGGTCCCAGTTTCGGACAAGAATATTTTATTTTGCTCCCTCAGCTGCTACCTCTCGAACAAGAATTAAGAATATTGTAAAAAAACTACAATATAAAGTTCCTTATTATCATCCACCATCTTACGTCGATACAGTACAGTCCAAACAAGAACTGAACGTAGATATGGAAAAAGAATAAGATTTAACTCTTCCCAGCCATTATCATGGATACTATATTATGCAGATGATCACTAGAGTAAAACCCAGAATAGAAGAACAGAGTGGAGTACAGAAAGTTGAGAATATGGAAAGGGAAAAATGCTAGATCCTCCCTGAAAAGGACAAATGGAAAATCAACTGCAAAGTAATCAGTCATTGACTCATCATGAGGACAAATCCACCATGCATGGATGGAAAAGATTCCAACAATTCCAACAACGTCGCGCTGCGAAGCAGAAGGTAGAGCTGCGATATTGGCGTGTCTTCTTGCAGAAAAACTTGTATTGATAAAGTACAGATTAAAGGTGACTCCATGAAAGTTTACAAGACCATGTTGATGGATGATACCTCTCTGTGAAACCAATTCGATAGGCTTTTGTAGTATGATTTTTTTTAAGAATGTGGTGGCGTAGAATTTGAGATAAAAATTATTGTATACTTGACAACCATTTTATTGTGACACGATATTACTTGTATATTACAATATACTGTATGTGCGTAATTTCGGGCGTATTGTCGCATCGGGAAATTCAAGGAAAATGTCTTGCATTCAATGAAACGACTTGAGGCAACTAGAAACTCTAAAAGGGGCCACGTAGGCCACAAACTCGATTGAAGCCAATCCTGAAAAATAATATGTAATTGCCAAGTGAATATATATAAATGTAGCGCCTAAAGGCATAAAAACCAAAACAAAGCAACACACTGGTACAGCTCCACGTCCTCAAGATTGTACAACCAAAAATATATTCTCGACCTTCACAAATGCCAGCAATTATGGGGTTTTGGGGGGTGGGGGGTGTCGCTAAGGGGAAAGAAAATAAATGGCCGATGGACTCGCAAATCTTGGTAAGAAAGCCTGGCGACAAGAAGAATCACCCAATTTACTCAAAGGCGTCATCATCGTCATCTGGAAGGGGCTGACTGGCAGCAGCAGCAAGCTCAGCCTCGTGCCTGTGAAAAAAAAATACGAAGTTTAATATCCAAACTAATGAGTGACAAATATCACAATTACTTATATCACACTGATACCCAGAAAATACAGGAACAGCGATGAGTGCTCCATTAGAGAGAGAGAATTCTAGTTATAAAAAACGGCTTACTGTTGCTGTGCAGCCAAGTCAATTTGCACTTCTGGAGGAGCCAAGGCAGGAGTTTCGACAAAATGCAGATTAGGATCCCTAAAACAAGAAACATATTGCAGAATTAGCAGGAACACTGAAAGTAAATGGGAAAGTATACTCTGACAGAAACTAACAAGTATTTACCCTGCAAGTTTCCTGGCAAGGTATAAGAAGGGCTTCTCAAAGTTATAATTGCTCTTGGCCGATATCTCATAATACTGCAAATTCTTCTTCCGGTGGAAAGTAACCTGCTTTGCCTTCACCTGCCTGTTCTTCACATCAACCTTGTTTCCGCAAAGAACAATTGGGATGTTTTCACACACACTGAAAAATGACAACATAGGAAGTGCCAAAGTGGCCATGAATCCCAATGAAGCCTTGAAAAGGCATTAAAACTTAACAAGTGATCAGTCAGGATTTCTGGACAGACCGGCAAAGGTCGCGGTGCCATGTTGGAACATTCTTGTATGTCAACCGAGCAGTAACATCAAACATGATAATTGCACATTGCCCATGGATGCTGCACAATGAGAATGGTTTTTATACATAGGCAAAAGAGGCTGAACATCAGACTACAGTGACATTTAAGACCAAAAATTAAAAGAGGGAAAAGAAACAAAAATAAATTCAGGGAGAGTCCCGATAGCAGAAAATTATCAAGAAAATTGATACTAATGCTGAAAATTTTTACCCCAATATATATGTGTGTGTGTGTAATGTTGTTCACATATAGCGTAGATAAACAACACCAAGTGTCGTACAAACATTCAGATGTTTAAAAGCTGCACATGAACTGTCAAACATCCAATTAACATAATAGTCACCACCAGACCAAGAGGAAAACTACAGCTGAACAGATTTCAACAATTCTTAAAAGTTCAGATTAATATCAGGGGGAAAACATCGAATCACTGAGGAATGTAATCAGAGAAAACGCAACCAGCAAGTAGGTTGAAATTGCAAACCATATCCAAGTGCATAAAAACAGGATTATTATCCTTATGCCTAATTATGTATTTTAATAAACTTCTTATAAAAAAAAAAAACAGAATTATTATCCTTAAGTCATAAATCATGCCTAAAACCACAATGGAAGTTATTATTTCTTGAATTATAAAACAAAACAACTTGGCATTATGTAGATCTCAAGAATGCAAGAAAGTTCAAACAACTATTATTATGAAACAAGTGTTTTATATGAAACGGCTATTATATCGGAATCACAAGTAATAGCTATTGCCTACAAGCATTAAAAGACTTAAAGATGACAATGGTACCCAATAGATACATCTCACCTATGCAAAATACAAAGTTGGATATAAAGAATATTGCCCAAAACTCATTATACAGAATACTCACTAATAACCATCTCTAAGGCCGCCGAACTTCTCTTGCCCGGCCGTGTCCCAGCAGTAGAAACGAATTTTCCCACAGTTGGTGAAAAAATCCAATGGATGGACTTCCACGCCAATGGTCGCTGTACACCAAAATGAAAGATCAGCCCCCACAAAACAACGAAGTTCAAGCTTTTTTTGTAAGCTACGTTTAGCATCTTACAGGAAAAAACAAGAACTTAACTTTGCACTTAAAGCAAGGTTTTGATACTTCCAAAATACAAAGGAAACAGACCAAAATATGAAAACCATGAAACTCACGTTCATATTTCTTCTCAAACTCCCCAGTAAGATGCCTTTTCACAAACGTTGTTTTTCCTGCATTATTTAAACATTAGGAATTTAATAAGCAAAATGGAGAGTAATAAAATCCAAATGCTTTAACAACCCAGTGTGAGTTCTGAAATAGTTACAAAATTCAAGGCAATTCATTCATCACACGGAAAGCCAACTGTACAAAAATGGAAATCGCAGAGAATACCATTCACTCCTAAAAGAACGAGGAATGGTTATTAGTTTGATAAGAAAATCATCAAGATTGCGAAAAGTTCTCTTCTTTTTCTTAGTTTCACCCTAAAGATATTTTCTTACGAGTATTTTCATTTGAAACCCTATAAATAAGGAGGTCTTGTAACCAAGACCAGCACGGATTAGTTGTATTAGATGCTTTTATTTTCCTGTCCTAAATTTTCCCTACAACCACACAGATCTTGAAGGAAAAATATTTTATTAAAGAAAAAGATTACCGGTTCCACCATCGCCAACAATCACAAGCTTGAAGCTCGGATAATCTACGGTCTGTTGATTCGGCAAAGCCTGAAAGACGAAAGCAACAGATCAAATGCCACGAAAAATCAGAATAAGAAATGGAAATCGGCTGAAACATGTCATGAAGTAGAAGATCAAGCAAAATAAAGGAATATTCTGGGAGGAAATACAAGAGTAAAGCTATACCATTTGTCCGTCTTTCAGATGTAAGTCCCTGTCTGTAGTGCGGAGAGCGAATTACAGAGAGAGAGAGAGAGAGAGCGAGAGAGGGAACGACCGTCTGGGATTTTTGAGGGTTTTATATAAAGGAGGGAGGAGGTGGTGGAGAGGCCCTAACGCTTGCTTTCCAGGTTAGCTTCAGGTTGACGCAGTTGTCTGGGCCGTCCGATTTTAGTCCTGGAGTAATGAAATCTACGTGTGGCCGACCAATTGAGGTTGTTCTCTCTCGACCCGTTAGTCTAATTCTGTGGGCTGAAAACCTGGGCCTGGGCATCCACCTCTTCTCTCTCTCTCCACTTTTTCATCTCGACTCTCGGATCTAGTTTACTTTTACTAAATTTTTTTATTTTATCTCATTTAATTATTATAATTTTTTTTAAATTTTCAAACAAAATAAAATAAATAAATCAATTTTTTCGAATCTCAAAACAAAAATAATTTAAAAAATATATATTGTAACAATATTTTATTCAGTTTTCAACTTTTTTCTCGACTCATCTCATATGTGAAAACAAACGAGACCTTTATATTATCTTCATTATTGTTTAAGGTGCAGTTTGAATATTGAGATAAGATGAGATGATTTTAGATGAAAGTTGAAAGTTGAATAAAATATTATTTTTTGATATTATTTTTGTTTTGAAATTTGAAAATGTTAAATTGTTTAATATATTTTGTGTAGAAATTTGAGAAAATTGTAAATTTGTAATGATGAGATGAGACAATTTGTAATGAGTTTTTTTTTTTTTGTAGAAATTTTTTGTAAAATTTATTTATATTTGTAACACTTCTAATCAAAATATCGTATGTATCCATTATAGCTCTCAGATATGCTTTGCTCCCATTAGCAAACACAACTATGTCATCGGTATATAACATATGCGATATTAATGGAGTGCCTTTGGGTTGCAAAAAGGAACCAATTTTATTTTTTTAAAATTTCGCCTTAAGCATTTTTGAAAGTATTTATTCAATAACGATAAACAAAAAAGGTGAAACTGGATCACCTTGCCTCAATCATCGCCCACTTTTGAAGAAGCCCTTAGTAACCTCATTCATGAAAATAGAGAACCAAGGGCTAGAAATACACTACCTGAACAAACCACACACTTGATTAGAAAAACCAAACTGAGCCAAAATATGTAAAAGGAAATCCATCTACAGTGTCATAGGCTTTCGCCATATCGAGGTTAATGATGATATTACTACCTTGCACGGATTTGGAGGGATGTCACGCATGAACAAGCTTGGTTTTCCATGTACGAGGCTTGTTTAGTATGAGTGAGGTTGGTTTTATTTTTTCGGAGTGAAGTTTGTTTTGTCTTATTAGATGTCTTTAGTATATTCTTGTCCTTGTTGCGAATGGTTTTCTTACACCATAAATGAGGCTGATTAATAAAATATAGAAGTATCGTCCTCCCTTACACGAAAAAAAAAGAGTAACTTTTTATAATTAATTTAAAGTCACTTAAAATTAATTATAAAATTCAAACGCGATTTATATAATAAAAAGCACTATTGCTCCAATTTATATATTTTACAGGTTGTGGGGAGATCAATCCATGAATACCATAAGATAAGGATAAAATAAAGAGCTCCAAAAAGTTCATTCTTATACCTTCAAGATATATCATGAATATGTGATATCCATGTTTTTCATCAAATATATCATGAATATGTAATATCCATTTTACTCATTTATTCTGTTAAAGTACATGATCATGCCCAATATATCATCAAACTACTATATTCTATCCTTACAAATCATGTATATATATATATATATATATATATATATATATATATATATTTTTAAAAAACCCATAATGCTTCCTTACAAACAAAATTACTCATGGTATTGACCACAAAGATGCCAAATATACGTGTTAACATTGGCCTCACATACGCCTTGGATTACGAACACTCAACAGCTTAACATCATCAAGAACAGGGCCGCACAGTGAAGAAAAGTCATCACTTCTCATGGTGTAAAATGTGCTGAGGAACATTATACGAGTTCGTGGAGAAGCAGCCACAAACTTGAGCACAGCGCGCTTGTATCCACCTTTGCCCTTGGATTCGTAAGGAACTTTTACTGTGTCCTTGCCGGCAAATGCCTCGACGATCATGGACCCTTCACAGGAGTTGCTGGCGTCGCCCACAGCAAAAGAGAGAACGTAGGTCTTTCCTGGGATGGTCCTGACTACTTGTGCGATGGCGCTTTCTTTTCCAGCGACAAGTTCTACGGCTCGTTTGCCCTGTGGCACCGAGAAATGGTCCGAGTCTATGTATTTGACGGCTTTGAGAGACTCCACCATCCAACCTGGCAGTGGAGAGTGGTCATCCTCGATGTTGGGTGGGATGAGGACTCCCCAGGACGTGTTGGGGAATACATACGGTCCTTCTTCGAAATCCGGATTCTTCAGTAAGTTTTCTACACAATCACAATAGTCCAAATAAGCTTGTCGGCTATCAAAAGATTAGTATAACGTTATAATTTGAAGAGAACCATGTGAAAGTTTTGATATTAATATTTAAATGGCCGAAAATAAAAGTGACTGACATTTGAACCACCAATGAATCTGTGTTTATGGCATACAAAGTTTAGGGGACGGGAATAAATGACATGCTACAGATCTAATATGTTGTATAGGAATGTCTATCTAATAGAGCAGCCAGTTGGGGCTGTAACATAATGTTAGGTAGATTTGCGCGCAGACTCTCATTAACTCGATGTTCTGAAACGTTCAAGTTGCTGCAAGCTGCCACCACTTGGACAGTGATGGCCACGAACGTCTGAATTCGCCGTATCCATATATATAAAGTGCCTAAACCATTGAGCCCAAATGCCTGATTATACTATCTTGTTGCAAAAGTTGCAAACAGATACGAGGAGCACCTGCTGGCTGCTACCTACTGAAGCGAACGACAGAAAAAAAGTGGTCCTTTAGGCTATAGCTGCATGCTATGGTACCTTAATCATGGATGTCCATAAAGCCCAAAACAGAGGCTCATAAATTTTCATGCAAGATCCCATAGAAGGAAATATCAAAGTCAGGGTAGCCATGCGTGCATGTGAGTGGATGTGGGCGCGAAATATAATCATCATGTCAATGTTAGAAAGAACTCACTGTTGGTTAGTCTAGGAGGGTATAAGGCTTTAATTGCAATCGAATCAATAAGAGGGCCACATGCAGGATCCTCCTCCACTCCCGGATTATGAATCACGATGGCCGCAACATCGCTTTCGGCTTGGAATGCCCACGCATACGAGTCCCACCCATTACTGCTATACAGAGTTTGCATTGGTAGCACGCCCCAATCTGGTGCCACCGACACGTTTAGCCGCTCCTCTTGAGCGCAGGTGCGGGCTGCGCTGAACGTGAGTGAATAGTACATTCCCTTGATCACTTTCATGCTTTGCTTGATCGACGCCTCGTTCCCAAGCCTCACCGCAAAGGCTCCCTCTGGCACCACCAGCAACATGTCCCCTTGCTTTTGGCCCGATTTTATGTACTCCACGAACCCTGAAACTTCCCACTCTGGTATGGCATGCCGCCCCTTCACCACCGTTCCGTTCATGTCAGCGGGTTTTGGGCCATACTCGAAGTTCCCATTTGGTAATAATCCTGCATAGGAAAACAAAAAAAGGGAGTTCATTCGAATTATGTCAGTTGCAGCATGCTTAAGGTATTCGAATTACGAGAGGTGCAAAAGCATAGCCTACATTAGCTTGACCGAAAACAGAGGAAGTAATTTTCGAGTTTATTTCAACCAGAGCATCAATTTATGTTCGAATGAAAACTGTAAATTCAACGTCACTTCTGACAAAATATAACAATCCACCGTCATGTGGAATCCTGCAAAGTAGGGTAAACAGTGGTCTCATGCAAGTAGGGGTGTGCAAAATTCTGAAAATTTCAACTCCGTCCGACTTCCGCTCCGACTTCGTCGGAGTCATCAGAATTCGGAGTAGCTCCGAATATCTATTCGGAGTCGGAGTCGGAGTCGGAGCTCTAAAATTTTTTTTAATGAACACTTGCGCTCGAGCGAGGTGTCGAGTGCAAGTCGAGCACACGTTGTATTGAACATTGGCTTGAGCGACATGTCGAGCAGAAGTCGAGCGAACCTCTCTGGAAGAGTTCCGCTCGAGTGCCACGTCGAGCGCACGTTGAGCTCCGATCTTATGCTAGAGCTCCTATAGGAGGTCGGAGCTCCGACCTCCGATCGGAGTCGGACTCCGACTCCAGTTCGGAGTCGGAGCTCCGACCTCCGATCGGAGTCGGACTCCGACTCCAGTTCGGAGTCGGAGTCGGAGCTCCTATTTGGCTTCGACTCTTGTCGGAGTCGGAGGTCGGAAACGAGCACTCCGACTCCGTCGGAGTCGGAGCCCAGCCCTACATGCAGGTCCATTTGGATTTGAAACTAACTTTAACTCAACTCATCTTATCATTACAACTTTTTTAAATTTCTATACAAAATATAATAAATAACTAAACTTTTTCAAATTCTAAAACAATAATAATATTAAAAATAATATTCTAATAATATTTTATTCAACTCCTCTAAAATCATCTCAACTCATAATCCAATTCACAACCTTTGGAACACATTACTCCTGCAGCAAGTCGGCTACTGACAAAAATAAAAGTCCCTCATGAAAGGATTGCTTAATTTCCTAGATGTCAGAAGTTTCAGAACAGAAAATATATTTGCCGTCAACTCAAACCGATGACCAACCGGGAAAGGTAGTAGTCAGTTGATTATTAGAGAGTAAAGTGAAGTGACTTGATCACTCTACAAGTCTGTCTGAAACACTTTGCAGCTTACTGCTCACTTGAAATCTCAAGTTTCACCCTGACTATGCGCCATGAAAAAAATTTTAAATACTCGAAACTTTCCACATCTATGTCGACCTTGATCACGGCCTAATTCAAATTAGCTATATATATATAGGATGAATCTGACTGAAGCAATTAATCATGCAAACCACAGTGTGGACTAGTTTGTAGCTGGAAAGAACAAAGAAAACCAGTGAAATCTCAAAACACAACCATGCATCTAATCCTTTAAAAAAGTAAGATGGCCCAACATGATATCATACTTTGTAAGCCAGTTTCTTTTGAAAGAAGCAGATGTAGCATCATGTATGTATTATACATGCATGTAGTAGTACTGTACGTAAAACATACTGATATCATGTGTGTATGCAATTGAATATTTAATCAGTCAGTACCGTCGGTGAGGGATGAGGCGATGTGGCAGGTGGCGCACAATAGCACCGACAGAAAGGCGATCCCTTGCATAGTGGAGGAGCTCTGTGCAATTTTTGGAGACAGGCGATGATTGAGATATTGGTGTAGAACGCATTGAGCAAAGGAAGTGTGAGCCATGCCTTATATGCATGACAAGCTAGCAAGAAGCCCTCGGATTCCTACGAAACATCTGTTTTGCCATTAGTAATAGTAATATGACTAAGATGGAGACGTCTTCTAGCGGTAGGTTGAAGACAGAAAGGTGTTGGGAGTCACATGGGTTTTCCTCCCCCAAAGCAGATATGCAAGCCACCCTCGACACCGCCTTTTGCTTTGCTTACTTTTTGCTCGGGTACGTAGTTACGGGTCATTTGGGTCATATAAAGAAGATCTTCATATTATTCTAAGGATTAATTATACCAATCAAGACGAATTAATAAAAATTAAATGCATGTGCGTTTTGGATTCCCGAGTCCCGATATAATTAATTACAAAGATTAGAACGTTAGTTCCCTAAACTTGGCAGAGTTGTCAATCCTGCCAACTAACTGGCTTACAAGTTGGTTGTTTTATTATTGAGTAATGATTTGTGACCAGTTCTATCCAATACATCTAGAAGTCTCGTAACACCACTTAAAAATAAATAAAGTGAATTTACTTTCTTATCTTATGTTTAGAATTTTAAAAAAAAAAAAAAAAGATTAAAAGATGTAAAAAATGTTTATTATTTTTTTAGTGAGATTTATTTTTGAATAAAGGACTTAAATTTATCTATTTGTTGTTTATACATACCATTACTCTTTAATATTTCTTTGGATTTTGGTGCAGCTGATCTAATAAAGTAGGTTTGAGCTGTGTGAATATATAAATTTCATATATAAATAACGTCTAAGTTTAACTAGATTATTAAGTATGTTGGCGGGACATGGGTTTGGACTAATTTCCATGAACTTGCTCTATCCGAGGTATATGAATATCCATTCTTCCGTCAGTCTACCTAATGTGCCAAAATCCAGATGTCATTGTTCGATGAAACATGTCACTTTACTTTGTCGTGCCAAAATCCAGATCTGCCGACTTCAAGATAATGCATGCATTGGTTCGAAAAAGGATAATAAAAAGGACGTGGGGCAGAGGCACTGAGCCAAGCATCATGATCCCAAATTTGAACTCGAAGCCAAGCTTGATGATGAATGAATCACATGATACTTAGTAAAAATTGTAATAGTACAGCACATATAATTTTGAATGAACACAGATGGATCAAGTGTACTTGCATGTTCCGCAATTAGTGAAACCCTGATCCAAGCTAGCTAGCTGCATCGATCATGGGGAAAATTTAACTTAAAAAAACAAAAAATGAAAGATGAAAAACCTCCAAGAAACATGTCACGGGGAAAGTGGGCCAGGCAGTGAGGAGGGTGGGGTTCAGAAATATGGCCCACAGATAGATCATAGGGAGACAGATAAGGGGAGGGATAATGAAAATCGAAGCTGACCTAATCTCATGGTTATAGCACGCACAATGGTCGTGGCCTGCCTGCTTCTGGGCTTGCACCGTAAAAGATGCATGTGGGCCTGCAACCTCTTCATCTCAAATCATTAAATAATACAGCATCGGGAGGGGGCCGACTCTCTGATCGCCTCCATGTGGACGCCCCAACTTCGGCCGGATATCGGGGGACCTTCCTCTTTTTGTATCTCTCTATCTCTCTCTCTCTCTCTAATATATATATATATATATATTCTCAGATTCTCTAAGATATATTATACATATACGTGTATATTGGCTTAAATTTACTCTCTTTCTCCTTCTTTGATTTGATTTTTTATTACTTAAAATCCATATATATTCGGTAGTTCAAGGCTTATATTCTTGTCGGCTGGTATGCATATATGTCAGATTCCTATAAATAATAATTAGCACGCGTATTGAATCAATAAGTAAGCCCATGATAAATGGCAGTTGGATGGATCCGATGAGCATTGGTTGGTCCTACGTACGTTAATCGAAACAGACTGATATTGTCGAACCACATTCAAGAAGAAAAATCATAAATATATATCACTTTTTAATATTTTATATAATATTATTTTAAAATAAATTTTATTTTTAAAAAATATTATTATTTTATAACATGTATTATAAAATATGTTGTAACATGTATTGTGTGATATGATTGCTCGTTTAGAAATGAGGACGTCAATTTGGCCCTTTTGAGTCAGCTGAATAATTTTTTAAAAGTGTAATTAATTAATTTCTAATTTATTATGACATTAACTAAAGATGCATTAATTAGTCTATGAAGAAGAACTTTGCTAACGAAAAAATAGTGATATTAAAGTCATTGACCCACTAGCCATCACTGTCAAAATCTTCAGCCACAAGTATTGTTTAAAAAGTAATGAAATAATAATAATACATTATTAAAAAATAAAAAAATAAAATAATAAATAATAGTAACGAAATAGAGAAAAGATACTTACAATCGTGAATTGTGTAACCGTTGTGTAATCGCTTTGAAAAAAATAAATAAAACATGGGACCCACATAAAAAGAATTAATTTTTTAATAGTGGACTCCACTATTTTTTAAAACGATTACGCGACAATTACACACTTTACAATTGTACGTAAAATTACTTAACCAAATATTTTAAGATTTGGTAAAATCGCTTTTGGATTTCAAAGGAAAGGCCGGTGTCGGGGTGGTGTTCAAAAGGAGGGCTGGCTTTTTCTTCCTTTCGTTTTCTTTCTTTATAATTAGTTGTATGAACATGACAGGGATTAAAAGAGACAGATATGATGTGTCATGTTGGGTTTCGGCACAGAAAAATGTTGAGATCCACTTTAAGGTTCATGCATGTGTGTATGCTTAGTACCTATTTGATGGATTATGTCACCACCACCTTCCCCTTGCATGCTCTTTCACATTTCATCCTATATATGCAAAATATTTGTCAATAATTACTTATTTTTCTTGAATTTTATTATTCTCAATCACACTAGTTGATGTAATATATTTTGAATAATTTCTTTTTTAGATATATTTTAAATAATTTACTGCAACAAATTTTATTATTATTATTTAAGCAAAATCTTAATTAAATTATGACATATTAATTAATAGAATTTAAAATAATAAATTTTAGAATGAAACTTGAAAACAACAACAACATTAAAATCCAAACAGCGGAGAAATAATAAAGAAGAAAGGAAAAAGTATTTGAAAAGTGTCAACTTGAGAAGCGGCGTTGGTCGGCGGCGACGTACAGTTGAGGGTTTGAGTTTGTTGACGCATTATCATTTGATCTCTGGCCATTGATTGAAAGGGACGAGCCAACTGACTCGCTTCACGTTGGGCTAATACGGCGACACAGCTATATATATCCATCCATATGCTAGCATTAATTGAAGTTGTCTCCACATGTCAACATGCATTGCCAATTGGAAAACACTATATCCACAGAAAAAAATCATCGAAATTTTTTACCGAATTTTTTTTTTAATTTTTTTTTACTTAATGATTAAGAAAGTGTTTTTAAATGAATATGTGATTTTTTTTTTTATTTTTAAAAAATGTTTAAACAGTTTAAAAAAATAGTGAAAGAAAAGATAAAAAGTATAAAAAAAATTTGTAGTGCTTGGTAGAAGATTTCAGTAGAAATTTTCTGTGGACGTAGCACGGTCCTTGCCAATTTACAGAAGAGATATCGTTTACTTTTTCTGAAAAGAAATAAAAAGAAGACGAAGAACATTCAGAGTTTACGAGAAATTAAGGTACCATCCACGGAGTTAAATTCAGATGAGTTGAATTCTTTATAAATAATAGCGAGTTGAAATAGTGGAGTGAGTTTTGTAGAGTCTACCTAAAATGAGTTTAGATGTGTTTGGATGTTAAGATAAATTTATATATATTTATGAAAAGTTAAAAAAGATTGTGGGTCCTGTGTGTAAAGAAGTGTTGAGTTGAAAAATATTGTAGATCCCACGTGTAAAGAGATTTTGAGTTAAGACGAGTTTTGTGATTTGAGAGTTGGGTACTTAGATGTTAGATTCAGCTTAAAATTAGTTCAGTCTAAATTCCAAACATGGCCTAAATGGACCTTAGCACTAATATATATAATTTTATTTTTATATTACTTGGATAAGAATTAGATTGCAGCTTGAGATGGTTATTTTCGACTATGACATGGGGAAATGGACAAAAGCTGAAAATAATGCTAGCAATGACAGAAGATCCCTACATTATAAGCTACAGAACTGGCTTCAATATAACCCTTATTTGATCTGCTAGTTCAAGTAGTGAATCGCCTAGCAAGGGGATGTTGCAACTTGCATTGTCCTTAGCTTCGGAAGTTCCATTTGGCTTGTGTTGCAGATAAAGTCTGGACCTCGGCAAAACTCCATACCCCCCTCTCTCTCTCTCTCCCGCTCCTTTTTTTTTTTTTTTGCCCCTTCATGAGCTACTAGTCTTTCTCCCTAAATCAATGAAGTTGATCTTATTCTGATTACGCCAATCTATTCAAGTCCTCTGCACTAGTCCTTGGATCACCATTGTTTCAGCCACAACCACAACCAAATCATTCCTAGAACGAGCACTCTTGTCCACTACTTACTCTCTTTCTTTTTTCTTTTTTTTTTCTAAAAAAAAATTGAGATTGCAAATAAAACAGCCAGGACTTTCAATCACTTGAAAGGTTGGTGCTCGTACAAGATGGACAACCAAATACATTTGCAGATGCACACATTTATGGAAACATAGCATTGCATGATTGAGGTAGAAGCTTGTGGACGTGAATTTGTTTGGTGGATAAGAACTTCGAATAATTGCACCTGACTGTCAAAAGATTGATATATATACACATATATATATGCGTGCATGTATGTATTTATGTCTTTATATGCTAGCTAGTATTCAATTTCACACAGCTGCTATCTAGTGGCAACTGACAAGCATTTATTGAGCTGAATGAGTTGGTTAATGTGTTACATCAAATGTATAAACAGAACTAGAATAGATCGATCAAGACTCGAGCTCAATGACTGAAAATTTTTCCCCAGAGAGAGAGAGAGAGAGAGAGATTCATATATTATCGGCCATTTCTTCCCTCTTGTTAACAAGCCTATAGACGGTGAACATCAAAACTGGAAACCCTATGTTCTGGATCAACATCCTTGCATAAATAGAAGGCACCCATTTTACAATCGAAACAGGTTTATTGTATTTTCATCAACACAAAATAATCAGTGTTATACTCAATTATGGAGATGAAAGGCCAGCCAGTACATGAGAATGAACAATTGATGCCATCCAAATACCAAAATTTTGGAAATCCAATTCTGAAGCAGGGAGGTAGACCATCTCCCATTCCTACTACAAAAAGAATTTACCTCCAGTACCAACATAATATCATAAAGAATTCTACTCTGGTCAAGCATACTGATATGAGGAACCAAGATGCTCAGGGAATGGTACGCTGATAGAGAGGTAAAGCTCCCAAGGCTTCACGTTCAGCCTTCTCTCTTTTCACCTGCAAAACATAAAGCAAGTCATTTGATCATATATTTCAACCTTATTCATTGCTTTTTTGAAATGTTTGATGTCATGGTTAGATATCTTGACTGGAAGATTCTGTTTGATTACGCTACCTTCAACCCAAACCATTTCATTGTTTTGTTCACTTAATAAGAAATTCTTGAAAGAAGTCAGTAATCTACACAATTTTTTTTACCTGAGCTTTTGGAGGACAAACTTTATAAGCTTTACTGGTACTTGTTTTAATGATGTGGCACCTTACCAAGGCAAGGGCCTTCAGACCCACCCACCCTTTGAACACTAAACTGAACCTAACAGGTGACTTTATATCAGTAAATTTGAAAATAAAGTAATTACCAAGAAATTCATCCCATACTGTCCGCCAATTCATTGGTAGGAAATATGCCATCATAATGAGTTATGGACATCCTATGCATATTTGATCCAATACTTTATTCGATTTTCCATTGAAATAAAGAAAACATAGCCTAGGCCTAGACAAACATGCATCAAAAGAAAGGAGTAGATGCTCTGAACACATGCGAGAAAGAACATGCCAGAGTCAATAATAGCAGTCCCATTGAGGTTATAGATATTTTGGAAGCCTTTCTTCTTACTTTCTTGATCAGAAAGGTTCAAACCTGTCCCCATCTCCATTTGTTAGAAACACAACAAGAATCATGAGATCCTTAAGGATGTTAGGGATAATCCCAGCAAAAGAGGGTGACATGATCAGCAAAGCATGTAAGTTCCATAAATGTCATTTTATATTTTTCAACTCCACTTACAAGGGCTAGCATCTCTTGAAGGTAGCTCCTGAATGGCGTTTGCATTGTCTGCACAAGAGTAAAAACAGCAATAAAGGCATATCGAAATTGACACCATAATTAAAACTTAAAATATGTTGCTTAAAGAATGAAAGATGCACATCCGAAAGCCTCACGAGAAGGCTTATGACACATCCCTTTATGCCTTTCCAGAAACAAAGTTAAAGAGTATGGGGACACAATCACTGAATACTTGTGTGACCTAATTTTTCATCAAAACGATATGGTTCATGAAACCCAAAAACAGTACAAAGTAGTCAAGAAAAAAAATACTTCAGCAACGACTATTAGTGCTATTAACCAATACGCATTTACCCATGTCTCAACCTGTAAAAGACATTTTTCCCCCAGGAATAAACCAAGTCTTCATACCAGAAAGCTTGTTTTGAGAACCTTTAGCACAAATAAAATTCCCATTAGAAAATCCTAGTGATTTTAGACACAAAAATAAAATAAAATGGATGGAGATTGTTCTGTGTACTTAGAAGAAGAGATGAAGAGAGGAGTCTGGAAGTGAGTTAGCCATCGACTGAAGGGTTAGTGCAGCAGTTAGCAGTTAGTTATGCACGTGGTGGCACATGTCATTAAGCAGTGTATAAGTACATCTGTAGCCTTACTTAGTTGATTGAATGCACTAGAATACCCTTTCCTTTCTAACTGACTTAACTTCTGGATTGTGTATAAAAAGGGATGTATTTCTGATGTAATGCATTGAAGAAAGTTAATAAGAGTGATTTCTTGGAGGAACTGATCCCTCGAAGATCAGAGTTTGAGTGCATTTCTGAGTGAATTGTTACAATTGGTACCATAACAGTTCAAAAATTTGGGAGATTTTTTTTTTCCTGATGGCGGAAGGAACTCGTTTCAAAGAGTTGGAGAAGATGGTAGTGGGGTTACGACAACATCAGGAACAAGAAGGAAAAAATTTAGAAGACCATCAAGGAGCGTTAGAGGTATTGAATTCCAAGATAAATGTTTTACTGGAAGCTGTTAATGGTGGAAGAATGGGTCATCAGCATATGGGTGGCAGACAAGAAGAGATGAATTATGAGCAGATGGGTGTATCAAGAGGTATGCAATTTCGCTCAATTAGATTAAACTTTCCAAGATTTGATGGGACTAATCCAATGGGGTGGATTTATAAAGTGAATCACTATTTTGCTTTGTACCACCCTATGCTAGATGGGCAAAATATTTTACTGTCATCATTTTACATGGAGGGTAGTGCTTTAATTTGGTTTCAAGATGATGAAGAAGCAAGAATTTTTTATTCTTGGAGTTCTTTTATTGAGGCTTTGCAGTTGAGGTTTGGGAATTCATCCTATGATGATCCCATGGAAGCCCTTACTCGACTTAAACAAAGCACTATAGTAGCTGTATATAAAACTTAATTTGAGATGATATCCAATAGGTTGAAAGGATTATCTGAGAACTATAAATTGAGTATGTTCTTGAGTGGGTTAAAAGATGAAATAAGGCTGCCCGTGAGGATGCTACATCCTCAGAACCTTAATTCTGTCTTTGGCCTTGCCAAGATTTAAGAGGAGTACATTCTTAGTGCTCATGGAGGAAATAAGGGGGGAAGTTATCAAGCTTCTTATGTACCATTTCCTATAGAAGTGAATGGATTTGACAACAATGTGGGAAGAAAGGAGAACACTGTTGTAGGGAGAGCTAGTAATTTTAAGGCTTCCTTACCTGTGCAGAAAGTGAGTCCAGCTGAGATGAAAGAAAGAAGAGAAAGGGGTTTGTGCTATTTCTGTGATGAGAAATGGAACCCCAGTCACAAGTGTAAGAGGGCCAGAATTTTTGTGATGGATGGGATGGAATTATTTGGAGGAGACGAGGTGCAAGGTTGTGAGTTTATAGAAGATGTTGATAGTATTGATATTTTACCAGCACAGTGTGAAGTTTCTAAGATATCTCTGCATGCTATTGCAGGATCTTTAAGCCCAAGAACCATGAGAATTCATGGCAAAGTTCAAAAACTTTTCTGTGATCATTCTAGTGGACACAGGCAGTACACATAATTTTCTTGATCCCATGGTTGCTAGGAAAGTGGGGTTAGAAGTTGATTCTGGAAAACAAATTAAAGTGCGAGTGGAAAATGGAGAAAGAATGAGAAGTAAGGGAATGGCAGAGAAGCTACAGTTTCATATGCAAGGAAACCAGTTCAGTACCGATTTTTTCCTGTTACCTCTTGGGGGCAGTGATGTGGTGGTAGGGATGCAGTGGTTAAGAACTTTAGGTCCTGTGTTATGGGACTTTAATGGCCTTACTATGTCCTTTGAGCAGAACAAGAAGTCAGTGACAATTAGAGAGATGAATGCTACTAAATCAGAATTAGTAGAAGATGTGCATATTTGCCAACTGACTTCAATTGAGAGGAAGGGCATGTTTTTACAATTAATACAGCAGAAGCAGACTAGTAATACAAAAGAAGTTGATGATGAAATTGAAAAGATTTTGAGAAGGTTTTCTGTAGTTTTTAAGGAGCCTAAAGGCTTGCCACCCAAGAGAAGCCACGACCACAAAATTAACCTCAAAAAGGGTACAATGCCTATTTATGTTAGGCCATATAGGTATCTCTTTGTACAAAAAACTGAGATTGAAAAAATAGTTAAGGAATTGCTAGAGGCAGGAGTAATAAGGTGTAGCCAATCTCCTTTTTCCTCACCTATCATCCTAGTCAGAAAAGATGATGGTTCTTGGCGTAGTTTTTGGTTATGCTTTTTGGCTTAACCAATGCTCCTGCTACCTTTCAGTCATTGATGAATGAGGTATTCCAGCCATTTTTAAGAGAATTTGTTATAGTTTTCTTTGATGATATCTTGGTATACAATAAGAGTAAAGAGGATCATTTGCAGCATTTGACTTTGGTGTAGGATGTTTTAGCAAAATATACATTGTTTGCTAAAAGAAGTAAATGCATATTTGGTTGTAAATAAATTGATTATCTTGAACATTTAGTGTCTACTGAGGGAGTGCAAGCTGATCCGTCCAAGATCAAGGCCATGGTTGAGTGGCCTTTGCCCAAGTCTATTAAATCCTTGAGGGAGTTCTTTGGATTGACTGGGTATTATCAAAAATTTGTAAGGGATTATGGATTAATTGCTGCTCCTCTTACTGATTTGCTCAAGAAGGATGCTTTTCACTGGGGACATTCAGCTACACAGGCATTTGAGGCATTGAAGCAGGTTGTTTCTCAACCACCTATTTCAGCATTACCTGATTTTACTAAATCATTTTTGATTGAGTGTGATGCATCAGGTAAAAGAGTTGGAACTGTGCTGATGCAGAATGGAAGACCTTTGGCTTTCCTTAGTCAGCCTTTGAAAGACAAAGCTTTGGATTTAAGTGCCTATGAAAAAGAATTTTTGGCATTGGTATTGGCTGTAAAGAAGTAGAGGCCTTATCTCTTGGGAACTACATTTGTAATCAGGACTGACCAACAAAACTTGAAATTTTTGTTGGAGTAGAAGATAGGGACACCATCATAGCAGAAATGGCTTAGCAAGTTAATGGGTTATGACTTTACTATTGAGTATAGAAGAGGCAGAGAAAATGTGGATGCATATGCTCTTTCAAGAAGGGATGAGATGGTTGAGAGTGAGGCAGTGTTATCTGCTATTACAGTCCCAAATCCAATGTGGCTACAGCAGCTGAAAGATTCATACTTGCAAGACGAGGAGATTTTTGGATTAAGCCTTTACAGTGAAGAATGGATTGTTATTAAAAAAATGGAGGTTATTTCTGTCAGCTAAATCCCCTTTGAAGCAGCAGATTCTGCAATTCATACATAGCAGTGCTTTTGGAAGGCATTCAGGATACCAGAAGTCTCTACAGAGGGCCAAAGCAGATTTTATTTGGGCTGGAATGAGGAGGGACATCAAGAAGTATATTAAAGAATGTGAAGTATGCCAAAAATGTAAAGTGAAGAATTTGCTACCAGCAAGGTTGTTACAGCCATTGCCTATTTCTGTGAGGTCATGGAGTGATATCTCTATGGACTTTATTGATGCTCTTCCTAATTCAAGAGGATTTACTGTAATTTTGGTGGTAGTTGATAGATTTACAAAATATGCTCACTTTTTACCCTTGTCCTATTCTTATAATGCAGCCTCAGTAGCCAAGCTTTTTATTTCACAAGTTTTTAAGTTGCACGGAATGCCTGCAACAATTGTGACTGATCGAGATGCTGCTTTCACCAGTGGTTTTTGGAAGGAGCTTTTTAGGATGCATGGCACAAAATTACGTTTTAGTTCTGCTTACCATCCTCAATCAGATGGGTAAACTGAAATTGTTAATAAGTGTGTTCAACAGTATTTGAGGTGCTTTGTTTCTGACAGACCTAAGCAATAAAGCCATTGGCTGCCTTGGGCAGAATGGTGGTATAATACGTCTGTACATTCAGCAACTAAGATTACACCATTTGAGGCCTTGTATGGTGTGACCCCTCCTACCTTGTTACAGTATGTAGCTGGCACAACTCAGAATGAGGCAGTGGATTCTGAGTTGAGATCGATAGAAGAAATTATGTCGTTATTGAGGAAAAATTTGGTGACAGCACATGCTAACATGAAGCAACAATATGATAAGAAGCATGTTCACATGCAGTTTCAAGTTGGTGATATGGTTTACTTGGAATTGCAGAAGTATAAACAGCACACTGTGGGAGCTATTGTGAATCCCAAGTTAGCAACAAGGTATTGTGGTCCCTTTAAGGTGCTGGAATGTATTGGGACAGTAGCATACAGACTGGAATTGCCACAGGAGTCAGCTGTACATCCAGTGTTTTATGTAGGGCTGGGCAAAAATCGAAAAATCCGACTCTGCACCGACTCCGCCCTGACTCAGATAAGTTAGAATCGGAGTCGGAGTTTTTTTAACCAAAAAAGTCAGAGTCGGAGGTGGCGATGTACCGACTCCGATTGTCCAACTCCAACTCCAACTCCGATATTGTACATATTTTATAAAAATATATGTATTTTTTATATATTGATCATATATATTTTATATAACTATAACTTATATAGTTAATTAAATTCAATAATATACTAGTATGAGCAAATTATTATAAAATAATATGCTTATACTATAATATAAACATACTAAATTCACTAATAATAGTTTAGTATATGTAAACACCATACTATTAACTATTACTATCATGTAACACTAATGTATAATAACAACTAATTTATAAACATTAATGTATAATAACATGTAATACTAATTATATCATAACTAATGTATAATAACATTTAATACTAATTAATTGTGTATAAACACAAATATATTAAATTATAATAACATGTAATACTAATATATAATAACTAAAATACAATAACATGTACTAGTAATATATAATAACATGTAATACTAATGTATAAATATTAACAGGTATAATAATAATAATTTGTACAATGATTTATTTTTCCAATTTTGGTTATGTTTTAATCAAATTGAAATTGAAAAAATATTTAAAAAAAAAAACTGAAATCTGAAAGCCCAAATCCGATTAGTAAGAGCCCAAGATTGTCAAATTGAAATTTCAAATGAGTTAAGAAAAAAAGCCCAAATCCGGCTCCGCTCCAACAAGTCAGAGTCGGAGTCGAATCGGAAGCTATGCGAATTGGAGCCGGAGTCGGAGGTCAGATTCGACCTCTAACAAAGTCGGAGTTGAAGTTTGAGGTAGGGCACTCCGACTCCGACATTGTCGGTGCTCAGCCATAGTTTCATGTGTCCATATTAAAGAAGCATGTTGGGCCATTGAAGACCGTCTCAACTGTGTTACCATTGCAAGATTCTCATGGTGCACTTCGAACTGACCATGAGGAAGTGTTGCAGAGGAGAATGACTTCTGACTTATCAAAAAAAGAGAAGAATGACTTCTGTTGATAATAAACCATTTATTGAAATGCTGATTAAATGGCGTGGGGCTTCTGAGGAAGATGCTACATGGGTTCCTGTTGAACAATTGAGAAGGCAATATCCTGACCTTGTGGGCAAGGTCTTTTGAAGGGGGTGAATTGTTATGTGTACTTAGAAGAAGAGATGAAGAGAGGAGTCTGGAAGTTAGTTAGCCATCGACTGAAGGGTTAGTGCCAGCAGTTAGCGGTTAGCAGTTAGTTATGCACGTGGTGGCACATGTCAGTAAGCAGTGTATAAGTACATCTGTAGCCTTAGTTGATTGAATGTACTAGAATACCCTTTCCTTTCTAACTGACTTAATGTCTGGATTGTGTATAAAAAGGGATGTATTTCTGATGTAATGCATTGATGAAAGTTAACAAGAGTGATTTCTTGGAGGAACTGATCCCCCGAAGATCAGAGTTTGAGTGCATTTCTGAGTTCATTGTTACAGAGATAACAATAATAATTTTTTTTTAAAATACTCTTAACGTAAAAAAAGGGTTGAAGAAAACCTGAAGGTTCTCTTGGAGGTACTCGTGCTTCATGGAGAGGTCCATGGCGCGCTTGAGACGCTGATTGCGCGCGTCCACTATCTCCCTTGGCAGCCGATTCAGTGCCTCCTTCACATCAAGATCGTAGTACGGATCGTATAGATCGTCGTATCGAAGCCCTATATTTCATTTCAAATTACGCAAAAAAGGGAAAAAAAAAGTGGATAAGCATATGCATCGCGGAGAAGAGGCGGACCGTATTTGCGGAGGCGTTTGGATAGGGTTTTCATGTGCTGTGCTGCGAACCAGTTCTTCTTCGGGTCCAGAAATGTCTGCAAAAAAGACGACATCTTTGCATCGGAATGTGCTATCGGAAATCTCTTCTGAAGGAAAGACTCGTCCACTCCAGAAGGCAGATATTCTGTGGGGAAAAAAAAAATAAAAGATGAAGAGGTCAAACTAGGCCCATTATGAATTCATCGGCCCAATAGTGGACCAAAATGAGGCCTATAAACGAAGAGGTCTTACAATCTTGGTCCATTTAAAACTTGAGAGACAATTTTATCAATTTACTAAAAGTCAAGGTCCATGTAACAGTAAAGCCCAACCATTGCACACATATCAGCCCTTTTTTTTTAATAAAAAATAAAAATAATTTACATATCAGCCCTAACAAGGATTATTAAGGAATTGTTAATTCTGTTCAGTAACTTGCGATATTTATTACATCTCAATATATTAAATCAATAAATCATCCTATAGTTTATAATGAATCGTTGCAATTAAAATGTGTCATATCAATTGGCACATGCATGAAAAAATAAATAATAATTTTTTTCCAATCTCAAATTGTTGTGTTCGAACATCTGAGATTAATTCAAATATATATTTTATTTAAAACCTTTTTTTTTGGTTGATGCAGTAAGTAAGCTCAGGTGGGATTTAGATGGTGAGATAAGATGAGATAGTTTTAAATGAAAGTTAAAAATTGAATGAAATATTGTTAAAATATTTTTTTAATATTATTATTATTTTGAGATTTGAAAAAATTAAATTATTTATTATATTTTATGTAAAAATTTATAAAATTTATAATAATGAGATGAAATGGATTAAAATAGTTTTGGCAAACTGAGCTTACTGTACACACATGATTGTCGATGTGGGGACACAGACGAACATATATAGATCATAGATGGCCGACCATCCAGATTTCAGCAAATGTACGTGATCTTTGACACAATTTAGGATCACAAATACATGATGAATTTCCAACCAAACATTGGAAAAGGGAAATATCTAGAAAAAGGGTCACAACTCACATGCATAGCATATATGCAATATATATTATGCGTTACTTGAAGAGCTACCAATGTCCAAAGAATATAGACCAATGTTTGGTTCCTTGACCGAATTCAATTCGGTTTAGATTTATACCTCTTATAACATTTAAATATTCAACTTCCAAATTACAAAAGTATCGTTTGTTTTTGCAAGTGAGATGAAATGAATTGAGATAAAAGTTAAAAGTTGAATAAAATATTATTAGAATATATTTTTTTAATATTATTTTTATTTTAAGATTTGAAAAGTTGAATTGTTTATTTTATTTTATGTATAAATTTAGAAAAATTGTAATGATTAGATGAGATAAAATGAAAAGTTTTCTAAAAGTGAAAAAGGTAAATTCGTCTAAACTCAAAACCTATTTATACGTGAGACCTATAATTTTTTCAACTTAATACATCTTTACATGTGAAACTCACATGTTATTATAAATTATAAATATATCGAAACTCATCTTAATATCAAAATATATCTAAATTCATTTTAGATAAATACAATAAAACTTATTACATCATCACAATTCATTATTATTTATAAAGAATTGTATTCAACTAAACATACAAACGCAGTCAAATTCCTCAATAATCATGCATGCATGGGCGTGCTCGATTCATAGCCCATGTATGCGGTTACTTGATATGGAGACGATGTCAGCAATGAGCTGAACATAGATCAGATGTACTTGTCGACAGAGCTGTTCTGCATGTTTCCGATCATTTCAATTACGATCGAGATCTACGGTCAGTACTTGCTACTGCTTTAGTCATTGCCTTTCCTTTAAGCTACGTACGTACCTACATGCATACATGGAAGTTTCATCAGAATACATGCGATGCTAACTATTTGCAAATTAAGAGAGATTTTATAAAAATAAATAAATTATAAAATATTTTTATAATTATAAAATAAGAAAGAATTATACATGCCGTTGGATGGGAGAGAAAAACAGAAATGATATTTACAGTTGTGAGTGTGCAAGCGTCGTGCAGTCATTTTGAAAAAAATAATAAATATGAGACCTATATGAAAAGAAATTAAATTTTTAATAATAGACTATACTTATTTTTAAAACAACTATACGTCATTTATATATTCTACAATTATATATAGCATTACTCAGACAGTTTTGACTTTTGAGAGTGAAAATCATCGCATGCAGCTGCCTCGCGCCCGCTGAAAGTACGTACAGAATTAAACTGCTGAGAAATCTTGTTCACATCAGGCTGCATGCATCCATGCATGGCCCATGAAACATTGAGGATCTAGGTAATTTTACTTTAGAGGGAACTGATTCAAAGGCAAACCGATTAAAATTGGTGATATGCGTTCGACAACTCCAAGAGGGGAAGAAAAAACAACATCAATCTTTAGCACTTTTTATTATTTTTAAGGAAAATGCTTTAATATTCCTTGCTTTCTTATAGTCAAACGACATGTTATTTTCAACTACTGTCGTTTGCATTGAAATGAAGATCTATAGATTCAATATTTGGAATTTTTTTTTTGGGACGAATAATTTATATATATAAATAGCTATATTCTCTCAAGTTAATGAAAAATGAAAAATCATAATAAATAAAAAAAAAATATATATATATATATATATATATATTTTGAGTCGGGGAGGGATCGAAACCAAAACCTCCATTTTGGAAATTTGAGTGTTATGCCATCCTTTGACAATAAATATACATTTAATAAGACGTACAAATGGCTGGTCTTCCTAGAATGTATGTCTTTATAATATGGTCGAATTAAGAAAAAGAGTTCATTTATTTTTTTAATTTTTTAAAAGGGTCTAATTTAATTAACTTAAACAAGCGAATACAAATTTAAGAAAAAAGGTGAGAAATTAAGCAAATAGATTTATTAATTAATTCAAGCTATTCTGGGACAATAATTAATTTCATAGTATATCTACAGGTAATGAAAATCAGGTGGATCCGTATGTTTAGCCTTAGGACTAGATCTTAGTATTTATCTATATATATATATATATATTCAGTTTCATTTTTAAAATAAAAAATTATTTTATTTTTGGAATATACAAGAGATAATACTATTTTTATGCTTTTTCTAGTTATAGATAAACCGAATTAACAAATTTATTTTTATTAGAACTGAATTAAAAATCGGAATATCTTTTTATGGACAAATTAACAAATGGAATAAGTGCAGAAGCTTCGATATTTATGAGAAAAAAAAAGAAAGATACAAAATGGCAATTTTGAAATTTTGACGACCCAGTTTTTGGAGGGACATTCGTCCTAACTGTAAAACGGAAGGTACGCAAACAAAACGATGGTTTGAAACAGTTAAAAGAAAACAGAGAGAGAGAGAGAGAGAGAGAGAGAGAACCTGACCTCGGTGCTGGGTCTGGTGTAAGTAATGGCTGCATGATTTAGAAATAGAGAGATAGAGATCGGGGAGCTAAAACTGGGCAATGTCGACGCCGAAGCCGAGGCAGAAGCTGGGAGGGGTGTTGAGAAGTTCGATGTGCGGGCGAGGAGGAGGAGGAGGAGGAGCAGAGGATCAGCAGCCCCCGAGGGACGATGGTAGCCATTACAGCCTCACCGCCGGCCTTCTTCCTCCTCTCGGGGCCACCGCTTTCAAGACTCGCCACGTCAAGCTCCGACCCTTCATTGTCTCCCCATTTGATCCCCGCTACAGGTTCATTATTCCCCCTTTTCCTCTCTTTCCTTCTCCCTTTCTCTCTTATTTTCTTCCTTCGATTGTTAAATAATCGATTGAATTACCACTTCTTCTCCTGTTGAATCTTTTGCCATTTTCTTTTGCGGCTATGTTGCTAGTGTACTTCACACGATGTTTGTTTTATTTATTGGAGATGAAATGATCTAGACACGCCTCTTTTGACTGATATTGCAGACTCTGGGAGACATTTCTGGTGTTTCTAGTCTTCTACACGGCATGGGTATCTCCGTTTGAATTTGGGTTCCTTGAGAAACCAAGGGGACCTCTTGCTGTAATCGATAATGTTGTCAACAGTTTTTTCGCCGTTGACATTGTATTGACTTTCTTTGTGGCATACCTGGATAAGGCTTCTTATCTCTTCATTGACAACCGGAAGCTGATTGCTTGGAGGTACACCAGGACTTGGTTGGCATTCGATGTCATCTCTACAATCCCTTCTGAAGCTGCTAGGAGTATATTGCCCCCGGCCCTACAAACATACGGGTACTTCAATTTGCTCCGCCTCTGGCGTCTCCGAAGGGTTAGTAAAATGTTTGCCAGGTAACTGGGAATTCCCATATTAACATTTCCATCAAAGTTGAAAATTTGAAAATATAGCTAGGTATCTAGGATGCAAATCGAAACTTTTGGTAGTTTGGGATGCAAAGTGAAAAATACTTGGTTGTTCGTGGGTGGAAAATGTATTATCTCCTGAAGAGTAATATAATTTAAAAAGGATGCAGTGTCCATTGTTTAGTTGAGTACAAATTCCATGATGGTCAATACAAGGAGACTCATCTCCTTAAGTCCCCTGAGGGTAAACATGAAGGGGCACAAATCCCTTCATACTCGTGTATCTATACACTTGGTTTTCTGTATTCCCTAATGTCCCATATTATGCATCAACCTAAAGTAATTTCAGTGCATCATAAAAGAAGTGGCCTCTTTTTCTCTTAGGAGTTATTTTTCGTTCCCTCCCTCCTTCCCCAGATTGTCTATTTACGGTAGTTGCTCATGAAAATCTCTTCTTTGATCATGTCAGATTGGAAAAAGACAGGAAATTCAGCTACTTTTGGGTTCGATGTGCAAAGCTTATATGTGTCAGTATCTGCTATCAATATCTGGTCATTTCCATTGAAGTGTCGAGATTCTCAATAATGATATATATCTTATCGTGCTTTTGCGGCCTTCTAGGTTACTCTCTTTGCAGTTCATTGTGCAGCCTGCTGCTTCTATCTTATTGCTGCACGAAATATTGACCCAAGTAGGACATGGATCTCACTTATCTTGGAAAACTTTCATGATCAGCGTTTGTTTGTCCGATATGTGACCTCGGTTTATTGGTCCATTACCACTCTTACAACCACTGGCTATGGTGACTTGCATGCTACGAATACCAAGGAAATGATATTTGATATCTTCTACATGCTTTTTGATCTTGGTCTAACATCCTATATTATTGGAAATATGACAAATCTGGTTGTCCATGGGACCAGTCGAACAAGGAGATTTGTGAGTAAATTCTTTCCTAATACTATTTTCTGACTGGATAAATGCTTTCCTGTGTCAGAATGCTTTTTTTTGGTCAAGTATGGTTCAATTGGCTTTGGGGAAAACCCTTTGTTTCATGCTACTTTTCCTAGAGGATGGATTTTCTTTCTCCATGATGGTTGTAAGAAATTTAAACCCTTCTGAAAGGTGCTCGAGTTAGACAAGTGAATCACTTAATTTGCTAGAATGCCACTTTGCCCTGCTTTTGTTGCAACTTGTAATTGAATGGCCCCCAGATTTGACATACAAATGAAATCTACTGCACATACAAAAATCCAGACAAAGGCCATAAGATAATTCTCTTATTTGTAGTTTCTACTTTCTATTGCAATCTCTTGTTACTTTACTTGACTATGATATTGGCAAGGGCTTATAAGCTTGTTTAGAATTGTCCTAGCATTACGAGTTTCTCCCAAATTTATAAATCACCCTTGCGAACTTTTCAATTAAATGAGCACCCATAATTTGAGAACTCTCGAAGTTGTAATTTGTTTATTTTAGCGGTCTCATTTGTATGGAATTTCAGAGAGACACCATTCAAGCAGCCTCGAGCTTTGCACAAAGGAATGACCTACCTGTTCGCTTGCAAGAGCAGATGCTTGATAATTTATGTTTGAAGTACAGAACTGATTCAGAAGGGCTGCAGCAGCAAGAGATTCTTGATTCCCTTCCTAAAGCCATTCGTTCTAGTATCTCACACTTTCTCTTCTATTCACTTGTTGATAAGGTGTACTTGTTCCGTGGGGTATCGCATGACTTGCTTTTCCAACTGGTAATACTGCTAACCTTGTTTCATAATCTTTGATGGTGTTTTCATGGGGTATCAAACTATGTTTTTAGATTTAACAAGAAAACGGTATCTAAAGTTCCAACCACCAACGGGTCTCCTTTATATTTCGCACACTTTGTTTAATTTCTTTGTCTTGATTTCTTGTATTAAAGGTCTCGGAGATGAAGGCTGAATATTTTCCTCCCAAAGAAGATGTGATTTTGCAGAATGAAGCACCCACAGACTTGTACATACTGGTTACTGGTGCTGCGGTAAGAACTAAAATCCCCTTACGAAAGAGAAACTGTACTTAGAATGAAGATCTCTTTGGATTCTACTTCCATATATAGCTTGCAAGTCTTGTTTAATGGATTTATGCTGCAGTCTGTGAATAATTGAATTCCTAAAATCTAATTTATTTATTTTTCATGTATGAATTTATTCGATTCTGACGCACAATATTAAAGGTTTTACCGGGAAATTAAGCACATGCCACTTTTCTTTTTCTCCTTTATCATTAAACTCTCTCTCTCAGGAACTCATTGTGGAGGGGAACGGAACAGAAAAGGCAAGATGGATATCTTTTTATAATTTTTTCACCATTTGTCTTCACTGCGGTGTCTAGGAGTTTAATATGTTCTATGTAACGGATGGTTGCAGACTGTTGGCGAGGCTGTGACGGGAGATGTTATTGGTGAGATAGGCATGCTCTGTTACAGGCCCCAGCTGTTTACAGTTCGGACCAAACGATTGAGTCAGCTGCTGCGTTTGAACCGTACCGCTTTTTTAAATATAGTTCAGGCAAATGTTGGAGATGGGACAATAATCATGAACAATCTTCTTCAGGTTAGTAAAGATTTTGGCGTCCATTCACTTCCTTTTCCCTTTTTAATAGGGGTGGGGGAGGGGCTATGTCTTTCTTTGAAATGAAATGAATGGATTCTTGGGATAGTTTTCTTTCTTTGAAATGAAGGTGAGGGATGTTACTTCTTCAAGGAATGAGGCTAAGTTGGACACCTTGTTCCTCCCATTATTCCAAGTGCTTCAGTCATACAACACAACAATTTAATTATTTGTGTTTGATAATACTAATAATAACAATAATAAGATTTTAAAGAGGACAATACTCCAGTTTTATTGATTGCCCTTACTTGTGGCGGAGGAAAACTGTGGTTACAAACATGACACCTGGGAGATACAATAATCTATGAAATACAGAACCCAGGCATCAAAACCATTAAAATCATATGTTCCAAGTACACGGCCAAATGAAAGACACTTAACCACAATCAGAACAACCAAATATATGGTAACCTGCAATAAAAACAAGCACACAAGAAAGGACAAACAAATCAATTGAAACTTACCAGGCAAAAAACCTTACGAGACCCTCAAGTAGGGTATACCCAGTCTGTCCATGCGGAGAAAGCCCCTCAACGGGCTAGGCAAATTATGATTTTTAGACCAGTCGGATTTCAAGCCCTCTGCCGCACACTTAGCTAGAAAATCGGACACAGTATTTCCTTCACGAATATGATTCACAGTATACTCTAGGCTATTAAGATATTCATGTAAATCATTCCAGAAATTTTCTAAATACCAGATAGGACAAATGTCCTTAGTAATCCAATTAACCACCAACTGAGAATCAGTCTCTATTTGAACACGATAAAACCCGAGAGTGTGACACATTCGAACGTCTTCCAGTAAGCTACTGATTTCTGCAAAATTGTTAGTACCCATGCCCAAGGGAATAGAGTAAGCCAGAAGTAACCTACCATTATCATCTCGAATAACACCCTCAGCACCAAAAGCGCTAGGATTCCCGAAACTGCTACCATCAATATTGAGTTTGACCCAACCCTGTTGAGGTCGATGCCATCTAACCACCCGAACCCTCTTAGGCTTAGGAGACAAGACCGGGATATCCAGTCTATTCAGGATATCAAGATCTTGGGTATAAACAGAAAACACTTTCATAACCTGGTCCATGATGCGACTGAGCCATAATTTAATAGCGTGCCAGACCGACTCTGCCGTATGAACCTTTTCCTCATACCGGGCTTTATAGCGCCTCTCCCAAAGTTTCCAGGTTATAATAGAAGGGAGAAGGCCAAAAATGATTCTAACCTGTGAAGACTTGCCAGCACGGTGAAACCAAAAATTCGTTTGTTCCTTCCAAGTGTGGAAAGAGGCCATATGAACCCCTAAATGAGTGGCCGCTAGGCGCCAAATGTGTCTAGTGAATTCCCCCATGCAGAGCACATGGTTCAAGTCCTCAATATGACCCTTTTGACAACAATTACACTTGGAAGCCATAGGGACACCCACCATCTTAATATTCTCATCAACACTGAGTCAATCATTAGCAGCCTTCCACAACATGATAGAAATCTAACTAAATGATAGTTGTACGGTTCAAGAGGAGGAATATTTATCTTCTTTATCGATGGCATTTTTCATTTGATGCAGCATTTGAAAGATTTGAGGGATCCACTGATGGAAGGAGTTCTAATAGATACAGAGCATATGCTAGCCCAGGGCAGGATGGGTTTGCCTCTTAGTTTATGCTTTGCAGCAGCCAGAGGTGATGATCTACTGCTGCTTCAGTTGCTGAGGCGTGGTTCAGATCCAAATGAAACAGACAATGGAGGACGGACTGCACTGGTGTGGAGATCATCTTTTCTATACGCATTTTTTTCCTCAAGGTAATCTTTGAATCAGAGGCTGAGCTTTCTTTGCTCCATTGCAACAGCACACTGCAGCAGCTAATGGAAGTGAGCATTGTGTAGTTCTACTTCTAGAGTATGGAGCAGATCCTAACATCAAAGGTATCCTCTAGTGTGTGGCAAAATATGTATCCCTTGATATATTTGCGTGTTCTTATAATCTTTTTCCTTCTGCTCCTCTAGGTTCTTTCTAGGTCGATTTTATACTTTCTTAATATAGATTTAGCAAATTGGGAAGCCAGACTTATGTTTAATGTAGATAGCCGATTTCATATATGGAATATTTAATTGACTTGAGTTGAGCTTATATTGGAGAAAACATTGCCGTTTATTGCCAATGACCTTGGCGTGTCGCTTCCCTCCATCCTTATGGACAGTGGGGTTCCAGGTTCAAGGTTCGTTACCCTGTAACTGAGGCTGCGTGCCTCTTCCAAATCTGCCCAAGAAAAAAGAAGAAACATTGCGGTTTCTCTCTATAAATTGGCTTTCATCGTTATCTATTCTTTCTTTTTTGCAGATTCAGATGGCAGCATTCCCTTATGGGAAGCAATATCGGGGAGGCACGAATCTGTGACTAAACTTCTCATAGACAATGGAGCAGAGATATCTTCTGGTGATGTGGGTAATTATGCATGCGCTGCTGTTGAGCGTAACAACTTGGAATTGCTCAAGGACATTGTCCGATATGGTGGGATCGTGACACTGCCCAATAGCAATGGGACTACAGCTCTTCATGCAGCAGTATGTGAAGGAAGTACTGAGATAGTTAAGTTTCTGTTGGACCAAGGAGCCGACACTGATAAACCAGATATAAATGGATGGACCCCTAGGGCTTTGGCGGATCATCAGGGCCATGAAGATATTAAGGACTTGTTTCAGAGCAAGAAAGAAGAGATCAAGAAACCACCAGCTATCCCACCAGTTCGAAAGAAACCAGGTATGTCATTCCTTGGGAAGTACCAGAGTGAGCCCACAATGCTTCCATACGTCCATGAAAGCCTTCCAGCTACCCGGGAGGTGACATGGTCAGATGGTCGTCCAAGGCGAAGGGCTAACAATTTTTGCAATTCACTTTTTGGGGTCATGTCTGCTGCTAATTCTGGAGCTGCTAATGCTGGTGAGTTAGCATCTTGAAGAAACTGTAAATCTTGTCATGTAGTTGATGCTCATTTTGTGATCTTGAACACCTGCAGTTGATGCTCTTAGATAAATTTAAGTGACCATTTAGTTTCCAATTGAAGTATTCACAGAAAACTGAAACTTCAAAACATGCAGGTGGAGGAGAACTTCTTACATCTGCGGCAAGTTTTGGCAGTATGCGGAGTATGAACAACTTCCCAGCTAGAGTGACTCTTAGTTGTCCAGAGAAAGATGAAGTTGCTAGAAAGCTTGTGCTCCTGCCTCATTCCCTTCAAGAACTACTTGATATTGGTGCCAAAAGATTTGGGACCTCTCCAACCAAAGTTTTAACTAAAGAAGGAGCTGAAATAGAAGATATAGAGCTTATTAGAGATGGTGATTATCTTGTTCTAGTTAGCGATACAGGAAGTGAAAAATGCCACACGACTAATCAAGAGTTGGGGTCAACCTCCGAGAGTCGTTAGGGCAGTTATACTTACAATTGGTGATACAATACTACACGAGCATTTCGAGCCAAGGGAGTGGGACAGACGTACATTGAATTTTTACTTCTGACATTTCTTTCTTCTGATATTTCTTTTCGCCTTTTTACTTGCAGATTTTGTAACTTATTTCTTTGAACACCCTTATAGATTTTGGGGGGGTTGTTAGAAGAAAGTCGATTTACAAGTGGGATTTGGGTTTCCTGCAATGTAAGGCAATTACAGACGACAGCTTATAAAAATGTTTCTTACTACCAATGAATCTATACCGTACAAATTCGTTTGTTGTATCCTTAATGGGAAATTCATTGTCTGGGTATCTTCCATTAGATTCTGAACTTTCTTGTCCTAATTTTGAACTTCTGTTGGCTGCTGGCAATAGCCTTAGCGGCCATATCCCATTCTATCTTTCAAATTGTTCCAAGCTCATCTATCTAGATTTAAGCGCAAACTTATTTTCTGGACCAATACCAAAGTGTTTCGGAACCTTAGAAGACCTCCAAGTACTTTCATTGGATGGCAATAAGCTAACAGGAAAATCTGGAGATCAAGAGCTTAGCTTCCTTTCAACTTTATCTAATTGTAGATTTTTGGAACGGCTGACTATGTCCTTCAATCCCTTGAACATTATAATTCCAGATTCAGTAGGAAACTTTTCGGCTTCACTAAAAACAATCGATGCATCTCAAAGCCAACTAAAGGCTCATATTCCTATGGGAATCGGTTCCTTGAAAGGCTTGACCTTCCTCGATTTGAGTAATAATAATTTGAGTAGAAGCATACCATCAACACACAGAGGAAATCTGGCTCTAAACATGAAAAAGTTGGATGTTATTGAATACGTGGATTTATCTCAAAACCAAATTAATGCAAGTATTCCTTCCAAGCATCATTGGAGCTTTCCAACACCTCAGCTATCTTGACTTGTCCATGAACTCATTTGAAGGAGACATTCCTCAATCTTTTGGAGACTTGGAAGGATTGGATATGTTAAAACTCTCGTACAATTCCAAAATCTCTTGAGGTACTTTCACATCTCAAGTATTTGAATGTGTCTTTCAATAAGCTATCAGGAGAGATTCCATCCAATGTTCCTTCTGCAAACTTTACAGCCGAGTCATTCCTAGGTAATAAAGGCCTTTGTGGAAATTCAATTTTTGGAGTTCGACCTTGCAAAAATCCAAGCTCCCAAGAATCAGGAGCGAGACAAATTGTTCTTAAATATATTATTCCAATTATTTAATCAGTAATAATATTTGCAGCATTGGTTTATATGCTGAGAAAACACCGGAAAAGTAAGATGCAGAAACTAAGTTCACCTAGTATGGTACCTATGTTGGAGAATAGAATGATATCGTATCAAGAGCTTAGCCGAGGGACCAACAACTTTTGTCAAAAAAAAAAAAAACTTGCTTGGAACTGGAGGTTTTTCCTCTGTGTACAAAGGGATCCTTTCTGACAGGACCATTGTTGCTGTCAAAGTTCTAAATTTGCAATTGGACGGTGCTTTCAAAAGCTTTGATGCGGAATGCAAGGTTTTACGAACAATTCGGCATAGGAATCTTGTTAAAGTCATAAGTACATGCTCCAACCCAGAGTCCAGAGCTTTGATACCACAGTACATGGCAAACGGCAGCCTTGAAAAGTACTACCACCACAACAATTGCTTGAATCTTCTCCAAAGAGTAAACATCATGATTGATGTTGCATTAGCATTGGAATATCTCCACCACGATCAGTCAGAACCAGTGGTGCATTGTGATTTGAAGCCTAAAAATATTCTTTTGGATGAGGACATGGTTGCACATGTGAGTGATTTTGGCATTGCAAAGATTTTAGTCGAAAACAAGGACACAACACAAACCAAAACTCTTGGTACACTTGGTATTTATTTCAGTGCTGAACAGCATAATAAACTAATACATAGCTAAATTTGAACATGACAACGGAGTAAGTAACAAATTCTACGAAAATTTTCATCAGCTGAGTTCTTTTTTATAGATCTTAGACATGAAAATGCAGATTAATTAAAAGTTACAAAACAATGGTTGCCTGGTCAATCAATAATTACCTCTTTATTTCTCTCATATATCAATCGATGATTATTCTATATTTTATTATATTAAGGGTAACTTTATGATATGGACCGATTAGCATTTCATAATTGAAGTACTGGAATGGTAAAGTTTTCCTCAAATGACAGAAAAAACAGGGGGGGACAGAGTACTAACTTAAGTTTCTTTTAGTGGATATGTGGGTTACTTGTGCATATATATATATATATATATGTGTGTGTGTGTGTGTGTGTGTGTGTGTATTATTTGGCTTACTGACTTAAGTTTTTATGACAATTAATTGCGAGCATGGACAGAGCACGGCTATGAAGGAAAAGTGTCTATAAAAGGGGACATGTATAGCTATGGCATCATATTGTTGGGAGATGATGACAAGGAAGAAACCCGCGGACGAGATGTTTGTTGGAGAATTGACTTTGAGGCAATGGATAAACGCATCACTTCCTGACAGAACGATTGAGGTTGTGGACGACTGTTTATTAAGGATTGAAGATGGGAGAGATGCCATTGATTTGCAAAGTATAGTCATCCTGGAATTAGGCATGAAGTGCTCTGAAGAGTGGGATAAAAGACCTGAAACGAAAGACGTACTTGCCGCACTTAATAAAATCAAATCCACTGTACTTGGAAACAGAAACAGGGGTGTCCGAGGTCTTTGATCCCCATTTTGTGTGGGTTTTCCATTTGATTCCAAAAAGATAAAGACTTGCGTGTTAGTAATGTTATATGTAACTTTTCATGGTTAAAGACATGGCTTGAGACTTCCTAGCATCTTGTCATTGAACATTTTCGTCGATCTTCTTCCTTCTCCATGTGCTTTTTTCGTTAAGATAATTTCGTTTATCGTTCCACGTAGAATGAAGAAGCTGCATGATTAGCTTTCTTTCTTCTACCATTTCTTTTGCCTTCTGCATAATTCTGACTAACACTGGTTCTTCTGAGTTTGAGCCTGCCTAGTTTACCCAGAAGAGAAAACAAATAAAATAAAAGGCAGCCTTGGTTTGAAATTTACCAATGCCATGCCAAGAAAGATGGGAGTCCTACTTAAATGTCAACATCTAATCTGATTTTTTGCATAACAATCTTTGTACAAACTCGAGTGCAACTAATAGAATCCAATAAGAAATTGATAAAATTCTAGTAATCAAATTTGGAAATTAAAAAAAAAAAAAAAAATAGCTACATTTGTCACATGAAAATGAATGGAGGGCTATATGAGTTCACTGTATACATTCTAATGTTTTTTCCTACAGAAAATGAAAATGCTTTCTTCTCTCCATTGCTTCCTCATCTTTCCTTTTTTGTTTCGTTTGGCTTTAGTATTTTTTGCTGGTGATTGTGTAGATATTATGTATTTCTGATATCATCTTCTCTTAGCCGACTATCACGAAGAAGACTCACATTTCACCCCATCTTCACAGGACCATGCTCAACTCTCATTATTACAAGCACAGTTTATATCCCAACACTATATAGAGGCTTTCATTGCATTCGGACACCATCTGGGTAAACCTGTAAACAATCCCATTTTCTAACTAACAGATGCATGAAACTATATTTACAATAACACAAAAGAGACATTTGGTATATTACCTAAAACAACCTTTCATCACTCCAGCTTACGGTTCTAAGCTTGACCTCCCCTCTATTGGTTGTCATCTCATCCAAAATCTCCGCATCATGGAATCCTAGTGAACTCTCCTCACTACCAGAATCAGGCAAGTCTTTTGCCTGCCCACACTTCTGTCAGAGACCTTATTGGTTAGAAAATTGTAAACAAAAAACTTGAAAGGGATTAATAAACTAGTCTGCAGATAAATCAGAATGGGAGGAACCATAAGCATACCGTTGTTATTGAGTGGCTTCGTTTATGCTGTGGGGCACCAGCAATTTCTTCATACCCAGAAGCATCCAGTTCATTAAGATGGCTAGGGTCAAACAGCTTGGGAAGCAGGCGCTGTCTGATGCTTATGAGAAGGAAGAACGGCAATGGGAACAATATTCCAGCTACAGGTATCCACGTCACTCCAAAACAGACCAGAAAATACGCTAATTGGAAGAGTGTAAATAAAGCGATCGATTTGAATGGCACTGACTCCACATAGGAAGCATGAGTGCCTTCCAAGATTCTGCCCAGCACAATGCCACCATAAGAAAAGAATTAAGGTTATGGAGCTCAGCCAAAATATAAGTAAAACAGACTTTTAATTTAATGGTACTGTTCAGACACCATGGAAAGTATAGCACAAGCACATTTTGTTTCTTATTCACATTTGTATGTTAACAACAAAAGAACTAAAATTAGTTTTTTTTTCTTCAGTTTAGCAGATATGGAATAAGTCATCTTTCCCTGAAAAACCAGCATGTATTGGATATGGACAGGAAATTGGCACCTGCCATTCCCATGAGACATCCTACTGCCTCCTTCATGAAATAGATTAAACAATAGTTCCGTACCACTTAGAACATGACTTACTTGTAACGACGTCTCGGGGTGATGAAGAGGAGTAACATCCTTTCCCAGAACTGATTCCCAGGGAGGCTATCAATGGCCATGTAGGCAAAGTATCCCCATAGAACTGAGGTAGGTATCCTTTTGATTACCGAGATAGCACAAATTAATAGGCCCACGAGCAAAGACTGCAATAAGTTGCTCGCTCTTTGCTCATTAACCCGGACAGGCAAATAAGCGTCAATGTGTTTTTCCGGATCAAATTTGCCCTTTGCATCTCCCTCATCATCAGCTTTCATTACAGCCTCCTTCAAGTTCTCCAACTCTTTGGTCTACAAGAAAATCCACATGAATATGCCTATCAGAACCAATAAAAGCTCTCTCTCTCTCTCTCACACACACACACGCAGGCATGCATGCAAAGATTATATAAGCCTAGCACTTACGGTTGGAGCTGTGTCCATTTCTATGAACACGGCTTGCATCGTTCCATAGATTTCAGAGTTGCTTGCTTGTTGTTTAATACATTCCTTGGCATGCTTTACCATCTTCTTTCGAATTAACTGCAAATCATGGCTCATATCGTATAAGAATTTAATGAGTGATCTTGGCTTTACCAATGAAGAGAAATCTCCGAACATTTACACCAGCCTACCTGCCTCTTGAGAACTGCCAGACTTTTGGTGTGCATGGGGGACTGCGGGAGGACTCCATTTGAAGGAGGAAGTCCAAGCAACCCACAAATCATAGTCTGAAACCATGGAAATTAAACATCAACTTATAAAAAAAATGTTATTTCTATACAAGATTACAAAGTAAGGAATTGAAAAACAAATAGAATTAATGTCCCATTATTCTGCTACATACCATTATTCCAAGCAATAAGATATCATAATGGTATGCAGAAGGTTTTTGGAGATTAAACTCATTCTGTTGTGCCATCTGAGAAGAAACACTGTGGTCAAAGAAGTATAGGCCTGCTATCATCATGGCCGGAATAAAAGCAGCAAAAATGTACAACAGTGGGACCTTTCCCATATCCTGAAATTCCAGTGAATGAAGTACTAAATAATTCAGTGTATAACAGTTACTCTGAAATCTGAACGTATATGGTAGATAATTCCGTGTATAGTTGGTGAGTTTTTTTTTTTTTTTTTACATGGTAGGTTATTACTATCTCCTTGCCTTGAAGTTCTTGTTGGAATTTCAGGAGAAGGCAATTTAAAGATAATTTCGTACCTATATAAACAAATTATTCAACAGAATTTTTAGTACCTTGATTACTGTCCAATGGTACAATGATGCAGATTCCCAGGGAAGTGGACAAAAGAGCCTCCTAGGAACTCCAACCGGAACTTCTCCTGGTACAGCATAAGACAATGCTGACCACAACAAGACCATCAGGGGAACCCCATAGTCTGCAATGAAACCTCGGAGCCACCCTGAATCCAAGATCGTAAGATAGTAAAAAGGAGAACTAGATCTAATTCAGACAAACTTCTGTAAATTGAAGAAGCCACTGAATTTCATTTCATTTACCTGTGCCATAGAGCCATGATCTTGCTCTCCTGCTCTTACGTGCAGTGAAAAGTAGACCAGAAGAGAAAATGATGGCAAGCAACCCATTTGTATACAACCATTGGAATTGATACTTTTCTAATGCCCGATCTTCAGATTTGGGAACACTGAATTCACTGATCACTCCCTGTGAATTGTCAAATTTAGCATCCGCTTTAACAAAATCCACAACTTTTTTTTTTCCTGTAAAAATCAGTCAATACCTTAACAGCTTCTTGCATAAAAAGAACAGCAATCAGCATGCTAAAAAGTTCTCCTGCTATCCTCGTAAATTTAGTAATGATGGTACATGCATTAAATACCGCAAGAAAAAGCAACAGGAGGCCCGTCCAGATGCAAACCCTGTATAATATAGGCACCCTCTTAAAGATACGAACCATACATGCCAATTCAGAATTCTATTAAAACATTGAACAATCCAGATAAAGTTGACAAAGAATCCCATACCACCCAGCCCAAGCTAAAAACAGCTTGCTCCCCAACCCAGGCCGTCCTTTGCTGAAGTTGTACAAATAAGTGTACATTATAACTGTGGGTTCTGCAACTCCTAAAATCAATAAAGGCTGTCCCCCAAAAATTGAGTGGATGATTCCACAAATAGCAGTAGAAGCTAATGTTTCCACTGCGCTTAAGCTTCCATCTGACATAAAACAAGCATAAGCTGGTGCTCAAATTCATGAAAAGACCAGGAAATATTTAGACACTATGCATTAAAAGTAACCTCTACCTGTCTAAAATTTTCGTGGTAATGAGAGAAATAAGTAATACCTGTTTCTCTACTCAGTTGCTCCCCAAAGGCAATAACGGGGAGAGCAGAAGCGAAGAAGATGTAGGCAGTTGGAGCCAATATCCTGACATTGATTAAATGATTGATCGATGAAAATTATGAGACGCCAGAAGAAGAAAATGCAATTCCCATTGTGTTATTTGTCCCAGAAAATAGGAGATTATACCTGATGCCTGGGCAAAGTGCACAAATCCAATCTTCCTTATAGCATACAGCCCTTCCTTTGATATCTTTAATTATCCCGTTGAATGGAGTTCTGACGTTTTCCATTGCTGATGCCATAGACTGTGGAATTTAGATTCATCAACTGGTGCCTTACATTGAACAAATGCAAAGATGCTAGAAATCCATTTGTCACAGCACATTATAAGGCTATATAAATTGAATCAGTGAATTTCACCAAGTTGGATGAGTTGCTAATTGAGGGGAAGAAAAGCATTATATACATAAACCAGCACACTGCGAGATTTTCGTGGATCCAAACGTGAAGAAAACAAAGAAAAAAAATATTCATACCTCGATCCCTTGGAAAAAAAAAAAAAGAAAGAAAGAAAGAAAGAAAAACTCATAAATCTGAAAAAAAAGATTAAACTGCGTGAACTCTGAGAACGGTAGAAAAAAAGAGAGAAATAAACCCATAAGTTCCACATTTCCATAGATGAAGAGCCTCAATACACTGATCCGTTGTTGAGTAACCAATAAAAAAGAAGAGACATTGCGGAGGAAAACAAAATCAAATCCCAATATTTTCTTTTGTTTTAGATTCACAGGAGAAAAACCACGATTTATTTAAGAAATGTGGCATTGATACGATTCTCTTGCCGAATAAAACATTGAATGACGTAAAACTCTGTTTTCCCAATGTATTTTATGAAATCCACCCGATATTTAACGAAAAATACATCATGCAGACCTCCATGCACGGAAATACATTCACGTTCGTACAAGAACAAAGTCCTAATAATCGTACAGTCAATTATAAATAAAAAGTAAAATAGCCAGAAAATCATATGTAGCAGAGCTTTACAAGGGAAGAAAGAAAGAAGAAGAAACAGAAAAAAGAATGAGTACATTTTCCGATTCAGTAATGCAAAACTAATATACAAACCTGGAAAGATAGAAAGAAAGAAAATGTAGGAAAATCCCGCCCCCGGAGAGTCAGATTCCGGTGGGGGTGAGCCGTAAGGGTAATCCGTCTCTCTGTCTCTCCCCCTCTTTCTCTTTCTTTTTCTTTGTCTCTCGACCTCTCCCTCTCTCTATCTCTCTCTCTCTCTCTCTCTCTCTCTCTCTCTCTCTCCTGTGTCTCTGGATGCGAGAAACGCGGAGTGAAAGGGAACGGGTGGGAGAGTCCGAAACTGAGAAGGCAGGATTTGTAGGAGTCGAGACCGGGGTGGGGTGAGTCTAGACGTGGGTGCTGCAAGATGGGATTGATAACGTGGCTATATATGATTCGGACACCACGTCGGCGGGGGTCTTGTTGCAATGCATGGCTCCAATGGCGCGTACGTAAATTTGTCTGTTCGTCTCCTTGCTTGCAACTGGAATGTCGCGAGCCAATATTACTTATTTAGCAAATTTCTGCTTATATTTTGACATTGTCGCTTCTAGATCTAATTATTATTAGAAAGATCAATTCTATATATCTACCTACACTCTCCACACATCATGCACTAAATATTTTTTTATTAGAACGTGCAATATTTTTTTTATTAGAAATATTGCACGTTCTATATGGGTCCTCACCTTCCTCCTTCGTAACTCGAGAGAATAGTTAAATTATGTTATATTCGAAGGATTTATAATAGATAAATTTTGCTATTAAAAATAAATTTATAAATTCACATCACATAACTTATTATGTTCAATTATAAATCTATTTTTATTATAAAATAGATATAATGTATCATATAAATTTATAAATTTATTTTTATGAAATCTTTTCATGATTCAACACTTGTGAATCTAAATTATCTTCTAAAATTTAAAAAGAAATAAACATGAGCTCTATTTAAGTTGAGGTTCTCGTTATTTACGGATATTATTTATTATTCCGTTTGTATTTAGAGTTGATCTCAACTCATTTCGTCTAATCATTATAAATTTTTTAAATTTGCACACAAAATATAATAAATAATTTAACTTCAAATTCTAAAACAATAATAATATTAAAAAAAAATATTTTAACAATATTTTATTCAACTTCTAACTTTCATATCAACTCATCTTATCTCATCTCAAGTAACCGTTCGAGACTTGGATTGAACTAAGATTAACTCAGATCAGTCTAATTTTAAACTGAGTCTAATATTCAAACAACTAACTCTCAAATCACTAAACTCATCTCAACTCAAAACATTTTTATATGTGAGACCCACAACCTTTTTCAACTTAACACCTCTTTACACGCGAGACTCACATTATTTTTCAACTCAACATCTCTTTACACGCAGGACCTACAACTTTTTTCAACTTGTTATAAATACATCTAAGTTCATCTTACCATCAAATCCACAAAACTTACTCAACCATCTTAATTCACTATTATTTATAAAAAAATTCAATTCATCTTTACTCAAGTCAACATCAATAGGCAAGTATCCAATCCTCACCTTCATCTTTTAAAACATTTTGTTGAAAAATTATGGATGCTCGTCTTCTGCAGTCGAGTACGAGGACAACCGCCATAAATCGTACGTACGTCTTTCCCTTCAATTGTTTGCCTCACGTGAGACCCCTTATAACCACGGTCCACCGTCTGTTTCCGCGTGTCTTTGGTAGCGTAGATGGACTTGACAGCCGCCGAAGCGCGTAAAGAGCACGGCCAATGTCTTGTTTAACTTTGACTATTTGTACTGACTGCTGACTAATTTGTTTTCTACACCAAAGTTTGAACTCACTCATTCGCATCCACGCACGATTAGCACCTGCAGACAGGAAAAGTTAATGGGACCCGCTCCATGTTCACCCAGATCATCTTCCCATTTCTGCTGGTACCACGACCCGCCACCGATCGAGTTGGCCATACTTACCCTTTAAACATGTGTTTGTTTGTGTTCATGCGCCACAACACCGACCTTTCGCATTTTTCATGAACAAGTTCTTCCATTCCACGTGTTTCGCATTTTTCATGAACAAGTTCTTCCATTCTACGTGTAGGAGGATCAAACATGTCTGTTCTGTATTTGTAAAAAACAGTAAGGTTTTGTTCTGGCCTATTCGTGAAGCTCCCAACTCCCTCCAATTGATTTTGCCCAGAAATTTGTCTAAAACGAGCGCATTGAGCGATCGAGAGCTTCGAGGTCTCATGTTTACGAATGAATCGACTTGTAGCTTAGTATCATCCAAGTTTGTTTCCGTAATAGCATCAGTACCATACAATTACCATCTACTTGATGCTTGCTGTGATATATATACAAAGAATTTGAAAGAGAGACAGAGATTACTAGAACCAGTAACTAAAACTTGGTAGAGACAATGCTGTATTGAGCTTCAATACATCTTTTCCTTTCTTCTCTTGTTTGATTAGTAATAAATTAGCATCTTTCCCTTTCTTCTGCTACCCGTTCTTCAATCTATCATGGTATTCCAACAAGGATAAGAAAAGTAGAGCTTTCTAGCACATCAAGAGGAGGGCTTCACGATTGCGGCCAAGCAAACTCAATGCTGTTGCAGCTATGTGATGACCAGTCAACCCAGCAAGAACAAGCTGTTCATCTGCTGATGCATGTTCTATGTAGTTGTCTGGTAGAACAATTGGACGCCACTTGAAAAGTTGATCCAGAAAATTTCACCGAAAACAAATTAGGCCTTGGATGATAATGGCTAATAACTAATTTTAAAAAAGAAATTCTTGGCTTTGCATCAGGCATATTTATATTGCATTGAACTCATGATGCATATTGAAAACCACAAAAAGGAAGTAACTATCCACAAATTAATGCATGCATAAAAAATGTTCACAAGTAATTTCGAATATTTATGCCAACGCATAACTGCAAATAAAATTCAAAAACTAGTTTAGTTACTAAAGATAAAATTTCCATGCATGCTTTTGTGGGTGAAAAAATAATGTTATATTTATAGTCTATACTTTAATTACGTAGGTCATATGTACTTTACTCTGTTCTTGTTAAACCTCCTCTAGGTTTCACACCCAGCTTGTTGAGATGATCCCCGCCCCTGCCTCCCTCTACCCCCATTTATATCTTAGATCTATCAAAACAAAATCCAAGTAAGATATAACCAAATTCCCAACTTCCTCTCTCTCAGCAGGAAAATGAACTAATTATCTTCTATATGTCTAATGAAATTGTTACCTTAATTCTTCCATCGAGTTGTCCATCAAGTGTGAGAAACTGTGCAACATGGGATCCAAATCCCCCAATAGAGCCTTCCTCAACAGTGATCAGAAATGCGTGATTTTCACACAGATGCCTCAGAAGCTTGATATCTAGTGGCTTGCAGAACCTTGCATCTGCCACTGTTACCTCAAGGCCAAGCTTTGAGAGAAGGGAGCGAGCCCTCAGACAATTCTGAACCATTGCCCCATAGCCAAGCAAAGCAACATCTTTACCCTCAGCAAGAACTCTCCCTTTTCCAATCTGATTCAGAAGACATTGTGGGCAAACGAGGCATCAAGAACTTGAGATTTTCACACCTTAAGAAGACAAGGAAGAATAATAATAGCGTGTAACTAGCTTTAACTTTTGAGAAACTACAAGTAACTAGCCCTAACCCTGCACCTTTGTGAAGCAATAATAGTTGAGAAGTTTTCAAAGTAAATATAAGTAAAATCTCTGAGGTGCCAAGGGATTACCTCAATGGGAATTCCACTGCATACAGAGTAGTCTACCCCTACAATTGCACCCCTAGGATATCTGAAGCAAATAGGTCGATCATTAATTTGGGCTGCTGTGGCCACCATGTGGACAAGCTCATCCTCATCGGATGGTGCCATGACTATCATGTTTGGCAAGCATGACATTAATGTTATATCGAATGCCCCACACTGCAATGGGCCATCAGACCCTACAAGTCCTGCACTAGTAATGATGAAACGCACCGGAATTCTCTGCCGATCTACATCATGGATGACCTGAATGGCAAAGAAGGAAAAACGCTTCAGGAAATTCTTAGAATTTCATTATTCAAGTCAAACGCCCAAATGGTATAGTGTAGGAAGAAAATTCATTTTCGGTGAAATCTTTTCCCAAGAAGAAGTACCATGAAAAACAAGTGGAACACATGATAAACTGTAGAGAGAGATGGACGGAGAGAGGACCTGATCATAAGCTCTTTGCAGAAAGGTGGAAGGGATTATGCAAAATGGCTTCAATCCACCACAAGCCATACCAGCAGAAAATGTAACTGCATGTTGCTCAGCAATTCCCACGTCAAAAAACTTGTCAGGAAATTTTTCCTGAAATAATTGAAGTGATGGTTCAATTTGCATTCCTGCATGAACTGTCACGATATCTTTATCCTTCTCTGCCTCGAAAACTAAAGCCTCCACAAAGCAATCACTGTATGTCAATGAGTGGATCCTAGATGGTAATGAACCAAAATTACTTAAATCTGCAAAGTGTGAGAAGGGGAAAACCATCAAAATGTCGAATCTAACTGAAGATGAATATAAAGAAATAGTTATTTCATAAAGTAACAGTCATGCCAAGAAAGCGATAGCATAAAGAGCCACACTCTGCTGTGCATAGCCGAGAAAAAGCTCAGGAAAAGAAAACCAAAGTCAGCTATTACTTACCACAAAGGACTCATGACTCTCATGACTTACAACAGAAAACCAAAAACAAAAAGATTATGGAACCAAAAAAAAAAAGAAAAAGGGAGGAAAATAGAGATAATTGAACCTGCCTTCAAGTTTCTTGCCCGAAATTTCAGTCTTCTGATTATTTTCTGGTCCCTGATTTTCCTCTGTTATCACATGAACCAACACAGGACCCATTGAATCCAGAGATGCTACTTCTTGCAGAACACAAATCAGGTCTTCAATATTATGCCCATCAACGGGGCCTATGTAATACAATCCAAGCTCTTCAAAAAGAGTTGACCCCAGTGGACCGATCATACCACGTGCATACTCATCAACTTTGGCCGCCAACTCATGCATACCCCTACCAATCCTTTTAGTAACACCCTGACCAGAAACATATGTTAGTTTTATTGTAAATAGGATCCATATAGAGATTCTTTCAACTCAAGACATCTATTTTAATTTGCCTAAATATTGCAATAGAAATTTCAAGTGCCCAAAAGCCAAACAATAAAGTTGACTTTTCTTTAAGCATATCCAACCAGAAGGCCTCAAAATGCATCCCCTATAATTTTACAACTACTCAAATTATTCCCTCATACTAAGATTGACATAAGTTTTTCTAGACTTTATAAAAATTTCCCAATGTTCCCTCAGACTCCAACCACAGACACAATATGTAATTTGTCGACAAGGTAATATATGCCTGTGAACAGTCTATTAACTGAAGATCCAACATCTGCTACCAGAGAAAAAATTATGCCAAAGGGCTGGAATAGCATAAGACACCAGGCCCAGGAGCATATGCAATATTGAAACATCAAAAGCTCCATTATACACATTTATTTTTATAAATTTTATTAATGATAAAAAAGGTGTTTCCCAAGTACACAGGGCACATAATGAGAGACCAAAAGCTCCATAGTATACATTAGAGACCAAGCAAGGTACCATGAACAAGTGTAAGTTAGCTTAAGCAAAATGAGTCTCATGGGATTGTGCCTGGAGACCTCTGATCAAACCCGGTAAAATGATTTTTCATATTCCCCTCTTGTTGGGGAAAGAGAGGGTAGGGAGGGGGTACCACCAGCTGTGTCGCCCCTACGTCTAAGTGACTAGAAGAAAAGACAACTGTAGAATTTATTGAAAACATTTTTGGAGTGGTAAATTTAGTGAGAACTTAATCTGCTCTATGCATATTTAATGGTCTAAAAACTTCCTATCCCCTTTAGAAAAGTGTTGACGTACATCCTCCACGGGTTTAGTCAATTAATAAGAAAACCAGAGAAAAACCTTGGCAACTTCTCTAAACTTCCGGAAGGATTTACTTGACTGGAGCCTACTTAGAGTACTGGATAGTGCATTAATGGATGTCTTGGGACCCTCTTCAGTCTTTGGGTGTAGAGAGTGACGGCTGTCATTTAAAATCACCACCATATTTGAGTCCAGATAGCCCACATTACTCATTGCCTCATAGACCTGACCTGCCATGGTTGTCCCATTGCTGATGACAGCAACTATACGCTCCCGTTTCCCTTTAATATCCCTAGCAATCGCCATACCTAAAGTGAAGATAATTGGGTGTCAATAAGTTAAAGCCAAGGGAGCCAAACCTTCAAAAGTCGCATTGATAAACTAACCAACTAACATAAAAATAGATATCCAAAAACAAATATAATTACTAGATAAATGCGTGCAGATGAGTGTATGAAAAGCAAGCAAAGGCTGAAAACAAAAACAAACATTTTAAAGTGGTTGAGTAACAAGTCAAAATATATATGAATGAAAGGTAAATACTACCAAGCCCAGCAGAAATGCTGTTGCAGCCATGGCCCGCACCAAAAGGATCGTAATCACTCTCAAATCGAGATGTAAAACCAGAGAGCCCATTCTTTTCTCGCACTGTGTGCATGAGGATCCGCCTTCCTGTAAGAATCTTGTGCACGTATGTCTGCCAACAAAAGAAAATGCATAGGCATAACTATACGCCAGATTTGAACAAGCCCACAAGTTCTATTGCTCTCCTTCATCACAGCATTTTGCCATGTAACACATCCCATGAGATAAATCTAATAGATGAGCTATAATCAGTACCCCCCCCCCCCCCCTCCCCTTCCCGGGCGTTCCCCAACCACCACCACAACCCCCACCCCCCTCTCTCCCACAACGAAGCAATCCCATTCTAAGAAAGTAATGGATTATGATCTTACTTGGTCCCCGTCATCCCACAGTATCTTATCAACTGGTGCATTGAAAACATGGTGTATTGCAACTGTCAGCTCCACCACCGACAAACTGGATTTAAATGATTTTTGCGCTTTTGACATTATAGAAGATAGTTCCAAACGAATTTCATCTGATAATTGTTTCAGTTCCTACAAATACCACTCTTGAGTGAGTATAGAAGTGTGAGCTTGCAAGTTCAAAAAAAAAAAGGGAAAGAGTGTCAATGCTTCTAAACTACCTTAGGAGACAAATTCTTCAAGTGGATTGGGTTTTCAACTACATCAAGTAAGGGTGTTGGGACTTTCTCCCAAAAGAAATCATCAGTATCAGGTAAAGACCCCAATCGACTGACAACTCCCTGCATCAAGAAAGATCAGTCACAGGTTTACACTTGCGCCTTTAGCATCTTCTGCCACCACCACATTCCTCGATAAAAGAGAATAACAAAGACATAGGATGCTCACGATTATGTTTTCCTTCTTCTATTAAGTATCTCGGCAACCAAACAGAGGATTGTAGCATATAAACAAGAGAAGTGGGAGGAAAGTTCGGCATACCTTGGAAGTAATGGAGGAACCGGAACTAGGATAGATATTAATTCTCGAGACTTGAACATTAAGAGGGAAACCAGAGCTTGCGCAGTCCATCCTGTGAGGCAAAGCGCTAGTTTTTTTATAGGAATGAGAAGTAATTCCAAACGGACACCCAGCAGAGGCAGTACCCATCTTGGAAAACAAAGAACCAACCCTCCAAAACCGATCAATTTCAATAGAAAGCGCAACTTGAAACCTCACTTGCAGGAATATAACTGAAAGAAAGTATAAAAAGGTGTACACGCGAAAAAATGAAGAGTGCCAATGTGAAAATTTTCAGGATTTTGAGGGTCCAGAAAGTTTGAAAATGGAAAGATGCGACACAGGAAAAGCCACAGGATATGTTCTCGATCGTAAACGGCTGAGAATAAACTAGATGGCAGAATAATTTGAGCGAGAATTACAGTCTACAGAGGAGACAAATTAAGCATAATCTCTGCAGACCGAAGAGCATCTTTCTCCGACGGGACGAGGAAAGAAACATCATTATACAAAAATAAGTTTTCTGTTTGGACTTCCTAACATTTAAATGTTGGGCCTTTAATCGGCCTGCTTTTTACGACTTCAGAGTTCAGAGTGGTAGTCCTTTTTTTTCGTTTCAACCCAGAAGAAAGGTAATCACTGATCAATGATGAACGGGCTTGGCCAGCAATGCAAAATTGAAATTCTTTTATTTTAAAAAAAGAGAGAGGATAAACTCGAAGATGGTATGAGTAGGCCCATTTAAAATAAGGCCCAAACTACTTTATTTATTATTTCTTGTTTTTGTTTTTTGTTTTTAACGCTATCTACCTCCAACTCCAGTTTCCAACCTTTTCGTACTCTTTTTCCTTGTCTCCGAAATCTTTCACGCAGAGGAGGTCCGAGGTCGATCTATCTGTCGCCAGTTGGTAATTGAAGAGCGGAAAGAATGTCGGGGAAAGGCGCAAAGGGTTTGATAATGGGCAAAACCCCTGCCCTAAACAAGGACAAGAAGAAGTCTACCACTCGCTCCTCTCGGGCCGGTCTTCAGGTCTCTCTCTCTCTCTCTCTCTAAATTATAATCCGTTTTGTGCCATTCTTTCTCGTTTATTATTGGTTTTTGGTTGATGGGTTTTCATTTCCGGGTTTTGGGTATCTGGGTTTCAGTTCCCAAGATCGGATTTTTACCTTAATACGGATGATCTGTATATTTGAATTGTCCGGTGGTTTCTTCTTAATTCTTTTCTTTCTTGTTCATTAATGGGCTTTAATCTGGATTCCGGTTTATGGATCGTAGTTGCTTCTTGTTTTGTAAGATTCTTCTTTTTTTTTTTTAATACAATTCATGTGACTGCCGAGAATCTGTTGGAGAAAGAATATGAAAGCAAATTGAAATAACCATTAGATTTTTCGTGATCATATTGTTCTAAATATGAGGTCTCTCATTACCTAAGAGACTAGCTTCTCACTTAATTCTGTCTAAAACTTAACATCTAATCTCTATCTTCCACTTGAAACATCATTCTGTGTGATTCTAGGCATCAACGTAAGTGGCAGTTTGGACCCTGTGCTTCCTGCCATCGATATGAAACCAATTTGCTTAATATTGCCCCATCCTTGGCTAGATATTGTTGATTGCTGGCCACATAAACATTACAAGAATCTGGAGGTGCCGCAGGATTATGTGCTAGCCGAGGGGTAGATAAATCTGATTCTTCAGAACAAAATTTTGTCAGTTTTATGTTCTGCTAGGTCTGAAATGTACAATTCTTGGATGGCCCTAGGTGTTTTGGAGGGTTTGGTTCTTTCCTGATTGAACCAAACATATAATTGATGGATGTTATCCACAATAAATGGACGATTTTTGTGTTACATGTTTTTTATTTAATTACATTAAGTTTGTTAAGTCTATCTCTTGTAATCACCGAAAGGGGGAAAAAGAGAGAGGAAGAGATCTATATTCATTGTGCTAGTAATCACCATAGACTCGACCTTATACATCTGACCATGCAGTTCCCGGTTGGTCGAATTCACCGGCTCCTCAAGACAAGGGCCACAGCCCATGGAAGAGTTGGTGCAACGGCTGCTGTATACTCTGCTGCCATCTTGGAATATCTGACTGCTGAAGTTTTGGAGCTGGCTGGTAATGCAAGTAAAGATCTGAAGGTTAAGCGCATAACGCCTAGGCATCTGCAGCTTGCAATTCGCGGTGACGAAGAACTTGATACACTCATCAAAGGAACAATAGCTGGAGGTGGCGTGATTCCTCACATTCACAAATCACTCATCAACAAGTCCTCCAAGGATTGAAATAATGATGGATTCGTATATTGTTAACTAACTTTGGTAGAATGAGATTGCTGTTTCCATTTTGTGACATCTTATTAATCCTTGAGGTTTCTTCTCCAGTAATCAAGGATATCCCCCTCTGAAGTGTAGTGGTTGAGGGACATTTTGCATGGTTGTGTAATAGTAATGCAGTCTGAATATATACATACATATATATACATTTTAGGTAGGTTATATCTTGATCATCGATTCGCTTCTCTGGACATGTATTTGTATATGCATGCTCTTTTACTTTCTTACAGTGCTGTAAGATCGAAATATGAATATAAATGGAAGCTTGCTGTTCTATCCGATGAAAAAGATCATGACAGCCATTTAACGTATCCAAATGAAGAAGAATAGTTTGAGCCACATTCCATTCAATAATGATCGATCCTAATGCCATCAGACTTTCAGAGTCAATGTGAAGAAAACAACCTTCTCCTAGACTGGTTCTATCTCGAAACACTTCACCTGATAAAATAGCCAGACGGTCACAATTCAAAACCCCAGTTTCGGACTAGAACGAAAAGGACCCAGATCTGGGATCACAGCAAATCAGACACCGGCATTCTCAGCCAAGGAAAAGAAAAAAGACTGACCTTCTCAATATCCTACCCAACAGTAACAGTTAACCCCAACCAAATAGAAATCACCATATACCTCTCCTTAGAAAAGGAAAATGCACCACCATTCCTAGCATCTTTCCACCATAAATTCACCATATCCCAGAAACCCCGTGAAACAGAACAAAAAGGTTTTACAGAGCAACGAGCAAGAGGGCTGTCACCATCATACTGCCACAAAGGACAACAAGCACTTGAAATCAAATGGCTGAGACCTTAGGAACGTTCACCGGAAATTGGTGGATCTCTTCCATCCATGGGTTCTTCTCCTTCACTGGGTTCACACTCCGTAGAGCCTTCCAGACTGCACTGTTACATTTGAACCCAGACCCAAATGCAATCTGCCATATTCTGTCTCCTCTCTTCACCCTCCCCTTGGATTCTGTATAAGCCAATTCATACCAAAGAGAGCTGCTGGAGGTGTTGCCAAAACGATAAAGTGTCATCCTTGAAGGCTCCATATGCCAATCTGAAAGCTGCAAATTCTTCTCCAACTCATCCAGCACAGCTCTTCCTCCAGCATGAATGCAGAAATGCTCAAAAGCCAGTTTGAAATCTGGGATATAAGGCTTCACCTTCATCTTGAAAAGTTTTCTCCCAACCAATGTGGCAAAGAAGAGTAATTGTTCAGACATTGGCAACACAAGAGGGCCCAACGTAGTGATGTTAGTCTTCAAAGCATTACCAGCAACTGCCATTAGATCCTTAGATAAAGAAACTCCAATCTTCCCAGTGGGATCCTCTTGTTGAGTAACACAAGAAAAGCACTTATCATCAGCACCTTTGTGGGTTCGAACTGTATGAACCAATTGATACTTGGACCGAAGTCTATCGGACCTCTTGTTTGAAAGCAATATTGCAGCTCCTCCCATTCTAAACAAGCAATTTGAAACAAGCATGGATCTATCATTCCCGAAATACCAATTCAGAGTGATGTTCTCCATACTAATAACCAAAGCATATGAATTGGGATGAACTTGAAGAAGATCTTTAGCAAGATCAATTGAGATCAAACCAGCACTACAACCCATCCCACCCAGATTATAACTAACAATATTCCCTCGAAGCTTATAATGGTTAATAACCATTGCAGACAGTGATGGAGTTGGATTAAACAAGCTACAATTCACAATCAAGATCCCAATATCTTTTGGTTTCAGACATGTCTTCTCAAAAAGCTGATCAAGGGCACCAAACATCACCGCCTCAGCTTCTCTCCGAGCCTCCGCCATTGACGGATTAGGAGGAACCTTCAAAACCGCTTCAGGGAGATATGTCGACTCCCCAAGACCCGACCTCTCGAGAATCTTCCTTTGAAACTCGAGGTTTTCCTCAGTGAATGTCCTCGTCAAACAGGACCGATCCATGAATATCTGCCTAGTGCATTTCCGGGCATCCTCAGGCTTATAGCACGATAAATCAACAAGGTAAACAGGGCGGGGACGAGTGAGGAAATAAAGGGTGGATAAGAAGACGAGGAGAGTTGAGCATAGAATGACGGATATGAGATTGTAGCGGAGATGGTCCCAAAGCTCAAAAAGACCTTGGAGTGAAAATGTAGAGAGCTGTGCTACGACCACAACAACGAGAGGCGATACAAACAGGTACATTCCATGGGTTACGAGGTAGTGGTAGCCAAGTTTCACATATTTCAGCTTCACGGATTGTTTGAAATCCGGAAGCATTCGCGAATATGTTGACTGTTGAATCAACGGCTTGTTTGGATTTGAATTTGGATATGTCTCCGACATTTTTTTGGTAAAAGTTTGAATATAGACTAACAGGAAAGGAACAGTCACAGTTGAAAAAATCTAACGACTTTCCGGAGATCCAAATGGAAAGTGGAGAAAAAGAGCATGAACCCCTTTTCCCTTGGAGCAAAAGTTATGTGAGTTTTAAGTCACGGAAAGCTCATTTGCTGAGGAAATCAGAATGTATGACTGGGTATTTAACAAAACAGATTTTAGGTTGGTAATTAACTTGGTAGGTTGGGTTGGAGTTTCTCAGATTTCCGATTAAACAAAATCTAAATGTATTTGGAAAGGGTATACCGAGAAGGCTTTATGAACCACAGTGAGACCTTCCAAAACAAATAATCGGGGAATGCTGCTCAAAGAACCCAACTTATCCCTGTAAAAGAGAAAAACGAACACAATGATATTGATGCAAAAGACTCCACTTTTAAAGATATTTATAAAAGTTTTGGATGCCACATTTACAGGATGGGATCGAACTAAAGTTTCTTTAACGAAGAGAGCAAGAAGAGAAAGAAAATGAGATTAAGCCATTGCTTGATGAATGCAGAAGAGAGATTCTTCAAGCGATGCAAGAGGCCCAAATGAAAAAACCTTACCTTGAATGTGATATCTGAGCAGAGACCTTCTGAGTATGGTGGTGTAGAGACTAGAGAGAGAGAGAGAGAGAGAGAGAGAGAGAGAGGTCTTCTGAGTGTGGCGGTGTGCTCTGTGCTATGCTAGACTTCATATTTATGTAGAAAAATGCTCCGTTTCTAATGCGTCGTCTCCGTGCAGTTTGTTCAAAGGTTTGTCTCGGTTCTTGACACAGGAACTAGACCGAAACTACAGGTCTCCGTTTAATTTACATTCATAAACATTCACTTCTTTCATGTCTAAGTCAATTCATGGGTTCGTTTGCATTCAAAACCCACCTCAACTCATCTCAATTCATTTCATCTCATCATTACAACTTTTTCAAATTTCTATACAAAATATAATAAACAATTCAACTTTTTTAAATTTCTATACAAAATATAATAAACAATTCAACTTTTTCAAATCTCAAAATAACTTTCCCAAATTTCCACACAAAATATAATAAATAATTCAACTTCTATTCTACTATTCATAAACCATCTCAACCCATCTCAACTCATCTCTGAATCCAAACCACTCAGTAATGATACGTACAGTTATAGAGTGTATAAATATTGTACAGTCGTTTCAGTAAATTTTACTATTAAAAAAATAAATTTTTTTTCATGTTATCCTGTATTCATTCACTTTTTTCAAAGTGATTGTGCGGTACTTACACACTCACGACTGTAACTATCATTTCTCATTCATTTAATTTCTTTTATTAAATTGCTTGTAGTTTAAGTTTAGAAAAAAATCTAAGTAGGCATGAATAACACACATGATATAATTTGAAAAATAGATTAATCAAATTTTAGAATTTAAATTATGTAAATGGTGTACTCTACACATGACTTGAGAATAAAATAACTTAGTTTAAAAAAAATAGCATTATTCACAGTGGCGAAACTATGTTGATCCTTGAGGGAGCCATGCCCCCCAATTTATTTTTTTTTAAATATATATAGAAATGTCTGTGTTTTTAAAATTTTATTTCTATATATATATATATATATATATATGTAATAAATTATCGAGATCTAATTTTATGTATAGTTATATTTTTATAATTTTTTAATCTCTTTTTATTTTACATATACATGTCACACGGTAAAAAAGTTGACCTCCTCTCAAAAATTGCTAATTTCGCCACTTATTATTCATATTTGTAAACTTATATGTTCTTAAGGTAGACAGAGAATACCAGGAAAGAAAAAAACAGCATGTGATGCGCTCTATATTTTTTAAGAAAAAGTTCACCACTGCATGTGAGATACAACCTGTCATCTGTGTTGGTTTTGTTGTCGTCGTCGTCGTCGTTTCTTTATTGTTTTGTCGTTTTTTTTTTTTTTTTCTTTTTACTTTTTCTGAGCAGCGGCCCTATGAATCTTCATTCAATATTTAGACTTGGTTGAAAAAAAAAAGATTTAGACCATCCAAAACCTTACCACCAACACATCAGCCAAATTAAACCGGACAATTTAATATGATTCCCTTTGTTATTGTATTTAGCCAAAATAAAATAAATATAACAAAAGCCAGATCTGAAAATTAAAAAGAAGAAGAATACGAAAAGTACGTCGGTATTCTTCCATGTAAATGATGCAATTGCCCTAAAAAAAAAAAAACAGGGAATGCCTTGTCCTTTCGGGCAATTAATCATTGCATTACGTAATTCACACAGAAATTAACAGCACGTGGACCCCGTAAAGATCTTTGACAAATAACAGCGCATTTTGCTCTCAGCCTGCATCAGTGCTGCTCTAAAGGAAAGATACCTGTACGGCCCCGACCCCGCTATTAGTACCATTCTCATTACGCTGGTAGTGTAGCCATTTGTTTTAACTAATTCAAATTTAAAAGTGATCTGTGTTAAATGATGAAATGTGCCCAACAAAATATGTTCACTAATACAAATGAATTTTATTTTTATTTTTTTTAAGCATTTTTTAAACTTAATCATCCACGTTTTTAAACTTTATTTTCTCTCTCCCCAAACAGTCATATTATTTTCACATCTTCCTCGAGCAAAAAATAATCCAAACATCTACAAATTATTCATTTTTTCTTCATCTCTTAGATTTTATCCATTGGTTATTAGAGAAGGGAGGAGCCAAAGATCCTCCCATCGCCATGGAGGTGGTGATCACAACAAAGAGATGATGCACGAGGCTTTTAGGAGTAGGAAGAAAGATATTATTGGATGTTTCTTTGTTTGATTTAGTTCGAATTATAAGGATCCAACGACTCAAATAAAGAAAAAGGGGAAAGAAGAAGAAATATATGATCCATCTGGTTTTGTTTCCGAAGAGAGAGGAAAAGACTTCAAATCCTCCCAGATATCTTTGACTTTGTTTTGGTATATGCTCAATAATACAAAGTGCGTTGACGTGAAAGCAAAATCTATTACTAAAAATTATTTTAAAAGTAAAGAGTTCAATGTTCAAGGATTATAACACATTTATCCAGTAATATGCATGAATGCTACAATCCAAGCAACAATTTGTGCGGCAAACAAGTCATTAATATATTTCTCTCGGTCAAAATCAGATAATATATGAAATCAAAATTTTGATTCAGTAGGTAATCAACTTGAGCATTAATTAGTAACCGAATGCATACAAACCAAAAGGGAGATATAGAAGACTATCACTGACCTTAAAACTGCAGTCTCTCTCCACAAGCCAAATCTTGCTGCTACGGGGTGAAAAAACATTGAATGAGCTGGTGCACCGGTCCCACAATTTTCTAAACCTCAAATATCAAGAGCTCTACTGCTATAGAGATTCTGAGTTGTGATTATTCCCCATCTTTTTCACAAGCACCAATTCAGCAGCCAGTGCAATATGATCACTACCCCATTTCTGAAGAACGCGGTAAATTATAGTAAAGCTATGCTAAAGTGAGACCAAGTTGCAGGAATGATTCATATTTGTTAACATTGTATGATCTTAAAGTCTCGAATTCTAAACTGGGATTGGTACGCCAAAAAAAGAAGTGACATGTTTATCCAAAGAACAGAGGTTTGTCTTGCAAAATATCAGAATAAACAGAACCAATTTTTATTTTTTATGCACAGAAACACTGTCAAAAAATGGCTTTATAAATTAAAAGAAAAAGAAATAATTATAATTAATACTTGAACCATCTAGATCCCTTGATCTCTGCTGATATTTTATTGTTAGCATCACCTACCACACCTTCAAAGCAAACAAACATAATCACCCATTATACCTTCGTTGGGAACCCTGGAGTCCATTGCATTGCATGATTTGGTATTGGAGCAAGAGCCCGAACAGTCTGGAGACCTTCAGAACGCCTGGATGTCAAATAAAAGTGAATACGCTTCAAATTTCCCTGAGATATACTCGTCAAAAAATTTCCGAGATATGTATCCATAACACTATTTTGTATGACTGTATCGGAGAATATGTTCATCATGTGTGATTAATCCCATCCAACTTCCAATTTGACAAGCAGCATTTCATGGAAGACTATACTGGGAATGGCAGAATCTTAAAGAGCGCTTACCATATGTAATCAACTGTGCCCAGAAAACACCTGTTGTAACTGGTAACTAAGGGCTCCCCATTTGAGTCTCTAGTCCCTGAACAATCCTACAAAAATGCATAAAAGTACAACTTGTAATGGCAGATCCTTAATGAGTAATGAAGAATTCTTAATATGTAAGAGCTGCAAATTTTTACAAAATCTATCTGTTATGCCCAAACAGAGAGTTCCAGACTAAGAGCAAAAAACATCACTTGATCTACCTTAACCTCTGTGTATGTGCTACTGAGCATTAGAGGGTGTTCCAAAAGGGTGCAGTCTGCATTGCCCGTAGCCATTTCTATTTCCATTGGAGTCCATGACGAAGGATCATAAGCAGTGTTTTCCATAGCAACAGCATCAGAATCCAAGCTTGGGGATAAATCATTCTCAATTTCATTGCTTACTGAATTTGGGGGTGAGTTGTGGGGAAAGGACTCAAGCTCCTTGGAATGATCTGATACTGCAAGGTTTGATCTTAATTGATCAAAATCGGATCGGAAGACATCTTCAGTGTCATGCAATGAAGATAAAAATGTGCTTTCATCTTCACCTACATCTCCATCTTCTGCCACGGCTTTATCAGGCTCATTTTGAGATAAAGTCTCCAGTTTCTCATCTGCTATAAAGTCAATGCTAGTAGATGGGCATGAAATGCTGGCTTGATATTGGCTTGGAGAGCTAGCATAATCATCATTCCCAACTAGATGGGATGATGGATTGCCTGGAGGAAAGACTTCAACTACATTTTCTACATTGTCATTGGACTCAGCAAATTCACTTAATGATCCATCATGTGACCGAGGGGGAGCATTTACCTCTTCACTGTATCCACTCTGAATAAAATTAGAGTAAACTTCTTTGTGATCGGAAGCTACTGGATGAGTATATTTTTCAGAAAACCCACCTTCACTGTGAGAAGCACTTGAGTCTCCCCCAGATCCATCAACTACATCACAAGAACTTGATTCATATAACTCCTTAGAGCCATCCACAGCACTCTGCTGAGTTTCTTTTCTCGCTTCATCATGTGGTGCCCCACCATCCTTTCCCCTTTGCATATCGAAGCAAGATTCATCAGATGCATCCAAGACAGTGTTAACATGTTCAAGCTGAGAGTTGTTCATTCCTGGAACACTATCCTCAGTGCACTCTAGATCATCCAGCTTCTTATCTGAAGCAGAAACACTGACCTTGTTGTCAACTTCCGTTCTATCTGTCAATGATGGATCATTACTCGAATTATTAGCGGACCTGCTCCTGCAATAATTTGCAAGCTTCAATGCTCAGGATAACGCAATAACCTAGCTTAGCTCACCAAAAAGAACATCAAACGAGTACAGACCCTACCCATAATTAGAATTATATGACCTTTGTGCAGATATTTCAGCAGTAGCTTGTCCTGACACCTTATCTCTACCCACTCCAGACAAATCTAGCTGCAACATACTGAAAAATTATATATGTATCTATATATATATATATATATATATTTAATTATTAGCCTATCCATCATTAAACATAGAATATAAAAAGCTTACCTTCCTTCCCGAAATAAAGTTGTACAATGGACTCTGATGTAAAAATCAGAATGAAGATGTCATGATACATAATAACAGAAGTTGAACTCAAAGATCACATCACACCCAAGTAAAAAGTAAAACTTGAAGCATGAAAGAAGTTATAACCTTGGGGGTACAATTAAAATCCCCACATATAACAACTGGAGCATCATCCCAGAGTTTTGAAACAGAATGGGCCCTATTCAGGAGCGCCCTGACCTGATACAAAGAGAAGGCAGGAAATCAATTACAGATAGAACTGAAGATAACGATTAGCATTGTCGTGGGACAAGAATTAGGATGGATGTTACACCAAATCTCTTTATCTGATAACACAATAGTTACAAAACAGGTTTATGTGCAATGTGAGATACAGGAGCACAGCTTCAGCTTATGTGCCAGCCACAGCGTGTCAAAAATCAAGGTGAGTGACCTAGTGCAATGGACCTACCATCCACAACAAATCAATGATTATATGCAATAGTCCAACTATGCCACCAAATTGATAATACATTGGCGTGACAGCACATTTTTTCTTGTTGTTACTAGATAATACTTCACATCTAGAAAGCACATAAACCTGTAAACACAATTTTCTTGACAGTGTGGTAGTAATAACCGCACATATGGGACAAACAATGTGAAACACAGTTTCAAATTTTGAACAAATAAAGAAAGAGAAGAACAGGGATCAGTACAGTGTTGGCAGTCATGCATTCTAAAATAATGGAATTAAAAGGGGGCAAGGATGGAAAAATAAATGAAGAAAATATCTGTTCCGTGACACAGTCTAACAGCATGCTGTCAAACATTAACATGTGGAAACAACATTCCTATAACAATGTTATATAGTGTTGCAGTATCAGCTGCATGGACAACATCAAACATCTTAGTACATAGATATGTCAAGTGATTAATCATTTCCCCATGATCACATCAATCCATTACAGATAAAGAAAAAATATATATATTGGTAAATAAGATTTTATTATCGTAGGAATAGGCAAAAGCCCAAGTACACAGGTCATATACAAGAAAAATTGCCAGAGAAAATTCTGAGTAACTAGCACCACAGACTGAATACCTGGCCAAGCTTAATTTCTCCTCTTTTTGGATTGTAAAGCACATGGATATTACATACGACAACCTTACTGGAACCTTTTGAGCTGCAGATACAGATATTAAACTTATACTCAAGCATGCAAGCAAATATAGTCAAGTTCATCGCATAAAAACATTAAAAATCACAATAAACATACAACAATAGCACAGAAAACCGACTAATTAAGCGGCATAAAGCATCAATGAAAAAGAAATGCTACAAGCATCTAATTACAAAGAAGTGGGCAACCTGCATATTAAATCATTAATCAGCATGAGAGCCAAGGGTTTCAGAAAAGTTATCACTAAAATATAAATATATATGTGCATATATATATATATATATGTATATTATGTAAACTTATAGAAGAAGGGAGAAGAAAAGCCAAGGAGCAACTATAATATTTTCAGAGAAAAGAATATTAATTAATTAGAAATGGATGGGTGCTTGTTTATATTTGATAAATAAATGGGTCATATTAACCTAGTCTCATCTCTCCCCCACCACTCATATTGTTAAGAAACCCATTATCCAGAAATACACAAGCTCATCGAGTTAACTAACTTTTTTTTAACAAGAGCATATTTTAAACTCAAGTTTAGGGTTTCTAAAATTCAACTGTGGGGCAGGAACAATCACTGGTGTTGGGATCTCATTATAGCCATAGAATTATAATCATCATCGTAAATTCACAATGAAATGGGGAGAAAATATAACTTCAATGACATTAAAAATCTTTCTATCTATATAGATCCTTCATTATGAAGAGAAACACATCATAAGGAGATTGAAATTTTTTTGTTTTCAAAATTCGGAAGCAGATTAATGATGTTTCATTTGGAACACATGCAAAGGTGAAGTTATGTAAACATACATTTTATAGACTACTTGAGCATAAATTACCTTATTGGTAGAGCTAAAGTCTCTTCACTTGAATTTTTATTCACTGACTGTTGACAAAAAAGTAACATCGCTTTATTGGCTAAAATGCATGGTGGGGGGGGGGGGGGGAGGGGGGGGGGAACGAAGTTAAAATCATCCAAAACCATCATGTTTCGGGTTAGTGATTATAAAGATCTGACATACCTCCAGCACACATATCTGAGCAACATTATCCCTGAGTCCAAGCTTATTGAACTCAATGCATTCCTCATGAAGAAACTTGAATCTAAGCAGAGAACATAATATTAACTTTCAGAAAATACAATCAAGACCAATTTGCTTGAAGCTAGACATGATAACATCAAAATGAATTACTAGAACAAAAAGAAAAAACAGAAATCCTACTCTAGACAACGCTAGCAACAAAGAGATGAAAGCACATCACAGTGCTAATTACGCACTTCAACCTTTGATTGTACACTGAAATAGAAAAGAAAAACCAAAACTGAAGAAATTAATCTAGAAACTTGCATAGAAAATGGCAAGGATGCAACAAATTTTAAGTCAAAGTGAACACAATACAACCTACAAAAAATTCTAATACCCAAAAAATCCAGGATAGGAGAACTAAATAGAATTTACAAAATCAATTTTAGCCCTGCAAGGACAAACTGAAAAATCCAACTACTAGACTAAACAATCATCTTACAGGAACATTTAGAGCTCGTTTGGATTCAGAGAGTGTTTCGTCTCATCTCGTCTCACATTACAACTTTACCAAATTCCCACACCAAATATAATAAACAATTCAACTTTTTCAAATTCTAAAACAATAATAATATTAAAAAATAATATTCTAACAATATTTTATTCAACTTTCAACTTTCATCTGAAACCATCTTATCTCATCTCTGAATCCAAACGAGCTCTTATTTTTCTAGATGAGTCAGGAAAATATGCATATATTGATTCAAAATTACACAGAAAATCAGACCTCTCTTCTGAGTGTATGTCCTTTGCACAAATTTTTTTTTTTTTTTAATAGTTAATAAGAGATTTTATTCCAAATAAATAGGCATAGCCCAAGTACATGAGATGTATACAAGTAAATTAAAGCATCAAAGGACATGATTTAATGCATACTGATAAGAGATGATATAAGCTGCACACATAATTTACCTCGACATTCGCCAAAAGATTGCACAGCCATCAACTGGAGTGCCAGTACGCATCTATATATTGACCCGAGCATGGTCAGAATTCTCTTATCCATAAGAACTTACATGTAAATATACACACACACACACACACACGTGTATATATATATATATATTTCAGATTTTTAATTAGCAAGATAATAACTGTCACATCTCAGTAATAAGTTGGTAAATACTGCAAATTCACAATCATAATTTGCATATAGATTGATAAACACCTACAGATATTAGTGCGAATGATCATTATAATCTTAAAGCACTTTCTAAGGATGGCTCAAGGTTTATCAAGAGTACTCAATCTACCACATATGGAAAAATAGATGGAGCAGTTGCAGCCAATTTCTTAAGGTGTGGGACTAGTCATAAGTTCACTTTCATAGAGTAAAATGGAATATAGTGTGTGCTCTTCTTTCAAGACTTGGGGTCAGGACTAAGAAAATTGAGCACTTCCAACCGAACTTTGTAAGGGGAATGGTTGAGTGTTTAGAAGAGGAGAGGGATCATCTTAGGATACAAGTAATAGACAAGCATGGGAAAACCTGGGGCCAGGGGTCTACAGTTGTTAAAAAGCACTCAAGGGTGTAGCCATAGGAGAAGCATTAGTTTATTGGAACGGTAGAATAGTGCAATTTTGGCATGATGGATAGTGTGGAGAATTTAAAACATCCGTTCCCTGATTTAATTGACATAGGCCCCATACTTAATTCTGTATTTAATTGGCCGATTTTCAAGTATGACCTTTCCACAATTCAAGGTGGCGGTTAAACAGCAGTGGCAAACTTGATCTATGATCTTTCCACTTGGATGTTATCCTCTAATACTCAGATGACAAAGTTACTAAAAATGCATATTGGTGTTTAAAATAGTATCTACATACAGACATGCCTTTGTGACAAACTAAATATGACTGTCCTTGTTAGATAAATGTAGGAAAAACGCACCTTCCAAATGCCACTGTACCCCCTAAGCTTCAACTCCTCTTCTAATTCCTGAAATCTATCAACCTCCTGAAAATAATATTGTAAGAGAACAAATAGTTTCAGGACCACAAGCAGCAAAATGACTTATATATCAAATGTTGCACAAAAACAAGTCAGTGTCATGCAATCTGACATGATGGCTTACAAACTGCAGAGAGAACAGAGCAGCAGAACCCATATTGACCCAAACCCATGACCTTAAACTACTCTGAATAAAATTATTTATGTACAATTCAACGATACACAGATCCAGTTGTTTACTATTTAAAATCATACTGTAACAAGCATTAATAGGCTCCTAACTTCTACTAAAAATTCGAGGCAGAATACTCATATCCAGCCAAAAATAATCCAAACAAGATGTTAATACATGGAGATTACTTCTTAGAAATTACAGGTAGAAAGTTTATGTCCAATACGTAACATTTTCATGCAGGTAGTCATGCGTTAAAAGTGAAGGGGATTTTCTAGTAATGCATCATCTGCCTAACTGTTTATATAACAAATTTGATATAAAATAAAAAAAAAATTTCGAACCAAATGTTGAATTCTCTCATGATACTAAAAATGTTCAAGTTTAGAATGAACTTAAGAGATAAAAGTAAGAAGAGGCACAAACTTCTTCTAGGACTAAACATGATGGTGTATGAGACGTAGCAGAGTGTTAACCTGGAAGCACATTACGTCAGCTGACCATAATCCAAGCTCAAAAAGTATATTTTTCTTTCTCCACTCCCAGTCCAACATATGACGGGGTATGTGAAAGTAAAGCTTGCTCCGGTGGTTAATAGCAAGGTAGTCAGCCAATATGTTATACGAAAGAACCACAAACCGCTCTGTAAAGCGCAAAATAAATTATAACAAGGTTAAACCAAAAGGACCCGCATCACTCTAGGAAACAGAAGGCTAAAACTAGGACAATGCTTTTTACAACTAAAGTAGATAAACATTCCGATATAGAAATAAACGAAAGCACGCAATGTTCATCTACCACAATTAGGAGGCGGTGCCTGCGTCGCATACTCCCAATTCCGATAATCCAAGGGCTTCGGCCGGAATTGCTGTGGTGGACGAAACGCCTGGTTCGGATCGAACCGCAAATGCTGCCGAAACTGCTGGCTTTGATTATTATAAGGTGGAGGCTGCCGGTACCGTTGGCTTTGATTGTTGTAAGCGGGAGGAGGCGGCTGACGAAACTGTACGTTTTGAGTATACGGATGTGGTCTAGGGCTGAGAGGTGGAGGGCGAAACCCAGTTTGGTCGGCGAAACTTGCCGAATCACCTCGGCGGAACCCTAGGTTGGCGTCGCGTACTGAGCGGAAGTGAGAGTCTCCAGTCACGAAATGGTCCCCTTGGCCTCTCCCTCCGGTGTGAGAACGGTCGGAGAAGCCTCTCCAGCGACCACCTCGGGACTGCAACAAAAATGGAGGAATTAAAGAAAATTGAAGGCATGCTACTTATGAATCGAGAGAGCGAGAGAGAGAGAGAGAGAGTACGGTAGGGCGAGAAGACATGGTGGTTGAGGAGATGTCGGTGGCAGCAGCAGGGCGGAAACGTCTCATCGAAAAAGAAAGACAGTTACCGTTGCAGTGACCGAGCGAGTCTAGGGTGGGCACACTCCTCCAAACAGCACATCGAAAAAGAAAGACAGTTACCGTTGCCGGGGAGACTGATTTTATTTTTTATTTTTGTAACTGACAACGTGGCTGCTGGATTTTTAATAATGAAACGTGATTGGATGGTTTTAGATACAAAAATAAAAATAAATACTGTTAAAATATTATTTTTTAATATTATTATTTTAAAATTTAAAAAAAATTAATTATTTATTAAGGCTGTAAATGAACCAGCTTGTTCAATAGTTCGTTCAGTTAAACTCAAATCCAACTCAACTCGTGAAAAAAAAAACTCGTTCGTAAAAGTAGATACCTGTTCGATTTGTAAATAATACATACTCGATAAAACTCAACTCAACTTGGCTAAGGCAAGTTAAAGCCCTCTCGTTTATGCTTAAGTCTACTCATTAGCTCGACTCGATTAAAACTCATTCATATATTGATAAATATATATATATACACTTATGTATATATACATACATATATATATATTAGTTAATAATATAAGCATACCACTTTTAAAATTAAATATATAATTTAATTACTTATATCTATATAGTGAATATACTTTATAGGTATATTTTATAATTTATACAATAATTAGTCAATAAAATTTAATAATTTCATATACTAGTATATGGTACCATATATGAAATAAATATATGCTATCATATTAAGTGTATGTATTAATAATATATGTAGGCTAATATATTTTTATTTTGGATAAATATAAATTAATTAGATATTTTAATTATTTATAAATTTTTTAAAATTTTATAATTCAATAGAGATTCTACTTGTTATTTGTATAAATTTAATATTATATCTTTTATTTATTTATTTATTTATTTATTTAATTTATTAATTATTAAACCTTATTAAAAAAATAAACAATTTAAACTCGAGTTGAGAGTTTAGTTTATCGAATCGAGCTCGAATATTTTAAGTCGACTTAGCTCGATTACAACCCTATTGTTTATTATATTTTATATAAAAATTTAAAAAAATTATAATGATGAGATGAAATGAAACGAAATAAAATACTTTCCAAATCTAAACGGTAAAAATACACTTCACAAAAATCCACCGTAGGATATATTCTGTTCGATTCAGTGCATCAAGATAGATATGGTAGGGACAGCAAGCAAGGGACGGCACAATCACAACAAATATCATTATCGTCCAATCGTTTCCATTTCCTAGCATTCTTTCTCCATCCATTACAAACTTTACACGGAGAGAGAGAGAGAGAGAGAGAGAGTCATGGTGTTCATCTCTCTCTTTACCCCGGTGTTTCTTCTGCAAAACCAAACCAGAAGAGCCCTTGTAGTGGCCATCTGCCCACCAATACATGCAATGGGTACGTACACACAGACCAATTTGTACGTGAAGTTCGGTGACTTAATCCGTAAAACCAGTTCTTGACCTTCACACGCCTTGGAGGAATGAGTAGAAATGTTTCCCCCAAAAAGATCAGAGAACAACCAAACATCTTAGTTAAAAGCGTTGGGTTATGTTAGAGGCTTTAGATTGCTTTTGGGTCACATTTGCTTTTAGATTGCCCGGCCCGTATACATCCACTATGTGTTAAGTTACTATATTATCCTACCTCCTAGGTACGTACTAAAGTACGCGCTGTCTTTTGCTTCGCAGGCTTGGATCTCGCAATAAGAGACCTTTTGGTCCAAAGATTAGATGTAATTTCTCCTGCCATGCAACAATAAGCACAGGGCGGCATCATTCCGTCTCTGTTGCTTCTCAGTCTATCCTAACTCACTCTTGATGCACTCAAATACAATGGTCATCTCCGTCAAGACTATGGCATCCAGATTCTGGCACTCTTTGTTCTTTGGACTTAAGATGCCACATTTGTTACTGATCTATATCTCATCTGGAACAAACTGAATTCAGCACAACATTTGAAGCCAATTTGGAAACAAACCTAATTGACAAATTGTCAGGACAATTTTCATTTTGCAATCAATAGTCTTAAGCAATTAAAATCGAATGCCATATTCCAAAGTGTTTACCTTGTGGAAACTTTCTCTGGCACTGACACAATTCAGATTTTTCAAATGGCAAGCTGAATACTAATCAGATAAAATTAAATAAAATTGAAAAAAAATCGTTTACTAACCAGAAAGCAGCCAAAGTATCAAACCAGCTACGTGACCAATGCATTTAGGGTATAAAGAACCTCAACTTTTAAATGCCGAAACTCCAGTATAGATGCAAATTGGGTTCAATTAATAATACCACAACAAGCAAGGACTCCCCTCATGATAAATAGCTTTGAAATGCTATTTCTTCGTTTGACTGATATACTTGGTAAGAACATAGCAGTCTGGTGGGGTAATGTTTGTATAGTAGTTCTGGATAGTGTCCGTGATTTCAAACCCAAATTTCTTGTAAAAATTTATGGCATCCTCGTTGTTTGTCTGCACATGCAAGTAAACCTCAGACATGTTTTGCTTGGAGCTGAGATCAAGAACATGGTTCAACAGCTTCGTACCTGCCAAATCCCAGGATTAAGTTGCTACATTTCTAAATAACAAAAAATTTGTCCAAATCATGTGGACAGGAGTTTTTTACACAAAAAGTGATACCAAAAGTATATAACGTCCTAGCTACAAGTATGTGGATTTTTTCTTCTTGATTTCTCAATTTCCACAATTAGTATTGTTTTTTCTTTCTCATTCAAAATGAACTGTTTTAAGACTGTTTTGGGTGGGGGTGCGCCAGGCCCATGCAGTAGTGTAACAATGCATGGGCGACGCTCAAAGGCCCCAGCAGCAAGCTACTGTGGCGGCCTTCCCCCCTTAAAAAATTAATTTAATATCTTGTGGCTCATTTGGACCTCGCATCAGATATTAAACTGATAAGAACAGATACTACATAATTAGTATTTCATTTCACAGAACTTTGACTAATCAACAAGTAACGCTATTGTTTTAACCGGTTGCAAAACTTCTGTTAAAAAAAAAATGGTTGCAAAACTTAGCGTTAATATAACATCAGGATTGAATGATTTCAGAAAAAAAATTTCACATCCAAATGAAAGTGGGTACGGTTCGTGGCCAGAGAGAATTTAAAGTTTTAGATGCCATACGAAGTATGTGGGTTTGTTCTTCATATTCGTTTCTTAAAAGCCACAGCTAGTTTTTGTTTCAGTCTTCAGATGATCAACCAGCAACTCTACTGTTGAACAGGTGGGATACCTAAAGCTCTTGTTACCCAAAGATGGTATACCAATTTAGACTAAGTTTTTAAAAAAAAAAAAAAAACAAGCACACTAACCAAAAAGAGAAAAATCAATAAGCAATTCTGTGGCTTCTCAAACAATCTCCATACAAAAGTTACATAAAAAGAAAGATAGGTTGCATGCTCACCAATGCCTAATCCACGATATGGTGCTAAGACACCCAATGTCATGATATAAACACGGACAGCCCCACCGTCCTTCTTCTCAAGCCGGCAAGCAATAGAACCAACACAGATATCGCTGTAGTATGCTGAGGAGAAAAAAGGAGTGACACCTTAGGATGACCAATACATTTATCAGTATGGGCAACAAAAATACAGTTTAAAGTTCAATCGTTGGTGTGCTAAACATAGCTATGCATAAGATTTTTTGCAGCGTGCTTCACTGTACATAATTTCTCCATGCTTTTCTTTTTTTAGAAAAGTTGTGTTTTACTTGTGCCGTGCACATTTATCTATATAGTATTCCTTATACACGGATCCTATTGTTAAAAATCCACGTCACCAACCCTAATTAGTTGGGACTAAGGCTTCATTGAGTTGAGTTCAGTTGTGTTTTTCCTTGCACATATTGCACCCACGAAGGATCCATATAAAATTATATTCCACATACATCATATGCAATGTAAATATATATGTGCTCAAAACACGAGTGGCCCCATAAACTCTTTAATAAAAAAATGGCCTCATGAACCATTAAACAAAGAACAATAATAGTCTGTATTGGAAATGGAGACATGAGAACACAAATGTTGTGTAAGCAACCTTCATTCATGCATAGCAACAAAACTATGTCTCGGGAATTACTTGACGCTAAAAGTTGTGAATGCAGGAGCCAGGAAAAGAGGTTACAGGAAAGTTGGACCCTGGGTTACCATAAAGCGATGCTACTTCTGAATATCTTGCTACTGAAATATTATTTGCAGCATCGAATAAGTTCCATCAATAATCCATTGTCTCATAAAATTAGAACGGTCTTCATAATCACTTCAGTTCTGTTCCATAATAACCATTTACCATAGTGTATCGAGGAAGATACATATAATGTAACACGATATTTTGCAAATCAAAGGTGCGCTGAAATTTAGGGCTGGGAATTCATAGGTGATCAGGAAGTATGAGATTCTCTGGTGAAAGTTGAGAAATAAATTGGCTGTCTCAATAATCACTGAAGATCTGTGTCACAGAATAAATAATCGGCATAGTGCCTCCAATAAAAAGCACATACAATGTTAACACAATCTTTTCAAAACAGAAACTTATATGGATCTTGGGTGGTATCAGAGAGAGAGAGAGAGAGAGAGGAACAGATTGGACATGAACACACCAAGACAAAATTGGGCAAGAACAAATTGGTTTTGATTCTTTTATCTTCATTACTGTAACTCTCTCTGGGATTTGAGCATCTCAAAGAGGATATACAAGGGATTAATTTAAGCCTAAGGTCCAGACGTTCCAAATGCATCACATACAGACCTCAGAATCCATGTCTAAAACTACCAAAAAAAAAAAAAAAATGATGCTGTGACAAAAAAAAAAAATAGTCCCCACTGATAATACAGCCTTATGTTGTTAATACAAGATATCAATGGCCTTGGCGATAAAATAACAAATTAAACAGATTATCATTGCTCTGTCAAGGTACTTAATTTCATTTTCACCATAAAAAAACTAGAGCCTATCTTATTATCAACCTACTAATAAAAAAGTAGGGCCTCCCGGCTACCCCACAGCTTTTCGGCAGCATTGTCCCTTTTTTCAGTTATAGAAAATAGAGACCATTGACCCTTTTCCAACAGTCCGATCTCGAAATCCAAAGCAGTCAGAGAATCCTTTCATAATGTACTGAAGAAGTACAAAAGGGTCCCAAAATAAATTACAACATTAAAAGAATCCAATGATCCATAGCAGAAAACGGGAACAATAGTAACTATTATGAGCCTAACCAAATAAAACCCATCATAGATGTCAAACAGGAAGCAAGGCTCAGTAATTATATTGAAATAATAAGAATTACCAAAGAATCCATAACAACCGCCACTGAGAACAATAGAAACCACTACGAGCCTAAACCAATAAAACCCATCGTATATGGACCGAAAAAATATAAACAAACAAACAAGCCCCTGATAGATATCAGAGAATGGAACAAAAAAATCGTCTTCCAGGACATAAAATAATCAAAATGAAGAAAATCTGAAGAACACAGATAGGGTAATAAGCTAGAGCCAGATGCCAAAAAAGACGAACCTAGCTTGGTGAACTCGCCCGAAGCAAGGGCATCGGCGTAGTACTTGTCATTGTAGCGGACAGGGAAGAGAACTGTGTTGAGCTTCTTCAGCTGCATCAAGTTCTTGTCCCTCACTCCGTCCAGCGATATTGGCACGGCACGCCCAGCTCCCATGTCTTTTTCTACAGAAATCTGCACTCTATTTCTTTGCTTTTTTGCGGCTCAGATGAATTATAGTTGAAATACGAAGGCTTTAGCAGAGAACCTGAGAGGTAGGGGCCAGAGGGGGGACGGACGGGAAGTGGAGGATTGGGGTTTTTGTAACAGAGACTTTTCCTGGGGGTGATTACTTGATTCCCTCGGCCTTGTTACTTGTAGGTTCTGTTTCGTTGCGCGGAAATTCTGAGGGACGTTGGGCCCCCCGAGTTGGGTTAAGTTTTCGGTTTTTCTAATTTCCAGTTGCAAAACTGAGCCCAAATAGTTTATCGCACAGCTCAACCCTCTTATTTCAATCTACACTATGGCATCGTTTGTTTTGGTACATAAGATGAAACTAAATAAATTAAAAATTAAATAAAATATTATTAAAATATATTATTTTAATCTTATTTTTATTTTAAAATTTAAAAAAATTAAATTATTTATTATATTTTATGTGAAAATTTGAAAAAATTATAATTATTAGATAAGATAAGATGAAAAATTTTGTAAAAGTGAATTTATCATTCTTTTACATCACCATCCAGGGTCATATTATTTAAAAAATTATTTTCTATTTTTATTTTTATTCCAATAATTTGATATCACATTTAAATAAAATGAAATAATGATATTTAAAATGATAATAAATAAAATATTTTATCAATTAATCGGAGAAATGCTGTTTTATCTCTAATCAAATGAGTAGATTGTATTTTAAATAATGTTGTATTTGAATGCTTGAATCTACTTAAATCATGGCTTGAAAAATTGTTCGATTCAACTCGATTAGTGAATTCAATTTGATTATCGAAAATTATACCCATTTTATTACATTTTTGTAATAGCTCAAATAATCAATTCAATTAACCGATTCAAATTGATTATAATCGATGATTTAGGTAGATTCTTTTTAGTAATAATATACACCACACTCTCATTTTATTTTCATCTCGTTATAAAAAAAATATGACACATTTATCATAATTGGATTATAAATAACCATTCAATGAAAATTCATCCAATAGTGATAAATGTGTCACGTGATTTTATATAGTAGAATGAAAGTGAGATAGGGTGTGGTGTATATAATTTTCCATTTTTTTTTATGGATTGTATATCAAAATGATTTTTTTTCTATTATTCACAATTGTTCTCATATTCTCATACTACTTTACGACTATTAACTATTAACACAAACTATTCATTTACTATTCACAAACTATTTTACTTCTATTTAAAGATGATTTGAGATACTCTTAACATCCAAACTAAGTCTAAGGCCTCGTTTGGATGCAGAAACACTCTCAACCCATTTCATCTCATTATTACAAATTTCTCAAATTTTTATACAAAATATAATAAATAATTCAACTTTTTCAAATCTCAAAATAATAATATTATTAAAAAATAATATTATAAAAATATTTTATTTAATTCATCTAAAATTATTTTATCTCATTTCATCTCATCTTATTATCCAAATGAGCCAGCCCATTTCAATCTCAAATCCAATTTGGATTTTTTTTTACAAGTAAATTGTGTTAAATTGAATAGGTGGAGTGTCTCGAACATATGCTCTATTGTAATGTTTGTAGCAATTTTTAAAAGAGTAAAGTTAGAGACAAGTTTTAAATACACAAATATTATACCAACTTTTTTTATAACAAATTGAATTTTTAACATTTAAAAAAAAAAAACCAGCTCAGAATTTATACATATGTAACTTCTATACATCACTTTTCTTTAAAATAAACAAATAATCGGGGCTATTGTTACTTTACATTTAATAGGGGTGTTCATCCGGGTTCCAATCCGGGAACCCGGGTATACCCGGATCGGGACCGGGACCGGGACCGGGACCCGGGTATACCTGGACCGGGACCCAGGTTTCAGACTCGGGTCGGAACCCGGATGAATTCGGATTTTTCAAAACCCGGATATTTTTTTTTTTACAAAAGTTTTTTTATTATTAATTGGACTTCAAATATTTTGTCTCCATTTAGAATTTCAAATCATATTCTCAATACAATATAAGCCTATAATAGAACATGAGCCTATAAATAAATAATTAAACTTTTTAACTAAATGCATGTAAAAAAAAAAAAATTAACATTCATCATGTAAAATGCATGCGACATACAAGATGCAATCAACTACATATTACATTTTTTAAACTAATTTGCTAAGAATATTACAAAACACATACATTACTTTAATTAAACTCTAATACACAACAAATTGTTTGCAAAAAATCAGAAATTTTTCCAGCAATTAGCTTTTCTTCCAACAATCACATGATAGTGATTTTGACAAGCTCTCTTGGCTAAATCAGAAACTAATATTTGATGTTGTTGCACGCCATATGGGAAAGGAGCATTTGTTACAACCTGTACAAACTATAAGCTGTAATGCAAGTTTCCAATCAATGAGCTTAAAGATAATTAGCCAGAAACAACTTCCATAACACATCATATTATTTGAACTGCCAATTAAAAAAATGGAACAAAAAAATTGAAAAAAATAAAAATAAAAAATAAAAAAATAACTTACATTATGACCAACGACAAAAAATCCACTAATCGAATTAATAAAAGTTGAGGATAATGTAGAATTTAAATAATTTTACACACTATATGTCTTGTAATTGGCTCCCTTAAAAAAAAAATCTCATTCCATTACTACTACACACAGACTAATTGGCCGTGAACTACCACTTTAATTGTTTCCTTTATGATAGCAGATAAATTTATCATTTTTTCTTGAGTACTTTTAATTTGGGTTGCAAACCATGTACATTGATATCCGTTAAATCATGATGAAAACCACCATTCCAATCAGCTAATGTTTCTGGGATAGTTTGTAAGTTTTCAATCCTTTTTAAGTTTGAAATTGCATCACACAACTTTATATAGGTTCATCATGTTGATGCTGGAACAACTGTTACAGAGCACTGATTGTCTAAGATTAAGGGCAGGTTTGGGGCCAAAACCAAAACACAAAATTCTCATCTCATCTCATCATTACACCTTTTTCAAATCCCCATACAAAATATAATAAACAATTCAACTTTTTCAAATCCCAATACACATTTTTCTAATCCCAAAACAATAATAATACCAAAACTTAATATTTAAAACTTTAAAACAAAACACAAAATTCTCATCTCACCCCCCAAACCTACCCTAAGATTATATTAATATTTCCGTATATATCTTAGATATTAGTCATTTGGATATATTTATAAGTAAGAGTGAACGAATCAAATTATATAATGTTATTGGGAATCAAGTTGAATGATACAGTTGCGTCCTATTTTTGAGAACATGATTTAACTTCAAGTAAACTCGAATGATTTTCTTATTTCTAAGTGTATCTAATGCCTATACAGCTTATGAGTTACAATGTTCGACAACTATAATGCTGCAAACCTAAATTGATATGAGATATCCGGGTCTAGATTATATGTTGATAATGTTGAAATACTATAAGAAAGTAGAATTGAAATTATTTTTTAATGAAATGACAATTACAATGGTGCCTTTAGAATAAGTTGTAAAATAGTTGTAAAAAAGTTATAAGTATATCATAGATAATTAATACTTCAGCATTATAAGAGTAAGATTATGCAAGAAGAAAACACTTACTCTAGAATTTTTTCAGCATGAATGAGAAGAGAGACTCACAGCAGCCTCTGCTGAAGATGAAACTAGATAATCTTCTAAAAAAATATTAAAAATGAGTTAGATAGATAATAAACCAAGATAGATATATATTAAAAAAATATTTAAAGTTTCAAATTTAATTTCAAGTTTCAAACAGTCATTTCCCAAGTTGGGTATTCCCCTAACAATTAAAACCAAACCTAGAAATCCAATGGAGGTCTAGTACTCTACTCAACAAAAAATAAAATATATACAAAACAACACAAATCCAAAAGGAAAAGCAGAGGTTTAGAGCCCACAAGTCATGGAAACCAACACCCATTGACTCCGATTATCAACAAATACAAAATCCATAAACAACCCAAACCATTATCAACCAAGTGATTATCCCATCCATTCCTCACGCACAGAATCAAAGTTACAGGGATAGAGAGAGAGTACCAAAACAAGTGAACAACGCCCTAGAGGGAAAGGCCGACGGCTATAGAGATGCAACGACCGAGATGCGGCGGCGATGGTGATGGGGTCACGGTGATGGAGGCATGGGCTTAGGGTTTCTGTGCTTTCTCTAGCCGCAGCGTGTAGAGAGAGAGGGGGAAGTATATAACCGGTATGCGTAGTTTTGATACTGGTTTTTATTAAAAAAACAAAAAAAAAAAGAATCCGGGTATCGGATTTTAAACCCGGTACACGGGTTTCAAACTCGTACTCGAACTAAGTTGATCTGGGTTTTCAACCCGGGTTACGGAACCTGGTTTAAAACCAAGCTTTGGACCGGGCCAAGATTTTTTCTCGACCCGGATAAACAGTCCTACTCTACAACTTAGATTTTCGAGTCGTGACTGAGTAGGATTGAGACCGAGCATGGAAATAAAATCACAAAAATGGCTAATCAGAAATGTCAAGAACAGGATGGTTTGATGGCATATGATCGATTCACCAAATGGAAAATCTGAGTTCAAAACCCCTCCCCTATCCTCCAAAAATAAAAAATAAAAAAAGGTGTGAAATATCCGAATTCAGATGAGCGAGAAGGAAAAACCAAAGGCAGTGGTGGTGGGAGGGAGCATAGCGGGTGTGGCATGCGCCCACTCGCTGATTACGGCTGGTTGGGAAGTTGTCGTGCTTGAGAAATCGAGCATCACACCCACGACTGGGAGCCCGACTGGTGCTGGACTCGGACTCGACCCTCTGGCTCAGCGACTCGTTCAGTCCTGGCTTGGACGACCAGACCTTCTCCACAACTCCACCTTGCCCCTCACAGTCGATCTGGTTCAAGTTCAACCATACCAAACCCTCTCTCTCTCTCTCTCTGGTTTTTTCGTTTCCAATTTGGTTTCGAATGTTATTTTTCCCGCACCTTATGGATTTTTGTTCGTTCGAACAGAACCAAGCAACTGATAGCGAGAAGAAGGTCAGCTGGACGCTGGCAAGAGATGAGAATTTGAAGTTCAGAGCAGCACTGTGGGCTGATCTCCATGCCCTTCTTTACAATTTATTGCCCTCAAACATATTTTTCTGGGGTCACCTTTTCCTTTCCTTTTGTACTTCTCATGACAAGAAATCTGTTAAGATTAAGGCCAAGGTTCTACAGACCGATGAGATAATCGAAATAGCGGGGAATTTGCTGGTTGCAGCAGATGGGTGTCTCTCTTCTATTCGCCAGAATTTTCTTCCTGATTTTAAATTGAGGTTTGTAACTAAGAATAAACCAGAATTTACATATTTACTTTTTTTTTTTTTTTTTTTTTTGCCATTGGGATTTGAAGTTATTCCTGAAATTTTCCTCGATAGGTATTCGGGTTATTGTGCGTGGAGAGGAGTACTTGATTTCTCAGGAAAAGAGAATTCGGAAACCGTAACGGGGATCCGCAGGGCATACCCTGAACTGGGGAAATGCTTGTACTTCGACTTAGGTTCTTGCACTCACGGTGTGCTTTATGAGCTTCAGAACAGAAGGCTCAATTGGATTTGGTATGTCAACCAAGCCGAGCCCGAACTGCAGGTGATTGCTTACTCTCGCCCCATATATTACATCCTATTCTAAACTTGTTGCAAATTTGCTTTGGAATTTACTGATAAGAAATTGACTGGTATGGATTATGTTGAAGTAGAGCACTGTCTAGACTTTAGAACGCTGCCTGTATGTTAGTGGCCTCGTTAGAATTAGAGGGATACGAGGTGAAAAAGTAAGGAAGGTTAACATTCATTGGTAAGGCCATGTAGACAGTTGGGTTCAGATAGGACACATGGTTTAAAAAGTTGTTAACATGGGTGTTCATCCCATGACATAGCAGCTTGATAGCTAATAACCCGATAAATATATAAGTTTGATCCATCATATCAAAAATGGAAAGTATCTATTGATTTGGAACTTTCTGGTGCTGTCAAATAGAGCTGATAGTTATTCATTGTAAATAAAATATAGAGAAACTCAGTAACCATGAAAGTAAGCAGTGAGATGGTCCACAAGATGCATCAAGAAGCAGAGAAGGTTTGGGTTCCTGAGTTGGTCGGAGTCATGAAAGAAACAAAGGACCCCTTCTTAAATTTCATATATGATAGTGATCCCTTGGAACAAATCTTTTGGGACAATGTGGTTTTAGTTGGAGACGCGGCTCACCCAACCACTCCTCATGGCCTGAGAAGCACAAACATGTCAATATTGGATGCAGCAGTTTTGGGAAAATGCCTCACTAAGTGGGGAGCAGAAAATTTACAGTCAGCTCTAAGAGAATATCAGTCGATTCGGCTTCCAGTTGTTTCCAAGCAAGTTCTGCATGCTAGGCGAATGGGCCGCATAAAACAAGGTTTGCTTCTTCCTGATCACGAGCCTTTTGATCCAAAGACTGCTACATCAGAGGATTGTCAAGATCTACAACAGCAGAATATGCCCTTCTTTAACGATGTTCCCATGATACTAATGTGATATTTTTCTCTGTTTACTTGCCCAAAAGTGGCGTATTCTCTGCCACTAAAAAGAGCTGAGGGTTATTTTCCTTGCAAGTTTTCACTCATCCTTTGTCATGTTAGCTTTAGTCATAATAAGATCCTTACAATAACAGTACTATTTATTGATCAAACAGAAAACCCTATTTTGGATTAACTACCATATCGGTTTATTCTGATATGCTCCTATGTTCGGATGGAATACCTATCTCCACTGTCATCTGTTAATCACGAGGGCACCATCTTTTGTTAAATGCTTCAATGCTCTAAGTTGCTATGACTTGGTATTTCATGAACTGGTGGAGTTAATAGGTTACTCCATCTTAAAAACTTGCTGTGATATACAGGTTTCAGTGCATAGATGTATTAAGTTTTTTTGTTTTGGTTTTAAGTTCTTTTCTTCCTCGAGGAGATGAGAATTTGGAAACGAGAAAAAATATTTGTAATTATGAATTATGTAACCGTCGTGTAATCGTTTTGAAAAAAGTGAATAAAATATGGGATCTACATAACAAAAATTAATTTTTTAATAGTAGACTCTATTATTTTTCAAAGCGATTACTCGACGTTTACACACTTCACAGTTGTATGTAAAATTATTCTTTTGTAAGATAAATAAATTATGAACAAATCAAATTTGCCCGCTCCCCCAAATATTCTCTTTTAACAATTTCGCCTCCGTCCCCAGAAAATAATAATAATAATAATAATATTGTCGGGTTCCGCCTGTATTGATGAGATTTCTTCTCCTTTGTCTTCAGCGTATACACACTTTTCTTATCGAATGTGGGCGCTATTGTACAATTTATTGAAGAGCCAGCCAATATAAGGCTCTTTCTCCCCTCCTTCCTCAAGATGCATCTTTCTGGCCGAAAAGAATAAAATAATTTTGTATGTATATCAAGCCCATTAGTTTTATTTATTTATTCCTTGTAGAACAGCCATAAACTCTACACCATCTTTTGCTATTTATTTGTTCAAGTTGAAGAGGACAACATAATTGCTCACTCTACTTAGACTTTGCACTCAAATTGTCAGTATTATTCTTTGTTCCCTCAATACTAATTATTCCTTAGACATAAACTAAAATCCATCATCATTTTTTCCCAATTTTAATAGCAAATAGTTTTACTTATCCAAATAAAAAGTACAAAAAATTTTATGACTGAAGTAATCTTAAACGACGCCGTTTGCAAGAATACCGGAAAGCCCAAACTGAAAAGGAAAAAGTAATACTACTCGAAACAAGAGAGTGGGCCGAGAAAGTCGACGATAAGTATAAATCAATTTTATTTTTATTTTTCTTAATTTATTTTCAACCATTTTTTATACATTTAAAAAAAAAATTACTGATAATTACTTTCTCAACCCAAAGATCGGTCACAACTCTCGTTCAAAAAGCATTTTCCAAGTGGAAAAATGAATAAAGAGCGAAAAATAACTCACTCGTGTGCAAAGACATAAATACGTGCGATATCCAGGTTTGTCCTCCGCCATATCATCTTTCTATCCGGGCGACGAAGGATCAATTACATTAGGATCTCCTAATCCAGTACAAAGAACCCTCGAAGCGTAACCAACACCAGATCGGACAGAGAAGAGAAAGAACCATGTCAGTCTCACCAGCAATGGCGGGAAATTCGACCACTTGGGCCCATGCCCTCGTAAAGATCTCGCCATACACCTTCTCCGCCATCGGTATCGCCATCGCCATAGGCGTTTCCGTCCTCGGCGCCGCCTGGTACTACTAATCTTTCTGAATGCTTGTAATCTATGATTTTTTCCTTCAATTTCTGATTTCTGGAAAACTATCTGTAAATACTTGGATTTGTTAGGGGTATTTATATCACCGGAAGCAGTTTGATCGGTGCGGCAATCAAAGCTCCCCGAATTACTTCCAAGAATCTAATTAGGTAGCATAGCCGATGCCTTTCTCTTTTCATTTTAGTTTTTCGGAATGGTTATGCTGTTCTCTGAATTGATAAATTTACATTGCGATTGATTCAGAATACTTGGATGACTGTCTCTAGAGTTGAATGCAAAATATTTGTCGTAGAAATTTCGGAATTTATTTTTGTTAAATTCAAGTTCACGGTTGTTTACAAAGTGGTATTGTATTACTGGCTACCTATCTAGTAGATGTCCATTTCAGCTTTTAATTTTCGGTAAAATCGGATCTAAATTTGATTATTATTAGTTGGGTAATTTTGTTATCCATTATTGCAAGTTCCTTTACTCTCCTCTGATGAATTCAATACCGCTTTTCTTTCTGTATAATTAGGACACCCTTCCCTATTTGAAGCGTTCTATTTCCTTGGGCTCTCTCTCCGGTGCTCAGAGTTAAGTAAACTGTCCAAAACTGTAGTTGTCCCGAATCCAGATTAATGCTTTTTTATTGAAGTTAGACGCATTGTATATATTTTCTTTTAAGCAGTTATTTTTGTATGTTTCCGAAAAATCCTTATTTTGTGGTGGATTCAGTTTTCCAATCTGGCAAACTTCATAATAGAACCAACTGAGAAATTGGGAAATCCTCTGGGCAAACAGGATGAATGATCGAATATGACATAAAAAAAAAAAAAATTAAGAAGATTTGGGATAGATACGATGAGAATGATTTTTTCTCTCTCTTATCCATGGGTGGCTTAAAGTGTTTTCTTGGGGGTTTAGCATGCATGATAATCTTTAAGCCTATGAGGTTGAGTGCCCCATATCGTTGAAGTTATTGTTGTACCTTAAGTTTTAGTAAAGCTCTCTTAGCAATCCTTGCAATGTTTAATGGTTCTAGTTAAGACTTCTAAAGCACATATACTTATTGTATGACCCTATGATGATGTCTCCAATATGGTCACTTGATCAGTTACTTACTAAGTATTGATGGCTACAATTCTTTTCTTATTTCAGTGTCATCTTTTGTGAAGCTGTTGCTATATATGGTGTTATCGTGGCAATTATTCTACAAACAAAATTAGAAAGTGTTCCAGCATCACAGATTTATGCACCCGAGTCTCTTAGAGCAGGATATGCAATCTTCGCGTCTGGGATTATCGTGGGCTTTGCAAACCTTGTCTGCGGGTTAATATCTCCTGTCTTTTACTCTTGCATTTTCCAATGGAATCCTCATAATTAACACATTTGGGGCTTCGTCTTACATTCATTTCGATCCTTCTTTGGAAACAGGGTATGTGTGGGAATCATTGGTAGCAGTTGCGCGTTGTCTGATGCTCAAAACTCCTCTCTTTTTGTGAAGATTCTTGTGATCGAAATCTTTGGTAGTGCACTTGGGTTATTTGGAGTGATTGTGGGAATTATTATGTCAGCTCAAGCATCATGGCCAGCAAAAACAGTGTAATTTTGCCGTTCTCAATGTCTTGTGCATGGTAAACCGACTCTGTTTATTGCTTTCAGTCGTTACTAATTGGGATATTAAAATTGGTGTGGAGATAGATTATCCCTTATTTCAATCTTGGTCTGTATTTTCTGTAGATGGATATGAAATTGACGGCATGTTAAAATTGGTCTCGAGCTACATGTGCCCTTGTTCCTTAGGCTGTATTCCAGCCAAAAAAATAAATAAAAGATCTTCGGCTGCATTTGCTTTGGTGCGAGGTTAAATCTTGGAATAGAAGCCTTTCCATTCCACCAAAGATAATTCCCAGATTGTGAAGGCTTCAATTTTTTAAGGCGTGAAACAAGATTGTGTGAATTTTGTTCCACCTTGTATCGGATTAGGTTCTGTGCTAACTGCTAGAGGACCAAAAACGCGTCCATCGTTCCTTAATTTACCGAATTATACATCTCTGCCTCTTGGGTTCACGTCTTTCGTCATAGTTTGGGCTTGGGTTGAGGGAACCACCCCAGTAACCCTGCTCATAAACAACCCTCTGAGTGCTAGTAAACGCGAACTGAAAACCCGGCAACTTCACTGATCATGTCAACCTCATTTTCCTCAAAAACAACGCGAAAGGGTCATGCTTTCTGGTACCCACACAAAAGGACTCCTCACCCCCACATCTCTCACTACAAAACTTCACTGAAAAACAAACCAAAACCCCACCAGAGCCCACTAAAAGATGGCCGAGATCGCACACGTTTGCAAATAATGCACTGTGGTCGGCACCAAACCAATCCAACCCGGAACATGCTACCCCCTTATCGGTCCTGGACCGCCAGATGGAGAAAGACCACCTTATGATAGTGTACCACTACAAATGGGTCATGGGGGATAAAGAGGTGGGAGTGAGAACCGAAAGGCTCGGGGACTCTATCTCGGAAGTGCTTACGCATTTCCGATCATGACTGGAAGGTTAGTAAGGAATGACAAAGGACATTGGATTATAAAGTGTAACGATGCTGGAGTTAAACACACAACTTTAACCCTGGCGTTTTCCGACCACATGGTCCAAGCCTGCATGGACATGGCGCAATTTTTTTTTATAGTTGCAACACTTCTCATGTTTAGTATTATTTGAGGAATATAGATTGATAAATTATTTGTACAAGTCTCAAATAGACAAACGACATGTAAATTCTTGTAAAAGGTAGACTCCACCTTAAAAAAAAAAGAAAAAAAAACTATTATTTATTAGTATGATCCACTTTTTATGAAGAGTTTATATAAATCTTGTCTATTTAAAGCTTGTATAAAGTATTAGTCATATAGATAAATGGTAGGAAACACTGATCCATCTAATAGAGCTTTCAATAAATTGCAAATAAAAAACTGAACACAAGTCGTGATTCTATAGTGACCACATGCAGAACGAGGTGAAGACAATTTTGGTCAGTTTCAACCATATTTTAAAGCAATCAACCAAGGAAAGTAGTGTCCCTAATGTTGCATCATCTGTTGTTGTTGTTGTGATATAAGCATCATGTCGTGGACACGCATATTCAACTACGATCATTGACATGCGATTAGTGTTGTTGTTTTATAGCAAGTTGGCAATGGTACATTGACACCAGCAAATTAAAACAAAAGGCAGAAGAATGTAAAACCTTTAGAACATTAAAAAAGCCTTTACTTTGACCCCTACAGACCACCCCAAGGTTTTCCTACAACGTTTTGAATTGTCTGCCCTTTAATTTCATAGGTAGTTCAATATTCCCGCAGTTGATTAATGTCTCTTCCAATTAATCCAATCTTTAAATTGAGTAAATAAATTCCTTTTCATAGGCCACATACAATGGATCGATTTTTATTAAGTAATTTGACACATTAATTTTATATCAACATCATCTGGAATAGCATTTAGCATCTTGGTTATTGGACATGCTCAATGGAAAAAAACAGCTCTAGCTAGCTAGCTACCCATGGCCATGGGATTAAAATTGGTACACCCACTGACCGTGACATGTTAACATCTAACAAGTAACAACTAGATAAATATATTATTATTATACATGCACGTTCTAAGATGTAAATATACCTCATTTCCATTCACTGAAGATTCCCTCCAAAACCCTTTGGAACCGAGCTAATCCTATTTAAATAGTAATGAAAACCCACAAAAATAAATAATAAATAAATAAACCATAGACATAAAAAAAAATTTAAAAATAAAAGACCAGACTAATTTTAAAATTCTTCTAAGAATAATATAAAAAGTAATGTTAGATACAGTCTTAAGATGCACAAGTTTTTTCACAAATCTAAAACTTAAAACAACAACAGCTAGCACAGGCCTCAGGGCCAGATGATGAAATAAAGGTGTCACGTAAGTAAAATATTTTAGACATAAAAAAATTACATAAAAATAAATTTATAAACTGATATGATTTGATGTAGTACGTCAGATTGTAAAATTATTTTTATTATAAAATAGATCTAACGGATTTCTTAAAACCACATCAATTTATAAATTTTTTTTTACATAATTTTTTTTTTTTTTTTTTATATATATGTAGATTGTCTTGCAACGAAGAGAATATGATCTCTTTTGGAGTTGTTTACGCAAACCTCCCACTTGGATGCATGTATTCTAAATAGCTGTGAACAAAATATTAAATATTATGATAAAAAGAAAAAGAAAAATAAAATTTGTTGACCGTGTGCCGACTTCGGATCTTCTCCGGATACATGGGGATTGTATACACATGGGTTTGGGTGGAATGGATTTGCCATCGTGTTTATTATTATATGTTCAATAATACTTTTTTTATCTTTTGGGTCTCCTTCCATCGCCATTATGAGATCATGTCTATCTAAAGACATGGATGGATGGCTTTGGGCTACTAACTTGTACCTTAATCATCCTTGGGTATAATTAAAGTTGTAATGCCGGTCTATTATTAAGGAGTAATGCTAGATACAGTCTCTATTTGGGGACTGCAATGCAAGCTTAGACAATTTTTAAATTTTTTTAAAATTACAAAACTATCCCTCCTGAAATGATGTTTTTTCTCATTTAATAAAGGGTATGTCCATACAATCTCCACTTGGGGATTGCAAATAGAATTTCTCATTATTAAGAGCTAATTACATGTTGATGTGATACATTTTAACTAATCATTGTCTATTAAGTAAAAAAATGATATTTACGGTCATAGAATTTGTAAGTACAGCGCATTATTTTTTAAAAAATTGATTAAACTTAGAATTTACATGAATTTTTTTTAATAGATTTATTTTTTTCAAAATGAGTGTACGAGACTTGCTCATCTTAATATTGTATCTAACATTAATCAGTAAGTAATTAGCATATCAAACCACTTAAAATATGTCACGATTTTAAAATAAAAAAGTATTATTTTTACAATTAGCAAAATAAAACTGCGTTTGATCATATGTTAAATTATGAATTCTTTGAGAAAAACTTGCACAGACAGAAAAAAAAATACGAACTTTAGTCATTGGATTATCAATCTGACATAAGATCATGGTGTTTTTAAGAATGGTGCTGTGATTATCACTAAAGCCTTGATCCCCGTCCTTGCTAGTATTATTCACTTCAGATAAATGATATTTGTAACGTGCAAGGGCTGTATATTTGAAAAAGGACAATGCTATAGTTCGGCTGGAGTTATAGCATGTGTTTTTATATGTTTTTTTAAAGTAATTTTTTATATAAATTATTTTAATATTTTTAAAAAATTAAATTAAATTAAAACATCATTAAAAATATTTCCTTAATTAGAAAGTAAATAAAATCATTAAAAAATACTTCTTTAATCACGAAATAAAATAAAAAATCATTTAACTTCGTGATTAAATAAGTATTTTTTAATAATATTCTGAATTTTTTTATTTTTTAAAAATATTTAAAATTATTAAAAAAAATCTATATAAAAAATAACTTGAAATAAATACATAAAAAATACATGCTAGCGCAGCATTATTATTTGAAAAAAGTGAGTAACTTTTGTTATTAATTAAATATTATGGGGTTAGATCTCGGTATATGGAGTTAGTATTATCGTCTGATTTTGTATCATTTATGGGTCAGAAATCAGAATAGACAGGGACCGTTTCATATGAAGTTTTGACTTCAAGGGTTGATCTCGACCGTCTGATTCTACATACCTAATATTCCATGCAGTGGTTCCTTAATCTAGGAATACATTTTTTTTTGGCCTAGATTATTAACTGTTAAATATTTAAATAATGTTTTTTACTAAAAAATATTTTGCTTATATTATATGTAAAAAGGACATGCAATGAGCATCTCAAGATTTTTGTGAATTTTATAAGGTTTAATTAATAACTTTATTAATTTCAAAGAAAAGACGTATCATTTCATGGGATAAAATCAGTTTTATTTAAATAAAATTGATAATATTTATTTTGTTAAGATATAAAATAAATAATAAAATTTACTTATTTTCAGTAGTTTAAGTTGTTGGGACAAATAATAATTTTCACATGGTATCAGAATAGAGATATTGAGTTCAAACCCTGACTCTATACTCTATCATATTTAATTAAATATTATACGTATTAATCCATCTATTAATAGAGAGTCTGGCTCATACGTGAGAAAAAGAATTAAGATATAAAATAAATAATAAAATCTACATATTTTTATTAGTTTAAACTTTCAGGACAATTGATAATTTCATATATTTAAAGTAAAACAGGAAATAATTTGATCAACATTCTACATTTGTTAAATTAAAAAAAAAAAATAAGAAAACTCTCGATCTAGAGCTAAATTGGGATTTCCAACATGCGAGACAATCAATAAACAAGATCATGGCCTGGTACTTTATTGTCAAATATACCGGTAACCAGCTTTTGAAGTAACCTTAAATCATAATTAATTTAATCTAATTTTATTTTGTCATGCATGTTTTGTTTGTAATTTGTTTGTTTTCATATATGAGATGAGATTAGTTGAGATTAAAATTAAAAAGTTAAATAAAGTATTGTTAGAATATATTTTTTAATATTATTTTTGTTTTGAGATTTAAAAAAGTTATTATTTATTTTATTTTATATTAGAAATTGTGAAAGTTGTAATGATTAGATAAGATGAAATATTTTCTGAAAACAAACTAGCCCGAATGATTTCCAAATTAATTTGGGAAAAAATAATCACCGGAGATCAAGGTAATGAAGGTACGTACCGGCGAGTGCTATATAAGAAGAGATTATTATCTTTATTTTTCATTCTATTTTCCGACAGTATCTTTCCTTTTGCTTATCCGTCGATCATTCAAAATAAAATATACACTTAGGTCGGCACTTAGGTTTTTTATTACTTTATTGTTCTTGGACAGCTCAAAATAGCAATACTTATAATCAATTACGTATTCTGTGTAGCATGTTACGTGTATTGTATTAGAGTAATACTATATACAAACTTCAAATAGATAAATTTTATACAAATTTTTTATAAAATAATAGGTCTCACTAATAAATAATAGTTTTTTTTACACTTTTTTAAGCTGGAGTCTACTTTTTTTCAAAAGCTTGTATAAAGCTTGTCTATTTGATATTTGTACAAATCATTTTCCATTATATTATGGAAATTTGAATCCCAAGAGAAGTAGAAAGTTAAAAAATATTTTAGATTGTTTTTCACAAATAATAATATTATTAATTATATTATTAACTATCAGCTTTTAATCATGACATGAAGATGCCATATCAAATAAACAAAAAAATACGAACTTTTTATTAATTTCTATTTAATCACAGAGATTTCGTAAAAATAAATCGGTAAATTAATGTAATTTGATACGGTATATTATTTTATAAAATTATTTTTATTATAAAATAAATCTAATATATTATTCTTATTTTGTTTTTATAAAATGTATTTATGACTGCACATAACTCTCTGATAATATATTTAAAATGAGAATGAATCATTTCGCTCATACTCGAAAATGTTCTAGAAAAAGTTCCAAAATTATGAAGAATTGGAGAAAAGTCAAACCAAAAATAAATTTGATAATTTGTGAACAAACTTCAAAATCTCAATAATTATTGTAAGAGAAAGGTACAACAATGATGAAGAAATATTAGATCGGAGAAATATAAATAAAATCAGTATGATGATGATTCCGGCGAAGGTAGGTCCTGCCTATATGTGATATGCAATTAAATCATATCCATTATAAAAAGTAGAAAGAAGTTGACCTTTAGTAGTTCGTGTACTCCCGAAGATATACAACGTTTTCCAGCTATACTTGCGTTTGTATATATACCCTTCTCTCGTATCAAGTTACTGAAGTGAACCAATTTCCCAGAAGATCCCTGCTACTGAAGGGTCAGCGAAAGACAGACATTGTTCTATCTTTTCTGTCCATTAACAAACACTGATCATCTCTGAGAAAGATGACAGACACCCATGTCAGAAATTGAGCTGTTTCTGCTCGAATATCCATGCACTCAAGTTTTCTTGCTTGAAAGTTAGAGACAACTTTCTGGGTTACGCTTGCAGGCCCATATTGAAAAAAAGAAAAAACTATTAGCAGTTGATCAAATGGAAGGTAGTGATATACTGAAAGTGAGTAGTGCACGTCTAAGCAGCTCTAGCATCTGGAGGAATAGTGGCATGGAGGTTTTTTCCAGGTCATCGCTGGATGAAAACGACGAAGAAGCTCTGAAATGGGCAGCTATCGAGAAACTGCCGACTTATTTGCGTATAAGGAGAGGTATACTCACTGAAGAAGAGGGTCAAGCCAGAGAGATTGACATCAAGAATCTTGGACTGCTAGATAGAAAGAATTTAATAGAGAGGCTATTAAAAATTGCCGAGGAGGATAACGAGAACTTCCTGTTGAAACTCAAGGACCGCATTGAACGGTAAATTCGGCCAAATTTTATCGAAAGCTTATCTCGGTTTAAAGTTTTTTGTGTCTATGTTTGCTTGTTCGATGTTTTTAGAGTCCATTTGAAATAACTTGAAACCCAAGCTTCTAAAATTCAATGAATGATTATGATCTGATGTTAATGGAGTGGTTCAAGAAAAATCATAATGTGTTTGTTCTGATTTAAACGCAGGGTTGGACTTGAGTTTCCCACCATTGAAGTCCGGTTCGAGCATTTATACGTGGAAGCAGAAGCTTATGTTGGAAGCAGGGCATTACCCACCATTTTCAACTTTTGTGTTAATATGCTGGAGGTATATAATTCATCTTATTAACTTCCTTATCTGTGAATTTAATTAATCCAGTATTATACACTCACTCCATGTCTCTATCTCTCCATCTTATATGTATATATATATAGGGGTTCCTGAGTTGTCTTCACATTCTTCCAAGTAGAAAGAAACCACTACCGATTCTTCATGATTTAAGCGGAATCATCAAGCCTAGAAGGTTAGTAGTTAGAGACAAGATATTAAAAAAAAATAAAAACCCATCGTAGACCCTTAAAAATGTCAATATGTTAATCGGTTGATCCGGATTCTGCAGAATGACTCTGCTCTTAGGCCCCCCAAGCTCCGGGAAGACCACGTTACTGTTGGCTTTGGCAGGAAAACTTGGGAAAGAATTGCAAGTAAGGCAATTAGATTTTAATCCGTTTCACCTGTTTGGTTGGCGAAATTGTTTTTCACTCTTCTAGGATTTCATGCAAGAGATTTTGAATTCCAGGCGTCAGGGAGAGTCACGTACAATGGACATGGAATGGAAGAGTTTGTACCGCAGAGAACATCTGCTTATATAAGTCAACATGATGTCCATATTGGAGAAATGACAGTGAGAGAAACGCTAGCTTTTTCTGCAAGATGTCAAGGGGTCGGGTCACGTTATGGTCAGCTGAAAACACCATTAATATTGACATTTCAATCCCATTCATGAAGAACTTATATGATACAGAAGGTCTAATTGAATTTTTTGCACCGGAAAATTTGCAGAGATGTTGGCAGAATTATCAAGGAGAGAGAAGGCCGCAAACATTAAGCCAGATCCTGATCTTGATATCTATATGAAGGTGAGAGAAAAACTGGAGAAGATAAAACGTTGGGATTAAGTGTTAAGTTTTTTTGTTTGTTGGTACATTATATCTGCAACCGTTTCGGAAAATGCATTTCATTGTGTACGATTGCTTAACACCTCAAATCTTGCAGGCTTCAGCACTTGAAGGACCTGAGGCCAGTGTCGAAACACATTACATACTAAAGGTACAAATTTAATACCCAACTGATTCTAAAGGGTTAAAACATCAAAGACAAACACACAATGATTATATAATTTCCATTATTGAATTTAATTTTGTTTTTTGTTTTTTGAAGATTCTTGGACTAGAAGTCTGTGCTGATACCATGGTGGGGGATGAGATGTTACGAGGTATATCTGGCGGACAAAAGAAGCGAGTCACTACAGGTAAGAGCATAGAACAGCTCTGGCGCGCACACACACACGCACACGCAAGCACGCACCTCTTTGCATACTGACGGCGGAAGTCGTCACAACTTTGAGTTGATTCTTGGAAATGAGTGGCCAATTAATTCCAGGGGAAATGCTGGTTGGACCAGCAAGAGCTCTTTTCATGGATGAGATCTCGACTGGTCTGGATAGTTCAACAACATTTCAGATAGTAAACTCACTCAGACAGTCCATCCACATCCTCAATGGAACAGCAGTTATCTCTCTCCTCCAGCCTGCACCAGAAACCTACGACCTATTTGATGATATAATTCTGCTCTCAGACGGTCAAATCGTGTATCAGGGTCCTCGTGAAAATGTGCTCGAGTTCTTTGAATGCATAGGATTCAAGTGTCCAGAGAGGAAAGGAGTTGCTGACTTCTTACAAGAAGTAATTCACATCTTGTATCCCTCTTGTGCCTCAATTCGTTCTTCAGAAGAAATTGAAGTACTTTTTCCTAACTTAATTTTTTTAAATACAAAATTTTGTGATAGGTGACATCAAGGAAAGATCAAGAGCAGTATTGGGCAAACAAAGATGAGCCTTATAACTTTGTTTCAGTAAAGGAATTTGCTGAATCATTTCAGTCATTTCACATTGGTCGAAAACTAGGTGACGGGCTTGCTACTCCTTTTGACAAGTCCAAAGGCCATCCCGCTGCTTTAACAACTAAGAAGTATGGAGTTAGCAAGAAGGAACTGTTCAAAGCTTGTGCATCTAGAGAGTTTTTGCTTATGAAGAGGAATTCATTTGTCTACATTTTCAAGATGTTCCAAGTAAGTGGTATTCAAGAATTTAACTTCCTCTTGACCAGTAATGGGAAGAGCATTCTTCAAGATAGCAACTTAACTGTTTTTTTTTTTTTGGGGGGGTTATCAGTTAATTCTATCTGCTTTTATAACAATGACGTTATTTATTCGGACTGAGATGCGCCGAGATACAACTACAGATGGTGGGATTTATATGGGTGCTATGTTCTTTACAATCGTCATGATAATGTTTAATGGATTCTCGGAGCTTGCCATGACCATTATGAAACTTCCTGTCTTCTACAAGCAAAGGGACCTCCTCTTCTATCCTTCTTGGGCGTATTCTCTCCCAACATGGATCCTTAAGATTCCTATAACATTGGTGGAAGTTGCCATTTGGGTACTAATGACTTATTACGTCATAGGCTTTGATCCAAACATCCAACGGTGAGGGGAAAAAGGGAATACAATTCAATCAAGTTCCAGATTTTCTATGTTCCAGGATTTGATGGAAATTCTTTATGGCAGGTTTTTCAAACAATTTCTGTTACTCCTATGTATTAACCAGATGGCATCTGGACTGTTCCGATTGATTGGTGCATTAGGAAGGAATATAATTGTTGCCAACACATTTGGGTCTTTTGCTCTACTTGCAGTTCTGGTTATGGGTGGATTTGTTATATCTCGAGGTGAGTGATTGATACCATTTACACTTAAAGAACAAATCCCCAGTACTTGTCGATTATTTGTTAGAGATACCGGTAGTTAAAAAAAAAACACTTTGTTCTTTTGCATCAGAGGATGTAAAGAAATGGTGGTTATGGGGTTACTGGGTCTCCCCAATGATGTATGGGCAAAACGCTATAGCTGTCAATGAGTTTCTCGGGAATAGTTGGAGACATGTAAGCATCAATTTCTTAAGTTGTTACAAAATAAAAATAAATTAGAAGAGAAGAGAACAGGGGAAAAATTATCTATCAATTCCAGCTAATAAGTATGGGGAAGTTATGTGTCACAGATTCCTCCCAATGCAACAGAACCGCTAGGAGTTTTAATCTTGAAATCTCGTGGAGTATTCACAGAAGCATACTGGTATTGGATTGGAGTTGGAGCAACGATTGGATATATATTTTTATTCAATTTCCTCTTCACATTGGCCCTAAAATATCTCGATCGTATGTACCCTACTTGTGTATAATTTTCAGTTTTCATAATTGAACATAAGGTTTCTGATGATTGGACTACTTTGCTGCAGCATTTGGGAAGCCTCAGGCAGTACAATCCAGAGAGGCCTTGGCTGAGAAAATTGCAAACAGAACTGGAGAGGTCATTGAGCTATCATCAAGAAGGAGTTCTTTTGGTGGGTCATCAAGCTATCGGATTTCCGTTTGTGTTTCTTATCTGTTGCATTCTAACTCTAATATAAACGTTATGATAACAATGCAGAGAAAGGGAATGAAAGCAAAAGAAGCGTATCATCCAGGACGTTGTCTGCAAGAGTGAGCAGCATTAATGAAGCTAAACAACACAACAAACGGGGGATGGTCCTACCCTTTGAACCCCTTTCCATCACATTTGATGAAATCAGATATGCTATAGACATGCCGCAGGTATCTTTATCCTTTATTAAGAGCCAACATCATAGTAAAAATTTAGGAGGATACTAAATTTCATAATTGCAGGAAATGAAAGCTCAGGGAGTTCCTGAAGATCGGCTGGAACTCTTGAAGGGGGTGAGCGGTGCTTTTAGGCCAGGAGTCCTAACAGCTCTAATGGGTGTGAGTGGTGCTGGAAAGACTACTCTGCTGGATGTGTTGGCGGGAAGGAAAACCGGTGGATATATTGAGGGAACCATCACTATATCCGGTTATCCCAAAAAGCAAGAAACATTTGCCCGCATTTCAGGATACTGCGAACAAACAGATATCCACTCTCCTCATGTTACAGTCTACGAGTCTTTGCTGTACTCTGCATGGCTACGTTTACCACCTGAGGTTGACTCTGCAACCAGAAAGGTACAGTTTTTGGGAGAGACTCTCCCTTGATAAGTAGGTCTAATACTCTCATTTAATTATTTAAATTATATTGAAGCATTAATGCTATGCTATGATTTATATTCCCAAAACACTAAAATCTAAATGCAGTTGTTGATTACAAATCTGATTGATGGGTAACAGATGTTCCTTGAGGAAGTGATGGAGCTGGTGGAGCTAACCACTTTGAGAGAAGCCCTCGTGGGATTGCCCGGCATAAATGGACTATCAACAGAGCAGCGCAAAAGGCTGACAATTGCAGTTGAGCTTGTTGCGAACCCTTCTATAATATTCATGGATGAACCCACCTCTGGTCTTGATGCCAGGGCAGCTGCAATTGTAATGAGAACAGTGAGGAACACCGTAGACACGGGGAGAACTGTGGTCTGCACCATCCACCAGCCCAGCATTGATATATTTGATGCTTTTGATGAGGTGAGATTTCGGTTCCGAAACTTGATTGTGTTAAGTATACATAACTTTATATGTCAGAGAGAACTGAAGCGTTTCATATTTGCTTTGCAGTTATTTCTCTTGAAACGGGGAGGTGAAGAGATATACGTGGGCCCATTAGGCCGCCATTCTTCCCATTTAATCAACCACTTCGAGGTAATTAGTACAAACACTTACACCCTGTTTGGCACTCTATTACTGATATAAATGTGTTTTTCTTTTATCAAGGGAATTGATGGAGTTCCTAAGATTAAGGAAAAATACAATCCTGCAACCTGGATGTTGGAGGTTACTTCAGCAGGACAAGAAGCAGCCCTAGGGGTTAATTTCACAGAAATTTACAGGAACTCAGAACTTTATAGGTAGGAAACACAATCGTGAATGAAACTTTTTTTTTTTTTTTATGAGACTAATATTACCGATACACTTATTGTCAAAGCCTTTGAAATGTCCTTGATTTAGATTAGAAATGCCAAAGCTCTCCAAAGAAGTTTAATGCAATTATGTAAACTTCCTTTCTGTAGCAATTAATTCTGTCTGCGATTGATTCAGGAGAAACAAGGCCTTGATCAAGGAACTAAGTACAGCTACACCGGGTTCAAAAGAATTGTACTTCCCTACGCAATACTCACAGTCTTTCTTTACCCAATGCATGGCTTGCCTGTGGAAACAGCATTTATCATATTGGCGAAACCCACCATACAGTGCTGTCAGACTCTTATTCACAACTTTCATAGCTTTAATGTTTGGGACAATCTTCTGGGATCTTGGCTCAAAAAGGTATAAAAGATGAAAACTAAGAAATTTTACAATCTTCTCATCATCCCTCTGTCCCTAAACTGGGTGCAATTACTGTTGGAAATGCAGGCGAAACCAACAAGATCTTTTCAATGCAATGGGTTCCATGTATGCTGCTGTTCTCTTCATAGGTGTACAAAACGCCTCATCAGTGCAGCCAATTGTGGCCATTGAGAGAACAGTCTTCTACAGAGAAAGAGCTGCTGGAATGTATTCTGCTTTGCCATACGCCTTTGGACAGGTATATTATTACCTGATCTATGAAGTTCAAAAGGGGTTTCTTTTTTAGAGACAACCCCATCATATCTGTGGTCTTTCTCAAGCAACAAGTTCAGAAATTGGGATTTTAGAATTGTTTGAAATGTACAAAAGATGAGGCATATGATTGAAATGTGCAAAACCAGTTACCTGATCCACTGTTTTGCAGGTTGTCATTGAGCTCCCATATATTTTCGTCCAGACTATCATATATGGGATTATAGTGTACGCCATGATTGGGTTTGACTGGACATTAAGCAAATTCTTATGGTACATCTTCTTCATGTACTTCACTTTCTTATACTTCACTTTCTACGGCATGATGACCGTGGCCGTTACTCCAAACCACAACATAGCTGCTATAGTTTCTTCAGCCTTCTATGCAATATGGAATCTTTTCTCAGGATTTGTAGTTCCCAGGACAGTAAGTTTGAAGAATCCCTATCCATGCTTTTCTACACATATATATACACAGATCAAACCCCATAACTTACAATGTACAAATGAATTTTGCCTTCTGAACAGAGGATGCCAATCTGGTGGAGATGGTACTTTTGGGTTTGTCCCGTCTCTTGGACCTTGTACGGATTGATTGCTTCACAGTTTGGAGACATTAAAGACAAACTTGATACGGGTGAAACGGTAGAAGACTTTTTGAGGAGTTATTTTGGGTATAGAAATGAGTTTCTGGGGGTTGTGGCTGTTGCGATTGTTGGAATCTCAGTGCTCTTTGGGTTCACCTTTGCCTATTCGATTAAGGCATTTAACTTCCAAAAGAGATAGGCGACATCTTCTTCTTCTTCTTCTTCTTCTTTCATTTTCTTGGGTTTTGTAAAACTCAATACAGAGGAAATCATGTTGTTGCAAGTTTCAATTATTAGCATGCTAGAATTTAAAGCTAGAGAATGTGCATTGATTTCCATGTAAAAGGTCTAATGTAACGAACCGACCAATAATCTTATTCTCGTAATATTGATAATTTTTGTTAGGGCTAAATTATATTTAATGGGTTATATTGAATAAGCTCATGAGTGATAACTTATTGAGATTAAGGTTGTAACCAGTTCGGTCCGATCCGGTTTTAGACAAAATTTATGACCGAACTGGTATGCACTGATTTTACATTTTTCAAAATTAATTACGTACCGATTACCTTCCTAAACCGATACCTCCGAATTTACCGGTTTCCAGTCCGGTTCCCAATTTTAATAGAATGCAAGTTTGTCATAAAAAAAATCTGTTTATAATTTTTTTAAAAAAAAAAACTGTTTTATTAAAAATCTGTTACTATTTAAAAAAATCTGCTATATAAAAAAAATCTGCTATATAAAAAAAATCATGCTATAAAAAACTGCTATAAAACAAAATTATATGGTCATGGTGATAATTATATAATATCTTATATATAATTATAATTTATATTATTAAATAGTATATGTAAAAATTATATATAATATTAAAAAAATTAATTTAAATACATATTATAGTGAACCGGTCCAGTCTGATCCTAAAAATTATAGAACCGAAACCGGACCAGTTCCGGCCGGTTTTGGCATTTTAGAAACCGGTTCTGGACCGATTTTTCAGTTAAAATTTACACCCCTAATTGAGGTTGATTAGAAATTTTAATTAAACTCAATAATTAGGTTAAATCCTATTTATTATTTAATGAATGAGTTAGACTCATTTTAGAATATAAAGATCGACTATTAGAAATTTATTTCAATTTAAAATCATCACTAATTGAAGTCTCATACGCAGTCAGTTACATTGAATGAACTATTAGATTATATTTTTAAATTTAAACTCTCTTCTTGAATGATTGCGACTCAGTCCAACTCGAACTTGTTGGCACCCTCTCCCAAATCTCTCTATAAATATCTTTCATTCAATGTGTTATTTGGAAAAATTATAATTCTCTGTAAGTGCAACGATCGAATCCAAAATATCCAGTCTAGCATCGTGCGTGTCCCACTGTTTTATGTTTTTAAACCACTCTAGGTCAGAATACTTATGAAGGTAGAGTTGCCGGATAAAACTTAGTCCAAAGAAGCGTGACAGTGGCATAAATAATAATAATAATAATAAAATACTCTCTTTCATGTGAGGAGCCGAGGTGCTACATCCAAAACTTATGTTTCTTAAATTTGATGTCGTATTGATCAATCAAAACTCATCTCTCTGTAATCATTGTTCTATTCCTATTAGAATTGCTTTTGAGCGGTGATACAATCACCGAAATTGGGTCCCGAATTGAGTTACCGAATAATGCATTTCATATTTTTAATTTTTTTTTCTTTTTTTTTATATATTTTTTTAATGATCATAAACATTTTTTTAAAAAATAAAAAATTCACTAAATCATTAAAAAATACTTGTTTAATCACTAAGTAAAAAAAAAACTTATTCGGGACACTATTTAGGTCCCGAATTCGGGATCCAAAGTTCCAAACCATTTCTATTTCAAAAAATATGTAGAATTTATTCATCGCTTTAACAAAAAGAAAATGATTTATACACAATATTTTTTATAATATTTTACACAATTATGTTTTAAACGAGTATTTTGATAATATCTTATAAAAATAACATAATTTTATAAAAATACCCTTATTTTATAACATTATTGTGTAATATATTATGAGAAAAGATATTTACAATCGTGAATTATGTAACCGTCGCGTAATTACTTTGAAAAAAATAAATAAAATATGAGATGTACATAAAAAAAAATTAATTTTTTAATAATAAATTCTATTCATTTTCAAAATGATTAGACGATTATTATATAATTTACTATTATATATAAAATAATTCATATCTTATATAAAATATGGCGTATCATTACTCTTAACAAAATCATATTCTAATCGAACTGGTAGGATTTGACGCAGCATCAACTCCTTCTAGTTTTCTGTCCTTTTCTTCAGCAACCTTTTGCTCTTTTTTTGTTGGTGATTATGAACCCTTAGGGCAGGTTTGGGGCAAAATCAAAACACAAAATTTTCATCTCATCTCATATCATCTCATTATTACACATTTTTTAAATTTTATACAAAATATAATAAACAATTAAACTTTTTCAAATCCCAATATATCTTTTTCAAATCCCAAAACAATAATAATACCAAAACTTAATATTTTAAACTTCAAAACAAAACACAAAATTCTCATCTCACCTCCCAAACCTACCTTGGCATCAGTCATGAAAGCTTGCTTCAATCATGTTACTTTTGGTGCTGTGTTCCACTCCTCAAGCTATATGCGTAGCCAGCTCGTAGGCGTCCTCTCCTCTTCATGCAATGATTTTCCATGATAATGACACCACATGGAATCCCCCAACATCAAATTATATATATATATATATATATACTAGTAAGGGTAACGCGTGCGCTGCACGTATGCCAATTTGATAAGTATAAAGTATAAAGTAAAAAATAAAATTAGTCCAAAATAGTAAATAAGAAGGTAAGAAAATAAATTAATAAAAATAGTACGTGTAGTGGACGTGTGGCCAGTTAGAAATAATATTAATTGTAATTTTATTATATTTCTATATTAAAAAAATGAATCTATTTCATATTTATATGGGAGAAAATATTTTTAAATTATGGACTATACTAACAAATTATTGAAGAATGTTATTAAATCTTGTCTTCTTTGTGAGAAGATAATTTCTCAGTAATTATCAAACATTTATTTATAAATATGTATAAAAAAATTTCACCATTATATAAATTTTAAAAAAATAAATGATTACAAATGTTATAGTATATATATATATATAGAATAAATATAGATAGAAGTCACTATTGAGAGCATCCATTTTGCATACATGATGTGGCATTATTTAGATCACACATCTCCCCAAGTGAGTGTTAGAAACAATCAACTAGAAGCAGCCACGCAGTGAGTGTAAAGTGTGTACTGCTATAATGATTTCTCTAGCATTACTCATATATATATATATATATATTAACATATTCTACTCCATGTTATTTAGTACTACAGATAATAATTTCATCATTGCATCTCTCCAAAGGCTGTTTAACTCTTACTTTAATAATAAAAAACCATATCATCTTAATTTACTTCAAAATTTTCTTAACCTTTTTTTAGCACTACTAAGACACAAAAATGAAATACTCAAAAATTTCTTAATGATTTCGATTTATCTATGACAGTATAAGAAATATTAAAAATTAAAAAAGTAATTGTTTTAACATTCTCACACCTGTCTAAGTAAAATAGTAAAAACCAAATTTCATATGTTTAAAATATTAAGAAGTTACAATTTATTTTTTTATGAAAATTTGTAAATATACTATTCCACTTATTATTACTACTCTTATGAATAAACATATAACGCTTAAATTTTAAAATTAAAAAAATACAATGATAAATATTACATAATTTGATCATATAATTATAACAAAAAATCTCATCCTTTACGTTAAACAGAAAAAAAAAAAAAAAAAAACTATACCACATTTGAAACTGTAAATGCACCTCAAATAACATTATAAATTTGATGTTAGTAAATAAACAATTCAATTCATAGGAAAATAAAACAAAGATTAAACTTTCGAAATTATATATCTTAATAAATCAATAAGAATAAATCATTAAGAGATTGGAAAAAAAATTATATAAACAAATACAGATTGATCTTTTTTTTTTAAGAATTTTATGAATAATTATCAATTTGGATTTATTTGGAATAATTTTCTTACATGGCTCACTCCTAAAATTGTCTCTTTCCCACGTGTAAAGAGTAAAAGTCTAAAATATCTTTAATTTCAAGTAAAAATACAAAATCCTAAAATCTTTTTCCTTCGTCTCTCTCCCCAAATTATCAAAAAAAAAAAAGAAAAAAAAAAGGGTCATTCCATGTCTCACTTTTTCCTTCTTTCTCGATTTTCTCTTCTTCCGTCGGCTAGCTCACGCATTTGTCAAAAACCTCACCTAATACGTCGTTCCATGTCTCCTTCTCTCATAATACTCTCTCTTCCAGTTGTCTCTTCGTTACTGAGTCATGCAGTCTCCATGCTCGTCGCCATCTTGCCAACCTTTGAACATATAGTTTGCAGTTTTTTTTTTGAGTTTGGTTAAATTTAATATATCTATGGATGTGATTTCAGATCTACTCTCTGTCTCTCCAGTTCTCTGGAGGAGTGTTTTTTTTTTTTAAGATCTGAACATATTTTGGGTTTGATCTCGTCTCATGCAAATGCGAAATAAGTTTCCCTCATCGAAACCGCCACCGAAAGGTTCCTGGGGAGCTTGCGAAATAAGTACAAATTCAGAAATCAAACGCTTTTTTTTTTTTTTTGTAAAAATACTCATATTAATAGTTTCCAGATTCTGCTACATAAAAAAAAAATAATAATAATACTAGAGAGAATTTATTATAACAATGCATATTTTGTACTCACTGCGTGGCTGCTTCTAGTTAATTGTTCATAACACTAACTTGAAGAAATGTGTGATCTAAATGATACTACATCATGTATACAAATGAATGCTCTCAATAATAACTTCTATCTATATTTATTCTAAAAAAAAAACACAACACTTCTTGCGAAATGAGGCGATTACAAAATCCACAAAGGGCTAAAAACTTAAAAGTGCTAACAAATGAAAGGAAAACCTTCGTTTGTTTTCAGAGATGAGATGAGTTGAGATTAAAGTTAAAAAATTGAATAAAATATTGTTAGAATATATTTTTTAATATTATTTTTGTTTTGAGATTTGAAAAAGTTGAATTGTTTATTTTATTTTGTGTGGAGATTTGAGAAAGTTGTAATGATGAAGTGAGATGAGATGAGATGTTTTTGAAAAACAAACAAGGATGCCAAAAGCGAAGGGGAAAAATAAGAAATAAAATTATTAGACGAAAACACTATTTCTACACTGTTTATGCTTCATCGACACTTTTATATATAAAACTTCGTAACTTCCTCACACTCTATACTTTATATTTATTATTATTATTATTATTATTATTATCAAATATTTATTATATGAATAATGAATAAAAAATTTAAAATAATTTAAAAAAATAAACTCAAAAAAAAAAATTGTATCAACTGCTATGCTTTATTTTATCATTTATTTTAATAGAATTTTCTTTTTCAACTGCTAAGCTTTATTATTTGTTTTAAAAAAAATGTTATTCTGAATTTTTTTTATTGGTTTATAAAATCGGCCACAATAATATATATGATTAGATGATAAAATCCATAATAAAAGATAAAATGATTGTTGAGAATCATTTACCCTCCTGACTATCTATGTTCCTCTACCATGATATCATCACCTCGTATATCTTACGCAACGGATAGATGTACAGGCATTGCTCTCTGTCTCTCTCTCTCTCTCCATTCATTGAGATTAGAAACAGAGATGCCAATCTCTCTCCCTCAGGCTTTCGGCTATAAAAGTTGAGTTTCGTTGCATGCAAGTTTAAATTAAAAAAAAATGAAAAAAAAAACTTTATAGGTTCTGTGTTGTATATATGGAAAAGGGTCAATGGAGAGTGGTGAAATATACAGAGGTAGTAGTCCACAGACATGCAGCTCTAACATCTGGAGGAACAATTCCATGGAAATTTTCTCAAGGTCTTCGCGACAAGAAGACGATGAAGAAGCTCTCAAATGGGCTGCTTTAGAGAGGCTGCCTACTTATGTCCGTATAAGGAGAGGTATACTCACTGATACAGAGGGTCAAGCCAGAGAGATTGACATAAAGACTCTTGGATTACTGGAGAGAAAGGCTTTGCTAGATAGGCTGGTGGAAATTGCAGAAAAAGATAATGAGAAGTTCTTGTTAAAGCTCAAGGATCGCATAGATAGGTGAGATTGATCATCTTTGGCTTCTAAAATCATGGTATATTCTTGTGTCTGTGTTTGTTTCATGTTTGATCTTTAGCTTGTAAGAGGGATTTTGGTTTCTAGACACTACAGGTTCTTTGTTTCTTTCCCCTCTTTTTTCTCTGTAATGGTTTGGAATCCTTGTTTATTTGTTATTTGTTAAAAAATCCATATCCAGAGTTGGACTTGCTATTCCAACTGTTGAAGTTCGGTTTGAGCACCTAAATGTGGTGGCTGAGATTTATGTTGGAAGCAGAGCATTGCCTACAATATGTAACTTCTTGGTCAATATGTTAGAGGTAAATGGCCTTTTAGTTCTATCATGTAACTACAATTATTAGCTCTACGCATTCTCGCCGTTTGATCTCTCGACTCTCGCATTTTCATATCTCTGAAGGGATTCTTAAACAATCTTCCCATTCATCAAAGTAGAAAGATACCCTTACCAATCCTTCAAGACGTTAGCGGCATCATCAAGCCTCAGAGGTGAGTTCATGTAAAATTAATCCTAGCTTATCCATTACAGTTTCCAAACCATTAATCTCCCATTTTGTTCGTCAAATCTTCGCAGAATGACATTGCTTTTAGGCCCCCCGAGCTCTGGAAAGACCACACTATTGCTGGCTTTGGCTGGAAAACTCGATAAAGATTTAAAAGTGAGAAAACCAAATGTCAAATGTATTTACGTTATTGTTGTTGTCTTATGATCTGATACAGAAACTCATGAACTTCAGTTTTCGGGAAGTGTTACCTACAACGGACATGGAATGAAAGATTTTGTGCCGCAGAGGACATCTGCTTATATAAGTCAACATGATCTCCACATAGGAGAAATGACAGTGAGAGAAACACTGGCTTTTGCAGCGAGATGTCAGGGGGTTGGTCCACGTTATGGTCAGTCAAATTAATACACCGACAATTTTTAAGATCTATGGTGCAAGAAGTTTCTTTCGTGGGTTTGAAAACTAAACTTTTACAAATTTGCAGAGACATTGGCAGAATTATTAAGAAGAGAGAAGGCTGCAAATATTAAGCCAGATCCTGATCTTGATACCTATATGAAGGTGGCAAAAACAGATTGTCTTTTCTGTGTAAATTATTTGTTGACTGATCATTAATAAAAAATAAATAAATATTGACATGTCAAGCAAACTATCTCTTCAGGCAGCAGCACTAGAAGGACTGGAGACCAGTATAGTTACTGACTATGTTCTCAAGGTACCACTTTGAAATCCAATGCGCTTAACGATGTGAACATCTGTATCATTGTAAAGTTTCTGCTTAAACTTTGCAGATTTTGGGGCTTGAAGTCTGCGCTGATATTATGGTGGGGGATGAAATGTTAAGAGGCATTTCTGGTGGACAGAAAAAACGAGTCACAACAGGTAAAACATAAAACAAAGCATCGTATGTTTAACAACAACCCCACATTCTCGTTGCGTACTTAAATTTTCGGGTCAATAATTATGATATAGGGGAGATGCTGGTTGGACCAGCAATAGCATTGTTCATGGATGAGATATCCACTGGTTTGGACAGCTCAACAACTTTTCAGATTGTAAATTCACTAAGGCAGACCATCCACATTCTCAGTGGAACTGCAGTTATCTCTCTTCTCCAGCCACCTCCAGAAACTTACGAATTATTTGATGATATACTTCTTCTCTCGGATGGGCAAATTGTGTATCAAGGTCCCCGCGAAAATGTCCTTGAGTTTTTTCGATATATGGGTTTCAAATGTCCTGCGAGGAAAGGAGTTGCGGACTTCTTACAAGAAGTAACTCTCTCTCTCTCTCTCTCCCTCGGTTTTTTTTTTTTTTTTCTTTTTAACCTGTCTTCTTTCTCCATTCATATTAGAGATTTCCTTCTAGGGTGTTTTTTCGTAATTCCTTGTGGGGTTTCAATAGGTAACATCAAGAAAAGATCAAGAGCAGTACTGGGCACGTAAAGATGAGCCTTACAGCTTTGTTACTGTGAAAGACTTTGCCAAAGCATTTCGCTCATTTCACATCGGTTGCAAACTTGACGACGAGCTTGCTACTCCATTTAACAAGTCCAAAGGCCACCCTGCTGTTTTAACTGCTAACAAGTACGGTGTTAGCAAGAAAGAGCTATTGAGAGCTTGTGTTTGGAGAGAGTTCCTGCTGATGAAGAGAAACTCATTTGTCTACATCTTCAAAATAAGCAATGTGAGTATCATTTAAATTGTCGCTTTCGATCAAATTGAAGTGAAATTAAGTTTCAGTTTTGATCAAACTTTGAATTCATTTTTTTAGGTTTGTTCCACTGTTGTTTGTCAAAAGGTTCGACAGCCACCCTTTATGTTATTATTGATTATTTTTCCTTTATTTCTCACATGTTCAGCTCACTTTCTTGGCTTTCATAACGATGACATTGTTTCTGCGAACTGAGATGCATAGAGATACAGTAACAGACGGTGGTATCTATTTGGGTGCTCTTTTCTTTACGGTACTTGTAGCCATGTTTAACGGAATATCAGAGCTCAATATGGCTGTTATGAAACTTCCCATTTTCTACAAGCAAAGAGACCTTTTCTTCTATCCTTCGTGGGCATACGCTCTACCCGCATGGATCCTAAAGATTCCAATTACTTTTGTAGAGGCTGCCGTTTGGGTGGTCATGACTTATTATGTTGTAGGCTTTGATCCAGACATTGGAAGGTGAGAAAAAGAAACCGGCATAATTCAAATTTTAAGTTCGCATTTTGGGTTTCGGGAATATGATCAAAGCTCCTAATTGCAGGTTTTTCAAACAATACTTTTTGATCATGTGCATTAACCAGATGGCATCTGGATTGTTCCGATTTATGGCTGCATTAGGAAGGAACGCGATTGTGGCCAGCACAATTGGTGCATTCGCTTTACTTGCAGTGCAGGTTCTGGGAGGATTCATCATATCTCGAGGTGATTTAATAACATAATCTGATCTCGAATCTTGATAATATAAAGGTTTCTAATCTTCAGGCCAATCTGATCTAATTTCTGATTTTGTTTTCTTTTTATCTCAGACGATGTGCAGAAATGTTGGTATTGGGGTTATTGGGTCTCCCCGCTGATGTATGGACAGAATGCCATAGCTGTAAACGAATTTCTTGGGAAGAGTTGGAGACATGTACACATCCTTTTTATGAAGTTTTAAAAGAAAAGGAAATCAAAGAAAAATATTGGGATAAACAAATTTTGATCAATAATTTGAGTATATATACGGTTTCAATTTATTTTGCCTCGCTGGTCAATGCGGAATGTTTACATTATAGGTACCTCCTAATTCATCAGAACCGTTAGGAGTTTTGTTCTTAAAGTCTCGCGGGATTTTCCCACAGGCAGATTGGTATTGGATTGGAGTAGGAGCATTGATTGCGTACATTTTTGTGTTCAATTTCCTTTTCACTATGGCTCTACAGTATCTCAATCGTAAGTATTTTCTTTCATTTCTTGCTTATTTTGTAAGTGGACTTATTTTTCTGACAAACGTAATAACTTGTTGCAGCTTTTGGTAAGTCTCGGGCAGTAATATCGAAAGAGACCTTGGCTGATAGAAACGTTAACAGATCTGAACAGTTCATTGAGCTATCATCTAGAGGAAAAACCTCTCCCGGTGGGTCATTATGCTCCTAGATATTTGTTTACTTTTCCCACCTTCTGGTATAGACTATAACATATTTACTGTGAAAACAATACAGAACAAGGGACTGAAGCTCTAAGAAGTATATCATCCTGTTCTGTATCTGCAAGGGTGGGAAGAATTGATCAAGCTTATCAAAATAGGAAGCGGGGAATGGTTCTTCCTTTTGAACCCCTGTCCCTCACTTTTGATGAAATCAGATATGCTGTAGACATGCCACAGGTACCTTCAAGTTCAGTTAAAAAGCGCCATGAAAGTACTTAGGTGATATTTGTGCTGAAGTGCTTGAATTGTTGCTATTTGCATAATTGGTGGTTTTACTGGTACAGAATCTCAATTTTATTTTTGACTTTCTTATCCTGTTTATATTGCACAATTGTTGTGGACTATTTGTGATACTGCCAAATTATAGGCCGTACTGGCATTTCAACCTGTTGTTTTCTTGCTTCTCCTTGTACTCTTAACTATCATCACCAACAGACTTGAATATATTTTTCAAATTATTCCAAAGCCAGATAACATCTGCCCTATGAATTTTTTCCCATGCTTTTCAGGAAATGAAAAATCAAGGTACTCATGAGGATCGACTTGAACTTTTGAAGGGTGTGAGTGGTGCTTTCAGGCCAGGAGTCCTAACAGCTCTAATGGGTGTTACTGGTGCTGGTAAGACCACACTAATGGATGTCTTGGCCGGAAGGAAAACCAGTGGATATATCCAGGGAAGCATCAAAATTTCTGGGTATCCAAAGAAGCAAGAAACATTTGCCCGCATATCAGGATACTGTGAACAAACTGATATCCACTCTCCTCATGTTACAGTCTATGAGTCTTTGCAATATTCTGCATGGCTTCGGTTAGCCCCTGAAGTCGACTCTTCAACAAGAATGGTAAAGCTTCCATTCTTTATTCCTTTGTCTTTTAATCAGGAGCAATGTGCAGGCAGGTAAAACCACAATCAAATGAGGATTGCATATTCCAATCTCACACCAAGAGAAAAGTTGGATGAAGTCAAGATTTAGCCACAAAAGACATCATATCTTTGTTTAGTGTTATAAGGGATATTGACTAAAACTCTGGTTATGGACTGCAGATGTTCATTGAGGAAGTCATAGAGCTCGTGGAGCTGACCCCATTAAGGGAAGCACTAGTTGGATTGCCAGGTGTGAGTGGCCTCTCAACCGAGCAGCGCAAGAGGCTGACAATTGCAGTTGAGCTTGTTGCCAATCCATCTATAATATTCATGGATGAGCCAACCTCTGGCCTCGATGCCAGGGCAGCAGCAATAGTAATGAGAGCAGTGAGGAACACTGTGGACACAGGAAGAACAGTGGTTTGCACAATTCATCAGCCAAGCATTGATATATTTGATGCCTTTGATGAGGTTAGAATTGTTACATATGTTTTCAAGAATAATGAACTGATACTTTGTTTTGCTCATTGAAAGTATTCCAGCATTGAGTACTTAAATGTTGCCTTTCAGTTACTTCTTTTGAAAGTGGGAGGCGAGCAAATATATGCTGGTCCATTAGGCTGCCATTCTTCACATCTGATCAAGTACTTTGAGGTCAGGCTACTTAACAAATGAGATTGAACATATCAACCCCCACATTTGTCACATAACTCCTAACATATTTGAGTTTTGGCTCATAAGGAATTAAATGGAGTTCCTAACATTAGAGATGGTTATAACCCTGCAACTTGGATGTTGGAGGTTACTTCAGCAGGGCAAGAAGCAGCTCTTGGTTTTAATTTCACTGATGTGTACAAGAACTCGGAACTATATAGGTAAATCTTTTGTTATAGCTCTTCCTAATTTTCATTTTGGTCATGACCCCAGAGAAATCATAAGAAACATTAGAAAGCAAAAAACTTCAGAATGTGGAAAGTTGTTTATATGGTCCATGATAATTTTAGGAGGTTCGTCATTTTTCAGAATATTATCTTGATGCATACAGTATATATTTCTCTGGTGATCAGGAGAAACAAAGCATTGATCAAGGAATTAAGTGCACCACCACTGGATTCCAAAGATCTATTCTTCCATACTCAGTACTCACAATCTTTCTTCACCCAATGCACTGCTTGCCTATGGAAACAGCATTGGTCATATTGGCGAAACCCATCATATAATGCCGTGAGACTCTTATTCACAAGTATGATAGCTCTGTTGTTTGGGATGATATTCTGGGATATTGGTTCCAAAAGGTATGGAGGCAAAACAAGCCCGAGTCATGAAAATTGCATCTAAATTTCTACCGTCTCTATAACTAATATGTGCTAGCTTTCGGGGAAGTACAGGAGAAGACAACAAGATCTGTTCAATGCAATGGGTTCCATGTACACCGCTGTTCTGTTTCTCGGGGTACAAAATGGTATGTCGGTGCAGCCAGTTGTGGCTACTGAGAGAACGGTATTTTATAGAGAAAGAGCAGCTGGAATGTATTCTGCTCTGCCGTATGCCATTGGACAGGTGAAGTTCTTATTTTAGCATATGGAATTCAGCAAGGTGGTATACTTTCCATTAGGAAATTGATCTAGTCATTTTTGTGGTTATCATGGAGCAATAAGTTGTGGTTTTGCAGGTTGTTATAGAGCTTCCGTACAATTTCCTTCAGACTGTAATTTATGGGGTTATAGTATATGCCATGATGGGATTCGAATGGAAAGTGGGCAAGTTCTTATGGTATCTTTTCTTCATGTACTGCACCTTATTATATTTCACATTCTATGGGATGATGACCGTGGCTATAACTCCCAACCACAACATTGCCGCCATACTTTCATCTGGCTTCTATGCAATATGGAACATTTTCTCAGGATTCGTTGTCCCCCAAACGGTAAATATCAGTCTTTTGCATGCCAACATACATAGACACATGAAATAAATCCATATATCAAGAGTTTCGAACTTTTTCTGTGGCAGAGGATTCCAATATGGTGGAGATGGTACTACTGGGCTTGCCCCGTTGCTTGGACCTTGTACGGATTGGTGGTTTCACAATATGGAGATGTAAAGGACGTACTCGAGTCTGGTGAAACAGTGGAGGACTTTGTCAGGAGTTATTTTGGGTATAGAATTGAGTTTGTGGGTGTCATTGCAGTGGTGCTTGTTGGGATCTCCATGCTCTTTGCATTCATCTTTGCCTTCTCCATAAAGGCATTAAACTTCCAAACCAAATGAGAGTGAAGACTATGCAAGGCAGCTAGAATTACTTGAAGTTCCCAAAGCATCTGAATTTTAAAGCAAAAAATTAAGACAAGCACAACGGGCAGCCAGAGTAATGCTACAACATCAAACCAGGAATTTCACGGAGTATTAGCATTGGCTTCATTAAAGTCATCTCTAAAATTTGATGAAAAGTAAATGTTTTGCTATAAATCCAAAACCTCCCTAGCCATAACTCCACATTGAATTAGACATTAAATTCAGTAAAATAATAATATAATATTATTTTTTTAATAATAATATTTTTAATTTTTTTTCATATTTACAAATATACTAATCATATATTAATTAATAATTTAATTTGATTCATACATTATTATTACAAGATGGTCTTTGTTTTTGGGATACTAGACAAAATCACACCTTTCTACACTATTATGGGATACTGCATGCACGAAATTGAAGAATATTCGTATAGATTAAACATCCGTGGGAGATTAAACGTGAATAAAAAAGTCCGTTGGAGATTAAACTAGAATAAAAAATAGATTTGCTTGGTGAATAATAACCCTTCAAATTTGAAGAAACCCATCCATTTATTGTAACTCAAAACTTCCCACTTATCCCTTTGGTTAATCTAATGTAGCTGTGTTTTGATGAAATTCATCATATTTTACATTTAGTTAGGCTTTTGATGAAGCCAATGGCAATGCTCTAACAAATCTAAGCAGACAAATTAAGATCGGAATCTGACGAGTGTCACTCACTACTTTTAGCTCATACGTTGATCAGACTGCCAAATTTGGGAAGAAACTCATCCATTTACCGTAGCTCAAAACTTGTCACTTATCCCTTTGGCTAATCTAATGCAACTGTGTTTTGATGAAATTCATCAGATTTTACATTTAGCTAGGCTTTTGATGAAGCCAATGGTAATGCTCTAACAAATCTAAGCAGACAAATTAAGATCGGAATCTGTTAAGTGTCACTCACTACTTTTAACTCGTACGTTGATCAAACAGCCAAATTTAGGCAGCAGAAACGATAATGTTGAACAGCTCTTCTAATTCTTTGGATGGAATAAACATAACTGTAAATTAAAAAATGCCCGAACAAGAGTAGATGGAAAATAAATCAAGTCAAAGAAAACAACAAATCATTTTAATTGACTTGTTGCCGCATATGTTACAGTTGGAAGTCAAAATTCTCTATCGATCTAAAACTACAGATAAATTTCTAAATTGAATTTTTTTTCTTGAAATAAAAAAAAAAAAAAGGCATGTCAACATTTTTTAATTTTTCAGGCTATCTAAAAAGCTTTGCAACTCCCTCAAACCTTCCTCAGAAAAGCTCTTATGCACTTTGGAGCGTGGGGCAATCAAGTTTGGGGGAGGCTAGTGTTGAAAGTAGACCACGACAACAGTTAAATTATCCCCACTTTTCCTCTTCATAGCCTCATCAACCATATCCTTACTACACAAGGCTGGGTCATTGTGCTCTTGAATCCTTCACCGAGCAAAATCTTATAGCATTTTGGCTCATAAACACATCCCAGATCCCATCACAGCCCATGATAAGGAATTCATCCTCCTTTGTCAGTTTTGTAGACATCAGCTTGGGCAACGCACTGAGTGGACCACCATCCCGACTTTTCATTCCTTCCATGTGCCAGTCTCCCAAAGCGCATGCAACATTAACTTGTTCGTTAAGGTAACCATCATATACATAACCTCCAGATGCCTCGATCCGCTTCCTCTCTTTACTACAAATTGGTTTGTGATCCCTTGACATTTCAATTGCTTTGCCACGGAACTCAGACCTCCTCTCATAGAAATCTAGGGACTTTAAGGAGTATCAGAGTCAGGGAACTACAACAGCTTTTGATCAGTTAGAGTATCACTAACCCATGACTGACTAAATTCAAAGATAACATAAATTCATATGAAAAGGACTAAAAACGTGAAATTAAAATATAATACATATCTACATGAAGGGTTAAATGTGAATATATATGTGGCGGTAGAACACCCCTAACCTTCCAACGACAAGAGCTGCAAAAGCCGCATCCAAAGAGCAAGCATCTGCAAAGGCAGTGTCAGTTTGCAAAAATGCTGAAGCAACAACCTTCTCAATATCTCTTGGAAAGTCTTCATCCTCAACAATGAACTTGGCAGATGATAGCAAGCAAAATCAGCAGCATGTTTTCCCCCATGTCCATCAAACACATGGGCAACCATTAATATACTAATTTTGAATATCATTACTATTTAGCAACAAGTGTGGGACTTCTGTTCAATATATGAATGCTTCAATTAACTGCTTTAGGCCAGAAACTTTTTGGAATGCCACTTGTTGTTAAAAGGCTTCGCACTATATTCATAATAGTGCGGTTCTTCCTCTCGCATAAACCATTCGATTGGGGTGTATAAGCTACTGTAAGTTGTCTCTTGATTCCATGATTCCATGGTTCTCACAAAAAATTGTAAATTCATTTTAGTTATATTCTCCACTGCGATCCGTGCGAAGAACTTTTTATCGGGTTACCAACTTCTTTCTCAACAAGCGCTTTATAGTTTTTAAAAGCTACAAAGGCTTCAGATTTTTCTTGCAAAAAACAAACTCATATCTTACGACTATAATCATCAATGAAGGTAATTATATATCTTTTACCTCCATTAGAATGTGGTGTTATTGGCCCACAAATGTTGGAATGAATAAGCTCCAATGCCTTCTTCGCTCTCCATGATTTTCCTTGTGGGAATTGGTTACAAACTTACAGTGTTGTTTGCTAACAACACATTATTCACAAACTTGAGAAGAAGCTGTAATTTGAGGAAGCCCCGTCACCATGTTCTTCAGTTGTAGTGTTTTCAATCTGCCAAAATTCAGATGCCCATAGCGAGAGTGCCATAGCCATGCCTCGTCTTTTAATTTTGCTGAGAAGCACGAATGAGCGATGTTGTGGAGATAAAGTGGAAACATACGATTCGCCGTCATGTTAACATGAGCAATTAAGTCCAACTTTGCGTCTTGAATCCATCTTTGATAAAAATCCCGTATCCTTTTTCTTGTAACTGACCCACACTAAGCATGTTAGTCTTTAAATCTGGCACAAAAAGAACATTAGCAATAGTGTGGGTGGAATTTCCTTTGGTTTGAATTGTTACCTTTCCTTTTCCCATAACAAAAATTTTGGAGTTGTCACCAAACTTAACAAAGTTGCGAAAGGATTCATCCAAGTCAGACCATGAAAAGAGACACCTCTTCTTTTTCTGCAAAGTTAGTTTGATCTCCACTTTCTTTATTCAAATCAGTTTGACATTATGATTTATAATGGTCATACATATGACATCTGTAACATTCAACATTGGACTTTTCTGCTGACTTTGATCTATAAGTTGTTAAGTGGTGGCCTCCACGTCCTCTGCCTCTTCCTTGAAATTGACTCTCTTGATGATGATGATTTTGTTGTTCCATCCCACGATCATTGTTGTTTCTACCTCCTCTATCAGGACTTCTGCCTCTTCCTTGTCCTCTATCAGCTCTACTGTGTGTAGGTGATTTTTTGATAAGGCCTTCAATGCTTGTTCTTCTTTTTCCTGCTTGTTAATTTTTTGCTCATGAACCAACAAAGAACTTTGTAATTCATCAATTGACAGTAAACCAACATCATTAGTTTCTTCTATAGAACAGACAACAAAATTAAATTTTGATGTCAAGGATCGAAGATTCTTCTCAACAATGAGAACATCCTCTATCTTGTCGCCATGGATCCGCATCTTGTTAACGATTTTCATCGTTCTTGAAAAATAGTCTGTAACTGATTCTCCTGATTTCATTCAAAGCATTTCGAACTCCGAATGAAGTGCTTGAAGCTGCTACCTCTTAACCCTTGATGTACCTTGGTACTTCTTCTTCATGGAATCTCAAATATGCTTCGTTGTGTCCTTGCAAATAATGGTTTCCAAGATTGAGCGATCAATAGCTTGAAAGAGATAATTCTTTGCTTTAAGATTCTTTAACTTCAGCCCTTCAAGCTCTATCTTTTTTGCATCTATCAGCACAACACCTTCTACTGGTTCTGCTACTCTAGAAACAACAACTGTCCATTTTTCTTTGGACCCCAAGAAGTTCTCCATGAGCATGCTCCAATTGTCATAGTGACCATTAAAGCGTGGAATGACTGGCTGTACAAAACTTTCAGAAGCCATCAATTTTACTTCTTACTCTCCTCGGAACCTGCTCTGGTACCAGTGATATAAACAAAAAACTAATAAAACGTTTTGCACAATAATAGTAGGAAGCAAAGGATATAGAGAGAGCAAATGATAAACTTTTTCTACTTTTCATTGATAAACAAACAGCCTATAAATAGGCTAATACATAACTGAAAGCAACATGAAAATAGGCACTATCTCACGTTAAAAACAAACTTCTATGACTAGGTAAACAAACTCACTAAAGACTAGGACAACCTACGTGCAAATTATTAAATTTCCTCAACAAAGAACTCTTGGGGATTTGAAATTGAATCACTGAGCGAGTCATCAATGAAACGACTTACTATCAAAAAAGAAAAAAAGAGACGACTTAGTGGGATTTGAAGGAAATTACTCAAATTCTCAATGATATAAAAGAAAAAATGTCACCGAAGAAAATGAAATCTCCCTCAGTTTGCGAGGGACAGATATGAGGCTATTCGCACGAGGGGATTGGTTTCTGCTATGCTTTTTTACTTCTGAAGTAATCCGGTGGTTGATTTATCAAAAATATTTATAAAAGAAAATATTATTTATCATTTATTAGTTTTATCTTATAATTTATACTTTTATCCTTTTATGAAATAATTAATAAATAATTTTTTGGATATTTAATATTATATCAGCAGATGATATCAAATGATTAATAAAAGTAATATTTTTAATGCATTTAATATCATATAAGAAAAAAATAAAAAAATATATAATAACATTAAGATGAATACAATATTTCTTTGGTGATAAATATTTGTAAGATTTAAGTTGCTACGTAATAAATCAACGACAGTGCCTATCATTCATATCTGACATTATCTTTTATTCCATCTGGTATTACATATTAATCATGCCATTTTTCGGCATCACTCTATTTACTGATTATCCAACATTATTTCTAAAATGAGAAAACTCCTAACTAGATGAAAATTACATTAAAAAAAAAAAAAAAACACGGAGAGAACCCTGTGGTCGTGTGTGATCTGTTGCTTCCCGGATCCAATAAGATCTTTCAAAATGAGTTGAAAGTGGGCTTTGGTGGGCCGACCCAAGATTTGCAACAAGAGAAGAGAAGTAGAACCTTCCCAAAGGAAAAAGGTGGTGTACCAAGACCGACGGCAAGCAAGGTAGCGTCTTTGACTGACTGAGGCCACAGCCACAGGGTCCAAACCCACGTGTCCTAATGCAAAGGGCCACCGTTGCCGTTCTTTTCAGCTACCCTAATCTGACCAACCACGAAACCCTCCTCTCTCTCTCTCTCTCTCTCTCTCTCAACATACGCAAACCCCGCATCTCATAATAATTTCCCTCGTTCTCCTCTATAATAATTATTATTATTATTATTTTAACTTGGAGAGAGAGAGAGAGAGAGATGGTGTTTACAACCAGTTGCTGCCTAAATGTCTCACCAACTTCAAAAGCGCCTCAAGTTGCATGGTAAGTGAGACCGCTCTGCAAATTTTGGTCATTAATTATTAGAAGTACGCACCCTCTTTAACCAACAACTTAATAAACCAAATGATCTGTGTGCATTTACGGTGCAGGAAGAAGAATGAATTAGAATCATGGAGATCATCGAATAGCCCGTGTGTTCTTATAGGCATGGCTTCAGCTTCCATGATAATCGGATTAGAAATTAGCAACGTGTCGGTGATCTTCGACCAAACCCATATTGCCGCCAATGAATACACGTCTTCGTCGTCGACGACGTTGGTCGTAGCAGAAGCGGACGGCCGCGGGAAGGCCGCCACGAAATGGAGCGATAAACGAAGTTGCCCAGCTTGGCGAGTGAATTCGCTGGAGACCATTGTGCCAGAGAACCTCCCCCGCCCCTCGGCTCGCAGGAGATGGGAGGCAATTGGGTTTGATTCGAAGACTGCCCCTACGGTTAAAGTGGCTGTCGGCAAAACTAGCAGCAGCCCCAACTGCTTTTCTCTGTAACCAATTAAATTTACAATGTGAATTAATGTGTCACACCACATTATAAATGTAATAATATTGTATATATATAATGGAAACTATATTAATTTCCTAAGATTCTAATCACATTATTAATTAATTCTCGATGGTAAGGATTTTTGCTTTTTATTTTTATTTTTATTGCAATAGACATAATTTGAAAGTAGCTAGATGTAGTACAGAAGGTGGCAGAAAGCAGTACTCACCAAGTACGTGCAGTACAAAATTAATAGGCGATTGCTATTGAATCGGCCTGCCATAACAATTGATGATGCAGGAGGGCTTCTAAATGGGATGGGCTTAATGCATAGCCTTACTTTATATTTTGCCGATTTGGGCATAACGATAGCAATAACAATGAATTTTAGCAGTCTGGCCCGCGATTCATCCCGTGGCCGACAGATAATACCAAACTAGTCGGCCGAAACATTAACGATTCTTATATGTTTCGGAACGTTGGGCTTTGCCCCAAAACGAAGCTAGCTAGTTCACGAATCGACAGCCCAGCCCATTATCAAATTAGTAAACTGTACCGATTAGTAATTCGTTTTTATTATTTTTTTAAATCAATGCATGATTTATCTTTTGAATTGTTTTCTCCTATATATATTTGTATTCATAAACTGTATCACGACTACACTATAAAAAAAAGAGCATTTGTCACGACGGATTATTTGGGATGAAAATTATTATTTACGAGGAAGACAGACTCATTTTAGTAAAAAATAATTATTTTTATAGAAAATAACTGACTACAAATAAATAGTTTATTACTTAATATTGCAATATTAACGAGATGACCAAATAGTAACACTCCTGTTTTACAAAAGGTACTTCTCCTGCATATATAGAGATTATACGTACTAAGATCAAGTTCCTGTTCATTGGGTTTTGCGGCCTTGAATTTGTCAAGTACTTGATCAGGTGATCGCCTTTAGTACCGAATGTAATTGAAGTTATTTGTTTGGTTTGTACGTAGAAAAATAAATATGCATTTCAACTTATAGACGGCACATCATAAATAATTAAACACTATTAGCTCATGAGACTTGTTTGATATTTTAACATAATAACATGACTAGCGAATTAACATTAATCATTTTAATTCAAGTTTTTACTAAATCTTAAGAGCATTATTAAATGGAAGACATCAGACATATGAAATGAGTTCTACAACATTATAATTGGAAATAATTATATAAATCGGGATAACTAACTTTCCTTTTCTAGACAACGCCACTATATATATATATATACTATTTATAATCATTCTTCTATAATAAATCAGGAGTATATATTACGTACAGCTAAACGATTAATATGTCACGTTAAACATTAATTTTGATTCTATTTTATTTTAATTTATATATGCGATCGAGGATTCGAGAGTACTTTTCCTGCATGCGAGACTTTGAGATTCTTGTAGGTAGCTTAGGTAGGGAATGATGGGTGGAATCTGAAAGTAGGATATTTCCATTGCAAAAGCCAAAAAATAAAAGAGAGAAAGCACGCATTATTTGTCTACAGCAAGCAAGCACTTTAATTTGCAATTGGAACAACTCGCTGGCGGTGATTGTTTCTTTGAAAGATCAAGCACGATGGAAGCTAATATTCTACCATAGATCATCACCCAAACTATGAATTTTTAGGTCTTCTGTTCCCCACTAGTACTGAACCTTTTTCTTTGAATCTGTCTGCCCAATTCGGTGTAGAAGACTTGAATCACCAGCCACTTTGGACGAACCCCGTCGTCTAAGCTGCTTCTATATCTAGCTAGCTAGCTATAAGCTAGATACCATGTGATTGTCCATTAATTTGGGCCTGTAATGACTTTTCCTTATCATGTACCAAACTTAAAACCCTATATGATGCTAGCTATTCGATCCTTCCTTCTTCTACCAGCTTTACAGCTAGTTGTGTAGTTCTTTGACAATTGCTAGCTCCACTTGCATGGGATTTCAGATTTTCCATGAGAAAAAAAGCTGATACATTTATACGTACATGATCTCTTACCCTCGTTATAAATAGGTATCTAAAGTCTTTAACTCCCCGACTAGCTGTGCGTCAAGGCTCGCTTTTTCTTTGAAACCATATAGGCATGCGTGCATGAGATCAAATACTGCATTCATCTTTGAAAGCATGCTGCATGCATGCACGCGGTTAATGATTTCTTTCTGGCCGGGTATTAAGTATTCTTGCAATATTATTAATCCGCCATTAACGTCGACCGACTTTTCCGACAAAACCAGCTTCCCTAGCTTATAACTTGTTCATTCAGAAGAATTTGAAATTAATTAGGTAATATTGATCGATCGATATGCATGCCATGCAATCACGTCATCAAGTTTTATCTTCTTCAGTCTTCATTCCTTTCACGTACGTTTTCTTTCAAATCGACGGAGTCCGTGCTAATGATGATCACCGAAACAATAATAAATTGAGGATGAACAGCATGATGAAAAATAATAGTAATTATAGATCATCTAGATTTCTCTTTCCCAGGTCTGTGGCCCCACAAAAACAGAAAAGCCAGTGACATTTACGCATGTTGTAGAAATTAGATAATTATATATTTATATTGTATACATGCATGGAGTCATTTCCCACAGTTTTTTTGTGAAATATTGGCAGATCGATGTAGGTACGTATCCCACTAGCTTGGAAGGGTTGCAGGTTGGCTAAGATATGGCCTAAAATACTCAGAGCTAGGTTTGCAGAATCTGGGATCACGAGGACGTATGGAGGTTCTGAGTTATTATCTCGCGGTGTGAGCGGCATGATTCGACTGGATAGGTCTTCCTTCTATAAAGGTCTTCCTTCTATAAGATTTTTTTTTTTTTTTTTTTGTCATTTGCTCTATTTACGATATTCTTCCGACGTGGCAATTTTTAATAAAGTATTTTTTACTTAAAAAAAAAAAAAAAAAAACGTTGCAGAAACTTTCAGTGATCGATATCCCATTAGGCTAGAGAGTATATTCCTTCCCAATATGCTAATCCGACAATAATTATATCATCCATTAATAGGGGTGTAAATTTATACTAAGAAATAAGAAAATCGGTCCTCATTAGATCGAACCGAATTGATTGGACCGGTTTTAAATCAGGCCAATCTAAAACCGGTTTCAATATTATGAAAATCAGCTGGACCCAATTCGATTTCGATTCCATAATTTTTAGGATCTTATCAGTTGAAAAATATATATATAAATTAATTTTATATATATAAGTTTTATATATCATATATAATTATATATTAAATTTTTATATATAATGTATATAATTATATATAAATAATTTCGTATTATAATTTATAAATTATAATATAAATGTTAATCTTAAATATGAACATTTGTAATTTGTTTGATCATATGTTATTAATATAATTATATATAAGATAATGTTATTATAATTTATAAAGTAAAAGTTTAATTTTAAAGATGAAAATTTAATTGATCATATATTTTAAACACAATATATATATTAAATTATTAATAACATTTTATCATAAGAAGTAACACTTTATTATATGTTTTTTACATTTAAAAAAATCAAAACATCAGATTAGACTAGACCGAAAACTGATAAAACCAGAGGTACTGATTTAGGAGGCTAATCGGGGCGTAATCGGTTTTGAAAAATATAAAACCAGTACATACCAGTTCGGTCTTAGATTTTATCTAAAATTAGATCGGATCGGACCAGTTACATCCTTACCTATTACGTCCAAAAAATAATATTCTTGTGTATCCAACGGTGGGGTCTAACTGTTCGACAGTCGCAGTAGACATGAATCACGCGGCCATGATCACCACGAAGAAATACTACTTTTAAGTTTTATCGATGCTGCTGGCCAACGCCAACCTTCTTCTTTCTCTCTCTTCTCAGTATGATTTTTGTCATGAATATTCTAAGATCATAGAATAACGTCTGAGATCACGTGTCACGATTCTTGCATGCCCCGATAACGACCTCACCATATTGCTCACTTGCAAAATTATTACCACTTCTGTACATTATAATTAAACCTGTATATATATATAAATGATATGTTACAGAATTATAGCAGATTTTCATGATATTCATTGTCGGTCGAGCTTTTTCTTTTTATTTTTTGGGATGTCGGGTTTCGATTCAGATATGAGATAAATACAACAAGAAAATTGTTTATTTATGATCAGTTAATTATAATAAAATGACTATTTACAATTAAAATTAATTACGAATAATCTTTTAATTACAATAAATTAGTCACAAAAATTCATTTTTCTTGTAGTGAAAATAGAAATAAAATTTAAAAAATTGAATTATTTATTATATTAAATATAAAAATTATAATAATAAAATAAGATGTAACACTCCTGAATTCAAACAGTAGTTCACATTTAAAAGACAGTTGTCGGCTAGATCATTGCGGGTGGGATTGTAAATACAACTCATATTGGGCCGTGAATATAATTGGCCTATTTTTTTGCTTTTTCTAATTTCTACGAGCTTTGATATATTCATGAAAAAAATTTAATATTCATAGAAATTAATAAATAGATAGATACGGATCAAATTGTGAATAAAAACTGTGATTGTCCCGAACAACAAGATGTCAGCAAAGTCAAAATTGGTGTGATGTCATCACCATGTGTGCATGAACATCCTAAGTACAGCATCCCATTTAATTAACAAAGCCAATCAAAAAGTATGTCAGGATAGAAGAAAAAAGCCTCATGGAAAAGCCCTGATGCAACCCCAGCCGGGCGATTGGCCTTGGGTTCCGTGTATACTCCTTTTTAGGAAAATCAGACGGCCCAGAGTCAAGTTTGGCACGCCTTGCGACTTTTTTTCTGGGAAGATCGAACCGGGATGGATGCATTGGAGACTCAGATGAGAAGTTTTTATTTTACAGTTTAAAATATTATTATTATTTTTAAATTTAAAAAAATTAAATTAAGATTTAAAAAAATTAAATTATTTATGATATAAAATAAAAAAATTTAAAAAAATTTAAAAAAATTATAATAATGAAATGAGATTAAAATTTTATACTTCCAAACATATATGAAAGTAAAATTATTTATACACAATATTTTTTATAATATTTTATATAATTATATTTTACATAAGAAATATTTTTATAAAATATTTTATAAAATAAGATTATTTTTATCTTATAATATTATTATGAAATATATTATAAAAATATATTGTATGTATATATTACTTAAAATCATGAATATGTAAATACTATGTAATTATTTAAAAAATAATAATAAATATAAAATTCATATAAAAAAATTAATTTTTTATAATAAATTTTACTATTTTCAAAATAACTATACCACAGTTGCGCGTTCTACTTATTCATAGCTCAAAGTCAAAAGCTTTCTATTGCGAGTAACTCGATCAGAGTGTCGTGACACGTGTCGTGTTGTCAAGGTGACGGAAATGCCCTCACCGTCAAATCAATATGCTCTAATCCTTTTACGGATATTTTCGGGTCATCTCAGTCTAAAACGTGTTCTGTATGCAGTATTGCTATCAATGTGACCGTGTGGTGGTGTCAGGGTCGTTTCGGTCATTCAAGAGGTGGGGCCAATGGTGATGCAATACACATAAAGATTCTCTTGGTTGAGAGGAATAAATCACGCCACGTGTGCAAATAATAAAAAAATAAAAAGAGTGAAGTACCACGTGACAGGCAGGAGTGACTGTGGAGAAAGATCACGTGACATCAGCCTCGCCCTTCGGGCCTGGATGCAGACGACACGTTGACGCCTAGTGACTGTGGTCAAAATTCTCCCAAGGCCCAAGTGATCTATCTCACGTAATCTGTCCCGGTATCAATTATCGATCGATTCAAGGACGAAAAGTTAAATAGAAAATAGTTTTGTATACACGCAAATAAATTAGTTTTTTACAACGGGCTGGTTTGAATTTAAAAATAAGATAAAATAATTTTAGATAAAAATTTTAAAAAATTATTATTGGTATATTATTTTTAATATTATTATTATTTTAAAATTCTAAAAAACTGAATTGATATTTAAAAAAATTAAATTGTTTATTATATTTTATGTAGAATTTTAAAAAAATGATAATGATGAAATGAGATTAAACGTTTTTTGAATCCAAACGGAGCTAACAGCTTTGTTATTTATTATCCACATACACAATAAATAATTTTTTTTTAATTTTATTCATCCTTAAACCACACATTTAATAAAAATATATTAAAAAAATTAAATGCGGTGTCTGGTTTGGCAGGATTTTCCTTTTTATAAACTGAATTATGAGAGGTGTGAGTAAGTGAGTATATATAATGTTAAATATCCTTTAGTACTTCACTCGTATAAAAAAAAAAAAAAACAAATTGTAACGCAAGTACGTACAACATTTTTATCCTTAATTCTCATATTGATCATGTTGCATTATAGATCTATAATTCATAAAAGAATGAAATTAAGTAGGATAAGAACTTATATAATATATTATGTAGTTATAAAAGAAGATAACATTATATATTGTATGCAAAACACACCAAGACACGGTGGATGAATATGCAACGTGCAAACATGCAGACAGATGAATATTCAAGACTTGTAAATAAATGATGATGACTGTGTGTATATATACATAGCTAGTAGCTAGGTGGCCGTTTTATTGTAAGTATAAATTGACGTGATTTTATGTGATTCATTAAATCTATTTTATAATAAAAATAATTTTACAATTTAACATACTACATAAAAATAATTTTACAATCTAACATACCACATTAAAAAATATCAATTTATTAATTTACTCATTTATATAATATTTTGTGGCTAAATTATTAATTATCCACATCCATGTTCTGTCCGGGAATTTGGATACCACCAATAACGATCGCGCAGAGTGATCCTGGTTTTAGTGTATATCGCAGAGTTGGTGCGTGGGATGTGCGGATCATGATCAGATCACGACATATTCCAGAAGATCGACATGATGCGCATCTCATGTCGTCTTTCATAAAAACTGCGGTTAATTACTTGATCAGAATGTATACATATAGCTGAACTGCCAACTACACAAAACCCAGAGTTCATCTGGACAGTCCAAAAAAAATAATAAACCGAAAAAAAAAGTAGAATAAAGTAATTAAATCGAAACATATAAAAGGAAACGACAAAAAAAAAATAATGATTACGTATTACCACAGCCGGAATTAGCTAGCTCCAATTTCGAATATATATATAATACATTAAGATCAAGATCATCATCTCGTTTACCAGCTGCACATTTTTCTTTCTCCCTATCCCAGCTTATGTTAGGCCTAGCTAGCTAAGAACCCTAGATGGATCCCCCTGCATATCCAAATTAAGATTATCACTTATTGAAGTCGTTGCATGCATGCATGCATGGATCTTATATTTAAGTTTGACCCGTAACTTTGTTCTGCTTGTCTGAATTTTGATGTCCCTGCGCGTGAGCGCCTTTGGACAGGACATTAAGCACTTCCCTGGCCTATATATTTTCCAAAGACGGGTAGGGCTTGAGAACACAAAACATTAACATATTTTCGTGTACATGTCTTGGTACCAACATCGATCAAAGCTCGCGGCTGGCCGCCTGTGTGTGCTTTTTTAGATAGATCACCACCTTGGCCAAGGGCCTTAACAAATCAACATCGACTTAATTATTTCTTAAAACCGCATCATATCGGAACGATGCATGTGGTGGCCGTGCGTACGTACACTGATCAATTCGCTTCTAATTAATTTCCGTTTCCATCCATGTCTTCGTGTCAGTACTCTCTCGATCCATAACTACGTGTACAGTACTGCTATATATGAATCTTATACCTACGTATATGAAATTTAGACACCCCTACCAATTACCTCGATCCCATTGCTTTCTTCCGCTGAATACTGGCCAGCAAACAATGCATGTAAGAAGTTACGTACGTTGAGAGAAGCCAGAAGGCTAACTGATCATGGCTAAGCTAGCTAGAATGGAGAAATATAATCCGCCGATCTTTGCTTTAAAAGAATAATTAAATCGTTTGACATGATTTTGAAATTCGAGTTTTAGCCAGCATGTATATATATAAGAAATGATTTTTGTAGTTGTGTAGTACGCGCCGTATAATCGTTTTGAAAAAAATGAATAAATACTATAAGAAATAATAAAAGAATAAAGGTTTGCTGAGAGCACGTCGATGGAGAAGAAAACTTTTCTTTTCTATTGTTTCTATTGTGTACATTGCAAGTGCCATAAATGGCCACTTTATACAAAAAGGGAAAGTTCTAACTAACTCTAACTAACTATACAGAGTCATGGTATTATCTACTGCCAGCTAGAGAATATTTACATAGGAATATACCAGAAGAATAAACAAAAGAATGCTGGAGACAGTTATGTAAAACGACTTGTAGTTATTCTGATGAAGCTTGTACAATACGAGCTGTAGCTTGACCAGTGTCTTCTAACACCCCCCCCCGCCCCCCCGCGCAAGATGGAGTATAGATATTAACTATACCCATATGAAGAAGTGTGATTGTAGGAGGTAAGAAGGAAGGGCCTTAGTGAAAGTATATGCTGATTGAGTTTGGGAAGACACATGAGCTGTAGTGATGTAACCTTCTTAGATTTGATCTCTAATTAAGTGATAATCGAGTTCAATGTGCTTCGTCCTCTCATGAAACACTGGGTTTGCAACAATGTGGAGTGCAGCTTGATTGTTACAAAAAAGTAGAGCAGCTTGTGGATGATTAATACCAAGATCAGTGAGCAAATAACGAAGCCAAGTTAACTCACAACATGTGGCTGCCATTAACCTATATTCGGCTTCAACTGAGGATCGTGATACAACGGTTTGTTTCTTGGATTTTCAAGAAACTAAAGAATCATCTAAGAAGACACAATATCCTGTAGCTGAGCGACGAAAATCTGGACAAGATGTCCAATCTGAATCACAATAAGCCTTATGTTGTAGTTGAGATGAAAATGAGAGAATAATGCCTTGACCAGCAGCTGTTTTGATGTATCTCAAGGTTTTGTAAGCTGCTGCCAAATGAGAAAAAGTTGGTTTGTCCATGAACTGACTAAGAAGTTGGATAGCAAAGTAGAGATCTGGTCGAGTGACTGTCAAATAGAGGAGTCTATCAATGAGCCTTCGATATACACTTGGATCATAAAGTAAAGTGCCTTGATTTTTGCTGAGTTTGAAGTTTTGGTCCATTAGAAATTTGAGTGGTTTGCAACCAAGCATGCCAGAGTCAACTAATACATCCAAAGCATATTTTCTTTGACAAATGTGGATTCCCTTGGTAGATCTAGCAATTTCTAAGCCCAGATCTTTAATTTTGAATTTGTTGTTCAAGAAGACTCGAAGGGAATCTATGCATGGTTGGGAATTACTAGCAACAACTATATCATCCACATAGACCAATAGGGCAATAAAATAATTCTCATCTTGCTTAGTGAATAAAGTATAGTCAGCTTTGGATTGGATGAAACTGAAAGCAATGAGAGATGAAGAGAATTTTGAATACCATTGCCTAGAGGCTTGTTTAAGCCCATAGAGACTTTTGAGTAATTTGCAAACTTGTTGAGGTTACCCTTTGTCATAACCAAAAGGCATTTTCATGTAAATTTTCTCTTCTAGATCCCCATTGAGAAATGCATTGTTTATATCAAATTGATGTAAATGCCACCCTTTAACAGCTGCCACACTGAGCAAACATCTCACAGTTACAAGTTGTGCAACTGGTGAGAATGTCTCGATAAAATCAACCCCTTCTAGTTGTGTGTAGCCTTTAGCTACTAATTGAGCTTTTAATCTTTCCATAGCCTCATCAAATTTAAACTTAACTTTATACTCAAATGTACAATCAATTGCATCTTTACCTACAGGGAGGTCAGTGATTGTCCTGGTGTTATTGTATTCCAATGCTGCAATCTCAGATTCCATAGCTTTGCACCAACCAAAATGTTTCAATGCTTGCGTATTAGAGGTGGGCTCAGAGTGTATGGAAAGTGAGGAAGAGAAAACTTGAAAAGGGTGAGTAAATTTGTGATAAGAGAGACAATTAGTCAAGGGAAAAACCTTACCGTTTGGAGCTGTTACAACCTTGGACATCGATTGGTCAGTGCTTGTAAGTATGACATGTTGACAATGAAAGTCCTGCAAATGTTGTGGGGCTATCCTAACTCTAGTAGACCTTCAAAGAGGTGCAGGTGGAGGTTGGCTAAGACTAGTGTCATTTGAGATATCAGATGAAATTGAAGAAGGTGATGGGACTGAACTTGTAGGTTCAGTTTCAACAGTGAGAATTGGAGAAATAATGGAGATAGGTTGGGAATCAAACTGGGCATGTGGAGGAGAGTGGAAGTCAAATGCTAATAGATTTAAAGAAGTGGAGGAATGGTTTGGAGCATTTGTTTGAAAGGGAAAAATGTTCTCATGAAACACAACATCTCTTGAGATAAAAATTGTGTTTCTTTGCATATTTAAGAGCTTGTATCACTTGGTTCCAAAAGGGTAACCAAGGAAGACACACTTTCGACCTCTAGGGTCGAATTTCTTCCTACCATTAGAAAGTGTGGCTGCAAAACTGTCATATGAGCATAAGCTGGTTTTTGGTTAAAAAGAAGCTCATATGGGGTTTTATTGTCTAAAATTGGTGTGGGAAGTCTGTTAATAATGTATGTTTCTGTCAAAACACACTCATTCCAGTATTGTAGAGGTAGACCAGCTTGAAACCTAAGTGCACGAGCAACATTAAGTAAATGTTGATGTTTCCTCTCAACAACACCATTTTGTTGAGGGGTTTTAACACAACTTCTATGGTGAATAATACCATTTTTATTAGAGAAATCCCTCATTTGAAATTCAACACCATTATCACTTCTTAAAATTTTAATCGTAACTCCAAATTGTATGCCCACTAAATTGTAAAATGACTCAATGCATTTTCTGGTCTCGGCTTTGTTGGCAAGTAAATACAACCAAGTGGTTTTGAAAATCATCAACTATGGTTAGAAAATGTTTAGAACCATCATGTGCAATTGTGGGACAAGGTTCCCAAATATCACAATGTATAATTTCAAAAATTCTAGTAGAGACATGAGAACTTTCTTGAAAATGGAGGCAATGAAATTTTGCCAATGGACAAATGTTGCAAAGCTTGTCATTAATATTTGAAATGTGGTTCTTGACAATAGGGTTAGAAATTAGTTTCAACTTAGGAAAAATAAATGATCAAGGCGACAATGTCATAGGAGAACTAGTTACATTATTTGTGGTAATGTGAAAAACTGAAATATCTTGGTGTGAGTAATGGGAGAGAAAACTGGTCAGTGTTGAGGGAGAGATGTTTGTGCAGAGCAGATGGTAGAGGCCATTTCTTAGTTCACTCTTCCCAATCGTTGTCCAAGAAAGTAGGTCCTGAATAAAACAATAATTTGAGAAGAAAAACAAGCAACAAGTTAGAGAGGTAGCCAACTTTGTGACATAAATTAAATTGAAAGAGAAATAGGGGACACAAAGAACATCTGTCAAAACAATGGTAATGATTAAGTGAGTGGTACCAATATGAGTGGCATTAGTTGAGCTCCCATTTGGGAGTGTGACTGAGTATGAGCCATGTGAGGTGATTGTGGTAAAAAACAAGGTGCTACAGACCATGTGGTCTGTGGCACCTGTGTCGAGAATCTAAGGTGAAAATGAAGAAGTCAGTGAACTCTGTGTGTGTGTGTGCTGAGGCAAATGGATGTACCATACATCTTAGAAGATGAAGTTGAAGGCTGCATAGTGGAGTGGAGAGCAGAAACCGCAATGGAGGGAGCCTTTAGTTGGAGCAAAGTGAGGAGTGGATGGTATTGCAGCTTGGTTAAACCCACATTTTTATCATTAACACTTTCTGAGGTAGAGTCGAGAAATTGCAACCTGATTTGCAAGAGGATTGGAGTTTTGAGGTTTGGAAAATAATTTATGGCCTGGGGTAACCGTGCAGTTTATAGCACCTTTCAGCTATATGACCAAATAAGTGGCAGTGGGTGCAAACAGGAATTTCTGCATTACCAAGTTTAAAGCATTTTTCCATTGTATGGCCATTGATCTTGCAATGAGTGTAGTATGGCCTATCTTTCTTAAAAGAATGATCAGTTTTGGGATTAAACTTGGGAGAGTAAGAGGGTCTTTGAGTGGCTAAGGCCATGGATTCAGAATTTGGAATGAGAGGTTGAATCATGAGATGGTATCTTTCTTGCTGCTGGATGAGGAAAACACCTTGGTAAGAGGTGGTAACGGGTCTAACAACATAATTTGGTCACGGGCATGAGATTAAGATTCATGTAACCCCATGAGAAATTGGAGTACACAATCCCTCTGATAGCGGTCTAACAAATATTTCATTGAGCCACAGTTACAAACAGGTAGAGGGTCATAAATTAAAAGCTCATCCGAGAGGGTTTTTAATTTACCATACTAGATGCTGATTGAGTCGTGGTCTTGTAGAAGGCTAGCTAAGGCTTTCTTGAGTTGATATATGCGTGGACCGTTCTATTGAGAGAATCGATCTTGAAGGTCCAGGACTACAACCAGATTTCCATGGCATAATCCACAAAAATGACACTAGGCTTTTCTTCTTCTCCTGCACGTCGCTGCCTTCCTTCTTCTTCATCTTCTCAGTTTCCTCGGTTTCCAACCCATGCAATCCCCAAATGAAATAGCAATTACAACGACAACACGTGCAGTAGCTACAAAATCAGCAACAGATGAATCAGAACCTGTTTTTTTAGAACAGTTCTCTAACTTCTACCTTGGAAGACAACACCAATGCCATCGGCAACAATAGTCATCTACCAATGTTGTATTCTCAAAGTATAGCTTCTCACTTTGAGGGACAGAGGCAAGAGATAGATCAATATATCAGAGCACAGGTTTGACAAAACACCTTCATATTATTTCAGGTTACCAAGGCCATAATTCTATTATTTTCCCACATTATTGTTGGAATTGGATCGTTGGGTTTCTTCTTCTTTAGTCAAATATTTAGCAGATCTTAATTTCTAATTAGTTTATTTCTTCGTCTGGAAGCAGAATGAGAGATTGAGATCAGTATTGCAAAAGCAGAGAGAGCAACAACTTGCAGGACTGTTGAAGTATTTGGCGATGAAGAAGAGGTCGGAAGATGTGCAAGGCACTAAGGCAGGACAAAAGTTAACAGAGTTAACGGAAATTTAAATAAAAAATAAGAAAAAATACCTTAGCATTTAGATATGCACTTATATAAGAAAGAGAGAGAGATTGACCAATCTAAACAGATGGGCGTACGAGTGTCTGTCTAGAGCGTATAAATATCAGTTTGAGAAATGCGAGTGGGATAGAAATGCCAGCTCCTAACTTTAATCAACTAAAATTACGGCATATTTTTTTTATATTATTACCGATCGATGTATTTATTGTATCTTCTCTTTGCCCATGGCCTCTCTCCTACAACCACACCTGTGCAGACTCGCCGTGAAGAAAGGGCATTGAGAAAGAGAACCAAATCCTTTCCTTAACCTTCACGCCTCCATTAAAACACACACATCTCTCTCTCTCTTTGTTGTAAAATTTAAATCTCCCTCAGATTTTTCTCTCTCCACCTCTCACTTCTCATAAAAACTCTGCTTATCTCTCTGTTTTATATTTGTGTGCATTTAAAAGCCTCAGTCCACAGACCACACCCCCTGATTATCTTCTCATTGAATTTGACTCTTCCCCCAGAGTCGTTCGCAATTTGTTTACTTCACCGCTCTCCTCCTCTCTTTAAATTTCCCACTTCATCCCGCAGTATATCCTCAGGCTTTAGGGAGTGGGAAAAAAAACAGGGCAAGTAAAAAGAACAAAAAAACAGAGGATTCTTTTATTTTCTTTCCCGTTCTTCTTTCTCTCTCTCTCTCTCTCACTTTTCTTGCGGTTCTTCTACATGGGTTCTTGCACAGAAAAAGAAGAACCAGCAAAGTGTGTATGGGTTCATGGGCCCATCATCGTAGGGGCTGGACCATCTGGTCTAGCAGCCTCTGCTTGTCTCTCTGAACATGGAGTTCCTTCTGTGATTCTTGAGCGAAGCAACTGCATAGCTTCTCTTTGGCAGCACAAGACCTACGACCGTCTCAAACTGCACCTTCCCAAGCAGTTTTGCGCCCTCCCATTACTAGGTTTCCCCGAACATTTCCCCATGTACCCAACAAGGGATCAGTTCATCTCATACATGGAGTCTTATGCTGCACACTTCTCAATCCAGCCAAGGTTCAACCAGTCCGTCCAGAGCGCTGAGTTCGATTCCAGCTGTGGGTTTTGGAGGGTTAGGACTCATGACTTGGAGTACATTTCCCGGTGGCTTATTGTCGCTACTGGCGAGAATGCCGAACCGGTGATACCCGAAATTGTTGGTATGGAGCGGTTTCGTGGTCCCATTGTTCATACAACAGCGTACAAGTCTGGCTCTGATTTCGCAAACCAGAGGGTTTTGGTTGTTGGCTGTGGCAATTCTGGCATGGAAATTAGCTTGGACCTCTGCAGACACAGCGCTGTACCTCATATGGTTGTGAGAAATACTGTAAGTTGGTTTATTCCTCTCCAAATCTCCTTTGATCTTGTTCTGCAATTTTTTACACTTTCAAATATAGGTTCATTTTTTTTTTTACGTTGTTTTAAGAGCTATTCATTCCATCTGGGTGAGTATGCTTCCTACTTACCATATAAAATAAATGGAAAATGAGGAAAAGCATTCGATTTTTGCTTACTTTCGTCTGTAATCTCGATGATACAGGTGCATGTTTTACCGCGAGAAATGTTTGGCTTCTCAACATTTGGAATAATAATGGCACTTCTCAGATGCTTTCCTCTAAAGATAGTAGACAGACTCCTCCTACTAGCAGCGAATTTCACCATCGGAAACACAGACCAGTTAGGCCTCCACCGGCCGAAAACCGGTCCAATTGAGCTAAAAAACGTTACCGGGAAGACCCCAGTCCTCGACGTGGGAGCATTATCTCAAATTAAATCCGGTAAAATAAAGGTAAAAATACCCATAAACACGGTTTCTTTGCCTCTCTCTGTGCATGTTATTTCTCTATACCTTCAGCTGATTCTCTTGGGGCATCAGGTGACGGAAGGGGTGAGGGAGATAACAAGAAATGGAGCCAAGTTTATGGATGGACAAGAAAAGGAGTTCGATTCTATAATCTTAGCAACTGGGTACAAGAGCAATGTGCCTACTTGGCTTAAGGTAAGCATGGCCTGTTGCACTCTTTTTAGTTTTACTTCTATCGTGTTATGAATCACCTATCCCTTTCGTTGGGCTCATGCACAGAGGGCAAGAACCTCCAAACCTCTTCTTTTCTCCATGCAAAAAGGAATAAAATCATTTTGGTTTGCTTGGGGCATCCTATATATATAACCTTCTTTTTATCCTATTTTTCTAGGAAAAAAATTAAAGTATTGCTTTGTGGGAATTTTGTGATGTGTGACTATCGTGAGATGTTGAGCTCTGCAGAGTTGCAATTTACAACAAAGATAGTCTTAGAAAGTGTCCCTTTTTAACTCTTACTTCTAGTAATTTGGAGAATAAGGATTCTTTATTCTGTTTTTAGCATTTTCACAAAATATTTGTGCATGCCTAAGTGTTACTAGCATATCTACTCTATTATAATAAGTGACTATTTAACTGTAAATAATAATTTTTATTATTTTTCTGTTAAATTTTCATATTTTTCCGTTAAATCCGTTAAGTCATATTTTACAAAAAGGTTCTTAAAACTTTGGATCATTTGACATGTAGCTCCCTTGTAGAATTTAATGAAGGATCATGTTTTACCAAAAGACCCTTAATAGCCCCATAGTTAGATACTTTGCTAAAGTTTAGATTTTTTTTTTAATTTAGATTTTTTGTCTTTCTTTAATCTTATATTTTCTTTTCCCATGAGCTACTAACTTTTTTTAATTTTTTTATTTAAATTATTATGTCAAGTGCATCCCGGGACTAACACACTCGGGACCATTCTCTAGTATTACATAAAAAGCAATATTATTTATTAGTGTCCTAGTCTTATATACACGTGGATTCTGATATTTGTTAGGTTTTGTTTGGATAGTGAAAGTGTTTAATATCATCTAATCATTATAATTTTTTTAAATTTCCACACAAAATATAATAAACAATTCAACTTTTTCAAATCACAAAACTATAATAATATTAAAAATAATATTTTATTTAACTTTTATCTTAACTAATCTCGTCTCAATTTACTATCTAAACTGCACCTTAATTTCTTTAAATAATTAATGTTTTGCCGATTTTTGTTTTGGAACTCAGGGCTGTGACTTCTTCACAAAAGACGGCATGCCCAAAACGCCGTTTCCCAACGGTTGGAAGGGAGAGAACGGATTGTATACGGTTGGCTTCACGAGAAGAGGTCTTCTTGGGACGGCCTCGGACGCCGTGAGAATTGCAAAAGACGTTGCTGATCAGTGGAGGACAATCAAGGACTGTAGAACTTGTTGTAATTCCCATATTATCCTACTGAAAAATCGTAACAAAAATTAACTTGTAGTTGTAGAAGAAGTAGATGACCGTAGATCAGATAAACATAAATTGGGTTGTTTTCGGGGGGTAGGGTTTTAAAATGGGATAAATTTTCTTCACTTTTTCAGGACTTGTAAATTTGTCAATTTTGCTAAGGGGGTGTAAAACTGTAAAATCCCCTTATCTTGTCACGAGGTTTTGTTTGTTTGTATAAATGGAATCAAATCAATAGATTAATGCATTTTCGTTGTACATGGAATAGTAAATGTAAAATGATATTTATAATTATAGAGTGTGTAAGTGTGCATATTTTAAAAAAAGAATAAATGAGACTTACATGAAAAAATTAATTTTTTATGTGGACTTTATTTTTTTAAAATGAGTGTGCAGCGCTTGCATAACACATAACTGTATTTAGTATTACTTATAATGCTACTCATAATTTCTTTTACTATTATCTTCTCATCATCCTATTATGTGTTATTAAATAATTATATATAATTTATTATGTTTTATTTGTGAGTCTATTATTTAATGTCACATCAAAAAATGATGCTTATAAAAAAAATGATAAATATATGATTTAAAAAAAATTTAACTGAGCAGTATTGATGGGATCATAAATCACTTCATAATTATCATAATTGAGATTCTTGTTAAAGAATTTAGTTCTTAGTAAGTCTCACATTATTTAAATATGACTATTATATTGCCTTGAACTCCTATAATAATGGTTGGCTTATAAGGTCAAAAAAATCTAAAATATAACTCCAAATTCTTTTTGTATTTATAAATTTTAATTTATAATTTAAGTTCAAAAAAATATTTTTGAATCTAAAAATAATTTTTTAAACCTAATGGGTTGGGCTACGCGGGGGGGGGGGGGGGGGCACGGCAGATGACATTTTTTACCTTGTCCCCGCCTCCAAGGGCAAGGGGTGGGGTTGAAAACTCCTCTCCCACGTGATGTGGTGATAGACTTACTATTTTTTACTATTCATTTACTACTCTTTTTTATTTTTTTTATTAATTTTTTTATTTAATAATTAAGGAAGTGACTATTAGTGAAGTTGTATATTTTTTTTATTTTTTTCTTAATGATTAAAAATGTTAAAAATATATTGAAAATAAAATAATAAAAAACCAAAAATTTTAAATATATTATAAAATAATAAAACATAGTAAGAGAATAATAAGCCTATTATTCGTCTTCTAATACCACGTGCGAGCTAACTTTAAAAAACAACGACTACGTACTCAAGTACACGGGGAAAACAAGGAAGAAGATGCGAAATAGTATATTATAATTAGAGAAATTTTATTTGTAGTCCTCAAGTGGAGACTGCATATGCAGGCCCCTTATTAAATGAAAAAAGTATCATTTCAGGAGGAATAGTTTTGTAATTTAAAAAAAATTTAAAGATAAAATTATTTAGATTTACATTACAGTCTCCAATTGGGACTGTATCTAACATTGCTTCTGTAACTATGCTCACGTCTTGGAAGTTCTTATTTTTCAGTATTTAATGGTGACGGGCAGGTAGGTAATTTTACCTTCCTATCATGTGATCGTTTATTCGGTTATGCTGACATGTGCTGTCGGATGGTAGTTCACTTTTCATGGGCCGGATTGAATTTCTTTGGCGGGCAGACCCATGGATCTGATCAATCACTTCTTCTATGTTTTTTTTTTTTTTTTTTTTTTTTTTCAAATGCCCAAAAGGGGTACAGTATATCGGTTGCCAATGTGATTTCTATAAGGGCCTTGGGGAGTGTTACCCTATCTATGTGGTCCATGCTCCATATGGCCTTTAATTTTGTTTTTAAAGTGGAAAGATATATAGTTTCACGAAACATCCATCGTTTGGCGCCTTGCTCTTAACTCTCTCTCTCTTTGACACACACTCTATTATAATGGATGAGTATCTAATTATAAAATAGTAACTTTTATTATTTTTCCATTCATTTTTCTTATTTTTCTCTTAAATCATGTTTTACCAAAAGATTTTTAAAACTCTTGATTATTTGATATGTAGTTCTCATTGTAGAATTTAATGAAGGATCTTGTTTTACCAAAAGGTCATTAAAATCTTCGACCATTTGACGTGTAGCTCCCATTGTAGAATTTAATAAAAGATCATATTTTACCAAAAAACCTTTAATAGCCTCGTAGCGCACATGAATTAACGTTTTTTTTTCATATCATTTTTATTCTGACAGTGTACTCATTTTCTTATATTTTTGTTTCAATTTTTGTAAAATAAAAAATTAATAATATTTTATTATTATATAGAGAGTAAATAGATAATCCAATATGGATGCATACCAATACTCATACTTTGCTGAAGTTTAGATTTTTTTTTTAATCTTGATTTTTTGTCTTTATTTAACATTGTATTTTCTTTTTCCAGACAAATAAACTACTGACTTTTTCATTTTTTTTATTTAAATCATTATGTCAGGTGTATCCCGGGACTAATGCACCCGGGGCCGTTCCCTAGTATATAATAAATACAGCAAATTAAACAAGGTTTCTTATAAAATTTGCTGGAGAATAATAATTATATATGTCAATGTCAAGTTGCATATAAATATTAGAGCTTTTGGTTCGATTTATAATTTGTCTGTTCTCATATACGCAAGCTTATAATATAATGATACAGTTCCAAGATGAACAACATACGTACGTGAGACGAATATTGTGACGGATTAAGATAGTAAACTCAAAATCATGGCGAAAGAGAGACATATATATACAGCTCACCTAGTTTGAAAGAACAGTAGTTCTGACTCCTCCAGAATACAGCGTCTTCCCCAGAAGGGTCAGGAATGCATTATGCATGCGCAATAGCTTCGTTTTATTCAGAGGTTGGTGTAGGTCATCATGTACCTTTCTATTTCTACACCTGGTAATCCGTAATTCGATATATAGCTTGTTTACGACATGCAGCTAGTTTCAAATTCCATGCATTATCGACCAAAGCAAAACTGCACATGAGGAAAGGGGACGAGAGACTGGGAAAAAAAAACACGTCCATGTCAAATGGAGTTTTATTTTCAAGAACTTTAGCACAATACAACGATTGAAGTTAAACTTTAAAGCATGATACTAGGTAAAACTAAAAAACTAGCTAGCCTTTTCTGCGCCTTATTTCTTCATGTTTATGAACGATTGGTGTCCTTTGTCCCTGTCTTGAAATAGAAATTAGGACATGTGTCCTCCAAAGGCAAGCGATACCATGGGTATAAGCCTGCTCCTGCAAAGGAGTTTAACACACTTTCTTTTTTGCATCGATCGGAAAGCATGACGCACAGTGCATGCCAAGGTCCTATAGTAAGTAGCTAGCCTTTGATATCTCTCTCTCTCTCACGCTGATAATTGAGACAATGATGGGGCTCTGACGCCCTCTCTTCCCATAGAGAGAAAAATGTACGAAAGCCTCAGAAACGGATTGACAGCTCTGTTTCAGTACTCTTGCACCTCTTCTCTCCCTCTCTCCCTGCTCTGCTAGGTGCTGATGCAAGCTTAAGCTTCTCTCTGGGATATAGAAATTGTCGATATTCTCTTTCTTTCTTGATCTCTCTGTGCGTGTGCCGCCATAAGACAAGGAGTGGGGTGAATATGTAACTATGTAAGACTGAATACTCGTGTATTGGTAGACTGTGGGGAGGGTGGGGAAAAAGGTCCAGTGGGTGAGTTAAAGAAGGGTTTTCTTAGGCATTGAATTCGAAATCCTCATCACACGCTTCCCAAGCACGCGTTTCGGTGTCACTTACGTCATCTTCTCTCTGTCTCTGTCTCTGTCTCTGTCTCTCTCTCTCCCTTCGCTGTCCCGCTGATCAGTCGAGTGACCCATATTTGCAGAGAGAGGACAGAGGCAGATTGCATGGTTTTATCGAAGAAGCTCAACAACCCTCTTTCTCTCTCTCTCTCTCTCTCTAACCGTTGATATAGATTCATCTCATCACTCTTTCCATGCACATGTCTCCCGGCCCCCGGCGCCACACTCTCTCCAAAAACCGTGTGCGGTACGCAAATTTATTATCTTTGCAGCTTGAAACTATATAGATGACATATGGTTGTTAATTCTTTGTTTTTCTCCTCGTTAATTCTGATCCTTAGTTTAATTATCATACTTTTGGCCAACATTGTTCTAGATTTAATGTTGTGTTGTTTTGTTGATTCTATTTCTAGTGTTGGAGGAGCTATCGAGGCCGTTCGTTGTTGGGGACGCGCTGAGGGAGGGATCAATCTTTGTGTGGGATTTACTCAGACTTCGATGCATATTGCAGGGGGCGTATCTATAGCAAGTATAGGTTGGCATGACATGGCATGCAATTGTACTGATCAGAGACTGATGGTTGTGCATGCATGCCAATGCCATCCCCCATGCAATTTCTTTCTTTTTTTCTTTTTTCTTTTTTTTTTAAAAAAAATACACACATGCACGCTGACAACATTGAAAATCTGCCATTTACTGTTGGGATTCTTGGTTTTGTTGTGTTTTTGTTTTTTTTTTTAGTGATGAGACGATGATGATGATATAAGAAAAAGGTCCCCGAGAGAATTCTCTTCGATTTGGGCCCACTTGGATCTTAGTGGCATGTTGCTTTTGCAGCAGCTTAGCTCGTGCTGACACATTGAGAAAGGTTACCATTATATTTAGACTATATATAGGAAGAGAGAGAGACCTCACAGTGTTTGGATTTTTCACCCCCACCCACTCTGTTAATCTGCTGCTATCCTAATGTTCATAAGTGGCCAAAACACGATACAGTGGCTTGATTCTCTTAAATAGACGAGAATATGGTTATGAAATAAATAACTTTATAGAGTCGGCCCAACGATGCTATGTTTGATCTTAAGCAATTTCAACACAGATATTGATATAATGTATTTGGAATTTTGGACACAACTATATCTGTCTGATTTAACGAGGATGTTTGATGATGAATCAAAGTTCGTTTGAATCTACTCGAGTCAAAATTGGGTTTGACTGGCCCAACCCAGGATAACACATTGGTGAGAACAAATATGGGCCGATAGAGAAAGCCCAACGTATTTTAGTATTCAGATGGCCCATCAATGTTTTGTCTGCCAGCCTACCTTGTTGCAACCGTGGGTGCTTTTGTTTGTTGATTTAGGTTCGGTTTTATCACATTTAATCACTATAATTTTTTAAAAATTTTTATATGAAATATAATAAATAATTTAATTTTTCAAATCATAAAATAATAATAATAATATTATTAAAAAATAATATTTTATTTAATTTTTAACTTTTATTTCAATTCATTATTCAAATCTCACTTTAGTCAAATATATCATCGTCGTCATCATCATCATCATTATCTGTCTAAATCGACTTATTTATTTTAGAGTTGAAATTACATTTTTAAAAATATTGACTTAAACTCAAATGTTTTTATAATATATTTTTTAATGGGTGCAATGATAAAATAAATTAACAATCTTATAATATTTTACATAGAATTATAAAAATTTTTGTGGGTCCAATATTGTGTCGTTTAATGCATAGCATTTTGGAACCTCACAAATATATGTTGATCACAATCATCTCATTTAATATTGCCATCCATCACGTCACAATTAAGATTGAACATATTAATTAAAGAAGTAGTACATGCATTTTTTCATTCTTATTTTGTAAAGTAGTGCATTTTTATTTACATTGATTAATAAAGCGTGGTCGAGGAGCAAGAGCTTGGACAGTACTTATAACATGTCGCGACGTGTTATATATAAGACTTGATTATACACAGTGTATAATTCAAAACTCTCCCTTCAATTCCTCGATATTAAGTTTAGGCCCCAATTTTATTAGAATCTACCCTTGACATTTTTCCTTTGAATAATCACACTTTTGATCTCTAAAATTCAACCATTTTAGACTGTAAAAGCATAAGTCGTCTCGACGACACTTTGAATCTGGTCAAAATAGTAATTTCGTGGTTGATAAGCAAGGGAAGGGCTACCAACCAATGATTAACGTTAGGTCACGGTCCAAGGACAGGGCAAAACCGAGATTCTATTGACCAAAACGAAAAGGGATCAATTCATAAATATAGAAAAAGCAGGGGTGTTTTTTCATTAGATTTTCAATTTTATTGTTTCGTTATCTGGGCTAGACATTTTTTTTTATCCAATCAAGTACTTTTTTCCATATTACATTAACAGAATGAAAGGGCACAACAACTCAATTAAATAAACATTATTTTTAAAGAATTTATAATCAAAATATATAGTGATGATAATCATAAGAAACAATAAAAATATAAACGAAATAATACACCACTTCGTTTCCTTTTGCAAGAGATGAGTAAAGGGTACTGAATACTGAATTATTTTATTTGAAAAGATTGTTGAAAATTAAGGAATAAAAACTTAAATTTAAAGAATATTTTAAAATATTTGTAAATAATAATGAAATAGTCTGAATTAAGATATTTTATTAAATTTTATAAAAAAAGAGAAGAAAAATTGAATACAAATATTATAAAGTTAAAAAATTATTTGAATCAATTTTTTGTTTTAAAATTTAAAAAATTTATATTGATTTTCATGTATTTTTTGAGAGTTTGAAAAAATTATAATGATTAGACGAAAAAATTAAGAATTTGAAATTGAAAACATTGTGTTTTAAGTGATGTTTGAAAAAAAATATGTAAAAAAACTTAAAAATATATAGAAATACTTAAAAATATTTGTATTCCTCTTGAGTTTTGACTCGCCAAATTACACAACTTTGACTATAGAACAATACTAGTCCTCTGCTGGGATTCTGTTTGAGATTTTTTATTTATTTTGTGATTAATGAAATATTTTTTAATAATATTGTGAATTATTTTATTTTTTAAAAATATTTAAAAAAGTACATTTAAAAAAATTATAAAATACAATAGATCAGGAGCTCCAAGCGTAGCTGTAGTGTTATTCTTGGCCATAATTCTTGCTAGTACTTTATAGTAATATTGGAGAGAAGTTATTATAGTAGTGTATATTTTATACTCACTGCGTGGTTACTTCTAATTGATTATTCTCAACATTCATTTAGGAAGATGTGTAGTTTAAATGATGCTACATCATGTATACAAAATGGATGCTCCCAATAATAAATTCTATTTATATTTATTCAATACTTTATAAGGACTTGCAAGCGGATTTCTGTAATTGAAGCAAAAAGTTATCGATGCACCAAATGTCTCAGACGGAAAATTTGACTGATTTGAGGGCTGATTTGGTAATTTCGGTTGAAGAATTATGGTACCTGCAAAGGGATATGAGAAAGATCTTCCAGAAAAAGATAAAATAAAAGGTTTATAAACAAAAAAGCTGTTTTTTTTTTTTTTTTGGGGAGAGGGGGGGAGGGGTTAGTTGCAGTTGTAGGTATATCTATCCATTGTTCACTTTCTCTATTTATTCATTGAATTTAGTATAATATTAATGTTTTGACGTATTATATTAGATTATTATCTACGTTTCTATTCGCTACGATTTTAGGCTTTGCTTCCGTTCATTCACATTGATCATCTCCCTGTCGTCTCTGTACCGTCTCTTTCTTTTTTTAACAGGTTTTCATGTTTAGTGACAAGAATTTGCTTTTCTGGGCTTGATTATAGTCAGAGGTAGAGGGAAGCAGAAGCGCGTGTTTCTACCAAAAATACTTACTATCGCCTGCTTGTGTGAACTCTTAAATTCAGCACCATGTCCCAGACGAACTGGGAAGCGGATAAAATGTAAGTGCTTTTTCCTTCCTGCATATTGTTCTCCTCTCGTTATTTATGGGTATCTTTCTCCTCTCGTTCAATGCCCTTGTCGTGTCTTATCCTGTTTGATCTGGGCTCCGTGGTACTGGGATTTTCTGAGTTCTGAGTGTGATTTTTTAGATTCGTTCTTTATTCCATGTATACTATGTATTTGTAAGTGGGGGTAATTTAGGGTTTTTTTCCTAAGGTAGTTGAATTTATTTAGTAGTTATTTCGTATGTATATTTTTATATATTATTTTAACTCTTGGCTTGGGGTTCATCTCTGAATTTTTGTTGTAACATTTTACTGTTTTCTTTTGGCTTCCTATCATCTCTCTATTGACAGTAAACTTGGGTTTAATTTTATTTTAGATATTGTCATTCATAAAGTTTTTTTTTTTTTTTTTTCCCCAAATACGCTTGATTGATACAATATGTTCTTCCCACCGCTATAAATAACAGGTTAGATGTGTATATCCACGATTATCTAGTGAAGAGGGACTTAAAGGCTTCTGCACAGGCTTTTCAAGCTGAAGGGAAAGTATCGTCTGATCCCGTCGGTATGTATAGTCAGGAAGAGTTATGTGCATAAACAGAGACATTTTTCAGTTCTGAGACATTTTTCTTTCTTTTATACATTTTGATCTCTTTTAAGTTTTTGGAAAATGGATTTACAGCTATTGATGCCCCGGGGGGGTTTCTCTTTGAGTGGTGGTCAGTATTCTGGGATATATTCATTGCTAGGACCAATGAAAAGCACTCAGAGCCGGCCGCATCTTACATTGAGGTTGGTTAAAGAATATTTTATTATCATTCTTGGATATGCTCTTTTAGGTTATGTTTGGGACGAAGAGAGTGCTGCTGAGGAAATGTGGTAACTATTCTGTGTGATGAGAGAAGAATGAAACTTGCTGTTCAAACACCATTAGAACACTTTTTCCACGTATATGCAAACTGTTTCATCGTAAGGCGCTGATGCTTTCATGAAAAGCATGGATTTTGAGCTTCTTGAATAGAATTAACAAGATTCTCTTTTTTACATGTAGATTAGTTTTTTTGCTCAACAAAGTTACTCAAATTCTTTTAAAGAATATTGTTTATTGATGGTATCCTAGATATTTTTTTGGTTTTGGAAATTGGAATCCTGGATATCAGTTGATACTTGATATTGTGATTCAGTAGTTCTAAATTTGTTGTTTTATTCCTGCTACTCGTGTGTTTATTGCAGTAGTAGTTATTAGTATGGGATTTCTGCTATTAATCACTTCATTTTTGTCCCTCAGCTGCTAGAAAGTGAGACTAACCGCTTCTGTTCCTGTGTCTGCTTTTGGCATTTTGTGACATTGCATCTCCAATGACAGTTGTTGCTAGATTATTTTTTCTTGCATTTGTCCTTGATTGTGACAAGAATTGATAATCAAAATGATGGATACTTAGCATGCTAAGAAGCCCAACAAGGGTACCTTTTGAGATGTGGTTTCTCCTTCTCCTTGCTTGGTTTTTATTTTATTTTCCTAACTACGGCAATAGTTACTTCTCTCCCTCATCTCTCTTCACAAACCTGTGCTAGGTATGTCCTTGCTCAAGCATCATTTGCTTTTTGATGTTTGAGTAAAGAATAGTCACTTAACTCCTCCATGCTGTTCTGTCAAACATACATACAGGTTATGATAAATTCCTTGATTGTGTCCCTTCTTTGCTTTTCTTTTGCTTTGTCAATTGTTATGTGGTGGAAATTGGTCTTTTAAGATTTGGTTGTTGGTTTGAAGCTTCATTAGTTATCTTCAGAGACGTCATCACACAACTACCCATTGATACACATCTTGTTGCTTAAGTCTCTAGCCTTGTGTATGAATTGTGCCTGCTTACCCCTAGTGGGAATCTGTACCATGTTATGAACCCACTAGGTAGAACTCACCCTTGAAAACTAGCTTACAAGGGAAGGGTGCACTAGGGGCTTATAAACCATCAATCAATCCCATACTTAGTCGATGTGGGATCCTAACAACCATCAAGCTCCGCAGCTGACATCCACGGCGGTCCCTGCACTCACACGAGCTGGCTGTGCGCTAGGTCTTTTCCTAGCTCCGGGCGAATACTGCCATGCCGGCATCACCCCCCGTGCCGCACGATTGCAACCGTCGCAACATGGCCTTAGACGTGAGGTGGCTCTGATACCATTTGTTATGAACCCATTAGGTAGAACTCACCATTGAAAACTAGCTTACAAGGGAAGGGTGCCCTAGGGGCTTATAAACCATCAATCAATCCCATACTTAGTCGATGTGGGACCCTAACATACCAGTACAAGCACATTTGTCTATATTATTCTCCTAAGGTCAATCTTTACTAGTGTACCAGGGTGGCTGTGGTGCAAAACAGGCAACATGCCTAGGCTAGTTGATGGCTTTCGGAGTTTGGTCAAAGTGGAACTTTGTGTCTGTTGTACTTATTAAATTGGTGGACTTCACACTTTGCCTGTATGGGTACAATGGTGTTTGTTGAAGTTCTTCGACAATTAGAAAGTATAAAAGGGAAAAAAAAGTTTGAAAGAAGGTGCTTTTTGGAAACTCATGGACTTATTAAATTGCAGACGCAGTTGTTTAAAGCAAGGGAGCAACAACAGCATCAACAACAGCAGCAGCAACCGCAGCAACCCCAACAACCCCAGCATCAACAGCAGCAGCAGCATCATATGCAGATGCAACAGCTCCTGTTGCAGAGGCACGCTCAACAGCAGCAGCAGCAGCAGCAGCAACAACAGCAGCAGCAGCAGCAGCAGCAGCCACAGCAGCAGCAGCCACCAACGCCACAGCAGCAGCGAAGAGATGGGGCTCACCTTATTAATGGCAGTACAAATGGCCTTGTTGGAAATGACCCTCTTATGCGACAGAACCCGGGAACTGCAAATGCCTTGGCAACAAAGATGTACGAGGAAAAATTAAAACTGCCTCTTCAGAGGGATTCTCTGGATGATGCAGCAATAAAGGTTGGTGGACTATTTAGTCTTCTGGATAGCCTGATTATTATTGTATTCAAGTCTTTAACCGTCTTAGGAAATCGTTACAGCAAAGATTTGGGGACAATGTGAGCCAGCTTTTGGATCCAAATCATGCCTCGATATTGAAGTCAGCTGCAGCAACTGGCCAGCCTTCAGGGTACTTTTCTCCAAGATTTACATCCTAAAGTTTGGTTGGTTTTTTGTTCATGTGGCCCTCCTTTCTCATTTCCTAAGAAATTTCAACCCATTAGCTGTCCCTCTCTAAACTAAATGCACTGCCTCCCATTCCTCTATTAACACGCACATCACCCTTTCCCAAAACATTGTGATTTCTAGTGTCCATCCCTGTGGCCCCCACCGGTCTTCTTTGGCCTCCACCTCAAGAAATAGCAAGATTGAGGTTTTCATAAAAATTTCTCAAATCATTGAGATAAGTTATGATGGGGTTTGTGAAGTGGTCGGGCCCATTGAAAATATTTTTTGACCAGAAAGTTTTGTGAGATTTTTTTTGTGAAATTTGTTCTAGTCTTTGTGTTTTTGTTGTCTAATTGAGTCAAATGATTAGATTGGAATATTTTGAGGGATGGAAAATTTTGAAGATGTCTGGATTGAAAGTGAAAAGAAATGAGTAATGATACACTTACAACTCGTTTATTATTCTTAGGATAATTATGTAAGTTGAAAGATTCAAATAAAGTAAAACTTATTTTTGATAAGGTGGCACAATCACAATGGTTGGTTGTAAAAAAAAGTGTAAAATAATTTTAGGTCTATTAATATTCATGAAAAAACAAAAGACTCCCAAAATTTTTTGCAGCCAAACATGGCCTAATCAGAAGAGTTGTTGAGAAACCATTGTATTAAGGAAAATCCTAAAGGCACACGTTAGCTCTTGGAGAATGCTAACTTGTGCCTAGCACATTCTCTCTTTGGAGGCTGGATCTTATAATACTCCTTAAGGCTCCTGTAGCTTTTTCAAGGAGGGCTATGAATTGTATTCCTATGAACAAAATGCCGTCTTTAAGACATATTGACTGGATTGCTGCATGACCCTAGACTATCAGGCACATTAATGCTAGATGGGCTGGTTGTGGACTCACCATTGGAGTAGCGTTTGGTGGTGTTAAGAGGAGAGAGTGGAGTGAGGGTGGTCTGCCGGAGATTGCAAGGTTTCTAGATTGCGGGTGTGGTATTTGAGAAGAGAGGAACAGGGGAAGATTTTTGTTTGTGAGAGAGAGGAGAGATGGGTTGAAGGAAAAGAAAAAGGAATGGAAAGGTTTGGTACTTAATGTCCCAAGCTTTGATGGAACCGGTTGTATGGGCTATGTTGACAATAAATCCAAAATTTATGGTGTAATTTCTCAAATTAGAAGCTCAGAGATCATATTGATTACAACACCAAAAGTAGAGGGATTAAAATGTAATTTGTCCCTAGAAATGTACTTGATAGCCTTGAGGTACAGTCGGAAATGAAATCCAGTGATTTCTGCATAAAATTTTAATTGATCTTGTATTTGTCTGAACGTGCAAGAACTTTAGACTATACAAAAACAATGATTGAGATGAATATTGGAATCTTTGATAAAGATTACTTTGTCTTTTGGCAGTGAAGTGTGAATATATGTTTGCACCTTCAATTTCTATGGTTAATTTGAGGGAATCATTCCCTATCCATCTTATGTTTAAATAATAAAATTTCTGTGGTTAATTTTAGGGAATCATTCCCTATCCATCTTATGTTTAAATAATAAGGACGTAGCATCTTATTCCTGTTCCCGTTAGCAGCATTATTTAGTGCATTTAATTATTCTTAATTTCAGGCAAGTGTTGCATGGCACAACTGGTGGGATGTCTCCACAAGTTCAAGCTCGCAATCAGCAACTACCAGGGTCCATGCCGGTATGGTATTTTCATGCAAGTGACCTCATTATTTTTCGTTTTACTTATTCTTTGTGTTGTTCTGACTTAATGCGGAATCAGGATATCAAGAGTGAGATTAATCCGGTTTTAAATCCCAGAGCTGCAGGTCCTGAAGGATCATTGATAGGAATTCCTGGTATTCTTTGCCTTATTTCTTTATCTTCTTTAATTTAATTGTCACATTCTTTTGAATTTTGTTGGAAATAATTTTGTGTGCATGTCCTATGTACTGCACTATGCCTTTTGATTCGTTTGAATTATGATTGGAACACTTGTGACACGATTAAACATGAATCCTTCTGTGTTCGTTCCTTTTAATTAACAAGCCCGGTTGACTGAATAGCTTCTGGAAATTAACAGTCACAACATCTTATGAGATTTTTAATTGTAATTGCATTAAGATCCTTATATCTAATACTTAAATTCCTGTTGTTTCAGGGTCAAATCAAGGTAGTAATAATTTGACTCTAAAAGGATGGCCCCTAACAGTAAGTTTGTTCGTTTTGTTTTTTTGTTTTATTTTTTATTGTTTTAAAGAGTGGATTTTCCTTTTTGTCCCCTTCCCACTCCTCTTTTTGGCAATTATTTATCCCTCTGTATCGAGTTCGTGAGTTCTTCTTTTTGGTTTGAAATATCTGTTCTTTACATTTATTATTTTTTCTGGGTTTTTATTGCAGTTATGATCATTGTATTATTGTTGTTTTATCATCGTCATCATCATTTTTATTTTTATTGCTGCTGTTGCCATTATTGTTGTTATTTAGCAACAGTTTAATGTTTTTGCTTATTTGTCAGGGACTTGATCAGCTTCGCACTGGGCTTCTTCAGCAACAAAAGCCTTTTATGCAGGCACCTCAGCCCTTTCACCAACTTCAGATGTTATCATCACATCAGCAACAGCTAATGCTTGCACAGCAAAACTTCCCATCACCATCTGCAAGTGATGAAAGTAGAAGACTAAGAATGCTTTTGAATAATCGAAACATTGGTCTTGGGAAGGATGGCCTTACAAACTCTGTTGGTGATGTGGTTCCGAACGTTGGATCACCTCTTCAATCTGGTGGTCCTCTTTTGGGTCGTGGAGATACAGAGATGCTAATTAAGGTTCTCCTTTTCACTGTCAATTACCCTTCATCTGCAGTTAGATGTTTTCCTACAACTTTTTTCGGCATATTTTTTTCCCACATTAGTTGCCTACCATGGTTGTTCTGTGTCCACCCCCTCCCCCTGAGTGGGGGCTTAAGATGTTACTGAATAGTTTTTATTTCTGTAGTTAAAAATGGCTCAGTTACAGCAGCAACAGAACAATAATCCACAGCAGCATGCTCTTTCAAATCAGCAATCTCAGAGCTCAAATCACAGTCTTCACCAACAAGATAAAATGGGAGGTGCTGGCAGTGGGACTGTGGATGGTAGCATGTCGAATTCCTTTCGAGGAAATGATCAGGTCAGTCCTTATATCAACTCTAGCAATATATGCTTGAGATATGTTTTGCTCTTGATACCATCTTCTGGTGTGCCATGATCGTGTAAATTGCACATTGTCTTGTGCTCGTATCAACATCTTTTTGGATTGGATTTGAAATCCTTCTTGTTCATGTGTACAACATGACTTGTTTAGCAAAAATCTCAGTCATGCGAATAATTTATGTTCCATGATGTGGTAATGCCCTAGTGGGAGCCATCTGGGCTCTCTTGTGGGACATATCTGTACAAGTTGATCACAGCCATCCGTTCTACATTATCTAACTGGGGTTTTAGCAATATGAATCATGTTTTTTTTAACTTGTTAGGTATTAACGTTTCTTTTTTTTTAAACCTTTGTGCCCAACTCTCTCTGAGGGTTGCATTTGACATGTTTAAGTTGGTATGAATTATAAGCATTACTATTTTGAAAAGTAGGTAGAGAAGAATTTGTTCCCATCGCATGTAATGTCTGTCCTATACGGTCATGTGTTTTTATAAAGGAAAACCCTACTCTTACCGCTGGTAGCTCCCGCTGGTTTTTATTTTTATTTTTTCTTAATGATTAAGTAAGTGTTTTTAATAATGTTGTAAATTTTTTTTTTAAAAAAAATTAAAAGTGTTAAAAAAATACGAATAAAGAAAAAGCAAAAAAAAATAAAAAAAGTAAAATCAACTAGCCGGAGTCCCAGCGGGAGCTCCCAGTGGTGGCTGTAGGGCCACCCTTTTATAAATTCTCTCCCCTAAGATTTCAGGTTTTTGAAGCCATTTCCATTCACCCATGCTAGTTATTAGAAAGATTGTGGCTGAAATCTCATGTGATGAAACTAAAACAGTGGTTGAGAGGGTTGAATTAGAATTGGTCAATTATGTTATTGAACCCTGGGATGTGGTAAAATATAGTTGTGTTTTTCTTTGGGGAGGGAATATTTCTGAGTTTTAATATAAATATGCTCTGTAAAGTTTGGGAGGTTCCTAACATTTTTCCTAAATTTGTTTTAAGGCTTCTAAAAACCAGACTGGGAGAAAGAGAAAACAGCCAGTGTCATCTTCTGGTCCTGCCAATAGCTCAGGAACTGCTAACACAGCGGGGCCCTCTCCAAGTTCAGCACCCTCAACTCCGTCAACGCATACACCTGGAGATGTGATATCGATGCCTGCTTTGCCTCACAGTGGTAGTTCTTCCAAGCCATTGATGATGTTTGGTGCTGATACTACTGGCACCCTTACGTCACCATCAAATCAATTGGTGAGTGTACTTGTTGTGATCTTCTATTGAGGAACTCAAAAACTCCTTGCATTGTATTCTCATTGGCATTCCATTTTGGCAGTGGGATGATAAAGATCTTGAATTGCAGGCTGACATTGATCGTTTTGTAGAGGATGAGGATAATGTCGAATCATTTTTATCCCATGATGATACCGACCCTAGGGATGCTGTGGGTCGTGGTATGGACGTAAGCAAAGGTGCGGTCGTGATGTATATTTTTTGATCAAGATTTTATGATTAGTTTGTGCTGTTTGTCTTGTTTATGTACCATATTTTTCTTAATTGTGACTCAACTGTTTGCAAATTATTTAATTCATGGGTCAAGTTTAATTCTTGCCCTAGAAAATGATCATAGTAGGACAAAATGGTACTTACAGTGCTGCTTGTAACAAACTTTCATGGGAGTAGGAGCATAAGATTAGTGATGAAACATGTTGTTAGCCGAACCCATCCACCTGTAGGTGGTGGGCAGTGGGTGAAATTTGGATTTTAATCTGAATTTGGGCTGTTTTTACCATGATTTACTTTCATTTGTCTTTAGGGTTCACATTTTCAGAAGTAAATTCTGTTCGAGCAAGCACAAGCAAAGTCATCTGCTGCCACTTCTCATCAGATGGGAAATTGCTTGCCAGCGGTGGCCACGATAAGAAGGTGAGTGCAAGAGTTTCGACAAATATTTTGTGATGTATTGAGCAACGTTTATCTAAAATAATCAAATATGTGCTGTGGCTGCTCTGTGTTAGAAAACTTATTTCCTGAATGTTAAATTGAGCACACCTGGTGCCAATAAAATAATGATTTTTTTTTTCTCTGCTGTTTCTAGATAAGAGCAACTGTAATTGTTTGCTTGATGATCATGTGACACAGGCTGTACTGTGGTACACGGATTCTTTAAAGCCAAAAACCTCACTTGAAGAGCATTCTTCTTTTATTACTGATGTCCGGTTCAGTCCAAGCATGCCACGTCTTGCAACGTCTTCATTTGACAAAACTGTCAGGGTTTGGGATGCCGACAATGTTAGTTGAACCTTTTTTTCCAGATCCATAAAAGTATTTGAATTCATACTTCATTTCTCTTGTATTGATCTTTATACATTTGACTATGTCATTTGCCTTACATTTTTCCCATGTTCTTCTGTTTAATCGTGCTCTATAATGACAATTATTGAATTACAGGTTATTTTTCCTTGTATCTTCAGGATGGATGTTTGGTTAAAGAAAATAAAATTAGATGTGCATAAGTTCCAGTTTTGTCTCCCTTGGCTATTAATGCCTGGCCAGGTTTTCTCTGCAAAAGAAAAAGAACAAAAAAAGAAAAAGAAAAAAAGAGCATTAGCTGACTGCTGAGAGAGCAGATTAGTGTGGGTTTGGATCTAGGGGTTTTAAATTCATATTAATGCAATTAGCAGCATGAAGGTAGAAAACAGCGCCTTTATAACTTATGAACCTAGAATATGGAAACATAATGGTGTGACATCCAAGGGCGACATGGAATAAAAGGACATGGGCTCGGGTTGCTGCTTGCTCTACTTTTCTTCCATAATAATTGTGTAGTTGTTTGCAACATGAAAGCTGGTTCTATAAGACACTAGACGACAATGGGAAATTCACTATGAATTTTTTTGACAAGGGAAACTCACTATAAATTGGTAGTATCAATTGATACTTATATGATGCAGGCTGATGATCCGGCAAGGAGTTTCCCTTAAATGTTCCTGGGGTAATTCAATGGGAAAATCCCCCAATTCCAATGGCCCCTAGAGATTGTTTGCACCCAAGGATTCGAACCTTAGACCTTGGAGGGAGCATACCACCAAGACCAAGGCTTTTACCACTCGAGCCAACCCCTAAGGGTTACATACTTACATTCCCTATCTACACGAGGGGCTATTGATTTACTTCAATACAAGCTACTTAACTACTTATTAATATATATATGCTACCTTAATTGTTGAAATATTCCAAATGTTGCTTTTGAAAAGGTAATGAATTTTCACATTTCAAATTTCTGAAAGCAATTTAAGATAGACCGGTGATAAATATAGTGGTATTGACTTGTGGATATGCCTATTTTTGGTGAAGAGGTGGTTCAGAATTAAATTCGGATAATAGTCACATTGAATCCACTAGCATGTAAAAGTATACAGTTTCGGTTCCTGCTAACAAGATATTGGTGGATAGTTAGCTCTCTTGGTGCTTTGGTGTTGATCATGTTTGTGGAAAACTCGTGCTTAGTCTCAATTTACTTCTTAAATCATAAGTTAATATCTAGCAAAATAGATTTCATGGGCTGTGCTTCAAGAATGAAAGCATATCATATTTCAGATCATTTAATCTTGCCAATGTTTGCTAAATGCCTGCTATTTAGTTTTCTTTGTTGGGTGTTATGGTGGTCGAAATTTACTAAGAACTTGCATTTTATATCTTCACAGTATGATGCCTCAATGAACCGGATATATTTGTGACTCTATTTATGTCTTATATGCAGCCTGGTTATTCACTTCGTACATTTACGGGGCATTCTGCCGCTGTTAAGTCACTTGACTTCCACCCAAATAAAGATGACCTCTTTTGCTCTTGTGATGAAGATGGTGAGATACGATACTGGAGTATTAACAATGGAAGCTGTGCGAGGGTGTCCAAGGTAGAGTTTTATGTACTATTGGCTCAATAAACTTTAGTTCAAATGGCACCTCCTTTGCCATGGGAATATGGTAGAGATTGAGGTTGTGGGTTCAAGACCCACTGGGTGAGTGTGTAACTTTTTTTTTATCAGTATAAAATAATTTTTATTATATTCATATAATATATATGTATATATAATTGGTCTCGAGAAAGACCAATGAGGGTTAATCACCATGATACCCCATATGATAAGGATAAGGGTAGATGGTGTATGAGATCCCACATTGCTTAGGAAGGAGAAGTTCTTGCTCTTTCTAATGTTACAATGGGGCTCTAATTGTATCATTGACTATCCTTTTGGAGTATAGGCCATGTGGTTTTGACCTTCCATTAAAGCGTTACAAATGGTATCAGAGTCTATCCCAACTAGAAATGTGGGACTTGAGCCATGACACTTACGATGGACTGGCCTGATGAGGACGTTGGAAATTTAAGGGAGGGAGATTATGATACCCCATATGATAAGGATAAAAGTTGGTGGTGTACGGGATCCCACGTTACTTGGGAATGAGAAGTTCTTGGTCTTTATAATGTTCTAATGAGGCTCCAATTGTATTATTGATTAGTCTTTTTGGAGTATAGGCCATGTGGTTTGGGCCTTCCACTGGGGTGTTACAATCACGCAATAGTGAATCTGGTGTCTACTGATGGACGTGTGTAACTTACCAATTTAAAAAGAATATTCTTATGATGCAGGCCTATGTTTGTATGATTGGTGTTGTGTAATGGTGGTTTCCACGTACTTATTGGTTTTGTGAATGGAGAGAATATTAATACTTTATTACATATAATAGGGTGGTACGACACAAATGAGATTTCAACCCCGCCTTGGAAGGTACCTTGCTGCAGCTGCAGAGAACGTTGTATCTATACTGGATGTGGAGACACAAGCATTTCGGCACTCATTAAAGGTCCATTTAACTTCTTTTATTATTTTTGAGTTAGACCAAGGATGAATTCTGTAAGCAGAGGCGAAGTAATATGCTGCCGAATAGATGGAAAGCCCTGCTTGATCCTGCAAATACTTCTACTCTTTTTCATGCAGGATGGTTACTGATTGGAGTTTGTCTCTTAAACTCTTCACTTTGAGTCTCTCATGCTAAAAATCCCATGATACATAAAATATTGCGTCTGTATGTTATCTTAATCTATTTGATATGTAGATTAATTTTGTATAAACTTAATAATATTGATTTTTTTTTTTTTTTTTTTTTGTTGGTAAACAAGATTTTTATTGATTAGAGAATCTAGCAAACTACAAAAGAGAAAAAGATGTTAGTATATGGATACATATATGGTACCTGATTCTAATGAAATCAATCTAAATAAGTAATAAAAATCGCATGTAAAAACCTAGTAATATGTGAAAATTCATTATGAGACCCATGGCCACACGTACAGCCCATATCAAGAAATTTAAAATAGCAAAAAAGCCCCCCCATCTTCTAGAATTAAATGAAACTAAATCAAGTTGTAAGCCCCTTCTACTTTTCTTTCTCTTTCTTTTTAATAATCTACTTTCTTGGATTCTTAGGCAAGCCAGTTTTGTTTCACTGAGAACAGGGATGCTTGTTAAAGGAGGAAAATTTATGCGTTTGCGGCAAGCATCTCTGTTGTTGTTGGTGACTCTTAATTGATTTTTTGTTCTTTCACAAGTTCTTGAACACTTTTTTTTTGGAATTTTCGGTCTTTTAAGATTATTTTCTTTTGGCTCCTGTATTCTACTTCCTAAAATGTGGCATGGCTAACCTTCTTCCCCTGATTGTGGATTTGTAATTGCAGGGACATACTAAGCAGATCCATTCTGTGTGCTGGGACCCTTCTGGTGAGTTCTTAGCATCTGTCAGCAAGGACTCTGTCAGAGTTTGGAACCTTGGATCAGGGAGCGAAGCAGAATGTGTACATGAGCTCAGCTGTAATGGCAATATATTCCATTCCTGTGTTTTCCATCCTACATATCCTTCATTGCTGGTCATTGGTTGCTATCAGGCAAGCATCTGCTTTTTTTCTTTGTATCAGTTTGTTTTCTATGATTAATAGCTCCTTAGGTTGGCAATATAGATTTTTATGATGACTTTTTTTCTTTCTTGAATTGTCACTTCGCTATATTTTGCATGTATAAGTTGAAATTGGCCTTCAAACTTCTTGGGTTGGCATATATAATTGTATGGGTATACTTTCTCCAACCCAGTTTAATCTTGAAGCTGAGGTGCGCATAAAAGTCTTTGGAGCTTCCCATTTGTAAATTGTTCTCGAGAGGAATATGGGGCTTTAAGTATTGGGATCATATAATTTGCAAACTTAATTAATTTTTCTCTTATTTCGGTGGTGTAAGTTTGTGGAAAAAGTGATGATCTGGTGATTTTACAAAGGCGGCCTCTTCTGTAAAAAGAACTAATAATAATAGTAATAATGTGGCTGGAAATGGGGGTTCTGACTGACACTGCCTTATTTTCTATTTTTATTACCTGATTATTCACGGTCTGGTTCAATTCAATACTAGTACACGGGATGATCACATTCCTTACTGCTGCAGTCTTTGGAGCTTTGGAACATGACCGAGAATAAGACGATGACGCTGTCGGCTCATGAAGGACTTATTGCTGCATTGGCAGTGTCGACTGTGACGGGTTTGGTTGCTTCAGCTAGTCATGACAATTTTGTTAAGCTGTGGAAGTGAAGTAACTGCACGAGATTAATTTTTCTTTCCTTTGGAGTGAAGTAACTGTCGGATCAGATGCTTGTAGTAGTTTGTCTGTCGACTCTCTTGGTTGCTGCTGCGCTTGATCTGGCTCACATTTATATTTTTCCTTGTGGATCACTTGAGCTCTCTCCTTCTAAGTTCTCTTACTTACCCCAGAAACTAATTTTTTGTAGTATTGTTGTTTTTAAGTTGTATGTATTTGTTGTCTTAAATTGGAGATTTGTTTAATGCTGTCTTGACTGCTTTCTTCTGGACTACTGCTCTGCTTGTAACATGTTGTACTCTTATTAAGAAAAGCAGAAACATTCTGTACTCTTATTAGCTCAGGGCCGAATGAGAATGTTCGTACAACGTACTCTTCTTGGGCCCGAAGTTTGAGCCCAAGCCTAACATGGACCAAAATTAAACATGGCTTACCTAACCCGACTAGTTGGGCTTAAGGCGCTAGGTTTGGGCTAACTGGAAAGCGGGGGATCTTGGTTAGACCTTTTGTAATTATTGGAAGTATTTCGGGCACTTAACAATCACACTTGTATTTATGAGCCCTTTCTTTGCCTTTGTGTGTAGTGGGCTTTTGTTTCGGGTCGTAGTTAGTACGGTGACGGAGCTACTCGTACTCGTAGTTTTCTGGAATGCCCACATTGAAGGTACCCATTTTTCACAAGTATTATGTAATGATTTTGGTATATGTTGGAGCCTTTGAAATTAATGTTGTAACTCTGTTTTATCGTATGTATAAATAATGAAAAATTCTATATACCATACTACTATCCTACTTTCATCCCATTAAGTAAGATGTGGCATATTTATCACCATTAAATGATCATTTATTGCATGCTTCTTTATCATCTAATGGTGATGAATGTACCACATGCTACTTATAAGTATGATAAAAATATGATGAGAATGTGGTGTATAGTATTACTCATAAATAATATATGTACATTATACTCACCTAGCTTAAGCCATTTCGGATCTTGGCTTTATGGTTTAGCTGCTGACATTCATTAAGGATCAATTTTACTCTCCCCTTCCTTCAAACAAGATATAAAAGATATGATGAAATGCTTGCATACATGCATGCCTTGTGAGTATGTCTAAGATTCGAGTCGGCAGCTTGGTTTTATCTCAAAGTCAGCTTGAGAACTATGCCGATTGCCGCCTAAAGAAATTCTTCTAACACCCTTGTACTATAAATCTGAACAACACAAGATCAAAACATACCTCTAACCTGACTTGAATGGAAAATGAGTTCAGATCCTCAGTTTCAGATTCCATTCATCAAGTTCTCAGTAAGCTCTGAAGACTTAGATCGAGGAACTATGAGGTGGAATAGTCTTTTCATAAGAGTTCGAGAGGCTTGTGAACGTTATGGTTGTTTCAAAGTAGTGTACGATAAGCTGGTGCTTGTACAACTAAGAGCTTATATCTTTTCAACGATGAAGCAGTTTTTTGGCCTTCGACCATTGAAAACAAAACAGAAAAATGGTAATCCAAAGCCTTACTATGGCTACTTGGGACAGAATGCAGCAGTTTCCTTGTTCGAGAGCTTCGGCATTGACGATGCATTTAACTATGAATTCCTAAAAACTTTCACGAAATTAATGTGGTATGATGGTCATTGATCACGATCAGAATTTTTTTTATATAAAATAACACTTCTTTTTCTATGATATCCCTGTTCTATTTTATTATAAGTTCTCAAAAACTATGTCATCAGCTAGCTTTAGGAGCTTTTGCAATTCCAATGGAGGGTACTATCATCAAGGCAACAAAAGAACTTGTAGATGAAGAGCATTCCCAAGTTCTTAAAGATTATGGTTACATGGATTTTCTCAGGTTCTCTCCTATTCAGAGGAGGGAAAGTCCATTGACTCGAAGAAGCAAGTGTTCGCATTTGCAGGAATATAGGACTTCTTGGCATTAATTACTCTGTTTATGAATGTGAAATAAAGCTATTTTCCTTTTTGTTAAAACTTAAATTTGTGGGTTTCAAGCCGATGCAGCCGATTCAAATCTTCAATAAAGTTGATCTTTGTTTATTTTTTCCCTATAAAAATTTATACCGTTTGGAGATCACCCATCGAACAAGACTCGTTAAGTACAATCTTTTACGAGTCCCTTGCCAATCTCTTCCCATCTGTACCGTTTCTCGTCAGGCCTTCATGCGTAGAGCTCAACATTTTGATTTTCTTTTGGTCGCTGTCCTCCATTTTCTTTGAACCGAACAGAAAGCGAACATATTATGATAGGAGACAACAAAATGAACAAGAATTCATGTCATCCGCAATTCTCTCAGCTTGTTTAGACTCAAGATTCTCGGATAGAATCTCATGAACAGTAATAAAATTGATTGAGTTAAAAGGTTTATCGATAAAATTGATGATTGTGATTTTTTTTTTTTTTTAACTTTATAGTGAAGAGAGTGATTATTAATAGATTAATATTTTTTTTTAAATATTTTGAAATATATAAAAAATGGTTGATTTCGAACAGAATTAAATAGCTGGTAAACTCATTCGCGTTGAATCCTTGATCCGTTATCGTCTCCAAAAGGTGCCTTGGACAAAAATCGGCGCAAACATAACATCGTGAACCGGAGTAGACGCGGCCCCGCTCAGAAACAAGCTCTAGCCTCTCGCCAGTCACCGTAGACTGTAGTCACGCCGACAGAGGTAAGGACATTCTATTTTCTCCCTCTTCCCTTTCTTCTATGATTTTTTTCTCTCCTCTTTCTAGTTTCTCTGACTCAAGAGTCTTCACCGTCTAACACAATCACTTTCTCCGCTCATTGTGTCCTTCATCAACTCGCCGGCTTAGATTCGTCGAGGTTCGCTTGTTTTGGCCCACCACACAAGCACACAAACCCATCTAAGACCCGATCTATTCTGAACGACTGTATGTTTTTTATTTCTTTCTGGGTACCGAGTGTCCAAACAGTTTATTTGAATGAAATATCTTATGTTCTTTGATACATATTGTGTTATTATGCGGTGAAACTGAGATTTGAAGTCTGAAGCAGAAGGCTGTCTACGGTCTGCCCAACCAAGGGGGTTGGGCTAATTTTCGCTTCGAATCATTTCTCGTGTGGGTGGTCCCAGGGACGAAGCCAAAGAGGGCTAGAGGGCTCCGACTCCCTAAACTTATGAAAAACCAAGAGAAAAAAAATCATGAAGCTTTTGGTATTTCTCTTCTAATGGTCCCTCTAAAAATCTGTTAAACATTTGAACTATTCATTGAGTTTTGTATGTATTTTTCAGCTATCAATATTTGAAAACTCTTTGTAATATTGGTTGTAAATTTAGCTTTTAGGTGCTTTTAACTAGAAAGAGTCTTAAACAAACAAGCTATGGCTTGTCTTTGTTAGCATTCAAGACTTATTTATTATCAGAAATCGATCTTCATATCAACATCAGGCACTTGGCTGAACTGCATAATTTGGTTAATTGGCTGTTTTTTTTTATTTGGTCGCTTGGGTTTTAGCACTACGGCTTGGTCAAACAAAACATCCAATCCAACTCAAGAAAGTAGGCCTTCTAACAGCTAGATAATAGCTAGACATTATCCTCTACAAAAATACATATATGAATTGAAACAGGGCGATAAAAAATGGGTTCAGATCCTGAGTCTCAGATTCCAGTAATCAAGTTCTCAACTGGCTCAAATGACTTGGACCGAGGAACTGAAGGTTGGCACAAGCTGTGCAAGAGGGTTCGAGAGGCTTGTGAAAATTATGGATGTTTTGAAGTAGTGTATGATAAGATACCTACACAATCAAGAGCCGAAACCTTCTCAGCAATACGACAACTTTTTGACCTTCCATTGGATACAAAACAGAAAAATGTTAATCTAGATCCTAACCGTGGCTACTTGGGGCAGATTGCTGCAATTCCCTTGTACGAGAGCTTTGGCATTGAAGATGCCTCTAACTATGAATCCCTCAAAAGCTTCACGGGGCTAATGTGGCCTGGTGGTCATGATCAGTTCTGGTGAGAATCTCCCTTTGAAGATCACTTTTCTTTCTTAGAAGATTTCAAAAAGGGTTCACTATCTTTGGCCTCGTGTCAAGCACTATTATATCGAGACTAAGCTAAAAACAAAAAGTTATTCTTCTTGCTCTTCTTCATCTTACTTTACTCTTCTTTACTTTTATAAATTTTTTATGCATGTTGTATTGTTTCCAATAGCCAAGCTGTTATTTCTATACTGAAGTCGCTGGAAGCCTGGAAGAGCTGAATCATATAATCGTAAGGGCGATTCTTGATGGTTATGGGTTGGGAGAGAAAACAGAGTCATTATTTCATGCAAGACACTGCTGAGGATAATGAGATACAGAGCTCCTCCAGCTGGGGAATATATGAAAGGGCTTGGACCTCATACTGATAAAATATGGACCACAATCCTATGCGAGGATGAAGTTTCAGGCCTTGAAGTTGAAACTAAGGATGGAAAATGGGTTAAATTGTCTCCATCGCCTGGCTCCTTCATCTTTATGGTCCCGGATTCTCTAATGGTATGTAAAACCTTTGCGGTGTAATTTAAAAGATTGATCACTTGTGTGTCCTGGCGCATTATTAGGCTACACCATGAGTAGAGGTTGGAGAATGCTTAGGCTACCCAAACTTTACTAAGCATAGATTAACAGCTTCTAATATTTGATAGTTGACATTGGTTTGCAGGCATGGAGTAATTGCAGAATGCGTGCTGTGAAGCATAGAGTGATGATGAGTGGGGATAAAGACCGTTATTCTTTCGGAGCTTTTGCAATTCCAGTGGATGGTAGCATCATCAAGGCACAAAAGGAGCTTGTTGATGAAGAACATCCCCAAGTTCTTAAAGAGTTTGAATTCACGGATTTTATCAGATTCCACCTGACAGAGGAGGCAAGGGCCATAGACTCAGATAAGCAAGTGTTCGCATTTGCAGGAATTTAGAAACTGTTGATAGTACGTAGTTTAAGAATGCAAACTAAAGCTGGTTGGCTTATTAAAGGGCCTGAGAGCCCAAGTTTGTCAGCCTTCAATGGTCATCGGACAGGTTTTAGGCCTCTTTTAGGCCTGAGAACCCAAGTTTGGTTTTACCCCACGTTTTAGGCCTTTTATTGGGGTAAAAAAAAAAAAAAAACCCTAATAAGGAATTCTATTCAAATAACATTTTCATGTAGGGGTGGGTAGCGGGTGCTCGCCACCCGCTGCACCGCCCCATTCACCCTTCCCCCCTTTGGGTGGGTTGGAGGATACGCTTTGCACAGACAGGGGGCGGGGCCCCTCGTCCGTATGAAAGGGGCATTGCGGAGGCGGGGGACGGAGGGGGCTCAGCCCCACTCCGTAAATCCCCTGCCCCGCTCTCGCATGCCAACCAACCCCCCCTCCCCCCCCGGATTCCTCAGTTTCTCGAACTTACTCGATCTCGAACTCTCTCGATCTTAATCTCTCTCTTCCCAGACCCAGACTCCCAAACTCTCTCGAACATCCCCAAGTTCTTAAAGAGTTTGAATTCACGGATTTTATCAGATTCCACCTGTCAGAGGAGGCAAGGGCCATAGACTCAGATAAGCAAGTGTTCGCATTTGCAGGAATTTAGAAACTGTTGATAGTACGTAGTTTAAGAATGCAAACTAAAGCTGGTTGGCTTATTAAAGGGCCTGAGAGCCCAAGTTTGTCAGCCTTCAATGGTCATCGGACAGGTTCTAGGCCTCTTTTAGGCCTGAGAACCCAAGTTTGGTTTTACCCCACGTTTTAGGCCTTTTATTGGGGTAAAAAAAAAACCCTAATAAGGAATTCTATTCAAATAACATTTTCATGTAGGGGTGGGTAGCGGGTGCTCGCCACCCGCTGCACCGCCCCATTCACCCTTCCCCCCTTTGGGTGGGTTGGAGGATACGCTTTGCACAGACAGGGGGCGGGGCCCCTCGTCCGTATGAAAGGGGCATTGCGGAGGCGGGGGACGGAGGGGGCTCAGCCCCACTCCGTAAATCCCCTGCCCCGCTCTCGCATGCCAACCAACCCCCCCTCCCCCCCCGGATTTCTCAGTTTCTCGAACTTACTCGATTGAGTTTGTTGTAATAGACGTCGCTGAGACTAAGAGGAATCGATTTCCATAAAAGTAACAAACGCTGAGGTAGATGAATCTCTTTTGGGTTTGTTCATTGTTGTAAAAGATACCGATTGGGTTTATTGTAATCGATTGGGGGAGTCGAGGAGGGGGGCGGGGGGCGGACGGATGGAGGTCTACCCCCGCACCCCGTGCAATGGACGGGGTACCCCGCCCTTGCATGGACAGAGGCGGATTATGGAAAAAAATCCCCACCCCCGGAATACAAACAAAGACCATTAATCTTCATGTACAAGACAATATTTCACACCGGCGGGTAACGCTTTTTGTCATAAAGAGATTGCAATTATTAGCTAAAAATGCACGTACGGACAAAGTGCTGCGTAATTACATTTAATTGTTTTATTGAATAAAATATATCATCTAAGCATAATACGTGTTAGATAATATATACCTTATTAATTGGTATTCTTTGTATCTACATGCATGATTTTGTATATATATATATATATATATATATATATATATATATATATGAAGTGGCTATTATTATATGGTTGTCTGAACTTTTCTTGAGTGGCCCAGCAGGTTTTAAATATTTTCATATTTCCATGCATGTGTTTTGAATTACATGATTATATTATATGATCTTAACAAGATGTGTAACCTGGCCTGGATATATCAAAGGATATCTTTGGCATATGCTCATGTACTGGTCGTTAAAACATGAAAATTGACAAGAGCGCGCGCGCGCGCGCACACACACACATATATATAAATATATTGTTTAGGGAATACCGATCGAGATGCTTAATTAAGCTATGTGGGATCAATAATTCTAGGGACAACCGAGATGTGTCCCCGCCGCGGCACCGGCTGATGTTGCAGTATGCCATGTCATCCAGAAATATTAAAAAAAAGGAGGGAAAACCAAAAACGAAAATTGCTTTGGGTTAGATGCGTTAGAGTGAAACCAGAGAGGGAGATCATAATCAGAGACGTCTCCGTCATGCGTCGGATCCGTCTTTCATCGTCGTCGTACGTTGGAGGGAAATTGAATGAAAATAATTGCTTTGGGTTGGATGCTATAGAGTGAAACCAGAGAGGTTGTCGTTGTGTGTTGGATCCATTTTTCGTTGCCGTCGTGCATCTTTGGTCAACGTTGATCATTCCGCATATGATCGTTGCCTCGTTGTTGCGGTCGCCGTCATCACAACCTACAAAAAAGAGCTGCTTGAGGCACCCTGCTGTAGAGCAAAACCGTAGTGATTCGGTTGAAGACCCAGTCCTCCGAACATTCTTGGTGAATTTCTTCAGACATTGATAAGATTTCGTTTTAAGATTTCTGTCAATGAGTGGCTTTTGTATTGAACATGTTGTTGGGTACTTTGACACAAGCACTACAGATTAAAGTGCTGATAAGAACATCTTTTTAGCAAAGTCAATAGTACTATAGCTTGGACCTAATCACAGAAGGCTATGCATGTGGGAGGTGGGGGAGTCACTTTCTCTCCCACCAAATTACACATTTAACACACACTCACTATCACAAAGCAGAAACATCAAGTAACGCACATCCAAGAGACATACTTTTGTGTGTTGGGACATAACTAGTTTCCAACACCAATAAAAGCCCTCACAACAAATGGTAAACAGCCCTTGCAACAAACTATTTATGAAAAAAAGTATAACTAAGGTTTGTTTGAAAAAAAGGTGTGCCAAAAAGGAGAACAAAATAGGACAACAGACATGGAACCTTCCTGGGACAACCTATCTTCGTGCATTAGCTCCTTTGTTCACTCCCACAACTATGTTGCTGTTGTCAGTGAGGGTATGGAATGTGTTTGAAATTTTGAACGTAGAAAGGGTATGGGTTAGGGAAAGGGTTAGGTTTAAGGTTAAGGTTTCGGGGCTCTATGGGAAGGGGATTTCAGATCTGGGGTGACGACGAAGAGAAACCAGTGGCTTCATGGGTATGGCTCTGTGGCTTCATGGATAGAACGACGAGAAGAGATTTATCGTGGGTTTGGCGGTATTTGTGATTGTTTTCGTACAATGGAGCGATGAATGTGTAGAATTTGTGGGTGGATCTGCAGCTTTCTTGAAGACAAAGGGTCATCGTGGGGATGAAGAAAAAGAAGATGAAGAAAATAGAAAGAGAAAATATGGGACAAACTGGGGAGATGAGAGGCCTTTTTGTCTTTGAGCTGCAGTGTTACGTCCTATGTGATGCCGTAATGCAAGGTGGTTGTCTACAGCATTTTTTATGTGGGATATTGTAATTAAACAGTGATCAGTTTTGTCACTTCAATCAGTGTTACGTCGTGATTTAGCTGCTGACAGTCATCAATGATTACTTTACTCTCCAACTCCCCATCTCTGTGATTAGGTCTAAGATTCCAATCGGCAGTTTCGTTTTATCTCATAATAGTCAACTTGATCAGAACTGCATGTGCACCGTGCATGAAGGAACGAAGGAAGCCTTCTAACTGATAGGCATAGGCTATATCTATTTATATGCGATCAAAATTTGCAATATTGCGGCAATAAAAAATGGGTTCATATTCTCATATTCAGGTTCCAGTCATCAAGCTCTCAATGGGCTCGGACTTGGATCGAGGAAGTGAAGGTTGGCACAACTTGTGCAAGAGAGTCCGAGAGGCTTGTGAAAATTACGGGTGTTTTGAAGTAATATATGACAAGAGACCTATAGAATTAAGAACTGAGGCTTTCTCAGCAGCGAGACAGCTTTTAATTGGCACAACAATTAATTAGAAACATCATTTTTCAATCATCCAACAATATGTATGTTCACCTTTAATATTACAAATAGGAAACATGATGAACATTTGTAATTAAGACTCTGATACCCACATTAATGGACAGACAAAAGATCTAAATTTAGGTATAATAATACATTAAATAGTGATGATTAATTTGTACAAGTTTCAAATAGATAATTTATGTGCAGTCCTGTCATAAAGAAGTATATCTCATTATGAAAAAGTGTAAAAAAGATATATACTAGTCTTTTTAATAAGATCTATTTTTTTTACAAATTGAACTTGTACAAGGCTTGCACACTTTAGACGTGCTTGTAATTAGTGTTGGTACTCAACATAATAACTAATATCATATTTAATAGAGGATTTGTGTACATATTTATATAATATTAAGAAAATACTTTAGCTACATAGGAATTATACAAAAGTAAATTTACAAACTGACGTGACTTGATGTAGCATGTCAGATTGTAAAGTTACATTTATTATAAAGTAGATCTAATGGATTCCATGAAAACATGTCAGTTTGTAAATTTATTTTGTATAATCTCTTTATGTCTGTAGCACTTATCTTAATATTATTATTGTTTGGAATTGTTCCGAACCTAGCTTGGTCTAAACATCATTTTGTATGCGTTATTTTTTTAATGCGCGCGCATACATGCATGACACACACACATATATAAAATACTCATTTTTTTTCATGCATTAATTGTAGCATTCAGGAAATTACTCAATAAATTAAGACATTGTTGATTGGGAATAATGATGATCTGGGTGATGAACTGGTACTGAGCCAGATGCATGTTTTCGGTTGAGGTTCGTGTAGCAAGTTTTTGTTTTTGGTTTCTGAATACTAGTGTCGGAGCATCAAGCATGCAGATTATTTGGCAACGAAGACTATTGAAATGATAGTTGCAGTGGTGAGTGTGCAAGTACTGTACAATCATTTTGAAAAAAAATAAATATATACTGGACTCATATGAAAAAAATTAATTTTCTAATAGTAGACCCTACTCTTTTTCAAAGCGACTGTACGGTGCTTGCGCATGTACTCCACGACTGCATGTAGTATTACTCTAATTAATGTCCTAATTTACAGTAGAAGATACTCACTCAGGAACTTAATTAATCACATGACACTTTTCACAAAGCGATTAATAACAAGGGATATATTCACACAGATAGAGCTAGTTACAAAAGTACTGTTGCATTAAATAATTTGGTTTACCGATAAAAGAAATAAATAATTTGGCATATCTTATCATATAACTTCATAACATATTAAAAGACATATAGTATCACATTGTCTATTCATGAATCACGATTATGTATACATTAACGTATTATATATATATATTGTGAGGTCTCTAAATTTTTGCATGTGTTTTAAATCCATGTTATTTTAATTAATGTGTTATTTTATTTATTATTGTTATTATAATTTATTTTGGCATGTTTTTATTTTGGTTTTTATTTCCTTAATATTTATTTTTATATATATTATTTTTGTTATTTTATTGTTGTGTAATTTTATTTGTAGTGTTTTTTTTTTTGGGCTTGTATTGTGTGGTTTTGGTTGTGGGCCGTGGGTGTGTGTTGTGTTTGATCCAGCCCGAGTGAAACTTAACCCAGCCCGTGTAGCATCTGAAGCCCAACCCGTGTGCGCCTTTGAAGTCCAGCCCGTGCAGTTTTGTAACCTAGCCCCTCCCCTTTATTCCAACGGTGCCGTTTTGGTCAGGAGCTAGGACTCCATCTCTTTTCTTCATGCGCCGTGCAACAGCTGTTCTTCTTCTTCCTTCTTCTTCTTCTTCCTTGTTCCAGCAGCTGCCGTGAGCCACATCCACCTTTCTATGGCAACTCCGTGTCGCTCGGTTGCGGCTCCGAGTACTGACTGTCCAGCTGCCACTCCACGCGGCCACCACTTTCCACCTCGAGCTTCCTAGCTTGCCTCCGTGTCCTTCGGCAACGCCTTCCCGCTTCTGCTGTCAAGCCATCGTGACCCTCACTGCCACGCATCTCCTCCACGGCTTGTGTTGTCGTTTTTACTCTTCTTCTACTCGTGCGACACGGCACTTCAAACCGCCACTCTTGGCTTATAAATAGGCCACGGCTCCTTCAATTTAAATGTTCCTCTGCCTCCCTCTCTTGTTTAAGCTTTTTCATTTCTAAGTTTAAATTTATGGTGTTGTGAATTTTGGTGCTTAAATCCGAGAGCTTGAGGAGTTGGTGTCGTGCTCTGTTTGTTCTTTAATTGTGAAAATTTTACTCGGTTTGTTGGTTGTTGCCGTGTAATAAAACCCAAAAATTTGGGCACTGCTCAGCCGTGTACCGCCGTTGTGCCGCCGCCATGTGCAACATTTCCTTACCCGTGATCTTTCAGAATTTTTCTATCTTCATTTTGTATGTAATTTTTCCGTTTAAATATTATTGTTGTATTTATCATTTGTAAACTGTTGATTGGTTGGTCTGTTGGAATTGGTGTTGGAATTGGGACTTGGACCGAATTGGAGGACGAAATTTTACTTATAATTGTGAAATTTGTGCATTTGGAGATGAAGGATTATTTTATGTAAATGAATTATTTTAATTGTATATTCCTGTTAATTGTTGAAATGTATATTTATGGTTTTTATTAAAAATGTGTTTTGATGTCACGTGGTCTGTTTGCAATGGTGACTGAATATGTGGGTGCGTGTGTATTACGACCAATACACACCCCAAGCTGAGATGAGACATTATCTCGGTGGAGTTCTTCTGGTCACTCGAGAGCGTAACAGACTGACGTGACGTCCCCTGAGTTGTTGCAGGGTGACGACGGGAATGGACGAGACGGTAACGCTCTCATACTGATTCCGTGACCTTTTGGCTGGCGAGGTCAGAGGATGCTTGGCCATGTACGCACTGGGAGCGGAACTAGGCATCGCTCGTTACGAAATCTCATGCACGAACGTTACCTGTGATGTGATGATGAGAGCCAGGTCGTGCGGATGATCCATAGGGGAGACCGTAGAGCATGCTTATTAATTAATGGTTATGATTGGATCAAAAATGGAATTTTTGGCTTAAGTGGTTAAAAATGGTATTTTGAGAAAAAGAACATATGGTGTTGTTTTATGTGGATTATGTCTGTATGGGGACGCGTGTTATTTTTATATATCTCTTGGATGTCATTTTGGTTAATTACTTGCTTAGATGTCATAATCTCATTGTGGTGTTTTATCATACGGTTCTGTCTTATGGTGCCATAGAGTCTGACGCAGAGCCCGAATATGAGCCTGAGGGATCAGCTCCGCCGGAGGTTTGAGTTGCTGAGTTACTGTTCAGCGTTATGAGATTTGTTTCCCTTATATTATTTCCTGTCTTTAATTTATCTGTCGGATGACTGTTTAATCCTTATAAAGTTAGTTTACTATTTTTGAACAATTCTGGTACTTAATAAAGATAGACTTTTTATTTTTCTGCTACGAATATTATTTTGTATACTTATTACATGATGTACATATTATGAACACTGATCATCGAGATGCGTGATCTGTATAGTCATCATTCCGGTGTCACGAACTCCACAAAAATAATACGTGGGGCCGAGGGCGCCACATATAGGCTAGCTGCAAGTTGTCTCGTGTCTTGACATGATGATATCTCCCTGTCCCAGAGGTAAGCTTGGTAAAAAAAAAAAGGATGATAAGGGCACTTAATTTGTTTGTTTTCATAAAGTCAACCTCATTTAAAATATTGTATTTTTTTTTTTTAGAATAATTAATGTGCACATGTTCGAGATCTCATATTTTCACGTACGTGTATACGAAATTTATTATTCGGCTGCTGGCCTGAAGCATATGTTTGGAGATCGACAAGCATATAATACATTGAATATATATTAATAATCCATCAATTAAGGGATTAATTACAGGAAATATTGCCTGCACATACATGATATACATGATTAATCCACTCAAGCTATTTTGGATATTTTAAATAGCACATTGTTTAATTAATTATTAGCTGCATGCTGACATTCACCAACGATTAATTTACTCTCCAAGTCCCCATCCATGATCCCTTTAAACTATCACCAACACTTGCATCCCCTAGCTGTGACTAGGTCGTCTAAGCTATTCTAATCGGGAGTTTGGTGCATGCATATGCAGGTATCTCATGGATATATATATATATATATAACAGAAACATCGATCTATTACATGGAAATCGAAAATGGTTTCAGATAATCAGTTTCAGATTCCAGTCATCAAGTTCTCAACGGACTCCAAGGACTTGGACCGAGGAACTGAAGGGTGGCACAACTTGTGCAAGAGAGTTCGAGAGGCTTGTGAAAATTATGGATGTTTCGAACTAGTGTATGATAAGATGCCTATACAATCGAGGGCTGAGACCTTCTCAGTGATACGACAACTTTTTGACCTTCCCTTGGATATAAAGAAGAAAAATGTTAGTCCAAAGCCTAACTCCGGCTACTTGGGACAAATAGCTGCAGTTCCCTTGTACGAGAGCTTTGGCATTGACGATGCCTTTAACTACGACTCCCTCAAAAGCTTCTCGGAGTTAATGTGGCCTAATGGTCATGATCTCTTCCTGTAAGTATCTTCCTGTTTAAAAATCACTTCTTCTTTTTCGTGTTCATAGAACTTCTAAGAACTAGCTCTCATCAGAAACAGTTAGCTAGCTTTTACCTCCACTGCACGCACTATATATTATATTAAAATTTCTGGAAAAAAAGTTGTTCTTCTTTTCCTTCTTTTATATTTTTTTAATGCATGTTGTATTCATGTTTTCAACAGCCCAGCTGTAACTGTTATGTTAAAGTCGCTGGACGAGCTGAACCATTTAATCGGAACGATGATTCTCGATGGTTTTGGTTTGGGAGAGAAAATAGAGTCAATCATGGAATGTGAGCCACTACTAAGGGTAATGAAATACCAAGCTCCCCCATCTGGGGAATATATGAATGGGTTGGTTCCTCACACTGATAAGGGATCGTATACACTTCTCTGTGACGATCAAGTTCCAGGCCTTGAAATTGAAACCAAGGATGGGCAATGGATTAGATTGTCTCCATCTCCCAACTCTTTCATCTTTTTTGTTGGAGATCTTCTAATGGTATAATTCTCTTCTGTATGTTTACACGATGCATGTTTGTCTCCGTAAGTAGAAATCGGAGTTTGCTTAGGCGCCTAGCTTCTTTGGTGACATCAAACCAACATTTACCAAACATATATAGGCTAAAAACTGCTGATGTTGGACAATGTCAACTGATTTTGCAGGCATGGAGTAATGGGAGAATGCGTTCAGCGGTTCACAGAGTGATGATGAGCGGGGACAAAGACCGTTATTCTTTGGCAATTTTTGGAGCTCCAGTAGATGGTAGCATCATCAAGGCACCGAAAGAGCTTATAGATGAAGAACATCCCCAAGTTTTCAAAGAGTTTGATTATTTGGATTTTGTCAAGTTCAGAAATTCAGAGGAGGGACGGGCAACAGACTCAGAAATGCAAATGTTTGCATTTGCAGGGATATAAAGCTGGTTTATTAATGTAAAATAAAGCAAATAAAGCTGGTTGGATAGGAAAAAAAAAAAAAAAAAAGGGAGAGAGAGAGAGAGAAATAAAGGTGGTTGTACGTCTTGTTAAATTAAGGTGTGAGAAATTAGAATGCTAAATAAAGCTCGTTGGCTTGTTAATTAAGTTGTGACCGTTGTTTCACGTACGTACCTTTCTCAACCTCTAATTTCTCTTTTTCTCGATCCCATGCCATACATTCATTTAACCGATTTGGCTAATCCACATATGATTTATGACATTATAAACAGCGAAACCTTATACAACACAAATATGACGTCTTGGGACAAACACTGTATATATATATATATATATATATATATATATATATATATATAAGACTACAAAACGCAACCCTAAAATAAATCCATTACGGAAAAAAACGAATTATTTGCAACATAAATGAGAAGAAAATAGATTCATTTTAATAAAAAATTATTGAGAATAAATAAACATGTTTTTGTAGTGGGCCCCATTTTTATCATGTATCAACCGGCTATTTCAGCCTCTCTCATCACAGTCTCTATCTCGACGTTTTATTATTATTATTTATTTCTACGGCAAATTTAACGCTTAATTGGTTTTGTATGAAATATATATATAAAAGTGTATTAGTAGCGTATAAAATCTACTTTTCGACTAATTAATTCTTTGATCTCTTCTCCGAACATGCACGCAGGACAAGTATCTATAGATCATGATCAGGAATCGGCAATATTCATGCATACCTTAGTAATTGCATTCTTCAACATGATTATATATATATATATATATATATATATATATATATATATATATGAAGTGGCTAGCTATTATTATATGGTTGTCTGAACTAATTTTCTTGAGAGGACCCAGCTGGTTTTAAATATTTTCATATTTCCATGTGTGTTTTGAATTACATGATTATATGTGTATCTTAACAAGATGCGTAACCAGCTGGCCTGGACCGAAGGATATCTTTTGTATATGCTCATGTATTGGTCGTTAAAACATGAAAATTGACAAGCATTTATACATACACACACATATATAGTGTTTAGGGAATACCGATCGAGATGCTTAATTTATTAAGCTACGTGGGATATTGTAATTAAACAGTGATCAGCTTTGTCACTTCAATCAGCGTTACATACGTCGTGATTTAGGTGCCGACAGTCATAATTGATTACTTTACTCTCCAACTCCCCATCTCTGTGATTAGGTCTAAGATTCCAATCGGCAATTTTGTCGTATCTGATCAATAATGTCAACTTGATCAGAACTGTGCACCATGAAGGAAAGAAGCTGGAAGCCTTCTAACTGATAGGCATAGGCTACATCTATTTATATGCGATCAAATTTTGCAATATTGCGGCAATAAAAAATGGGTTCATATTCTCATATTCAGGTTCCAGTCATCAAGCTCTCAATGGGCTCGGACTTGAATCGAGGAAGTGAAGGGTGGCACAACTTGTGCAAGAGAGTTCGAGAGGCTTGTGAAAATTATGGATGTTTCGAAGTAATCTATGACAAGATCCCTATAGACTTAAGAACTGAGGCTTTCTCAGCGGCGAGGCAGCTTTTTGACCTTCCTGTGGATGCCAAGCAGAAAGGTGTAAATCCAACGAGACCTAGCCGTGGCTACATGGGACAGAATTCTTTAGGTCCCTTGTACGAGGCCTTTGCAATTGAAGATGGCTCTAACTATGATTCCCTCAAAAGCTTCACGGAAGTAATATGGTCGGATGGTAATGACCAATTCTGGTGAGAATCACTGAATCAACTTGTGAGAATCATCATTAATACTGATCACAAGTCCTTTTCATGTTCAAGAATTCGAAGTATAAAGTACTTATATTAAGCCTATTTAGTAAGCTAAAGAAAAATTAAGGTCGGTCTTTCTTTCTGTATATTTAATCGTTTATAATGCATATTAATGCATGCATGTTCATGTATTGCATGCTTTCAACAGCCAGGCATTTATTTCTATGGTTAAGTTGCTGGACGAGCTGGAACATATACTAGAATTGATGATTCTTGATGCTTATGGTTTGGGGGAGAAAAAAGAGTCAATCATGGAATGCAAAAGTCCACTACTAAGGCTAATGAAATACAAGGCTCCCCCATCAGGGGAATCTATGGAAGGGCTCATGGCTCATACTGATACAGGATTGGGTACAATCCTCTGTGAAGATCAAATTTCAGGCCTTGAAGTTGAGACCAAGGATGGGCAATGGATTAAACTGTCTCCATCTCCTAGCTCCTTCGTCTTTTTTGTTGGAGATTGTCTAATGGTACATATACATATAATTCTCTACTCTATATATATATAAGATTCAGCTTGTTTGCTAATTAAGTGACATTAACCCATGCAGAACGTTACAAAATATACTATATATAGGCCAGATCATAAAAATATTTGATGTTAATTGATAGTGGGTATTGATCGATCATTTTGCAGGCATGGAGTAATTGCAGAATGCATGCCGTAAAGCACAGAGTGACGATGGGCGGGGATAAAGACCGTTATTCTTTCGGAGCTTTTGCATTTCCTGTGGATGGCAGCATTGTCAAGGCACCAAAAGAGTTTATTGATGAAGAACATCCCCAACTTCTTAGAGAGTTTGACTTCGCAGATTTTGTCAAGTTCTACCTTCGAAAGTTCGAGGCCGGTGGACGGGACAATATTCGCCCAGATCACGTATTGAAAAATATATTCGCATTTGCAGGGATATAAATTGAACTGCAAATATGCAGAGTGTGGTACTCAGTTTAAAGCATGCATGCATGCATGTAACATATATATATATATATATATATATATTGGATCGTGCTACAGCCCCCGCTGGGAGCTATCGCTGGGGCTGTAGCATATATTGCATGTGTTTTTTTTAAAGTTGTTTTTTATATAATTTTTTTTAATATTTTTTAATATTTTTTAAAAAATAAAATAAATTTAAAACATCATTAAAAACATTTTCTTAATCAAAAAGTAAAAAAAAAATTATTAAAAAATACTTCCTTAATCACAAAGTAAAATAAAAAATTATAAAAAAATATTTTATATTTTACTTTTTGATTAAGCAAGTATTATTTAATAATATTATAATTTTTTTATTTTTTAAAAATATTTAAAATCATTAAAAATATCTATATAAAAAAAAATTAAAAAATACACATGATAAAAATACACTAGAGCTCCAGCGGGAGCCCAGCGGGAGCTCTAGCATTTTCCATATATATATATATAATATATATGGCCAGTAATTGGCTAAATAAACAGGCCTTGTACGTACGTACGTTGGCCATACTAGCTACGTACTTATACGCATGAATAAAATAATACTGGCGGCTGATCATTTAGTACTACGTACTGGTGCTCAATTTTTACGTACAAGTCTTAAGTTCTTTAAAAAAATTAAAGTCTATAAAAAAACAAAAAATTTATATTTCTTTATGGTATGATTCACCTTTATAAAAAGAACCTATGTGAGGATTTTATACTAACAAATCGTTAATGAATTAAAAAACTAGTCGTTTCATGATCTTATAACTCGACTAATTCTGTTATTACACTTTTATTTATTTATTTTTTGCCCCACCTTCATTAATTTTTTTTCGAGTTCTGATCATCTCGTGGCTTTAGTCAACCTGAGCTCGATCGGGCTAATCCAAATGATGTGACACGATGCCAAAGAAAAATTCAAACAAGATAGGCTAATTGAGTTCTTCTACTTATTATTTCTACACACAGTTATACCACATATTTATTAAATTAAAATAAAAAATCATAATTTAAGGATGATAAATAAAATTTTTCATAATATCTCCATTCGAATGAATATATCTATATATATGTTGAGATATTTTTATGTAATAGACACGAAAAGTTAAAAATTATGATTTATATATGTAAACATTGTCATTCATCAATATTTACAAAATGAAGCTAAGTCCGATACAAAAAAACGACAATACATGACTAGCTAAAAGGCTTTTTGAGCAATAATATTTTAAATCTACTACACAGTATTCATATAACATAATTTAATTTAAAAAATAAATTTTAATGTGGATGCGCGCTGGGGTAGAAACTTTCTGCCAATAGTAATTCAAATTTTGATATTCTATTGAAAGTGAAATTCAGGACTACCTATTGTAAATAAAAGCTTGTGATCGATCGAGACAAATTCATGATGATAAGTCGACACAATATATAGGAAACGACAAGACGATCGAGCGCACTGACTCGAAACGACATGGCGGAGTCTTAGTCCCAGTCCGAACCCAATTACCTTGTTCTTTCTTAGGCCGATTTCTCCCCATCTGTTTTGAAGAAGCCAGATCGGAAAACCGATATTTCGGCCGCAAAAATTCCCTGTAACTATGTTTCTAATACCATCGTCAGAGCACATATCATTATGACCTACCCAACCTAGATTTGCTGCAGAGATTAACCCTACAATCAATTTGGAATTTTTTCCTTCAATATTTTCTCAACAACCAAACATATTCATTAAAAAGGGCAAAATAGAGAAATATCAATGAATCCATAAACAAGTCGATACCCAATACAGAATATCACTACAAGAAATCAGACATTTTTCAACTCTCAAAATCATAGCAAATATCCCTAATAATCGCTGCACTTGATGAGTTGCAGCAATTTTTAAATCAATGAAATAAAAGTATCATTTTTTTTTAATCAATTTAGATGCTTTTAGACGCTTTTATCAATAAAAGTATCAAGTCGATAGACAAAAGTCGTCGCAAAGAAAAACTATTTCCGGCGCTTTTAGTCTGTCACAAATGTCTCAATTAAAAATTAACGGAGAGAGAGGGAGGAAGGGGGAGACGGAGGGAATGACTAAAAGGAAACGCACGGGTTAATTAAATTTTATCAATTTTTTTTTGTGGCGACTTAATATCACTACAAAATCTCATGAAATCCTCACCGCATATGATGAAACGGCGAATAAAAAATGGTTGTAACTGTATATTTGCGACGAGTAAATTTCACCCGAAATAGCCGTGTACACTTATTCATAAATTTTGTAAAATGCTATTTCCGGCGCTTTTAATTTTCCGCTAATAAGCACTTAACTGGCCACATAAAACTTTTACGGCGATAATGTTCGCCGCAAAAATTATCTATTGTGGCAATTTTACTATTCGACAGAAAGAAAATAGCCGCTACAGTCACATTAATGGTTTTTTGCATATCGCCGCAAATAACATAACAATGATTTTTCATCAGCATTTTCCAAATTTGGCTTTGGAATTGAGCGGCAAACTTTAAATCACCGCAAATAAATAGTATTTGCGGCATTTTTTTTTTTTGTAGCGATCTTAAAATCGCTAGAAATAGCCTATTTTCTTTTAGTGTGTGTTTCGCGCAAGTTTTTTGAAAAAAAAAAATTGGAGTCCATTGAAAAATAATAATTTTTTATAATGAGATTCACTTTTTTAATTATAAAGAACCTAGCGAGACTGCCTCCTAGAAATACATACTCATTTCAAAATCACAATCCCCCACAAACACAAATGATACTCTTATGGCAAATTTCAAATCAGTACTACATCAATTCTTCAGAATTTATTGAAACCTACAAATTCAATACATAAGATCTATCCATATCATTTATACATCTAGGTACACAACGCAATCACAAAGCTTTATAAATTACAATCATAGCTTCACAAAACCACAACCATATATCACTTCAATATAATTACTATTAATAATTCACATCATCCCACTTCAATCTTTCTTACTGCATACAACTTAAATTATAAAACATGTTCATGTGCTTGCTGTCCATATAATTTAATCCAACACAACTACATGATTCCATTAAAGCCTTGATCTTTCTCCACCCAAAAAATGACAGTCCAGTACTAAAGGCCGTTTTTTCTTAAAGTGGCTAAATTGAGGTTTGGAGTGTGTTAATTCTACTATATATGTTTCAGGCCGCAAGACTAGCTGGCTCGTAGTGTACGTCAACAATATAACTCATTCCCAACTTATAAATTTTGATATTTTATTGAAAGAGTGCTTAAATTCAGGACTACTTATTGTAAATGAAAGCTTGTGAGATACATAAAAATAAAATAAAAATGGGGCTGAGGACAAATTCATGATGATAAGTGGACACAATAGGAAATTAACGACAAGACGAGCGCGCGAGTCAAAACGACATGATCATGGTGGAGTCGCAGTCCCATTATTCCTCATCAATCCAATCACCTTGTAATATATATATATATATATATATGGAAAATACTATAAACACAAAGGAATCTCACAAAGAGATCCCACACATTGATGTGGCACACTGTCAATGTGCCATGTCTCTCCCCCCTCCCCCCCCCGCCATTTTTTTTCTTTCTCCCCCTCTCTCGTGCCTCTCCCCTGCCCCTTTCCCTCTCTTTCTCCCCCCTCTTCGTACCCGCCATGGTGGTTCGGGACCACCTCAAGGTGGGCAGAATCTGTCAGCAGTCCAACTGTTGGCAGGGACATGGGAGCTCATGGTAGTGTCGTGCACGTTTTGTGCATTGTGACGTGGCTGAAGTGGTCGCGCCGACGGCTGCCCTCCTTTGGATGGGGTGGTCGGGAACCACCACAGGGGGGTAGACATCGCTGATGAGGGAAATGGGAGGAAGAGGCACAGGGAGGAAAAAAAAAAAAGAAGACATGGCATACTGGTAGTGCGCCACATCAATGTGTGGAATCCCTTTGTGGGATTCTTTTGTGTCTCTAGCAGCCCTCTATATATATATATTCCCATATATATGTAACCTTACTTTCTATTTAATCATTTCCTCATTAATGGGTTTCTTTAGTGGTTGGTTGATTCCCATCATCAGAAGGTGTTATTCGGATTGATTTTGAAAGATAAGAATTTGAATTCCATGCATGAGTGAAATTGTAATGCAAAACACTCAAACTGCAAGCAAGAAAAATACTTATTTGTAGCGAATTATTAACTAGGAATGGAGGGTCGAGTAGTCCCTCTTAAAGAGTGGGTTGTACCCATAATTGTGAAGGCCCACAAATCGAAGGTTAAGGCCCATGATCTGGTGATCAAAGGACCAACAACCAAGATGTGCCAATATGGAATTTGAATCCGGCTGTCATTAACCATGGATTAATGACATAACTGACAAATAATCTCTTTCCAGCGTGATATATGTCTAGAATACCTGTTCGGGGTATTAAATCCCTCTAGCATAATGGCTGATTGAGATCCCTAACAATCCGCAACCCAACAAGGATCAGTAGAAGTCACGTCATCTAATAAGTCTTCTCATCACGTCACCAACTCATATAAATAAAGGAAAAAAAATGCCTTAGATAACTTCTGATCACCTTGAAGCTAGAAATACTCTCCACATTATATAGTGACTTAGGTATTGGAAGTGTCCCATCGAGCCCACCTACCTTCTGATTGCAGGTTACTAGAGGTCTTTGGCAATGATACGAAACACGTCCACAAAATGATCATTTTCTACCAAAATGAATCGATTCTCATCGCAAATAGTCATGATTCTTGTCACAAATGAAACACGTCATAAGTACTTTTTTTTTAACAACTTCTAATGTACGTTGTTATATCAGTAAGTTGGAGGGAATTAGAATAGCAAGTGGCTGTGCTATTGATAGCAAAGATTCATTTGGGTACGTATCCTAAATCATTCTTTTATTAAATATTCAGTATTATGGATATGATCAACAGCATGTATTCATGAATTGATCAGCAAGAAAACCGTATCCATTATATATATAAAATGTCTATGCATATTTATCATTTATATATCACATACTTTATATCATGATCATAATTAATATTAATATTGTCTGAACTTGTCATATTGAATCAACCTGCTGTAAAATATTTACTCATTTTCATGTGTTTTGCGTTTCAATCTATATTTTAGAATTCAGCTTCTGCTTCTGGAAGCATATTTTTTTGTAATATTCGGGGCCATTTAAATTTTAAACATAAAAATTGACGTGAAAGGGAATACAAGGAAAGCAATAAAATCTGCTAGCTTAAGCTACTTTGGATCTTGTAAACAGCCAGTACTAGTTTTATGCCTCTAGTCAAAATATAATTAATATTAATAATGCATTAACGTCATTGTTTAATTAGTTAATTTACTCTCCAAGTCCCAACCTACCCCTGGCTTCCCTTTAAATTAGAGTGTAATGACGACGTCACTCTTACGTGTCCTGCGATTAGATCTAAGATTCCAATCGGCAATTTGGTTCTATCTCAATGTCAACGTGTGAACTATGTCATAACAAGAAACCCTAGTTTAAAACAGCTAGCCATGCATACGATATATATATATATTTATATATATATATATATATATATATATATATATATATATTTATATAGATCTAAGATTCCAATCGGCAATTTGGTTCTATCTCAATGTCAACTTGTGAACTATGTCATAACAAGAAACCCTAGTTTATAACAGGTAGCCATGCATACGATATATATATATATATATGTATGTATATCATGTATATATGATCATCAACTTCTTTAAACGTGGAAATCAAATATGGGTTTGAATCCTCAGACGTTTCAGATTCCAGTCATCAAGTTCTCAAAGGGGCTGAAAGAATTGGACCGAGGAACTGAAGGGTGGAACAATTTGTGCGACAAAGTTCGGGAGGCTTGTGAAAATTATGGATGTTTCGAACTAATGTTTGAAGAGATACCTATACAATTAAAAGCTGAGATATTCTCGGTGATCAGACAGCTTTATGGCCTTCCTTCGGATATAAAGCAGAAAAATGTTAATCCAACAAGGCCTGGCCGTGGCTACGTTGGACGGAAGAATCCTGTCAGTCCCTTGTTCGAGAGTTTTGGCATTGAAAATGCCTCTAACTATGACTCCCTCAAAAGCTTCATGGATTTAATGTGGCCTAATGGTCATGATCACTTCCGGTGATGAGATAAATCTAGATTCCTCAAAGATCACTTCTTCTTCTTTTTGTCATCATGTTCAACAAATTCTAATTAAAAACTAGCTCATAAAAAAGTTCTCTCTGTGATCTTTCTCTCTCTCTCAATTTTTTTTTATTTTATCTATGTTCCCACTGCAGCCAAACTGTTACTTCCATGATGAAGTTGCTGGACGAGCTGAGCCATTTAATTGGAACGATGATTCTTGATGGTTATGGTTTGGGAGATAAATTAGAGTCAATCATGGAATGTGAGACACTTCTGAGGATAATGAGATACGAAACTAATTCCACATCTGGGGAATCTGTGAAAGGGTTGCCAGCTCATACTGATAAAGTATTGTTTACATTCCTCTGTGAAGATCAAGTTTCAGGTCTTGAAGTTGAAACCAAGGACGGGCAATGGATTAAATTGTCTCCATCTCCTACCTCTTTCATCTTTATTGTTGGAGATCTCCTAAAGGTATATATAAATCTTTATAGTTGGAGATCATATCCTACAAACATAACTTTTTATTAACAACATCTGATATATATTGATTTTGCAGGCGTGGAGTAATTGCAGAATGCATGCTGTGAATCATAGGGTGATGATGACTGGAGATAAAGAGCGTTATTCTTTCGGAGTTTTTGCAGTTCCCATGGATGCAAGCAATATCAAGGCACCAAAAGAGCTTGTTGATGAAGAACATCCCCAAGTGCTCAAAGAGTTCCGTTACAAGGATTATCTCGATTTCACCTATTCGGAGAAGGCAAGGTCCATAGACTATCATATGCACATACTGGCATTTGCAGGGATGTAGAACTTAACTTGTTGGCGATGACATGATCAGTACTAGTAGTATTTGGTTTATACAAGCATGCATGTAAAATCAAGCTCTACTTTGGCTTAATTAATACTGTTGTGGTTGTCGACCCTTTCTACTTCTGTTCTTCTTCCACTATTTTTTTTTTAACTTTTTTTTTCGCCTTCTTTTATGTTTAATTAATGCATATCGTAGCCTTTAGAACAAGGAAACCCTACACATAAGTAGGGCTGTCAATAATTCGGTTCGGCAAAACCGACCAAAGCGGACCAAATTCTAGACCGATCGGACACAGTTCCAAAATACGTGGACTGATGAAATTCAGTCCGGTCTCGAGGTCTACGAATTGTGGACCGGACCGGACACCTATATATATTTTTTAAAAATATTTTTAATAATTTAATAAATTATTTTTAGATAGTAATTATATAAGTTTCTGGAAATTTCTGTAACACCCTAGTCTCGGATGGAGTCGGGGAGTTACTATCTTTCACTTAAAATCATATATCAGAGTACACTCCAATCTCTCAACTACACATATATCTCACTATTTTAACTCAAATACTCCAAATAATTAACTAGTAACACCACATATTCTTAATATATACGTCAACCTCTCAACATACCACGTCATCAGAGTACAACAAATTTACTGAAAATTCTCCACTAACCATGACATATTTTTGTGTTTAATCCACTATGCTCACATAACCTCACCCATGCTTTTTATTCTTGATCCCTAGCTGAAACATCCAAAATATCTGAAAAGATTGTGGAGATAAGGGGTGAGTTATCAACAACTCAGTAAGCAGAGAACATATATTAGTATGTAAACATGAGCCTTTTCACAGAATTCAGAATGCAGAACAAAACATTTTAGTTTTAGAATGCAGATCCAAAAAACATGTTATCAGAATATCAGAACGACAGTTCATAATGTTCATATTCAAAAATATCATTTGTCATAACATGACTAAACATTATCATCTTATCATATCATATCATTTCATATCAGAGCAGAGACCATATTTAACACTCGTGGTAGGGTTGTGCATTCTGTGGAAAGCCAAGCAGAACATAAATTACCATGATACCAAAACGATTGCACTCAGAACATAAACCACCATTATATCTCGTGGTGGGGCCAGATGCCACTATTATGTCTCGCGGCAGGGTCATAATTCATTATGATATCCCGTGACAGGATCAAAGATCACTATTATATCCCGTGATAAGGTCAGATGTCACTATTATGTCCCGTGATAGGGTTAGATGTCATTATTATCATCCGTGACAGAGCCAGAGACCACTATTATCATCAGTGGCAGGGCCAAATATCAGAGCAAAACATAATCAGAATCATCGAATCATGACCAAAAACAGAATCAAATACAGAATCAGAAAGTCGTGTCAAAGGTTTTTCAGATGTCACATCATATCAAAACAGAGTACTGAACAATTTCATATTTTTTTTCACATATTCAAAACAGATTCAGAGCATCTTCACATAACATGTACAAATTTTCAGATTTCATATTTGCTCTTTTAGCATAGTCAGAAACATAATGCTAAAAATTTGTTTATGTCTACACTAGTCATAACAAAAATACTTTCATCTTTTCTACAGATTTCATGAGTAATGTAGAATAACTGAGGTTGTTTCAAATTTATCTTCATAACAAAACATGCATATTTTTTCAAAATCAACCTCAGTTCATTTCTTTTATGCAAAAACTAGCGTAAGAACCCCGCTTACTTGTACTTTTTTAGCTTTTCAGAAATTTTTCGCAACAGTGACGAATAAATATTAATCGTCACCTATAAAATAGTCACGTAACTTCTGTAAATTTTCAATTGAACATATATTTCGATACTTAAACCTGAAATGCTAAATTAACATATTTTCCTAAAATTCTAAAATTCTTGTAATCCTAAAATATTGTCACTTCTCAAACTCATCAATATTCTCTTATATTCATTTAACCTAATTCCAACTGAATCATAAGTCTATTTAATAATCAAACCCAAATGTTTTGTAACAATTACAAACCGACCCAATATCTGACCAAGACCCACTTGAAATAATTAAAACGGTCTTCCATGACTTCCAACTAAAGGGCAAAGATGTAATTAATGTATTAAAAAAAAGAAACACTTTGAATCTTTCATTGGGAATACACGTGATTCTAAGGGCATTTAGGTAATTATGTAATATAAGTGAAACCCAACGGTTAGAATTGGAGAAAATAAGCTTCAGATCAGGAACTACATCTGGTGAGGGAGGGATTGTGCGAGATACTCACCGAGAGAGTAGCGCGAGGTGCTGAGGCAGCAGTGCACTGTGTGTGAGGGAGAGAGAGAGAGAGAGAGAGAGCTAAGGGCTACGCACGGGGTGTTTGGCGATGGAGACTCACGGTGCAGCAGTGACTAAACGTGGCAGCTTCCGCCATCAGCTGGGATGTGGAGGCTTTCAACTCCCGCGGATCACGGTAGGGGAAGCAGCTAGGTGCTCTATTTTGAAGAGCAAAAACAGAGACTGCCGTGTGGGGTTGGATGCATGGAGGTTTTTGGCGTTGGTCAGTGTTGCTTGCAACGGCTTCAGCAGCAACTCCTTGACGTTGCGATTCCGTGAGGAGAAAGAGCAGTGGTGTGTAATAGTTCGGGGTGGCCATAACGGGGTACGGTGGTGAAAGACGGAAGCGTGAGGCAGTGGGCCTAGCAACTTCCGTTGTGCAGGAGCGAGCTCGGTAACATTAAATGGTGGTTCACAGTGGTCTGGTGCAGCGATGCTAACAACGTGATCCAAGGCTGCAGCTCGGTTGTTTTTCCACGATGGTTTGTGAACGGGAAGGGGCTATGTTACGTTCGGCGCTTGCATGGGATGCTTGGCTTCTAGTGGTGCAAGGATGGCATCCAAAAAGATGTTTGTCTGGGCAGTGTGGCGTGAAAGAAGAGGAAAGGAAAAACAAAAACAAAAGGCTTTTGGTGATGGTGATGGCAACGTACGTGATGGGCTTATATTCCTGGACGTGGGGACGTCGAGAGGAACGTGCATGCTGAGAGTTGTGGTGGCCGCGTTGTCCTTGATGGAAATTTATGGAGAAGGTGCGGCGTGATTTGAGGAACCGAATGGCATCTCTAGGGCTAGAAGAAGTTTGTGATGCATGAAGGAGATATATAGCTGAAAACCCTAGATTGTGGTGAGGAAGATCAACTTATGGGATTGGGTCCATAATTGATAGGAACTGGGTGCTTTAGGGCCAGTTTGGATCTCAAACCCATCTCAACTCATCTTATTTAATCATTATAATTTTTTCAAATTTCAACACAAAATATAATAAACAATTCAACTTTTTTAAATTCTAAAATAATAATATTAAAAAATAATATTTTAATAATATTTTATTTAACTTTTAACTTTCATCTCAACTCAACTCAACTCAACTCAATTCAATTCAAATTACAAACGAAGCTTTAGTCATGGAACGGGTTAGGAATTTTATTATGTAGATAACTCTAGAGTTGTAACATAATGTGTTTGAATTGAAATATTTCATGGGCTTGGAGTTCATAAATAGATGGGGCCATATTACTTATTACTTATCGGTTTGGATCCATAAATAATAAATGGGTTTTACTTAATTATCAAGTTTAATAAAAATCCATAATCCACCGTAAGAAATATTGGGGCCGTGGCCTATTCAAATTTATTTTTTAAATCTCAAATGGGCCTCCTATAATATTAACCTAAAAAAAAAATTTATAGTGTTAACTTAACTTGACCTTGGTGCCTTGGTGCTGGGCCCGAGTGTTACACATAAATTTGCGATCAATGTATTAAGATCGTTATTCGATGGTTGATGGTCCATTTTTTTTAACTTTTTAGCAAACAACATAACAAATCTTTTAATTTTTGTTTTTCCTTAATTTCAACCTTTGATTCTTGAGTCCTGCCTAATTTCAAATTATATATAATCTAGGTTAGATTTTTCAAAAAAACAAAAAAAATTATTCAATCCTTGGTATATATTAAACTTCAAAAAATTATAGTCTTTTAGGATATATTTACTAGAATTGCTCAAATAGAACTATATACAATGCACGTGTCGATTTTTATCAATGGACACTTAGAATATTGAACCGTTAAAAAGTTAATAAAAGATGAACAAGAAGTGAAGATCTAATTATTAGTGTTTTAAAATCTAGATACTAATTGAGTAAAAGATGAAATCCCTAAAAATCTTATAAAAATAGAGAAATGACATTTGCAGTCATATAGTATACAAGCGTCGTGTACTCTTTTAAAATCTAAATTATGAAAAAAAAAATTTAATTATAAACCCAATTTAAAAAAAAAAAAATACACAGCACTTACAATTCATAATTGTATCTAACGTTATTAAAAAAATAAGTAAGAATCCAAATTATCCATTAATTTTGCATTTAGTACTTTTATTTTTCGGGGCCTGGTTGAATTTCTTGGACATAGAAGGTGAGCCCAGAGGCTGTTAGGCCAGAGTCCACCGATAACAGAACTAACAGAACTAGCGAGCCCAACTTCCACTATCTACACTCGACAATTACAAAGCAGTCCGAATGGGAGGTTGGATATAAAAGGGATAAGGACTCGAAAGGCGAAACTCCCTCTCACTAGCGAGTGGAACCGACATGGCCGAGTCTCACTCTCTGTCCGAGTCCGGATCACCGATTTCTCTGGAGCGGATTTATGATCTTCTCCTCTCAGTCGGTTATGCCGACGCCGTAAAAACCGATATATCTGCCTCCGAAAAGCTCTGTTCAGGCATCGTCTGGTGCATCGCTGCCGTTAACGACGAAACCCTAACACACCTGGCGGAAATGCACGTAACCCTCTTCGAATCATCTTTACGCCCCACGATATGATTGCAATCAATGCCGTGAATAATTTTCATAATTGAATAAAAAAGTTTAAATCTCTCTTTGATGGTTGATGTTGATGTTGATGTTGCCTTTTGCGTTATGGGGTGCAGTGAGATTGAAAATCGCATTGAGGAAGCTCTGAGGTTAATCGGTTGTCCACACCCGCTTGAAGCTTCTCAAATTGAAACTCTAGACTTCAAAGCCATTTTTCCCGTTGTACAGTGGCTTGTTAATCGTGTTAGGACCTTACAAGATGATGACAGGGATCATGAGGTAACTAACTCGTTGTAACCTAACGCTTTTGATTATTATACTACATGACTGTCATGGTTTATGTCTCTTGTGTTATTTTTCATTCGAAACAGCAACAGGCTTTCCAAATATTCGGTTGATTTTGAACTGCTATTGTAATTACATTTTGTACGACTGAAGTTGCTTGGTCCTTGTAAGGATGTCTTATTAGTTTGGATCTTTAACTCCTTTTAACTCATCTCAACTCATCATTACAATTTTTTCAAATTCCAATACAAAATATAATAAAGAATTCAACTTTTTCAAATCTTAAAATAAAAATAATATTAAAAAATAATATTCTAACAATATTTTATTATCTCAACTCAATTCAATTCAACTCACTTCAACATCCAAACACACCCTAAACTCCATAGGGTTAAGAGGTGATTTTGCTTATAATGTCATAATTTGAGCGTGAGATTACTTCAATGCGGAAAAGTTTTTAATGTAGTGCGGTTTTGTTTTTGGTTTTGGTTTCTGAATATTGCGGAAGCATGCTTTCTTGGCTTTTTCTTTAAGAGATGTGCATAGGGATTCGGGCCATTATTTTTTAACAAGCTTTTAATTAGTAAAAAAAAAAAAAAAAAACTATTTTTAAACAATTGAGGTTTCGGTGGGGTGGTCGGATTGATTTGATTTGCCTCTGGTCATTTTTACATTCTCATGTTTGTTCTTTTCTGTGCTCCAGAATCAACAAGAGCTCGGGCTCGATGTTATGAACAAAATAAAACTTCTACGAGAGAGAATAGATAAGGAGGGTGCTAATATTGCTGTGCAGAAATTGATACCACTTTTGCGGTCGTTAAAGGTGGGTTATGTTTCTGATCTGTGAATATATTCAGGCATCTTACTCAAATAGGAACATTGTTTGTGTTTACATCTTAGTTCATGTTAATGATAAAATTTGTTATTCACACACGTCTGAGAGAAGCCTTGCAAGAACTACATCACCTGTAGTTTCTTCCAATTTGAGAGGAGCCTGATCCCCATCTCCCTCTCGGACTGCCTCTCTCTTTCTCTCTCATGAAATTTAAGAATGCTTTCCTAGATGGACTTCTGCTGTAACTCCACATCAACGTTGGTAGTTTTTCCTGTATATAAGATGCTGAGATTACAAGATGTTTCAGCATAGTTAAGACAAAAGGGAACTAATGCTACCGTAAAATCCTGAACAACAGATGGAACATACGGACATCACTTAGATATTTGGCCACTGATATTGTGACCGGTCTGTCTTAAGCCAGTTGAAAAGAGAAATTCTATGTGTATTTTTTGTATCTTTCTCCATTAAGCTTCATTTATGCATTTTATTTAGTGGTTGATGCGCATTAGTGGAATGTTTGTTCAGAATCTGGAAATGCAAGAATCTGAATTCCAGTCCAATTGTAACGTAAAACGCTCTGAACTGCAAGCCGATGCTATTGAATTAGAGGGAAGAATAGCAAGTGACTGGGATAGCAAGATTCCCTCTGATAGTCTCAATCATTCTTTGGTTGAATCTTTAGAGGAACTGCATTCAGCAAAAAAGGTAAATTGTAGTTAAGAATATTTATTTATTCATCTTCCTTTGTGGTGGAAGAGTTAAGGCACCACATTGGGCACATCCTGCTGGAACGTCATAATAAACAATCTGCATGAGATCTCTTCAAATTGGCGGTAGTGCACGATTGATATTTAATACGCGTGAACTAATTGAGCTGAGCTGCTTCATTTCCTTATAAGTATTCTTTACTTTAATCCCTAGGGGTCAAGCGGTAAAGGCCTTAGGCTTGGGGGTATGCTCCCCCCAGGTCTAAGGACCAAATCCCCTTGGATGCAAACAATCTCTAGAAGCCATCAGACTGAGGGATTTTTCCCTTGATTTACCCGAGGTGCACTTGCGGGAAACTCCTTGCCAAGGGCCTGTGCACCCCTGGGATTAGTCGGGACACTGTTCCTAGACACCCGGTGCCAATAAAAAATAAAAAATATATATATATATATATACACATTTACTCTTATGCCCACTTCCTTATTTGTATTCTAGAAAACAAGTTGTTTGAATTATCTCGAAATTTTTTCGTTTCCATTTCTTAATGCTCACCGTTCAAGGAAAAAAATTTATCTCTTCCGATCCAAGTGTTTTTTTTAGTAAAGTAAAGCTTTCCTGTACAATCACAGCAAATCACCCCGATGCAGCAGACTACCTGTTCAATTCTGACCTACCAAAGTTCAGTTTATTTATTCTTTTGTTCGTTTGTTAATGTTGGCAGTCAAGGTAATTGACCAATTATATGATACAATGATTGACTTTTGAGAAAGTAGATTTTTCTCTCTTGATCCCTATCTGCAAGTTTCCTTTTGCAAGAAAATCAGCCTGATGTTAGTTTTCCTTTGCCTAAGAATCAAAGAGTGAAGAGGGAGAGAGAGAGAGAGACCATTTTTTATTTTGTACTGATCACTAATAAACAATACATGTATGCTTCTTGTAGGAACTTGCAGCTAGATGTAGGGCAATTATTGCTGTGAAGCGGCAGCTTGATGACGTGCCATCCCAATCGGAACTCATCCAGTATGTTGTTATTTTTTCCTGACGTTATTTTTCATTTTGCTTACAATACATTATTACCCCTTACAATGTGTGGTTTTCTGCTACACTGAGACGGTCTCAAACTTGTATGGAGTTTTATAATCAGTTTCTCTTAAATACTACTAAAGGCATAGTATTCTTAGGGACTGACACTAATAAAATATTGAGTGTTTGATAAAGCAGAAGCTATTACCCACCATTTCCTCTTCATATCTAAATAATCAGATGAAACATTCAACACCCGACGAAAAAAAGTGATGGTAATTGTTAGAGGACGTGTTTGTAATTAGTTTAAGTGTGTGAGGGTATAAGTGTCAATTGTATGTAGTGTATATATATGTTTGTTCATATTGTATTGTACGTTGGATAAATCTCAGTAGTGTTTGAAGTGGTTTCCGGCCACTCCCCGGTACTGGGCACCAGGGGTGGACTCGCCGGCCTTGTCTGTGGTTACCGGCATGGTCGTCGCCGGCGGAATCGATACGGTGGTTCCCTTTTTCGTCGACGACCGAAAGTGTTTGTAGTGGTTTCCGGCGTCTTCTCCAGTACTGGGCACCAGGGGTGGACTCGCCAGCCTTGTCTATGGTTACCAGCATCATTGTCTCCGCCAGGAAGGGCCTCTGTCGCCGGCAAAAGGTTGAAGTCCGGAGTGTTTGGTTGCAGGTATAAGCTATCTAATCCTTGAGTTTGAATAGCCAAAACCTGGAGTAAGAGTGTATTCCTATCCGGAATAACACCTGTATGGTAACACGTATATGGTATTCTTATCCTCGTTTAGGATAGCTTATTCCTATTTCAGCTTAGTTTTAAACCGATACCGGTCCAGACCCGAAACACAGTCGATACAGACCTAAAACAACCCAGTTCAGACCCGAAACAGGCCGGTTCATACCGGTTCAGCCCGATACAGACCCGAAACATCCCGATTCAGATTCGAAACAAACCGATTCAGGCCGATACAAGACCAAAATTGTGGTATTCGAGTTGTTTTTTGGGTACTTGGGCTAAGTATCTACATTTTCAGATTGTGTTTCTCGGATTTTTCAAGTTGAATTGTGTTTTTTCTCAGATATTGTGTGGAGTTTATCAGATATGACAACTAAATTTGAGTCACAGTTATATGATGCGGTTACCTCTTATGTTGCTCCTGGTGGGTATGGAAGTCGAGGTGGTAGAGGTGCACGTGGAGGACATGATGCCAAAGGTAATTGCACTCAAGGTCGAGAACCTCGTAAGTGCACCCATTGTGGTCGCACTAACCATTCGGTGGACTATTATTGGGATCTACATGGTAGATCATCTGGGTCTGCTAATCAGGCCATTTGCCAAGATGCTACATCACAATCAACTAACTCTAACTCAGGTATGATTAGTATATCGAAGGATGAGTATGAGTGGTTTTTGGGTCACACACGGACTTCATCCTCCACAGCTACTCTTACCCACTCTGGTATAGCCTCCGCATGTCTTGCCTCGTCCACTCAAGATCCGTTGATCATTGATTTAGGAGCTAATGAACATCTGATTGATCTATCATCTGTCTTATCTAAGTTAGATACTGTAACATCTCCAAAAAGTGTTACCCTCGCTAATGGTTCTCTTGCTAAAGTTACAGGCATTAGATCCACTAAACTCACTGACTCTATATCCTTGTCATATGTTCTATATGCTCCTAGTTGCCCCTTTAGTTTGCTGTCCATCAGTAAAATTACCCAGTCTTCAATGTTCAGTAACATTTTATCCCTCTTCATGTGTCTTTCAGGATCTCAAGACGGGAAATAAGATTGGTACGAGGCATGAAGCTGATGGCCTGTATTATCTTGATGTTAAACAGTCACCCACTCGAGCCCTTACATCCACATCATCTGCTTATAAATGGATTGTCGTCTTGGTCATCCCTCTCTTTCCCTTTTAAAGCGTCAGGTTAGGAATCTAAGAAATGTGTTTCCCTTTCCTTGTGAAGCATTCCAAATTAGTAAACATCATGTGTCATTTATACCTCAAGTTGATAAACAATCCTCGAGTCCTTTTGAATTGGTTCACTCTAATATATGGGGACCAATCAACATTGAATCAAACACATTTCATTATTTTGTCACATTTATTGATGACTACTCTCGTGTGACATGGGTGTTTCTGATGAAGGCAAGATCTGAACTTCTTTCCATATTCAAAGTGTTTTGGAAAGAAATTAAAACTCAATTTAACAAAAGGGTTCAGATTTTGTGTTCTGATAATGCTAGAGAATATCTATCTAGTGTCTTTGCTACTTACTTAAGTAGCAAATGAATTGTTCATCAAACTTCATGTTCTTATACACCCCAACAAAATGGGGTGACTGAACGCAAAAATTGTCATTTGTTATATGTAAGCTGAGCACTTTTACTGCACATGCATGTTCCTAAACGATTTTGGAGTGATGGTGTTCTTACTGCTTGTCACCTTATTAACCATATGCCTTCATCAGTTCTCGATGGTTCCTCTCATTTCTCTATCTTGTTTCCTTCATCTCCACCATTTACCCTTTCTCCAAAAATTTTTGAGTGTGTTTGTTATGTTCATAACCTTGGCTCAGGTTTTGATAAGCTTGATCTATGTTCTACCAAGTGTTTTTTTGTTAGTTATTCTCGGACTAAAAAAGGATATCGTTATAGTCTTGTTCTTAAACTTCACGAGTGCTGATGTTACCTTTTTTGAGTCCATACCCTATTTTTCTGACATAGTTTCGAGTGTTGAGTGTGATCCTCTACCATTACCTAATCTTATACTTTCTCCTCCTGTCGCTAGTCCTCCACCCCCTGCCCTAGTTCCTTTACAGGTTTACTCACGTCACTCACAGCTACCGGTTTCCATGCCTTCACCAATCGTGTCTCTATCTTCGGATCTTGAGTTATCTAGTACTTTAGACTCTCCACCTATTGCTCTCTGCAAAGGTACTCGATCTTGTGTTACTCAACATCCGATTAATTAATTTGTCTCATATCATGCCTTATTTTCTTCATTTTCATGTTTTATCTCTTAACTTTCAAAACTTTCTGTTCTTAAAATAGTTCAGGATGCCTTATCTGATATGGGATGGAGGACAGTTATGAAAGATGAAATGGATGCCCTTCACCATAATGAGACATGAGATCTTGTTCCACTACCACCTAGTAAGCAACCTGTTGGCTGTAAATGGGTATATACAATCAAATTTCATCCTAATGGTTCTGTGGAACATCTGAAAGTCCGCTTGGTTGCTAAGTGTTACACTCAAACATATGGCATTGATTACGAGGAGACTTTCTCCCCGATTACCAAAATCTCCTATGTTCGAGTGTTGATCTCTTTATTGCTAATTTAGACTGGCCTTTATTTCAGCTGGATGTTAAGAATGCATTTCTGCATGGCGACTTGCATGAAGAAGTTTATATGGAGCAACCACCTGGATTTGTTGCTCAGGGAGAGTATCAAGGTATTGTATGCAAGTTAAAAAATGCATTATATGGTTTGAAACAATCTCCTCGAGCATGGTTTGGGAAGTTTTCTAATGTTGTATTGACATTTGGTCTCTATAGATGCCAAACAGATCATTCGGTATTTCACCTACATAGTGATGCAGGTCACATTTTGTTGGTTGTATATGTGGATAACATTGTAATTACTGTGAGTGACTCTGCTGGAATTGCTAGGCTGAAACAGTGTTTACATGATCAGTTTCAGACAAAAGACTTGGGCAAGCTTAGATATTTCCTTGGAATTGAAGTTAGTAGATCTAAAGAAGGTATCAACCTATCTCAGAGGAAATATGTACTTGATCTTCTGGAAGAAACTGGCATGCTGGGTGCACGAACTATTGACATCCCTATGGACCCAAATCGTAAATTCTTGAAAGAGAAATGAGAGTTGTTTGGAGATCCAGGTTGGTATCAAAGACTTGTTGGGAAATTGAATTATCTCACTATTACTAGAACAGACATCTCTTATGCAATGAGTGCTGAGTCAATTTTTACAAACGCCTAGGGTCTCACATTGGGATGCGGTAATTCATATTCTTCGTTATCTTAAGTGAGCACTTGGCCTTGGATTACTATATCGACCAAATGGACATCTTAGGTTGAAGCCTTTTCAGATGCTGATTGGGCAGGATCCCCTTCAGATAGAAGATCTACTACTGGATATTGTACTTTTGTAGGAGGTAACTTGGTTACATGGAAGAGTAAGAAACAAGTAGTAGTAGCCCGTTCTAGTGCAGAAACTAAATATAGGGCAATGACTCACACTACTAGTGAGTTGACATGGTTGCAACACTTCCTTCAAGAGATTGGGTTTCCAGCTCCTACTCCTCCTCTTCAGTTATTTTGTGATAATCAAGCCGCAGTGCATATTGTCTCTAATCCTGTGTTCTATTAAACATATAGAGATTGATTGTTACTTCATTCGAGATAAGATACTAAGTGGTGACATTGCTACACCTTTTGTGAAGTTTGGCGATCAACTTGCAGATGTGTTTACTAAGTCTTTGTATTAGAGTCGTTAAAACTTAGTTGTTTCAAGCTAGATTTATGTGATATATATGCCCCAGCTTGAGGGGGAGTGTTAGAGGACATGTTTGTAATTAGTATAAGTGTGTGAGGGTATAAGTGTCAATTGTATGTAGTGTATATATATGTTTGTTTATCAATATGAAATGGATAAGATCTTTCCCATATGTATCTACAGTAATCCTCCAGATACATTTCTTGCCTCTTATTGTTATTCAGTTTATATCCTCCTTGTAAATTCTCAGGGTTTCAGTTTATTTCTCATTTTCTGTCATGAGAACATTTTGGAAAAGTTGGGGAGCTAATGGCAACAGTGAAGTTGGCTTATAGTATCATTTATAGTCATTTGTCTTGCCATACTCAATATGGTTGCACTTGTTTTTTAACATTTTCTTGTTAATCGAAGAGGCCCGTGAGATACTGTAAATCAATGTCACTTATCTGCATCAACGTTTATGACCCTCTTTTCAGCCTTTCATACCTTATAGCTTTTAGACAATCTCTTTTGGATAGTCTGCTTACTTTCTTGATAAATATGTTGCAGATATGAACGCCGATTTTCGGAACTGTATGTCCATATCCAGGTTAAATAAGAATGGCTCTAGCGGTTGATTGGACTGCCTTTTTTATTCTCCTTTTACCCTGAATCTTTTTTTTTCTTTTTTTATTTCGATTAGCTCTTGTAGAGGTTTATGTGAGTCTTTCTACTGTGCAGAAAAAACATCGCCAAACTTGTAAATACTATGGTACCTATAATGCTCTTTTGGAGATGAAAGAACTGATGCTAAAGGAAACATCCTTATTGAATTCAATAAGTTCCCAGGTTGGTCAAATAAGTCAAGAGGAAATGTTTTATCTTTTATGAAAATTCTATTGTATATGCTCTCTCTCTCACACGCGCACGCGTATATTTGTGCTTGAACCAAATCGAGTGGTTTTTATTCCTTGAATTTGCTCATTATTTAAATGTCAGAAGCAGCAATTGTTATTGGTTACACTGCCCATTTTGCTTTATAATCTCATAAATACAAAATCCAGAGCGCTGGGTCTTGCATGGTGCAGTCCTGCTTTTGATATGGCTATAGCTAATTAAACGGAAAGATTGGAGATAGTGAAGTTGTAATGCATGTTTTTCAGCCTCAGGTCTAGTATATTGACATATCACCATGCAAGATCCTACTTTTGAATCCTCATTGACTGCAAAATCTTGGTCACTGGGTCTTTCATTGTCCTCTTTAGATGTGGCTGTATGCTAAGCAAGCGGAAAGAGTAGATAGTAAAGTAGAGCTCACATTTTGATAGTGCATGTTATTCAGGCCTACTAGATTTACATGCTAAATTGCAAGATCGTTACTTTTGAGTTCTCGATGACAAAAATACCATATAACTACATTTTTAGAAGGATCAAGTACAGTTTTTGACTTATGGATGTTTCATTATAACTGAATTGCTTAACTACTAAACAGTATTTAGAAAGAAAGAGTGGGAATCTATGGTCTGTTTTAGGTGATGCAGAGAACAACCAAAATAAAGGCTCAGGTTCAGCTGCATATCATTTTCATTTAGATGGGGTGTGCTTTTTTTTTTTTTTTTAATTGTATGTCATTTGCCCACCAATGGGAGGGATTGCATGACTTGAGATCAACATTCTTAAGATGTTGAGGCCAGGCAAGTGCCTCTAAAGGGATCTGCTGCTGTTTTCAGTTATTTATGTGCTGAAGGTTACAGCCCTTTCTGTCACTGCTTAAATCTCACTTCCATCTCCTTTTACACGACTTTGTGAAGTTCCAAGAAGCCATTACTAATGCTGCCGGTCGCATGAAACTTATTGATTCCATGGAGGGAATTGTGAAGAGCAGTCAACAGGTACTTATCACTTCTTTCTCAAAGAAGATACAGGGTTTGATTAGGGTCTTGGGCAGATTTAAAGGAGGAACCACTGGCTTTATAATTTAGATATAAGACTAGGCAGGCTGTCAAATTTTAAAATATCATCAAATTCACTTCCTACAGAGTGATTTATGCTGTTACTTGTTTGGTAACAGAACTTCTAATATAGATCTGTTGCTTGAATAATGGCCTTTGGAACGACTAAGGGGAGGGGAGATGATTAGAAAAATGGGTGGTGGGGAGGATATTTCTTTGGCCCAGTTATAAAACTACATGATTTTTACAAAAAGACTTGATATGTACTAAAAGGTGTAAAATGATACTCATATTTGTGCTTCTGTAGATTTTATTTATTTATTTATTTTTTTCTAGTCATTGAAGTTCTTACTGCTGCATCCATTTTATAGAAACAAGAAAAGGTCCAACTTGGGTTTCAAGAAGAGCAGAAGGTTTGTGATGCTCTCAAACAGCGAAATGCTGCTGCTTCTGCAGAGCAAAGACGCTGTTACACTCTGTTAAAAGCTTTCCAGGTACCAGTTTGATAAATGCAGCAATGTAGTAGTCATATTGTTAGCAACATCAAATACTATTAATGGATGTTTTTACATAAAAAGAAAATGTGGTCTTTTGTTTTTGCTTCCTAGTGTGGGTTCAGAATGGGTTTGTGAGACAGTAAAGTCCACTTGTTACTTGTAATACTGAGGAACCCAAGACCTCCTGTTTTGACGGTTTGTGGATTGGTCCTTTCTATGCTCAACCTCTTTTGCCATTTTTGTGTGATTCAACCAAGGTTCGAGAATTTCTTTTCGGGAAAAAAGGGTGAATTGTTTGGTTGAAAATAAGGTTTCAGCACAGCATCTATCATAATCTATAACTTTTTTTTTTTTTTTTGTGCATTGACTGGTAACTGTACTTCGTTAGCTATGGGTTAGATATTAACAGCTATGCATGCACTATTGTTTTGTCACCATTAGTTCCTAGACTACTGACTGTTCGTTATTTTGGCTGGGCTCTGTTTTAATTGTCCTACTCCATGGCCAATCACTCGCATCACGTAACCTAATCTTTCGATTTCCAGGAGGAATGCGCAAAGAATGAAAAACTGCGCTGCCAAAGTTGTACATAGTTCTTACCTGTTGTGTCAAGGAAGAGGAGGTGATTAGTGTTGCAGGTCAAATTTCTATGTGAGTTCTGTTTTTTTCTCCTGTTTTTGCTGTATAGATCTGTAATTTATATAAACAATCAATGAAGATTAATATATGTTGTCTTTTGCTCACTTGGAAATCAATAACTGGTATACCCATAAAAGAAAAATAATAATAATAATTAAGTGGTAATAAACAAAAGTTTAATTCAGTAAATTTTTTTAACTGTTTTCTCGTATTGATCTCCATTATCCCTTGACTAGAGGTTGGGGATTCTTCCCCAACTCTTTTAACACCCAGACAATGCCAGCAACTATTGAATTTTGTTTGCATTCACGTATGCACGTGATTGCTGACTCCGTGCTGATTAAAAAAGACATATTTGTTATAGATAATTTAAATTGGCAAAGCTGACAAAATGATCTTTATCTGAAGTTATGAACTGCACTTTGTAGAGCACTTAAGCGAAGTGAAGATGAGATGAGATAAGTTGAGTTTGAATAGTTGTGACTTGAGATGTTGAAGTGAATTTTGTGGAATCTACTTAAGATGAGTTTATATGTATTTATGAGAAGTTGAAAAAGATTGTGGATCTCACGTGTAAAAATATGTTGAGTTAAAAAAAATTGTAAGTCTTACGTGTTAAAAGGTCTTGAGTTAGTGATATTTAGTGATTTGAAAGTTGTATATTTAAATGTTGAGTTAGATTTAAATTTAAATTTAAATTTAAATTCAACTCTAGCTTTTTCTATGTTCCAAACGTAGAAATAATATTTGTGTATTAAGAAGAGAAATTAGAATACTCTCTCTCTCGCTTGGTATTTATTAAGAAGCGAAGGTACTATAGTAATCCTGACAATTCAAACAAAAGGGTCACGGAACTTTTTGAATTTAATATAAGAATTTGTCGTGTGTATGATGAATAGGGAGAGAGAGCAACTAAATCCTTACAAAAAGGAGATGAGCTTTTATATATATATATTATATATATATTTAAATTTCCAGATACAATTTGTCGTATATATGAACTGACAGAGAGCAACCCAGCCATTTGTCTCCAAGCGTCCAGTGTGAACACCAGCCAATGAACGGCACCCATCCACACTCGGTGTTCAAATGCCCAAACAATCCGTATAAGGACAATTTTAGATGGGCCATAGGTGTAGGCAATGTAGGACCACCAACCATGTGTCCTGCATACTCTTATTAATCGAAAACTATCCTATGAGATTTTCAGTCAATTTATACTCTATATTTTAAATTATTAAAATCGACATATTATATCATTTAACTATTAGAAAGTACAAAATATATTTATCCCTTCTTTTATATTTAGTTATCTTTTTCAAAATTTTATATTTCTATAAGAAGTACTTTAAATCTATAGATATTATAAAATTTAAAACAAAAAGAGTAATATTAATAATGGCCTGTTTAAAATTTTCTATTAATGACAATTCCAATTAATGGTCGGACCCGTTTAGGATTTTTAATTTGCACCAACACTTTGTTAATTTAATTGATTGCCTGGAAAATAGAGTTAAATTAGATTGCTCCTTGGCTCCATTTCATTGGAAAACGACAATTATCTATACGAACGTAACGATATCTTTTTCAATTTTAAATTTGTTGACAGACCCCTGTTCTTTTATTTATTTATTTATTCTTTTTAAGATTCGTTTGCATTCTAAGCAAGAGATCTTCTTTGTACTCATTTGAGGGATTTGATGAACCCTTACGCAACCTACCGTATCTCTTCTCACTTTGTCTAAGCCTAGAGTTGCAGTAGGCTGACGCAGAGATAGAGAGATAGATAACCCAATCACATAATCAACTATATTCTAATTACTAGAATATAGTGTTCACATACATTCTAAGACGGTAATTTTCTTTCATTCTTTTTATTTTTTAAAAAAATAAGGTAAAGAGACAAGAAAGAAAGAGAAACATCACGCTAATGACAAACCATCACGATTATTTTTGTAGCTTATCTAAAAGAGAAATTCTATATATTAGCAACTGTTGTTGATCTTACACCCCACACTTGACACCTCTATTTGGCCTTGAAACCTCTAGGAAGATGAAAGGTCTTCATTATGTCCATGATCAGCTCTATTCTGTTGCGATCCAACACTGTTCTCTTCAACTCCAAAATCTCAATCTTCATTACCTTGACTTTCTTATCGCTCTCTTTTCTCTCATCCTCCATCCTCGTCTTTAACCCTTCTAGTTCCATTCTCAACGTCTGGTTCTCAATCTGCAAGCACTTGATTCTGTTGGAGGCTCTTTGGTGCTCTGCATCCTTAGCAAATATCTCGTTCTCAAGGACAAGGACAATGGTGACAAACTCCTTCAAAAGCTTGTACTCGAGAAGTTGGGTCTTCAAGCGTGACTTTTTCTCACGGAGCTCCTCAACCAGACGAAGCAGCTCTGTGACATCAGGTGGGCGAGGTTGGACCTGAGTTGACGAGCGTGGGAAGTAAACCCCGAAGGACCTGGAGAACACCGCTTTCTAGGGAACCGTAGCCGAGCTCGGTGATGACAATGGCGGTTTCGGGGGCGTCTCCTACTTCAAGCAGGATGGAGACTTTTGAAGCCCCATGGTCAGTCTCACCTTCCCAGCCACCATTGCAACTCATTCACTCTCTAGCTACTCACCACTATATTTCTCTAAAAGAATATAGATAAAGTGAAACCACTGGGTTCTGGTTTTTCTCCAAAGGTCTTTCTTTGGGCTCTGTGTTTTTTTTCCAAGTCCTCTAGTTTTCAATCCATTGGGATAGAGTGAAGCCTACAAAGACGTCGTTGTCTGGGGGAGAGAGGATAGAGTTTGAACTTGAAGTTTCCGAGTGACGAGAAAATAATCGAAGTGAGTAAAGATAGAGAAAGTTGAAAGTGTATGCGCAGTGAGGTTGGGGGCTTCAGGGTCCCGGGGGGGGGGGGGGGGGGGGGGGGGAGGATGGGAAGTTGAATAGGGGCTTCGGGAATGAGAAATCGCAATAGAGGGGAGGGGGGAGGGACCCAGAGGAGTTTGGGATAGGTGCACCGATTCACTTTTTAGTGAACTGGTATGCCACATGGGGTGTGGGGTGTGCGCCCAACAATCGACTGATAGCAAAATTTTTCTATGGAAAAACTTACCTTCGATAAAGCTCGCCATCCTATGAAATTATCAAGAAATCATTTTCATCCTTTAAAATTAAAAAAATATCAAATACAAGTTTAAATAGATATTTTTATATTTGCAAGTTGGACGATAAATAAATGACATGGATCGATGATATGGTAAAATATAATTTATAAAATAAATTTAAAATTCAATTATTTTAAAACTACATATTGGCATGTCGGAGTATAAGCGCGTATCCTTTATACGCTTGTAAATATAATAATTTTTTCTAAAAAAAAGCCACCTACAAATCCTTCCTTATTTTTATGTGAATTTTGTGACGGCAGTACTTATACATAGTACCATTGTTTATGCATAAAAATATGGAAAAGTTTACTCTGCCGCCTCACATATACCGTTGAATGTGACTGTTCGATTAATTTTTTTAACTTACTAATTAAGAAAGTGATTTTAAATATATTAAAAAAAAAATTTTAAAAAATAAAAAATTAATAAGTACCATACGATAAAACCGAGTGGACGGCAGAAAGCCCGACTCAAAAAATATATCTCAAGTAAAAACACGCTCGATCCCCCTCAAAGATGGAAACTTTAGGAGCTTTTCCCAAAGACAGTTCCCTTTTACGTGACATGAACTTTTAAATTCCAAATTCATAGCCTTTAAGTACTATTTCTTGTTTTATTCTTTTGTTTGTCGTTACTGATTGTGCTGTTTTTCCGAAATCATGTAGTGAGAAATAGGTCTTAGGTTTCTACGAATTTACACGTGCCTATGCCGTGGTTGAGCGTAAAAGACGTGTTGTGTCTTTTGGACGGCTTTCTGCTTTATTTTTTCCTGCATGCTTACGCTGATTTTCTGGAGTTTTGTGGGTGCCTTAAATTTTGTTTGTCAGGTATCCTGAATTCGGTGTTCTTCTTAGGTTTCCTACTTTCTATATATGTGTCATTTCATGTAGAAAAATGTTCATTTTTTTTGGCATGAAATTGTTCGGTCCAGCTATATATATATATATATATATATATATATATATATATATAATAGTGTTACATGTATTTATAATTTTACTTATACTTTTATTTCATTTTGTTAGTTTTTTTTTTAAATTCAAAATTTGAATGTCAAATTTTATTATTTTCAACGTATCAATAACTGACACGTGGAAAAGTATTTTATAAATTTTTTTTATAAATATATTTAACATTTTCCATAGTAGGGTTAAGCTGGTTTCTAATTGTAATATTAATATATATATATATTCCTTCCGGCCTAGCTTAGCTTCTTTTTATATCTTTGATTTTAGGGCTACTGATCGGGATCGATCTATGGTTGCGAAGTGTTGCATTAGATATACGTTGGATCAGTATCTTTTTGCATGCGTATGGAGCCAAGATAGTTCTTTTCCCAATCGTAAATTAATTGAACTGACGGACATCCCATTTTCTCCGTTCTAAACAAGACTTGTGGCGTATCCCTCGGCCCATGTGTAGGATGACTCATTGACTTTAATACCGACGAATGCCACGCATCTCGGAGTACTAGTGGTCACCACATTAATGCTTGTTGAATTTAAGATATTTTTATTCCTTGTGTCTTTTCTTTATAAGGATAGATTGACATGTAAAATAATAATTAAAACATTTTATATTTTTCTCTAAACGAATATTATATATATATAGAAAAATTCTCTCATCATTTTTACACCACACAATACACATAATTTTTTTTATTTTTTATTTTTGTTCTCTTTCTAAATGTGTGATGTATAAATGATGAGTAAAATAACTCAATTAGTTAATTTAGAAAGAATAAAACAATTTTTTTTTTAAAACAAATGTGTGTTATGTGCAAGTGAATGGGGATGATTATATATATATACACACACTTGATTCATTTCTAATTAATTAATTTAAGGGTTGCTTATCTTAGATATAGCATGAATATTATATATAGCATTTTATTAGATACGATGGCATAACAAAAACATAATGATAACATATTTAAAATATATATATATATATATAACAGAAAAAACAGATTTGGATCATGAGGAGAAGTACAACAAGAAGTTAACTAAAAGGAAGCGGAGGAGAGAAAAGAAGTTTTGAGCTAGATAGCTTACGGTATATATATATGTGTGTCATGTGTGTATTAATCATGAATTTGACATGGTAATTTGATGATGATCAAATTGCATGCATGGTAATTTCTCTTGACATGACCAATCACGTGTTAAGGAAATGAATACCATATGATAGCTAGCTGGTATACTGAGTGATTCAGCGTGTTAAGGACGTACCATTAATTTTATTTGTTGTCTGTTGCAACTTGCATGGGTTGCAGTGAGTGTGTCGGGACATGAGAGGTTGTACGTACCTGATCTATGAGTTTGTCGTGGTGATCAATTATACATTGGAGGATTCCACGTGGTAAAAGAAGTAAGAATATCATAGGCAGGTACAATGGATCGATCAATCCAATCAAAGCATTGTCGACATCCTAGATACGATACATGAGGCAGTACTGGTACTGGTTAATTCGGTCGAGCATCGATACTAATATTATAGATCTTGAGAATTATTTGAAGTTGTAAACTTAATTCATCATGATGAATTGGCGTACTGGTGGCTGGCTCCAGAAGGCTAGCTAGACGTACACAACGCCGCTTGAGACTTGATCAGCTCCTGGGGCTCATGCGCCTATAAATTTGATGTACCTTAATTGTTTCATTTTGATCTGTAGATTGATAGCCTAAAAAGTTGTTGGTACGATGCTTGTATCAAGGAGATGATTGAATAATATTGATCATCACTCATATAGTCTTTAAGTCTTAGCAAGCTGGAAGAGACCGCAAGCGCGGAAATGGTGGGTAAATGAAGATCAAGAGCTCCTGATCTCCCCTCACCGATTGGCACAAAGAGAGGTTTGGATCGATTGAGATCACAGACAGATATTCTGATCAATTAAACCGTCGATGCATCGTCTAAAAACTTGAACTACCCGTGGAAAATTAACTACTAAAAGGTTTTAACTGATATAATTAATCACAGTACTACTGCAAAGACAGAACCAAGATCAGTACTATATATATTATATATATCCAGGATGGCCATGCAGTCTGATTGGCTCAAACGTCTATGGCCAGGGCAGGTCATGTTGGTGGGGGTGGCCCCCTCTATCGCTAGGTCCGTCTGTATAAATGCATGGTCAAGTAATTAAACAGTTATATTATATGCATGATATCGATCTAACGATTTTTCATGAGTACACAAGTCAATAGAAAACACATGATAATTCGGAAGCATTTTTAATGCATCGAAATGAAGGCCGATAAGAAATTAATGAGTACTGCATCATGATTCTAATTATAAAAACCCTTTTCCATACATGAACTTTCTGTCTAAGTTTTTTGCAACTGAAATCACAATTATAAGCATATATATATATTACATGCATCACTTTGCCGGCCTAGCTTGACTTTTCATCCATCCTCTTCTTCTTTTATTCCTTTTTTTTTTCTTTAATTCTTCATTTAATTTAATCAATTCTGATAATAGAAAGCGCATTCTCCATATGTTTGGCCTTCAGACTAACATAATCTTTCACTACCACAGAGCGGTAAAGAGGTACTTGCCCTGAATTCAAACCCTTACACAGAGGCGACACGACAAGCTCCGTTGGCGGACCATAAAAGTAGGCAACGGAAAGTCTTTGCTGAGTGCCGTTCACGACCACGCGATGAAGAACGTTTGAAAATCGGGCATTGGAGATAAGGTGGAAGAGATCTCCCATGTTAACAAAAAGTGCACCGGGGAGTGGAGAAATAGGAAGCCATCCGACTCCATCCCTGGAAATTTGGAGGCCATTTATTGTTTGGCTTTGGTGGAGGATGGTCAAGAGGAAGGTGTCGGTATGGGGGGCTAAACCCATGGCCTGGTTTGGGTCCGGACAGGAAGGGTATGAATTTAGCTGTAAAGCTGTGGAGATATTGCAGCTTGAACCTAGCCAGCTCATCTCTTCTTCGGAATTAATGCTTAATGACCTGAAGATTAGACGGATTATTCGCTCTGCTAGAGTCTTCATCTCCTTCTGATATCTTTCCATTGCATTGCTGTAATCAAACAGAGACCCAAAAAAAAAATGAGAGAAGTTAGTGATCAGAATGGTATAAATTATGAATAACATGAATGATTATAAAAGATGTTTGAATTCATCATCTTTTTAAAGCTGAGCTTCGAAATTAGTGAGATATATATATATATATAGTATTGTGTAAAGGGATCGCAGCTAATTATTTTTAATTTAGCTCTGAGTTTATCAAACTAATTAAAGGGTGGATCAGTCGTCTGAGAAGGAATATTATAATATTATTGCAGCCTTTAACCTTACTTTTAGATTCTTAAAAACTATTCTCGGATTAATTAGTACTGTTTGAGACGAGATCAGGACAGCTAGATCATGATCATCGATGAGATCATGGGATCTGTACGATTCAATCTCAACTTAAACAAATGAATGGTTATTGATCTAGAGTACTAGCTAGTCTTGCTAGGAAAGAAAATGGCTTGTAAATAATTTTTTAGATTTCAAGTTCTAAGGCTAATTAATATATATGTTATATATATATATATAGAATTATTCCCGCCCAGTGGCCACTTCTACGTGTAGTACTAGATAAAAGCTAAATTAATTGTCACTTTCTCTCCATGAGTACTACTTTTTCGATTGAACTAAATCGTATAAATATTTTTGAAGTCCGGGCCTTGGCCATGTACTTGTGAAAGGCCATCACCATTGAATACCCTATAAATATCCAAACCTACTGGGTTTTTTGTCTGTAAAAATTAGAAATAATAATAAAACATTGCTAGCTATGTATAGCTGTCTAGTTCCAAACAAATCCGAAGTATAATTAATAAAATAATAGTAGAATTAAAAAGCTAGTTAGCTCTAATTAATAATCTGTGCAAGTGTAAAGGGCCACGTGCATGGAAGTGCATGGATATTGGATCAGTTACCAAAACCGTTGGTGATCATGGGGCCAAACTTCCCTTGCATGATCGAGTGGAGACCCCATGATGGTGAAGCCTTCATGCCACATATGCTTGGAGAAGAATGGCGTTATCCGAGCGACGCCGTATCCGGTGGCCCCACCGGGAGACCGTAGCGCCTTCAATTTCTGTTGAGCTGGAAGAGCAAAGAATCGTTCAGCCTCGTGCTCAACCTCTTCTATAAGCATCGGAGATATCCCATGGTTTATCAACTGGAACACACCCCACGCCTCGCATGCCCGTCGGATATGCTCCGAGGCATTGAGATCTCTCAGGTCAATGACCGGCACCGACGACCGGTTGTACTCCTCCTCCGATGGTGAGAAATCGCCGGATCCAGGCCAGACATGGGACTCCGGCATGAGCGATCCAACGGAGGCAAAGTCTAGGGGGATGATATGCTTGAGGTGGAGAGGGTGGTCTTTGTAGGCTTCAGAGAGAGTACTCATGATGATGATGGCGATCGATGATAATTATAAGGTAGCCTGGAAATTTGAAAGCGAAACAAAAATGAAGCAAGCTGCTAGAAAGCTTAAGGTTTTGATCAGGGATATTGGATAGATGTCTGACGATGGAATACTGAATTATATTAACCAGAACGAACATGTAATCTTGATCATGAATAATATATATATATAATATAATCCCAATGGGATTAGGTTAAAATATTGATACAGTTGGGAGAGGGTGGCTCTTGGAGGGACTTGTGTCTGTACGTGGATTTGGGATATATGGGTATTTAAGTGAATGGTTGAATGGGACAAAGGAAAGAACAAACAAAACGAGAAAGTTGTGGCATCTCAAAGACTGATCATCAAAAAAATATTACATGTTTCTTTGTTCCATGATAGGGGGTGGGGGGGTCCTCTTTTTTTCTTTTTTCTTTTTTCTTTTTTCTTTTGCGATCAAAAGGACTTGCCTAAAGCTTGTTTGTCCGCATGCTAAGTTGGAAAATTGATCGGAGAAGATCATAGGGTTGAACGACGACTCGGGTACGTGTCCGGAACTTATGCCCTTTAATTTGATGCTATTTGAGGAACACGCCTAGCTCGAATGTATTAAATTAAGACGTCGACCGATCCATTTTTCAGATCAATCCCAATTCCCATATATACACACGTCTTATATAATAACTAATTAATTGTCAAAGGTCAGTGGTCTACTAACTAAAATGGAGATTTGGAATTCAAAACCCCTCCGCCCCACAAAAAAAAAACTACTTAATTAATTATCGATCTCAAGCGATAAAATTTAAAAAACCGAATAATATGTACGTACGTGATAAATTTAAAATTAATTAGGAATGATTTATATTGCCAAATACATGAGATCGAGTACTCATGTCAGTTGCTTCTATTATTTTTAATTTTATATTTGGATGAGCTAGCAATTCTAAATATATAATATTTGCTCATGACATGATGTGAGAACAAGAACAATAAGATTTTGACAACTTTTTTTCTTCTTTTTTCACTTTCGATGCATGCATCATGTGGAACTTTTGACATATTATTCAGAGTTTTTCACACATGCGGGCACGTTTAATTACATATATATATATAAGATTTCTCTGTAGGTTTGAATCTGGGTGGGTGCAGCATGAGGCCATGGGAAGATCAATGGGAATTAATTAAGGCTAGAATATTGTGTTTTCGTCATGATAATCTTGAATACCTATAATACTCGATCGGAAGTTGACATGAAAATTTGACCATTTGCATAAAACAAAAAAGAGGAATTTTGATTTGAGAATTTCTTGTAATTAATGGACCCCACTCGTTTTCAAAATCATAATTAGCCAACAATATTAAAAAGGCATGCCATTTAATTATTTTTCACGAATCACGATTTCTTTCCATTTTGATTAATTTGCTTCTTGTATATATATATATATATACTAGCCTAGTTAGTAAATTATGACTTAATTAATTTAAAGACTGTTTTGAAGTAGTAGATTTTAAGACTCGATATATATATATGACATGACGTGATATATATATATATATATATATATATATAACTTAATTCTATGTTATATATCATGTATATATATCCGTTATAACATATTTTCATTCGAGTTATGTTATTTACAAACAAATTATTAATATGATCACTTATTATAAAATGTTCCCAAAATCAAAATAAAAATTACTTTTTTCTGTACGTCAGATTTCCACCTCGATAATAATTTACGTGTAAATTATTGGTGTCTCAAAAAACAAACTTACAAATATATTATATATTAGATGATCTCTTTGATCGATCGGATATGTATGCCCCAATCTTTTCATTAGTAGATCATCGAATTAGGGGCAAAACGTGCGACGATAACGATTATTTGCGACGATAACAGATTCATTTTGATAGAAAATAATCATCTTCGTTAGAAATAACTGATCACAAATAAATAATTTTCTTGTAATGACGTACGTCCAAGAATGATCCGTCTATTCTGACCAAACAGAAGTTAATTATATTATTAAACAGATAATTGGGGAGGCAGCTTCTTATAATTGGACGTCCAAAAAAGAGTCGGTGAAGTTGGGGAAACCTTTTAGTTAGACCAAGAAGAAAGCCTTTAATATTAATTTGTTTTCGCTTGAGGCAAAGAGTTCCAAGTTGACGGTTTTTTCTGACTAAACCAAGTTAGACGGTATTATACGAGGCTTGGAGATCTATTACGCTAATATCTACCCACAACATTATTAATATATACCTCTTATTTCCATCATCGATTATAGACTTCAATTATATTTGGACGTAATTTTCACGATACTGATGAGAAAGTGTATAACAAAAATATACACCCTAAGATGTATACTAATAATACTCTTGTCGGACCAAAACAAAATACGCAAAACGACGTAATTTTAGTCAATAGTCTCACGGAAAATATGTGATCGAGCTATATAGCTAGCTTGCTTGCTAGCTAGGCTGAAGTCAAGCAGCACATAATTATTAGGAGAAAGAAATTTAAGCTTTCTTATGACCGAGTTTCAAAGGACCGGATCGAGTAGCTAGACAATTCTAATTGGATAGTGCTAGGTATATTAATTTACAGTTTTACTTATATTTTTATTTATAAAATTTATTTTGTTAATTTTCTTTTAAAATTCAAATTTTAAATTTTAAATTTCATGATTTCCAGCATATATATTAATAACTGACATGTGGAGAAAGAAATTTTTTGTAAGTTTTTCTGAAGTATATTTAGCATTTTGCATTCTAATTTCTACTTAATTTAGAATATTATTATTAATTTTCCCTTAACTTAGTCTCTTTAGTTATCTATGAATTTCTTAAGTACCACCTTGAAGTTGACAACCTAATATTTTAATAAACATTAATGGTAGTTGAGAAAGAAAATTAATATTTCAGAATATCCCTTCTATCTACTAACATGATATCATGATATGAATTTAAAAAGTTAAGACTTCGTACGTAGACATATATGCAAGGGATCGAGATAATCAATATAGAAATATACTTCAGTAGTAATATTAATTAATTAAGCTTATTCCCTTTGTTAGAATGAAGTCAAACATGATTGATCTTTTAGAGAATTTAAAAAAAAAAAAAAAAAGGTTATAAGAATGCATATTATATATATATATATAGGCCATTTAGCCTTTTGATCAACATAATCATGTAAATATTAATAATTATTAGATTTAATTTCTCTAACTTATATATGTGGAATTGCAGTGTCTATACAATTTTGGGTAATGAATTTTTCCCAACATATATAACACTATATATACATACATACATATATATATATATATATGTATATCATATTGGTTGCTAGCTTGTACATTAATATGACTTAATCAAATATAAATATTGTTCAAAATTTCAAATTGCATCCACTGCAATCAATTAAGTCATGTAAGCCGGTTAACATGCGAGCGAGAAGACTAAAAAAAAAAGTATATATATATATATACATATGGAATTAAGTCGCTGATCTCTCTCACCTAACCCATGAGGGTGGTGGCGGGGGGACTATAGAAACCAATAGAAGTATAGAGGGCAGTGATGAAATGGGATTCACCCTTTGAAAATCCTGCTTAAATGGGATTCACCCTTTGAAAAACCCCCTTATTGGGATTCACCGTTTGAAAATCCTACTTAGGACAATGATAATAGACTTAATATTAATATATCGGATTTGTTTATTTTCGAGGGTGGTGTGTGAGGGAGACACCAACTGAAGTGGGACAACCTTTTTATTTAGTATTTTTGTTTCTCTTTTCCTCATGGGGCATGTTTCAATGATTATGCTTTTTTTTTTTTTTTTTGTCTTTTATCCAAGTCATTAGAGACGTACATACATTTTATATAGTTATTAATTTATGGTAATGAAAAACCTTATAATATATGTTATAAGTCTTTTTTTTTTTTTTTTATACAAGAATGGATTTCAATGACGAAAAAAAAATGTATTAGTGTTTTAATCATAATGGATCCCATAACAAAGTCCAATGAGAAAAGTAGATGGGCCTGGCCTCGTTAAACAGACTTTCCTGGCCGAAGGCTCATCAAGGCCATGCCGAATGATGATAAATAATCCATTTGATGTGCGTTCACTGTACATCACGCGAGAGAGACGGACCCCAAATCCGAAACATATCCAAGCAAGGCCCAGGGAGTACAGACAAGAGGAAAACGTTTTGAAAGGACATAAAACGAGGTTGTTACAGACACTTCCTTCTACCTCCTACGCTTACACAAAGTGGCGAAGTGTCTGCATCTATGAATTTAATCGAAGAACACTAGATTTGATTTTATTACACACCTCTGAGGATTCTAAGTCCCTACCAACTCTCGGTCCCAGAATGAGAAAGAGATAAACACATCAAGTGGACCTACATTATGAGTATTTAACGTTGTCTAAGAAATTTACTCGGACAACTCTATATATTATAAGACACAATGTATTTATCTCTATCCTACTATAAACTCTTAAGAATTTTATGAAATTCAAATCCTGCAGCTGAGCAACGTAACCAAGTCCAGTCCTTTGATAAAAAGTGGTAACAATATGTTCCATTGATAAGAGAGGAGATATTATAAACTTGTACGTAAGGATTTGAAATGGTTTAATTTCCAAGATGCACGGAGCTAAAAGCAGATTATAGAATTGGCAAGTGCTGTATCTGATTATGAATCTGGTAGCTCTATTGGATCCCCCTATAAACAATGAGAGTACCGTCCCACCACCGAAGAAGAAAAAGGTAGAAGCCCGAAAGATATCAGAGGAATAAAAAGCTCAATTACCCTATCCTCTATATTGATTATGGGAAAAAAGAAATTAACACTAATTCCAGACTCAACCATCATAGCTCTCTTTTTGCTTCTGGATTAGGTTCTGCAGCTTGAATAGGCTTGCTTGAATCTTTTGCTACGATGTTGTATTGATGTCCACCTACAACAACAGTTTTTAGCAATCAATAACAGTAAAATGGGCAGGTGATAAGAGAGAGAGAGAGAGAGAGAGAGAGAACGGGGGATTTGGAAAAAGTCCTCATGCAGAACCTATAATGACCAAGTTTGCTGATATGATTCTTAAAAAAAATAAATAAATAAATAATAAAGGAGAAGGATCAATACTTCACTTGGAAACTTCCCACTCGTAATCTGTCTACTTTCCTAACAAAAGACTCAGTCCTTCATGCCTGGACGACGGAATTAACTCATTCATGTAAACCAAACTGGATGTCGCATATTTCAATGTGTCAAACACAGCACCTCCGGTACATGTAACTAAATTAGAGGGTCACCTGATGGTGTGGATATTTGATCCCCAGAGCCAACTCCGTGATTAGAAATGCCACTGGCAGATAACCTTCCACGAAACTCACGTAATAGTGGCGTATTAACCGCCATACCTGTTTCATTGTCTCCACCAGGCTTGTTACTTTCACCACCTGGCCTCACAGATTTGGAGTAGGTTGTCGACCAAGATCCTCCATTGGATCCAGCTAAGGCCATTATAACGTCTGCCTGAAATATATGTGGTAATCAAATAGTGATCATGAATTTTCATGTCCATTGAATTATTTCTGGTACTCTAACTGCATAAAATCTGATGACACGAGAACTGCCTAAAAATCCTAGGAAACTTAGAAGCAAGTGCCAAATATTCGTGTTCTTCAAATGTTCCTTTAAGTTTTGCTAGCTTTAACTTCAGCTGTCCCTTGAGAAGTGAACAAAATGTGCATTTTGGAATTTAATTTGTGCATCCAAAAACTAAATAGTATTGCATACTCACTCTGAAGTAGGTATAAACTAAGGGCTTTATTTGGTAGAGCATATAAAAAGCTCAAGAAAACTGAAGTTTTTTCAATTTTTTTTATTTTCTTTAACAACCCAGTTCACTTCTGATTTTACAACAAGATCCTTGATGTTCCACATCAAATTACAACGAACTACGCCCAACTTTTGTGTACTTGTGACAGGTGGAAAAAAGAAAAATTATCTTTCCAGGGCAGAGAAGCCAACAAAAAAAAGAAAACAATTTAAGAAAGAATGATAAGTGGCATATGAATAAGCTAAAAATGTCCAAAACCATGCCTCATAAACACCTTGATGACCTCAAGGCAGTAATTGCATGATTCTGGCGGTCATTGTCAAGGAAAATCCACATTTTCCAGATAAACAATCCTCATAAAGCTTCATTAAAATTTCTATTGTCACATATGTAGTGTCATTGCCGCGTAATGAATTCTTAGTAACAGCTGAGGCCCGATTGCTCATGAATCCAACAGCAGCACCAGGGTAATCTAATAAAATTAAGTTATGTATAACAGCCATGAGCTTATGGTGGCACCTAAGATATTAAATTGATGTTCCAATTTGATACAACTGGTGTGTACTGAGCAAGTCACACATGGTACACTAACACATGCTGAGAGAATGAAAGGCTAGTTTACCGACACCTGGGAACTCATTACAAGGAAATGTAAGCCAATATTTTTCAACGGAACAGTTAAGTACAAGGCCCTTTGCAAGTTATGGCACATGAAATTGATTCACCAACATAATCCAATTAGGTCAAGCAAGCACCATAAGCTTATTCAACTAGGAGACAGCAGAATAACATGTTAAAGGTTTATTCATCTTCCTGACAGTAAAAAACCAATAATAGCAACCAGAGATGCCTCTGCTATTGGTAGAAAACCAGAATACAAACCTTGTTGGGATGAACGTCATCAAAAACATGAGCTTGACCGCCATAAAATATAGTCATCTGTCTACCAGCGGATGCCGACCCAAGTCGACTGCAATCACAACAGATGCAAATACATAGCATCAAGTATGCCCCCCTCTTTAAATGAAAATGCAAATGAGATATGGCGGAGGATAAATGGTATTAACATTTACCTAGGAGGAGCAGAAGATTCTGGGTCTAACGTGTTAGTCCCAGACTTCTGTCTGCTGCCACTTGGCAGCACGCCAGATGAGTTTCTCTCGGAGGCACCACTAGTGGCATTGATGGAACTCAAAACTACAGGGCCTTTAATTCCGGTTCTTGATCCCTCATCAGCAGCTGACTGAGAGATACTTGAAGGACCAGCAGTGCCATCCCTGAATCTGTTTGAAGGCACCTGATGCAGGATAGGTCCAAATTGACCCCCACGTGGGGGGTATTGTACAGCAGGGCCAACATTCATAGAGGCAGGCCTTTCCCATTTGGAAACATTAGCATCAGTTCTACTGCCAGCGGGAGGCTGAAACACAAGAGAAGCAGAAGTTGGCCTTAATGGGTGCATTCCAAAGAATACTTCATCATCATTGGACCTTCTGTGTTGCTCCCCCCCAGTTCCATTTCGAAGTAACTACAGTAGAACATTATAACATTATTATAGAAGCACGAACCCCTTAAGGGTTTGTGGCTTGTTCTGAGAATGGGGAAATAAAAGTCATTACAATCCAAACCTTAATCAAATGCGAGTTCTCAAGGGGATCATGATCCAGGTTTATGATCCCATCCCTAAATGACCCCAAAAATGCAGAGTCGGGATTGCTTCGCTTACTTCCAACTATTCTGTTGCTTATTTCATGCCCAGAAATATCACTCCTTGGACCATAGAATGGAATACCCTCAAGATGATTTCCAGCCTGTCTTTCTACTAAAATTGATTAAGAAAATGAATCAAACTTTAATTCAGATGGGTAAAATCCCGAATCTAGAAAATAATAATAATAATAATAATAATAATAATAATAACAAGCTTTCTTAAATGCCTGGCAGCTGAGCAAAACAACGAGAACTAAACCTTCAGATAAGTAATGCCCATTTATTGAGGTCTAAGATGGAAGAAACCACTTAAAAAGACAAAAAAGGAAAATAACAGAAACAAAACAAGGCATGCAAATCATATTATCATCAGAACGCATAGGCAAAGGAGCATAGCTGCATAAGAAGATGCTTAATTAGACTTCTTGCTTTCTAACGAGAAGAAGTTATCAGAGAAAAATAATAAATCGTCCATACTATACTTTCAACATTTTAATTCATCAGGATCAAACAATAAATAAATAAAGAATCACACGAAACCACATTGAAAAGGAAACACTAAACACTACAAAATTAGACCCGTTTACAACGAAAAAAAAAAGGAGCATAGAATAATAAATCATTGTCCCAGAGAAAGGAAAAATAAAAAGTGAAAAGGTATAACAGATACAATCATACAACATATCCGTGTAAATAAAGCAAAGAGAGAGGACCTAGAAAGCAACCAAGCCCTGACTGACTTCACTTGAACCAACCTAAAACAAAGGCACCCACCACACTATGACGCCTATGAGAGAGAGAGAGAGAGAGAGAGAGAGAGAGAGTTTCCTACATCACCAGATGAACTCTCCACTTGATTATAGGGACACACACGCGCACACGGTGTTGCCTCCAGAGAAACAAATAAATTTTCTACATTCCCCAGATGACTCTAGTTAACAAGAGGGAAAAAAAACATCTTTTTAAAACATCAAATAATAGGAAAGCCAAAACAAAACCACCCAAAAAATACAGAGGACGTGAGAACAAACAATTGTTGAAAATAAAAAAGTAGCCTAATCAACAAAGAGGAGAGCGAGTTTGAGTGACTCACCGGAACCCAGATCAGAGGTGGTGGAGATGAGGCCACGGCCACCACCAGAGGAAGCCCCTAGAGAGGCCGAGGCAGAAAGCGACTCCGCAGCTTTGGGGGTTAGACCCACAGGCGAATCGGTGGGCTTCTTCATGCCCAGAAAGTCATGGAACATTGTCTTAGATAATTGTCCTTGTTGGGTGTGGCTTGTATTGTTACCACTAGTGTTGGTACTGGCATTGTTGGGCATAGTGTGCTGCTGAGCCATTATTTGCACGGCCATTTCTTCTCCATCCGGACCATCCCCATATTGCTATTCTTCATAACTTCTCTACTGAAGAGAGAGAAACTAGAGAAACAGAGAGAGAAAAGACCGCACGATTTTCTGAAAAGGATAAAAAAAAGACAGCGAAAAGCAGAGAGAATCAGGCTTTCTGAGAGAGAGAGAGAGAGCGCAATAAAAAGCAAAAGGTTCTTCTGTCTCTGACTCGTTCAGTCTCCCTCCCTCTGTGTCTCTCTCTCCCTCTCTGTTTGTAAACCATATAATCTCAAATCGGAGGAAAAAAATGTACTTGTTTGTTGATTAATAAAAATATATATTAATTTCGTAAAATCATGTAAATTATTAATTTTTCCTACTAACAAATCATTAGATAACGATACAATTTAACAACTATTAGAAGCTTGGATTATTATAAATTGTGAAATTCTATTTGCAGTTTTTATGTATGCGTAAATCTTTTATTAAATGAAAAAAAAAATTATTTTGCTAAAAATATTATTATAATTTTAAAAAAATTTAAATACAAAATTAAACAAGTTTGCAACGCAGTCCCTATTTGATGACTATACGTAACATTGCTTTTATAAAATAGTTTAATTGAAAGTATTTAGACCGATTTAACTCACAAATCATCACATTTCTTTACATTTGGATTTTTGTTTTTTTTTGTGAGCTTATGTTTCTGAAACACTTTGCCCTAACATGATTTTTGAGCTCAGGTTTTTTTCTGAAAAAAAATAGTTAAAAAATCGGAGCAATTTTCTCATGGAGGAGAATATAGTTTTATTGATTATTACGTATAAACCAAAGAAAATAATTAAAAACCCTGTTTTAAAATGAAATGGGAAAGCTTCTTGAGGATGGTATTTCCATGTGTTGGTTCAGAGGCATACATCCCTTAGGACTTGGGAGTAGAGGATATCTAATAAAACAACTGCATCATATTGCATGAGCTCAATAATCCAAACACACCCAAGTTGAAGTTCTCATGACTCTTATGTGAGCTGTTTCTCCAAAGAGGAAATCACACAGATGCAAAAGCACTTCTGCTAAAAGCTTAATATAATACCAATTGAAGATATACCAATGGCGCTTGTGCCAGTTGCCATCTCCACTCATGGATGGTACAAGACTGGTGGGTTTGGATATACAAAATATTTCATCTCATCTCATTTCATCATTATAACTTTTCCAAATTATCATACAAAAATATAATAAAAAATTCAATTTTTTCAAATTTTGAAATAAAAATAATACTAAAAAATTATCAATATTTTATTCAATTTTCAACAAAACATCTCATCTAAACTGTCTATCCAAATCCACCCGAATCTTGGCATGGGTTTGATCCCTTGATCTTCCCAATTGACTACAAAAGAAATGCATAAAAATGACCCATAACCTCAATTCCAATATAAAAAAAAAAAAAAAAAACACGAGGATGGTTATGATGTTTTAGACTGTATATAAATTGATCATCTTTATATCCTAATCTTAGAAAGATTGCAATAATGTGAGAGGACAAAGACTATATATATATATCTTATCCCTGGAAAGTCGAGTATTAAATAATGAATGCCCTATAAAAGAAGTGCTTGGAAAAGTAGAGGCGTGTAAGAGAGGAATTGGCGTTGGTACGATGTGGTGTGATGCATTTGCATTTTGCATTAACAATTTGCAATTGCAAGTAGAAGTAATGGCCACTTTGGAAGTTGGGTACACACAGATTCTCTCAAGTACACTTGTTGACTGCTACCACTCCTTTCTCCAACTCTTGGTGTGAAGCTAAGCTCATCAGCTACCACTTCTTCTTTTTTTTATCAAAATGTCCTCGATTGTAACGTTCAATACAGAGTAATACTATATATAGTTATATATTGCACAATATAAAGCAATCATTCTGAAAAAAAGTGAGATTTATTATTAAAAAATTAATTTTTTTCATATAGGTCTCGTATTTACTTTTTTTTAAAAAAAAAAATTGCGCTATATTTACACAATCCAAAACTACAAATATCATTTCTCTTTCACTAATAACAACCCATGCAATTAATCGGACTGTTGGAAGAGGGGGATTATTATTAGGCGTCAACGTCTTGAAAATGAAAATGAGTTGAATGTGTTTCTGTTTCTTATACCCCCCCCCCTACGAATTCCCCCAATGTGGACCATACGTTTGTTTCATCAGAGTTCTATCATTTGGATTGGATCGGATTCCCACCTCATGCACGCCATATTTGAAAGCGAATGAAGGTTACGCCGAATGGATACAAATCAATCATTCAATCTTATGAATTTTAAGAAAATCCTTTAAAAAAAAATATCGTTTTTACTGATGATTGTCAAACTTGGTCGAGAATTTCCACAGAATCCATGACCCATCATCCATCCAAAAAACCAGAACAGTTTGAATAGCGCAGTTTTCCTACCTCCATTATTTCAAAGTTATATTTATTCCAAAGTAGATTTCAATGGCTTAGATTTTTCTTGTTTCTTATGTCCCACGTACTTGGGGGCATAGAGCGGGGGTAAAAAGCACTTGAAGAAAAGTAAATGATTTGAAATCTAAAAAGGGTCCCAACAGATCTAAACAGTCAAAGCACTTGAAATAGAATTTTATTCAAATTTGAGAGGATGTTCAAATAAATATGGACATTCAAGTATTTAAGTATCAATATAAAGGATGATACGGATAATACCATACATCAACTTCACAGGAGCCAAAGACACAGCTAGACTTCAAAAGAATCAGATAGAAAAACATTTCATGCTCCACGGGCTAGACTTCAAAAGAATCATTTGGTTGTGATTTGTCTACATTCTAAGCTACATTTTCAACTTCTGCAACAGAACAAGCCCTTTTGCTCTAGATATCTCACAACTAAATAAGAACCATGGACTAGCCAACGTGCTCTTGTATTTTCTGCAGAATCCATCTTGTTTACAAAGCTTGGCGCTTGGATATAATCTATTCCTCTGGTTACACACCTCGTTCTTTGGAGTTGTACCAATTCCACATTTTCTAGATGCTAAAAAGTAGAGCATTACAAAGCCAGAAAGATAAGAAGAAGAGTAAGCGTAGCAGAGATGGGCCTCCACGATACATGAAGTTCTGCAGCTTCCACCACCTCACAATTCAACACCAGTTGGATCCTGCCTTTACGATAGATGCTGCAAAATGTAGGCAAAGCTTCATTTTTAGAAATGCTTCAACCTGATGCTTTTCTCCTCAAATCCAAGTAGTTCTGTTTATGCTCCTCATGATACTGTCCCACTTGTAGTCTGTTTAGACACGTAAATCTGATTCATCTTTGAAGGGGGAAAGCTTTTTTCTGCATCCAAAGACTGGTTCCTTGCTTGGAACACCATTCTGCGATGGGACCATTCGGCCCCCGAACTATTCTTCTGAGAAACACCACCTTTTTTCAGCCTATTTGCACCCCTGGGTAACTGTGGTATCTCTCCCCTCTTGATAGATAACTAATATGTGCATATTTGATACATGTGCTTAACAATATAGAAATAACAGCCAAAATGTCAGTGAAACAAAAAAGCAAAAACGACATAAGCACCCGACTGTATAATAGTTGTTGGCTTGATATGTTATGTGATTGTTTATTGGGATCTTGTGGGTAAATTCTATTAATTAAAGCTTTATGGAGGTTCTATTTTTTGCTTGTTTAAAAGGCATACATTAGCCGCCAATATTTCCTGTTTATATATTCTAAACCAGTACTAACACCTGCAGCTTGGGTAACTTCTCAAATACTATTATTTGCTTTTGACTTTCATAATCTATTATTCATCCTAATTTGAGTGCTTGTGGTGCTGAGAATCTCTTATGCTGGTCATTTCTATATTTCTATTGATGGGTACCATCTTCATTCCCATCAACCTTGTTGCTCTTCATGCTTCCCAAAGTGTAAGTGTTCTCTGTAGTTACTTTTAAACTTCTCGTGTTGCTGCCTGCATGCCCGTTTGTACCTTCTTAAGTGTAATGATTATTTATTTGAAATTTGGCGTCTAGGTTGTTGAAGTTATGGACAGATATGATGCTGAATGCATACCAAAGCATTTAAAAGCAATAAGCTGGGATATATCAAAGACAGCTCAATTCTCAAAAACTGTTAATCTCGCTTCTTAAAGGTGTTTTATTTTATTTTTAAAATTCTGTTTGCCACATCTCATGACAATTCATGTAAGGAGTTAATCTATGAGTTTCATAAAGCTTTTGAGGATTTCATCATCCGAAATTTTTCAATACTCATTCTCTAACATTTGCAAACATTTATCCTCAATATCCAGCCATCATAGAGTTAGCAGACTGCAAAGTACTGACATACATCTCTTTAGAATCCCAACCATCTTGCCGTTTTACAAAAAAAGGCTTTGGTTCCATTGAAATTGGTGGAGTGATGTGCTTCCAGTTGTCCAATAAATTAAATTACATTGTCTAATAGAAGTGAGTGGAAGAGCTGGGAGATGGACTTCTATAATTCATCAAATCTGGGAAGAGAGATTTCTTGAAGAGGAAATTTCTGATTCGCTATTAGTCTAGATTCAGTAGCTCTTGAAGCCAACCCCGATTTTATTGCTATTTTTATTTTCTGCAAAAACAGTCATGCAGAAGCTTTTGAATATGCCTCTGTAATGCTTTCATTTGCTATTTTTCTTGTCTCCTGTCTTTTTTGGTTTTTCTCAAGCTTCCAAAGGTATTCCTATGGCTTGACAGAAACAACCTCTTCAAGGTCAACGATGGCCAGCTCGACGGAAACTCTTTTTTTTTTGTCATGTCTGTTGAGTATGTGGAGTCTGGTTCACGCCGCTCGAGTGAAGCGTCTAGCCGCTCGAGCGAATACAAGACAGAGAGCTTCGCTCGAAGGAAGTTCGACAGACCGCTCGAGCAATTGCGGGACAGAGAGGTTCGCTCGATGACCGCTCGACTCACGGCTCGAGCGGAGGGAAGTCAGAGAGCTTCGCTTGAGGAGCCGCTCGACTCACGGCTCGAGCAATTGCGGGAAACAGGTTCGCTCGACGCGGGCTCGACACGCCGCTCGAGCGAACATCGTTAATTCTGCTGAATTAGGGTTTCCGCCGTACAACATATAAATAGTGTTTTGTTTTGTCTTGTACTGTAGCTGAGTGAACAGTAGCCGTCCTACACCATTGTATTGTGATTCCTCAAGAAATACAAATCCTCTGCAGCTCCCGTGGACGTAGGCAATTTGCTGAACCACGTAAATACTGTGTCGTGTTCTTGATTGTGTTGCTTTTACTTTATTTGTCATCGTTGGTGTGTGTGTGTACTTTGCATAGTATTTCACAACAATATCTGCTTGTGATCTGATGATTTTTGAGACCTGATGGGTTTTTTGGTTTTTGTGATTTGATGGTTTTTTTGGTCGGGGGATTCATGCATGTTACAAAGTTCCAATTGGGTTGGAGGATGATTTTAAGGGTGTTGTTGACCTTGTGCAACAAAAAGCATTTTATTTTCACGGTCCCAATGGGTCAGTTTTTAAGGATATGATATTTGTTTTGTTTTATCTTTATTTTTATTTTGTTTTTTTTTCTTTTTAGACATGGTCTTACATTCAATGCAGGGGGCATACTAAGCTTTCTGGATCTAATCAAGTGAAGGTTTTCATTCCATTTCAAGAGTTCAGTGGAAAAACAGGTACCTCAGATCCGATTCTATATCGCATGTAGGGGAGTTATTCTGTATTTAATGTTTTGGTAACACTTTCATAGAGAGATTTTATATTCTGGTAATACTCTTTTTCTTCCAACCGCGAAAATGTGCCTCACACCTAAAGCCATTACTATTGAATGTAACCTTGTATTTGTTCTTATATTGATCAGTTACTACAGTAGAATAATTTGTACATACATTCACTTGTAAAAATTCCAAGCACGCTTGCTGCATAATTAAAGTTGATTCTTAAATCTTTGGTCTATTTCTTTCCTTTTTCTCAAACAAACGAATCTAATTTTATCATTATCATTTTTCCTACACTTCGTACATGATAAATCATTTCCCCCTCTTTCTCCTACTGCAGGCATTAGGCTTACCACCTTTGACATTGTTAAACACCTAATCGCGGCCAGTGAAAGAGTTTCAGAGGATCGTGGAGGAAAATTGCAGCAAATTTAGCCAGGATGACAAGTAGCTGAAGAAGCCTGGGTTTTATCATATATGTTTATAACCATTATTTTCCTGCACATTGTTCTTGTGGAGATCATGTCCCCATAGAAGTAGCCATTACCTGTATTATTGTAGCATGTAAGATTTTTTGAGAGATGAGAATCCTGAGATTGTATTTTTACAACAGTAGTAAGGAATTAGGATGCCGATTCTTTCTGTGGAAATCATTTTCCACCAAGATACCAGTTTTTTGTGTGGATTTAACTATGATCTGTCAAGACTCCTTTGCTACATAATATACATGGAAATCTGCCTGCAGTGTACTAAAAATGAAGTAATTTGCTATGTTCTAAGCTATTACAGCTTTAATACCAATATGAACACATTTCTTAATTAATTTGTGCTATTATCTGCTTCTACAATTGGACTTCTATATTCTGATAAATTTTGTTTTTTTCCAATTGGGCAAACGTGCCTCGCACGTAGAGCCACTGCTAGTGTGTGTATATATATATATATATATATAAATTTACAACTCTTTTGTAATTATTTTACCACCCTGTTCAAATAAAGAGTAATTATGTAAAATTGAGATTAATTTTGTTGAAGTTACACAATTATATCGATTTAATATGCATTGTAAATAATTAAAAATGTATAATTGTCTATTTTCTTCTTCCTCTTCTTATCTTCCTATCTTCCAAACACGCCCTTCCTCTTGTTAGGCACCAAATTATATAGAATTATTTTTGGGTTATAACCTCCATCTAAATAAAAGAAAATTTATATTAACAAGTTGACATTAAAGACACTCGCTACATTACTAAAAACATAAGAATTTAATTTATAAAATAATTTAATTTAAATTTTTTTTATAAATCAAATTATGTCGTCCCACTCTGTTTATGTGATGCTATTTATTAATCCTTGATTTTTTCCTAAAAAAAATAGGTGATGAACCAAAAATTAGGATAATGTCAGATCATCAAAATGAGATCTGGAATCTGGATTTTTTAACAAGGCATCAGTTGGTTACAGAATCTTATAATCAAAAGCATGGCCCTTCCCATAACCTTTTAGAGGAAGCAGCCTAACACCTCTTCCCCCACGGTAGCAATGGAAAATATAGGATCAAAACTAAAGTTACAACTGGGCTGTCATTGAAAAAATAATTTCTTTTAACCCAAACAACAGCCGTTTTAGTACATTTCTGTTTAAGTGCCATTTCATCTGGTTTCCTAGCAGTAACATCAGGAAAAGAGAAGAAAGAAAACCTTGAGAATGAGAAAATGGATTTGTAACGGCACTTTAACAGGCAATTGAGGTTGCTAAAGGAGCTACCAGAACAGCAGCATTTCCGGTTATTGGCTGGATACTGGCTTTTTTCTCTAGTCGCTCCCATGCTTCCTTCCGCTTTTCAGCTTCCAAGCTTAGCTTTGCTTCTTCCTCCTTAAAGTGAGCATGACAGGAGGCAAAAAGCTCCTCGTCCATATCCATGAACATCTTTCTAACATTTGCACTTAAGTTGACCACTGCTTGGTTCCAGTGGGTCTGGGCATTCCTCTCTAAGGCTGGAAATACCACAGGAAGAATCATCATCCGGTTATGTGCAATCAAGTTGACAATGTGATCATTGTTCCACAAGAAAAGGGCCCTTTCCGCGACCTGAAAAAATTAGTTGGGGGAAAACGTTGTGATTTCTTTCCTTAGTCGATGAAAAGACATGCTTGATCAAAAGCTATTAAAGGAAAACAAAATACATTTTTTTTTCCCACGGGCTGGGTGGGGACAGTTGCTCAAATAAACCAACAGAAGGAAGGATGAAACCGCAGCACCCAACTTAGAATCTCATGTTTCATGTCACAAGGCAGAAAATCTGCATCATTATTGGCGGATGTAAAAACCCTTGAAAATGGAATCAACTAACTCCAAAAAACAGGAATAATCCGCATAAAATTTTGGCATTTGCAGTCCCGTAAGACCATTTCTGCTCAATGTGCCTAAACAGAGAAGATAATCCTCGGCTATCTCTCAAAACTCCCACAAGACACAGAAATCACCACAATAAAGTTTTCACAAGCTTTCCACTACTTGTATAAGTAACCCAGAAGATGGGGTAGGGGGACAAGAAGAACGAGAAGTCCAATAATGATGGTCGTGTCTGACTATGTAAGATTGCAGCTCTTTTCTAATCACACAACTTTAATAAGTTCCTTAATTCAGAACTTGACACTAAATCCCATAAAGAAACCAGTACAAAAAAGAAATACTTCCTTCCTCTAAAGATGAACCAAATTTTAGCTAAAGCTAAATATTTCATTAAAACCTTCCACTGAAGCCCTCGAAAGTGGTGTGATCTCAAAAAATGGTTTTTGAGAGAGCAGTGGGAATCTGCCGGTTATACCATATCATCTTTTGTAGGCAAATACGTAATTTTTTTATTATAAGATGTAAGCAAATACATAACTAATGCAGTCAAATAGGATTGGACCCGTGACCTCATCCTCTTTTATTTATGACGAGAGAGAAGCACGTCTATTCAAGTGATGACCAAACTTGAAATAACAAATCATTATTAAAGGGAAGTACTATAAGTTTGTGGAACTACTGACAGTCTGACAGACAATTTTACAAGTAAACAGAGCCAGGAACTGGAGGCACCAAAAAACCTAATACAGGTTTCTTATTTTCTTTCAATAATGGTAATTGAGAAAAGAATGGTGTTTATAAACAAAATATACCACTTTTTTTATAGGTAAACAAGAGATTTATTCATAATGCAATGGGCATAGCCCAAGTGCACAGGACCTATATATGAGTAACACCTAACTAGGATAAATTATACCATCTTTAAACAATGAATGATATAATTAATAGTGATCCTATTCCGACCGACCAGGAAACCTTCTATCATGTTTCTCATTTTGCATCTCAAGAATTTCAACCAAAATCCTGTCACCAAGGTGTCAAATTATGAAACTCTTCATGCAAGGAATGACCGGAAGGCACATACACTTCGCCCATAATATCCAGCCTTGTGCATTCGCCTCAATGACATGCCAAGCTAAACAAATAGACCTCATCCCACAACTAGCCACCTGTAATAGCCTATAACTGCTAGTGTCATGCTAGGTCCTATGTACTTGCCAAATCATCAGAGTCTTTCGTCTCTGAGGCTCACCTGCACCATAGTGCAATATTGATTTCAGTTTTAAACACAAGTGAAATTTCGCCATCTGTGCACATATAAACACCTTCATTTGGTTACGGTCAATCAATCTATCATGGGTACTTTTGTTTAGGTACTCTGGAGTCGAAACTAAAATAATGTATTGATAGGTAAGTAATGAAATATTTATAACTCTTTTATAAATATTTTACATTCCATTTTATAATCAACGAATGTAACTGTGTCACTCCATTAAAAATATATTCAATTTTACATAACATTTGAAATAGAGTCGTAAAATAGTTATAAAAGAGTAGTCAGTTTATCTTTTTCATTGATAGGCGCCCACCCCTCTAGTTGCCAAGATTATATCTTTCAAGCCCCATATACTTGAGTCAATCATGGGCTATAAGAGCTGTGAAAATTATTGTATCAAAGTATCTCATCTGTATAAGGAAGGCAAATTAACTGCTCCTGGATTATCTCAAGCAACAAGCAAAAGAAAGTTATGAAAGGAAAGAATACCTGGAAGTGGAAACTGTTAATGCAGCATCCAATCCGCCAGAACAACGGCACCATGACTCTCTGGAATTCCACCATGTTGATTGCTTCCAAAATCTCCTCTATCTCACCCAAAAACATCACCTCCTTCTGACTGTTCGACACCGGCCAGTACTTCAACAATCCCCTTAGCACCACACTCGTCAACTTGGGGTCCTTCTCTATAAACTGAGTGACGCAGTAGGACAATTGATGAAAGTAAAGCCCCGCGTACTTCGGCTTGTGCAGCGGAACCAACACCCTCCGTATAAATATCTTATGCTCCTCTTTCAAAGGCAAAGCAAACCCACTAATTATGCTCCCAAAAATCTCTAACAACTCGGGAATCCCATTGTGTCTCTCGGTCTCGAACACAAATCTATAAAACACGTTGTTGATAGCCTTTCGAATGAAAGGTCTATGAGTCATGAATTTCCCATAAACCCTATGCAGAATGGTTTTCAGGCACTCCCTTTCTCTGGGATCCTCGGAATCAAGGAGCTCGAGCAACCTCAGTATAAATGAATGGTCTATGTACTTCTTCGCTACCTTGTTGTCGAGGCACGAGGAGTTGATGAATCTAAGCAGTAAATCGTACACCAAATGCAAATGCGGCCAGGCAGGGTCGAACATCGGCTCGTCGTCGTCGTTCTCGCCGCCGGTCAAGTTGGATCGGTAGTTGGGCGGAAAAACCCTGAACAGGTTGGCGGCGCACATTCTACACATGGCGAAGATGGCGGACTCTGTAAACCGGGTCGACCCGGATGCCACGAAGTCGACGAGCTCGATCAGGGTCTGTCTCTTCAAGTCCTTCTCGACCGAGTTCTTCGACGGGTCGGTGAAATCAAAGGTGACGCAGCAAAGGCTAACCTTGCTCACGAAGAGGTTCATCTTCTCGGCGTTGGGCACGTCCCTGAAGGGCATCAGGGGCTCGATACCGGCCACAACGCTGGCTGGGAACACCGCCGTGCGTTTCGTCGCGTTGTTGGATCTGACCGACGCGGATGAGGGGGACGAAGTCCCGCCGTTGGATCGCGGGGTACGAGCCGAGTTGGACCGGGGAGAGTCGGATTTCGACGATGACTTGTTCCGTGGGAGTTTACTGAGAATTTGCTTCAACATGATGGCGTTCTTGAGAATATCGACCAAAGACCCGGGGCTTTCAGATCAAACACCCATCAAGGGTTAAATTGATATAGACGACTACGAAAAATTCAAACGAGGTGAGCGGTAAAGAACCCGAGATCTTATAGTCATGAACCAGGAGGGAAAACGGAGCAATATGAGACACTCTAAATGATCCCCACGTCGTAGAAGTCTGGAGCAGGGTGGAAATTTTGGGATTGCATTGGGCAGTGACGAAAAAACAGATCTTGAACGTACGGGTGGGTTCGATATTTTCGGAAAACCCAGAATCAGACAAAAAAAGATTCTGACTTCCCTCGCTACAGAATGAGATTGAGAGGAACAACAAAAGTATAATATTTTAGGTTGTGATCGCAAGTTACATCCTTATTCTTCCAATGTCCTAACAAAATTAGTGAGAAAGAATTAATATGGAGACATAGAGAGCGAGAGAGAAATCACAGATATACATGGATATATAATGTATATATGCAGTTGCAGAAAGAGGGAAGAAAGTTCGAAAATAGAAGCGACGGAGATCTACGATAGTATATGGTTAAAGGGTATTGGGGGCAATGAAGGTTTTTGAGCTTTTGCGGTTTGTTTGATCTCCTGAAAATACAAAGAATGGACCAGGTTTCAGGTTTTTTTTTTTCTCGGTTGACGAGAAAATTGTGGCTTTTCTCGGGAAAAAAAATGCAGGTACTTCTCAAGACATAATAAAAAATATATATTATGTATTTTTAGTAAAAACAGTCTTTTTCGTTTTAGAAAGAGTTCCTAATGCGCTGGACGGTAAGGATGATAACCTGGTGACACGTATTATGGGCCGTCAGATAGGTCTGAAAAATATTTTTAAAATAAATTTTATAAAATAAATTTATAAATTGATTAAATTCTATTTTTGTGGATCTATTTATTATTGTAATATTCTCTTTTATATTATTTAAAATTACGAAACCGGTGGCGAATGAAACAGATCAATTACTAGGTTTATCAAAGTGTGAAAGTTAAACTTCTACAACTGAAATTACAGCATATAATCTATTGTAATTAAATGGATAGATGCCCTCTTTATACGGATAAGGAAGCATCGAGATGGATGTTTTGATCGTTGGTGATCATACACTTTTTTAATATTAATTTCTTACATGAAAAATTAGTTTTATAAATCGGTGTTTAGAACACATCGAATAAAACATATTTATATGATATAATTTAATTTAAAATATTAAAATTTAAATATTACAAATCAAATATTATATTTAAATTATGTAAATAATGTACTCTATACACCGACTTAAAAATAAAATAATTTTTTTTCTATTCCAGAGCTTTTTTCAAGTTATTGGTAATTTAGAGAGTCATGTGTTCATTCGATGTGACATTATATCCGGTTATACCTATTTTCACTAGGAAAAATGATATTTGTAGTCGTGAGTGTGCAAATGCCGTGCAGTCGCTTTAAAAAAAGTAAATAAATATAGAACCCACATGAAAAGAAATTAATTTTTTAATAGTGGACCATACTCTTTTTCAAAGCGACTGCATGGCGTTTGCACATTCCACGACTGTATGTAGCATTACTCTTTCACTAGAGTGCAACATTACTAATGTTGATGTCATGTTTCGCGTGCCTGATCCACTCCACACTAATACTGTTCGGGCTCTTCCCTGCGAGGAGGAGAACGAGGGAGCTCAGGGGTCGTAGTACTTTCGACGCTCAAGTTAATCTAAGGTCATGGAAGAGGAAGAAAGAACAGATACTAGAATGAGATAGCAATAGTGCTCAAATCTGAGAGAGAAAGAGTGTAACCCCCTTCTTAGCAGGAAAAGATGTATTTATACTTGAAAAGAGTCTGTTCCACAGTGGTTGTGACGGGTGTGCGGATCCATATCGGATCACGCGTCCCTGTCAACTTCCTGCTTCCGGTCAAACTTGTCAGGTCTGCCCTAAGTTGTTGCTGACACCTAGGTGGGCGCGTCGTTCCATACTAATCCCATGATGCCTGAATGCAACATGGCACTGTCATGCGTGCTCGTTCCAACATCATTAAATGTGGCGCGGCCCAGGCAGGCTCGCTTGCTCACCTATGCCATCCTGATAGCTGTGTCAGAGATGTGGACGCCTCTGACTGTTTGTGCACTTGGGTGCCAGGCCGTTCTGTCATGTCAGGGTTGGGGGTGCCTTTGTCAGGGGTGCCATGTGGCTCGATCTCCTGTCCTTTTGTTGGGACTCCTGTCTTGGGCCATTCTTCTTGGGCTGTCTGGGTTATCGGGGCCGTCCCAAGTCCTGTTTGTGGGCTTGGGTCAGGGCCAAATCCCAGGCTCGACCCTTGGGTGTTTCTCCCCTCACAACCAAGTTTTACTTGTTTTTCATTAATTAGGTTCGACAAAATTTCTAACGTTAGGAATTGATTCAAAACTTGTCATAACATAATAAATTAATAGTAAATAAAATGGTAAGAGCATTGGCATTTGACTCATCAAATGAGTCAAATCTTCAAATAATTTGATGATTTTAGCTTTAAAATCCTGGCATTGAATTCACTATATGCTCAAATGTCAAACTTTTAGCTACAGTACATTTTCCTTCGTCTTCAAATTTAAAGAGCTTATGTTCATTGCTATCGACATTATTTTATTAGGAAAATCATCATCTTTCGCCCATGAATTCGTTGCTTTCTGCCATTTCTCTTATCTGCTTTCTTCTATACCCCCGAAATCCCGAAATCTCTTTTCGTTTCTTCCTCTCCTCTCCCTTTCTTTCTTCCTCACCATTTCTTCTCGATTCCCAGATTTCCCTTCTTCCTCCCCTTTTTTCCTCTCCCTTTCTTCCTCTCTGTTTCTTCCCTCCGTTTCCTCTCCTGTTTTTCGCCAAGCTTGTATCATATACTTTGCCGAGAGAGTGACCCGTTCATCTTTGTCCACTAGGGTTCAAGTTCATACTATGCCAAGCTTATCTCTCTGTGTTTGTGCGGCTTTGTGTTGATTGCATACGTTTAGGCAGGTATGTATGTAGGCTTTTCGTTTTGTTGTTTTGCTGCTTTCCTGGTTTATTTAGGTACCTGTGAATTACGATGGCTTTGAAAATGTCTAGAATTTCTTTAATTTGGATAACTGGGGAATTAAACATTTTTTTTTCCAGTATTTAAATCAAAGTTTCAGATTCAGCAATAATCGAATTGATATGAGGAAGGTTTGTTTGATGATGGCTTTTGCCTTTAAGCTGTAGGGATCATCACTTCATCTATCATCCTTGCCGTCTTCTAGGTCTTAGTCTCTTTGTTCTTTTTGCTATTCCCTCATATCATGAATCTCCGATTGTCATCTTAGACAATATCAAGGTACTAAATTTGGTTGTTGTTTTTAAGACTTCGTTGAAGATGTTGTGTGTTTCGCATGTAATTATGGCCTTCTACGCTTGAATGGGTTATAGTCGTATATGTGACAGGGGATTTTAGATCCAATCCCTTACTTGATGCGGAGCAAAGTTTTTTTTTTTTTTTTTGTGTAGTTTTGTGTTTGGTGTTTGAATATTGCCGATAATGACATTCTATACCATAATATCATCTTTCAGGACTGAATGGCTTGTAAAAAGGCCTTGTTGTCAATTTACAATTTTGAGACATTATTTGAAATAGAAAAATGATTTCTTTTATCAGGTGGTTTTTTATGCTGTTTTTGGTTATTGTTTTGCACTTGGTTTATTTCGATTGGAATGGGGTTGAAAGAAATCGTCTTGATGGTGTTGTGTTTTGAGTTCTAGTTCGGATTCATCCAACTTCAAGGTGGTGTATTTTAAAAAATTAGAGTTTTGAAAGTTCAACCATGGTTTCTATTCAATAAATTATATGAATTTAGTTTTTAATTGTAAGTAATTCGAAGTGATTTCTTAAAATTTTGACCTTTTAAGATTAATGGCATGATTCGGCCTTGTTTGGTTCATTTGGTACATATTTTCTCCAAAATAAACTGTACAGTTGGAAGCAGATAGGTTTGAGTCTAGTAAATTTTCTTGAATTTGGGTTAAGTGACTGTTATGTTTTCTTCTTCATCGTTCATCCACTTGCAAGATGCCAAGATGAATATATTTTTTTGGAAGATGGAAATTCGAACTTAGATCATTTTTGTTAATTTTATTGGTAGTTATTTTTTTTGTTTCAAATTCTACATAATTCGAACAAAGCACAATAAATAGGTTCCATAATGATGTGGATGAACGGTGTATGATTCAGAAAAAGTACAGCAAATTGGTCCCATAATGATTTGTGAAAATCTGTAGATATGCTGGTAATTGTAATGTTAACTCTGTTTCAAGCCTATGCATTTTTCTTTAGATCCAATGGTGTACGTAGGGCCCCTTTGGTGATGTTTGCTTCAACTCATCACCAATTGGGTCATGATTTTGAGGAGTATCATGAAGTGGTTGTCGAGGTGGTGCATCCATTAAAGGAGGGCTCTACTCAAAAGTTTCATTCAATTGACAAAAGCGATTATAGAGTTGCATTCAATTGGGACTTTGGTGCTGAACCTCAAGCCTTGTAACTTTCTGCTTAATGAACCGAAGTTGCTGGTTTATGAACTGGTTTGTTGGTGGAAATGTTGGGTACAAATGTTGATACTGAATTGTACTGCAGCTTAGCCTTTGTTGGGTGATACTGAATGTTGGTGGATTTTGGGATGCGGCTTGGCCTTTGTATTATAAATTGATGCTATAAATTCTTGTTAGTTTTTGTATTTTGGGTTGCGGCTTGTTTTTATATTGGCTACACTATGATCGGTTACATTACGGTTGGAAACAAGTTGATGAAAAATTAGTTGGGAAATAATAATTTAAGTATCAAATTAAATTATTAATATAGATATAGTTAGTGTAATTATAAAATATAAAAGAAAAAATTAAAAAAAAAATTATTATTAAAAAAATAATATTATATTATTATTTTGATGAAACCAATGGCTAATCCAATGTGGGGTTATGGATATGGAGATTTTAAATTTATGGAAAATATGTAATTTTTATTAAATTTTAAAGATAAATTTGATGAATCAAATATTAATGCTATAAGAAGATCTCAATCGAAATTAGTCATATCTAGACTTATACTCCTAAAAGAACTAGTCAGTATTATAGTTTGAATAATTTAAAATCATTATAAAAGCCAAACAATATAGCTCTAGTGTATCACCTTTCAATATTTAAAAAAAACTACTAAAGACACAAAGTAATTTCACACAAAAATTTCTACAAACTAACCTTGCTCTATCATCCTTAGATAGAAGGAAAATCCAAATTACACATGGACCAATACTATAAAAAGATTAATAAAGATTATAATTGACATCTATTGAAATCAAATAATATGAGATTATATTTACCTTTATTTGGTATTTAAGAACTGGTGAGAGAAAATTATTATTTTTATATTATTGTATTTAACATTTGTTTTTAGAATTTAATCCTATTGCTCGCAGTCAAGGGTGTACGAATTATTTATAAAAAAAAAAAAAAATAATACTTGCAGTCGTGAGTGTGCAAGCGCCGTACAGTTACTTTGAAAAAAATAGATAAATATGAGACCCTCATGAAAATAAATTAATTTTTTAATAGTGGACCCTACTCTTTTTCAAAGCGACTGCATGACGTTTGCACATTCCACGACTGTATGTAGCATTATTTAAAAAAAAATAAGGGTATATAAATCCTATATAAATATTTAAAAAAAACGATAATTTTGTAATAAAAAAATGATAATTTTTTTTTTAACGAAATTTGAGTGTCCTAAATTTATATTTAGCATAGCATAGTATGACCCTAGTTCATAAGTAAATCGTGTTCCACGTGTCAAAAGCAGGCTCTGGAGAACCGCTGATTCTCTGGCGAATCTACGTCCAGGTACATATTTCTCAAATTATAAATTATAAATTATATATAAGTTATCTTCCATTTTCTAGGGTTTACGATTCTCGCAACAGCGAAGCTTTTAAGGCCAAGACTTATCTCTCTCTAGCCGACTCTCTCTCTCTCTCTCTGAGCTCAGCTTTTGGACTAAGGGCTTGCTGATTCTCTGGCGAATCTACGTTCAGGTAACAATCGGGCCTAACCCACCACCATAACAAAATCCTAGGATCTTTCTTGAATCGAGCTCCACACACACACACACACACATATTTAAGTCTGTTTGATTTCGTTTTTTGTAAAGGGCTAGTGTTTTCGATCTGGGTTTTTCTCGTTTCGTGTTTCTCATGACATTAGGGTTCTGTGGAAGCAAATTGATGGAAACTTGTCATTGATGCGTGTGAAAAGCCAATATGTTCGTTCATAAATCGGGCTTTACTCCGTCCTCTTCTGATATCTGGTGGGATTTCTGTGATTAGGTTTTCCTGCTATATATTTGGTGAAATATGATATATGTTCATTTTTCATATTTGAAATATATAGACGGCGTTCGAGGTCTATTGGTTTTGGGCTTAATGGCTTATACTATTCTGATAGACCGAGAGTTCGAAAATTAGGGCTTATACTATTTTATTGGTTTTGGGTTTAAATACTTCACAATAGGTTTTACGACTCGGCTAGTAACTGGGGATAGCATAGCTTTAATTGGAATCTTTTAAGTTGGGCTTTGTTCAAATGTGGGTTATGCAAAATGGTATGCTGATAGAGACTTCCATTAATAAGCTAATGATTTTTGAAACTTAAAGGGTTGGAGAGTTATTGATGTGATATAAGGAAAAATTCATTGCAAGCATATTTTAAAAGAGGGGGATTTTTTTTTTTTTTTTTTTTTTGGGGGGGGGGGGGGGGGGCTGTTGTGTGATCCCCCCAGTTGCCCTTGAAAGTTCCGGGGGGGGGGGGGGGCGGCGTGTTCCTGTTGTGTGATCCCCCCCAGTTGCCCTTGAAAGTTCACAAACACTATCTGATTCAGGGTTAGTTGAAAGACACTGCATCTTCTTTGAAATGTTACTGGAGATGGTCACAAATGTAGTTAGATGGTGGTTCATTAACTTGGTTTCATCACTTGGGAAATTTGGAAATTGATCTGTTGTGAGTATGTTATTCAAGATCCCTGGATTTTGCAATAAATCAGTTATAAGGGGGTAGAAAAAAGGAAATACACCTTAAATGTCAGTGGGTAGATAGCTAACTCGCACTCTCAGGAGTATATGTGATTTAATACTTACCAAAGAGCATAGAAGATTCTGGCTTTAAGTGAATCCTGCCAGTTAATCTGATAAAATGATTGGATGAACAAAAGTTGAAATTGGATGAACAAATTCCATATTCTGTGTTCTGATTCCGTAAGCAGCCATCTCCTGTAATTTTGTCTGATAGATTTTCATTATAGGAGCTATATTTCACTGAAAAGCTTTTTCTTCCAGCACTAATTGAATGTTATAAATTGAAATTGTGTAGCGGATATGGTGGCAGCCTGTAATGTTCTTGTGATAGTTCTTGCATAGATCTGTTAAACCATATGCTCCTCTTAAAAACATTTGTTTGGTTCATCACTTATTTTATGCTAAGAAAAGAGTACACCGTTGCTAGGACTTGAATGCGGGTATCTTGGTTCAGTTCATATTAAGTTCATCACTAATAAAAAGGTAAACAGGTATTAAACTCATACACATTCATGCACACAAAATCCGTTTTGATAAAATTTTGCTATTGCAGTATTTTATTCTGGTTGTTTCTGTGGTTGACTTTTTAGAAGTTTATTTGTGAAATTTAAGATCTCCATGTGTTATAGGTATTTTATTTTGCCAGTCTTGTTCAGTTTGTAGATTTTTTAGGATCTTCAGCAAGTATTTATATTTTGAATGCAGATTCATGTCTTAAGGGTGCGCAGTCGTAGGAGCATGTTTTGAACTATAATGGATCAAGAAACTATTTGAAGATTCTTATTGTGGTTTATGTAAATTATTCGTGCTGGTCATGTCAAACAATCTCGTGTCTCAGAAGTTATCGATACCAAGCATGCAAATGGGTCAATTGGAACCCATTCTGAACACGGTGGACTCATCAGTACAAGACATGCAAATGGGACTGATGGGATCTGTATCCAATGTTCCTGCAGCCCATCAGCATTTGATAACAAACAAGCCTGTGGGACTAATGGATCCCTTTTCAAGCAATCCTGGGTTTGAGAGGTTATCAATGACAAGCATACAGACAGTAGGTAGAGAACTGAATGCAAATAATCTAGGCTTAATGCAGTTTATCCCCAACAAGCAACTGGGACCAATGGAAACCATGCTAAATAATGCAGGATACCAGCAGTTGTCTGCATCAAATAAGCGGAAGGCACCAGCGGAACCTCTGCACAATAATATTGCTGTGCAGGAATTATTTCTTCCTAACAAACGGGTAGCTCAGTTGGAACATAGACCTTGGCTGCAGCAAGCATCTGGTCCAAATCAATCACCTGTACAGACACAGTACTTGTCCAACACTCCTGGATCACAACGTTCGCCAACACCAGTTAAGAAAGTGGTATCCAGTAAATCTGGTTCACAGCGGTTTTCTATTCCAAAAAATCAAACGGCAGCATTGCAACCAACTTCTAAGGGTCAAACTGAATCTTTTGAGTCTGTTAGGTCCAAGATGAGGGAATCACTAGCTGGTGCACTGGCATTGGTTTCTCAACAGAAAGACAAATCTTCAAGTCCAAAACAGAATTCTCATAGTGACTCTGCAAGTGTGTCAGGGCAGACTCAGAAGAATTCTCAACTGGCTGGATCTCTTTCTGCTGCTATTGATGCCCCTGATAGTGCATCTGTAGAGCCTAAAGTAACTTTGCTCTCCCGCGATGACCGGTCTGCACCAAAAAGCAATAATGGCGAAAGTGGGTCTGCAAGGATTTCTGCTGCTGAGGCGAATGGTGATTTTACACACACCCTGAAATCTGCTGCTGAGGCTAATGGTGATTTTACACACACCCTGAAATCCAATGGTCACGAAACTCGATCGAGTTATGTTTTGCCTGGTGAATATGTTTCTTTTATTGATGACTTCTTTGCCAAAGACGAACTTTTGCAGGGAAATGGACTCTCTTGGGTACTGGATTCGGAAATGCAGGTGGCAGAAAAAGGGGAGTTCCGTGCCGCCCAAGAACAAAAGCCGGTGTATGATGATATGGGGAGAGGTCAGAAAGAAGAAGCCATTCAAAGTCCACAAATTGTGGCATTTAAAATTGAAGCTGAACTCTTCAAATTATTTGGTGGTGTGAATAAGAAGTACAAAGAGAAGGGAAGGTCTCTTCTGTTCAACTTGAAAGATCGCAATAATCCTGAACTGAGAGAAAGAGTCATGTCTGGAGATATTCCCCCAGAACGGCTATGTTCTATGACTGCAGAGGAACTTGCTTCTGAGGAGCTTTCCCAGTGGCGGATAGCAAAGGCTGAAGAGCTTGCCCAAATGGTTGTCTTGCCAGATGCGGAAGTTGATATTAGACGTTTGGTGAAGAAAACACACAAGGGTGAGTTTCAAGTAGAAATTGAACAAGATGATAGTGTTCCAACCGAGGTTTCTGTCGGTGCTAGTTCATTCACTCGAAGAGAATCAGGTATCAAAGAGATGGACGCCCCTCACCCTTCTAAACGTGATGAAATCAAGGATGAGGTCGATACTTTAGGAGAAGAGAGTAATTTGGAAGTCCGGAACATCCCATATATGCTCTCTATTCCTTCCCGTGAGAGTACTGATTTAATGCAAGGGCTCGTTGTGGATGATGCATTGAAGGATGCAGAATTTCTTCCTCCAATTGTATCTCTAGATGAGTTCATGGAATCTCTTGATTCAGAGCCACCATTTGAAAATTTACCAGTGGATGCTGGAAAGATTACCCCCATTTCAGACAAGGATGGCTCAGAGCCAACTGTAGCATTGAAGTCATCCGAGTCTACTCTGAAAGATGATATTACCACAGACGAACCTGAAAAAGTTGATGTAAAATACTCCAAATCAGATGCTGGGCATAAATTCAATGAAGGTGATGCTGGTGTGAAATCCGGTGATGGTCATGCAGACATGAAACCAAGTGATTCTCATACTGATGTGAAATATAATGATGGTGAGTCTGTTATTAAGAGTAACACTAACACTGATGTAAATTCAAGTGTCAGACATGCTGAAGTGAAATCCTGTGAAAGTTATGCTGATTTCAGACCTAGAAACAGCCATGCAAAATCAGTAGTTGTACCTCCTACTGGTGTATCCAAAGGTGATCATATCTGGGAAGGTTCACTTCAGCTGAACACCTCAGCCAAGGCCTCTGTGGTTAGCATCTTCAAAAGGTGTGTGTCTAGTCACTCAATCTTACATTTATTCAGTGTTCTGTGCTGTAAATATTTGTCTAATACTTATTTTACGAGAACAGCTCTATTGACCTATGACCTACATTTTTATCTTTCAAATTGTATGCTTTGTTCTAGCTTTGGATTATGTGCCTCATGCTTGCGAAAGTGCTTCATCTGGTATATATGGATTTCATTTGCTTGATGTGGTTATCTATGGTTTTGGGGCGGCGCATCTGTTGGATATTTATCTATTTTGACTCAAATTACGAACTGAGTTTCTGTAACTACTCTTACCATTATGCATATATCGTGGCAGCACTACAAGTGCATGTAAGAATGTCCTGTAAGTTCTTCTCTTTGATCATAAGACTGAAAATAAATTGGGAGTTAGAGTGGATACACTGGTAATAGTTTTCCAAATTAACATCCGAATATGTTAAAAAATGATGACCAATAGATTTCAAATTGCGGGCTTTTTGTATTATTTAACTCCATTACTGTTTGGAGAGGTTGAAGGTACATTATCCGTGATGTTTGTGAACAGTTATACTAATTAAAAAAAGAAAAAAATATCATGCTTGGGGATGGATGACTATGTGCTTTGTATCATTGTGTGATTGCCAATATGCATATTTTTGGTGGCTAATGTGGAAGTATTTGTATATATGCATATCCTGTGTACAAGGGCTATGCTTATTTCATTTATATATATAATATCTATCTTTTACTGATAAAAAAAAAAGTATTTGTACCGGTGACTTATTTACAAATGAGAAGTTCTATGCTGAATCATAACACGAACCTCTGTCGATGTCAGAAAACCTATACCCATTGATCATATCAATCAATTCGATTAAATCATTAGGACCTATTTTATCTGTCGTAGCAGTTGATCTGATTCATTCTTATCTATAGAGAACGTAAGAGAATCATTAAATTTTGGTTTTTGAACTGATTATGAATCTTTATGCTTTAGTTCCTTGGTTGCTGATCGTGTTTAATTGTTATAGTGGCGAAAGAACATCTGCAAAAGAGTGGCCCAGTTCACTTGAGATCAAGGGGAGAGTAAGGCTTGATGCATTTGAGAAGTTTCTCCAAGAGCTTTCACTATCTCGAAGTCGTGCTGTCATGGTATCTAATGTTTCTTTTCATGGTATTGCTGTATCCTACTATTCTAAGCCAATAAAAAGAAAGACAAAATCCCGAATGAGAGTTGAGATGTTTTCATTTAGCCCTCCAATGGCACTCACATCGTGTAGCGTCTTCTCATACACCAATGACTTTTGTTTCAGGCTAGTGAGACCATGTATCAGATTTGTTAGGAGTAATTATATCCTAAACAAAAAAAAGAATTCTGTGGTTAAATGTTCGCGTTTATATATTTTGGAGTTTTTACTATGATCTGTCTATTATGATGGGGTGGTTTGTGCATTGTTGGCTGTCCGGTAAGAGGTAATGGATATATTTCATCACCTGAATACAAATTGGCAGCTCAAGGCTTTTGGGGAAACGCGGATGGCTAAAACAGCTGGGGTTGCATTCTTCCTCATGCTGCTTGTTTTGTTTAGCTATAGTATTGATAAGTTGATTGATGTCAATTCCAAGTACGGTAAAACAAAATTCTGTAACTGATCGGACGTTGTTGGATAGTTGCAAAGTGACTCACAAGAACATAACACCTATCGAATGTGAAATTAAAAATGAAGAGAGTTGTTAACGTTGTATATAAGCTATAACTCTAAATTGAACAGTGTAGGCTCTTTTTCTCCCTCTTGCTTACTCGTGAAGGTGTTACTCCCATGCATGTTGAAAAGACTCTGGATTAAATACTTTGAAAAAAAATTCTCGCCCAAAATCTCCAATACTCAGTTTGAGCTATTTTCTATTAGAAAAGATAATGGGATTTCAATAGTGTCTTTTATCTTTTCAGGTAATGCATTTTGTTCTTGTGGAGGGGTCCTCTGAGAGCGAGCATGCAGGTCTTCGTGAGGTAAAGAACCGTCAGATGACTCTTCTAAATATTCTCTCTCAAATTTGGACTGGCAGTCGTTTCACGTACCTGGTGTGACCTCAACTGCAGGTAGCAGATTCATATGTTTTGGATGAGCGAGTGGGTTTCTCGGAGCCTGCTCCTGGAGTGGAACTTTATTTTTGCCCACCACAAAAAAGAACACGTGAAATGCTCGGCAACATCCTCCCGGCAGAACACATTGAGGCACTTAATAATATTGATAATGGCCTAATTGGTGTTATTGTATGGAGAAAGGCTCAGTTAACTTCCCGGATATCACCCAATTCATCATCACACCATAAACATAAAAAGCAAAATATCACTTCTAGGAGACAGCAAGAAACAAATATCGATTCCAGTTTCAAACCCAAGCCACCAAACCCACCTCGGGGCTTAACCCCCACCAATTTGACACCCTCCCCTGATGAGGACGATGATATTCCTCCTGGATTTGGTCCCCGGGATGAAGATGATCTTCCCGAGTTCAAATTTTCTGGTGGTTCAGTCTCATCTTCACAACGAATATTTATCCAAAATATTTCTGGGGCGAGTAATTCACTCTCCCAAACCCCAGCTCGCCCCGTGGACCAAAACCAAATGAGAGAACTTATACACAAATATGGACAACCAAGAGCAGGCGGGCCCTCGGGAAACTGGCTGGACAATCGAGGTTTTGGGGTTGCGGTTCAACCATGGAATGATGATGACGACGACATACCGGAGTGGCAGCCACAACAAGCCTCTCAAGGCCAACTTCCATCGTCCCAACAGTCTTCGATTCACAGCTTTCACCAGCCAATGCTGAGAGCACACTTGGTAGACCAACCACCTTTGGGATCAGGATCAGCTCCTCAGCAGCCACCACATCAAGGCGGCACTTGGTGGGTTCCTCCTGTTCAGGGGAATAGCCAGCAACCAAGTAACTTAGGTTGTCAGCCCAATGTAGTAGGGCAGTTTTATGGGGTACCCGGACGAGGTGTTGGGCAGCAAGGCGTGGCCTGGCGACAAAATGCCCCCCAAAATGGTGGCTTCTAATATATATATTTTGTCTCACTTGTATAGTTAAATGCCATTCTCCATTTACAAGTTCCTGTGCAATTCTGTAAGCTCAAGTGTAATACAGGGTGGTTAGCTTTTGAGTTTCTGGAGCAAGCCGTCAACCGATTTTGCCATGCAATAGAAAAGGGCGCATCAAGATGGTAGTTAGGGAATGGGTTAGCTTAAGCTTGTGATGTAGGGCAAAAATTTCCAAATCCTGAAACCGTCAAGTTACCGAAGCATTTCCAAGAATAATGTGGAACATTGGATGTTAGTGAACGGGGGGCTCCCATTGTGTATGCTGCACGCTTTATTCATATAGAATGCTTATGTCCTGTCAATACAAACTGTACAACTCTTGTTTTTTTTTTTTTGTTAACGCAACAAATGAGTAAAATACAGAAGAGGAGAGCTATTTAATTAGGCAGCTGATCAGTCATTTCTCGGTACGCCAGCGAGTGTTAGAACGCCATTGTTGATATCTTGGGCAGAACGCTCAAGTGCGGCTCTTTGCTCGGGTGCCAACTCGTGGGAAGTATTAGCTAGCTTAAATTTTATCCTTGAATCACCCCTGTTAGCAGGCTCTTTTACTAGTCACATTCCCTATCTGTCAACGACAAAGCTCATAACCAGCGCTTACAATGCCAGTTCACTGGAAGTGATCGATTAGGGCCATCAGTGTGGTTAGATTACCCGTGTTCCTTCCCAGTCCCCCAGCCTAACGACACTCTTTGGGTCACAATTAGGTCGTTGACATCTCTTTTGTATACATCATGGGGTTTCTCATCACTCACAAACACCAGGTCTGCTGGGAGCTGTTTTTTTCCATCCAGGCTTCGTATCTATGGTCAGTATCTCCGTTTCTGGCACTAGTCGTTTGTAATTATAGCATACCCTGTGATGTCAGACCGAGCTCTCCATCAGTTGAATACAGAAAAAAGACATGGATGGTAAAAGATTTAGAAGAAAACACATACCCATTATTGGCATCAACCACTCCTTGAAATCTTCATTTTCCTTGTTGATCCAGAGTACAGCTCGGCAAGCTTGCTCTCCACAGGTGGCGGTTTCTTTGGCATGTGAATGTGAACTTTATAAACCGGTCCATTGGTTTTATTCTCAAAACTATAAAAACATAACGATTAAACATTTTAAAAAGTAACAAGATGAAAACCCCTACATCACAAAACACATATGGATGAAGTATCCTGCATACCTGATTAAACGTTTGATCTTCTTGGCAATTCAGATAATGTGAGAGTAGTGAGCTCCAAGAGTATGATTAATGAAATTCTTATCATGCCATGCCGAGTTTCTTCCTTGAAATTATCTCATAATCACAATCCCTAGAAGCTTCCTGACTTCAGGATATTTCTTCATCCAACCTTTTGACATTGCTTGGTTCAGAATTCCAAGCGATACCTCATTAGGTTGACACCCTTCCACTACCATAGTTTTCAATAACGAGATGAAGCCACAAACCTTGCCGCTTTGGAGCATTGCTTTCAATAGGATACTGTAAATTGCAATACTTGGAGTAAGCCCATTCTCCCGCATCTGATCCATCATCTGGAGAGCAATTGATATCTTCCCTTCCCTACAAAGGCCATAAATGATGGACCCATAGGTATAGGCATCTGGCTTTAGCCCTTGGGTATACATTTCCTTGAACAATTGGTCCACCAGCATGTTAAGATCCTCCCTTATGGAAGCACGCATAAGAATATTATATGAAATCGTATCAGGAACATACCCGGAGTTCTTAAGATATTTAAAAATCCGGAGGGCAGTTCCTAGTAACCCACTCTTGCAGAGTTTGTCCATTAGCATATTAAAAGTGATTATAGTTGGAGTTTGGCCATTACAGATCATGTACTCCATTACATTCAACCATTCTGAAAATCTTCCCACTGTACAGAAATACTGAATCAAGCAAGTTAAACTAACAACATTAAGCTCAACCCCTTCATACTCCATACGAAACAATATCCTCTTAATCACCGTAGAGTTTTCCTGTTTGCATGCTGCAGACAAAATAGTATTGAAGGAAATTACATCTGGTCCATTTCTTTCCCACTCAAAACGATCCAAGAGCTCCAAAGCTTCTTCAGTGCTATTCTCTCTACAAAAACCTTTCAGAATTGTGTTATAAGACACATTACTTGGAATAAAACCACCTTCTGTCATACTCTTCAACAGAGATAACGCCTCTCTTGACCTATTCTCACAACATAAATAATGGAAGTATATATTATATACAGCAACATCCAGTGTATGGCTCCTTGAAATCACATCAAGCAATATTTTGTGAGCAACCCCTATTTTGCCTGCTTTTAACATGCCTCCAGCCAAGGCAGCATATGTGTGTGGATTGGGTGAAAATCCCTTTCTGTCAATCACCTGAATGAGCTCACAAATCTCTCCAACTCTATCTTGATGGCAAAGTTCACGGAGAATTACATTATATGTAATCATATCTGGATCACATCCTTCCCTTTCCATCCTACCCAAGTAGGCAAATGCCTCCTCAATCCTCCCAGTCTCACAAAGAAACTTAATTATGACAGTGTATGTCCTGATATTTGCCTTAAAACCATCAATTTGCATCACATTTAAACAATGAAAAAGATCTTCTCCTAAACCTTCTCTACCAAATCCATACATTAAAGCAGTATAAGAGCATACATTCTGTACATTACCCTTCTTATTCATCAAACAAAATAATTCCAAAGCTCTATTGCTCTGACCAGACTTACACAAAGCCCATAGAATAAGATTATAACTATGTACACTACAAAAATAACCCTTACCCAGGAGAACAGATAACACTGAACATGCCTCACCAATCATCCCAGCTTTGGTGAGCAGAGAAACCAACAAGTTCAAAGCAGGTTCGGTTGGCAAAAATTCCAACTTCACCATTAACTGAAACACACCAAGTGAACAATCCAAACTCCCCAATATGAGTGATTTTTTCAAAATTTTTGACAATGATGTAAATGACGGTTTAAACCCACTTCCACACATCTCTTTGGCAAAAAACAATGCGTCTTTCAACTTACCAAGAGATAACATCCTATTAAGAAGCATATTGAAGGTTAAGGCATTAGGGGGTGGCCCAAATCTTTTCATCCCAATATATACCTCAAGCAACTCTTCCAACAATTCGTTTCGTGATTTCAAATAGCAGTACATCAAAGCATTGCAATCATACACGGTAGGTTTCCCAGGTACATTTCCCATGGAAATCAAAATTTCCAGAGCTTTTCTAAAGTAGCCTGAAGTGGCATAATTCTGCATTCTACGATGTAACTCGATGTAATCACTGTCACGGGTCTTGCCATCTTCAATAAAATCTACAGTTCTAAGAGCACAGGCCGAAGAAAAATTCACGAAGAAACGAACAAATCTGCAAATTCTGTGCGGATAACTAACAGTAGGAATTATACAAAGCAGCATTGCAATGCAAAGAAGAAGTACAGCTTTGGAACCAAAATAGCAGAAAGAAAGCTATATGGATGAACGGATTGCAGTGGAACTGCATGTAGTGAAATTTATGGATTTCGTTTGGTCGCAGAGAAAAGCACTGAAAAGAAAAGAAACGAAAGTTCCAAAAAAGCATTCAATTTATTGCATCGATTTCTTAAACGAAAATCTGAACGAGAAAATATCCTAACCTAATCCTGAGAGTTGGATTAGGCACAGTTGTGTGTGTAGAGGTTTTGAATTTTCATTCAGCTAAGTGTAAAAAATGAAAACTTATCTCTCTTTTCGTTACCTTTTCTCGGCAACCAAGAGGAGCCACGAAAATTTTCCATGGGAGAATGGAAATTATATCTTCGGACATGTAGGGTAGATAAGCCCTAGGATGCCGCCATTGTAGAACAAGAGCCTTCAAGGTGAGGGTTTTAGATGAAAGAACGGCGTCGTTGAGATTAGCAGGTCAGGCGATAGTTCGAGTCTTCGACACCTTGTATTCGGGCCGTCCCGAAAAGGTAACGTTAATCGGGTAGGGCCGACCTACGCCTTGTCTACGATCACGCAAGATTGGGCCGACGGCTTGGACATTGAATTATTTACCATTGCTAAATCTAAATTTGGACTAAAATTTTGACTAAATCTAAATTTTGAAGAGGATAATTTATATTAGATATGCTATTTTAAAGTTAAAATAATAATATAATATTTTATAAATACACTTCATATATTAATTAATAATTTAATTTTTATTATCCTAACAAATTATTTAACATGAAGAAGAACGGAAGAGAAAGGAAGAGAAAAGAAATACTTTTTAATAAAATATTCTTTTAGTTGGTGAATAGTAACTCATCAAGTATGACTCTTGTTTTCTATTTATTATAGCTCATAATTTGACTTGAAGTGATTTGACTAGTCCAATACAGTTGATTTTGAAAAAATTTAGATGTGATTTGGATAGTGAGATGAGACGAGATGATTTTAGATGAAAGTTGAAAGTATAATAAAATATTATTAGAATATTATTTTTTAATATTATTATTATTTTGGTATTTGAAAAAATTAAATTATTTATTATATTTTATGTGAGAATTTAGAAAAGTTGTAATGCTGAAATGAGATGAGATGTGATCAAGTGATTCTTGAATCCAATCCGGGCAGTCAAAATTTCGACTTGGCTGGCATTTGGCTAATTTAATGCTAGTGCTCTCATATAGTTTTTATTTTTATTTTTTGATGAAATCCTCTTAGATAGTTTGTGTAAAGGGTATTGCTATATCACACTCCACTATTCATCACACTCTCCACACACTTCACATAGTTTTTTTTTTTTTTTTCACCCCAGCACATAGAGTGTGCTGGGGCTGCTCTACTGTGTGAAGCAGATTTATTCTTGTGTAAATGTCATAAAATTATAAAATTAATTTTTTATGTAATTTTTTATTTATTCATTTATACTGAAATATCATTTATCTTTGTTAAGTTTTATTTTTATTTTTTTTAGAGTACTGCTACGGTCCGAATTTGGGACTCAAAAAATATCTCGAGTAGTGTAATTTTTTTTTATGTATTTTTTTAATCATCATAAATATTTTTAAAAAAAATAAAAAATTCACAACAACATTAAAAAATATGTTTTTAAAAGATAAAAATCCCGGGACATTTTTTGGGTCCCGAATTATTTATCATCTACCAAATATCTCCACGGTCTGAGCAAGTGCGAAAACTAGGAGGGGTGCTCTTGCTCTTGCTCTTGCTCCTCCCCTGCGCAATCCTAGTGGATGAGCTGACAAAGTTACCAGAAAGAAAAAAGAGAGGATCCATGACAATGGTTCTTCTCTCTCCTTCTCCTTCACAACCAACCACCCTTTTCTTCCAATCCACCTCTGTTTCAGGTACTTTCTTTCCCCGAGTTATTGGTGTGGATGCATGTATGTAATAAAGTATGCATGTTTTGAGTGTATTAAATGTTTCTGTGCTGGCAATCAGAAACCAGACCAGAACTACGCTCGACCACAAGAAATGTAGAATACGCGAGAAACTACAGATTTGTGCGTGTGATACTTCTGAATCCTCCACGGAAAATGGGTTCTCCTGACGGGATTTGGTGCTCTTCGGCGTCTCTTATTCATTATCTTTAGTTTTCCCGTCTTTAGGTACACTTGGTTTGCACTTAACGGGCTCTTTATTTCTTATTTTATTCAAGACTGGTTCTGTTTGTTTTTGGACCGTTTTGTATACATTGAGAAATACTGCTAAATCCTCGAAATTTGCTCTGTTCTCTTGCAGGTTCTCATGCAGAGGAGGAGTTGAAAATGGTTTCACTGGTCGATGATATAAATGCTTATTCTTATTTGTACCCAGTTGAGTTGCCATCTAAAAAGTTCCTCTTCAAATGGTAGGTCTTCTGCATAAAAAGATTATAATTCTATACGTTGTTCATTCAAAAAACAATTATGCATGTCATTCATTATTTGATTTACAGGAACCTGACTCTTTTAAATGTATGCTAAAGGGTGGAATCTAGGAAGCCAGAACGCTTTTCGTCAGCTGCACCACTATCTCGTAAGTTTGGTTATCTTACTCTGCAGTAGGATTGATAGTAATCATTCTGCAGCAGCTCCAATGCCCAAGTTTTACCTGGCGCAATTGGATTTTTTGGATCACTCGGGAACTGTAATACAGAATAACATGAAGCAATGAAGATCACCCATGTGGTACAAACCGGATATTGTTTTGATTGTGAAACAGCTGATGCCCGCCTACGCATTGTGTCAGAGCGTGTTGACATTATTGATAACCTCATCATATCTGTCTCGGTATCTTTTGATATAAGAATGTACTTTCTAAGTCGAATCCCTTTCAATTTTTTCTCAAGGTTTATGTTTTTATCCTTTGGTTCAGATAGGTCCCCGAAATTCACAGTTTATAAAAACAAAGGACAAGAGGACATGGACTGCAAAAGACGTTGCTGACTGTGTTTTGTCAGACAAGTCTGCCTTGGTAATTGACTCTGCCAGTCTCATATGTACTAGATCTTCAGTTTTAGGAAGAGTATTTGGTGGGTTTACTACTTTGTTGAGAACCATTATAAAACCTTTAAGTTTTATGGGGCAACTTCAGTTCTTTTGGACGCATTTACTAGGCTAGATTTTGTCCCAAATATCAAGTAGGATTCAAAACCTGAGAGATGAGAGATTACCGACCTGCCAACTTGAAAAGGAATTACATGCTAATTGACTATGGGCCTGACGGTATGTGCATGCATAACAAGGTGTTTCAAGATATCAAAGGTAAAAAGCTGTAAAAATCACGAGGGAAACACACACACTGCTTACAAGTTTTATTGGCTGGATGAAAAGAACAAGTGAGATTATTCATTGCATTGGTGCTTCTGCTGTAGTATTCCTTCTAAAAGCACGACTCCTTGGAAGTCAATTCTAATTTGAAGAAACTTGCTACTATACTTTGCAGCGAGTCACCTCAAGTCAGCACATGGCTGAGAGCTCAGTTCTTGATGCACATTCTAGTGAAGTGACCTCTCAAACTTTACTTCTTTTATTCATCCATTATTGACCTCAACATAAGTAAAAACTCCAGTACTTACATGGCCAAAAGCATCATTGTATCTATTTCAATGCTTCTATAAAATTTGCAGGCTCAAGAACCAAATCTTTATCGACGTTATGTTGCGTCAACAGCTGAACGAGATGGTATGACCCTATTACTTCTCAGTCTTTTCTACGAAGTAGCGTGCATGTTGCAATTTTTTTAGCTGTCTTTGCTGATCCTGCTCTTGAAGCTTTCTTGAAGTACATATATCAAGCACTTGAAAGCATTGTAGTGATTAAATTCATTAAAGAGAAAAAAAAACTCAGTCATTTATGAACTAGCTCATGTCCAATTTCAAATTGGAGGGAAAAATAAGTTTGTGCATGGATGTCTTCTGTACGGCTATTTTTTGTCAGATTCGATGGGTAGGCTGATTTATTCAACATGGCTATTTTGAAGATAATGTTGTACATACACTCGGTCTCTGGGATCTATCTTGAATAATTAAAAGAAAATTGACTTTAACGTAATGCAGTTGGGGCCTTTCTTGGAGAAAACAGTGGCATCTTTTCGCCTTAATCCTCCCACAGAAAACTATGTACCTCCTTACAAGGATCCGTGGAGATTTTGGTGAACTATTTTATAATTTTGATTGATATAAACTATGTTAATTTTTTTGTCACTTTAATTTATGGTCTCCAAATTTCGTTTCTAAACAACGTTGTCTTGTCGATGGGGCTGTGTATGCCATGTGAGATGACAATCGTGTTACAACAGCCTTTTGCTAATCCTCCCCGTTCACGACTGTAGATGGAAGGACGACGACATTGTTAAGTCTTAAAAAACGTTATTAGTGTTAAAAGAGTCCTGCTACTCTGGACGTAACCCAATGCATATCGCAGCCACGTAAAAAATACTTACAGTCGACATGACTCTCTCACTTGTTCGAAATATTATGAATCGCATTTTTCCCAGGGCCAGGATAAAATTATAATCTCTTAGGAATGAAATTCAAGCCCAAGTCGATTTTCAAATGCCAAAGTCATATATTAATGAAATATCAGGTACTAATGTGACATTGTCTACGTCGACCTTATTACTTCTTTTCGGAAGAATTTGAGTTCTAATATGTTCTGTCAATGTAAGATGAGTAGTGTGGTGTGTGAGGAGTAGCAAACCTCTCAACAAAAAGGTCATAGTTTTTTTTTTTAAATTTATTTTTTATCAATTATCAAGGAAATCGATTTACGAGGGATGATCACGAATATTAAATGTAAACACTTTTTCAAAAGCTCAAATGTGATAACCTAAACATTGTTCACAGATTGGGTTACTGTAGAAAAGACTTGCAAACAGGCGATTTAACTTGAAGAAGAGGACGACTGATTTGTAATTTACCTGTAACTGCGGAAGAAATTTTTTATTTGCCCAGAAGTTCAATCAAATCAGTATTGCTTTGCTGTCGAATTCTGTACAAAGCAGCATTCCTAACTAAATATGAACAAGTTCTTTGAGCCAAGAACAATATCTATAATTTGAAGAGAGAGAGAGAATGAGATGGGAGAACATGACCGGGGTGTTAATCTTGTGATGTGGTAGAATATTCAAAAAGAAGGCGTTTGGATGGAGCGGATTGTAGGAGCACTCGCAATCGGCTTGTAAGCTGGTAGATCAAGGTCCACTGCATTGCCATCTCTGAGTCTTTCATCTGCCTAACAATGGAGGCCTAGAAAGAAAACGGGGAAAGAAAGATAAGACAATATAATGGATGGTTTAAAAGGAGGTATACAAATTCAACGAAAATAATAACAAGTACCATATAAAACATCTTAGGACCACAAAACATTTCATTCTTGAGCTGTTCCGAACCAAACCAAGGTTTTTTTTTTGTCCCATTAAAGGTGTTTTGTTGGACAAATACCCGAAAGCAAAGATTCAAAATGCAACTATACAATGCTTGAATGGAAAAGAGGGCTTACTTCTTCAACTTGATGATAATCTAATATTTTTATTCTGTTCCCCTTGATTACGAAAAATCCAACTCAACTGATTTACGTTTTTCACAAGAAAGCTACTTAAAAACATCATTCATAAGTTGTGCAAATTGAAAGAGTTTCAAGATAACCTGAAGGCGTTTCCCTAGCTGGACTTCAACCTCAGTACCGAATGAAATATTATTGGCCAGAGATTTGAGAGGATCAACAGTCGGATCGAAAGAGAGCAAACTAGGGATCTGTGGCGCATATACTAATCTCCACCTAGCCTGGCCAAATTCTCCTTTTCCTTCAATTCTTGGCATTAATGTTTCAAGTGTTGCAGTCGCAAGCTTTTCAAGTGCGAGCTGGCCATCACCTTCCAAGATGGACTCCGCCAATTGGCTCTCAAAGACTCTAGCAGCCTGTGAGGATTGATAACATTTATGAGATCAAATCATGTAGATATGGTACAAGAAAAAAATAAAATAAACCAGAAGGTGAATGGATTCTCCAATTGCAAAGAGAAAAATTCGCCCATGAGTGCGCACACACACAGAGGCACACCCCACCAAATTTAAGTACGTTTTTGCATCCCCAAAGAAAACTTCCAAAACATGAGAAATTTTGAAAATCTAGCCTGATGATATGTTGGTGGTAGTGTATGACTTGATCTTTCATTTTTCCTCTATTGTTCATCGTTGGCCATAACATTTTAGATATTATGCTTGTTGATTGGTGCTGTATGTGCATGAGGAATGGGGAACGATGGATTATCTGCTACTTCACTCTAAGATAGCTAGTGCTCTGTGGAACACAATTTTTGGCTTATTTGGGCTCGAATGAATTATGCCATATATAGTGGTGGATCTTTTGTCAAGTTGGAAAAGGAAGTTTTCTAGTTCTGAGAGGGATACTTTTTTTATGGAAGCTGATCCTGTCGTGCATAATGCGGTGCTAACGGAAAGAACAGAAAGATCGAAACTTTGAGAATTGTGAAAAGACTGGCTAAGCTCAATTCTGCCTAGCTTTTTTTAATTATCAATAAATTTCTTATCTTGTGTACAAAAAAATATCCCATATGTTTTTCTTTTGTTTTGGTTTTTTCTATAGGTATGTTTTTCTTTTGTTTTTAACATCTGATGTATCATCTACGCCATATTTTGAACACTTTACAAGTGCATGTGTAATGTGGCATGAAACAATCTGTGGGAGAAAGGGTTTTAAAGCCAGAAAAGGCTGATTGTTTAACATAAATGGAAAGAAACTGCAAATTCATAACCAACCAAAGTATCAGATGCTACCTCAGTAGGTGAAAGGACATCCTGTTCCACGGATCGTGTTGAGGTCACTACCAGTTTGTCTTGCCAATTGCTGGCCCGACTTTGAATTCTGAATTGCCACTCGGATCCAACCAAAGCTAAATCAAGCATTGGATCTAGCCCATACTCGGGCTCGAATTTTGCGACATTCAGATGCTCTCTCTTAAGCCTCACCTGAATTTGTATAGGCCAACATCACATTTTCAACAAAAAACAAAACCCAGACTATAGAAACACTAATAAGATAACAAGCAGTGCACAAGAAAATCTAGACTACAAAGTTAACATGGGGCTCACCTGAGTCGCCACAAGATTCACGTCACCATTTTCAAATGTTAGAATACCTTTAGGTTTTATCATTTTGGGATGAGCCAGGCCATTTAGCTCAAGCTCTCCACTGACAGCAAAATTAAGAATCAAAGGGTAAATTATCCTCAATTCTGGTCCTAGAACAAGCTTTAAATCACTGAGGCGGATATCTAAATTTGGTTTGGCGTTCACTTGCTCCATTTCCTTTTCAGTTCCAGCTGATTTAACTGCCAAGGTGCGGAAACAATGTAAGCAAAACAGCTTTTGCTAAATAACGACATAGAATGTTGATTACTTTTTTGATAGGTAGATAATTATGCCTATATTATTATATATGCCACGGCATGGATAGTCTTTCCTCATACAAGGAAAAAACCGAAACACACAGTGGCATAAGTAAAGAATGTTGATTACTTTATATGTATTAATTCAAAACCCAAAAAAATGAAAAAATAAACTTCTCACAAAAACAACATTTCAAACCCTACTGCTATTTTTATTTCATATCCATAGATTAAGCACAAATGTGAACAAAAGAACACACAAGAACTGAAATATATATAGGTTTAACTTGGGTACCTTTTAAATATAAACTTCTCACATTTCAATTTACTTTGGTAAAATTACAATCAAAAGCCCAATTTCATATGAAGCAGCAGACAGATATCATTTTAACCCAATCACTAGTGTAGATAGAGAAAAGCTGGTGAGCTGGGTCAGGGAACAAACATTTTTCTTTTTGATAAGTAAAATAAAATTTTATTGATCAAGTAAATAGGCACAGCCCAAGTACACAAGCATACAAGCGAGAACACCTAGTTACAAGTTAGGACAGTGAACAAACAGAATGGACTAGTATAGCGTAGGGCTATTTGCAAAAACTTGAGGCACGATTAAGCAGCCCATGGAAGAAAGCATTAAACTCATGAGTTCAGTGCAAGATCATTGATGTAAAAGTTGTACATATCACATTGAAACTTATGAAATACGAGTGAGCCACCTGGGGATTGGGTGAATTTGGCCCATGAAGTAGCAGGTTCTGAACTGAAAAACCGTGAAACATATCTTGAAGCAACTGCATGATTGAATTTGACGCCACTGCTAGGAAGCTGGGGCTGGTTCGATGCCAATCTATTAAAATGAGCAGCTCCACTACCCTTATCATGTGGCAGATATGCTTCTCCATGGCTCAATTTTAGAATTCCAGAAATATTTGGTTCCTTAATAGAGCCAGTTATTTGCATCTGAGTGTCAAGCTGACCACTGTAGTTTTAGTCGGAAGTGAGTTGAGCATGTGCAAGGTGAAGCGGAGGAAAGAAGTTAAGAAAATTTATTTAAAAAAAAAAATATCTATGGATTATAAGCTCAAAGGAAAATGAATAAATAAACAACATTATAGACAACAGATACTTTGTTTATATTTTTGGATGGTGATCACAAAACAAAAACCAATATATAGAAAGGAGCAACATTATCAAATGTGAAACATGAACAGAGGGACCATGCACATGTACGCCCACAATTAAGTTGCCATCAATGAGGTGGAACATATGCTTAGTGAATATCTTTATGTGAGAAATTGCAATTACAAACCTAAGTATATTCTTTGCCCGTACTTCCAGGACTTCACATTTCAGGTCAATTTTATCACCAAGGGAAACTTCACTGGTTCTGAGGGGCAGATTCCCTTTCAGAAAAATCTTTCCCCTTCTGCCCACCCTACTATCCAATGACGTGATGCATAGTCTATTTGATTTCACATTGACAGTGCCACCAAAGTTTGTGAGCGGTTTTCGGAGTACTGGTGATGATATAGATGCCCTGTGGAATGAAGCAGATCCATCGAGCACTGGCTGTTCAACTGTACCTCTGACCTATTTATTGGAACACACCACAAACCTTAGGAAAGTAAGGCACGGACTAATTACTTTAAGGTGAAATTACCATTTTTTGCAGGTGTAAGTTTAAAGTTAAAGATAAGCCCTTGCAGAATGCATGACTTTGCTCACCTGGAGCATAATTTCAGCATTGCCATGAAGCCAGTTAGCATAAGGAGACAAAGCTGTTAACAACATCATACCCCCATCTTTAATATCTGCATCAACTCTAACTTCTCCAACATCTAAAATGTTCCAGTTTAGACCTTTCAGGCTTTCTGCTAATTGAGTATCCCAACCTTCTTCATTTCTATCTCTAGAAACTTTATTGTCACTGGCTTCATCAGCAGAACCCGTACCCCTTTCTTTCAGCCAACCGGGGAACCAAGCTGCTGCTCCTTTATCTGTTTCAATATCTTCTTCCAGTAGAATATTATTTGGAACGAAAGTGACAGGGACACTTCCTTGAATGTGTACGTGGCCATTTTGAATGATAGGTTCAAATTTTGCATTGAATAGAAAACGACTAGTTGAGGTTAGGGAAGCAACAATTTCAGCTCGTCCAAGATCAATGCCCCCAATGGCACCATCAAGGAGCCTTACCTGTACGTCACATTCAGGTTTTGCAAGACTGCCTCTGAGATCTCCTTCCATGTGCAATATACCCCTAATTGGTGCCAATAATTGCCGCAAAGAGCGGACAGCATCAGTAGCTGAAGATTCAATGACCTGAACCAGCGTAGGGACTAGACTCACGGGAAAATTTAGCACAGCAAAATGAAGATTGGTTTTCGGCCCTAACAAAGTCCCATCCGCATGGATTGTGGCATTATCCTTCTGGATAAAAAGTCTGTCAAGGCGCAAACCATCATCATTGCTGTATGCACCAACTGCCAAAACACGCTGAGTTTTGTAGGTTCCCCATTCCCAGTCCTCCCCATGAAAGTCAAATTCAGCCTGACAATAAAAATAATAATAAATAAATTATCAGATGACAAAATTGGAAGTGAAGAAGTCCCAAGAACATTAATGGGAGTGATGAAATGACAATTATCTTCTCCAGAAAGTATAAATCATCACAACTGCCAAAAAGTCTAGTAAAAAAATAAAAGACCTAATATTTCCTCCAAGTTAGATAAGTATAACTTTTTTTATAAGTAATAAGAGATTTTATTCCCAATAATAGGCATAAGCCCAAGTACACAGGACGTATACAAAGGAAAAACCTACTACTTTGTAATACCAAGAGGAAATCTAAAACAAATTCTGGAAATTATCAACCATTAAAAAAGTTTTAGCCCACAATCTCAAAGTACTAAAGAAAAAATCCCTAAGGTCTCCTAATGAACGTTCTGTGTCCTTGAAGCATCTCCCATTCTTTTCAAGCCATAGACACCACATGAGACAAGAAGGAATCATCTTCCAAATATCAACAGCATTCTTGCTACCCTTCAATCCCTTCCACCCTACCAATAAATCCACCACTTCCTTAGGCATTACCAAAAGAAGACCAAACCAATTCAAAACCTCATTCCACAAGAACCTGGCCACTTCACAATGAAGAAAGAGATGATTAACAGATTCCCCATCCTTCTTGCACATGACACACCAATCAGCAATGTACATACCTCTCCTTCTAAGATTTTCAGTTGTCAACACTTTGCCCAGGGATACTACCCAACAGAAGAAAGCGACCTTGGAAGGAACTTTCACTTTCCATATGTTTTTCCAGGGGAATTCACAGCTCCTGTGACTGGTTATGATCCCTTGCAATTCTGAAAAGAAGGGAAAATCCAATTTAAGTGTAGACTCCCCACACCACAAGTCATGCCAGCAAAGTATCCTCTTCCCATCTTCCACCTTTAATCTAATATGATTAGAAAATTCCCCCCATCCTTTCCTAATGAACTTCCACAAACTCACCCCACCTCTTGAGCACCAACCTCCCCACAAACTACCATATTTTACATCAATAACATTTCTCCATAAGGCATTTCTTTCCAAGTGGTATCTCCAAAGCCATTTCCCAAGTAATGCTCTATTAACAAATCTCAAGTTTTTTTTTTTTATCCCCAACCCACCACAATCAATCGGTTGACATACCTTCTTCCAACTAACCTTCTTCTCCTTTACCACCCCATAAAAAATTCCGAAATAAACTCTCAATTCTTCTTTCTACCTTTGCCGGCAACAAAAGAAGAGACAAGAAATAAGTGGGAAGATTAGACAAAGTACTTTTTATTAGAGTTAGGCTTCGTTTGGTTACTGAACTCAACTGAGTTTAGCTGAGTTCAGTCTAATTTTAAGCTGAGTCTAACATCCAAACACTCAACTCTAAAATTACTAAACTCATCCTAACTCAAAACCTTCTTACACATGGGACCCACAACCTTTTTCAACCTAAAACATCTTAACACGTGGGACCCACAACCTTTTTCAATTTTCTATAAAAAGTACTAAACTCATCTTAACATCCAAACACACTTTAAACTCAGTTTAGATGGGGCCCACATAATTCTCTTTACTACTAAACTCACTACTATTCATAAACAACTCAACTCAGCTGAGCTCAGTTTAACATCCAAACGCAGCCTTAATCTTTTTCCTTTAGACAAGTTGATCATCTTCCAACCAGCTAACCTCCTTTCAATTTTCTCAATCACCCCATCCCAAATATTAACAGATTTATAAGAAGCCCCCAAAGGAAGCCCGAGGTACCTCAAAGGGAGTGAAGAAATTCTGCACCCCAGAATATTTGCCAAGACTGAAATATTCTGAACAGAATCCACAGGAACGACTTCAGATTTCGATAAATTAACTCTTAACCCCGATATGGCTTCAAAACACAGCAAAAGTGCTCTTAAAGCACGAAGACTGTCAGAATTGGGCTCACTCAAATCAATGTATCATCAGCGAACAATAAGTGTGAAACACTTAAACTACTCTGGTCCTTATCACCCACCACAAAGCTGGACAGAAAATTACCATCCACCACCTTCTCAATCATTCTACTCAAGGCATCCATGATCATAACAAAAAGAAAGGGAGAGATGGGATCACTTTGCCTCAAACCACGCGAGCTACTAAAGAATCCTACAGGTTCTCCATTCACCAAAATTGAAAATCTCGAAGTCGACAGACAATGCTTTATCCACAAACACCATTTATCTCCACAAGCATATCTCCTCAGCACACATGGTCATAAGCCTTTTCCATGTCCAATTTGATTATAATACCAGCTTTCTCAATTTAATTCTACTCTCCAAGCATTCATTAGCAATTAAAACAGAGTCTATAATCTGTCTTCCCCTCGCAAAGGCATTTTGCGATTTTAAAATAATCCTCTCCATCTGCTCAAACGGTTGGCCAGCACCTTAGAAATGATTTTATACACTCCATTCACCAAACTAATAAGCCGAAAATCTCTCATCTCCACAGCCCCTACCTTTTTCAGAATAAGTGCAATGAAATTCACATTAAAACCCTTCTCAAACCTCATGTACAAATGAAATTCGGCGAACACCTTCATAATATCTTCTCTAACAACGTCCCAGCATGCTTGATAAAAGGCCAAAGAGAACCCATCCAGACCCGGAGCCTTGTCCCTATCCATACCCTTAACCACATCAAGTACTTCATCTCCTTCAAACTCTCTCTCCAGCCAATCAGCTTCAACCAGATCCATAGCATCGAAACAAAGTCTGTCCAATTTTGGTCTCCAAGAAAAATCTTCTGAAAACAACTACTCATAAAAATTCACTATGTGAGCCTTAATATCTTCTTAATCCGTAATATGTCTGTCCACATCTCGAAGAACCTCAATCACATTATTTCTTCTATGAGAGTTCACCATTTGATGAAAGAATTTAGTGCACCTGTCTCCTTCCTTCAACCACAGCACCCTAGATTTTTGCCTTCACGAAATTTCCTCCATTATCGCTATATTTTCCAGTTCAGAAGCCACCCCTATTTTTCTTTTCTTGTCCACCCCCGAAATAACCCCTTGCACCTCCTTCTCATCCAAACCTCTCAACTCTTCCATAAGAAGCTTCCTCTTGCTGTCCAAATTCCCAAACTCCTCTTTATTCCATCTCTTTATATCTTTCTTAAGAGGTTTCAATTTTCTAGCCAGAACAAAACTAGGAGTACCTGAAAAATTATAAGAATTCCACCACTTCTCACCCTGTCCACAAATCCCTCATCCTTCACCATCCTCTTCCTCTTCCTCTGTACAGCAAATAGGACCCATTTGCAACTCAAAAATATTATTTTCAGAAGAAATAGCTCCATTCTCCAGCATCCCAACTACATTAAAAACTTGATTCTCCACCCCCTCCTTCTCAACTACTGCATCCACCATCTTTACACCTTCCTCCCTTACTTCCCCTCCCTTACTCACCTAATAGTGATGAACAGATAGAACTTCTTCATTCCTGCCTTGCTCCTTACTCAACCCTTCCTGATCCCTATCTGAGACCGAGGATGAATGCACAATCTCAGTCTCCAGATGGCTTCCCACTCTCGAGGGCCCACCAAAACATGTTTCCTCCACCATCGAACCACTATGTGATGAACAAACCACACAGATCATCGATCTCAGTCTATCTTGCAAACTGTCGGAATCCAAACTCTTCGATATATCCTGAGATGGCGTCGCCATTGTGTCATTCATCGTCTGGGAACACTCACCCTGCTCGCCTCCCACCGTCGCTCCATTCTGTGCAGACAAATCCACCAACGACGCCATTGAACAGCTGGATTGAGCTTCCTTCTCCTCTATCAAGCCGATAGATCTCAGTACCACCCTCTCCTCCGAGCCCTTCCTCGTCGAAAAACTCCCATTAGGATCACCTCCCTTCGTCACACCCCTTTGTGATGACAAACGAGCCATCGGCTCTGACGATGGGTTGGGCCGACGCTTCATTTCTCCTCTCGGGCCCAAAATAGCCACAGTGCTTTCCTTAGGCCTCCAACAAACAGATCGCGTGATTGGGCCTCAACCCAGCCCACTACCACAGCCTACCTCACTTGACCCACTCATTCCCTCCACCAACCTCACTTTATTTTCTTGGGCATCCATCTTATGGCCCAAACCCATCAATAAGCCCAGCCCTCCATCAATCTTATTCAATAAAAAGACAATTTTATCCTTCCATGATTCCATCCCATTAATTCAGAACGTAAATGCCAAAGTGTCCCTTCCACTTCTATGTTTTCCAACACCTCGTAACTCCTACCGTCACCATAATTACGCCTGAGTTCTGCCCCCCCTTCCTTCCTCCTTCCATCTTCTGGTGAGATAACCTCCTTCCTACTCTCTTGGCACCTCCTAATCTCTCTAAGAATTGCACAGGTTTCATCAATGCTGCCACATAAGAACCTCCTCCAGCCTTATCATCACCAGCATGTAAAGAAGTAGCAGCCATCAAATTACTACTTGGATGATTTACAACCTGCCCAACCTTGGACATACCTCTTATCAGCATGATATGTCGCAGCGGAAGAGGACCCAACCATTTCTCGTAAGTATCTCACAAAACCAGCCCATCCACATCCACTCCCTTCAGGGATGACTAAAATTCCTTTACCCAAACCTGTGCCATATTCTAACATCTTCAGAAATCTACCAGACTGATTATGGGCCCCCTGCAACATAAAAACTTTGTCTCCCTCCCTTCTAGTCTGATAATCAACCATCTTACCAAGATTCTTCCAACAAACCTCTATCTCCTTAGCAAACCAAACCACCATTCCGCCAGATAGATATAAAGACATAGTATGTTTTCTTCCCTTTTCTGTAATACAGAACACATTACCTCCTTTTCTCCTAATTCAAATACCTTGGATTCTATATGCAAACTCCTATCCATGTCTAAAATAACAACTGACAAACAACAGAATACAACCAAACTAAAGAAGACGATAAACAACAGGACGATTAGACGTCATTACCAGTGAATACCTCAAGGAACACTCTTAAATTCTTAATAGCAAGCTGTCGTTGTCTTCCTAAGTTATTACAGCTTTTAGATGTATCTCGACTAAAAACTGCTCTGTTTTCAAAAGTAATATTTGCATTGGTTGTAAAATGAGACATGTAAAATGAACCCTCATAATTCCAAACACAGGTTTTTACGCACTCAACATCTTGTGGTCCAGATGGTAATGTAATTTTGGCAGTCTACATTTTTAACCACTCACTTCTTTCAACAAATACATCTATGACATTTGAACAAGCATATAAAGATATCTACCATTGTGTCTCCATTGCCTCCACCACTTGCATCAAGAGACCCATGCCAGCAACCCTTAAGTTCAGCCAAACCTGGAAGACTTACATCTTCAAGAATAACTTCATTGGAAGTGTAATGCCCTCGCATAACCTGAATATTGTACAGACAATATAATGAAAACATGAAACCTTGAGTCTTGGGTATCCTCTACACCATTCATCCTATTTCTAATGAGGGGAGCAATAGAAAAGAATTCTACAGGAGAACAATAGAAACAAAGTCTATCTGGTTTTGTGAGAACCAAGCCAAGTCATCAATAATGCAGCTTTGGATAATAAGAAGTCACATGGAGTACCTCAAGAAGTCCTTGAAGATTTTCAGCATATAATCCCACTGACTGCAAACTCTGAATAAAAAGGTCCTGCATGCAGGGGCCATAAGCATGCATAGTCAGAATTCTCTTTTTCTTTTTAATACTGAAGAATTATGATTTAAAACAAGCAAAATTACATTTGTAATAGTGAGGGATATTAAAGACTTTAAAAACATAGTAGATCTAGTTACATATTAGGAAAAGAATCAGTAAACAATTAGCATCATGCATCCCAATTTACATCCACAACCTCGGGGCAAATCATCTCAAACACAATGCTAAACATTAGTTTTGCTATGTTATGGAAGGGTGACTAATGTTTTGTTCATTTGATACTTCCACTTATGGAGGAAGGGTGTGTTGCAGAACAGAGGACATTGAAATAGATCCAAATGATGGAGAATAACAGTAGACAGCCATGCTCTGTAAGATAACAACATTTAATGCTTTGTGCCAACATCAAAGCTTAGAAAATTGGAAGTCGATCTCAAACCTATGCGCAGATAATTATTATTATATGTATTCAATTACAACACATTTAAGTAGAATACAACCTTTGATCTGGAACGAACAGCAGGATCCGTGATTCGAGAAAGAAGTCTGGCAAGTGGAAGCACCTCAGCAACCTCAGCTGTAGGGACTTCGAGTCTCATTCTCCATCTTCCCATAGAAGATATGACACTACCGAGATGCCCGGCCATTGCCCTTTTCAGCAAGCCACCCCCTTCCTTGCCAGCAGGGGTACGGTCTCGGGTACCAGGCAAAACATATTCACCTTGAAGCTCGTAACGGCTGTTACTTAGTTCCAGAACAGTTTTCTCAACAGTGATCTAATCAACCAGTGCAACATTAGACAGGTCATTCATACTGCCATATATACACGAATAAATTAATTATATAAGAACTAACGCTCATAACAAATGAACATGCGATATAGTTACTTTGCAACCCTAACTTTGTTCCAGAACAATTTTATCATCAGTGTTATATAAGAGTAATGTATCATCTTCCAATGTCATTATTGTAAGACAATACTAATAAGCAATTTTATTTTTGGAAAAACAAGAGTTCCTGAAAATTGTTTATAAATAGAACTATTACTCCTTGAGTTACATAATCTAGGATGATTTTGACACAGCATTAAAGATATCTACCGAGCTAAAGACAAAAAAACATAGCATGCATTATTTTTTGAAGGAAATCTCAGAAGAGTTGTCTTTAAACTGAAAATATAACAGCAAGGAAAAACAATCATTAGCATCAGGGTGTAGAATGCAAAATCTTACCGACCAATGCGATGTAGGCCTACTTTTGAAGCTTAAGATTTGAAATTGGACAGACATCTGATATCAACTACGTGAACAACAGATTACTTCCTTAGCTTGTTTACTTTGTAGGATAGATATTTGAAAACAGGTGGACATCTAAAATTTTGATGTACTGTTTCAACTCTTAAGCAATTTCTGTTTTGCAATTTTCATCTGTATTATCATATTTGCATTTGGAAGGGGTTAAAGGTGATTAAGGTAAATCCTACAAAATAAGATATCCAAGACTTTTTACATGATAATAGTTGGAGAAGAAGCTAAAGCCACTAGGAAGTGAACCAACAATGTATCCAGCTTACTACAGGACAATGACAATATAGAATTACTATCATCATCTATGGCAATAACAAAAGATCAAGAGGAAGATTCAAGGTAAGAGCTATAGCTCAAGTACTCACTACATCCCCACTCCATCTAGCAGCCACATCTAGGGCTTCTCCTAGCACACCACTGAATTTTGGCCGAAGCACAGATAATACACCATGACCTCTTCTTTTCTGAAGATTAAGCTGAATTTCTGCCTGAAAGTAAACAACCAGCTACTGGCTGAGTAACAATTTCAATTTCAAATTGCTACTGACAGAGTTAATTAAAATTTTCACCTATAATAGCGTGGAAAGAAGATAAAACACACCACCATTGATAACTACCAGAATCTCAAAACTTAAAAAAAAAATTAAAAAAAAATACACAGGTTATTTATTATCATATTTGCATTTGGAAGGGGTTAGAGATTATAAGTTCATAACCCTTATTAATGCTATATGATCTTGAATTTGGAATATTTTTGACTGGTAAACCCACCTCATTATGATCCGATGCACATTAAAGACGATAAAAGAACAGCATTTGACATAGAGAATAATTTTTTTATAAGTCAAATAAAGCTTTAGACAAAGAATAAAAAAAAAATCAAGAGATAAAGGGGACAACTTACTCTTTGAATTGTTCCCCGTAGTGAAGCCAACTCCAATTCATCAAGTGGCAGATTCCGTACCTACAAACAGCTCACACAAAGTCATGAAAATTTTATTTTATTTTATTTTTATGTCGGGGAACCTCTCCAAGGCAGGACCCTTTGGACCCACCCCTGCAGAGTAAACCCCGGTCCCGTGCACCGCACCCTTGGAAGTTTTCCTACAAGGAATTGATTAAATCGCTGGCTTTTCACTAGGGGGTGTGGCCCCTAGAGATTGTTTGCATGCAAGGGGATTTGAACCTTGGACCTGGGGGGAGCATACCCCCAAGCCCAAGGCCTTTACCACTTGAGCCAACCCCTAGGGGTTAAGTCATGAAAAATAAATAACTCATATTCTCATACTATTGTTGCTCTTATATACAAGCAAACCTAATACTTGGAAAACGGAAATAAATTAAATTGCTATAGAAATAACAAAAAGTAGAGGCACCTCCAAGTTAGCAGAATGAAGTGGTTGGAAACAAACATTGGCTCTTAGTTGTCCTTTTTGAAGGGAAAAAGACAGTAATTTTCCATTTTGGGAATTATTTTCACTACCACGCTGCAGTGGCCCTACAACCTCCAATGCAAGGCTTTCATCTGGCCTACCTGAGGCATCCAACTGCATTGCCAGGTAGAGTTAAGATTTCAGTATGACTTAGTAAGCAGAGCAGCACAGAAACAAACAAAAATAGGTTTTTTTTATAAGTAATTTTGTTTTTCAACGATGCATGACACACTAACAAATTAGCATATAAACAAATTAACAGATGAGTCTACCTAGAACAAATTTCTTAGTGAATCGGTCATGTAGTCACAAAACAGTGGCATATAAGCAGTGTTTCTTCTGCCTTTTTCTCCACAAGGAGATAAAGCTTACCAATACAAAAAATTAACATTTGCACATCAAGAGGAAAACTATATGGAAAGATGTTTGGATTCTGAAGATGCTCAAGTGCACATGATAATGGTGTGACAACAACAAACCGGTAGCACAAACATGATCAAAATAGTGCTATTAAGGGCTACTTGACATCCCACCATCTGTTAACACAGGCAGTGCCATGTCACCCCCAATAGAACATAACTATTTGATTCCTTGGGGCTTTTGATGTCCCTTGTGACATACCGCAAAACCCACAACTTTCGCAGTTAAATAGCTATTAATTTCACACAGAAAGTCAAGAACCTCTTTCAGAAGATAAACTTGTTTATGATACATTACTGGTGTAAGTAACCCAAGCAATATAACATATTTCAACCAATAAAACTAATATGAGGCTCAATTTCTGAAAAGAAAAAACTTGTGTAAAAGTCTCTCTCTCTGTTTTTTTTTTTTTTTACATTACCTTGATACACCCGCGTGACATGCTCAACCGTCCAGCCAGCTGAGGTGCTAGAATCAGCTGATTCAGCTTGAGACCAGAAATTAAAATGTCACCAACAAGACTATCTGTTTTTCCATTATCTTGCATTTCCACAGGTTGCATATTTGAAATACTACTAGACTCGAAAACCTTTCCCTGAAACTTAATCCTTCCGGTTGCTTTCAAATGCATGGGTCTTGGAGAGTCAAAATTATAAGAAGATAGTAAACTAAAAAACTCAAAACCACGCATGCGTAAATCTAACTCAACCCCATCAACACTAAATGGCATGACACTATTTGCAGGAAACTCTTTTCTGTTGAGCCAGTATTCATCAAGATAGGATGTCTGAATATTTGTGAACAAGTCAAAAGCAACAGATGAAGAATCAACTTTGATGTAGTTATGTGAAATTATGATATGTCCTCGAGCATCACTGAATGAACCTTCAGCCGTTGGAGCAACCCATTTAATGTCAAACATCCTGCATTAAAAAATAACAATGAACAAGCCAACCTGAAGTATTATCAACATCCATAAAATGTAAATATTAGGTAAGCTAAAATTTGGTCCCTCTATGTTTAAATTCGTCATTAATTTGATGACTGCAATTTCAATTTTAAAAACGTCAACCCTGAAGTTCGGCATCATCAATTTGGTTTTCTTGTCAATTCCCACTAGCACAAGGGAAACGAAAAACCAAGATTTGTTTTTTTTTTTTTTTTTGTGGGGGGGGGGGGGGGGGAGAGAGAAAGATATATATGCACTCTCTCAATCCTTCCCAATTTGAACTGGGTCAATGAAATAAATGACCAAATACATAGATTAAAGTGAAGAAATAGATGTAGTAATAGCACCTGTAAAAAATGACCCATTACTGCTTTTCTCTGTAATTATTTTATTTTTCTATTTCAAAACTTGTCTGCTCTATCCCCCCCCCCCCCCCCGGGTTGTCATCTTACCCCATATCTACTCCTCCCTTCCCTGTGCTCTCCTTTTGTTCTCTTTTCCCTTTTTCTTTGTAATTTCTCCACTGCATTGAAATCAGACTTGAAAGACCAAACCTATCCTTTCTCTTAATTTTTCCATCTGTTATTCACTTCTCAAACCCACAAACAACCAAACACAGAAACCCCTCACACTTGCTGACAAACATGGTGGCACAGAAGGCAACAATGTGAACGATTGCAAAGATGGAGATCACCCACATATGGCCTCAGCAGCACCAAGAGCAATACTTGAAGAAGCATATCCTCCGGCCTTGGAGAGTTCAGGAAGATCTGGGAGTATAGGGTGGGGTTGGAGGTGGAGAGGGCATGATTTGGTTATGGGTCAAACTAGTCGGTGAGTGAAAGGGTGGAAGTTGGGCTTACGTCGGGAGAGAAAGCAAAAAGATGGGAATGAAAAACACATTTAAAGGCAGTAATTTAAGGGAAAATGACAAAAGAATCAGACTGACTGATTCCAAACTCTCCGGTTGGCATTGCTAAATTTGAAATTATTAGAACCAACTCGACAAAAATCCCAAATTTAGAGGGACCGAGTTACAGTTTGGCTTAAAAACTAGAGCATAGAACTTATAGGCAACAGCACAGGATTTTTTTTAAAGAAAAATGGCATGGTAAAAATTTAATCAACAAAAAATTAAAAGCCTAAGAATCTTACGGTCTCAAAAGAGATCCAGACAATTTCGTTTCTCCATTTAAATCCCCTAATTTGAGTGGCATCAGATGAAGATACCCAGGTATATAACGGTGCATGATATTATCGAAGGACATATTTCCAGAGAAATTCACATCTATTGCTGCATCATCCACCTCACCCTGCAAAAACAGAGTATTCTACATCAAAAAGAAATAAGCTTAATGAAAGGAAAAAAAAAAAAACTCAAGTGAATAATCACCACAGATTCCAAACAACAATTTCCCAATAACTAGTCAGGTGACTTGACTAAAGTTAAGACATGTTACTTTACACCCATGTCTAGTAGGACTATTGAGAAATGACTTCCATCCAAAATGGGTCTAAAAAGGGTGTAGAAGCCATATAAAACACAGTATGATCACGTAACAACCCAAGGAAAACCCAAGCAATGTCTAGGTCCATACTCCAAAAGGACTAGTCAATGTTATAATTAAAGCAGGTTGAAATCATTATGAAGGGCATGAATTTCTCCTTGCCAAGGGATCCCACTCAACCCCTTATAATCAATTCGAGGCAGTACAATTTTCCCTTTTAAATCCCTGATGTCCTCATCAGGCTATTCCATCATAGGTGGTGGCTCAAGTCTCACACTTCTAGTTGTGATTGACTTTGTAACATTTGTACGACTCAAGGAAGGCTAAAGTCATCTAGACCCATACTCCAATAGAACTAATCAGTGTCATAATTGGAGCCACTTAAAATCATTATAAAGGATGAACTCCTTCCCAAGCTATTTGGAGTCCCTTTCACCACCTTTCTTATAATCAATCCGGGACATTACAGATTGGATCACGATAAAGCCTTAGAGAAGATCCTCTTTTGAAACCCATTAAAGGGAAAAAATGAGTTGGCTTGCCAACCAAATATGACAATCAGAAGTAATGGCAAATAAATAAAATCAATCCATGGATAGGGAAAGCGGCGGACTGAGGAGAAACAGTTAAGTCTCTACACCTCATCAATTGGTGAAACTGACGGCAAATCCATGCATTTGTTAATTCATAAACAAGCACAATAGGCTATTTCTTGATAAGAAATATCCTATTGTACTTTTTGAACAAATACGTGGATTTTTAAAAGATCTATTATCAGACTTGTTAATAGACAAGTTACTGCTGATTACTATATTACCGATCAAAAAAATTGACAAGTATTTGTACTTGTTAATTAATAAATGCATGAATTAACAAGTAGGCTATTTCATAAGCAGTCAGATACCTCTGGGCAAATCCATGCATTCCCTGCCCCTCGAATTTCACCTCCATCCACGAGGCTAGCTCTAATTCCATACAAGTCAGCAACCTATCATATGTGAAGAAATTTACAGGATCTATTATCATCTTGCATAGAAAAGAAGTTACCCCTCTTTTGTAAATTCGCTTACCGTCCCTGACATTACTTACACAATTATCAGTGTTAAAAGTGAAATTGGCCGATAAATATGAAAATGGAACACGGTCAAAAGCTGCCACTGCACCAGCTTCTTTGCTTTTCAACATTACTTCATAGGCAGAGGATGCAGGAAAATCAGACACTGAATGAGATATCTTCCTAGAAACCATTCCACTTCCCACAAATATAGGAGCATCCAGTGGGCCTTGACAGTTGAATACAGCAGTTACCGAACCGGCCAACTGCAGCACATACAGAAAGAAATGGAGATGAAAACAAAGTTGACTGGTTAGGATGAACTAGTATACCTGTATTCCTTGCAAGATAAAAAGACAACAAAAACAAAAAACGCAAAGCACTTAAGTTTGATTAAGAGAGAGATAAAATAGAGCATATACCATGGATATATAGTACATACACCCTATATTTAAGCATCAGCACTTTTAGATATTAGACCAAATGGAAAATGAAATCACATTTACCGGGAACAATAAAGGCTTCATCTTGAAAGTTTTCATCAGGGCATTTACTTCAACATGTGGAACCTGAACATAAAAGTACACAGATTATTAGTTGGAGATACCATATTCATTAGAAAATGACAGAAAAATGAGCTATTTTAAGCCAAGCAATGCCTTGATTTGGGAGTATGATTCTGTTACAATCGGCGAGTTCATGGATATGGGCCCTTGACCTAGAGATACCATCTTAACATGACATTTTAAGCTTAGGAAGAGATCCACCATATATCCACTGCTAGACATAAGAGTGCATGCACACAAGCAAAAAGCAAACTTACGTGGACCTTCTTATGTTTTTCCACACTCCAATTCCATAAGGACCGTCACTTCATTAGAAAACCCTCTACCCCATGTACTAACATACTTAACTTCCACCACCAATCACCATAAGTGCCATAGACATTTGCCCAACAAAGCAATGATTGAATGCCAGCAAAGTTCTAACTCCCAACCCTCTTGAATAAACTGGAGTACAAATCTTGGGCCAGCTAACTAAATGAAACTTGCATTTCTCACCAACTCCATCCCATAAGAAATCCCTCTGAAAATACTCTATACGGTTGGCCACACCAACAGGAACGGGGAATAGAGGCATAGCAAGTGGGCAAATTAGATAATGTCGTTTCCACCGTACAAATAGACATTCTAAGAATCAAAGTCCTAACAACCTTATTTTTTGTGTTATATAACATAGTAATTATCCTTTTGAGATTGGGGCAGATGGCCGAGTGTGCTAAGAATATTTCTAGTAGAACGTCTTTCAAAATCTCTGGAGAGGTAATTGAACAAACATCGAATAAAATAATACCTGAGGGATCACAAGCAGCTGCATATTTATTCCATAAGGACCTAACCATTATCTTATCTTTACATCAAACAAACCGGTAGATATAAATACTTATTTTCAGAAGAGATCAGACAAAACTAAAAATAAAACAAGAACCATGAGCAAGAATTATAAAGTTCAAGTTCAGCAGCAAGTATTGACCACCGAAAAGCCATGACAAGTTTCATATCAACACAAATTTGCAGCATCTAATTATTCACCTGATAAAATTACTTCACATATATTGAAACTGATTATTTATTAACTGAAGTATTAATATATATGCCAGAGCCTAAAGCAACATTAGATGTGAACAATGAACCAATGAATTTTTCTGGCATGAGTTGAATTTTAGACTAGTCGTTAGGATGTTGAACTCTAGGCGTTTGAAGGTGGAATCGAAGACCTTCGTTTTTTCAAAGGAGGGAGGAAATTATATTCGAATTTCCGAGAGGAGCAGAAGGATGGTTAAGTTTGTTTCTCTTAGAGTGCCGGTGTTGTCATGGGTGGCAAAGGTGTTGGAGGATTGGTCGGCACACCCTTGGCATGATGGGTTTTTCAGAAAGTTGCGGGAGGGTAATGGAGTTGTGATTATTCAGCGTCATGCTAATTCGAGGGGTCATTTTTTGTCATTGGATGAGTATGGGAATGGGAGCAAAAGGGGCTCTTTGTTTATTCCTGAAGGTTTACATGGTAGAGGTTGGGAAGAATTCGTGTTTTTCATGTGTTCGATGGCTGGTTCTGAAGTCTTTGTTCAAGAAGAAGAAAACAAAGTCCAATCTGCTCAAGCTATCGATGTTCAGGAACGGCATGGGAAGGGGCCAAGCGGCATGTCGTCAGCGGGAAGGGTCTTCCTCCCAAACGGTGCATCATTTGCATTGGTCTTGAAGAAACCGGTATGTCCTCCGGCAGGTAATAGTTTTAATGGTACGGAGGGTGATGGTCGGAGGAAGGGGAAGGTGATTGGTGGTGAAGTTCAGAATAAACGGCAGTTCTCTTCACATGCTGACAAATGGCATCATAAGCAGGCTTGTGAGGTTGGCGGTTTGCATTCTGTGTGTATCCCGTCAGTGGGGAAAGTCGAAGGGATGTTGTGGGCAGCTAGAGCTCAATTGTCGTGTGTTCTGGAAAAGATCATTGACTTGATGAATAAAATTGATTCGAGATTGGGCTTGGTTATGGGCTTAAATAGCATTTTGAAGGGCCCTAGTCACTTAAGTTCCTCCTCTAAAGCATATGGGCCTCATACTGCAGCTGGTTGGGGCGATGGGCCGGGTTTGAAAGACAATGTTGGAGGCAATGGGCTGGCTTGAAGCCTATTTCTCTATCGTGGTGGGTCAAAGCCCACTTTGGGTCCTCTCCCTTGGACTCGATCGCAAATACAACTCAAATGTCGTCGGCGGCTGCTTAGGGGACCCCTGGTAGAGACCCATGTTTTGTGGCCCATGGCCAAGCCACTAGCCATGTGGGGATAAGGCTAGAGAACCCCAAAACAGCCTTAGGGGCATGCCATGGGGCCTACCTTGACATGCCCGGGGTGCCCAAGGGGGCTGGTGGCCAAACCAGCCCATTCAGCATGCAGCCCGCACGCCCAGCGCGCAGCCCAGCACGCCCAGCGCGCACAGCACGCGTGGCCGCGCGCGCGCAGCGCGCAGCACGCCCAGCGCGCGCGCCCCGCGCGCACGCCTCGCGCGCGCCCCGCGCGCAAGCCTCGACCGCTCCCCGCGCGCACGCCTCGCGCGCGCCCCGCGCGCGCAGCACGCAACAGTCCCGCGCGCACGCCCAGCGCGCGCGCAGCGCCCACGCCTGCGCGCACGCCCAGCGCACGCACGCCCGCGCGCGCGCGCCCCAGCGCCCAGCGCCCAGCGCCCAGGCCAGCCTGCCTGGGCCATGCCATGCTGCACACGCCCAGACCAGCCCAGGGCCCTGCCAGCCACACTCCATCAGCCATCCTAGCCCATCCATGGGCTCATCCATGCCATGGGTCAACTTGACCCATGCCAACTATGTTATTTTTATTTATTAATTTTTATTTAATTATTTATTTTCCAAGGGACCTATTGGGGGTTTCCAACTTGTAATTCTTATAAATAGGACCCTTAGGCTTTGCATTACTATCTTTTGAACCTTTGGCAAATTCCCTAAGTGGGTAGACTTGTTCTTGAGATCATCCATCGGTGCTAAGCACTTGGGCTCTTTGGGGTGCAATTCGTGAATCCCCTAAGAGAGAATCACACCTTGCAATTCGTGAATAGGTGTGGTTCAATCTATCTATCTTGTTCATTCAACTTGGTGCAATTCGTGAATCCAAGTTGTGTTTATCATTTTATGAGTTATATTCAACTTTTGTTCAATTCATGAATCAAGTGTTGAATTTATCTTATTTGTTCTTTTGATCATTTAAGTTCATGAGTATTATTGTTGCTTTTGTTCTTAAGTGTTCTTCATCTTGTTCTTGGTGTTCTTCATAAGTTTGCTCTTCCAATCCATCCAAGCCACTAAAGTCGACCAACCTAGTGTTAGTCCACTTTCCATAGTGTTTGTCTTCATTTCCATAAGTTTGTCAACATACCATAATTTGTTCCCTCCATACACTTTGCCCTAGCCGAAATCTACATAGCCACACCACCACTTACCATATTCGGCCACCCCATCACTTCCCAAAACCCTAGGCGCCAACTCCATCATCTTACCCATTGACCTAGCCGCCCATCATCTTTTCCCAACACCAAACCCTAAACACAAGTGGCGCCAACCCTAGTGTTCATCTTACCATCTTTGTCACTTACCAAAAATAGCCTCATCATCCTCCATCAAACCCTAGCCGCCCACCTCAAGGCTCCATAAGGAAACCCATTCCTTTTAGGAGTCTTGCCTCCATCTTCCACATAAGCCCTAGTCAAGTCCTATAAGGAAACTCATTCCTTTTAGGAGTCTTGACTTCCTCCAATTCAAATTCAAATTCAAATCCCTTAATTTAAGGAATTGCAATTCATCTTCAATTCCTTAAATCACTCTTCCTACAATCTCTCCAAGTCAACCATTGACTTGTCATCCCAATTCAAAATTCAAACTTCCCTCTCACTCAAAGATTCCTTCCATCTTACAAACCTTCCATAACCATTACCAAACCCTAGCCTCACTCTTCCAACTCATTCCCAAACCCTAGCATCATCCTAAACTCCAACCCTAAGCCATCTCATGCCAATCTCGAAATTCCCCATAGCCACCTCATAAAACCCTAGCTACACTTCACCATTCCTACCCTAATCACCACCCAAGTGGCCCAAACATTAAGGGTAACCCTTAAGCCATTCCCATTGCATCAAACACCCATAATCCTAAGCCATTCTACCCTAGCCCACGACAACCCTAAGTGCTTCCATCCCAAACCTAACCTCACCTCATCCATTCAACCATTGCCTCCATCATCTTTGCACTTCACTCAAGAACAAGACCATCCTCCCACATTGATTTGCCCTAGCCTAAACACTTAGCCTACCCAAAATACACCATCATCCCATCACTCAAACACCATCCTTTGGTGAAAAGCCAAGCAAGTGGCAAGAACACTCGGTCACCATCATCACTAAGACTAGCCGCGGACCCTTAGTGTTAGGGACAAGACCGGGGTCCCTAACAACCCCCCTCCCCTCGTCGTCACAGAACTTATCGCCAACAGTCAGTGACCCTCTTCCTTTACCAGCGCCGATGGTCAATGTTTCATCCTTGTCCCTCTTCCTTGGGCACAAACGCATATTTGACTCGGACGTCGCCGGTTGTTGCTCATGGGACCCTCCGTCGTCACAGAACTTTTCGTTGACAGCCAGTGACTCTTCCTATGCCAACGCCGAAGGTCAATGCTCATCTTGGTGCCTCCTCCTCGGGCACGAACGTGTATTAGTCTCAGACGTCGCCAACGGTTGCTCAGGGGACCTCTCCGTCATCACAGAATTTGTCGTCGATCGCCGGTGTCCCTCTTCCTATATCAGAGAAGATGGTTAAAGCTCATCCTGGTGCCTCTTCCTCGGGCACAAATGTGAATAGGTCTCAGTTGTCGTCGGTGGTTGCTCAGGGAACCTCTCCGTCGTCGCAGAACATGTTGTCGGTCGTCAGCAACCCCCTAGCTCCTTTGCAAGCGCCGATCTCTGTTTTGCATGGCCTCTCATCTCACCCCGATTGTAACTAGCTACACACCTCTGTCTCTAGTGTTGTCATGGATGACGATTCTGAGAGGGTGTCTACTCAAATTATCAATGAGGAGGATTTTTCCTTTGTGTACAAATGAGGACGCAGATTTGGTATTTTGGATGTTGAGTCTGATGATGAGCATGATTTGTAGTTGGTATGCAAGGGGTTTGGGGTGGGTGTTTCTACTAATGGGGTGGAAGATATGGGGGATGAGCCTAGTCCCATCTACTCTCTGCCGCCGGCTCACTCTTGGGCTGGTTTACATTCTGATTGGGTTTTACAGAAGGTGGATGAAATCCATGACTGTCTAGGGATTTCTTGTGAGGGTTTTGAAAAACAATTTAAAGCTCTTCTCATTGCTATTGAGGCGGGACAACCTCTTTTGGCTAGATCCTTTTCAAAAAAGAAAGAGCTTACGAGATTGTCATGCACTATCAATTATGATGTAAGAGATGGTAGTGCAGACAATGGTAGGCAAAAAGACGGGGCAATCAGCAGTGATTTATGAAGCCGAAGATCCTCTCTTGGAATGTATGGGGGTTGAACCCCCCGTGCAAGCATCTTTGAGTAAGAAATCTGATTCGGGAATGGAAAGTAGACATCATTTGTTTGCAGGAACCAAATTGAAGTTCATTGATAGAAACATTATCAGAAGTTTGTGGGGATGTTCATATGTTGGATGGGTCTCGCTGGCCTCTCAGGGGGCTTTGGGGGGTATTATTTTGATGTGGGACAAGAGAGTTTAACTCTGGTGGATGAGTATGTAGGAGAATTTCTTGTGGCTTGCTCTTTCTTCAATGTAAATGATGGTTTCAGGTGGGCTTTTGCTGGTGTGTATGGGCCCGATGTTGACAAGGACAGGAAATTCCTTTGGGATGAGATTACTGGCTTGTGCAATTGGGGGGAGGGCCCGTGGTGTATTGGAGGGGATTTTAACATCACTCGATTTCCAAGGTCGGGGGATTCCAACATTGGCCCAGCTATGTTTGATTTTTCTGATTTAATTTTTGATATGGGCTTGGTTGATTTACCTTTGGCAGGGGGTGATTTCACTTGGTCGAATGGAAGGGCATGGTCTAGGCTGGAAAGATTTCTTGTTTCTCCCTCTTGGGAGGCACATTTTCCTGAATTATGTCAAAAACACTTGCCTAGATTATGCTCTGATCATTTTTCCATCCTTCTTGATTGTGAGGGTATTCATAAGGGGCAGAGATATTTTAAATTCAAGAACATGTGGCTCAAAGTTGATGGTTTTTTAGATAAGGTGAGAGCATGGTGGTCCTCTTATCAGTTGTCGGGTACACCCAGCAGCTTTGTCTTAACTGGAAAACTCAAAGTTTTGAAGAATGACTTGAAGAAATGGAATGAGGAGGTGCTTGGGAACATTGGGGATCAAATAAAGTCTCTTTTCGAGGAGTTGCAAACATTTGTTGAAAAAGAGGCTGTAGGGGTTCTCTCGATTGATGAGAAGGTAAGTAAACTCAGTGTTGCTTCTGATTTTTTTAAAAAAAAAATTACTCTTATGGAGGAGATTTCATGGTGACAAAAGTCTAGGTTTTTTTTTTTTTTTTTTTTTATAAGTAATCTAGGGCTCTCTGGTCGAAGGAAGGAGACAAGTGCACCAAATTCTTTCATAGATGCTAATTCTCATAGAAGAAATAATGCAATTGAGGTGCTCCACTCAAATGGTAGTGTTCTTACGAGTCATTCAACTATTAAGGATCACATTATCCTTTTTTATGAAAAACTTCTTACGGAGCAGTTTTCTTGGAGACCCAAAGTTGATGGGCTTGTGTTTGATTCAATTGACCAGCCTAGTGCAGTTTGGTTGAAGAGAATGTTTGAAGAGGAGGAGGAGGTGCTTAATACGATAAGAGGTTTGAACAAAGATAAAGCGTCGGGACCCGACAGCTTTTCCATGGCATTTTTCAGGCATGTTAGGACATCGTCAGGGAGGACATCATGAAGGTTTTTCTTGAATTTCACTCTTTTATGAAATTTGAGAAAAGCCTTAATGCTACGTTCATTGCGCTTATCCCTAAAAAAGTTGGGTCCGTAGAGGTGAAGGACTTTCGACCCATCAGTCTTGTTAGTGGTGTGTACAAGATTATCTCAAAGGTGCTTCCTAACCGTTTGAGTTTGGTTATGGGAAAGATCATCACAAAATCTCAAAATGCCTTTGTCAAGGGTAGACAAATCCTTGACTCCGTTCTCATTGCTAATGAATGCTTGGAGAGTAGAATTAGAGACGGAGTTCCCGGCATCCTTTGCAAATTGGATATGGAGAAGGTTTGTGACCATGTCAATTGGGATTTTTTTTATATAAATCCTTGGTAGGCATTGGTTTTGGGGGAAAACGGTGCAAGTGGATGAAGTATTGCATTTCTTTAGCTAGATTTTCAGTTTTGGTTAATGGCACTCCAACTGGTTTTTTTAATAGCTCTCGGGGATTGAGACAAGGGGATCATTTGTCCCCCTTTCTCTTTGTTTTAGTTATGGATGTGTTAAGTAGAATGTTGAAGGCGGCGGTGGATAGGGGTTTTATCTCAGGCTTCTCGGTGGGCAATTCCGTCCATGGCAGCATGCGGATGATACCTTGATCCTGTGTGAGCCAAATTCTGATCAAATCCGTTCTTTGAGGGCTCTTCTTTTGTTATGTTTTGAAGCTGCATCTGGTTTAAAAGTCAATTTGTCCAAATCTGAAATGGTCCCCATAGGTTTGGTCAATGATCTAGGGGATTTGGCTGATATATTGGAATGTAAGGTGTCTTTTTTGCCTATGAAATGTCTGGATCTTCCCTTGGGGGCACCTTTTAAATCTAAGGCAATTTGGGATGGGGTTTTAGAGAAAATTGAAAGTAGGTTGGCTGGCTGGAAAATGATCTACTTGTCCAAAGGTGGTAGAATCACCTTCATCAAGAGTCATTTATCAAATATCCCAATCTATTTCCTATATTAATTCCCTTTGCCTACAAGAGTGGCTAATAGAATAGAAAGGATATTCCTTGACTTCTTGTGGGGTGGATTGGAGGATGAGAAGAAATTCCACTTGCTCAAGTGGGATAAGATTTGCTCTCCTTTATATTCGGGAGGTTTGGGAATTAGAAAGCTGAAAACTTTCAATATGGCACTTTTAGGGAAATGGTTGTAGAGGTATCATCAAGAAGGAGATGCTCTTTGGAGGATTGTTATTGATGCTAAATATGAGAGTATTTGGGGAGATTGGTGCTCAAATGAGGTTAGGGGGGCATATGGAGTGGGAGTGTGGAAATTCATTCGCAATGGATGGAGGGAGTTCTTCAGAAATTTCAGATTTGAAGTGGATAGGGGTACTCGGATCAGCTCCTGACATGATTTATGGTGTGGTGACATGGCCTTGAAGATTGTTTTCCCTTCCCTCTTTAGAATTGCCTTGGATAAAGGCGCCTCTGTAGCTGATTGCATGAGCAACATTGCTGGTCTTATTCAGTGGTCAGTAAGTTTTATTAGAGATGCCCAAGATTGGGAGGTGGGGGTTATCACTGATTTTTACAGTTTGCTCTAACTTAAATTTAAAATCTAGAGGGGAGGACAGATTAATCTGGAATCAGCTTGGTAATAAGAAATTTTTGGTTAGATCTTTGTACAAAGTCTTGGTGCCACATTTTTCTAGTGATTTTTTCCCTTGGAAAAATATTTGGAGATGCAAGGTGCCTCTTAAGGTCCGATTCTTCGGGTGGTTGGCTGCTCATGGGAAAATACTTACTATTGATAAGCTGAGAAAGCGTGGAATCATTGTAATGGATTGGTGTTTTATGTGTATAAGGTGTGGAGAATCAGTGGATCACCTTCTTCTTCATTGTGATGTGTCGAGGGCTTTGTGGGATGAGGCATTTGTCAAGTCTGGAATTTCTTTTTTTTTTATAAGTAATAAGTTATTTTATTGATATAGAGGTAGGCATAGCCCAAGTACACTAAAAGTATACATGTGAATACCCCTAGTTAAGAACTAGAAACAATTACAGGGAAATCATGAAAGCTAAGACCATTCAAATCAAGAGCAAAGGCCCACACAAACAAAGTCTTCCAGAAAAAACTCCTAAACTCTTCCAAGGAGCGTTCATGATCCTCAAAAAGTCTCTCATTACATTCGTTCCAAATACACCATAGAATACATATAGGGACCATCTTTCACACTGCTGCAATCTGTGGTGTCCCAGTGATCCCTTTCCAGCTTGCTAACAATTCGACCACCTTACCCGGCATCACCCATGCTATACCCATTCTATTGAGAAAATAAGTCCAAATATCTCGAGCAAACTCAATGTAGAAGTAGATGGTCCACTGTTTCCCCACTTTTTCTGCACAAACAGCACCAGTCCATAATAATAAGACCACGTCTTCTAAGATTATCAATGGTCATAATCTTTCCTAGAGCCGCCGTCCACACAAAAAATGTAGCCTTTGTAGGTGCTTTAGTCCTCCATATGTTCTTCCAAGAAAAATTGTGCCTTTGGTGCATAGTAATAGAATCATAAAAAGAGCCTATTGAAAATTTCCCTTTCCTAGAGGGGCGCCATTCCATCATATCTTCCATAGTGGCAGCAGTAGAAATGTTTTTTTTTTATAAGTTAAAAATTTTATTAAGCACAATGTAATAGGCGAAACCCAAGTACAGAGGAAGTATACAAAAGAAACACCTAGTTACATTCTAAAACTAAAAAAACGAAGACAATAACTCGTTTACAGCCCCACCCTTGAGTACAATAGCAAAGAACCAGCTAAGTAGAGTGCTTATAAAAAACTTCCAAAATGCATCTCTATTGCGTTCCCAATCATTAAAGCACCTCTCATTTCTCTCCAACCAAATACACCACAAAATACACAGAGGCATCATTTTCCATGCAGCTGCCACTTGGGAACAAGTATGCATTTGAAAATTGGTCCAGCTTGCTAGAAAATCGACCACTACTTTTGGCATAACCCAGCTCAGCCCAACCCTTCCAAACACTCCATCCCACAACACTTTAGCCATTTCACAATGAAGTAGTAGATAGTTCACTGATTCCGCTTCTTTCTTGCACATAAAGCACCAATCCAAAACAATCATTCCGCACTTCCTCAAGTTATCTATAGTCTGAATATTCCCTATTGCTGCTGTCCATACGAAAAAAGCCACCATTGACGGAACATGAGCCTTCCAAATCCTCTTCCAAGAAAAGCCAGTATGACGCTGATTTAGTATCACCTTATACTATGACCGAACTGTAAACTTTTTAGAGGTTGTTTGTCTCCAACATAGTTGGTCCCTGCCCTGTCTTCTTATCTCCACTGAATACAACAGCCTAAAAAAATCAGTAACCTCCTCTACTTCCCAATCCTGGGCAGATCTGGAGAAGCCTAAATCCCAAAGCACCACTCCATTGGAAAAACCCATCACCTCAGAAACTGAAGCTTGCTTATTAGTCGTCAATCTGAAAACAACCAGAAATGCTCTAGACAATTCAATATCCCCACACCAAACATCAGACCAAAATCTGATTCTTGAACATCACCAACTGAGAAGTTAACTTGTTTCAGGAAGCAACCCCAACCTTTCCTAATAAACTTCCATAGACTCACTCCATACGAATCCCTACACTCCTTGGTACACCATCCTCCCCAATCACTACCATACTTTCGATCGATCAATCCCCTCCACAATGCTTCCTCTTCCCCATGGTATCTCCATAGCCACTTCCCCAACAACGCCTTATTAAAACTACATAAACTATGAATACCCAAACCTCCATCAGCAATCGGGCAACAAACTTTTTTCCAACTCACTATGGGAGTTTTAATCTCCTATCCCAGGCCTCCCATAAAAAATCTCTATACAATTTTTCAATACGGTTGGTCACACCAACTAGTAAAGGGAATAAAGAAAGGAAGTAGGTAGGGATATTAGAGAGAGTACTCTTTATAAGAGTAATCCTACCTCCTTTAGATAAATATGTCATTTTCCAAGCTGCCAACTTCCTCTCTATCTTCTCGACCACCCCGTCCCAAACGTATTTGGCCTTAAAAGATGCCCCTAGCGGTAGTCCCAAATATTTTATGGGCAGAAAAGCAACTTTGCACCCCAGAAATTCTGCCAAGTGATGAATGTTATGGACCTCTCCCACCAGTACCAACTCCGATTTACTTAAATTCACTTTTAATCCCGAGATGGCTTGAAAACACAGCAGGACAGCCCTCAAAACTTGAATTTGTTCCCCAACAGCCTCGCAAAAAATGAGGGTATCATCAGCGAAAAGCAAGTGTGATATTGTAGAAGGGCCATTAGAATTAGTTCCCACTGAAAAACCCGAGATAAATCCTGCTCCTACCACTGCCTCTACCATGCGACTCGGGCCTCCATAACAATATCAAATAGGAAGGGAGATAAGGGATCCCCCTGCCTCAAACCTCTAGAACTCGGAAAATACCCACAAGGCTGCCTATTAACAAGCACAAAAAAGCGGACAGTTGAAATACAATGGCTTATCCAGCCACACCACTTATCTCCAAAGCCGCATCTTCTAAGCATATACAAAAGAAAATTCAAGTTTACATAATCATATGCTTTTTCCATGTCCAACTTACAAAGGACCCCCGGAGCTCCTTCCCGCATGCGGCTATCTACACATTCATTTGCAATCAACACCGGATCTATAATTTGTCATCCTCTAACAAATGCATTTTGAGATTTAGAAATGATCTTCTCCATCACTTTGCTCATTCTATTTGCTAGCACCTTTGAAATAATCTTATAGACACTACTTACCAAACTAATTGGGCGAAACTCCTTCAACTCCGAAGCACCCACTCTCTTTGGAATCAAGGCCATAAAAGTGGCATTCAAAGTCTTCTCAAACTTTTGAAACTCATAAAATTCATGAAATACCTTCATCACATCCTCCCGCACAATCTCCCAACAATCCTAAAAGAATGCCATAGAAAACCCATCTGGCCAGGGAGCTTTGTCTCTCCTCATTCCACACACCACCCCGATGCACCTCAAGCTCTCCAAACGGCCTCTCCAGCCAACTTGCTGAAAAATCATCCACCGCTGCAAAGTTCAATCCATCAATTTTAGGTCTCCAAGCTTCCGTCTCACTTAGGAGGGAACTTAAAAACTGCATAGCATGCTCTTGGATCTCGGCAGGTAAGGATAACAGATTATTTTCAGTTCTTAACATCTCAATAGCATTGATACGTCTATGAGAATTAGCCATTTTATGGAAGAAGCTAGTGCACTTATCTCCCTCTTTAAGCCAAAGAACTCTCGACTTTTGCCTCCATGATATTTCTTCCCTCAATAGAACCCTCTCAAGTTCTATTTTTACTTCGTTCTTCCTAGACAAACTCCCCTTGCTATCCCCATCAGCTTCCAAGGATTGAAGCTCTTCCCAAAGGACTTTTTTCTGCTGCTCAATATTCCCAAAAACCTCCTTATTCCATATCTTCAAATCAGCTTTTAAAGCTTTGAGTTCACTAGCCACAACAAAACTAGGAGTCCCCTCAAACTGGTACGACAGCCACCAACTTTTTACCTTATCAACGAAGCCCTCCACTTCTAGCCACATATTCTCAAACTTAAAGTACCGTTTGCCCTCATGAATACCCCCACACTCAAGAATAATGGGAAAATGGTCCGATCCTACCCTTGGAAATCGTTTTTGGCACAACTTCGGATAATGAGCTTCCCACGACGATGATACTAAAAATCTGTCCAATCTTGAACAGCCTCTAGAATTGGACCATGTATACTCACCCCCCACCAACGGCAAATCCAGCAATTCCAAGTCAAAAATCAGCTGTGAGAAAACCTCCATAGCTGTAGTCATCGTAGATAGACCCTCCCACTCACTTGGGAATCGAACTATATTGAAATCCCCACATATGCACAAAGGAAGATCCCACACAGAATACAACCCTGAGACTTCATCCCACAGCAAGTTCCTAACCCGATCCCTATTGGGACCATATACACTTGCTAGTGCCCATGACCACGTTTCTTAATACACATGTCACCAAGTAATCTCCAATGCACACTTCTACCATTTCAACAACTCTACTATCCCACATGACTAGCACTCCACCAGAAGCACCCGAAGAGGCTAAATAAGTCCAGCCTACAAACGAACCTCTCCACAAGCTACTGATTACATTCCTGTCAACACTTTCTAATTTTGTTTCTTGGAGGCATACAACATCGATCTTCCAACTATGAATAATGGACCTAATGCGGAGGCGTTTATTGACATTATTGATCCCCCTTACATTCCAAGACATTATTTTAGACTTCATTAACTGAAATAGCTTCCCTCCCCTTTGATCTGTCCTTCCCCGAAGTACCCTCCTTATTGCCATAATTAATAGAACAATGCAATCTTTTCAACTCCCGCTTCTTTCTCACAGATGACTTCTCAACCGTGGATCGACCAGCTTCAATAGCAACTAAAAGTGCCCTCAATTGTTCTTCATAACCATCATAAAAGAGACCCACACAGCTTTGAATCTTCTCAACTTGTTTAAAAACCCAGTCCGAGGTTTCCTCGGACACAATCTGAAGAGGAGTCATCTGTAACGAAGATGAACTACCCATCTCCTGATAAACAGCATGTTCAGAAATCCCACCAGTTCAGTCACTTCCCAATCTTGTGCATCCCGAATAAGGTTGATGTTCCACTCCTGTGAACCTTGATTAATAACCCGCAAGTCAGCCACCACAGCTTCTTTTTCCCGTGCAATTCTGAAAATCATGGGATAAGCATCCTTCAAAGCCGTGTCTCCCAACCACACATCTTGCCAAAAGCTAATCCTACTACCATCCCCCAAACGCAACCGGATATTACTCGCAAAAGAGCACCAACCTTTTCGTATATACTTCCATAGTCCCACTCCGTATGTCCCCCTACCCTCCTTAGAACACCAACCCCCACTTTCACTTCCATACTTCATATCAACCACCCCTTTCCATAAAGCTCCCCTCTCATGGTTATAACGCCACAACCATTTTCCTAATAATGCCTTGTTAAACGCCCTCACATTCCGAACCCCCAATCCACCGTCTCTCAAAGGAGAACATACATTTTCCCACCCTACTAAATGAAATTTAAACTCCTCTCCTAACCCACTCCACAAAAAATCACGTTGAAGCTTCTCTATTCTAGAAGCAATACTAGCGGGGAGGGGAAACAAAGATAAGTAAATATGTGGGGAGATTGGATAAGGTACTCTTAACAAGTGTGATTCGCCCCCCTTTAGAAAGATACAACCTTTTCCACCCGGTCAACCTACGTTCAAATTTTTCCAACACCCCCTCCCAAATTGTCTTAGCTTTGAAAGAAGCTCTCAACGGGAGCCTTAGGTACTTCAATGGCAACGAAGAAACCCTACATCCCAACCAACCCTCTAATATTGCTAACATCGCCAACCGCAACCATCTCCGTCTTGGAAAGATTAACCTTCAACCCGGATACCGCTTCAAAACAGAGTAAAATGGCCTTCAAAGATTGGATATGCCCTGCATTTGCCTCACAAAAAAGCAAAGTTTCATCTGCAAACAGAAGGTGAGAAATAATGGTGGAGCCTTGGATATCTCCCACCAAGAAACCTGAAAAAAATCCTCCTTCTACTGCCGCCGACACCATTCGACTTAAAGCCTCCATTACTAGGACAAATAACAGGGGTGATAGTGGTCCCCTTGTCGTAGACCCCTCGAGCTATTAAAGAAGCCACAAGATCACCGTTTACCAGAGCCGAGAAGCGAACCGTTGACACACAATGCCTCATCCACTTCCTCCATTTTTCCCCTAACCCACATCTCCTCAACATATACAACAGAAAATCCCAATTAACATGATCATATGCCTTCTCCATATCGAGTTTGCATAAAATACCTAGAGCTCCCGACTTGAACCTACTATCCAAACATTCATTAACTATAAGAACCGAGTCCAAAATTTGCCTCCCCCTCACAAAGGCACTTTGAGACTTAGAGATAATCTTCTCCATGACCGTGCTCATCCTATTAGTAAGAACTTTGGCAAGTATCTTATACACACTATCCACAAGACTAATCGGCCTGAAATCTTGTACCTCTCTTGCACCGACCTTTTTAGGGACTAATGCAATAAAAGTGGCATTTAAGCTTTTCTCAAATCTGCCATAAGTGAAGAATTCCTGAAAAACAGCATTACTTCCTCTCGCACCACCTCCCAACAAGTCTGAAAAAAAGCCATAGTGAATCTATCTGGGCCTAGAGCTTTATCTTTATTCATTTTCCTGATTACTTGTTGTACCTCTTCCTCTTCAAATGGTCTCTCCACCCAATCCATACTATTTTGATCAATGACTTCAAAAGTTAGGCCATCTACCGTAGGCCTCCATGCATGAGGTTCCGATAACAGATGTTCAAAATGCCCTACCACATGCTCCTTTATCTCAACCTGATCTGAAGATACATCTCCATCTATGTTCGAGGACTCAATGGAATTAAACCTTCTATGTGCATTGGCAATGCGATGAAAAAACTTTGTGCTTTTATCCCCCTCCCGAAGCAACAAAGCCCTTGACTTTTGTCTCCACGAAATCTCCTCCATTAGGGTCAATCTTTCTAATTCAAAAACTACTTGACCTTTTCTGTTGTTTTCTTCCCCTACACCCTCCAAGCCTTGTAACTCTTGAAACAAACTCTTCTTCTGTAAGGTTACGTCACCCACTACCTGTTCATTCCAAGTCTTCAAGTCCTTCTTCAAGGCTTTCAACTTTCCAGCCAATACATAACTCGGATTACCCTCAATAAGATATGAATTCCACCATTGTCTGACCAAATCCACAAAGCCATCCACCTTTAACCACATATTCTCAAACTTGAACGGCCTTCTACCCCCTTGAATACCACCGCAGTCTAACATTACAGGGAAGTGATCAGAGCATATCCTTGGAAGCCTAGTCTGACTTACATCTGGGAATTGTGTAAGTCAGACTAGGCTTCCAAGGATATCCTTGGGTGATGCCTAAGAGTGTAGGGAATCTTTTGGCTTGTTGGAGAGGGATTCGAGGAAATCGTCAAACAGCGGCTGTTTGGAAGATGATTCCTCTTTGTCTTATGTGGTGTATTTGGAATGAGAGGAATGGATGTTGTTTTGATAATAGAGAACACTCGGTGGATGGGATTAGAACCTTCTTTTTTCATACTTTGTTGCTTTGGGCTTCGGTTTTGTAATAGATGGATTTAGTTCCATTGACTTTCGTGCTGCTTTTCAGCTTTAGTTTGTAATTAGGTTTTTTCTCTTGTATACTTCATGTGTACTTGGGCTATGCCTAATTTCGTGGTTTTTAATAAATTTCTTACTTATAAAAAAAGACAAGATGCAAGAATTACCTGGCACATTAGATGGAATTCTCCTTCCTCGGGATGAATGCCAAAATCTCCTGATGCTTCCAAAGGAACACTACCAAACCAACCACTTGCATCGTGTACAAATATTCGTTGACCGCGGAAACTTAAATTTGCTGCAATGTCCTGCATTAGAGAAATGAAGAATACATCATAATACTTTCAAGCTTGTAAAAGGAATTAGCTTTCAAAGTTCACACTCGGCATAGTAGTATCAAATATATCGGTATAACCATGAAACCTGAGGTGGGAACAATCATAATGACAACCATGAAGCAATTAAACCAGACCAACTCAGATTAAAATGAAACAAATATAGGAAATCAATGTACAGTTGAAGCATAGTATGAAGATGGTCTGCAACAACTCAATAAAATAAATTGGGTTAGGTTAGAGGAGCAGTAAGTCCGTTTATTTGTTAACCCAGAGCCATTATGCCTTTAATCCCAGCACCAGTCGAAAATCTTTCTGAGCTTCCTCCACTTTCAGCCAATTTCTTCACATTCTCTTAAATTACTGCACTTATGGCTTCTCCAGAACTGCATAAATGCCTTTCTCTAACCTTCATAAAAGAGAGACACTAAACTAAAAGAAAATTTGAACCCAAAAATAAGCCCAACATCTGGTAAATAAGATTTTATTGATCGTGGGAATTGGCATAAAAAAGCAAAATATATATATATATATATTACCTTACAGAAAAGTGCAAAAAATTTCTGCCAACCTGCTGATTTTTAAACAACAAAATCTTTAAAACTCCCATACAAGGCAAATTCCATAATCTAAAACCCAGCTATTAACCAACCAAGGACTCAAAAAAGGGAAGTTTAACACTTCAACGGACCGAACTATTTAGTCCATGATTTCCTTGTTTCTTTTTCCAGTTCCTGACATGTAATAGCTTCAGTTTTTGTATACTTCCTGTGTACTTGGCTTTGCCTTGTTACTTGTCTCAATAAAAATTTTCTCAAAAAACAGACCGAATAATTTAATCAGAGAAGCAAAAGACGTCAATTTTTTTTCTCTACGGACTGCATATATCTGATCTTCCAGCCCAAAATAAAGGGCAATCTCTTTTGGCAGCTCAACCTTCATAGCAATAATTATGCCAATTCTGCTAAAAAAATCTGTTCAGCTGATCACAATTCCCCCTTTTATCAGTAGATGTGTTTAGGATGAAAGTATGGCATCTCAGTGAATCATCCTTAATAGATTTTTTCTGAACTTAAATCAACAAATATGAATGATGATGCAAAACAAGATGACCCTTAGGAGTTCCCTGCTGAGTACAAATCAATGGGCACTCATGAAAATCCCATCTATCAAAGTCAAAAGTTACAAACACAACCACAAAATACAAGCGGCATCATAAAAGATGTGAAATGACACCACATCTAAACTTCTCTACCTACTAAAAGGTTACACTTGATCCCAATCTTTGCTGATATAAAGAGCATCAATATATGCTTATGAAGTTCTAATGTTGTTCCGGAAGAGATGTTGCTTCATGCTACAACCTCTAACCTGAATGTCACCTCCAAGCACCCATGAAAGTCCTCACACCAACACTTCACTCAAAAAGCAAATTATCAATAGCATAAATTCTGTAGTTCACCTTGACAAAAGCCATAGGACAAGATATCCATAAAAAAATCGTATCAACATCAAGAGCCTGCCACATATCAAATATAGTTGTCTGGCTAACAAGCAACAATGAGATGCTAAACATATGATACACCGGTATTTTGCAAAAGTACTTCCAACAAGAAGAGATTACAACAAATTAAACTAGGACATACAGAAAATGATGATGGAGCATCAAATATATGAAAGGCCAATCCCGTCACGTCAAGTTGCCCGTAAAGATTTGGAAACGTTTCTCCTCTTGACATGCACAAGTGAACCTGAAAACAGAGATGTGATCCACATTGTAACTTAAATTGGACTAGTAAATGGGATAAGATGCAATCAAAGATTAACTCGAACCAACTACATCAATTTATATTGAGAAAGAGAAAAGGATAACCAAACAAAATCCTCGTGCAAGTAAATATCAATATTCTTTTTTTTTTTATACGTATAAAAAAAAAAAAAAACACCTTAATCTTAGGCACAGCCCAAGTACATGGACATATACAAGAGAGAACACCTAGTTAAGAAATAGAAGTAAGAACAAATACCAGTATTTTCAGTATAAGTTGAGGGCCAAATGGCAATCTCATGTCATGTAAGTTCTTAGTACCACCCAAGTAGAATGGACACGTTTATTAAACAATTTGTTGACTTGGTCTTACCAAAACCTGAACTACTAAACTGAAATGAGGCTTAACTCATGCAAGCATGCCTCTGAAAAACTATTGTATCTCTAGAAGACAAGAGATCAAACATAGTAGGAGGGAAAAACAAAAACTTTTCATATATCTAATAATGTATATACAGAAAGTTCTTGTTGGCAAGATAAAACTCCAAAGCTCACATTTTCCATATAACCAAAACTAAAGCTTATCTACTCCCCATCTCAAAATAGACAACATCCTTTCCTTTATTTCCCTGAAATTTGAAAACACTCTTTAAAGCCTCTTAAGGGCATTTAGAAAGATTCTTATGTTTATATTGTTTCGATAAAATGCATATCATTTACAAACTCCCATTAATTTTAAGGGGGTAATGATTAGACTCTAGTAGACTAAAATGGTCCAAGAGATGGGTTACTAATTTAGCATAATACACATTTAAACACATCTCATCTCAAACTAAACAAAACAAGACATTGGCTTTTCATCTTTTGATACTGATTTTCTTGCAAGAAAGCATCTTTCTTTTAACGATTTGAGACAGTCATTTTCTGTTCCAAAGAGTGTCTTCCACCATAAACCCAATTAAACAGAATTCGAATGTGGAACAATTCACTCATCAAACCCGTAACAGCACGCATTTGACAAGCAAACATATGAAGACAAGATTCCACATCTTTTCTATTTGAATTTTGATTAAAATCCAAGCACCACTTGGGAGTGTTAGAAAAGCATCAACAAGATTTTATCAACATAACCCCTAGGGGTTGGCTCAAGTGGTAAAGGCCTTGCACTTGGGGGTATGCTACCCCCAAGTCTAAAGTTCAAATCCCCTTGGGTGCAAACAATCTCTAGGGGCCATCGGACTGGGGGATTTTTCCTTTGAATTACCTAAGGTGTACTTGCGAGAAACTCCTTGCCGAGGACTTGTGCACCCTAGGGATTAGTCGGGACGCTGTTCTTGGACACCCAATGCCAATAATAATTTAAAGAGAGAGAGAGATTTTCTCAAGATAATACAGTCCAACTACCGATCAAAAACATACTACAGTCCAAATGAAATACAAGAGCATCTCTTAAATTTAAGAATGGAATGCAAGTAAAGAAATCCAAATAGGATATAATAAGAGGCCTAACATTAAGACATGCGATCAATAGATTTTTTGGAACACAGACAGGAGAAGAATTAAAATGAAGTTGAAGAAGCACCTCACCACTTGCCCTTCCTTTGGACCACAAGATTGGAATTTCTAAAATCCGCTCAAAAAGCTGCACAGAAAGACAGAGGATGCAAAGCACATAAACAGCCCATTTAACCAAAAAACATACAGCCGACTGTTGGCAGTTTTAACCATATTGTATACCTTACCGGAGCAAAGAGGTTAGCAATTTTTAAATTGGCGTGCCATTTCTGCTCAACGGTGTCAACAAAAACATCTGCAGATAACCAACCACCATCTTCAGAAACTATATTTGATCTCCACATCTTACAGTTTCCATTTAGTTGTACGTGCACGCGACCATAGTGATTTTGAAACCTCACATGTCCATTGACATTCTCCATCTCCCTATATAAAAATATATGTGCTTCAATTATTGCATAGTAGTAGAGTTTTGTCATAATGTATAATCAATTGAATTTTCATTTTTCCAGCAGACTACATCATCCATCATCACTTCTATTCTAATAAGCAACGAACTTACAGAATGAACCACTGATTATAAGTTCAAAGATTTAATTCAGAATAAACCTCACTCAAATTCCATATACAAACAGCTTAAGTAAGATGCACAAGTTTAAAGGCCATAATCAACTATTTTTGTGCTAGGAATTTGTGTTGAAGAAGGAAAAAAGCCTACTAATGGGACTTGAAATGCATGAGATGCAGGTAATACGTACAAATAGAACATTGACTCAATCCTCTGTTAGTGTAAAGCCAGCCATGAATATATACATAAGCATAGCAACAAATTGTTGAACGAGATATGCATGACCTCACATGACAGGCCCATAGCACTAATTGTCTTCAATGCCCATTTGCAAATATTTCCAGACCTCAGCAGATTTTCCATCAACAGATATGAGGAGAATAATAAGTTCTCCATTAGTTTGTTGGAAAGCAGATATAAACAGACTTTAGTCAATCTGTGGAGCATGCACCTCCTAATAATACCTACCAGAGTCAAGAAGGATGTCTGCACTAAAGCCTTAAATAATCGTTCCTGTCCATTCTCAATCATCTAAGGATATTCCACTCTATGTGGAAAGCTATAAGCAATTTCAGTTAGTTACTCTGCTCTCCCGACTTATAATTATCATTTCAAAGTCCAAGCCAAAGAACAAGTATCACCCGAATTCAAGTGCCAAAAAATTTGTTCTGGCCATGCTTCAAGCTTGTTCTGGCCAGCATGATAAAGCACATGGATCTTCACTGGCAACATTGGTTCCTTAATAAAAGGCACAGTTTCTAGCCATATATAATAATATCAAGCGGGAACTAATATTTGATTTAATTAGAGACTTCTACCATGACAGAGCTTAGTCAATGCAATAATTATCGATTATGCTTGTTATTCTACAAATTAGTTCCAAATTGTTCGATTAAAGCTTTTCATTTAGTTTTCTTTTCAAATTATAACTCCACTTTGCTGGCTGCCTTCATTTAACTCACTTCCTCATACACTCACTATTTTCATTGAATTCTTAAGAAGTTGATTTGTGAGTTGTACTGCTTTACCAGTGGCCCTACATAGACAGGCAGTTAAACGGTAATATTAATTTGAGAACATATTAGTACTAAACACACAGAAGTAGCACCCACCTAGGCTCCCTGTCACCATATGCAAGTAGCATCAGCATTCCACCGTTGAAATGGACAGAATCCAGTGTAACAGGAAGCAGATTCTGAATGCCTTCAGTCTGCACAACATCTACCCCATCAACAAGTTCTGCAACAATATCTTCAACCTTTGGACCCATGCCTAACTTGAAATTTTTCAAGGGACCAATGATAAAGCAAGATAACAGCTCCTCCACATTCCTAGAGAAAGATGTCAAACGTGATTTTAGGCTCAGGGGCCAAATGGGAGCTGCATGGTACTTGGCAAGCCAAGGCTCGAGCATTCTCAATGTAAAATTTGCTGATCTATGACCTACTTGACTCTTGAATGCTCCATCACGAACACCTGAATACTCATTTTTAACCTTACACATATTGGCGTTGGCACTGCCTCCAACATCTCCACTTGATGGACAGCTTTCACCGACTCTCTGATCTCCTATAGTCGTGGGAGATAGATTGCAAGCAAAATTACCATTTTCATCTATAGTAAGGTCCTTGATTCCAACATCCCCACATTGATTTCCATTTTGATTATCAACTACTGAAGTTTCTTCACCACTTCCCATGATAGAAGTACCAGCATGACTGTCAACCTCACCTTTCACCAAAATGGTGTCAAAGGTCATAACAGCATAATCTCGAGATGAATGTGAAAGTTCAGGGGACTTCACACATGATAGACCCTGGAAATATGCAAGAGCTGCTAATGCACTACGCTCAAGAATTCTTCGTTTTGCAGAAATACCAGTGGCAGAAATGTCACTTTCATTAGCCTTCCTTTTAAATTTGTGTTTTTTAGGCCCTTTTAACACTTTAGACCAGAATTTAAGCCCAGAACCCGGAATCTTTACACCAAATGATTTCTCCAAATCTGCATGCTTCATATCATAGTCAACACCTGTGTCCATACAATGATGATCCCTCCAGTGCATCTTCTCATCCATGCATAAAAAAGACTCGGGGAGTGTTAATTCTGTTGAATGAATGGCATCTTCTTTTAAAGCTTCACCTTCGGATGCACTCAGTTTTTTTTCAGAAACAATGTAACCCATCTCTGCAGCTTCCCTAGCTGTATCATCCCTATCCCTTTCCCAGCAAGTAGCTGCTTCCTCTCTAGCAATCCTCCTGGTTTTTGTACGATAATCAATCCCTTCTTCAGTTGACAAGTGCCTCGGGAGACTACCTTCGGATGAAGGTATCCCCAACCAAGTGTAATCCTTCTTTTGCACAACAAAGAGACTTGGATTGGACAAAAGTGCATCAATTACAATCTTCCCTCTCCTCAGACTTGCAAAAGGACGAACACGAAGTTTCACTGCGGGGACCTCACCACAAGAAAATTCTTCCTTATGAGGTCCAAATGAACACGATTCCAAAGTAATGCTCAAAGGCGAAATTCTTCGGACTTTACCAAAAAATAGCTCGCGCTGAATATGTTCACTGAGTGCTGAACAAACAGAGGGCAAAAGTCTGGTTTCTATAAAACCCCGGGCTTTTTGCTGCCCATACCATACCAATAGGCATGCTCCAAAAATCACAGTTACAAATACAGAGCCTCTAAATAAAAGTAACCCTTCTTCCCTCAATGGCGCCAATGACCTAATCAGAGCTTTGCTTCGAGAAAAGGGTTCCTTAACGCAATCTACCATAGATTCATTTCTCGACCTAACTGCTCTCCTCAATAAGTCCACATTTTGCCCACAAAAATTCGAAAACCTAATCACCTGAGTTATCCAAGGATCCTGCTTTGCACACGTGCACCGGCGAAAGGCCCTTTCTCCTGGGTGACCTGTACCGTCCAGATAAAAAAACTTGCCTTTGTTTCTACCACGTAGAGAGACATTAAGCGGAGTCCCAAGAAATAGGCAATGGAGTTTTATACTCATTGTCTTCCCTCAGAAATACACCTTCAGCCAGCAGCGACTCATCGGCCGGGGACCAAGAACCTGCTCTCAGCCCCCCTTAACAATTCATATCATTACAAAGCTTCCAAGCATTCAAATCCTAGAAAAGTAGGAAAACGCTTTCAGTTAAGTAAGTGTCTTCAACTTGAAAAAACAAGCAAACAAACAAACACAGGGAAAGAAGATTAAGGAAAAAGAACACTGAACTTAACGTATATTGTTCTTAGTGGTGGAATAACCCCGAATTTTATTAAAAAGAACAAAAAACAAAAAAAAAATCAACAACAGGAACGAAGTTCCGATTTTTCCTTTCTCAGCCAGCGTCTTAATGAATGTGAGGTGAGATCCTCAAATTTTCTCAGCAACCAGAATTGTAGAGGAGAAAATAATTTTCGGCATATAAGAAATTATACAAAAATATACGAAGCGGAGCGGAGCGACGCATATGTGTGTGCGTTAGGCAGCACAATGGCCATAAGAATTTGGGGGGGATTCGGAGGGATAATTAGAACCTGAAGTGAATGCAAGCATTTTCCCGAAGAAGGTATGCGAAAATAGGAAAGAACGAGACTTCGCTTGCTTTTGAGAGACGATATCTTGACGTTAGAGGCTTTCGCGTGTGTGAGAGAGAGAGAGACGCTATTGGAATTTGGATTTTGTCTCGCCAAAGAATAGCCCGGAGATTTTTGTGTCTGGGTGGGAAAGAAAGAATGAAGGAAAACGGGACATATATAGCTGGCGGCCATTGACGAAAATACCACTGGAGAATGTTCCCAATGACAAAAATAAACTTATTCGGACTCCGCGCCGTCCGCGGTGCAGTAGTCACGTATCTTCGGTGATATTTTCAGTCTTTGTGCAAATTTTGTGTATTTTTAAAAAATATATATAAATAAATATAATATTTATATAAAAATATTATTTTTTAAATAATACAATTTATTTTTAAAAAAAATAATATGCGAGAGTTACATATCCTAAAATTATATCTAGCATTGCTCCTCTATCGTAACATCATAAAAGGGCTCCTGTGAGTATGAATCGCCATGAATAAGATTGGGGCATATTCCCCACATGACCTGCACTAGTTGGGCTTAGGAAAAAACAATGAAGCCCAGTTCAACTCGAACCTTACCCGTCGGCGGCCCCATAGTCACCCAAAGAGCCCGGACCTCTAAGTTGCATCAGGTGAAGATGGACAAATGGGACGCATCATCTCAGAAGTCGCACCGCATTAAAAGCTCTACCTCAAAACACCACATCGCATTAAATACCTAGTCTAAAACAGCTACGGGTGGGACAACTAAATCATGACACTGGGTACAAAATGTTCCCCCTTGAAACATAGTATAAAAGCTACGTCTCAAGTACAAATAACTCTCTCTAAACTCTGTTATTCTACAGGTGATACTCTAAACACATGAGACTAACTTAAGCATCGGAAGTTTCTCGAACCACCCCTAACCCACCTTTAGTTTCTTGTTTGCAGGAAAGGATCGTGGCCTGAGTTGCGAGAACCTTATCCAGCATACAAAACACGACGTTAACACGTATACTCTACATTGAACAACTTCTCTCTCTCATTTCTAGTCAGCCCTTTGAGAACCAAAATGTTCCTAAAAATTGCTAAACACTTATATTCCTAATGCATAAACTTGAAAGAGTAACAAATGCAGAAGGAACCAGCAAAACCTTGCAAGCAATCCAACCTTGCCTCTTCTCAAACCAGTAAATCCAAGGCCACGCCAAATTAAACCTGTAGAAGCTATAAGGTCTACCCAAAACAATGCTGTGATACAATATATTTTGCATGAAGACAGTATACAGAATAAAAAAAATAAAGAATTCTGCAAATATCTGTGATAGGATTTAGTTGAAAACACATGAATGTAGCAACCTACCATTCTCGAAATACATTAGGCCTGCAACCCGACCAATTCGGCCTGGATTTGAGCCCGACCCGACCTAATATGGCGACCAAGCCAACAAAAAAAGAACCGACCCGACCTGAGTTGGGTCAATCCATCTACTAGCTGAGTTAAAAGTCGAAACTCTCCCATGCCCAATACTATTTCTTTTCCAAGACCTATAGATTTGAATGAGGTCGCGTGACGTTTTTATTTAGGCTACCAAAATGTTTTAGCTAAGGCGAGCTTTGTTGATTAATCAGTCATCTCGCGATGAATTCCTGATTGCTTGGTGGACGAGGACTACGGCAAGTTGAATCGCGCGGCGTTGAGGAATGAAAATCCTCACCTAGCAAAATTTATCTTTTCAGATTTGATTGTGCCCCTATATCTTCATCTTCTTTACTCTTCCATACGTGTACCTCTCTCTCTCTCTCTCTCCACATATATAATGCTTATACGTTATTAGGTCGTGGGGAAGTAAATGATGATTGTATTGTTTGAGTCGAAATGACCTTGATTTGCCTTATTTTCCCTTTGTTTGAGGCTGTGCTTGTTGGAGTCGACAGTGATGACAACAAGAAATGGGGAGGGATGACAACTAAGATTTGAGATTTGGGAAGGGATGGCAAACGGTTTGAGATTTGAGGAATTTTAGTCGGATCGAAACCGACAATTAGCAGGTTTGATCCGCAAGTTAGTTCAACCCGCTTTTATCAGTCGGGTCAGATCGGGTCGTGCAGACAGTACGGGTTAGCAATTTTTCTGCACAGCCCTAGAATACATATTCATTTTTTTATGAATCATGACTCAAGAAATTAGATACCGTAACCAGTGGAAACAGCCCCATTTTTTTACTGAACTTCACCAATTTCCAGTGGTTTACAAAAGGCTGGGATTACTCTTTCAGCAAGGAGCAGAACAAGATTCCAAAGAACTGCCATAACTTTTAACAGTGCCAAAGATTTTCCATAAGACGAGCACAGGAACAAAGGGAAAAAAAAAAGAAGAAAAAAAGAAGCAAGGAAGCACTACAGTAATACACAGCTATCAAGTTGAACTACTTTCCAGTTTCGAAGGAAGAATATTTAGGAACCAAAACTGCCACAATGAAATGTCCCATAACAAATGACCAACGATAAGATCCAAAAAGCCAAAAGAGAAGCCTCTATAAGTCCATGGCAATCAACTACAAGCCATCTTCCACAAAACCAGAGCCAAGTTTATTCCAGACTGTCCTCTGAACATTGAGAGATACATGTTCCTATATAGATGTCGAAGCTCTGTTTGTCAACAAATTCCTAGTTTACCGCATTGGCTGTTGATTATAATGGTTCTTCTCTTTCTTCTTTGCTGCAGCAAGTCTTGCATTCCTTGCAGCAGCCTCTTGAGCAGCAGCTTTTGCAGCAGCGTCCATCTCTTTACTAGATTTCTTCTTCTTCACAGATGCCATCTTCTTTAGCCGCTCTTTCACATCAACAGCCGATGCATCCTCCTCTGTCTGTTCAGTAACAGCAGCTTCATCTTGCCCATTGGTTGCATCCGAGTTGTTGGGATGTTCATGGGCTTCTTTCACCTCCTTGGAAGTTTTATCCTTCTTTTTCTTTTTCTTGGAACTTTTGGACTCTGCATTTTCCCTTTTCTCTCCATCTGCATTAGGCTCCCCATCTTTCTTATCTTGTGCAACATCTGAAGATGCAAGACAAGAATACACAAATTTAGACAAATTTACCAACATTAATGCATGTGAAATGTTAAATGCTTACTGGCTGATATAAATCCCAGGGTGCCTAATTATCATCACATCAAAAATTAAAACAATTGCCAAATAATCAAAATCTAAAGCATCAAAAGGAGCAACTCCAGCACTATGCAAGATGCTAATAAGCTTGAGGTTTCATATTTCTAAAAATTGGCATATTAGAAATCAGAACCTGAAATTACGAAACAAATGTGGTGATCCAAGGACAGAACAAACAACAAACGTGCCTAAGCTTCAGAGATTGTGATTCAATGTGCATGTGCAATCACATGCATGCATCTGTGTTTCTCTGCCAGTGGTTGTGTTGTCTGTCTGTGTCTGCACACAAGCACGTGAGATAGAGAGAGAGGGAGAGAGTAGAATTTATTGCATAAAACCCTAAAGAGATGATAGTTAGACTCTTGGAACAAGATAACTTACGATTCAGCTTCTTATAACTTCTTAAATCCCAAACTCAAAAGATAAAAGATAAAAATAAAGCATAGGTGTCTCTCTTGTATACATCATGTGTACATGGGCTATGCCTATTATTTTAATCAATAAAATCGTTCATTACTTATCAAAAGAATTCAAGAGATAAAGAATAGCAGAATTTGGAAAGGGGAACTTCACTATTTTAATCAGGGAAACTGAACTAGGCACACAATTAAAAGCATTAAAGAGGGGGTCTCATTTACAATTAATGGGTAAAATTTACCACTGGACTCATCTTGACCATTACTCTCTTTCTGGGTAACTCCAAAATCAGCCAAAAGGGCCTCAAGTTCTGCAAGTTCCTTCTTCTTCCTCTCCTTTTTTGAAAGCTGCCTCTCCGACTCTTTAGGTCGCTCAGAAACTTCAAGGGGTTTCTTCCCTACTGGTTCAGGGTGCACAGGAACATCTGGTTCACGTTCATGCTCTTCCTCTACATCATCATCATCTTCGTCAAGAATATCTTCTTCACTCTCACTATCCTGTAAAAGCAGATAGACAAGCAATTAATGCCTTCCAGTACAGAAAACCAAACTGATTCTTGATGATTCCCATGGTCCTAAATCAAATCATGAAATTAATAACATGAGCAAGGTCTATAGAAAAAACAGTAAAATCTTACCTCCCACTACAGACCCAAAACAAAAACCAAATAAAAAATACTGTAAAAAATCTAAAAAATTCATGTCACCATAGTAACCATCTTCTAACCCCTGCCTGCCCAACACTAGAGGGAAAGATCATACAATTTTCTATTATTAAGTAGATGATTCTATTCAAACAACTTCCATCAACGTAAAACCACTTTTGTGTGGCCATATTCAATCAAATTCTAAGTCACCAAAATCCCATCAATCTAAACTTCCTTAGAAACAACAGCAGCATAAGCCTTTCTCTTCTGCATCCTAATGCTGCCATATCTAGTTAACAAAAGTTTGCATCTATCCATCAACCATGATCTTACTTTTAAGTGTTCAAAAATTCATCAAACTTGTTACATCATCAACTGTGTTTCAGAGTTACTGTACACATGAGCCTCTTTACCAGTACATGCATAGATGTTAATTCCTTCATTTTGCAACACATACTTTCTCAAGTAAATTCCAGAATTCAAGAGGGCCTTAAAGGCCTGGGGTAGGTTAGACCTACCTGTTTCACGCGATCAACTCTGATGTACACATGCTAGAAGACAAGACACGACAAGACGGCAATGGTTGTCCAAAGATGCTTGAGGATTCATGAGAGCAATTACGCTTGCGTACGGCTATGAAGACATTTCTTTTCATAAACTTTTCATGCATGTTTGTATACATGACGATAGAGAATATGATTAGTAAAATAATAATAATCCCATCGTCCCCTACCTAGGAAAGGCTGCCCCTCGTTTCAACTTTCAGTAATGGAGTTATTGCTAAGACGAAGACTTCAAAATGGACACAGGAAACGAGTCTCAAATATGACAAGATGGTTAAAGCTGTGAGCAAGCCACGAGAAAACTCTTAAATAGTTTAAAATACCAACTAAAAGATAGAAACATAAATTATTGAGATCGGCAATCCATACTGTTTTGATGTTTTCATCAGGCAATATTCCAAAAAGACACGTAATTTTTGTTTAAAAAAAAGCGAGAAAAGCAATAAAGAGAGAGAAAAAACAGTCACCAGCTAATGCAAAGAGTGCAATAAAAGAAAAATAAATATACGCCCACCTGTAGAGGGCTATCCTGCTCCTGATTCTGCTGTTCATGCTGATCCGCCGCGCTCCAGACCGCCTGGGGCGGGGCGGTCGTGGCATAATAGTCATCGTCATCTTCATCGTCAACATCGGCCCACGATTTGGCATTCAAAGGGGCCGGGGCCCAATACACCTGCGGCTCGGGCTCCTTGGGCTGGGCCGCCGTTGATGCGGTTTGGGCCTTAGAGGAACCTTTACTGCTCTTGCGGTCCTTATCGGACTTCTTCTTCTTCCTCAGAGTCTCGAGCGCCGCAAACACGTTGGTATTGTTGATCACCATCGACCCCTCGTCTCTCCTGCTTCCACCGCCCACCATTTTTCCTCTGCTCCCAGATCGGCCCCAAGTGGCGATAATGGATATAAATTTAGGATAAAGAATTCAGGGAGAAATGTATAATTTCAGTGTATCTCTCGGGTCGAAGCGTAAATTCGCTGTGAATAATATCAAATCGGAGGATTTCCTTATTATTTAGGGTTCCGAGTACTCGAGATCAAACAAGATCCCATCCAAAAATACACTGCTATGTATTGTGAAGGCTAAAAAAGAAACAGAAAACTTTATGCTTCTATATGAAACTTCCTTCGGTTGAGATGAGAGTCGGGAAAAATGGAGGGTCCTCCGGGAGATCAGAGATTCAGCGAAGATTAGGTATTCGGAGAGAGGAAGTTATAGAAAGAAAAATTTACAGAAGGAGAGCTCGCGAGAGGAAGAGAGAGGGTGGGGGAAGAAGAAGAGGAAGAATAATAAACGAGAGAGAGAGAGATTTTGTTAAGGTTGCAGAGAGTAGGGCTAAAATTGAGAGAGAAGATAACGTAATGAGAGAAGCAATTAATTGGGAGGTTTTATAGGGGTTGGTTCTTTACCTAATGGTACTTAAAAAATCTTTAGAATTACGAGTTTGGTACTCGAAATTTTGCGAAAGGCGGTCCTTTATAGACTTTATACTTTCCCCCCTTTCGTTACCCCATAATATCTACCACATTTATCATTTATTAAAATAAAATCTCAATTGTTTAATTTTTAAAAATAATTGTTGAGAAGAAACTTTAATATTTATAATTTAAAATATCTAAAAATGGAGTTGCTATTAAGTATTTTTTTAGTATAGACAGGTGATAATTTTATCAAAATTAAAATTATGTTTATCTAAATAATTTTAATTATACGTAGTGGTAGAATGAAAGTAAATATAATTTATTTTCTGATTTTTTTTTTATAATCCTAAACATTATAAAAAAAAAGTTGAATTCCTAAAAACATTGTGGCACCGCCTTTAGAAAATATTTTTAACGGGCCATTAAAAAAATTGTTGGAGTTGCTTAAGAATCTCGTGTAACTTCCGGTTAACTCTCTCTCTTTTTAACATCTAAAAGCATTATATTTGATAATCTGACACCATTTGATAGATAAATACAAAAAGGGCGCTTGTTTGCTTTGGAAAAACATCTCATCTAATCATTTAAATAAACAATTCAACTTTTTCAAATCTCAAAACAAAAATAATATTAAAAAATATATTCTAACAATATTTTATTCAACTTTTTAACTTTAATCTTAACTCATCTCATCTCATCTCCGAAAACAAACGAACATTTAAACTGCATGTTAACAGGTTTATACTCCATTCGTTTAATTATGATACAATCATCTATTATTATATTTTCATTTAATTTTGTTCATTCGGAAAGAAATTGGATGAATCTACATGGACAATAGCATCACAAGAGCTTGAAGAAGTAGTAAGTTTATTTGGAAAGAATACAGCAACCATTGCAACTTTACAGGTTAATAACTTGTTCAGTTTTTGAGGTGCATAGAGGCCAAATGAGTATGTTCATTCATGAAAAGCCATTGGCATTCGAATTTTATGCACATATTTTTCTCAGATTAGTTGATTTCCCTAACTAACTACTGCCAAATAGAAACCTAATCCAGCATTAACACTCTACCAACTAAAACATTGCCAGAAAAAAAGTGAGAAAATTTTCAGAATCCCATTCCAATGAAAAACTTGAACTGCTTTCATCTGACACCATGAAAGTGACCATTAAATGAAGAAAATCAACTTCCCAAGAGTGATCTATCTTGGAAATATGGCACCTCAGGAGTCTAAACCAAAAGCACGTGCCGAAAAGCTCAACAATAAACGCCCCTTGTTTACATTACACAGACTTGGAGTAAAGACAGCAAATATAGCAATACATCATAACATATCCCATAAAAGGATGAGGAAATAATTTTTGCAGTTCTCATTGTTTTCAACATGTATAATTGCATTTATCCATACATATGTATCACATTAGGCAAACTGGAAACTTAATTTATCTCTGCCTGCATGAATATTTGGTTAAAGCAAAACGGGGAAGGAAAAGATATAAACATCATCACAAGTGAAAAAACAACATTTTCTTCATTCTCTTCAATTCTGTATCTGCAGTGACTAGGCCACAAAAAATAGGAAAACCATTAGGAAAAAGATCAATACAAAGAATATCTTGATCATCAGCCACCTATTAGATGATATGCTGTTCAGATACTTGAGCAGCGCTCCTTGTGCTCCCTCCACATTTGCCAACGTGTCATCCATGTTCTCATCAATCCTGCAACAAAAACACCACTATCAATTGTCAAAAACAAAAATTCAGGTCGGGAAAGCAATGAATTCCTAGTATAAATGTAGCTCACGAAAGCCCTTTCACATTCTTAACTGTTGAGCATATGCATAATGCAAAAGATTGGAACAATTGATATGGATATCAATCATCGAATGAAATTACTATAAAAGATTAGAAAAATTGATATGGATCTCACAATAATAAGAATAGTTTTTTAACCGTGAGTTCGTGTAAGAGGGGAGAGAGAGAGAGAGAGAGAGCTCTTTAAAGGCAGGAGTGGTTCTGAGATTCAGCCCATTTCAGCACCAATATTGTTATAAAGCAAAAATTGGCAAGATCTATTGTCCAGTTCATACACAGGCTCTTAGATAATGATGACTCCAAATATATCTGTCAGAAATTAGATTTTAACTTGTCTGAAACTTAAATATAATCTTTTATCCGGTGGAAATCTTATTACTGTCATAAATTAGCTTAGGCTACGATAATTGATATAATCATATAAAAAACAAACAAATCCAACCAAAATATAGTGAGGGATTTATGATGAACATGATTCACTAGTCTAGCAGCTGGTATTAATACTTTACAAATGAGATGCGTGACATATACTGGAATATAAAGCGGTCAATGTTAGCCATAATTTATCTGACTTGTGCAGAGTAAATTATATTTATGAAGTTAGGTACTTCCCATGTATACTGCCCCTGTGTACTTGGGCTTTGCCAACTTTTATGAATAAAACTTCTTGATTACCTATAAAAAAAAAAATATTTATGAAGTAAAACCTGATCGCAATCTCTCCTTGCTGAGAGACCAGTGTTGCCAGCTGGTTGAAAATGCTGCTGAGCTCGTGAATAGTGGATTCTACATTCTGAAGTGCCTCAGCTCTGCTCTGCATGTAAGTGTCTTGCAATGGAACCAGCTGCTGTTGTTGCTGCTGATGCTGTACCAATGGCTGACTCTCCCCATCCATCTGCTTTCTGTAAATTTAGAAACCAGGAATAAGGTTTCACTTGGATGTAAATAGAAAAGTTCAAGGCCCCAGGATCTTGGTTCAGGTGATAACTTGTCGTTGGGTAGGTCTTAGCTTCAAGTCTTGCAGAAACAGATAAAATAATGGCAATAACTAAAACAAAGTTTCCACTTCACATCAACCCCAAACACAGCAAAACTTGGCTTTACAAGAAAACTTACAATTCGTGACTGGAACCAAGATAAGTAACAAACATTGAAATCTCAAAAGACAGAGCAAAAATTAGCCTCAAACCAACAAACTAACTCTTACATAGATAATAATATCCCAGTACAAATGTTGCCAAACCAACAAACTTACTCTTACCTAGGAAACGATTGGGATGAAGATGGTGACCCATTGGCCCATGGAGGAGGAGGGGCGTTTGAGGTACTAGCAGCAGACCTGGCAGCCAGCGGACGCTGACGCACAAAAGGATTTGTAGAGTCCTTCGAAGCAGTAGAAGAAAACAACTGTCTTCTGTTCTCGTGAACCTTCAAGTTCTTCAGGAAGCCAATGAAAGACCATTAGACTTGGAGTAATAATTAAAAAGAACTATGAAGCAACAATGGTGTAACAGAATCCCAACGAGATAATCAGCATAGCTGAAGAAGCAAGGATACCAAGCAACACTGTCCATACCTCTGTTCTCATGGTCAGAACTTCTTTGAACTCTTTTGTGGTGCTCATCAACTGATTCTTCAGGTCATCTACAACTGTAGTTGAGTGACTATTGGTGTCACTAGAGACATTCCCACTCTCGTTTCTAGAGTTGCAGAGAAGCTGAAGGTCTACAACTGCAGAGTTTAGTGCAGTAATATCTTGTTTGATAAGAGCTGTCAGTTCCTGGATTTCTTTGGTGGGGTCATCAAAAACTGAAGTCCTCTTTGCCACTACAAATCAACAAAAATACATTAAAGGGAAAAGTTGGCATCAACCTTCACACAATACATTTACAATGATCATAACACTGAAATTGGGTAACAATGAGCTGGTAATAGGGAATAGTAAGGATTAATGATTTTGCAGTTAAATATTGTGTCGTAAAGTAGGACCATTACTATCCAAACCTTCTGACAAAGCTTATGTGGTGTGGAATGCAACTTTAGAAAAGATGTTGAGGAGGCCAATGGGATGGAAGAGCTAAGAAGTTATGGCTCTACAGGGTTATAACTCACACAGGTGCTGATGCCTAGTGCAGTTATATAGGTGCTTGCTCCATGAAAGGGGAACTTTGACTATAAGAGGCAATGTCTGGAATGCGATCCCACTATAGATTATATAAATTCCATGGAAAGAAAGGAACGAAATCAATGGTGTTTACCTCCACTTAAATTCCCTTAAGCCCATATTCTTAAAATATCTGTATGATTGGATGATTATTTAGGCAGCATACAGTTCTCTTCATCCGTTTACCTTCATTGATCTAACTTTTGAAAATCGAAAAAAAAAAAAAAACTTGTCAAAAAAAAAACTTTTTCATATATTGTTGTAAATTAATTGTGTTTCAATGAATAACAACAAACAATATCATCACAATCCAACCATTTGATTATAAGAATGCCCCCACGCTGTTTTCTTTCCGACATTTGTATCCACAGTAATTTTTTTTTATAGGTAATCAATCAAGAAGTTTTATTCATAATATAGTAGGCATAACTGAGTACAGAGGACATATATATGAGTAATGCCTAACTAGGATTTACAACTGAAATAAGAAAACGTCTACAGTATATTTTATGACTGTTAATTTAACGCTTTAAGAAAAACTTTTCAATTCATTACTTACACTTTGCCAGCTTTGCCAGTTTCTGCGATGTCTGGTGTATCCCATACCCGATCTTAGAGGCCCTCTTGTTAAACTCGGACTGAATTGCAACTGCAGATCGTTGTTCCTCTGACTTTGAGCTTCTACTTGGTCCATTTGGCACAGACCCTGATGAAAATGACTTCTTAAGCTGATCAGCTATGCTCTGGAACTCCTGTGTCCGATCACGAAACGATTGTGCCGATTTGGCATGCATTTTCTACTCTCAACTTAAATGCAAATCCTACAATAACATAGCCACCTGACATCACATACATTCATTCAGATCTTTGGATTTGAACCCCCGTGACTTTAGAAACAGATAAAATATATTCAAATTTTAAATCTTATATGTTTCATGGACGATTATGGATCTTATATGTTTCATGGACCAGAACATGCCGGCAAGAACGACAAATAAATGGTAAACCCCAATTGAGCTAAAAAACAATTGGGCTTAGTTGCTCCCAGTCTTTCAATACTAAATTCTCATCAATTTTCTCAGCAATATAACCCTCCTATATCTTCAAAACCATATACATCCATTCAATAAATAAATGTGCTCATTTTCTCATGGAAACAAAAAAAATAAAATGGGGGAAATTAGAGTTTCGTATCCTAGAATTCATGCTACGCTGGGGCCAACTATCGACTCAGTTAATCATAAAATTACATTATGTCTAGTTGAATTGAAGTTTTTTTTTCCCTGAAACTAAACAGTACGGAATACGTTATAACCGTTAGTGTCTTTTTTTTTTTTTACCAAGACATTTTCTCATCAACCAATCAGGAACAGGAGTATAAGGCTAAGCGCAGCGAAAATCACCTTCAAGACGCGAGATCTGAAATCCTAGAGCCACGGAGCCAATATTATCCTCATGAATCGCGTCTAATTTCAGGAACGAAGCGATGAAGTTCCTAGATCTGGATCAAGGTCAGCCTTCATAGAATCGCGAGGTTCTTCATGCGAATGGGATATCTGAGGTTTTCGTCAGGTTAGATCGGACGAATTCTCGCACGATGTCAGATCCGGTGGGGAGAACAAAGGTAGACACGGACGAAAATCGAAGATTTGTGGAAACGAGAGGGCTCTGTATTAACGAAGGGGCGGAAAATTCTTAACACGACGTCGTGTATAAAGCACAGGATCGTCCCATTTTCTTTGCTATCTATACTTACAATATTATTTTCAAAAAGAATTTTATACACTATAATATTATCACATTTTCATCCTATTAAATATGATATGATATATTTATCACTATTAAATAATTATTTATTACATGCTTCTTTATCATCTAATGATATGACATACTATTTAATATGATTAAAATATGATGAAAATGTGATATATAGTATTACTCTATTTATAATATAATTTTATAATTTAATCTATTAAATTAAACTACGTCAATATATATATTTATTTTTATAAAATCTGGTTAAAATATTTCCTCCATATAATATTTTTAATATAAAATTATACGTTCGAGTGGCACTACTCATTACTTTGAAAGAAAAAAAATTATAGTATACTATAATTTAATGAATAAATTTATTACAGAAAAATTTTTAGTTCATAAAGATGTATCAATATCTTACGCCGAAGGTAATATATTAGTTGGATGCAGCAAATACCCTGCAGGTAATATTTAAAAATGGGAAATGATACTTGCAGTCGTGAGTATGCAAGTACCGTATAGTCGTTTTGAAAAAAATGAATAAATATAGGACCCATATGAAAAAAAATTAATTTTTTAATAGTAGACCCTACTATTTTTCAAAGCGACTGCACGACATTTACGCATTTCACGACTGTATGTAGCATTACTTTTTAAGAATAGATCTACACTTGTCAGGATTCATCCCGAGGATGGGTCCTGAGGCAATTTTTTATTTATTAATTGATTAATAAAGTGTTTTTTAAATAATATTATGAATTTTTTTGTAAAAATAATTATTTAAGGACATTAAAAAATTGAATAAAATAAATCCAAAAAAATAATTTTTTTTTAAACTTGTCGGTAGCCATCCTTCGTGCAGAATGTGTTTGAGAAATCTCAATAAAAAGAATCAATCGAGTCACTCCTCGAGGGAATATACCAACAAATAATCCATTGTGGGGGTTAATATAGATTTGGATTGATTCTAAAATCAGTACCTAGGATTTTACAACGACAAATAAAAAAAAAAATAACTAGTTTCAATTTGGTCATTTCTTCAACTCCAACTTGACAGTGGGTGTTTCTTAACACCCTTAAATATGTGATAAAAGAAACAAAAATGCTATTTTACCTATTTAACTTACTCTTCATTTTCACATTAGGTGTATTTTATTTTATTTTTAATTTTTTTTACTTAATAGTTAAAGAAGTGACTTTTTACTTAATGGTATGAGAATATCTCCCCATAGGTACATTTGATTTACTCCAAACAACAACATCTAAGAGCATTCACATCCGATTTCCTAATTTTTTTCCTAAATTTTAGTTAAAAAGGACACTCCCTATAATTTTATCCTAAATTTTACTCATTTTTAAAAAATCTTCTACATCTCATTCCCTATCATTTCTCTATTTTATTAAAATAATATTCTTCTATTATTTCTTTATTACTTTTTTCTCTCACTTCCATTTTCAAACTTAACTACTTAATATTTTTTCTTATGTTTTGAACTATTATTATAGTGAATATTTTAAACAAAAATTTAAATTATTTTTTTAAGGTTTAATGATATTTTTAAAAATAATATTTTTATATTTTAGTAATTATTTAAATTATTTTTAAAAATATTATTTAAAAGTATAATAAATATGAGTATAAGAGAAAATGTAGTTGATTGAAAAAAGAATTTATTTTATTTATTTTAATAAAATATTAATAAAAAATGATTTATGGGATGAATAGTGGTTCCCTATATTTAAGGAATCACTGTTCATTTCCTAAATCAAAATCCTAAAATAAGGAATGGGATGGGAGGGAATTTTTGAGCTTTTTCCTAAATTTTTTCCTATAATTTAGAGATAATAGTGGTATGAGGAATGAGATGGGAGGGGATTTTTGAGATTTTTCCTAAATTTTTTCCTATAATTTAGAGATAATAGTTGTATGAGGAATGTGATGAGATGCTCTAATGGCGGTCGTCCACGCAGATCCCACATTTTCTTAATAGTAGACCGCACTGCAGTGGAAGAAAAAAAATTATCCCCCATTTTCGTCCTCTGTCTCTCTCTTTCTCATCCATCCGATGTTGATAGCTGCAAGCCGCAAGGGAGTACCTTGAATCAATGGCCTGCTCGATGAGTCTCATCCATTCCGTACAGAGATGGATAGCTTCATTTTTCTTAGTTTTAGGGTAGGTTTGGAAGATGAGATGAAAATTTTGTATTTTGTTTTAATGTTTAAAATATTATGTTTTAGTATTATTATTGTATTGGGATTTGAAAAAGTTGAATTGAGATTTGAAAAAGTTAAATTGTTTATTATATTTTGTATGAGGATTTGAAAAATGTGTAATGATGAGATGAGATGAGATGAGAATTTTGTGTCTCATCCCACCCCCAAACCAGCCCTTAGTTTGTACAATCCCACCAAAATTTTGAGGTGAGGTCAAAAAAGTATATTCGATTTATTAGAGTTTAAACACAACCCCTAAAAGAAGAGTAAAAACACACATCAATAAAATCACAGTGAGCCTAAAATTTAACTTTTTAGCGAAAATTTGACAAACCCCATTTCCAGAGCCACCAAAAGCTCACTTCAACAGTACTTGATGCGAAATCAAAGAGTCCTTATTTTCCATGAACCCTGACCATGTGGTTTTGATCAGAGGAAAACAGAACAACCTTTTGCGCGAGAGACCCACTTAACGATAAAGTTTGGCTTAGAGAAAATGGAAAGACCCAGATGACAAAAATAAAGGAAATTGTAGGACCTCCTTTCACACACTATTGAGAGACCGAAACAGAGGATTGGTTGTTTTCATGAAAGACAGTGAAGCAGAGCACGCAAGAGATGTAGCAAGGGAGAGGATAATAAAATGAATAAATATAGATAGAAACCACTATTAGGAGCATCCATTTTACACACATGATGTGGCATCATCCAAACCACACATCTCTCAAAGTGAGTGTTGGAAACAATCAACTAGAAGTAGCCACGCAGTAAGTACAAAATGTGTACTGCTATATTGGCTTCTCTATAGCATTACTCTAATAAAATGGCAGCCATCATCGCAAACTTGGTTAGACTGAAAGGGATTAATTGAAGAAAATGAACGTATCCACTTTCATACATGGGTGGGAGAGAGTTTTGTTTTGATATGATGTGATGCAGTGCTGATGTTTATTAAAAGGAAGTCTGATCTGTCAAAATATTATTGGTTGCCCTTAAACTCAATGTAGGAATTTCCGTTCTAAAAAGTAACTCTTAATGTATTGATATTTTTTTATATTTTTTAAAAATATTTTAAAATGATAAAAAAATATGAATAAAAATATTGAAAAAAATAAAAAAAGTGATTTTGAACTAGCGGTCATTTGCAGCAGGCTACTCTGAGCGGCAGACTATTTAAAAACCATCACTAAGCGGTCTCCCCTTGTGGGAATTGGGTGAGAATCAATTTTTTGGCTCCAATCACTCTCTTTATTTTTTTACTTTTGTGTTGTAATGTGTATTGGCTTTGGGAAGACTGTAGGGGACTCCCACCCCACCAAACTTGTATCTTGTATCTGTTAGTTTATCTATGAATGCTTAATGAGAGAAAAAAAAATCCAAACACGAATTAATTTACAAGTTGCATAAAGAGCCCATAAGAACAGGTTATACTATAAGCCAACCACAAGAGAATAGAGACAACGTAGAAAAATGCAAATTAACTGTAAATAATCAAAATGCATGTAAATCAAGAACAACCCATTATTCGAAAGCCAGCAAAATTCACAGAGCAAAAAGCAACAAAAACTAATATCTATTGAAGATTCAAGAGCCAAAAACTCAAAATTGCAGCACTTGAAAGCACTTGAAAGTTAGAAAAGACTTAAGAAGAGAGATATCCAAACCAATTAGGGGTGGATTAATTTAGGGATTTTTGCACAAGTGGAGTTAAAGCACATCAAGAGTATGAATGAGGGAGACAGAGGCGTGACTATGCTTGCCTTGAGGAGTGTCTCAGGCGGCGGTATGTGGCGGCAGTTGAAGTCTAGACGACAACAGAGGCGACTGCAATGTGAGAGAGGTAAAGATGGCAACAGTAAAATTTAATTTTGCAGAGAGAGAGTCGAGGTGGGAGGCACAAGAGAGACTCACCCGAGACAATGCCGCCGAACGGTGGTGGTGGGCAGAGATGGTTGGGGTTGAGATGGGGGAGGGGAAGAACCCGGGTGGGGGATCGAGATGGGGGAAGGGGAGAACGTAGGTCGGGGGTTTCTGATTTTTGAATGGGAGGGGACGACTTCAGTGCTTTTGGTTTTATTAAAAAAGAAGAAGAAATTCACGTAAGAGAGGTAAAGAAGTTGTAGAGTAGTGGGTGGAGTATCATTATCCGGTCCAAGGATGGAGGAAAGCAAAGAGATTGTGCGTCCATATTGTCCAAAAGGAAGAATAGCCATGATCTAAGATGTCTGCGATTGCCGCTTAGAAATTGATTGTACACAACATTCATCTTGGTGGTTGGGAAGGCCACGGGTCCTGTAAAGGCATTCATGTCGTTGAACCGGCTATGCTCATGTGTGCATGGTAAGTCCTTCGTATACTCTACTGTATCCAAGCATTAGTACTCTGTCTTCTCAGTTTGGGTAGAAATTGATTCCGAGATTCTCCTTCCCCTGCCCTAAAGTTAATGTCCATAGGGAACCCTTGTGCAGGGAGTGGAGATTTTCAAAATCTCATAAACAGTGGTCAAATTTGGCACCTGGCACTTTCAACTACAAATACATCATGCCGAAAGCCCTCAAACCCACCACTCCAATTCCCCGGCACCTTTACTGCAGCCCAATCCCCATATCTAAGCACAGAGGTCGTTGGTCTCATACTGTGACCACGACGGCTCCAAGGACACGCGCCTTCTCTGTATGTGAATGTTTCTTATCTGCATTAATGTTGTGTAGTTGTTTTCACACGTGCATTAGCTGATCATTGTGTTTCATGGAATTAATAGAAACTAAGTATAGTCGAAAATCATAGGTTGCATAAACTCTGTTTTCATGCGATGCCTTGAAAATATCATGGTTAGACTGGCTGAAGAAAACAAATATCATGTTGTAGATTGCACTCCATGTTTTATATTTTTTTTCCTTTTTACAAGTTTTAAGTTTTTATTACTTACTGCTGGTGGCCTTAGGTGGCCATTGTTTGACTAGTTTCTTCAATTTGTATGACTTGCTTATTGATATTATAGATCTGACTGCCATGCCAAGTTAGTGTATATAATGTTTGAAGGTTCAAAATATTTAAGTTAGAAAATAAGTATCCATCTTAAGCACCCCTGTTCATGACCAGTGGAAGTAGGTTTGGACATTCACGCACCCTTCTACTACTAGAATTCAAGCACTAGTTGTCATCCATGTTCTCTAAAAAGTTATTTCAAACTCATCTTGTGTTGTTGAGTGCTGCCTTGGTTCTTATTAACGAATATATTTAACTATTTGACAAAAGAAGCTCCATCATTTCTAAAGCATATTGGTAGGAGCAACTTGTGTCATCTTAGCTACCTGAAGCATCCATAATACACTATCATTACATAAATTTACATATATCAGTCAACTCACAAGAAGTTCGATCTGAACATCAATTGTGAAATAACGACTTTTTTCATGTAGCAAGATGATGAAATATATTATAGAAGCAGTAGAACCATGTGCATTTCTCTGTATAAAGACAATCATAAATCATCTAGGAGAATGTATTGGTACGTTCAGCTGTCTAGAAAATTATCTAGGAGACTATAAGACAAAGGATACAAGATATCTTCTGGCATTGGAAAGTGGTTGATTTTGACTCGTAAAATAGATAGTTTATCAATGACTGACTTTTAGGATGTTGGTGGAGTAATATAGGTAAGTACTTTATCATACATAATAAACTATAATTCTGATTATGCAGTAGTTTTGCTTAAATTAATTATTTGAACGTACGCAAGCATAATAAGATGGGTTCTTCGTTTGCAGTGATGCATTGGTGTGATTGATGAGACCATGATCAACGTCATTGTACCTGAAGAGGTACGTGAGGCATTTCGCAACCTGCATGGGTAAGTTGCCCAAAACGTCTTGTGTGTATGTGACTTAGATATGAAGTTCACATTTCTATACACTGGTTGAGAGGAAACCACGCATGATGCACGCATATTCATCGATGCATTGAGTCAGCCCTGCAACCAATTTTCATGGCCTCTGGATGGTAAATATTTAATATTATTTAATTATCTTTTTTATAACATTATTTGTCTTTATATATATTTTGTTACATATCTGGGAATGGTTGGTAAGTAACTAATTTTTTTGTTGTTAATGGGTAACAAATCATTATTATTTAGTCGATTCGTTGTTCCCATGTACTCGGAGATTTATACCCCTATCTCAGAAAAAGATATTATAGAAGTGACCGTCAGGGTCATCGGGGATTTAGGGGGTATAAAGATTATTTTAATCATTATCATTTAACCATTCGTAATGTAATAGAATGTACATTTGGGGTCTTAAAATCACGGTTTAGAATTTTAAGACTCATGTCTGCGTATTCAGTTGGGAGGCAAGGGCTCCTGATCACTGCATGTTGTACGTTACAGAATTTTATTAGAATGACAACGCCAAACAACTGGTTGTTCGAGTGTTGGAGAATTGTGCAGCTCTGTCCAAGCGGCTGTGCGGTTGGTGACGCTGCAACTTCAGCACGTCATCCTGACAGATTGTGGAATCAATCTGAGCTATGGCTACAATTAGGGATGACATTGCCATTGCTATGAGGGAAGACAGGGGTGGTGATTGACATTTATATAATAAATATTGAGATTGTAAGGATGTAGTTAGGTTATTCAAACTTATTACAAATTTGTAAGTACATTTCGAATTTATTTGTGATTGTAATATTTGTTTTAATGATATATCACATTGAAAATTTGATTTTAGTATGGGTGTCGTGATAGATTACTTATTTACATACATGTGGAAGTTTGTAGTAAATTTCTTTACAATTAGCGTCACTAATTTTACAAGGTTTATACGTAAATTTATTTTAATAAATGATTGGTCCATATGTAATTTTTATAATAATAAAATTATAAAAGAAATTGATTTTATAAATTAATGATATAATTTTCATCTAATTTATTATCATTGATCATAATCGAGACGGTCAAAAGCTAGCAAAATGACCATTAGTACTTAAATATGGAAAATGATTTTAAGCACAATTTATTTATAAAAAAATATTTTATATATATAAAAAAATAATTATTTAACCATTTTGGAAATAATTAAATTTTTATTTGATATTTTACAAAATAATTTGATTAGAAAAAAATATTGTCATCTTATAATATTATTATGAAATATATTATAAAGATAAAAATTGAGTAGGTAATTTAAAATTATTATTACTTATTTGCAATAATTTGTGAGACTCATATTTATCTCATTTTCAAAAAGTTAAAATCATCTCATCTCATCTCATCTCGAACTGATAAAATTATGGTAGATGGCATGCACTGTTATCCACCCTAATATATTTTAAGAGATTATAATAAGAGAGAGAGAGTCATATAAAGAATACGATATTTAGCAAAGTATATAACCTTTAAAGCGATCAATATTGAAAGTTGCATCCATTCTTGAATACTGCAGCAAGCATTTAAAGACATGGTTGAAGACAAAGTTTACAAAATTGTGCATGTGAAATGATCCATAATTCTGTGGTATTAGATATACGAGCTTAAACGTGCAAGTGGAATGCCACAACCATAACTTCATCCCTTCTGCAGAATCTGGTCTCCATGCATTCCTCAGAATAAGCAATGCTAAATCAGTACCAATCTGCAAAAGAAAAACATATAACTCTAAACAAAATTTCTTTCTTTTAGGAACTGGTCATAATAAACCAAATTTAAAAGATATTCATCAAAACAGAAAATAAAATAAATGATAAGTGCCCCTAAGGGTAAACCCAAGGGTAACAATCACACATCTATGGCAGCTTCAGCGACTGATTCCATAAACCATATGCTTTCATATGCATTGGTAGCGGGAAACTAAACCCGAAGACAGGCACAAGGATGGTCTGTAACCTATCTTTTAGAAAGCCTATGCTCATCTTACAGCTAATGTAATTTTAAAGTCTCATCTAATGGCAGAGATTATAGATCTGCCATTATAGTAGCTCTGCCATTATAATTGAGAAATGAAGAATCCATCTTGAACTTATAAAGCAATGGTATATGCATGCACTGTTGCCCACCCCTAATATATTTTAAGAGCTTATCTAGGACTTGAAATATCCATACCATTAGAATCAGTGAAGCCCCATTTTGGGCTCCACAATGTTCTCAAATTCAACCAAAATTAACTACCAACTATAGCAGGTTTAGGAACTGCATTTGTTATTATTATAACCATCATGCCTATTAACAAACCCCTCTAACCTTTCATAGTTGGACTGTATCACCCAACTCTCCTTGAAAGTAAAGCACATCTTAGAATCCCTGTCAAATCATGCAGCTGTTAAACTTACCAAAGCACGGTCATGGGAAGGCAAGGTAAAAAACAATACTAACCTACTCGCAAATTTCATGAACAACCCTTGAATTCACTAGAACCTTTTTACCAGCCTCAGGGTAGAACTCTCCAAGTAAAAATATTCCTTCATAAGAATTTAACAATTGAATCTCTCTTTGAATTTCCCACAAGTTTAGCTACTGAAAACTATCTAATGAAGGACATGATTATCAAAGGAGCAAAGATCAAGGACACCTAGTTCATCCATCTCGACAAATAAATTTGCCAATGCGGCATGCCCTAGTTCAGGTCCTTGCGTATGAAGAAAAAAATCATGTATAACTAAAGTGTAAAGCCCCTTTCAATAACAAAATCAAACAACTCAACATGCGTGCAACATTAATGGTAGAACATTAGAATTAGCTCTTAAATAAAAAAAGATATATCAAGTTATTACTTCGTCATACAAAAACATGTCTAGCGAAATATCTATTCCAGATTTCCTGCTTATATTCTGGCTAGCAAGACGAGTAACAACTTATTTTGCATTTGCTAAAATAATATTCCTTTAGAGTGATCCAAAACCTGTATAATACAGTAAATCCAAAACAAAACATAGGAAGAACAATTAATAACCTTTGCTACAATTAATCAAGCCACAGACTCAAACCGCTGCAGCATGTCACAATGAGGTGTCTCACGGATAAATCCCCACTGGCGACGCTGCAGCTCAAGCCGACAATTCTGCGACAGTATAGAAAAATAGTCCCTCTCAACCCTCCCTTCAAGGGCCGCACGTTCCGCAGTACCCGATGGGTAATCCTGCTCAAACTTTGTCGACTTAACATAATAATTGACACCCTTTTGCGAAGTAAACTTGTACTCGTATGGATACGAACGAGATAGGGCGTAGATGGGCTCCGACGATGGGAAAAAGCTGAGAAGCAGAATAAGCAGCACCGGTAGCAACTGAATTAGCATCCTAACATTGAACCCACCAGCAGACCCGGTATCAGCCCCGGTAGGCCCCATTCCTGGCCCAAAGCTAAATCCGCGAAACTGAGTTGTCGCCGGAGCCATTCCTCCATAGAAGAAGTTCCTAAAGATTTCCTCCGCATCAAAATCGGCATCGTAAAACCCATTGTACCCTTGCGGAGCGCCACGCCGAGCCGCCCGCCGCTCGTAAACCGGCTCGTCCGACCCGGAAATATCATACTTGCGCCTACTTTCCTCGTTGCTCAGACACTGAAACGCCTTCGACACGGCCTTAAAGGCTTCCTCGGCACCAGGGGCCTTGTTCTTATCTGGGTGGACCTTCAAAGAGAGTTTCCTGTAGGACTTTCGAACATCTTCAACTGTACTAGTCCTCTCAAGTCCCAGAATATCGTAGTAGTCCTTCTTCTTTTTGATCTGTCTCACCATCGCAATTTGCTCTTCCGTGAACGAGGCTGATGAAGATGCTGAAGACGAAGACGGCCCTGCCGATGGAACCCGATGGCGGAGAGAGGGCTGATCAGACGACCTCGATGGAGGTGGCGGCGGTTCGGATGGGCCATTAACGGGGCCATCAGAGTCTTGGGCCGGTCGATCGGCGGTTCCATTGGAGTCTTTCTCTATCGACGATAGGAGATCGTCCACGGGTAGCGAGGGATCGAGACGGCGGGCTTTGGTGACGAATTTGAGGGCTCGCGTTCGATCCCCACCCTCCAACGCTTCTTTCCCGATTCTCAAGCACTTTAAAGCGTCATCTTTGTTCCCGTCCATTTTGAATTGCCTCCCAAAATCTTCAAGAATAACAGAAAATGGAAATGGAGGAAAACCCTAGAAAATTAAGGGTAGAAGGGAAAGAAAAAAAATTACGACTCTGCAAATTATCAAGAGGTAATTATTAGAGTCGAAAGAAATTGGTTTTGCATCTAAAAACAAAATCAAATTAAAAAAAAGAAAAAAACCTCGAATGATTAGAAACAATTGAAAAGAAAAGGAAATTGGGATGAATGAAGCCTCACAACAGATGGGGGAACTGAGCAAGGCGTGAAGGAATTTCGCTTTTTGACTAGGGTTTCATCGCCGAGATATTATTGGAGACACTCGCCGTTGTTCATGTTTGGGAGATTTTCTGTAATGAACCGAGCTCAGTTCTCGACCAGGGCGAGGGCTGAAATTCGGAAATTGAGCGAAATAAAGGGGGGAGCTAATTCGGGTAGAAGTAGAAGGAAAGAAATCGGATGGAGTTCGATGTCGTGGAGACAATCTGGAGTGTGATGTTGAAGTGGACGGCCAAGATTTAATAAAGCTGGAAAGCACTTTGGTGGGGTGGGATTCTAGATGATTAACAAGATAATGGGCTTCAAATTTCAAATATGGGCCTTTTGAATTCAAATAGGTAGCTTATCCACTCCGCTCCAGTCCAGCAATATCTAGTTGTTATTTCGGTCCAATAATTAAGGGATTTCCTTTAGTTTAGCTTTATTTAAGGAAATCACAGTACTTTCTTCTTCAGTATGGGAAAAATGTAAAGATTCTTATCTCATCTCATCTTATCATTATAATTTTTTTAAATTCTAACACAAAATATAATAAATAATATAACTTTTTCAAATTCTAAAATAATAATAATATTAAAAAATAATATTATTCAATTCATCTAAAACCATCTCATTTCAATATCTAAACGAGTTCTAAGAACGAACAATATCATTATTTTGGCATTACTTATAACTGAGAAATGTTATTCTAAAACCTTTACACCATACATCATCTACATGATATAATTTAATTTATAAAATTTAACTTTAAAAATTTATCTTCTAAATCAAATTATATGATATAGATGGATTTTAAAAATGGTTATTAATTTAGGAAGTTGCGATTTTGCTGGCTTAGCCCATTATCATCACTATCAATGCAAATTAAATGTTTTTAATCAACATGATTGTAGTTGGGCTTTGTGATTGAGCATCTAATTTGTGGGAGTCTTCCATTAGTGGTCTCTTTATTAACTCCTATGATCTCTTTATTAAGTTACACAACTTTGTGCATGTACTTGGCATGGCAAAAAGAGGGGTTTGTTTTAACAGATCAAATCTCAGAAAGAGGGTTTTTTTTTTTTTTTTTTGCGCATTCCTAAGGAAAATACTGTTCAATTTAGAATGATCAATATAACAGTCTGGCAAATTCTCGAGAATCATATGTATAGATCGATATCAAATTCAATCAAAATTTCCTCGCGTCAGAGGTAACTCACTAAATGCAGAAAAAAAAAAAAAGGAAACAAAGAAAGAAAAACACAAATTGCTCTACGAAATGTGTACAACAGCATAAAATTAGGGCAAACCGAGGCATTCCTGCCAGAAGGAAGATTAGACTAGTACAATATACAAATTATATGCACAGAAGGCCAAAAAGTGCTACTTCTTCATAGCTCTGCTACCGCATCAAAGGTTGCAATGACATCGGGCTGGGTAAATAGCAACTCCATACCATACAGATCTACCGGAGGCAACTGCCCTTAATTGAACTCTGGCTCTCGTTCAATTTACAATGTAAGGTGAAAGATGTCGACACATATTTCACTTTTATCCTTTTTTTTCTTTTTCTCCCTACAGATGTTCAATTGCGCCACTTTTAAGTCTCTCCATCCGAGCTTGAAGCCCAGACAACGCTTTCTCATCCATAGGAAGAACCCCACTCTGCACTGCATTCTCTGAGCCAACGCGGTCTGATGCATGAGAAACGTGACCAGAAAGTCCATGGTTTAAGTTATCATTCATGGACAAAAGTGGCCTGCTTCCAGTGTCAGGATTCCCAGCAGCTGCTGCTAATTGCATGTTTCTCATCCTTTCTCGAATTGCATCTAATGTCCCACTTGTTACTGCAATTTCCATGTGGACTTCACTCTTAAGTCCTTATTACAAGAGAAAAAATCAAAATTAAAAACACAACCTGAATCGCTAGCATAGATTACCTCCAGTTACAAATCTCTCGTTTCTTTGGTCACCCAATGAGTTCTCAGAGGTGAATCCCCTATAAGTGAGGGGATCTATGGCCCTGTTGTCTTCGGCATACGATGGTGGCAGATTAAAGTTTGTTGGATCAGATTTCACATTCAATGCTTTTCCATCATTTAAAGCATTTGTATGCAAAGGGGAAAGAGGCGCAAATTCAGGGGAAGAAATAGTTAAGGCTGCTGGAGGAGGGGTTGGCATTGGTAAACTCGAGGGAGTCCTTCCAGCAGCTGCATTCTTCTCCATCTGCAAAAAAGCAAAACCAACAGCTTATTGATAATTTCAATTGTTTGTCTGTGTATGTGTGCAAATGTTGGTGTTCACTTTACTTTTACTGGAGTAGAAAAATTCACTGGTAAGGACGAAGCTACAAAACCTGAGCTAAACCATCCCTAATATAAGTGCGAAATGCCTCACTCGCATTTTGGAGCTGAGAAAATATATCAACCTGAAATAGGAAAGACAAATACTTTAACCAGGTAAGCAAACAGATGGACCTACGTAAGTGGCTTTGTAACTAACTTGTTTCCATCCCACTTATAACTGGATAATCAAACATGAATGTCGAAATAGAATCAACAAATTGAGTACTTACCTTTGGGTATAATTGAGTAATGCGGTATAGCTCATATAGACCAATGCTGCAAGTTTGCTTGTCACCAATTTTCTTGAATATAGCAGCGAGTTCTTGCTGTAAGTAGGGGGAAGGGGAACCAAATGAATCATTATTTAGTTACAACAAGAAAATGGAAAAGCTCAGGAAAAAGAAAAAGAGGGAATGAAAAATAAAATCAATGTAAGAGGGATAACCCCAAATAAATAATTGTATGGTAAGCACTAAAATTCCGGTAAATGGAAACCTTCAACTGGGCATCAGCAGAATGTGTGCCAGATGATGGATTGTTGGCAGCTGAATCACCCCAATGAGTTTGGCCCCCAGGCCCCGATGAGGTCAACATTCTCGCAGCAGCTAATGTCTGCAAAGTTAAAAGTGTATGATTATAGGTATTCTCCATCCAAAATGAAGAGATCAAGAGAAGCAGATCATCTAACTAGATAAATACCTCAAGATTAAGATCAATGTAGGCAAGAATAATTGGCTGAGGTTTCATATCTATAGGAACCATAGAAAGGTGACCCTTTATTGCAGCTCCACGAAGCTTCACAAGTTCATGGAGTACAGTTTTGACCATACGTAATGGTTTGTCATCAGCACCAGCTCTATCGTGGATTTATATTTGGCAGGAAAATAACAAAAGAGATTAACTCAAATCCGGTAGGAGACAAGAATGAAAGTTGTAACTGCAGGGTAAATATTCAAGAAACATACAAAAATATATTAAAAGCAGATACCTCCTCCTGATTTCTTCCATCCCCAAATCTTGCAGGTATAAATGGATGCTTTGAAGGATACGATCGAGATCAACATCGTATATGGTGCTTTGTAGAACCTGTACCGTACCAAATGGAAGCAGAATTATTGCATATCCATGTATATATGTGAACATAATCAGACAAAGAAGAATATAAAAAACATACAACAATAATACTTCATCCATAGGGAACAGGTTACCCCAATTAACTCTTGCCGCATCCATATAGTTTCAATACCCAGGCTCTTTTAACAATTTTGGTAGTCATGGTTTCTTAAAAGTTATAAATGAACATCACTCTTGGAGAAAGTGACCGTCTTCCAAAACTAGAATTAATATTCATAAAAAATATCAGATAAAACTTCATTTGGGAAATTCCAAGAAGCAATAATGATACATAGTTAGAACCGAAGACAAGCATTTGCTAATTTTAACCACATACAGAGTCTAGCAACCCTCTCTCATCAGCGGTTTCCTCTTTTTTTGATGGGTTAAAATAAATTTATTAATAAGAATGAAATAGGCGTTGCCCACATACACAGGGAATATACAAAATAAAATCGTCAGTGGTTTCCTAAAAGGAGGTGCAGTCTATAAACATAACCCTAGCATTTTAACATTAACTACGAAGTCTTTGATCTTTTTTCTGGGTATTTGTTTTTTTTGGGGGGGGGGGGGGGAATGAAATAGGCGTTGCCCACATACACAGGCAATATACAAAATAAAATTGTCAGTGGTTTCCTAAAAGGAGGTGCAGTCTATAAACATAACCCTAGCATTTTAACATTAACTACGAAGTCTTTGATCTTTTTTCTGGGTATTTGTTTTTTTGGGGGGGGGGGGAATGAAATAGGCGTTGCCCACATACACAGGCAATATACAAAATAAAATTGTCAGTGGTTTCCTAAAAGGAGGTGCAGTCTATAAACATAACCCTAGCATTTTAACATTAACTACGAAGTCTTTGATCTTTTTTCTGGGTATTTTTTTTTGGGGGGGGGGGGGGGGGGGGGGGGTGGTGGTCAAGTCATTAACTGCAAAGTAATCTGTCCAGTTTAAGAAATTCTGGAACCATTGTTGACCTCTTGCATATGTGCAGACCAGATTACTAAGAAAACTCATGAAAAAGATTCTGAAAAAAATAACTGAGTATTGAAGATGAAAAATTACCTTCGTAAGTTTGATTAAGCATTTGACAACCAAATCGGAGAACTTCTGATTTCTGGAAGCAAATGACTCATTTGATGCCAGTGAAGGCCACCTTGACGGATCCAATGGACGTAAGAGATTAATCAGAACAACAAAGGATGAAGTTCGATCTGCATTATCCTGTAAATACAATTGCCTATTACGCTAATATAACAGATACGTAAATCTTACTGCAACAAACTCAAATTTAAAGTAAGGCTAACCAGAATCTTAAGCATCAAGACATTTAAAGCTTTTAAAAGTTGGCTTCCATCGTCCATGTGGGGAACCCTTTCATCTAAAAGCCAGAGCAAAAGCTCAGTGATGAGACCGTCAAGAGTACCCTCCTTGACAGCATGAGCGAGTCTTTTATTTTGAAAGGTCTGCAGGAAAGTCTATATCATTAGTAAGGTGCAACAAAATAATTATTAGATGCAGAGTCTGATTGCTGAGAAGACACAGAAGAGAAAACTGAGATTCCAACAAAACCAAAACATACATAAAGGTGACAATAAAACACAACGAAATGCCAGTTATATGGTAAACTTACCTGCATGAGTGTGTTCAGGACATATTTACAAGACCGTGACGATGCTCCAGTGAGACTGAAGTCAAAAGTAGTAGCCACCTATTATAAAGGATAAAGAGATAGGGATAGATAAGATTTTCAAGACGATAATACTTTATTAACAATACTAATTATTATTTGCCAGGATGAAAGAAAGGGGGGAGTGATCATCAAAACATAAATGTAATTGCCTTATTTGCCAAGCATGAAACCAGACTATCTGCATCCTTCACAAGTTCATCCATTGCACTGCCATCTGGATCACTAGTGGCCTGTGCTAACTCATGACACACAACTTTCATTCCTTCAACAGACTGCAAGAGAGATATTTCAGGATTAGAACTTCGCTGACACTACAATTACATGCATATATATATACACACATATATATAAACAGATTGCATATGTGAGTTTTTTTTTACGAGAATGGGCCCATGAATGACCTTAGTTTACCTTGTTTGGGACCACAAACCATCTCATCTCATCTCATAATTTCTTTCCCAAAAATCACTCAAACACAAACACTTTTCAATTTCAAATCCTGAACTTTTTCATCTGATCATTACAATTTTCCCAAACTTCCAAACAAAACAATAAAACAATTCAACTTTTTCAAATTCCAAAACAAAAATTATATTCTAACAATATTTGAAATTTATAATATTTTTATTCAAAATTTTCTCTCTTCTTTCCCAAAATCCAATAAAACATCTTAACTCAATTCATTTCACTACTTTTCACAAACCATTTCACTACTATTCACAAATTTCTCATCTCACCGCATTCTCCAAACGAGGCCTAAACCTTGTTGCAGAAATACAGCTTTAAATTAGACAGACAGTAGACTAAACAATAGGCATAATCAATAATATGATTATATTATACAAGTATCACCGCGATACTTTTGAATGACATTTATTTTCAATAGAGAAAACATTTTCGATTTTCCAACTCAAAATCATAATGACAACTTCCAAAAATGAATGAATTAATCAACACATCTGTAACAAGCTTATCATAACATGCATGTCAACATGTACAAAAATCAAATATCTTGGTTTGGTGGATGATGATTTTCCCCACTGAAGCAGTAAAAATGTCAACACACAAGATAAGCAGCACACCTGCTCAGGAGTACCAAAGGAAATAATGTCCAAAGCTTCATTCCAGTCCGTGGGACCATTGGCACTTGCAAGAGCATGGGGTGCCAGATGTCTGTCCGTGTGAAGTTCAATATGACCGTAGTTTTTCCTGGAACTAAGAGATATTAAGACCATGACAGAAATACACTGTACATAACAAAATAGAATTTAAAGAATTTAAAAGTCAAGTATCTATTTACCCTGTATGTATTGTTCCTGAAACGGATCGCGAAACTTCCCCATTTTGTTCTGCTACATCAGACCTGGTAATCAACGGAGGAAACATATTGAGATTTTGAAATAATCTCCTAGGCAGCAACAAAAATATTACAGCTACATATTGAATCCATGGTCAGATATAGTTCATGCGCTTTACAAGAAAGTTTCCTTTCGGTTAAGGAAAAATTTCCTAGTTTGCTTCTGCACCTTCTTTCTAATGGAATAAGTATTTGATTACAGGTTGTTTACAGATGGAAGAACTATGACCAAAAATTCGCAAATAGTGACCACGTACTTGTTTTAATTATATTATTTTGTCTCATTTAAAAACAAGAAATAGATATTCAGCATAGTTAAATTTCATGCAAGCTTCATGAGGTATTGACAATGGACATTAAGGGTTCCTATAGAAAAACTGTGAACACCATATATAAATACCCAAATAATCACGTCACATTCAAAAATTGACTATCATGATGCAAAACATGTGAGATCAGAAGCAAGAAAAAGCAAAGAAAAATTACAGAAAAATGTGTATGACAAGCATTAAGAGCAGAACAAACCCATTTTCCATGACAGAACGCCTTAGAGCAGTTCTAGCTTCACCAGGCCTGCCTTCCTTCTTCTTCTCCATCTCTCGGACCTAACAAAATGTATATTGGTAAATGGACAGTAACACTAAAAGGACACAGCACCAATAATACCCACCTTCCACTTAAATCTATCATCTAACATGCTTTTCTGAGCATCTGTTAGCTTCCCAAGGTATCTCCATATATCCTCACCTAAAAATATTTGGAAAAAAAAAGTTTTCAGCAACAGCCAGGCAGGATGCACAGAGGAGAGGGGGACACTGAAATCCTCAAGGTGTGAGCTGTATACAAAATCAAAACCTCATGCCAAATCACAACAAGGATTCCAGTGGTAAATCATGACATACCAAGAATCTTATAACCCATAGCTAGAGTATTTAACGCAGCTTTCCTAATTTCACCATCTCGTTCAGCTGTCAAGCTCGCAACAACTTGCAATGATTTAAATTGTCCGCTAATCTGTTGAAATGAGAATAGACAAGTAAAGTATGCTAACACTCAAAATCATGTAGCAGCAGCAGCAATGTAATATTGCAACACTTGATATAAGTAACAAACAAAAAACCTTTTCTTGATTTCTTTGTTTACTTATAAAAAAAAAAAAAAACCTCAACTTTTACCTCAGCTCCGTGATGATCGATGATGAATCCGATGAGATCGACACACTCTATCCGAGTACGGTTGTTCTTTGATCGCAGACCCTCCAAAATATAAGGGAAACATTTTGATGCAGAACATAAGTTGACAATTTGTTTGGTCAACTCCCGCATTTTTTCTCGTACCTTCTCAATGTTATGCCCCGACTGCAGCACAACATAAAGGTTAGTCTTTTCCACAGTAACCAATTTAAACTTTACATAGCAGATGATAAGCATATATCATATCACGCGAATTACCTCTAAACTAGCATCATGAGACCCAATGACAGACAAAAATAATGCGCAAATTTTGAAGCAAAAAATAATAATAATAATAAAGAATGACATTATATGCATCCCAACTCATTCAATCCAAAATATAAATAACCTTCTCGATTAAGCATGGAAGAAATATAGCTGCTTCAGACTCGCTCAAAGAGTAGGTCTCATCCCTCAAAATGTCGAAAAGCTTGGAAAGAAATTCCAGTACCTGTCCATTTCAACAGAAAGTTATATTTACATAATAGAGTCAACAAATTTACGGATCCAAAGAAACAAACACTGAACAGGAAAAAAGCACTAAAAAATAAATTAGAAAATGCGCCACCTTCAACAGGCATGTTGTGTTTGATTTACAGAACTGCAACACAAACCACCTCAGAAGTATATCCAGAACTTCAATAATTTCCTTTGCTGTGGATGGAAGTGCCTGAAATGTTCATAGAAGATTCATATAAGGCAGCTTCATACACTCAAATTAAATTTGTTTAATCAAAGATGTGAGAAAAGCAAAACACCTTCTGCAGCATCTCAAGGCCATCCACTTGCTTCTTAAAATCTGTACTTAGAAGCCGCCTATGCAAATCCTCTCTGAAGTACTTCATCATATCATTCTACATCAAAGGCATGTATCAAAGATCACTAGCAACTTTTTAATTGGTAAAAAAAAAAAAAAAAAGAAGAAAAAGAAAAAAAAAGAAAGACCACTAGCAACTTGGCGGTTATATGGGAAACAAACCATTCTATGAAAACTAGACAACTAGACAAGTACAAACCTCAAGATCTTGAATCTGTTCTAGCCGTGGCTCCTCAAACTTGAACCTCCGAACAACCATTCTCTCCCGATCCTCCTGGCATATAATTCATTCCAAAGGACACGTAATTTATAAATATTTTTATGTAATAAAAAAATTTATACTAAAATTTCAGCTGAAATACCTTATTTGAGTCCTTAACATTTAATAATGCCTGTGACTGGACAGCTATATCTTGAACAGATATTACTGACTCCATCCTTGAGCCCTTCATTACGACTCTCTTTCCAGACCATGAAAAATACCATCAATATAATCTTTAAACTTTAAAACGAATATGTAACTGAAAGACAGCGTAACATACCGAAGACATAGTTCTGTTCCCATGCTTAATCACACCATTTGAAGTGGATTTTCCTACCCTTGAGCTGTTTTTTGATGTTGGCCCCATGGGCATTCCTCTTGCTGATTCAAATGGTTCTAAAAGAAAACAGGTCACATTAGCATGGTTCATAACCAATAAAAAATAAAGTTAGCCAATTTACTGGAAAATCCACCTTGAAAAGTCCCATAAAGTTTTAGTCGTTCATGAATGAGAGCCAGAGCTGGTCCATGTATATCTTTAAGAATCTTTTCGATCTGAACAAACAATAATATTGAGAAAATGTTCAGGCACCAACCATATCTAAGATGAATCAGAACAAAGCACCAGAATCTTATCTAGCAGACATACTGTTTCTTGTCCAGTAACTCTCAAAAGTTCATGAATGCAAGCCTCTGCCGCCTTTCGAACATCTGACGATTTATCCTAAGAAAGAGTGAACGCATACTGGTGACTTCAAGGGAGAAAAGGAAACAGAAAAACATGTATGCACAAGTTGTAATAAGAAAATTACCGCCATAGCAGAACTAGCAGGTTTCAATAGATGCACTGCATCTGCATAATCACTTAATCCAGAGAGTTGCCTTGACAACCAATCAAAAAGATCTTTACGCCCCTCTGCTCCAATCTTAGTGTCGGTCAATGCTGCTGTAATGTAAGGAACCTACAAAAAAATATTAATGTCGCGTAACCAGACACCAAAACTACAAACTTTCAAAACACCAGATAACATAAACAGTTACCATTTTATCAAGATGAACAGCACCAAGCCAAGAATCTAAAGTAGTCAAGGTGCATTCTCTCATATGCTTCTTATTGTCACTAAGACACTTCAAAACATCAGACAAAATGCCCTGTAAATAAACCAGAATAACTTTCAAGTCTCAAAAAAGATATAAACATAAAGAGAATTTTGGTAATTATTGAATAAGGGTCAACAGACCTTGCTAGACTTTTCAACAGCTGGTCCCATCGCAGAGGCAATGCTGCCAATAGTTGTTAGGGTTGCCATGACTAAATTTTTGTTGCTGTCACATAGGCGTCCCTTTAGTGCCCCAAATAATTCAACTGGCAGTCAGAGCAAACAGAACTTTTTAAAAAAGTATCTTTGCATGCAAAAAAGTTAAATACACGGTGCATATTGTAAAGGCATGACGAACAACATCAACAGACTGACAAAAGAAAGGAAGGGAGAGTGAGGAAAAATAGAGCGAGCTGTGGCCACATTTATTTTAAAGGGCTTGATCAGGATCCACAATGGTATTGCACCTGTTCCAGCTGGCTGAATTCGCTTATTAGCGTCTTCCAAAATCTTATTGACAGCTTCGATTGATTCCAAACGAACCTGAAATACAGAAAAGTTTCAGAATCCAAATAATTCCAAGTAATGGATGCTTTCTTAAATCAGTTCCCAAACATTCACAGCAACCAGGACAATAATAGAAACCAAACTGGCGTTATCATATTCAACAATCAAACCTTCCAATCAGTACTTTCCAAGCTCTTCAACAGAGTAGGGGTGAGTTTTCCGCTAATATCTTCACGTGGAAGGCCATCTAACCCGCCAGCTGTAATAGATGAATTTGAATCTGATTCCCTGACAGTTCTCTTTGCAACTGCAGAAGCACCCTGAAGGATGATATATGAGGACAATCAGTAAACCACAAACAAGAAAAATAGAGGTGAAACTATAAAACAAGGAAAAAATTGCACTCCCCCCAGTCCTCCAAAACCAGCGATCTTTTAGCAACATGACCTTTCATACTACCAAAGTTGTGGCTTAGCCCAAATACAAAATATAACTTACAGCGTATGCCCTCCTTAAGATCTGACCATTACAATGGACAAAAACATAGCTAACATGGTATGATTTTAATCGGATCATAACATAGTGAGAGAATTGCAATTATGTTTCAAATTCGGCAGAGACAAATGACAATTTTAGCAGTTTGGTAGTCATAACTGCAAAAAGATTGGTAATTTGGGGGAATAGAGTAAAATTTACCCATAAAATGCTACGAAAAAAGTCCCCATAAAAAATACTTAATATACCTCAAACGGATTCTTTTCATACTCAGTATCAAGTGCACTAAGCAGTGCAGGTTTCACATCGGCAAGGAATCCTTTAATATCTGAAAAAGAGAACGACTTATAGCCTTCAAACTAAACATAAGCAGATGGACAGTTGCAACAAGATAATTAGTCACCTGGACCAACAAATTTATGCACGACACCCAAAAGCTTAATTGTAGCATTTCTAGTAGCAGCTGCACTAGACTGCAGTCCAGTTTCTTTGCAGAAATCAATTAAATCCTGTAAAATTGAAGTTAACTTCACTTAAACAACAACATTATTGGAGTTTATAATAGAAAAACCACGAGAAAAAACAAGACAGCACATGATCTTAATGTTCTAAAAGAAATGAACACCTTAAGTTTCAAATGTGATACACCAAAGTCCTCAACAGCCGAAACCATCCATGATATTCCCTCACTGAGAACCTTAGGATTCTTGTGCTCCTTCATGATTTTGTAAAGCTATAAATTGAAATTTTATTAGTTAAGACAAATGTCAAGAGAAATTACAAGTAATTGAACACAGGGCATCCTTAAGTTTGCTACAGTAGACTCTTGAGATGCATACTTACACACAAACGGAAACTACACAAACTAGAAACACACTTACTCTTTCAAAAACAAATCCAGGACCCACTGCTTCAGAGAAGGTAGTAAGGCATTTCATAGCATGAGAACGGGTCTTAATATCTGCTACTCGTTCGCTTATTCCTGTAAGTTGGGCGTAATAAATTCAGCTAAGGCTGAAGTTGACTTAACAAGCATTCATTTGGATAAGTAATAGAATATTATTTTTTTGATTGGCAATAAAAAATAGAGAATTTTATTAATAGAATCTAGGCAAAGCCAGACTTGCAAGCATTCATTTAACCAGAGGAAAAAAGAAAAAGAAAAAACAGCATATTCGGCACAAAAGTTGACATCGGGCCCGCCTTAGCAAAAACACAGCAAATCCAAAGACAAAGCAAGCTGTTCAAGATATAAGAACAACACCCACCCAACAAGCAAAGCACTACGCATTTCTTTTGAAATCTTGTCACTGTAGAAGCTATGTACGTAATAACTTCAATAACCTGTTGCTGAACCTGCATTGTTAATATTAAAAGCTATAATATATTTTTATCAGAGAGAATAAAGGAATAAAACTTAAAATAGATGGATGAACCAGTCAAGACACCAAAAGTAGAACCCTTAAATACCTGAACATTTTTTTCACTCCAACCAGGCACAGCACAGAGTAAACGAACCAAAATTTCCGCTGACGGACCAAGTTCTTGTAAACCTTCTACTTGTTGTTTCAATGAAGAAATTGCTGCAAGAAAATTTAAATTTTAGTAACCTTAAACACAATCAAGACCTACATCAGGCAAAGAATATTTGAAACACATTTGATCCTTCATCATCACTAATAGATCTCTGCCCTCAACTTCCCATATAAGATAGCATTACGGCTTAAGAGCTTCCAAAATCAACATCCATATATATGTTATAAAAACTGATGAAAGAAAACCTAACAAATATTAAAACCTAATTTTCACCTTTCACAATCACAAAATAACAAAAACAAACCCCAGGGTATTAGAACTATCTGGATTTTTTTTTTTTTGGATAGGTAATCAAGAAGTTTTATTCTAGATATAGTCAAAGCCCACGTTCACAATAGATAAAGTTTATGAGTTTTAAACAAAATTTGTATTATATATATTCAACTTGTTCCCTTTTTATAAAGAAGACCACCCAAACTGATCTTTTATCTTTCAATTTGAGAAGGATAGGATCTGACTAGCCCAAAGAAACATCACAAAGATGTCCCAGGTAAACATTAAATAAGCAAAACAAGAGAGTTGGAAAAAGAGATCAACCCTCAAGCCGTTCTTTCCAAACAGTACTCCTCAATTGAGAAACAGTCTCTGCCTGTAGAAGAGAACCTAATCTGCTTTCAATCTCTTCAAGACTCATTTCTGATGGCTGATAAGTTAAAACATTTAAAGGCGGTTAGCAAAGAGCTAGCAAAAGCAAACAAAAAATGAAGCAGAGCTTTCAAAAAGACATCATTAATTTACCTCAATGTCTTCAGACGGCTCAACTGGCTTTGAAGATTTCAGCTGTCCAGTTCCATCACCTTTCTTGTTGGCACCCGATTTTACAGTGGCCCCCTTTTTAATAGTGGACTGATACGAATCATAACTAATCAAAAATGAAACACATGGAAATTCAACATAAATTAAGTACCAAGAACATGAAGAAGCAGAAAAACTCACAGCTGCCTGCACAGGCCTCTTCCCACTAAGCATGCTAGCTGCCGACTTTCTCACAAACATGTCCTCTTGAGTCTGTAGCGTAATCAAGTATGACAAGTAAAGCTTGAAATCTAAAATAGGAAAATAATAAACTTTAATGATGCACTACAGAAACGTTTGGGCACAGACAGTTTTTAAAAATTTTCTCACTCTCAATCCAAACATCTTTACACCAAAACAATCTCAGTTATCAAAACATCTTGCCTCCATTGCCATAACAAAACCAAAACCAAAACTTTTACAAAACACCAAAAAAAAAAAAAAACTCAAAAATTGCCTGGCACACAAAATTTCAATGGGTCCAGCCACTTTTTCAAACCCCAATGAAAACATTTCTAAAATACGTTCTCCATTCAAACCTATTTTTAATGAGTCTCACCACTTTCACAAAGCCCCATAAAACCCATCTTTAAAAAGTTTTCTAATAGAGCTGGTATTACTTGGGTGATGCCCAAGAGGGTGGTTGATTTGTTTGCTTTTTGGCAAGGGTGTAAGGCCAATTCACTTATAGCGGATGTATGGAGAATGATTCCTCTATGTATCATGTGGCGTCTTTGGATTGAAAGGAATGGTCGAAGTTTTGAAGATAAGGAGCGTTCTCTGGATGAGCTTAGAAGTTTCTTCTTCCATACTTTATTTCTTTGGGCCTCATCTTGTGTTTTTAATGGAGATTACTTGAATGATTATTTTCTTGTGTCACTTTCTAGCTCCTAATTTTGCAACTAGGTGTATGCTGTTTGTATACCTCTTGTGCACTCGCCTTTGTTCAATAAATTGTTATTTTACTTATAAAAAAATCTACAAATATTCTAGAAAATCTTGCATTGAAGCATCCCCTACAATTGGATCCGATCAATACAGCACGCACCTAGAACCTCATAACCAATTATTTAATTGATAAACATCGAAGTGCCAAAAAGCAAAAGTGGATCACAGTCTATATTCATATAGGAACGTACATAACCAAGGAAGGGACTGCTGCATAAATTACAAAGAAATCTGTAAAACAGAGAGCCAAATATATATACATACATTTGTGGAGTGGAGTGGGGGAGGAGTTCAAGTTTCACCTAGTCAAGTAGGAGATGATATGCCGCCCTATTTCTAATGGTGGTTTGGGCATCAGAAGTATGAGGACCTTTAATCGGGCATTACTTGGCAAGTGGTTGTAGAGATATCATAAAGAACCAGAAGCCCTGTGTAAATTGGTGATTGAGAGCAAATATGGGGATTTATGGGGGAGATGGTGCACTAACGAAGTAAAGGGGGTGTATGGAGTGGGTTTGTGGAAACACATTAGAAGAGGATAGGAGGCCTTGAGTAGACATACTAGACTTCTTCTTGGAGAGGGCTCTAGGATCAAATTCTGGAGAGATATTTAGTGTGGTAATAATACTCTACAAGAGATATTTCCCTCACTGTTCAATATTGCTAGTGCTAAAGATGTATCAGTGGCGGAAGTTATGGAGATATCCGGGGAGCAGATATGTTGGAACATCACCTTTAGTAGAGCAGCACAAGACTGGGAAATGAGCAGCTTTGCAAATTTTTACAGTCTTCTATACTCTATATTACCAAGCACCCAGCAGGAAGATTTAGTGTGGTGGATACCAGATGGTAAAGGGGTATTCCCGGTTCGCTCTTTTTACAAGGCTCTCACACGAACTCCAAACTCAGTTTCCGTGGAGAAGGCTTTGGAGACATAAGGCGCCTCCCAAAGCAGCGTTTTTTGTATGGACAGCTTCGTTGGGGAATATTCTCACAATCGACAACTTGAGGAAATAAAGGGTAATCATTGTAAATTGGTGTTGAATGTGTAGAGAAGGGGGAGTGTCTGTAAACCATCTCCTACTACATTGTAAGACCGCTCGGGTATTATGGAATGAGGTGTTTAGTAGATTAGACTTGTCTTGGGTTATGCCGGAGACAGTGGTGGCATTGCTGGCCAGCTGGACCAACTAAGAGGCATGCAACATATTAAAGCCGTACGGAAGATGATCGCATTATGTGGTGTATATGGCAGGAACGGAATGACAGGACATTTGAAGACAAGGAGAGATCGCAAGAGGAGCTGAAAGTTTTTTTCTTTAGAACACTTTGTACTTGAGCTATTGCTATTGATTTCAATGTCATGGACCTACATGATTTTCTTGTCTGTAATGTGCCTACGTAGCTTAAGGCATTTTTTTCTGTTTTAGACCTATGTATATGGCTTTGCCGATTCTTTGATCAATAAAATTTGTTTACTTATAAAATATATATATATATATACACACACATATATACATGCCATGGCTCTTTCTAAAATTGTAAAAAGAGTATCAGAAACGTAAACAAAACTATGAAAATTCCTGCAGTTCATAAATTCAAGACAACCAATATAGAGCTAGAATCATTCTAGGTATACATTACACTAGGAATTTCCATCTTGATTTATATTTAACATTTATTAACCATATAATTAAAGGCATGTTGATATTTGTTCCATACAGTATAACAATGAGGTGATCCCAAAATTTCCAAAATCAATGTTGGCATGCATCATTGGGGCCACCATGAAACCTACAGTTGATCACAACCTCAGTAGTATCAAGGGAGAAAATAATAAAAATTTCGGTTGGTTCAGATTAGTTTGACACACCTATTTAAAAAAAAAAAAGATTTTGTTGGGCATGGAGTGTATAATAGCTCATGGAACTAACTAGGGTTTTCCTATGTAAGTTGTTTTTTCCACTGTAGTCCATTACATTTTTATTTATGTGATGATACATTCTCTTACTAGTGAGAGTTGAATAAATTCCCTTTTTTTGGGTCATTAAGACCGAAATAAAAATCTAATAGATGAAACTCTTTATAGGCCTTGGTGAGGTTCCAAGGTTTGTTATTTCTTTATTTTTTCTTCTTTTAATTCCATTTTAATTCTTGATAGGTATTATGATCTTTTAATTCCATTTATTGTCCGCAACAATTACATTAATCATCCTTGTTCCAAAACCCCAAATTTAGAGCCTTAAACATATACCAATGATGACCTATGTTGATCGTAGGAAGCTTAAATATCCAAACTCGGGGGCATCCCATGAGTTCCTCTGTTTTTTATCTTCTCACTAAGCTTTCAGTGCATTACAGTCAACACGTCTCCAAGGTGTGATAAGCAAGGTAAAACAAATGAAATGGCAAAACAACAAAGACATGACTATTGATCACAATTGAAAATCATCGATGTACCACATGTGAAAAGCATATGCTATGCAGTGCTAGAAAATTAAATTGAGAAAAAAGTATCAACTCACCTCCAAAGAAGGCACATTCCTACCAGAAGTTTGGACTGTGACTGGCATACCATAATGATGTAAGAAACATACATATAAAAAATCCAAAGAATACCAGTGCGTTATATCAGTATGAACTCTGAGTACGATTATTTACAAACCTGAACTTGAACCAGTGGACATAGCAACTTCAGAACCCATAATCATTTCAGAGAGCTTCTTTCTCCGAACATCGTCGAGCTTCTCCAATAACCGCTCCAAAGGCCTCATGCCTACCAACTAAAAAAGAATGAACAAAAATCAAGTTGAAAATGTAACAATAGTTTCTAAAATTCATTCATTATCTGTTTATTTGATAAGTTCTCTGTTCATGCATAAATAACTATCAAAGGTTGCAAGTGCTACCTTAGCTACTGCTGCCAAGGCCAAAAAGGCTGCATCCCTCACTTCAGGTGTCCCATCATTGAGGCACTGCATGAACCAAATAGTTCCATCTTCAGACAAACATAAAGGAGGGACTAAAATATAGCAGTATTGGGTCTCAAACGAGCCAATTGTCCACAACTATACATTGCATAAACTCAGAAAGACATTAGCAGGGGGCATAAACTCAGAAAGACATTACCAGTTCATGTATTAAACAACAATACTTTCATATTTTTAGTGACAATCTATTTTTCCTCAAGATCCACTAAGATATTGTTATAACTTAACAAATAGGATTTCAATGTCAGATGAAGTATGCCACTATGTTAGAAGATCTATTGGTCTCAAAATTTTCATTCTATGGGTCAGATGGTGGAGGCCGCTGTTGGGGGAGGATTTCTTTCAGGTTTCTCGGTTGGTAATGCTATTAATGGATCTATTACTCTTTCTGACTTCCTTTTTGCAGATGACACTCATTTTTTGTGATGCGGATTGTGGCCAAATTCAAGCTTTAAAGGTTGTGTTATTATGCTTTGAATATGTTTCGGGCCTCAAGGTGAACCTTGGAAAGTTGGAGTTGGTTCCGGTGGGGGTGGTGCGTAACATCAATAGTTTGGCATGTTTGTTGGGCTGCAAAATCGCTTCTTTACCTATGAAATACTTGGGTCTCCCATTGGGGGCGCCTTTTAAGGCTAGTGCTATTTGGGATGGGATTATTGAGAAAGTCGAGAAAAGGTTGGCTGGTTGGAAGCGGCTATACTTATCTCAAAGGGGCAGGGTTATTCTTATTAAGAGTACCCTCTCCAATCTTCCCACTTATTTTCTTTCATCGTTTAAATTGCCTGTTGGGGTGGCCAACCGGATTGATAAGTTGTTTCGTGCTTTTTTATGAGGTGGTATGGGAGAGGAAACTAAATTTCATCTTGTTAGTTGGAATAAGTTTGTTCTCCTATCCCAGTTGGAGGGTTGGGCGGTAGGGGTGGGCAAAACTTCCACCTTCCGTCTGAGTTCTGACGGAGTTTGTGGAATTCGGAGTCAGAGTCGGAGCCCGCATGGGATCCGAACTCCGAACTGCAACTTTTTTTTTTTTTAAAAAAAAAAAGACACATGATCAAAACGACGTCATTCCACTTCAATAAGAACAACGTTGTTTCGCTTGGCCTGCGTCGTTTTGGCTTAATGAGGTAGCGACGTCATTCCACTTGAAGTGGAACAATGTCGTTTCGTGAAGAAAGGGGGTCCAAAAAGCAAGACCCCCTTCTTCCCTCCTCACTTTCAATTTCGCACACGGCAAGTCTTCACTTTCACACTAGGAAGTGAGCTCCGAATGCCATCTGCCATCACCTGAGGCCGCCGTCTGCGACTCTGCCATCACCGGAGTAATTGTAAGAATGATTTCTAACTTCCTCCTCCAATAGATTTATTGTTCTTCCGCGTAATTGCAAAGTGTGAAATGTGTATGATTTGTTATTCATTTCAACTTTTTGTTGTTTTCATTTCAATGATTTCGAATAGGCTGTTAAATTTAAGAATTGAGAGATTTAGGTTTTATAAAAATCGGATTTTTTGTTCCATGTGACATTCGCTCGAGTGGCTACTCGAGCGAACGTCACACAAATTGTACGCTCGAGCCTTCAATCGAGTGTGGCTCGAGCGAACGTCACACAGATTGTTCGATTGAGCCTTCACTCGAGTGTGGCTCGAGCGAACATTACACAGATTGTTTGATCAAGCCTTCGCTCGAGTGTGGCTCGAGCGAACATCACAAAGATTGTTCGCTCGAGTGTGGCTCGAGTGGACGTTCATTTTTTTTGTATTTTATTTATTTTTAAAACCACAAATACGACTAGACACATATATTTTTTCCTTTTCAATGTGTTTCCAATTTATAGATAATTCTCATAACATGCCTTCAATGGCCACGATTTCCCATGCCTTCAAGGTATACTGTGATGTGCGACTGTTTGAAGAGACATGCCAAGGAGAAGGCAGTAATGAAGGAAATGTTTGTCACCATTAGCCAGAGAGTGTCATTTACGACTGATACATGAACCTCCATACAGAATGTGGGCTACATGTGTATCACAGCTCACTTTATTGATAGTGAGTGAACGCTGCAGAAGCGGATTATCGACTTCAAAGACATTGATGATCACAAGGGTTCATCCATTGGCAAGGAGATGGATGACTGTATAAAGGATTAGGGGATCAGAAAAGTACATTGTATCACGGTTGACAATGCCAGTGCAAATGACACTGTCAGTGATTGGTTCAAGCGAAATACGACGGTAAAGGAGGATATCATTCGATTGAATCATTTTATTCATGTTCAATGTTATGCCCATATCATCAACCTCATAGTTTATGAGGGGTTCAACGAGGTTGATGAATCCATTATTAAAGTTCGAAACCTAGTGAGACATGTGAGGGCTTCCCCCCAACAGCTCTGCCAGTTTAAGGCAACAGTCGAACAACTTGAGATCCCATCTTCTAGTATATTGCAACTGGACGTTCCAACTCGATGGAATTCTACATACATGATGTTGGATGTAGCGCAGAAGTACCAAACAGCGTTCGAGCGGATGGAGGTCAAGGATGGGGGCATGAAGTATGCTTTGCTGGAGTCAGTTGGGGGCAGAAGGGGGCTCGGTGCGCTGGACATAGTTAATTGGGCCATTGTCAGGTATTTTTTTCAATTTTTAAAGATACTTTATGACATAACTATACGGATATCTTGGATAAAATATCCTACTACGAACATGTACTTTGAGGATCTCTCAAGACTTTATGACCACTTGCAAGAGAGTTGTGCTGACAGTGTGGGTTTGTTGAATGCAATGGCTATGAGGATGAAATTCAAATATAATAAATATTGGGAGATGCGGAGATGATAAATAGATTATTATTTGTGGCTGCGATCCTTGACCCCCGATATAAGTTTGCAATTGTAGAAGATTAGATTGGGGACGTCCTCATCACTTGAATGTAATGGCTATGAGGATAAAATTCAAATATAATAAATATTGGGGATGTGGAGAACATAAATAAATTATTATTTGTGGTTGCGATCCTTGACCCCTGATATAAGTTTGCGATTGTAGAAGATTGGATTGGGGACGTTCTCAGTGATAAGGACGTTGAAAAGTTTATTAGATCGCTTAAATGTGATATTGATGCTTTATATAGCCATTACAACAGCAGTGGTCAGTCTTCAACTGAAGGTGGTAGATCCTCTAACCCGACTGGCTCGACATCTTCTTGGGATGACACACATGCACAAAGTTCAAATTTATTACAGCTACAACGGTATCATCAAAACCGTGCATCGAGGAATATTATGCAGTGTAAGTCTGAGGTAGAGCGTTACTTTATGAAAGATATTGAGGCACCTAGTGATACATTCCAGATATTAACTTGGTGGAAGGTGAATTCTGTCAAGTTTCCAATCATTTCCCAAATAGCCAGGAATGTACTAGCCATTCTTATCACTATAGTTGCCTTTGAGCTAGCGTTTAGCACCGGAGGTCGTGTCTTGGATGCTTACTGGAGTTCATTGTCTTCGACCACCGTCGAGGCCCTCGTTTGCACACAAAACTGGTTAAGTTCATGGCCATTGGAGTAGATATCGTTGATGCCGGGTGTTAAAGGCTTGAATCATATGGTTTTAAAATGATTATTTACATAATTTTAATGTTTTCATTATTTCATTTATAATTTATATGATTTTGTAAACTTAGTTGTGAACCCCAGACTAATTGTAGATGACTGAGAGTCTAAGACCGTTGCACTGTGGGATGATTAACAAGCAAAACTCGTCAGAATAAAAGGTGGAGGTGAGTTCATAATATCTCTTGGCTGATGATTTAGAAGTCTATAGTTAGAGCTCCACATTGATCTATGCATATGTATATGCAAAGTCATATTTGCATAATATGACCCTAAAATCCTCTACATTGACTTATGCATATTCGAATATTTAGCTCTATGAACAATGCTTATCTAAATTTGAATAACTATTATTCACTCTACAAAACATATTTTAATCATTATTTCTCTCCTCCCACTCTCTCTCTCACAATCATTTCCTTTTCTCTCTCCTTCAACAACACAACAAACATTCACATGCACATTCATTTTATTATTATAATATATTATATATATTTTTTCATTTTATTTTATTTTTAATATAATATATAAAAAAATTATATTTTTTATTATTACATTTGTATTATTAATGTCAAATGTATGTAGTGGATGTTAATTGCAAAATATATAAGCCAATGTGAAAATTTTGCTTGAATGGCAAAGAAATTATGCATAAGAGGTGATTTTGCATATGCATAGACCAATGCTAATGCTCTTAAATGACTATAGAAAAGATAGCGCATCTGATCAATAAAAGTTAAAACTTAATGCAAGAAAATTGAAAATCACTATCAAGTCATCGACTCATATGCATGGATTGTCCAAGACTGATGATGGGGCATTGTGGCTATTTCACATTTGAATGAAATCTATGACATTATTAAATATTTTGGTACTGTAAATTTAAAATTAATGGTTTGCGATTTATAGTTTGATTTAGTTATTGTATTGAAATTTTAGCTTTTTAACTTCTTTTTACAATATTTTAGATTTTTTTTAATTATTTTTTTACATTATTAAACAGGGGTTAATATTGGGCCTATCGGAGCCCATTTTCTCAGTAGGGCAACTGGGCCTGAAAAAGCCCATTTGCTACTCCGAGCTCCGAACTCCATTAGTCGGAGTTGAAGTCAGAGGGGAACCCCAGTCGGAGTCGGAGGTCAAAGGTGGGCGTCGGAGTCGAAGCCTACCCCTAGTTGGGGATTTGTACTTAGGGATCCTTTTTTATATATATATAATTAAACGATTATATTAATAAGAATAGGCATAGCCCAAGTACACAAGAGGTAACACCTATCTAGGAGGGGGAAATGGAAATAAGAAAATCATGAAGATCAAGGCCATTAAAAACAACAACTTTGGCCCATAAAGCAAAGTTCTAACAAAAATAATCTCAGCTCCTCTAGTGTGCACTCCTTGTCCTCAAACATTCGGTCAACAACTTTGGCCCATAAAAGCAACTTTGATCCACAGTCTCGCCACTGTTTTTATTTTACACATACAACACCAATCCACTATGATCACCCCGCGTTTTCGCCAATTGTTCATTGTCAAAATCTTGCCCAAAGAAGCTGTCCAAGCAAAAAACGCCGCTTTGGGAGGCGCTTTATTTCTCCAAATCGTTCTCCATGGAAAATGGTTGTTCAGCAATTGTGTGAGAGACTTCTAGAAAGAGCGAACCGAGAATATACATTTTCCTGCGGGCACCCACCAAAGTGTGACAGCTCTTTGAGGGCTTGGTTTTATGGAAGACAAGTCGAAAGAAATCCTCAAAGCTATCAACTTCCCAATCTTGAGCAGCCCTAGTAAAGCTCACATTCCATTGGACTAGGCCCCCAGATATCTCCATGAGTTCCGCCACTAAAGCTTATTTCTCACCTGCAATCCTGAAGACTGAAGGGAATGAGTTCTTGAGGGCATTTTCTCCACACCACAAGCCATGCCAGAATTTTAGTCTAGAGCCATCCCCCAGCACAAGTCTAGTGTGGCGGGCAAACACCCCCCATCCTCGTACATAGGGATCTTTAATAATGCTTTATTGGAAAAGTGGCTATGGAGATATCAATCGGAAGGAGAGTCACTTTGGAGAGAGGTCATTGATTGGAAGTATGGAAGTGCTTTTTTTTTTTTTGGGGCGGGGGGGGGGGGGGGGGGGGGGTTATGGTGTGGGACTTCGGAAATTCATTAGAAAGGGATGGGAGAGTTTTGTCAATCATGTTAGTTTTGATGTTGGAGAGGAAGCTAAGATCCGTTTATGGTTTAACACTTGGTATGGTGATCGAGCCCTCAATAGTATGCTTCCGGTTATCTTTCGATTGGCATCCAATCGTTATGCTGCAGTTTCTGATTTGCTTTGTCATTCTAATGGCTCAATCCAGTGGGATATTTGTTTAACTAGAGCTGTTCATGATTGGGAGATTGACGCATTTTCAGCATTTTACAGTTTTTTGTACTCTTTGAGGCTTGGTGGTAATGACGAGGACAAGATGTTGTGGAAGTCTACTTATATCCCACTGGATTGAGCCATTAGAATGACAAAGCACTTACTTTTTTGGCTCCAGACAAAGTGTTATAAAAAAACTTCCTGTTTTTTTTACTCTTTTTTTTATTTGTCTTATTACCTATCAACCAGTACAAGTGTTATGATATTTTTTTATTTGTCTTTGGAGCCAAAATTTTAAAACATATCATAACACTTCGGTTTGATAGGTAATAAGACTTCAGACAAAATGAAACACTTACTTTTTTCCATACTTTTTTTTTACAAGTAAGAAGATATTTTATTGATATAAAGATACCTTTTTCCATATAGTTTATATTCAACCCAATATATTGCTAACTAAGCCCAAACATTAAGAATGCAGAATAAAACTGCTTGTTCACTGGCACGTTCAGGCATTGCTCTTGTATATGTCCTGTATACTTGGGCTCTTGCCAATAAATTTTGTTTACCGATAAAAAAAAAAATACTGGTTGTTCATAGATCTCAAGTTAGAACAACAAAAACTATATTTAGTTTACTGCAGTTTTTCTTTTTAAAAGAAGTCAGAAAATATCACAGAAGAAACCAAAGGCACCTACCTCCATAAAAATGTGTACAAAATCCTTATGCACTTTTAGCACAACAGCCTTGTTGCTCGTTTCAATACAAAATGTAACCCAATTCAAAGTCAAAGAACGAACAAGAGGAACTTTGTTTTTCACTGCATTCTTAATATCTGCAAATAGATAGCATTCATTACAATCAGTACTAACAAACAAGTAATACCTACCATGTGCCAAGTATGAAACATAGACTTCAATTTTTTCCTGAACAAGTTTAAGGCCTCATTTGTTTTCACAACTCCTCTCAACTCATCTCATCTCATCTAATCATTACAACTTTTCTAAATTCCCACACAAAATAAAATAAATAATTCAACTTTTTCAAATCCCAAAACAAAAATAATATTAAAATAATATATTCTAACAATATTTTATTGAACTTTTAACTTTAAATTTTAATTTCAACTCATCTGCGAAAACAAACGAGGCCTAAAGGTTTAATCAATACTGACAAGCAATTTTTTACTGAACAACTTTCATTAGCTCCATGCACAATGGAGATAATGGAAGCATTTTTTAAAGACAGAGAAAGAAAACCTGCCTTCAACAATATCAACAAGATTTAAGCATCCAGCCCTGTGCATTGCTTGGAGAGTTTGAGTAAGTGATTCTGTCAATGTAGGTTTTTTCTCCTTCAATTTTTCCTATTCAATGAGAAACTTTGTTATACAAGCCGAATTCAAACTTCAATAACCACATGAACCTTAATATACAATCAGCATAAAATAATCAATTTGGTGTTTCTATTGCATAGTCCTCGTGTGCTCTTGTATATGCCCCGTGTACTTGGCTTTGGCTTTTTCAATACAATTCGTATTTACCAATAAAAAAAAGTCCTTGTCTACTTTTTTTTTTTTAAGAGGACGACAAGACCCCAATTTTATTGCAATTGAGGTCTTGGCAATGTTAAAACTAGAATCAAGTGCATACAAACCAGATAAGATTGCAATTTTGTTTTTTAAAATAAGAAATCTTTAGGCTCGAAAGGCGCAACCCAAGTACACATGATGAATATAAGAAAGACTCTTAGAAGGAGAAAAAAGAAACAAGAATAGGAACCAAAAACATAGCGCAAAACGCATTTACAATTGCAGGGGAGCATCTTATGGACTCAAGGCTAGGGATAACACAAGAACCACCCTCAAATCACTTACAGTTAAGCTTCATAATATCAGGGATGTTTAGTTCCAAACTATATAGCCAATACCAAGCATGGTTTAATCTGGGGCCTCCCTTTCATTACTCCTTCCACAATAGGTGAAATTGCGTCCTCTTGGACAAAGTGGTGGAACACCCTCCTAACTCAGAAGAGCTTCTGCACTTGAGACATTTTTTCATACTTGTTTTTCCAAGGAAATTTGAAAATTACAAGTCACTTTTTTCACTTTCCACCCCCCTTTCATCTCATTTTTTGAACAAAAACAATTTTCATTTTCAAAACCCAAAAAAGAAATCAACAAAAAAAATCATAACCAAAGACACCCTTTGTTTTCCCTCACCAACAGGCACGCTATCACAAGATGACACATGGAACCATAGACAAATAAGAAGGTATCAAAGAAGATAGCAAACATACTATAATCCATTCCTATCAATTTTATTACTCCCATTGTAAATAATGCCTAATTGTACTCACAAGTAAAACTGGCAATAAGAACCTTGAACTCCCAGAAAAATGCAATCTTAGACCACTGGCAAGATTGCCAATTGCTTGGATGGCTTCAACTGCAACAGCAATGTTCACATCTGTAATAAGCTGCATGCAGAAATGATCAGTGAAACTCTCAGATAGAAACTCAAGCTTTAGCTGCATCGGCAGAACTCAGCAACTAGAATACATAGATCAGAAACTATAAAAGAGCAAATGCAGAGCATATCAACATGCCAACTTTGACCACCCAAATGAAACATTCAAAAACATATGCTACCAAACTAATGGAAAACATATAGATACTTGCATACGTAAAAGAATCTTGAGGAAAGGCTTGTTAAATCTTTACTCATATAGTCTTGCATACACAACAAATGTCACCTGAATCTTCACAAAACGAAAGCTGTAACCCCATCCTAACCACCAAAAAAAAGAGTATAATATAAGGGGCTACAGAATGTGAGCATCCAAGATGCTTCTCAAACTGTCATGCCATCATTAATTTTAACTTCATTTCTCTGGGCCAGAAGGTTAAGCATGAAATAATTTGGCCATAATGTCATAACTCAAGACTTAACACCATGCATCCTACGAAAAACGAAATACATAAACTTTAAAATCGTGGTTAAATTTCATTATTAAGACTTACCCATATTTCAATCCTAAAGAGAATACAGGAAGCAATCTCAAACAGTAAAGTGGAAGACTTGGTTCAGCGAAATGATATTAACACACCTTCTTCAATGTCCGACAGACTTCTGTAAAATCACCAGGCGCTATTTTTTTTGTAGAGGCAAGCTTGGTTAGCTCTGCTACAGCCTCCTTTCGTTCTGACCATTTGGTAGCTTTCTGAAAAATAGATACCATGTTACATTCATAATTTGATAATAAAATAAAAAACTCAAGCCCACCAAATAGCCCAACAAAATAACCGTTTACTTGTTACCCAAAAAGAAAAAAGGTATATAACACTGACCACTCCATCCCAAAATCCAGACTTCTCAAGAGGAGTCAATATATCAACAGGATCAACAAGCTCATACTCATCAATTTCCTGAGGAGCTGCTAATCAAGATACATCAGGAACGAGGATAGATTAGTAATATAGCTATGACCTTAGCATGTGTATCGAAAGCATGTTCAAGGATCCTGCAGAATCAATTGCTTACCCTCAACTGAGGATTCTGCAGTAGCAACAGGACCCACAACTTCAGACACGGCTTCTTGTTCTGGCTCTTTGTCTTGCTCAGACCTAATAAGCATGCCACCATTAATTCCATCCATAAAATGGAACCACCAAAAATACAAGCTCTATTCATGTAAAAGATCATTTCTTGTAAAGATTAATACTCGGATTAGACAGCAATTGGCAAGCAGTCACAAGGTGCATTTGTTATAAACAAAAAGTGAATTGAAATGAAAATTCATTATATTTCCCTATTTTTTTTCTTTTAATTCACTCTTGGTTCCAAGGAAATGATATCAAAACTACTACAGCACAAAGGGAAATACACTGTTACAGCTTAATAGACAGCAATTTTAACCTAAGGTGTGAAAGAAGGAAAATGGAAATGTCACAGTCCAAGAAACTCTTTGTTCAAAAACTGAAATGTTAACTTCTTTAAGGATCTAACAACATAAATATCAGACCATGATCAGAACCAGCTCATGAGCAATTTGTTAACCAAAAAGGAAGAAGAAAAAGAAAAAGAACAAATGTTATGCAAAAGTTAATTTTGAGCTGCTGACATGAATTCAATATAAAGACAGAATGTAACACATGAAGGTAAAAAAAAAAAATCAGTGCTACAAAAAAATTGAAGTCCAGGGAGTAAAAATAAACTGCACTTTAACATGTTAAATATTGCCAAAGCACTGACTGGATCATGAAGCGAGTACACAAAATCTACAATGCTTCTTCACAAAAGGACATTCACCTTATTTTGCGAGATGGCTTAGCCATTCCTGTAACATTTACAAGCTCAGCCTCCAGCTCTTTTTTCTTCCAGCCCAAAAACAAACAAAAAAACAAAACAAAAATTATTTGATTGATTTGCAGACAATAGGAGAAACATAGACAAGCCAATGATATAAATGAAAAGAAAAATAAATTCGAGCCACACATCTAAAGAAAGAAGAAAGGTGCACAAAGCCATAGAAATAGATATTTAACATATGATACCATTGTATCCCGCATTTTCTCAAAGAGTATTGACTTTACAGGGTCCTTCCCAATCCAGCGACAAAGTTCCAGAGTCAATCCTTTAGAAGATGCACGAACATTTTGATCTTGATGGTCAAAGAGTTCAGGAAGCACCTTCAAAATTCTTTTCGGAGGAACAATTTTTGCTCCAAACTCACTGATGCAATCAGAGCAATGAAAGTAAAATAAGTATTAAAAAATGGAGGACCTCATGCAATTCCATGAAAGTAACTGCACAATCACAATACATCATTGGATAGAACCCATGACCTCACTCTCAATCAATCTCTTGATAAGGGGAGGAAATGCCAAAAAACTAATACATAATTTGTAAAATGAAACCTTAAGGCTTGAAACATGACATCAATTGCAGGCACAACCGCTTTGGCAACTTTGTTCTTTATTGCTTTCTCCATTGCATCCTACAATTACCATGAGCCATAAGTCTTGAGAAGAAAAGTTGACCAATTGCAGCAAAGCCAAACCATGTAGCTATACAATAAAACAGATACCATTTTTTTTTTTAATCGGTAGGATACCATATATATCAAATGCATGCAAAGAACAAAGGGTAGCTACTCTCATTAGGTGTACTTGTTGTATACCCCGTGTACTTTGATGATGCCTATATCTCTAATTATTTATGATTAAAACTCATCTTACTTATTTAAAAAGATCAAGGGGCAGCTATGTGTTGTGAAGCATGAGATCACCAATTATGAAGAATATGTGAAAGATAAAATTAAGGGGAAATTATACTTTACCCCCTCAAACTACCACTTGAAATAACCTCCAAACTATCGTAGTTGTCATTTAACTCTCTACAAGGCACGATTTTAACAGTCAGATCTTGAAGAATGGGACAAATTGGGATTATGTTTCAAATTTGGGGGTAAGTGACAACTTTATTAGTTTGGAAGTCATATTACAAAAGAAGTGATCATTTATAGGTTTAAAATGTAATTTTCCTAACATTTAAAGTATAAGCAACATTCATTAACAAACTTTTTTTTTTTATAAGTAACATTCATCAACAAACTAAGATCATTTCCAGCCTTGCATCCCACCCAAGAAAAACAAAAAACAAAAAAAAATGTTAGGACATATCTTCAACTTTTTTTTAAGTAAAAGGACATATATTCAAATTATACATAGCCAGCTTAACAAAATCTCTCATATTTCAAGTGCAAGAGCACCTCCAAAGCATCAAGAAACAAACATACAAACTATAATAGGCATTATTTAACTAACACTTATATGTACATACAAATATAAAGTTATGAACCCATGATGGATATAGACTTAGTTCAGTCATTAGGTAAAGATTCAAGCAGAAACAAGATGCAATTGAATTAAATATACAAAAAGATGCAAAGCATCTTCATAGAAACTATAGTTACTACATGTCTTCTTCGGTGAGATTTCTTAGAGGGGATGAATGATGAGTTTAAGTTTCACTTGGTAAAATGGGCCACAATATGCTCCCCCCCAATCCCAGAAGGAGGCTTGGGTATTAGGAATTTGCAGGCTGTGGAGATATCATCAAGAACGGGGTTCCTTGTGGAGAAATATCATAGAATCGAAGTAGGTTGGTGTTCAAATGAGGAAAGTGGGTCATATGGGATGGGGCTTTGGAAGCACATAATAAGAGGATACGATACATACTTTAGAAATACCCGCTTTGAGGTCGGTGACGGATTCAAAATCAATTTTTGGCATGACATATGGTGTGGCAACAGGGCACTCAAGGAAGCTTATTTAGAAATCTATGGCATAGCAAGAATGAAAGAAGCCTTGATTGCAGACCTTTTGTTTACATCAAACTGTGCTCCTCAATGGAATGTCACTTTCATTAGAAATGCACATGATTAGGAAGTCGACACAATATCGGAGTTTTAGAATCTCATATACTTGACTCACATAAGAGGGGAAGTTGATGACAAGATTTTCTAGCGTCACTCCAAGAAAGGGAAGTGCACCGTCTGCACCTTCTATCAAGTCATGAACACACATACAACAAACTCCTTCACATGGAAGAGTATTTGGAAGACAAAGGCACCCTTAAAAGCACTCTTTTTTGTAAGGGCAGCTTCTTTGGGAAAGATACTCACACTTGATACTTTAAGGAAACATCGATTCATTGTCATGGAATGGTGTTGCATGTGCAAAAAGAGTGGGGAGTCTGTTGATCATTTATCACTTCATTGTGAGATTGCGGCCCAATGGAATGATTTCTTCACTCGGGCAGGACTAACTTGGGTGATGTCGAGAAGGGTGATCGATGTCCTAGCTTCTTGGAGAGGCCTTTAAGGTAACTCTCATATTGCAGCAATATGGCAGATGGTCTCAAAATGTCTATGGTGGTGCATTTGGAGTGTAAGGAACGACAAAAGCTTCTAATCGATGGGGAACAAGACCGAGAGTGATTAATGGAAGAGCTTAGGAATTTGTTTTTCAATACTTTACTTTATTGGTCAGCTGTAATTGATTTCAATGGAATGAGTTTTCATGAATTTCTTGTATCACTGGACTAGCACGCTCAAGCGACACTCTTCCATATGTCTTGTACACTTGGGCTTATGCCTATTCTTATGATTAATAAAATTTTGTTTGCCACTCAAAAAATAAAAGATATTGAAATCATAGGATGCCTAACTTTACCTCAAATGATGGGGAACACTCTTTACCTTATTATCAGTAATTAGCATCCTAACTAGAAATTAACTTGTTATCAATGTACCAGAACAGTTGGAAAGGAACTTTAATAAATTAAACTACCAACAGAAATGAGCAAAACTGTCTTACGAGCTCTTTTCAAGACTTAATAGTTGAATTCATGTACAATAATTCTTGTCAAGAGCAAGATATGGACTTATTGTTCTAAATTTAAAAATAAAACTGATAGTGTAACAACCCGACCCATATATTATTAAGGATTGAAGGTGAATAATTTTATCAAATGTTGTTTTATATTATTATAAAATTTTCTTATTGTTATTATTAATATTATCAATTTTATCGAATTCTATGACAATAATAGGTTGTTTATATTTTAAATACGGATTTTATTATAGCTATTATTTTAGTTATAATTGTTAATATTTTCATCTTTATTAATAATAATCTTTCCAAATTACGCTTTAATATTTTGGGATTTTCCGTCGTTCCCTTCACCCTCTTGGACGTTCGACATTAATTTCAACGTCATGTTGTCAATGGAATGCAAGTGTCGAAATCCTCATTTTTATACGTCTCTTTCCTTCACATTATTTTTCCTTTCATCTTCTTAGAATAAATTTCTTCGTCATTACATATTTTGTAACCGACTTAGGCCCGCATCTCTTAGCTTGAGTTGAAACACTTTTCTTTTGGTAACCGACGTACTCACACAAAGGAAAACCCTACACAACTTCTATATATGCCCCACGTAGCCATGCACATGCCGCCACTCCCTTAGCCACAACCAACCTCAAGCTCACTGTAGTGTTCTCTCCATGTGCATCAAAACAAGGCAGTCGCCACGCACCAAGCCACGGTCAACAGAAGACTCCAGTCTCCAACCACCCGAGATCAAGCCACTGCACTTACGTGTTCCTCGTCGCACAGTCAGCAGTGAAGCACCCCCATCCTCACGGCCAACAACCAATCACACAGCTCAGCACCCTCGCGGTATCTCAGCCATGGCCAGCCACTGCACCAGGTAGCACACTGAAGGGAATTTTGCCACCACCTGAAGCACGGAACCAAACACCCAAAGGACAAGGCAAACCAAAAAACCCACTCACCCAACCACCGTTGAGGGATGCCTGGAATCACTGCAACTACCAAGAACAACAAGAGACCAACGTGAACGCAGCCCCTGTTCTTCCTCTTCAAAACAGAGCACAACCGTGAAGGCCAAAGCTCTGATTTGACCACCATGTTCAAGAGTATGCCGACACCCTAGACAACCACCGTAAGCCAACGGCCAGCCACGTCTCTTCCACCCCATGCCAACTTGCACGCCAAAAACCACCATAGAAGAACCCAAACGCGAGAACTCGAGATACCCACAACTCCTTGCCGAAAACCACCCAGAAAGCCACAGAAACTGTTGGTCAATTCACTACAGTCAGCCTCTCGCAGCCTCAGTAAGCCCATGCCCGATCTTCCTCTTTATCTTCTTTGTCGCTTCTCTCTCTAAACCAAAGGCACCGATATCTCTCTCTCTCTCAACTTTGTTGTTGCACTCACCACCTTCGCCTCAGCCCCAGCTCCATCACGTCTCCTTCTCTCTTGGCAAGTTTTGGAATTTCCCCTGTCGCACGGTGCTTCCCCCTCCCGTAAGCCACTGTCTTCCTTCTTGTATTGTTTTGGTTTTCAGTCCTTCCCAAAAAGTGCATGTAAGTTTTCCATTATTACTAAAATGCCTTTAAAGCCCTTGTTAAGTTGTTGTGTAGCCTTCTGTGAAGAACCTTTTGATTAAATTACGCCAATGCCCTTAGTTGTAAGGAATGGTAGATTGCTTTATACTTATTTTCACATGGGCTTTTATGTTGGGTTGGGCTAACATTTAAGTTGGGGTTAATTTTAAATTAAATAAGTATATTAGCCCAGAAATTCTGTTTTTAAGAATATATTTAAGGAACTAAATTATATTATTAAGTATTAATTTTTACAGCTAAATTTTAGTACTGAACAATAAGAGTTTAATTTTATTTTAAATGATAAGTCTGATTAAGTATATTTTATGAAACGAGCTTCCAGTGTTATTTAATAGATTTAATCAAATATGATTTCCTACCAAATTATAATATGCTATTAGTGTTAAATTATTGTTAATTATAGTTTTGCCGGTATTTGAATTGTAAATATGAGTAAGCTAATTATCAAAATGAATTTCCGTTGTTATTTGTCAGCTTCAATAAAATTGTTCTATTATAGTTATAACTAAAAAATAAAGAAATATGTTAAGAATATTTAAATGATATTAGTATTTATTAGATTTCTTGTAAGATTGAATAATTATGTTAATTATAAGAAAGTAAACCATTTTAAGAATTGAGTTTTTCACAACTTATCTTAATAGAATTGAATATAGCCCAAATATTCTACTAAATTATAATTTGAAAGTCAAATTTTGTTATTAGTATTTAAATCATTTAAGATATTAACATTCATTAATTTTAGTATTAAACAGAATATTTTTTTGATTATTTTCTATAGTATGAATTTGATTAAATGGGATATTAGGACACGTTTCTGAGACAGATTTAGTGACATTTAACGCTTCGTATAGGTGACGAGCTACGAAATGAGATTCCGGAAGCAGCGCGAGGTAAGTAATTTGATCACAAATTATGATCATCACATGTCAGCTTAGATAAAGTATTATTAAAGTCAATTCTTGAAAGTCAATGTTTATGTATCTCGCATGTCATGATTATGCAAACATGTCATCCAGTATAGCATACGATCATATCATTATGCCTCATGTTCAGATTCAAAAATTATAATTATGTACGTATTATGTCTTGCATCTCACATCGCATAATAAACGTAAACTATCTTAAGTTCAAGTGCAAGATAAGATCATATCAGTTTAATCAAATGGTCATTCAGATGCATGGTACCAATGCAATTTTAAGATGGATGTGCAAGTCACGCACGCAAGCGTGGTTCACCATAATATGCCAGAATACTATCAGTGGCTACCCTTGAAACCGCGGGACGTGGGGTTTGTGCACAACCTCACACACAGGGTTAAGTGTATTAGCCAGTTAGCTCAGTCAGTTAAATTAGATCATTCAGCTAATTCAAATAAATCAAAACACGTCCTGCATGGCATAAGCATCAATATGATTAGTCATGATTTTAAGCTCAGCATGAAAATTTTTATGAAAACCTTACATTTATTATGTTTACGTTGTGATGGATTTCTTACTAAGTTTTCGACTCATTTTAGTTTTATTTCATGTCTTTTACCACTCAGGTGAAGATGATCAGTACGAGCAAGCGGGCTAGGCTTAGGTGGAGCAGTTGGATTTAATTTTAGGTTTTAATTATTTATTTAGTTAGATTTATTAAATTATAAAGTCTCTTGCCTGGCTTTAATGACGTAAGCACGTGACATCCCTAACCTTATGGAAGGGGTTTTACAGACAGCTTCTACTCGATGCTAGCGACCATTACATTATAACAAAGTAAAAATTAACCAAACATATTTAGCCAGACAAGCTAAAAGAATCAATCAAATTAAGAAATTTATGGGGACTCCAGTAACAAGCTCTGAAGACATTGGTATGCATGCATGTTTCCTTGTTCCTGGGGTACAGAAACCCGTTCACGTATAATTATACATGCACCCCAAAAGAAAACTTGCTTCTATATGCAATAGATACACCACTCAATTCAACAAAAATGCATCACATAATTTTAGTAAACCAAAGAGAAACCCAATTGATTGCACATGAAACAATTTAAACATCATCATTAAATAATGAAATAATTGGAGGTATGTTTAATTGGTTCAACAACTGAGAACTCCCTTCTTGGTCAAGGATTGATAGGTTTTTGTTAACTCCAGATTGGGAGTTACATTTTCCGGATGTAACTCAAAGAAGATTATCCTGGTTATGCTCTGATCACTTCTCCATCATCTTAGACTGTGGAGACATCCAAGGGGGTAGAAGGTATTTTAAATTTGAGAATATGTGGTTTAAATCTGACAGTTTTGTAGACAAAGTTAGACAATGGTGGTCTTCTTACAATTTCCGAGGCTCTCTAAGCTTTATAATGGCAAGAAAGTTAAAAGAGCTGAAACATGATCTAAAGCAATGGAATGAACAAGTTTTTGGCAATGTGATTCAATAGAGGCGCTCTCTCATAGATGAGCTACAGGGTCCAGAGGGTGAGGAGGAGGCAATAACTCTCTCTAAATCGAGAGAACTCGTAACAGTCAGGAGTCACAGAACTTGAAAGAGTAACATTGATGGAGGAGATCTCCTAGAGACAACAATCAAGGGCGCTATAGCTCAAGGAGGGAGACAAGTGCACAAAGTTCTTCCATAGGATAGATAATTCTCATGGAAGGAACAATGTTATTTATATGTTGATGGTAGATGGAGTAGTTTCCTTGGATCAGCTAGTCATCAAGAACCACATCGCGCAGTATTACCAACAGCTCCTATCTGAACAGCACACCTGGCGACCGAAAGTGGATGGTATAACTTTTTCAACATTAGATCAACAATGTGCAGGGTGGCTAGAAAGGCCTTTTGAAGAAGATGAAGTGTACAAAGTAATCCATGGCATGGTTAGTGACAATGATTGCGGGCTTTGTGGAATGTAGTTTACTCTATGGTTTCTCAGTGGGGAATGGTGATTATAGCTCCATTGATATTTCTCACCTGCTATTTGCTAACGATACTCTCATCTTCTGTGGTGCACATCTCAGGCATATCCAATCTTTGAGGGCTCTACTTATTTGCTTTAAAGTTGTCTCGAGATTGAGAGTTAGGCTGCGTTTGGATGTTGAACTGAGTTACGTTGAGTTAAGATGCAAGTTGAAAGTTGAATAAAATATTGTTAGAATATTATTTTTTAATATTATTATTATTTTAGGACTTGAAAAAATTGAATTGTTTATTATATTTTGTGCTAGAATTTGGAAAAATTATAATGATTAGATGAGATGAGTTTGGGATCCAAACTGGCTCTTAACCTCTCAAAGTCAAAATTGATGCCTAAAGCAGATAATTTCACCCCTCTCTTGGGATGCAAGGTATCATCTCTACCTCGGAAGTATCTTAGCTTACCATTGGATGCTTCCTTTAAATCAAAGAGGATTTGGAATGTTGTGGTTGAAAAGGTGGAGTGTATTAGATTCTTGGAAGAGGTTGTATTTGTTGAAAGGTGGTAGACTCACTTTGATTAAAAATACTCTTTCTAACCTATCCACCTATTTTTTGTCATTGCTCCCGCTCCCCACAAAGGTTGCTAACCGTATTGAGAAGCTATAATGGGACTTCTTGTAGAGTGGATTGGGGGAAGAGTTCAAATTTCATCTTGTTAATTGGTCAACTGTCTGTACTCCAATTTTTGGAGGTGGATTAGGGATTCACAATTTGATGAAATTCAATCAAGCCTTGTTGAGTAAATGTTGTGAAGGTACCAACACAAAAGGAGGGCCCTATGGAAGTCCGTTATAGATTCACAGTTTGGGGAGGATGGTGCTCGAATGAGGTACGCGACCCATATGGGGTGGTGGGTTTGTGAAAATACATTAGAAGACATTGGACGATCTTCTGAAGACATGAACATATTGTGGTGGGCGACAGCTCTCGTGTCAGGTTTTGGTATGACAAATGGTGTGGAGAACGAAGCCTCCAAGACACATTCCCTGCCATTTTTGAGCTCGCACGAGAAAAAGATGCAGTGATAGCCGATCTCTTGGTCTTTTCTAGTGGCTCCCCGCAATGGAATGTTGATTTCATTAGGGCAACCCAAGATTGGGAGTTGGAGACTACCACAGAGTTCTAGGCAGCATTGTATTCCGTAAGAATGACAGAGGGTACCATCAATAAGATGAACTGGAGCCCCTCCAAGAAAGGTAGATTCACTGTTGGATCGTTTTACCAAATTCTAACGAGCCCTAGAATAACCATGTTCCCATGAAATAGTATATGGCAGACGAAAGCTCCTTCAAAAGTAACTTTTTTCGTATGGACAACATCATTGGACAATATCCTCACCACAAATATTTTAAGGAAACGCCAAGTGATGATGTTGGACTAGTGTTTTACGTGTAAGAAGAATGGTGGATCAGTAGATCATTTGCTTTTACATTGCAAGATGGTCAGGACCATGTGGGATGATTTTTTTGCGAGAATTGGATTGTCATGAGTCATGCCTCTTAGACTAGTGGACTTCCTTGCAAGCTGGAGAGGCCTTCAAGATAACTCACAAGTGGCAACCATCTAGAGAATGGTTCCTATATGTGTGTGTTGGTGTATTTGGCAGGAGAAAAATGATTGAAACTTCAAAAATCGTAAGAGAACAATGGATGGGCTTAAAGTTTTCTTTTTTGAATCATTGTTCTTATGGGTAGGGGCCATTGTTTTAAATGGGCTAAATGTCCATGATTTTCTCCTTTCGATTGTAAACTCTAACTAGATAATTCTCAATTATACTCCATGTGTACATGTACATGGGCTTTGCCTATTTCTACAAATAAAACTTCTTGATCACATATCAAAAAAATAATGAAATAAATTTCGATTTCAAGAAAGAGAGAATACCAAGAAAACATCAACAGCCTCCAATTCTACCCATAGCATAAATGCAGCCTGGGCCTTTTCCACCGTCTTAGGCCTTCCAGTGAGGCACTTGGCCACAATTGCATCACATACTTCTTTGGCATGCCTGTAACGTTAACAATCAAGATTTTCGTATTCAAGTAACCAGAAAGAAGAAAATGAATGCAAGAAAATCGATAATAAAAGAAAGTGCATTAAAAATATAAACTCATGTTCGACCTTGCGGCGTCGGCGTCGGCAGCGCGTAAGTAGGCAATCAGAGCATCGAGCGCCTTCTCCTGCACTGGCATATTCGAATCCGCCACCGTCTTCTTGAAAAGCGGACCTGTTTGAAAATAAAAGTCGAATCCAAGAATTAGCCAAGATCCACGCAACAAAGCAGAACCACACCGTATCATCACGCCATTGCAATGACAAAGAAAGAAACGCACAGATCGACCACCAGAATAAAACAATCACGGATCTGCGGCATAAAATTTGAAACCCTAAAGAAAATCAGAAAAAGAGCGCGAGAAACATACCAAAATCACGAAGACGGGGATCTTTCGGATCTGTTATGGAGTCGCATACGGCGATCAAGTCAATGTTGGCCTCGTTCCTCACCTTCCAGTTCTTGTGTAACAGCCGATCGTCCCACGGCAATTTCTTCGCATCCCTCAACAATTTTTCCTCCTCCGACATCTTCTACTTGAACAGAAAAACAAACGCAACACTTCTGCCCGTACCTATCAACCAATGCAAATGCAGAGAAGAAAGAATGAGGAGTCCCTTCCTCTTGTTCCTTGTACCTTCTCTTTTTTGTTTTTCCTTCTCTGCCGGATGCCGGCGAGAGACGTAGAAAGGACAAGACAAACGAAAAAAGTGTGGGTGGAGCGTACCTTTTAGCACAAATGCTAGAGGGAGATTTTCTTTTCCCCTTTTTTTTTTGCTCCCGTGTGAAGGACAAAGGTGGTATTTCGGTACTAGTTAAACGGAGTGTACTCTGCACCAGTTTGAAAATTGGGAATTTTTCGATCGGAAGCTGACCGGACTCAGGGCATGATTCGTAAATATGAGAATTTTTTAAATTTTTCTAAATTTTTAAATATTATTTAAATATAAAATATTTTTTAATTTTATATTTTATATTTTTTTATCGAATCATCACTTAAACACAAAAAGCAATAAGATTTTTATAAGCTTCAAAATAAAGTACACAAATTAATACAATTTTAAAAATTTTAAAAAATAATAATATTAAAAAGTTATATTTAAATAAATTATTAACTTTTTTTATCCAATTTCACAAATTCCAATAAAATACTTATTTTAAAATATATCTTATTCAAATATTTTTTCTCTCATTTTCTAAAACTCACTAAAATATCTTCACTCAAATTATTTCGCTATTATTTACAAAATTTTAAAAACATGCATTTAATCTAGTTATATATTTTATTAGAAAATTTTTATTATCAAATCAATATGTAAAACACACTTATTAAAGTGTTCACATGATATAATTTAATTTTAAGTATAAATTTTAAAATTTTAATTTTACAAATCAAATATTACTACTTAAATAATGTAGATGGTGTGCTCTATACACTGACTTGAGAATAAAATAACTTATTTTCTTATTAAAAATAAGTTGTATAAGATTAAAATTATAAATTAATATAATTATATATGATATGTTGGACGTGCTTTCCAGTAAAAACACTCTTTAAACTTTGGAGTACTGCTACAAATTATATCAATTTGTTAATTTTAATTTGGTGGGATTTCATAGTAAATCAAATATTTATCTTAAAAATAATATATATAATGACAAATTATATATAAATGAGTTAGGAATGCATGCCATCAGTTAGGGGTGAACAAAATAGCCGGTGGCCGACTCTAACTAGAAATTCAGACTCGACTCGAAAATATTTGGATTGGAATTTGGAACCTTCTGTAACTGTTATGGGAAAACAGTTTGGAATCAGATTATTGACCAATTTCTATTTTCGTTGTACACCACAATTGGGGCTTGACAGGAGCAACAGCATCGACACTGAAATTGTTGTGTTATTAGCATTGGCGGTGGCGGTGCGCTTGGAAGAAAGGTAGACTCTATCTGTCATATTGAGTTTTCTGCAAAAAAATGGAAGATCTTTAAGAATTCGTTTAAAAAATAAACAAACAAACGAGAGAAATAAATCGAAAAAGAGAAATCAGAAAATGGATTGCTTGCTTGCTTGCTTTGGTAGAAATCTCAACAATCCAATCGTGCAAACTAAACAAAACATGAAAGGAATAATCACTCCCCCCACCCCAGTTTTTTATTGTCACTCTCTCACTTAAATCCAAAGATTTTAACATTTTATTTTTTATTTATACGGGATGTGAACTCTACATCTTACACGAAGTTTTTGAGTTTTGTTCGTATGCGGTGCTAATTAACATGTTTTTTCTTTTTCTTTTTTTCCATTTTTTTATGTTTTATATTTTTGTAATAAAAATGACGTAAGATGAGAAAGTTACGTGGATATGTAAAAAAAAATTTAGTGCAATCATTGTTCTAAAAAAAATGCATTAATATAAATTCAATCTCAATCCGAGTTATTTTGTTCGAGCTATAATGTAATAGGTCTCACCTTTGAACAAAATAAAAACTGATATTATTATTTTAGTAACTAATAAGGGAAATTACCTCACTAGTTCATCGTCTTATTCTGATACGTTCTGATATTTCCTTATATTTTACTTGTATTTCAGTTGGGATTTGATAGAAAGTTATCACACATTGCAATATCACCATTACATGACAGGGGTCGGATATTTGTTTCGTTTTTAATGTTTTAGTTTTAGTAATATTAGGAAACTATTACAAATGAAATAGTTAACCTATTTTGCTAAATATTTGATTTTTGTTTCATTTATAATTTTCTTGAATTTTTTGAAACTCACCAATGATTAAATAAAAATGAGAAATGCCACACCCACCAAAAAATGGATATCAAAATTTTCTACCAAACTGTATTTTTATTGATTTATTATTTAATGGTTACAAAAGTATTTTTTAATAAATTAATAGATTAATTTTTTAAAATATTTAAAGTGATTAAAAATATGAAAAGAATTTGTTTTCCCATTCGATGTTTCGGTATGAGTAGCCTGCTCAATACAAATTATACCGAGGAGATAAAAAAAAGATCTTAAGGTGTAATATGTGTCTATAGTTTCACTATCCCACTACAAATAAGAGCATCCTCAATTAGCTAAAAGTTAAATTCATCATATATTTAGTTATTAGACAATAAAAACCGACTGCAATGAATTAGCTAAAGTAAAAAAAAAATTGGACTTTAGCTGCATAGATGGTTACTATACCTGGATCGAATTTATATTTTATTATTATTTCTTTTTTTTTCTTCTCATCACAGCTGCCTTCAAGCAAGTGCTTTTTAAGAAATATTTTGTGCATGAATGTTTTTATTTTCTTTTTATGATGCCTCTTTTATTATTTATTGCCATGGTGGCATTAACAATAACCATAAGTCATAAATACAAGATGCTATATTTATATGTCCCAAATGTAATAGCCTTGTACAAGCCTTTTGTAAAAACGTGAATCTCATCAAGAAAAATTAAGTTTTTCACACATTTTCATAATAAGATATACTTTTTTAAAAAAGATTTGTGTGAGACTTGTGAATTTAGAATTTGTATATATCATTTATCTTTTAATAATGCACGGCTTCATGTGTTTAGATAAAACTAAATAAATTAAATATGATAAAGTTAAATAAGTTAAATATGATAAAATTAAATAAATAAATAATTAAAAAAATAAATATTTTTTAAATGTATATTATTTTATTACTATATAATGAATAAATAGATAATCAAAAGTAAGGATTTGATGTGATGAAATAGTCAAAATTAAATTTATCTTATATTATTTTATTATTATATAATAAAAATATAGCTACTCTAATGTGAGGACTTAATGTGAATAGAATAGCCAAAGCTAAATTTATCTCACATTAGCTAAAAGTGAACTTTAATTTTGGTTAATCAGAATCTTCTTACGAATCGGACGGTGAGCAGTGAACCACGTAGCACAATGTCACCCTCCAAACACTTCATTATATTTGTTCTCTCTCTCCCTCTTTTTTTCCTCTTTTATGTGATAAGATTCTATTTTCGTTTCATTTACTTTATTTTAGTTTGTTGTCTTTAATTTTCTGGTCATTTTGGATCTAAACCCTCTCCCACGAAAACATAAGAAACCCTAGCTCTCGTCCGTCTCCCAAGGAAACAAGTTAAAAGGGAAAAAATTGCCAAAAAAATTAATATGGAAAATCAACGAATCTAGTAGCGTTTCAAGTTAGAAGGCTCAGATTCGAACTTCAATTCACGCATATTGTTCCTGATCTTCGTGAATACCACGAGGATTCGGTTTTTTAACGTCATGTCGATTGAGGTAGGTATATGAATTTTACTTCCTTTTTACAAATTCATGGTTAATTCGTTCCATTCTGCTTGAATATTTACTTGTATGCCTTGGGGAGGCGTTTTGATTGTTGATTTTAGCGTATTCTGGAGGATTTTTGGTGATTTTGATGACGGTTCTGGTGTAACAGATCTGAAAAAAACGTAGGGGGGCATATATGATGGAATGTGAAAATTGGGGGGTTTCGGGGCGTTTGGATTGAGGAAAAGTTGATGGAAAATAGAGAAGAAAACTCACACGGTGCTGCAATTCCTGAGAAATCTAGATCGTTGGATCTTAAGTGCTTGCATAAACCTAGGGCGACGAAAGAGCTTCAGAATAATAATTTGAAGAGGAATAATAGTAGTTCCGAGGATGCCGACTGGACGAGGAACAAGAAGAAGACTAGGAAAGAGGTGTCTCTGAGTAGTTTTGGAAATGTTAATGATAGTAGTAAAAAGAGCGTGGATGAAGTGTGTAGTGGTCAATTCAGTTCTGGTTCCCGTGATACAAAGGACTTGAAGTCAGGTTTGAGTCAGAAGTCAAATGGTAGTAGCGGGTTTGATACTGTTTCTCTTAGTTTGAACGATAATTTCATTTGGATCCCAAAGCGTAAGCGGGGTTTTGCCGGGCGAAAGAAGTTTGAAGGCAGTCAAGTGTTGAAGCCTGTGGACAAGTCTAATAGTAAGGTGGCCCTTGTTGATCAGATAGACAATTCAAGTCCCAATGATTCAGGCACCCAGCTTGAGTCTTCAAAAGTAAAACAAAAGAAAGCTTTTGACGAGTTTAAGGAAAATAGAAATAGTGAGTTGAATTTGGTTAGGCACTCGAAGGAGGAAGGGCATGCTGGTCTTTTGGTTGTAAACAATGGTGATTTGTCTTTGACAAAACCTCAGAGGAATTGTAGAAAAAAGAGGGATTTGACGCCAGATTGTAAAAGTGTAGTGAAGGAGGCTGTGCCTTTGGTTGATAATTCTATTAGGATATCTGATGAGTTGCGAGAAGACGATGAGGAGAATCTTGAAGAGAATGCAGCGAGGATGCTATCATCACGGTTTAATCCAAGCTGTACTGGGTTTTCTTCAAGCAGCAAGGCTTCTGCATTCCAATCCATGAATGGGTTGTCTTTTCTGTCATCTCCAGATCGAGATTTTGTTGGTTGTGTGTCTAGGTCATTATCTGGGTCAGAATCTGCATCAGTTGATACTGCTTTTAGAGTATTGAGACCAAGGAAGCAGCACAAAGAGAAGGGACATTTAAGGAAGAGGCGCCACTTCTATGAACTTTTTTTTGGGGACTTGGATGCATATTGGGTATTGAACCGGCGAATAAAGGTCTTTTGGCCTTTGGACCAAAGTTGGTATTATGGCCTTGTGAATGACTATGATAAAGAAAGAAAGCTTCATCATGTTAAATATGATGACCGGGATGAGGAATGGATTAACCTCAAGAATGAGAGGTTCAAACTTTTGCTGCTGCCTAGTGAAGTACCTGGTAAGGTGGGGCAGAAAAAATCATTTATGAGAAATAGAAGTTCTCATGAGGGAAAAAGACACTTGAAGGGTAAACAAAAAGAAAAGAAAGATTTGACCACAGAGGATGATGGTTGCATAGGCAGCTTTATGGACTCGGAGCCCATCATCTCATGGTTGGCTCGATCCACTCGTCGGATCAAAATTTCTCCTTCACGTGCTGCAAAGAAACAGAAGACATCCAGTCCATCTTTGCAGCCTGTGTCTGTTGGTTCATCTGATGAAGCTGTAAATCTGCATTGTTGTTTGGACGGGGTTTCGTCGAGAAGAGATCACGATAAAAGTAAATTACCTGCTAATTCTGAATCACCAGACAGATTACCTGACACTGTAAGGCTTGAGAGGCCTACCATGGCCACCACTTGCCCCAAAGACAGCAAAACGCCTATTGTTTATTTTAGGCGACGGCTCCACAAGTCAGGCCTGGACTTGTTTTATACCTCCGAGGACACTCCTGTCTCTAGAACTGCACCTGGTTCTTTTGCATCGTTTTGTCATTTTGACGACAAAATCGAGGATTTCAAAGAACCTGATGTTTCAATTGGAAGGTTGGACACCGGTTTGTTTGACAATATAGGGTTGTTAGATTTCTCTTTAACACCGCTAGAATCATGGAGGTTTGAGTTAAGCTTCCCAGTGCAGTTGGTCCTGAATGACTCATTTGGAGCAGATAACTTTTGGTTCTTTCAAGCTATATTACTACTTCAGCATGGAATAGTGATGACCATGTGGCAAAAGGTTCAGTTGGAGATGCTTTTTGTTGATAATGTAGTTGGACTGAGGTTTCTCTTGTTTGAAGGTTGCATCAAGCAGGTTGTAGACTTTGTTTTTCTGGTCCTGAGAGTATTTCATGAACCAAAGGAACAGGGGATGTATGTAGACTCTCAACTGCCAGTAACTTCGATTAGGTTCAGATTCTCATCTGTTCATGATGTTAGAAAGCAGCTTGTATTTGCAATCTACAACTTCTCCCAACTGAAGAAGTCGAAGTGGTTGCACCTAGACCGTAAACTTAAGAGCTATTGTTTGCTTACCAGGCAACTACCTCTGTCAGAATGTACTTATGATAATATTCATGCATTTCAAAATGGAGGAAATCAGTTACCTATAACTTCGGATAATGGGCGGCCCTCCTCTATCAAGGTATTCCTTTTATTCTTCCTACTTTTCCTGGGTGTGATTCATGGGTTATGCATATTTCTTCAAAATTACATTACTTTACCCTTCGTTAGGTATTTAGATGTTATGTAGTGTCTTTTCTCTTTGTGGAATGAATTTATTACTAAAGAGACTAGATACTTCTGTTGTCATGGCCTTGTTATGCATGGAAATGTGGGTATTTCTTTAATCTGGTTTATGATATGAATTAACTCTTAAATTTTTTCCACCTTCCAGGGCTTACGAAAGAGGTCTAATCAAGGTATAAGTGTCATGGGTTTGGCCAGAGATTGCACCTATGTTAATATCAGTGAGCCTTCATCTAATTCCAATGAGATGTCCTGGAAACTCACTCCATTTGCTCTTTGTTTTGCTGCTGCGCCTACTTTTTTTCTTAGCTTGCATCTGAAGCTGCTTATGGAACGTCGTGTGGCTCATATCAGTCTCCAGGGCGATGATTTAGTAGGGCATCCAGAAAACTCTGGTTTTGTGGTGGATGACTGTTCTGTTATGGAGGACTGCTCTAAGGATACTGGTGCAAATAATTTGAAGGCTTTGTCAAAGGACACTGCTTGTGATGGATGGCTTTCTTGTGGTAAATCAGTGGATAGGGATTGCATAAAGTTCTCTTGGAAGTGCAAAAATGTCAATCTTGATATGGCTGGAACCACTGCTGCTGGTTCCCAAGATTCTGAAAAGGTTGGAACTGATGCCATTGTTCAGCTGCAGAAGTGGCAAAGCCACCATTCAGAGCCAGAACTTTGTGCTTTATTGCCAAGACCTTCGTTTGAGAGGGATAAGTCTGATACTAGTTCCCATTCCTTTTTGAATAGTCTGAGTGTTGAAATTCCACTGTTTAATCAAATTGAGAAGCCTGAGGAAGGTGAATTGAACAGTGCTCAGCATTCTACAGATCTGTCTTGGAGTATGAATGGTGGCATTATTCCTAGCCCCAACCCCACTGCTCCCAGGAGTACATGGCATCGAAATAAAAATAATTTGTCATCATTCGGGTACCTTTCAAATGGATGGTCAGAGGGGAAGGCTGACATCTTCCAAAATGGTTTTGGCAATGGGCCTAAAAGGCCACGAACTCAAGTTTCATACCCGTCGCCTCTTGGAGGTTTTGATGTTAACTTGAAGCATAGAAGTCATCACCATAAAGTGCTTCCTCACAAACGAATTAGGAGGGGTAATGAGAAGAGATCGTTCGATGTTCCTAGAGGTTCTCAAAGAAACATGGAATTGTTATCTTGTGATGTAAACTTGTTAATCACACTTGGTGACAGAGGGTGGAGAGAATGCGGGGCACAAGTTGTACTAGAGCTTTTTGATCATAATGAGTGGAGGCTTGCTGTAAAACTTTCAGGGACTACGAAATATTCATACAAAGCACATCAGTTTTTGCAGCCTGGGTCAACAAACCGCTACACTCATGCCATGATGTGGAAAGGAGGAAAAGATTGGATCTTGGAGTTTCCAGATAGGAGTCAATGGGCTCTTTTCAAGGAAATGCATGAAGAATGTTACAATCGTAATATTCGTGCTGCTTTAATTAAAAACATTCCCATTCCTGGGGTTCGCTTGATAGAGGAAAACGATGATAGTGGAACAGAAATAGCATTTGTTCGCAGTTCTTCCAAGTACTTGCGGCAGGTTGAAACAGATGTTGAGCTGGCTTTGGATCCATCGCATGTCTTATATGACATGGATAGTGATGATGAGCAGTGGATTTTGAACAGTCCACCTTCTGCTGAAACTGACAACTGCATCTTGGGAAAGATCACTGAGGAGATGTTTGAAAAAACAATGGACAGGTTTGAGAAGGCTGCATATGCCCAAGAGTGTGATCAGTTCACACCTGATGAAATTGAGGACCTCACGCATGGAGTTGGAGCCATGGATATAACCAAATCCATTTATGAGCATTGGCGGCAAAAAAGGCAGAAGAAAGGGATGCCTTTAATCCGACATCTTCAGGTATCTTATAAATCTCTTTTCTATCATTCAATAATAATTATCTTTTGGTAGATGCTATAGGCTAATTTAGTGGGATTTCATCCCCTAGTGATGAAATCACTTGGCTTTTCTGAAATAATATTAAATTCGGTTGATGACTGTTCTCTTATTCGTACCAAAAAAAACTGTCCTGTTATTCTTGCCTCCTCTCTGGTTCGTACACATCTAGATATGTAACAGGTAGAGCACACCCACACCCACACCCACCCCACAGCTGCACACTCATATATACACATGTTTGTGTGTGTGGAGTGACCAACAGACAAAATATAGAAGCCACCAATACTGATCACAAAAAGTTCCAAAAACAAATTTGTTCCTAAGATCTGTGGTAAGTTTATCAAGTATTCCTTTGGCACTAAATCATATAAGTAGTTTTTGGATTTAAACGCTCTTGGAAACTAAGGGAAATGTTTTATGTCAGATGGGCATGAAATTTGCTGAGTACATTAATAAGAGGAGAGAGGAAATTTGATTAGTACATCTATGGAAACTTGCTGAGGAATACATTTTTCTGAGTTGATATTGATATGCAATTTGAAAAAGAAGTAATTAGATCTACTTTTACTGCTTGCTATTCCTTACCCATGTGTTGTCTAGTAGACCTTGCTTTCACATCCATTATCCTTGTGTTTACACAATTGAGTGGTGATATATAGTCGATGTTGGGTCATCTATTATGATAATTCTTAACTTGTATTTCATTCTCTGCCTGTTTATGTTGCTTCTATTTAACGTATTGCAAAGCTCAATATCAGTGTGTTTTATTCAGCCGCCTCTATGGGAAAAGTATCAAAAACAAGTGGATGAGTGGGAACTAGCTATGACCAAAGTCAATACCAACCTCCCCAATGGATATCAGGAGAAGGCTGCACCAATTGAAAAGCCACCCATGTTTGCTTTCTGTTTAAAACCACGGGGTTTGGAAGTCCCCAACAAGGGGTCAAAGCAAAGGTCGCAGAGGAAGTTTTCTGTTGCTGGGCACAGCAATGCCATATTAGGAGATCAGGATGGTGTCCTTGCTTTTGGTAACCGTCTTACACTTCTACACATGTACTGTTATTATTTTGGCTTGTTTGCTTTGTAAAGTTTTTTCCTTAATTTGGTTTGATCTCTTTCCTCAGGAAAAAGATTAAATGGGTTTGCTTTTGCCGATGACAAGGCTGTATATCCGGGTCATAACCATGAAGCTTTAGACGATTCCCCTTTTTCTCAGGCATCGCCAAGGATATTTTCACCACAGAATGCAGGCAACACAGGGTTATTCTCTACAAACAACGATGGCTTTGATAGGAACCAAATCCCAAGACTTCGGAGGAACAAGTCAAAGAAATTTGGGACATTTGTTTCTCTGAATGAACAGCAGATGGTGATGTTATACAATCAGAGAATGATGGACAAGATAAATGGGGTTCCCATATGGAATAGGGGATCACCAGAGCGGCCAAGACAGCAGCATTATCACTTGGATGGGTCTCAGAGACATGGTGTTGAACGGTTGGATGGTTCCGATCTTGATGAGTTCAGATTGCGTGATGCATCTGGTGCTGCCCAGCATGCAGTGAACATGGCCAAGCTCAAGAGAGAGAAGGCTCAGAGGTTGCTTTACAGAGCAGATCTAACTATTCATAAAGCTGTGGTTGCTCTGATGACTGCTGAAGCGATCAAAGCTTCTGCCAAGGACGTAAATGGAGATGGGTAGAGTCACCAAATGAAGAGTGAGATGAAAAGCTGGAAATTCACCAATTCCTTCAGCCACCTGTTTACATTCATTGGTGGTGGTGTGGCCTTTTGTCATGATTCATAGATTACATAATGGTCTTTTAACGTGAAGCTCTGAGCGGTGAAAGAGGAGAAAGAATTGTTGCTTCAACAGTATTTTGCAACTTCCATCAGTTTTTTGGCCAGCATAAAGTGCAATTGTTGTACCGATCCTGCAGGGTTTAGGGCTTTTGGCTGCCAATCTTTGTACAGAAAAATTTTCCCCATTTAATTTTTGGTTCTTTTCGTCCCTTGACCTCAGTTTTTAAGTGTTTGATAATTAAAGAAGCACCCGGTGCTAATAATACAACGCGACATAATTGGAATCGCAATCTCATCTCATCTCATGTGTAATTAAATATTGACATTTACAGTATATGGTGAAACTCCAGAACAATTCGATCAATGTGTTTATTGTAATCTATGCGGCATAAATGTGCGGCATATCAGTAACGTATCAAGAAAGGCAGGAGAAAGAAAATAATCACTAAAATGCAGATTGCAGCGCATGCTCTATTCTTTTCCTATTTGTTTTTTCTCTAAAATTCACCATAAATTTTGCACAACTCGTGCGAGGAATTTTTTCGAAGCGGAGCCCCACTCTACATATAGACCGTACAATACAATCCAGCTAAAGCCCAACGGCCCCAAAAACCGCTCGCCTAACCGTTATTTCTGCAACTTTCCCTCCCTCCCCTCCCCCTGTTTTATCGTAAACATGTCCGTCTCAAATCCCTCCAAAAACTCTGCAAATCTCTGCAATCCGGCTCCGCTATTCTTCTCTCTTATTATTCTTCTTCAAAATTTGTATTCGGAGTCACCGATTTATAGGGTTTCTCTTCCAATGCGGTTCGTATATAGGCACAAACTATCCATCAAATAACCAGGTCTATTCCCGAATTTCACCCTCTGTTTCCCTTTGTTTACCGAGAAAATTTAAAGCAAGTTCTTAATCCTTCTATTTTACTGATAAAGTTAATCAATAAAATGAGAAGGCTCGTTTTAGAAAATGGAAAGGAAATTTTTTGGGTGTTCAAGAACTTATCCTCTGTTCGGAGGTTGAGAGAATTTTGGAAAAGTGGAGATTTAAAAAAGCTAAAATCTAATGATTTACATCGTATTTTTTGCGAACGGGAAGTAGAAATGGAGGACTACCTGGCTCTCTGATTGACATTTTACAAGACTTTTCTCCTCTTCCCAATTTGTTCGAAGAATAAACAGAAAAGTACTAGCTTGGCTCTGATTGACCATAAATGTGTCGATTTCAAATGATAATGTTTCTAAGTAATGAGTTTTGGTTGTTTTCTGGATAAAGGAGGCGTAAATTTTGGACCAATGGCAAATCGGATGAAGGAAGGCGATAGAATTGAAAGGACTATCCGCAGTCTTTTGAGGCTTCCTGAGAATAAAAGATGTATCAATTGCAACAGTTTGGTACTAAATTTCTTCTTGTTACGTGCTTTTACATATGAGAATCTGGCAGGGCAAGTGTACACTGATACTCTCTAAATATGCACTTTTTGTATGCTGCAATATTCCAACATTACAGGGAAACGCTCTAATTGTTACATTCTTATTTATTATATATGGTTTTTGCATATTAAGAAGGGCGTAATTAGAATGATTCACGAGTTAAATAGGATAGGAGGTTTCACTAATCAATAATGACTCGATGTATAGTTTTAAATTCAGATAGGATGCGTGACCTTATGAAAATTTCTACAATTTATTATATTTGCTGGTCGATTTTACTCTTTTTAAGGCTTTTATTTTTCTGAACCACTCTTTCTATCTCGTATTTAGGACCATTGCTAGGTCGTTTCATGCCTTCCCTCTTCCACAATTTTATCTGAAATGTTTGTGTTAATTAATATTAGTCATGGATTTGAAAGACAATTGTCTTTTTGCATGCATTGTCATTTTCTTGAAAGCAAATTTGGTTTGAAACGTTGTCGTGATTCATTCTCTTTCATAAAACGATGCGATGACTAACAGTTTTCCTTTTAGCAGGGGCCACAATATGTTTGCACAACTTTCTTGACATTTGTTTGCACGAATTGCAGTGGAGTGCAGTAAGTATTTATGGATGTATTATATTTCTGAGATAATACAAATCTAAATTCTACATGACTCTAGTTACTTAAAAGGCATCTATTTTGAAGTGAAAAATAATCATTTTAAGTGTTCCAGTCGAGAATTCACTCACCGAGTAAAATCAGTATCAATGGCTAACTTCAGTGCAGAAGAAGTTAGTGCCCTTCAAGCAGGGGGAAATGAGGTATGCATTCATATTCAGTTGTAATTTATCCATTTAGTGCTCCTTCTCATCCTTAATTATACTTATTTTCCTTCTATTGTTAATTAAATCATTTCATAGCGAGCAAGGCAAATTTATTTTAAAGCCTGGGATACTCAGCGTCATCCTTACCCTGATGCAAGGTTGTTATCCACTTCTTTTATGCTGATCTTATTTATATTTGAATGTTTCTGATTGACATATTTCCCTCCAGCAATGTTCAAAGACTCCGAGAGTTTATTAAGCATGTCTATGTGGATAAAAAATATACCGGAGTGAAGAGTTTGGACAAGCTTCCAAGACTGAGATTGGTAAGTTCCCCGTTATTATATATCCTTATTTTAAAATAACCAATTTTGTTCTGTGGAAAGCTTGTCCAACAACAATCTATTTATAATATCAACGCTAGCAAGCTCAACAACTTTGGACCTCATCAATTTGGATATGATTGAACATCAGAAGTTCTGTTGAGCTCTCTGCAGTCAAAGCTACCCTCATCTAATTTCTTTTTCTTTATCTTATACAGAATGAAAAGGAGTCGTCTTATGAAAGTAGGAAGGTTAGTGCATATCGTGGTGGATCTAGAAGCTCAGGTTATGAGGACAGATACACACGGCATTATAGCGAAAGATCTAGTCCTGGTCAAAGAAGTGAGGATGGAAATTCCAAATATCCTTATGATGAAAGGATAAGCCCTCGATATGCCCAAGAAAATTCAACATATGGAGGTCTTAGGAGAAGTCCTGCCAGCTTTGAGGTTGTGGATGACAGGTTTCGAGATGCTGAGTATGGAAGCCGTAGGGCCTCAAAAACAGAATCTAAGATAGGAAGCAAGCCACCTAACTTTGAAAAGAACACGGATAGGTCCCATTCTCCGGTGGTACACAGTGCTAGAGTTAGTTTGGGAGACAGTGTTTCTCCTCTACAGGTTGGTGAGCTTTCTACGGCAATTGATGGGAAGGATGCTGATGGTTCTGCCAATACTCAGGTGCCCTAAGTTCTACAGGAAATATATGTTTTTGTCTGAATCAACTTTTTTTTTCCTTTAGACATCATTTGCTCAATGAATTTTCATTCAGAGGACCATTATTGTTAAATGCCCCCATTCATTCCAGAATGTAATTATGCCTTTTTAACTGGATGCGCCTGCCATATATTCACCTGAGGAAATTATACAATGTAGCCTACACAGGGAAGACACTTCGGCAGAAATTCTCCTGCAGAAGTAATGTTTCACCAGTGGAATGTTAGACACAGTCTTTTATTTTAGTGCACTCTCTCTTATGTCTCTCTCTCACAAAATAAATATTGACAACATGATTATATTATTCTGCATCTAATTTAGTTTGTTAATTTTCTGTACTTGTTTGACTGTTATATATATCTTGTTTGACCATGTGAGGTCAAAGGAGGTAGTTTGTTAGGACATGACTTTTCCTGTGCAAGAGTTATGATTATGAGCTATTCTTGAATTTTGCAGATTGAATCTGTTATTCTTTTGGCTTAGGAGTCTAAACTGTATATTTTTTTTTAAAGTTTCTAATCCATTATGAATTGCAGAAAATTGCTTCTTCCAGTGACCTCTGTTCCACTCATAGGAGTCGAACAGAACATAAACAGAGAAGCTCAGGAAGCTTGATTGATTGGAGCCCTGATCCTAATCCTCTTGATGCTGAAACCATATCCCAGACACATCAGATGCCTCCCTCAGATAGTGGTGGCAATTGGGCCTCATATCAGCATCCTGAAAAGAGGGCATTTGAAGCTCCAACAAACACCTTGGAATCCTTATTATTCGAATTGTCAGCACCCTCAATTGTACCTGCTAATGACATGTCTGAAGGGCCTAGCAATGATGATTCACTATCAGCTGCAGCCAGAGGCACCATCCCTGCAGGTGTACAACAAATGTCAGCATTACCCATTAGTGTCAACACTTTTACAACTGCATCAACTAGTCACTGTAAGCCAGCAGAACCTTTTAATGGAGGTCCTCCACAAGTTGCACCTAGTGGCAATGGTGACTCTACTAAAATACCTGAAGAACAGAAACTATCCAACATGCAGCAATGTCATCATACTGCATCCCCTGCGGCAGATGGTAGCCCTATCAGGCAACAGACTAACCCACCTGTTGGACCTCCGAATAATCAGGTGAGACACATGAAGACTCCATTGAAGCCTTGAAGGGATTTAAATTACATTTTCACTTTTAATCTTGATGGTCAAATCGAATGAGGGAATCTCAATTTTTATCAAACACCAGCACACTAGCATGAAGTGGTGAGAGAAGGTCAAATTTTACAGCAGAGAAAAATTGTGTTGGGTGGTAATGACAGAATGTGCAAATATTCTCTAGTTGAAAAACTACTTGGCCGTGTTAGGATAAAATTTGTTTGTTTTGAGTTTATTTATTTGCTGATCATCTTGCTTCTTTGCATATCTCCAGCTATGGATTTCCTCAATTCCACCTAATGAACAGGGGCCTTTGAGCGTCCCTGCGGAACAATCTTCTCAAGCTGATTCAAAATCAGCTCAAGACATCAGTCCTGGAGTTGGATCTAAACCTCTTTCAGTGGAAACTAATGGAAGAAAAGAACTTTCTGCTGTAATAAAATTACCTTAAACTATTTCAATTTTCCCTTCAATAGTTTCCATGGTGATGTGCATTATATTTTCATGTGTAGGACCTTTTTACTGCAAGCTACACAACAGTCACTGCACCAGTCTCGGGTTGGCAAAATGGTTCTCCTTATGGCATGGGATTCAGCATGCAGTATTATTCTAATGCAACGGTACATTAAGCACCAAGATTATCAACTAAAATAAATCTACATAATATAAACAGACTGTTGATCTGCTAATATGGTTTTCGTTTTTGGTACAGCCCATTCCAGCATTTCCCAACCCTGCAAGATCAACAAACCCATTTGACCTTGATAACGAAAGAACTCAAGTGAAGGCGCCACCAGTATGCACAACACATTCAAACTGATACAATTCACTACGATCACTGTTTATATTTTTCTTCATCCAAGTGTTCTTTTGGACATTTGACTACTCCTTAAATTTTAAGTTGTGCTTATTTAGTCCTTGTAGGAAGTCTTTTATCTTCTATCTTTAGCCAGCTAAGAAGTGCTGGAGTAGAGAAGCCAAAAACTAGAGCAGGATGTGCATCTGGGAAATCGATTGATATTGAAATTGAGATTCCTATAAAATACACACCGAATAAAAATTCTGATTATTCCGAATAACGAAAAAAACATTATTATCTCAGATTATGTCCTCTAGGTGATTAGACTGGAATGTGATCAACCACTTGCAACGTGGTGTCTCCCACTGCATTTTTGTTATTCATATTCTTGAGAATCTGTTCACCACTTAAAAGAATGGTTTGCAAGCATTAATTTTGGAGACAAGTGGCTGTGCTAATATATCTATTAGTTTTCCATAAACATGTAGATGATAGCTATATCGCATATGGCATTAAAAAAAGGCTATATCACATGCAAATTTAATGCTATGGCAAAAATTATCAAGACTCTTGGACTTTTGGCAGTATGATGACAATGTTTACTTACTGGTGTGAGTAGAAACAGACGAACTGTAGAAGTTGATCCTTCTAGTATTAAGCCCGAGGCTTTTCTATTTACTGAAGACTTATCTGTGAAAACATGAAACTCACATGTATGAAGTACTTTATCCCAGTTGATTATCAGCAAATTAGTAATGACATGTTCTTGTTTAAATGTCAGTTTTTAAAATGTATTTTTTTGGTACGCATGCAAGGATTTTGTTTAAAAATTTCCAATTAATGCAGATAAAATTTGTATTAACCTCAAAAAAAAAAAATTGCATTACTTGTGGTGTAGTTTCCTTCCATGGCATCCGTGCAAGGTGCACTGCCAAATGTGACACCTGCTAGTGGCTTATTGTATACTCCCAGCCTTGGTATCCAGTCTTCGGGTTCGATGGCACCTCAATCACCATCTTATGCATCTGCAATGCCACCACATTCACCTTCTTTTGTATCAGCCATGCCTCCAGGTAAATGCATATTTTTTCAGATCGTTATTTCCTTTGGACTTCCAATCTTTGTTGGCCCTAGTTTTAGTTATGTCCAATTTAATAGTCTCAGGTGCGTACATGGGGATACAAAAACATGATAATACACCACGTTCCAGGTTGGTTGCCACATAGTTCTTGTTTTTCTTTCAATTTAAAGAGAAGATATGCTCGAAATGGGACCATCTTTAACAATAATCACTTCATCCTCTCTTATTACTCACCAATGATGATATTATCTCCTTAATTGAAAAAATGAAAAATTATTCAGAGTTGTCTTGAGTGTCATTGCAGATCACAAGGACTCGGTACGTTTGGCAGTGATGATGTGTTCGGGTCCTTAAACACAATTCAACAATTGACTGGAAAATACTCAGCACCAAGCACCTCAAATCATTTCTCTTCAATTGGAGGAAACCCTTTTGGATAAATAAGAGAACAAATTCTTATGTGCCATTTTCTGTCATTTACTTTAGCCCCCTAAAATCTTCAGGGCGACGTCTAGTTTCCTGCTGACTTGGGGTTGCCGACCTTATCCGATTGCTTTGTGTTCACAGCTATGGAAATATAACAGTACCTGTATGCTGTCACCATGTATGATACTGGACCGTAGTACTGTAAGTGCTTGAAGGACTGTATCCCTTTCTCTTCCCTTGGCACCCTTCAAGGCATGATGGGAACTTCAAATTAGATTGTGATGGACTAAGATTGAATCTGGCATGAGGAACAATCCAGGGGGAGAGCAATAACTCCAAAATATTCGGCTATAGATCTTAACATGTCACCTCCCACCATGACTTGCCGTTATAATCTTGCTTAATTGTTCATGCACTGCAAAGCAGTGACAGCACTTCCCTTTGCAAACTGATTGGTACAAATCAATGCCCCTTCCCTCTTTTTCTCTGTTTCTTTCTTTTACTACTTCCCAGCGAATCTTGGATCTGAAGTGGGAAGCTGCGTAACAAAACTACTCTTTTTAAGGCCTGCCAGATCAAAGTTGTACTAGTGCCTCTTAACTCTTTACCCAAGTGGGAGGAGGGATACCTATTTCCGATCCAAGTTTTATATATAAGAAACAAAATTGGGTAATAATGGTCCGTCTCTGGTTCATATCATTAGCATATACTCGAGAACATATACAATGAACCATTGGGTCGTTATCTTTTTTTTTTTTTCTTCTTCTTAATATATATATATATAATACCTCACTTGTAGTAGAGGAAAACGTAGTATACAAATATCACTCAAGGGTTACATCTCGACCAAAACTATAAAAACTTACTGCCCACCAATTGATCATTTACAACGAAGACATGGTAAGCCCATTTTGTCTAGTTCTATTACCCCTCGTACTTTCCGTGGGATATCCGATCAACAACTATAAATCTCTGTCTCCCCTGTAGCTCCCAACTTGGCCAAATGGTCTGCAACTTGGGAATGCCTCGTGGGAATGTCTCATTTTGTTCGTTATTCGCATTCTTTACCTAGCTCTTTATTGGTAAAGCAACAAGCTTGTTTCAAGGAACAAAAGAATTCAAATTGAGGGAGTTAAAAGAGAGCTAGAAGCCTAGAAGTCGTACAGATGGGGGAATGTCTCACGGGCTAAACTTATTTTCTCGAGTATTGCCCATTGCTGTACATGGACATGTCGCTTAATGTTTTTTAGGTTGCGTTTAGGTAAAGGAATGTTTATTTTGAATTTAAATTCCACGTTAATAATGCCATGATTTCAAATTCATTTTTAATGCAATTTAAATTCTAGTGCAAGCAATCAAGAACGTCAATCGCAAGAAGATTCGTGCATAAACAAAAAAGACACAAAAAAGTACGCAACGAAACACGGCTACTTTTTGCTGATAGTACGTATATAGGACTTGAAATATAGTTGGGAAGGAAAAGCTAGAGAGCTCAGCCCTCTATTTCATGGTCACAACATAGACATCAGAAACACAAGTTCAGCCATTACAATAGTAAATTCAAGAACATAGAAATCCTTAACCACAAACCACTTGGAAAAGCTTAGGTAATGATAACTGCAATGGCTGGCTCATGGGTACGTCCCATGCGTATGGGACGTATCTATACTCATGGAAGAACAGCTAGCGTTGCTCTTTGATCAGATTTCTTAGCTTTAGAAGCACATGCAAAAGCATACCAGACACAAAGCCAAGCGCTGCACTTGAACCCACGAGTGAAACCGCTGTGCAAATAAGCATCACAAAGGACTCCTCTTTGGAATTCATGTCCCTGCAAGCCATGGCCAGCTCGATCCCAGCAAATAAGAGCAGAACCCCCAAGACCCCAACGGGAAATTGATACAAAATCTTCACCAAAGAATTACCTAATAGTAATCCCAAAACCAATTTGGTTGCACCAAGAACGGCCACACACCCACCACTTCTGCCACCAAACTTGTACTGCCCTGCTAGCCCACCCGCACCATGGCAACTTGGCATGGCTCCAAACCAACAGCCTATCACGTTCATTAACCCTACCGTCACCGAGACTGAAGTGGCTGAGAATTTTCTTCCAGGAAAAAGATCGGATGAGAACTTGCACACAGCGATCACTGAGTTTAGAATTGATAGGAGTAGTTGAGGAATTGCCCCTTGATGAAACCTTCCTTCCATGCATGCTTAGATATCTTACTACTACAATAGAAGATGGCCCGAATCTAATATCGTCCCCTACTTTAGTTCTTCTTATAAAGGCGATAACCACACCCAACAGAAATATAATAAGAGGTGAAGGAAGCGAGAAGATAATTTTCCTAAATTTTCTTCCTTTTCTCATAGTCCGTTCTTCATCACCCATATCGCCATTGAGTTGTCCTCTAGGCCTTTCTTCATCACCGAAGTCGCCATTGGTTTCTTCATTTGTTTCCTCCCTTCGTTCCTCGCCGGCACCATTAACGATAACGATAAAACAAGCACAAACAGTAGCCAAGATCAACCCGTCCAACCCAAGCCAAGGCCTTTCCCCCTTGGACTTCGATTTAGAAAAATCCTGACTTTTTCTGATGTATTTAACCGCGGTTAGTGCAAATGACAATCCCTGCGCCAGCTGAATTCCCCTGACAACAGAAAAAGGAATTAGCTTATACACTAGCTGCATCAATTCCGTGACACCCAGTACAAGCAAGATCCCCCCGGTCAAAATTCCGGCAGCCATGATTTCCGGAACCCCAAATTCAGACCCAGATGTCGCCGCGGCCGCAATGGCCTTCATGGGCTGGACCGGCATGGGGACCCATAAATGGAACCGGTGACAATGTTGTAGATCCCGGTAAATATTAGTGTCGTGCCAAGGTTAAGATCATTAGCTAATGTCAAGGCCAAAACTATGGGTATGTACGTGCCCAAGTCTCCCATTGCCCCATTCAACTCGGTCCATTTCGATCGGAAATCCAAGTTGGTTTTCACTTTGTGTATGAAGTTGGCCGGAGAGAAGGACGTGGTTTTGTGGGGAACATTTGTTTCGAAGGTTGAAGTGTGTTGGAATTGGGGGTTTTGGGACTCCATGCATGGAAGTGCAGTAGCTGAGAAATGTGAATCCAAATATGGGGTTCCAGCTTTCTGAAGAATGTCTGCTCACAGTCCACGACCACTCATATTCCAGAATAAATATTGCATATGGTGGAAATAATGAATAGATATCCAATGCAATCTTGAATTGAGTTGGCAAAAGAGAAATGCTCATTGTAATTATGAAAAGAGCTGTCCTGGAGAGCAGCTGAAGCCGCACCATATTGGGTAATTTTTTTTTTTTTTTTTTTTCCACCCAATTCATTGGGTGTGATAGGGATGTTATATACAGTAGAATGATATTTGTATTTTCTCTTATAAAAAATTTCTAAAAATTATAAAATTAAAAATTTAAATTAAAAAAAAAACTGATAAAATAAGTTAAAATTATAAATACATGTAACATTACTAATTATTGTCTAAATATCTTGACTCATTGGTGCATAAGTTTGATAGTGCTATTGTTTTTTCTTTCTCCCGGGAGTATATAAGTTTGATGCTCAAAATAAATTAAATAAGCCTCATGACATTATGTTTTTATTTTGTTAGACTTATTTTATCTAAAGAATTTAAGATTTGAATAAAATTAAGAAAATCACGATAGGGTTGGTAGAATTTGAATTGGTCAAAATACTTTGCTTAATTAATTAGTTCTCACTTTGTTGTCAGATAGATTGTGGTAGTTATGACAGGATCTGATACTCTTTATGATTTTTTAAGATAATTGGATAACGAATTAGATCTTAAAATTGATTTTAAGAATTATTTTAACATGATTTATTCGAGTTTTTTCACCCAATATATACTAGGTGTGGATTGATATCACGATGAGTATGAGAGGCAATCATTGGGAGCCAAAATCCTTTACTCTCTTCAAAATGAAAAATGATACTTGACCCCTCAATATTATCGTTTTGGTATTTTAATTATTTTTGTTTAATAATTAAGAAAATGATTATAAGTAAAATTATGTATTTTTTTTTCTTAATGATTTAAAATATTAAAAAAATCAAAAGAAAAAAAAATTTCAAATGCACTAAGGACACGTTCAGCCGTACATACTAGGCGTAGCATTGTCCCTTAAAAATATATGCTCTATTTTTGTAAGTTATATCTATCAAATATACTACAGAATTATTTGCGCCTTGAGTAATAATTAAAGACAATGCGAGGGCGCACATTAAATGTGCACTCCAAATATGCACATCAATGCAAATATATATATTTTTCTTTTAAGCATTCTTAATCATTGATAAAATAAAAAAATATATATAATTTTATTAATAGTCACTTTCTTAATCATAAAAAAATATATAAAATTAAAATATATAAGTGAATATATTTGATAGGCATATTTAAGAATCATATTATCATTTTCCAATAATTAAAGACCCTGTTTTGATAAGAATTAAACAAAAAGGGGTTTTCATTTCAGGTTCTTTATTAGTTATTACATCACAACTCCTCAAATTCGCAAATAAAGTCCTGATGATGAATTGGGCTACGATAGGTCCGATTCCACAGAAAATAGCTTCAAAGCCTAAAACACTCTTTAACTGGCCCAAGCCTCTCCAAGTGCAGAATTTTGGATTTTTTAAACTTTCTTTTAAATCTCGTAAATTTTAAAATAATAATAATATTAAAAATTAATATTTTAATAATATTTCTTTTAACTTAAATCATGTCAACGTAAAAACACTTTTTCTTTTCATGCAAAAGGTCACAATGTCCGATATTTTGCAATTTTTTTTAAAAAAGCATGCATATCCATCTACCTAGGTGGCGCATCCCCCAACGCTTAGCGGATAAGTATTGAAGTAAACAAATTGATTTCGTGAACAAATAAACAACTGACAATCTATCTCACAAAATAAAAATAAAATCGACAATCTGACAGATCATGCTGCCCAGAATTTCTTAACAATTAATATCATTCTAATCCTTCCCACGTCATTTTCCGTGATTTCAGCACCAAAAATCTTCTGTCTAATCGGATAGGACACGTGGTAAATAATCACAGCCTCAGCCGAAATTAGTAACACGCGTCAGCCTTCCACTTGAGGCAATGGTCAGCGTGAAGAATGGATACACTTTCTTTATACTTTCTTTACACATCAGATCCATTCATTTTCATCCAAAAACAAAAACGTGAGAGATATTTTCGGGGTATTTAAATAATTTTTTAGTACAACCTGTCAGCGACAAATGGTTGGTTGGGAGCTCTCATTTCGAAGGCTCTCGAAACTATAAATAAGAGACAATTTCGAAAATTCTATTGTCGTCTTTTGCCTATCAGTTTCTCAACTCTCCCTTAAGCATACTCTAACGTTAACGAGGCAAGCGAACTTGAAATTGGATCTCTAGAAGCTATAATTGGATCTACTCGGATATCCTGTATCCGAAGTGGCTACCGAGACGTCTCTCCGTGGATTGAAAGTTCGTTATCCTGTTGTTAATTTCGTAGAATTTATAGTTTCTCTTTTAATCAATCGCGTTGGGTAAATTGGCGGCCCTGTCTTTGATATGTTACTCCTTATTAGGTAATGTAGAGACAGACTTTGGTTTAGATTGGAGTATATTCTGCTTTCTGAGAAATTTGTTCAGTTGACGAGGTATTGTTTGAAATGTTGCATTTTCTGATTTAGTTGGTGAGGTTGTGAAATATCAAATTTCGCTTTCTCGCTGGCCAAACATTTCGCTAGGCTTGTTTCATTGATTCTTTCGTTTGTGCGCGTACGTGTGTGGTGCCTTTTATGTTTTAAGAAAATCGCTTAAGTAAATGAATTCGCCAGGTTCGGGGATATTGAATTCGCTTTGAGCTACGATTATCTGTCAATTGGGCTGTTTTCTTACCGTGCAAAATCTGCAATGTGTGAACTGCGGCGAATGTGATTCTTGGTTGAATTTGATGACGCAGAAGTTTCATTCTTGTCCTGTTTAGGACAATGGCTTGCGATTGATTTCTGTGTTCGATTCAATTTTTGGTTGAATCTGGTTGTTTATTTTCATTAGAGTATGGCGATGGCTGTGCTGGTATCGTAGCAAATATGCTACTTACTGTACGATTACGCTTTTGTACGTTGATTTTATGAGTACACTTTTGCTTAAAATTATAAAATATGCGCGAGGCTAGTGTAATGAGAGTGATTTTGCATGTTTGATGCATGTGGTGGTGTCTTTGCTTCGGTAGATTTTCTCATCATCAACTACAAGGCTTTTAGTAGTCGACACTTTCATGCGGTGATTCATTTGTGGTTTTCAAGCATATCAGGAACTTCTTGGATGATATGTATTGTGCTTGAAAGTTGAAAAAGTTACCAACAAAGAGTTTACCTAAGCTAAATATTATTTAAAAAAAAAGCATACGAGTTGAGATTATGACTGGTTGCGCTTGATTGAAGCATATTAGCAGCTGCAACGGTTTTCCTGTAAGCTGTTTTCAAGGAATTACATTTCATCAATGGAAGTACGCTCATTTACATGACATTATTTTCATATTTCTAGCAGTATTCGTAGCTTTTTCATCCATGCTTTAGGTATTTTAATACTTCAGGTTGCAGGTGATGATGCTTGGTTCCTTATCTAGGTCAATGACATCTATAGCTTTTATGCTATAGTCATTGGAAAAGTTAGTTGAGTTGGATAGGATAGATGGTTATCTAGGTCAATGACATCTATGGCTTTTTATGCTAAAGTCATTGAAACAGTTAGTTGAGGCTAGGATGGATGGTTATCCTTTTTTTCCCTATCTCTTTTTGGTTCTTTTCTCTAGAAAGTTCAACTTTGGCTGACTGATTGAAGAAAGGCCATTGTTATGGAGCGCCATTTCTTCTTTTATTCCCCATGGCCTGTTCTAGGTCCTTATTATCTCCTTTTACCCCTACCTCTTTATGATTTCAACATCTTTGCGACCCTCCAGATTAAAAATTGTGCTGAAGAAATAATCAGTATTTGTCAGTTTTTTGTTTTTGCTGTTAGTGTTTAAGGAAGAAGGAACCGTTCCTTACAAGAACTGGCCATTGTAATAATCACCTCTCTTAGCTGTCTTTAGTTTCATTTCTTGACCCCTAACAAGCTGCCGAGGTCCTCTCTCCTTTCTAATTCTTTAACTTTTCTTGAAGCCTGTCAATTTTATGATCCATGTTAGTAGAGTGAGGTGCTGCTCCACTAACTGGGTAAGGACTGCATCTTGAATAAGCCTCATTATCGGAGAAGGCTGAATTTCCTTTCTGACAACCATACCTTTGAGTATGACAATTCTTGCAGTTCAAGACTTGACTAGTTAGATAATGAGAGAATTTGCTGAGCAAAATTATGATTGGAGAAAAGCCTGTCAAGTCTTTTGACATAAGATTTTTGGTAAGTTCCGTTGTGGATGGAGACTTGGAGCAGCATTGCAGATTGAGGTAGGCTTGTCCTTGTCGGACAACCAACATGACACATTTATTCAAGCTCACACTCTTGCCCGTTATTGGTTATTGTTCTTTTTAACTTTTCAGAATGCATTTGATCGTGTGATGCATTGATTTTACCTTAGGTTGGGGCGTCTATTGGCCATCCAGTATACTGGATTTGGTTCTGATACCTCTTCAAGGAATCAAGTGATCGTGAGATGCTATTGGTTACTATTCACAGCTGGAGGCTCGGGAGTTCCATAATATGGGACTCTTATAGATCTACTTGTTTTGATGAACCCTTCTCTCCAAGTATTGCTGATTGGAGCCGTTCAACCTTACTTGGGTTATGCTGTTGCTGATTCCATTGTTCAGCAGCTGTCTAGAAGAAAGCAACGGTGCCATGCGGTGTTTGCCTGGCATGGTTGGGTGGATGGACATGCCTTTCAAAGTTTTAGAATGGTTTCTAAACTTGTTCTGATATGCAGGTGCTTTAGGCTTACCGCCAGCTTCATCCAAAGTATTGGTGGGGAAAGTGGTTATGGCAACTAAGCATTGTGAGTCTCAACAAATTGTGCTTGAAGACATGCGACATATAACTTTTAAAAGGAATGCAATGGAGGCTGTGTGCTCTGAACAGTCAACTCAAGAATGCATCCCTGCAGAAGAGTCAACAGATTCTATAAAAACTGCTGAAGTATCAGAGAAAGGATTTATGCAATACGGGTAAAGTCTTGCCTGTTTATCTGCCACTTTTACTTGCATCGTAATTTTCCTAAATTTTGGTAACTGAGGTCATAAATGTTATTTACAGATGTTCACATTATAGGAGAAGGTGCCGCATTAGAGCTCCTTGTTGCAATGAGATATTCGATTGTCGCCTTTGTCATAATGAGGCAAAGGTGAGTTATCTGTTTATCTTTGCATAATCTTTTTTTGTATTTGAGTTTTAAGTATCGATTGATTTTTACTTCTTCTTTGTTGTGCAGAATAGCATCAATATTGATCAAAAGCAAAGGCATGACATTCCCCGCCATCTAGTGAGACAGGTCCATTCAGGACTTTCACTCTCTTTGTTTTTTTGGGCTTTTGATGCATTCTTTGTGGTTGTAGTACCCCTTTAGACTGACAAAATTACCCCTTGTTAAACATTTTCAGGTGATATGTTCACTCTGTGGCACCGAACAAGAGGTGAGTATAGAGAATTAACACGTATTGAGTTCCATCAAGCATTTAATAACCAGGGGCAAAAAACAGTGTAATATAATAGAGCTTATGCATCTTATGCTTGTAGAAGTGGCTTGCTAATCAAACATTCTGTACCAAATGTTGATTAATCATAGCTAGGATGTGATTGCAAATCAAGGACAAAATAATATGTTCGGCTCATAATTTTTGTTCCCTTATAAACTTCTATTCATGTTGACCTCTCGGGAGTAACTATTTTCACCCAACTTAAGTTGCTTGTTATGTTTGTTGCCTGCTATTACAGGTTCGGGAAGTATGTGGTAATTGCGGTGTATGTATGGGGAAATACTTCTGTGAGACTTGCAAGTTGTTTGATGATGATGTGAGTAGCAATCTTTTTCTCCACCCCAAATCCTCCCCCCACCCCCCTCCCCAAAAAGACTTCAAAAAATAAAAAAAAAAGAGTAACAAGGATCTCAATTTCATGGATCTTTTCAACGTCACGCAGTGTATTTTTTAAAAGTATTCATGAATGTTGGTGACAAAAAAGGTGCACCACAGAGACATGTATTTTGTCCTTGTTATGTGGTCTTATTTTACCCCGATTTGCAAATTTTAGGATGTCTTTAAACTAGTAATTTAATTTAACAGAATTGATTTGATTGTTTCTGTTTTCGTTATGCTGCAGACGTCTAAGAAACAGTATCATTGCAATGGCTGCGGAATTTGCAGGTACGATTGATCATGTCGCTTATTCGGTAGCCTTTAGAGCATATTAAGGGAAGACCTACCACAGATCATAAAATCTGGTTCACGTGCACATACACACACCTATATATTATATACACATGCATAAAAACATACAAACAAATGTGTATGTCAAGGGATTGCTTATTCATCATTGCATCTCTAGAAGTTATAGAAGATTTTGCCCCTCTTAAGCCACCATCAGCGAACACTGTCTTTAATTTCTGTTATTTATGTGAAGTTTTTTTATTTTTTATTTTAGGGGCCTCTTTACACATTTTTTTAATTTACTTTGTTGCAGAATTGGAGGGCGTGAGAACTTCTTCCACTGCTACAAGTGTGGTAAGCTACTCTTCTCTTCTCCTCTTGTCATTTTATATTCTATACTTGGGAGCTTGGAAGTAATTAGTCCAAGTGATCTGTTAAATATCTTTGCTTATTATATATCTGATCATGATGAAGGTTGTTGCTACTCAATTCTTTTGAAGAACAGCCACCCTTGTGTAGAAGGAGCTATGCATCATGATTGCCCTGTTTGCTCTGAGGTAATACACGCTACCCTTTGTTCAATTTTTGGTTGATGTAACATTTGATCCGGATGATTGAAGCCTAATTCATCACAAAATGGTGATCTTCAGTACTTGTTTGATTCAAGAAATGATGTGACTGTTCTGCCATGTGGACACACTATCCACAAAAACTGCTTGAAGGAGATGCAGGATCATCTTCAGTGAGTGCTGGCAATTTCCTTTTTCTCCCCTTTCAATATTACAATTTTTTGCATTCAACCCTACTGACTTGCTCCTTGTCATGTTGACGATCAAACAGATATGCTTGCCCTCTGTGCTCCAAGTCTGTTTGTGATATGTCCAAGGTATGGGAGAAATTTGACATGGAGATTGCAGCTACGCCAATCCCAGAACCTTATCAAAATAAAATGGTCAGCCTCTGTCTCTCTTGTTTGGTTCAATTTGTCTCTGCCAAGAGAATTCAATTGTACTGCACTTTTGATTAGGAAGTTTTCAAATTTGAACTGTGGAGTTCGGTATCCTTATGGAAACCCTTGTTTAACCTCTCGTGTTCTTAGTCTTAATGGTCCAAAATAATGCACCAATTCCTCCTTAGCCTTCTCAAATTTTTGGAAGCACTACTGTCCAGAAACCTTCCGTACACAGTTGTTACAGATGGTTGTTATCGTTTAAGAAAATCTAACGGAAATACTGTTTCGCAGGTTTGGATCCTTTGCAACGACTGTGGGAAAACATCAAAAGTGCAGTACCATGTGGTGGGTCAGAAATGCATGAACTGTAAATCCTACAACACTCGCCAAACAAGAGGCTGATCAATTGCAGTGGCTAGAGCCATGACTGTTACATGCGTACTCCAATGTATGCACAAGTAATTGGGGGGTTTTTTTCCTCGACCCTTCCAGCCAGAACCTCTTGATCATCGGGATCCTTCTTGGTCATGCATCTTGTTCCCGGCCAGGAGATCTGTCAAGATCCACCCTATTCTGCCACCTGTTCTCCACCAGGAGATCGATCTGCCACGATCTCCTGTTTCCTACGTTTTTTTTTTTTTTTTGTTCATACTTTTTTTCCTTGTACCCTTTTTTGCTTGCACTCATTGAGACCAGTCCCATCTGTGGCGATCATGCAGACAGCATGTGTATGATTCGTGTCCTTTCTGAAACTTGTGATACAATATAGTAGTGCCTCTCTTGTACTTTCTGGGAATTATCACCCCATGATTAACAGCCTATGAGAAGATTTAAGGCTCGCAAGCATACTGTATATAGTGAGATTAGGGTGCGTTTGAGTGTTGAACTGAATTTAGTTGAGTTGAGTTGAGTTGAGATGATAAAATATTATTAGAATATTATTGTTTATTATTATTATTATTATTTTGAGATTTGAAAAAGTTGAATTATTTATTATATTTTGTGTTGAGATTTGAAAAAGTTATAATGATGAGTTGAGGACCCAAACGAAGCCTTAAAGATACAATGCCTCTTATGGGTTAGATGCAATTATGTTAGAAAGGGTATTTCCTCCGGCCAACACATTTTGTTGTAACACCTTCGACTACCATGCGGAGGAATTTGTATAAACAAAGATCTTTGGTATAAAAGTGAGACGTAAAGTCTTGAGAAGGAAATATACAACGGATTCTTCCGCTATTGGCTATATTTCACACTTTTTTTTTTTGAATGAGACAATAGTCACCTGTCTATGAGTGACCCCCTCTCAAATTTTATTAAACTCTCACTTATGGTAGAGGAATACCATGAAAACAAGAACAATCCAATCAACAACAAATATATGGAATCCCCATCAAATCAAGACGCACAATCCTCCCAAGTCTTCCTAGTATCATGTCCTCACCTAAAAAATTACGAACTCTCTCCATCATTCCTTCTTTAGCCAAAAAATTTACAACCATATTAGTCTCTCTAAAAATATGCGGAGAACAAACATTTAGCACACGAACAAGAGATTGGATTCATTCCAAAAATTTCAAAGAAACCAAAATTTGCATATTCCGGAAGCTAGCCAACCCAACACAACACTTGAATCAGATTCCACCAATACGTCTCTCAAACCAAGTGAATGACACAACCGAAGCCCATTAAGAAGGGCCCGACACTCCGCAATATTATTTGTCGCATGGCCATAAACATGAGCAAACCCCGCTATTACCTTTCCCCTATCATCCCGAATAATACCCCCTCCTCCGAATCTTCCAGGATTACCACAAGAACCACCATCTACATTAAGTTTCATACAACCCACTACTGGCGGAACCCACGTTATAATTTTTGGAACTCTATTACGTGCCGGAAGGATTGGGCAATTAAGCTCCTGGAGAATTAAAGACTCATTCACTGGCCCCTTTTTAAAACTTCGCAACCCCTTCGAAATATCCCTTAAGTCCAACTTCACCAATCTCACGATCATCCACCAATCTCACGATCATCCTCCAATCAAAACTCACACCCTCCATACGCGAAGTACATCTCGCCCTCCAACGAGCCCAAGAGAAGGCAACACACTACGGACCCAACCCACCTGCGAGGATAATGCAGCACGCCTCCACCATACATTCATCATCCCATTCCAAGTTATCTGTCGTGGCAACCGTATATCACAAATCAAAGCAAAATATTTCCATATTTCTTCCGAACCCTCCCCTTTACATAGTATCCAACGTCTCCTCTTTTGGTTCTGCACAGCACCCACATTTTGACACCAGCGGGATACCCAGTTGCCTGATAGCCTCCACAGGTAACGCTTTCCGTTTTGCCCTCTAGCAGCAACAGACCATTCTCTTGGGCACTTCAACTTGCCATAACCATTGACGTCAGTAACACAAAGAGCCTCTTCTCCCCACCATCTGCCACGCAGACTTGGTAGAAAAATTGCCATCAACCGATGGCGCCCACACACACAGATCCTTACCTTCTTTCAATTTGATTCTTGATATGATGATTTGTTGTACCAGTTGTTCTGGAACCAGCTCCCTCAGCTTCTCAATATCCCATCCAGTAGTCGAACAAAGATGATGAAGTTGCAAACCTGGATCTCTATTCACCAAACCGTTCTCTGCCAAACTCCCATTCCCTAGTCAATTATCAAACCAGAAGTTAGCACGTCCTTCGCGAATAATCCATATGGAGTTCTTCAATACTAATGGCATTACTCACATAATCCCCTTCTAGAAACGAGATCATTTCCTCATATTCATAATCGAAAAAATATGTTTATCCCCCACATATTTGGCAGAGAAGAAATTTGCCCATAACGAACCCCCTTGAAGAATTTTACAAGCAAACTTCATAAACAAGGAAGTCTGCACTTCAGGTAAGTCATGAATCCCAAGCCCCCTTCTTCTATTGGCAGACAAATCTCCCTCCACGAAACCCACTTTCTTTTTTTTTTCTCAACAGATGAACCCCATAAAAAATTGGAGAAAATCCCTCTCAAAGACGACAAAACACCTTTCGGCAAATTCAAAACTGAAAGCATGTGAATCGGCAAGCTACCCAACACATGCTTAATTAAAACAATTTTCCCACCAAAGGAGAGAAGCTTCCATTTCCAACTTGCTAATTTTTTTTGAACCTTAGCAAGTAAAGGATCAAACATCCTAATTCTTATTCTCCCCACATGTAGAGGAATACCCAGATAAATACACGGCCAAGCTACCCAACACATGCTTAATTAAAACAATTTTCCTACCAAAGGAGAGAAGCTTCCATTTCCAACCTGCTAATTTTTTTTTGAACCTTAGCAAGCAAAGGATCAAACATCCTAATTCTTATTCTCCCCACATGTAGAGGAATACCCAGATAAATACACGGCCAACCTCCTTCCTCAAACCCCGAGAGCCTCTTAATATCCACTCTTCTACTTACCGGAATATTAGACGAGAAAAATACAAAAGATTTATGGGCACTAACCTGCTGACCCGACATAGTTTCATAAGCATGAATTACCTCCAAGATCCTTCGGATTGAGGCTTTTCCTCCATTCGAAAAAATCAATAAATCATCCGCATAGAGTAAATGACTAATTCTAGATCCCCCACAAGAATTAAAAGGCTTGATTTTTCCCAAGTTGACCTCTCTATTTAACATGTGTGAGAGAACTTCCTCTGACAAAATAAACAAATATGGAGATAGCGGGTCAGCTTGACAAATCTCCAGGTCATCTTGACAAAGCCCCCGTGAGTTATTGAAAAAATCCCGAAAGCACCCATTCAACATAACTGAAAAATAAGGTGAAGAAATGCAATTAAAAATCATGTTCCTCCATTTATCCGAGAAACCCAACCTCTTCAAAACCTTCAACAAAAACCGCCAATTCACCCTATCATATGCTTTAGCCATATTAATTTTTAAAATAACATTTCCTCCTCTACTTTTTCGGTTCATCCCTTGAACCAACTCCCGAGCAATCGAAATATTATCAAAAATTCTTCTCCCCATAATAAACGCTGACTACTCCTGAGAAACAATTTTGTCCAACGGCGCCATACGTAAAACCATCACCTTTGACAATATTTTATAAATCACCGAACACAGACTAATCGGACGAAATTGCCCGAAGCCCACAAGGTTATCTACTTTCAGAATGAGTACCAGATTCGTTGCCCCAAAATACGTTGATAGTGGCTGACCCTCAAAGAAGTCCACGGCCATCTCCAGAATATCCATCTTCACTATATCCCAAGCAAGCACAAAGAAACTTGCCGGAAACCATATGGACTCAGGCTACCATCCAAAGGAATAGACCAAAGAGCTGCTTTTACCTCTTCCATAGAAGGCTTTGCAATTAAGGCTTCATTCTTCATCCCTGAAATAATCGTAGGCACTGCAATGCCTAAAAATGCTGTCTGCTCAGATCATAGCACCCATGCAAGAATTTAAGGTCTTGCTTTATTTCCTTGCATAAGGGTTTCTCCATGGGGGACCTAATTTAACATCATTAATAGATCATAGCAATAACAGATTCTCCCTGAGGGAACTATAACGAAATATGTATAAAGACATTGATAAACGAGATGAACCAATTTCGTATTTTACAAAGTCAAAATTTTACCCGTGCGAGGGAATACATATATATATATATGTATGTGCATATCATGCCGATTTTCGTTTCTTCTCTTTCATTATCTATACATTGGCACGCAAATCAACTCTAGCTGTGGCAGAACTGTAACCCTTTACATCCAAATGGAGTCAGATTCAGGATCTCGGGATGATTCATGACTTGCTGCAATTTCTATTGGCCACGTGACTGATTTTTTTCTCCATATATCCTCCCCAACAGCAAGTTACAACATATTACATAAGATGAGGCCAACCCAAAATTCCTGACGATTTAAAAGTAGCCTCAACAATGCCAGATAGCAGGTAAAGAAAGGCAACGGAACCAACAATGGCACATAGGAAAACGAATGACGGTATAAGCCCTTGTTTTCAACACCTCAGAGGTCATCGATTTTAAGAAAGCAATTTCAAGGAACCTCACTGCGATCCACTTTATTGAAAACCGTGGCTGTTGAAATTCCAATGCCCTCAAATTCATCTTGGCCAAAACTAAAATTCTTCTCTCTATAATTTCTCTCTAGCAGCAAATTACATGTACTGAGCCAACCATTGTTTACACATATCGAACACAGGGAGTGCATTTGAATGTAATGCCTGCAAAACAACAATTGGCACAAGGATAAGAAAATTCCCCCTCTGATCCAATGGGATAAATATCCAGAAGAAAAAAAAAAAAAAAAACAAAGAAGTCAGATTGGACAATGCGGATGGTTCATTTCAATGCAATTTGGAAAGAATGGCATGCCACATGCTATTAATAACCTGCTGGGTCATGCGATACAGACCAAAGAATGGCATCAAAGTGGACCAAACCCTCCGAGGCACAAGCCATATGTACCATTATATAATCTAACATCTTCAGGCAGCACTCAAACGCAGCCTGCTCATAGGAAGATGCCTGATTTTGACTCTTGACACCAGCTTGGGTCAGGAGCGGGGCCTGTTAAACCTCCTTTGGCTTGATGTTGCCATTAATATATATATTTTGATCAGATGTTGCCATTAATATACGCACACAGAAGAAGCTAATACACTTCATCAGTCACTTTTTATTTTCCATATTTTTATAGTCAATTCTTTTTACCCCACAATTATACATGCACATGATCTTTCTAGTTTCAAAAGGGGCATCGTATAAAGCAATATTAACTACATTAATGTATTGTAATTGAAGGACCAAAACAGGATCTCAAAATGAGGAGCACCACAATCCAACTAAAACTTAAAATAACTTTTAAGTTCCCAGAGAGGAAGTTAGATGAAGGTTAACCTGATGAGCTACATATTGAACATCAGCTACACTTCCACTTCGAGAAGCAATTTGGAAAGCACTTTTTAAACGACCACAAACCACACAAGCCAGAACCTTCCTGCATGCACAAGTCAAGATAAAACATGTTGGATGTCTCGCATAGAAACACTCAAGAAAATAACGGGGTATAGACAGAAAAATGGTCATATAAGTTACGAACTATGATATCATTATTATGGTGTAAACTAAAGCACCTATTTGATGCAACCATTCTCACATGTTCATAAAAAATTACTTGTCAGAAAAATTTTAATAACTTACCCGTTAGAAAGTAAAATAATAGAATGAAATAAACAGAAATACTTTGTATTTGTTAACCAAAGCAGTATTAATTCATCATTGCTAAATGCATTGCCCCTCCCCAATTCAAAGCTTCACACTACTTAGTAAACTACCGAGAGACATACACAGAGGACACAATGTAAGTATACACTAGGGTAAAAGCCAAACAAAGTGGGTGGCAATGACTCTCCATGTATTTGTCTACCAAGCATGTCTGTCCCAATAGTAATTTCAGTCCATTACTTTGGACTTGAACAAGAGTTGGTCCTCTTGATTTTTTTCAGAACCTGTTTTACGTCCCCATGAAAAATAGTTAAAAGTCAACCTTTCTTTTTTTAAAGTGTGTGTGTGTGTCTGTGTAGAGTCAGTAAGACTAAACTTTTTGGGAGACAAAATCATAAATGTTCCAAAAATGCTAACATAGGTCCAGAGACCTAGCCTGAAAACAACCTACCACAATCGGTTTTCATGCTGATGTCAAATAGGCAACGCATACAAGTGCATTAATGACAGACTGTCACATACATTTAAGTTCACTAAAAAATAATTATGGACAGTAAAAGACTCCATATGTGCGAGATAACCAAAAGTATATAATGTAACTGAAGAAACAATTACCTGTGGCTGCTGGTTAACATGTCTATGAGACGGTCAGGGCGTTCTTTGTGTTTATTAGCATAAACATTTATTGCAGCCCCCAAGACCTACAATGTCACACAACATTTTTTTTTTTTTTTTTGTATTTTATTAGACAAAGAGGGTATATTGCGAGTAGAGCAAAATATTAAAATTTTCCAAGCTTGCAGAACAAGCGAGGCGATTGATGTAAGTATGAAGACGCTGGTAACACTTTTTTTTTAGAAGTAACTCTGTTAACAATTTAATGTGACAAGCAGGTACAACTTCCCAGATAAACTGACAAGTTTGTACATGTGTTGGCATAACCAGCATGATTAATCGTTCTGAGCATTTTAATCCAGCATCATGCTCAATTATTCTGCTCTAAGCTATTAGTTTAATCACCCCGCATTTCAAATTTTCAAACATTTTTGCTCGTCCAACTGTATTATACAAAATGCATGGATGATGATGGTGCTATCTTTTTATGAGTAAGATATATCTTATTGACGATCAAAAGGTACTTTCCAAGTACACGAGAAGGATGCATCAGATATATCTAACTAGAAAAAGTTTAGAAATCAAGAAAGTTCTGAAAGGCTAAAAGCTAAAGCTATGAGCAGCCATCAAGTGGTTGATGGCAATGCTATTACCTTCTTCTGTCATTGATGCTGATGACCCACATATTATGCCTATTTGCATGTGCAATGCTAGGCAAGCAAAGATTAAACTAAACATAATTGGGAGAGTAATAATAACAAGAAAAAAAAAACTGCATGCCCGATAAAACATAATTTTAGCATTAGAAAGGCACAGAATTATTATTTTTTTCTGTCAACATGATTCAGTTTTTGAGAATCCTTCATACAGATTCACAATCTAATTCTGGATGCAAGTATAAATTACAAATTGTAAATATTTTGAGCAGGCCATCAGAATATATCCAAGTTAGACTTAAGTGACATGCATGGCTACCTAATGGCTGACCGACCCACACAGGTTTGACTTGTTGCATTTCTCAAAGTAAAAAAAAATATGTCTTCATCATTCTAAAAGCATGCTCAGCATCCACCAACAAGCAGACCCCATTAATAATACATTACCCCAAATCTAAAATGTTTACTATCATTTCAGTTCTTCAGCCAACTGAACATATCATTGACAATATAAATGGTATATATCAACAGCTGCAAGATATGAAGAGAATACATTATATATATATATATATATATATATATATAATCTCATTACCTGGTCCCAATCATCATCTTCAATTGTGCCTTTTATGTTTCTGAAAAATTCTGTCAATTGACTGCCCTTTTTCCTCTCAGCAAGTGATGCAGCAACTCCAGCGTATATATCAACAGCTGCAAGATATGAGAAGAATATATGGATTTATATTTATATATATATATATAGTACAACCAAAATTTTCTCTCCATACAACCAAAACTTAGATGAGAAAGTGTTCATTTTTTCTCTCCAATGATGGTCTACAGTCTGTGATGGCGAGATTTCAAAGCTTGGAATTGTTGGGGTGAATAGAATGGGTTTTCCTAAACACTTATGATAGAATCGAAGGCTCTTTCATTTTCAAGGGAAGTTCTTTGCTCGTTACTGAGAAAAGCTGGAAGGTGATGGATATGGTGAGAATGGGGCTATCCACGGTGCAGTGGCTTGCCAAAGCACTAGAGGATTGCTTGAAGGGTGCAACAAAGGATTTCTATACCTCGGTACAGGAAGGGAATTGCAGCTTCCTAGTGCAAAGGTGCTCTAATATTCGCGGTTGGTACATGTCAATAGTGGTAGCAGGCGCAGCTTCATCTTCGTACCAAAGGAGGTGGAGGGGAAGGGATGGAGGAGGATGATGAAGGCGTTGGGGGATTTCGTAAATGAAGACATAACAGGGGTAGTGCACCTATGGTGGCGGTGCTTCAGCCACAGCATCGCTCCAATAGGGAGGTTCTGGAGGCATCATTGAAGACGGTGCAACACAGTGACGGGTGGAGGTAGCGGCGTTAGGGAAGTTCCGAGAGGAGCCTTTGCAAGTCTGGGTAATGGATAGGGGTATGGCAGAGATCCTCATACCATAGGGACATGCACTGTGCAGTGTAAGGGTGGCGATGGTAGGCCTGCTGTTGGCCTGGCAAAGGGGAGCGTACACACTACGCTGCTGGATGTGAAGGAGTAACTTTGTCTGCTTCAGGAATGAGTGGACTTTTTAATACGGTGTGAAGAGGAAAAAGGAGTTGTGGGTGTGGGCTTGGAGAAAAGGCGCTTTGAAACGGGCTTCAGTGTGGAGGAACATGGCCTTATTAGAGAAAGGCAGCTTACAAAGGGTCATACTGCATACAGGCCTGGGCCCGTTCAATGCTGGTCCCAGTAGCAAGACAGCAGCCCGTGAGAATTGTAACCAGCGTGGAACAACAGTGCATGTGGGTCGATCCGTTGGGTCTTAGCCCATGGGGCAAGATGGAAGGAAGGAAAAGGGGACCCAACCAGTATGGAGAGTTTGTGAAGGAGGAGATCCATGGTCTTCCACTGGCGGGAATCTGGTATCCTCACCGGAGAAGGCTCTGACTTTGTTGTGAAGGGAGGAGGAACATGCGACAGTGACCTAGGTGGTGACGGCGTCGGTGGAGGAGCCGTCGGAAGCAAGCCCAGAAAGAGATTTGGTTGTCTCTCTACCTCCGAGTGCTGGATCTTAGCCGTATCACAGACAAAAAATGCCGATAAGCAGCAGGGATGATGTTCTCCCCCTGGCAGAGGTTCTGAAGCAAATTGTGGTGGAGCGAGATGTTTCCTCCAACGATTTCTCTCTCTTGGGAAGCGATGTAGGAGATGTTGAACCTCCACAGACGATTATTCCATTGCAGGGACTCTCTGAATGGGAGGGTGGGATTAGTTTTGAGGAGGAAATGGGGACGCCGATGGGCTTGCAGTGGGCTACTAGAGACGGGGAGCCCGTACCACTTAACTGTTTGTTACCTACCCAGTCTAGTATTTATGATTGGGTTCTACACAAGGTAAAGGAAATTCAATGTTGTGTGGGGATGGATTGTAAGAGATTTGAAGAACAATTCATGGCGTTGCTCACTGCCATTGAAGTGGGCCATAACCAACTTAAAAAAACTGGGTCCAAAAAACAAAGGGAGCTAAAGAGATTAACGTGGTCTCTTAACTATGAGGGCAACTCTAGTCGCAAAAGATCCAAAGGGAAGGGGTTAGCTTCTTCTTTATGAAGCCAAAAATTGTGTCTTGAAATGTCTGAGGACTCAACGAGGCCAATAAGCGTCTTCGTATAAAAAATTTGCTTCGTGAGTGGAAGGTGGATATAGCATGTTTGCAAGAAATAAAGCTGAAATTTATTACAAGAAGACTTGTTCGAAGTACTTGGAGTTGTCCATATGTGGATTGGGCTTACCTAGCATCGGATGGCGCTTCTGAAGGTGTTTTAGTGATGTGGGATAGAAGGGTAGTGGAGAAAATAGAAGAATTCATTGGGGAGTTCATGGTGGCATGTTCCTTTAAGAGTATGGAAGATAATTACTTGTGGGCTTTTGCTGGTATATACGGGCCAAACCTAGACAACACTAGAAGGTTCTTGTCTCACTCGAGCGGGGTGTCGAGCGAACACTAGGGTTTGTGTCTCACTCAAGTCCGCTGTCGCGTGATACTCGAGCGAACTCACGGGTTGAGCTTTGTTCTAGTCCACTGTCGAGTGCACCTCGAGCAAACTCACGGGTTGAGCTTTGCTCGAGCGCTAGGTCGAGCGACAGTCGAGCGAACTCACTGTTTCTCGAATTTTCAGCTCCAAAACCAGTCTCCACCTCAACAATTAATAATTATGCATACTAAAGAGTAAAATCTAAGTTAGTAAGTAGTAACTATCAGCATCATAAATATAATTATAGTAAAATATTTTTTAATGAGTTAGTTATATAATTCACATTAATAATTCACTTAATTTTAATTTAGTAATTTAAATAATTTTTTTTATTAATGTATTTGAAAAAAAAAAGATGAAAAAATAATAAAATAATTAGGCCAGACCGAACGGACCGGACAGAACCGATAGCTACTGGTCCGGTTCGGTCCCTATGGATGTTTGGTCCAATCCGGTCTAGGGAAAATCCATCACCGGACCGGACCGATTTACAACCCTAAGTGTCGGTACTTCAAGTTCGAAAAAATGTGGCGGAAAATTGCAAGTAAACTAAAAACTTTAAAAAATGATTTAAAGGTTTGAAACTCTCTTTCCTTTGGTGACATAGGTGAACAGAAGAAATCCATTTTGGTGGAGCTACAGGAGTTAGAGAGGTTACAGGAGGACCGAGTTCTACTCGCAGATGAGTTATCTCGGAAGACAGTGCTGATATCAGAATTAGAGAGGGTTTTCCTATTATCTGCCGCTAGAAGCAATCGGTAATGGAATAAGAGGAGTAGCCAAAGGGGGCACCTATTTGCATCTGAAAAGCGGTATAGTCTGACCCTCCCTTGCTGCATCAGCAAGCAACAACTAATGTAATGCTATTTTTATATATATGTATGCAGGCTAGGCCTTTTCTTTCGTATTGTGAAAGCCGCTTCAGAAAAGAAAGTGGAAGCTGCTATGGACATCTTTGATTGGATGGAGATAGATATATATAGAAAATGTGCAGTGAGCTTATTGGAGGAAATTTCCTGGCGCCAGAAATCAAGAACTTTGTGGTTAAAAGAGGATGATCAAAGTACGAAGTTCTTCCATAGAGTGGCTAACTCTCATAGGAGAACAAATAACATTGAGATGCTAAATATAGATGATGAGGCTTGTATGGAGGCCCCTATGATTCGAGAACATGTTTATGATTTTTTGAACATTTGCTTACCGAACAAGAAGGGTGGCGGCGAAAGCTAGATGGACAAAATTGTGAGTCAATTTGAGCCACATACTGTCTCTTGGTTGGAGAGGCCCATCGAGGAGGCGGAGGTTCATGGAGTGGTGAGGGAAATGGTAAAAGACAAAGCACCAGGTCCAGACGGTTTTTCTATGGGATTCTTTCATTCATGTTGGGAGGTGGTGAAGGATGATCTAATGAAGGTATTCCAGGAACTTTTCTCAGTGGGGAAATTTGAGGAAAGCCTTAATGCCACATATATTGCACTGATTCCTAAGAAGATTGGGGCATTGAAGGTTAAAGATTTTCGGCCTATTAGTTTGGTGAATGAGGTCTACAAGATAATTTCTAAGGTGCTTGCAAATCGGACCCGTTCTCATCGCCAATGAATGCATAGATAGTAGACTAAAATCTGCCAATACAGGTATCCTATGCAAGCTAGATATGGAGAAGACATATGACCACATTAATTGAGACTTTCTACTCTACGTACTTGGGAGGTGTGGTTTTGGGGAGAGATGGTGTTCGTGGATCAGTTGGTGCATTTCAACAGTGAAATTTTCAATTTTGGTGAATGGTAGTCCAGTTGGTTTCTTCAATAGCTCCCAAGGCCTAAGACAAGGAGATTCGTTGTTCCCACTCCTCTTTGTTGTGATTATGGAGGCACTTAGTAGAATGATCTCGACTGTGGTCCTTAATGGCTTTGTGACTGGATTCTCGGTTGTTGACCCCAATAGGGGTACTCTAACCATTTCTCATTTTATGTTTACAGATGACACTAATATTTTGTGAGGCAGACCAGAACCAGGTTCGGGCACTTCTACTTTGTTTTGAAGCGGCGTCAGGTTTGAAAGTGAACTTTGACAAGTCAGAGTTGGTGCCAGTTGGCAATGTTCGTAACATCCACTACCTGGCTAACACTCTTTAATGTTAGCCTGCTTTCCTCTCTCCCTATGCATTACCTTGGTCTCCCATTGGGGGCTGTCTCGAGGCCAAATCTATATGGGATACAGTGATCGAGAAAATAGAACGTAGATTGGTTGGTTGGAAGAAACTGTACTTATCTAAAGGTGGCAGTATCACCTCAATCAAGAGCACCTTGTCTAATTTACCAACGTATTTCCTTTCTCTATTCCCAATTCCAGCAAGTGTGGCGAACCGGATTGAGAAACTTTATCGTGATTTCTTATGCAGTGGCATGAGGGATGAACTCAAATTCCATCTAGTCAATTGGGATAAGATATGCTCCCCAATCTCATCTAGTGGTTTGGAAATAAGAAATCTAACGACTTTTAATCAGGCCTTACTTGAGAAATGGTTGTGGCGATATAATATGGAACTGAAAACCCTATGGAAATTGGTGATTGATTGCAAATATGGAGGTGTGTGGTGGGATTGGTGCACTAGAGAGGTAAGTGGAGCTTATGGAGTGGGAGTGTGGAAACACATTAGACAAGAGTGGGGGATTTTTACTCGTCACACTAGACTTGTGTTGAGAGATGGCTCTAGAATAAAATTCTGGAGCGACCTTTGGTGTGGGAATAATGCCTTAAAGGAATCATTCCCTTCAGTTTTCCGTGTAGCAAGTGAGAAAGAAGCTTCAGTGGCTGATCTAATGGTGATATATGGGGATCAGGTCCAATGGAACATTGACTTTAACAAGATGGCCCATGACTGGGAAGTTGGTAGCTTTGAGGAATATTTTAGTCTCTTGTATTCTGTGTTGCAATCAAGCACTCTAGTTGTTGATTCGTTGTGGTGGGTACCCACAGGAAAAGGCACATTTTCGGTTCGCTCTTCTATAAGTCTCTCACACAGTTGCAAAACATTCAGTTTCCATGGCGAAAGATTTGGCAAAACAAGGCACCTCCTAAAGCGGCATGTTTTGCTTAGACAGCATCTCTGGGTAAGATTTTGACGACGGATAATTTGCGGAAGCATAGGGTGATCATAATAGATTGTTGCTACATGTGTAAGAAAACTGGCGAGACCTTGGATCATCTCTTACTGCATTGTGAGCTTGCTAGAGCGCTATGGGATGAAGTTTTTTGCATATTAGACTTGGCTTGGGTTATGCCCGCCTCAATGACAGCGCTAGGAGGTATCCCACAAATCAAAGTTGTGTGGAAGATGGTTTCTATCTGTATTATGTGGTGTTTGTGGCAGGAGCGGAATGATCTGACGTTCGAAGACAAGGAGCGCACAATAGAGGAACTTAGATCTCTTTTTATTAGAACTTTGGCCTTAGGTGTAGATTTTAATGGCCGTGATCTTCATGACTTTCTTGTAGCCTCTGTTTCTTCCTAGATAGGTGTTATCTCTTGTATACCATCTTGTGTACTTGGGCTATGCCTATTATTATTAATACAATCGTTTACTTATAATATATATATATAAGCACAAAACAGTAATTCCAAAAGCTATGCCACTATGATGAAGTATGAGAGTGAACTGGAAATCATAATGTAATGGCTACCAGGAAGGCTGAATTCATATATCACTTGGAAAGCTAAATCAAAATTCTTCTCCACGAGAGTCTCAGCAATTTGGCATCTTCTCCTGGACAGCAGCAGCAAATAAGTCACTCTTAGTATATAAATACATTTCTGGAGATAGTATTCCACAAAAGAAGAATGTAGAAATGCAAAGCCTTTTTTACCGACTTAAATTATAATCCCCATAAGATTTCATAGTTTGGAATCTATGTACATTCATAGAAAAAATGTACCATTTTAGCCGATTACCAACAGGTTTGTCTTAGAGAGATGGATAAATAGATTTTGGGGAGAGAGAGAGAGAGAGAGAAGGGGGATTACATCCATGTTCAATAGCCTATGTCCAGGAGGTCCCCATTCCCAATCAAATTGCCTTATTTATTAATAGGAAGCAATTTATTCAAATATTCAAGTCAAAAAATCCATTGAACATATTGTTTATCAGTAAACAAGTTTTATTGATAGAAATAGGCATAATAAAGGTACACGGGAAAAAATCCATTGAACATTCATTAACACTAAAACACAAATAATTAAAACATGTCCCTAAGAAACAAATTTGGGAAGCTCTAATGTGGCACTCTATGCTCTCCATTTAATAGTTTTGCCATCCATCATCAAAAAATAACATTTCGGCTATGCCTTTTGCTTTTCCTAATAAAATTTTCAATTAATTAATAAAAAATAATTAAAAAATAAAATATTTAAATACCACAAAGAGTTGGAACTATACTGATTAAAACCGACATTTTCTTTCTGTATGTACTGATTGAGACTGGCTTTCATAGATGCAAACCTGAATGTTTCAGGGTCATTTGGATTCCCAAAAAGTGAATATTTCCACTGTGGCCCATCTGAATCATTAAAGGATTTCACAACTTCCACCTATAACATATAACAAATCAAAAGGATGTTCGTGAGAACTTGACCAATGAAATTTTCAAGAAGAGTAAACGTTGATAGATCACATTCATATATATTATCATGTTTTGGGAATTTGTAACCAATCGGTTTATTAGGCAATGCGCATTAGTAGATCAATGTCCACATGCACATACAGCTATGATGACTAGCACACAAAAATCATCATTATGCGTGCAGTTAAGAAGCATGTAACTTTGGTTACTCAAATTTTGACAATGCTTGCATGAACTTCAGCTGAGGAAAACTATTTTTGCTCAAGTGAAAAGGTAATCTTCCAAAATATATTTTTTAAAAGTTTTGATTACATATTCTTTTTTTTTTTTTTTTTTTTTATAAGTTTTGATTACATATTCATCAGCATACCCATCAACCACCAATGTCCTCACCGAATATTCGAACATTGTCTTCCGGGATTGCTATCAGCTTACAAGTAAAAAATTTTGCCCCATATCCAATAGATGTCATTACCTGAATCGAAACCCGAGCAGCTTACAAGTAAAAAATTTTGCCCCATATCCAATAGATGTCATTACCTGAATCGAAACCCGAGCAGAAAATTTCACGAGTCCTTCTTCAGTAAGCTTCTCAGAAGCACTTTTTCCTCTAGCACCCTTTGTGACAAGCTTAGTAGAATCCCCTCCTCTATGTCGGGCGGACAAACCTTCATCAAAATGCATCTATAACCAGAGGGAAAAAAATCAATGACAGAAGGAAAAGATCTATAATAAAAACGGAGAAACTACGTACAAACTCATGAAGCACATATTACCAAATTATACATGTTATTGGGCAAAGTTGTATTATCTAAGTATATTGTTAAATTAGCAAGAAAAAAAGCACGCAAAGATGCTTTAAATAAGGGATGTCAACCTTGAGTTCCAAAGAAAGAGCATTGTGATGCAAACAAAATAAGATCCCCTTGTGTTTGACCCCAAAGGGAGGAGGGGGAAGGAGAGATCTTTTGGCCTGGCCTAGCGAACCTTTGCTAGTTGTCTATTTTTTCAATTGCTTTTAAGCATGTGTTTTGACTAGTAAGGCTTCTTATATCTGTGACTAAAGATCAGAAGAGTCCATTTTTTTCTCTTTTTTCCCCCTTTTTAGTGCTTAACAAGGATTCTAATCACGGCATTGCCGTAATCTTGAACTACTGTCCACATAAGGTTTGTACCTTTAGTATTCTTGTCACAGTACCAAATAATTTGTACTAATATTCAAGAGATGCGTCTATAGCAAGTCAGTGCTTCTTGAAATGATATTTACATATTGAGCCCTTTAAAACAAACCATGTGTTAGAGAAGCCCCCTTTCTGCACTTTTCAATAAATTTATCGCACATCAAATGTGTCTATTGTACTTGCAAAGAAACAGAGCATTGTGAAGTTCTCTTTCTTCTGCTAAGAGAAAAAAAAGTTTACTTTCTACTTCCCCCCTCCCATTCATCAATTTTAACCTGTTGCTATTCCATTTATAAGATCTGGGAAAGTCCTCATACATAGCATATTCTAGGTTACGTTTGGGTAGTGAAGTGATCTCAGATATTCTGTGAATAGTAGTGAAAAAGTAATGAAAGAATATTGAAAAGTAGTGAATATAGTAAAAAATAGGTGAAAAGTAATAATAAAATAATGAATAGTAGTGAAGTATTCTCATATACCCAAACTAGCCCTTAAATCTCACTTGCATTCCAAACCATTACTCCATCGGTCCCAAACTCACCCAAACACAATCGCCAACAACTGTAACCATATTTCTCAAGCAATGGTGCTGAAATTCCCAAGCTATCCAACTAATGCCATCGTTCTACTCTAAATTAGACCAACTGCGGGCGTTTCAGATCAAATAATAAAGGACATACCTTAGCATGTTCCAAATATTTCACAGCTTCCTCTTGTGTAGAAGAGTTCATAAACAACTGAATACAACAAAGTCCAGCAGCAACGTGGTCCTTTTTAATAACCTGGACCATTAAATAACTTGGATCAGTGACTAAATCCAAGACCTCAGATTAATCCAGTTAAAATGAATCTGAAGCAAGAAAATAGTTTCAATCAAAATTCAGCCAAAAACAATCTTTTGGAGATAATAGGAATTCAACTAACTCAATCAATGAAAGAATTCCGGTTTTTTTTTAGCATAATAGTGAAAAAAGAAAAAGAACAAGAATAATAACATGCAACTCATGTTTGACCAAAAATGAATGATGCTAAAAGGAGAAAGAAAATATAAAGTTTTTTACTACTCCATATACAAACCTACAATATAGGAAGGACAACCACGGAAGAATTACTGCTGAAACAATGTCAAATGAACATGTTCAAAACAGTTCAAAACGAATATAGGACCATTCCATTTGCCCAACATCCCTCCACTCAGACTAGACTAGTTCAACCCCATATCTGTACGAATTCTTTAACAATATATCCAAAAAGATAAATGCTTTAGCCACAAAGCGATCCCACAAAAGTAAATCAACAAACTGGCATGACTTCATATGATACGTTAGATCTACTTTACAATAAAAGTAGTTTTACAATCTAACGTATCACATCAAGCCACGTCAGTTTGTAGGTTTACTTTTGTGGGATCTCTTTGTAGCTGTAGCATTTCTCATCCAAAAAAGCTTATTGAATCACCCGGCAGCTTTGTTAGTACCTCAGAGTAAACATAAGGGAGGAGAGAGAGAGAGAGAGAGAGTAAATGATCTGTGCTATATGGAGTCAGCAATATGCCCGAAGGGAAAATGTCAAAAGATGAATAATTAAACAGACTTAAACTGTCGATTCCACCCAAACCTACATCTTTATTAGGGGAAGGGGAAGGGAGAAGGACAAGAGGAATGTTATAACAACCATCAAAGCAGTAGAAATACTTATATTTTCAGCCTAAATTTAAAAAATATGATCTCAAAAAATTACCTGAAACTTGTATAAATAATTGAAATGTTTGTGTGTTTCACAATAGGTGCAAATTCTGACAAGGGCTGCAGCTGTATACTGATTTACTGCCACATCCTGCGGATTTGCCGAGGACATTCTTGTTGAAACCACTTCCTCAAGAACAGGCATCGCACCATAGCCAACACACAACTCACACAAATCATCAATTGTCCCATAATCAGTCACTGAAGGATCAGGTCTTTGAGGAGATGAAGATGAAGTTGCAACTACCCCCATCGTTGATGGTTGGGGAGGGGGAGGAACGGCATTTTGAGGAAAAAACAACATACAAGCATCATTGTAGTAACCATTCCTAAACATAAAATACAGCAAATGCTGGCGTGCATACTGCAAAGATTAGAAGATGGCATATTTAGAACCAGACCACCATGAATAAAACTAGAAAATTAATATTAAAATACTATGCTGGTGAGAGATACTGAAAACAGTGATAACCATACTGCCTGCAGAAGTCAACAACATATGGGGAAAGACTAAAGGGTCAAAGAAAAATATTGGAAAAGATTTAACAGAATTCTACATACCGGGTCAAAATAAATAGCACAACAAACTTTAAGCCAGAATCGTTCTGCATAGTTTTTATGTACTCAATATTTTGTGAACAAAGCAGAGTCGAATCTGTGGATTCTCGGATATGAAGATACCAAATTGGCTATATCAAAATGGCATGTCCAGTAAGTGGTATTTGAAATTACTTCATAGTTATATTGCGAATTTTCTAGATAAACCTCTTAAAATGTAAGTCTTTAACAGCTCTATTGACTTCTCTGTGTAAAAGCATGTCCATGTGTGCTCAGAATAAGAACTAAATTTGCTAAACTAATTCATGAGATATCTGCTAGCCTAAATCCAGAAGAAAAATAAAAGAACTGGTATCTAAGTGCCAGACATAAAAAGATAAGCTTGGTCATGAAAAGTTGAAGTTTACTTCTTGTAAATAGTTAACACATTCAACATATCGAATGCTGTCCAGATTGCTGCGAGGTCCATCTTCAAAGTCAGAACTCTGGGAGGAATTATTATCCGTGGACAGCTGAGACCGCCGGGATCTCTCTGAGCGTGGAAAGGTAGATGGCATGTATAAAACATTGAGATATGAATCAGCAGAAAGAGAATCATCCAGGATTGTAGGTGCACTTTTGGCCAAATGCTCATACCTGCAGTATATGTTTCATTGGTCAGAATATAAGCAACAAATAGAATCTGACAACTGTATTTACATTTGTCTTGGTTATAGAAAATTTGTTTTGAATAGCTTAAATGTACTTGTACTGATTCAACCAAAAAGCGACTGGAATTATATCAGCATAGAAGGTCATATAGAAACACAACCGAAAGGATTCAACTGGTCTAACAAGGTACAAGACATGAAGAACGTGAATCTATAACAGCAATATTGCTAAGAGATGTAGTTAATTTTGATGCAGTTGACTACAGATCTCACTTAGAATGCAAATATACTATGCGGATCTTTGGAAAACCTGAGCTTTTATTGTAGGAATACCAAAAGATTCCTCACTTCACATATCACAATGACAATGAGGATTTCATGAACCCACCCCAAGGGGGCTGGTGATGCAAGAATTTTCACCTAACATCTAGTTGGACTTAATACTTGGTAAGTTAGTTATCTGTTCATTACTTTTTATCTAATGGTCTTCTTTGATGAAAAGATCTCATCCAAGAAGACAAAATAAATCAACTTAATTATAGTCTAAAGTGTTGGAGTACATGATAATTGGCAGCCAATGGCAGTAGTTCTAGGTGTGCAATTATGCTAATTCAAATTAATTATATGTTCTTCTACAGTATTAGGAAGTATTGCAGTATACAAGATACAAAGCTTTCAGCAAATATCAAGCCAACGTTGTAACTAGTAGGGGCCAAGATCTCCTATAAATTAAAACTTAGCCTGGCATGGATCTAGGGACATGGCTCAGCTACAAGTTCAACAGCAACACCAACAGAAGCTTAAAGCAGTAATAAATATAGGAATTCTGATGTAAAAGCTGCATGATATCTTACATGGAACGAACTGCTGAAACATCAACTGGTGGACCACCTTCTATTGTATTAATAATCTCTAAAATGACAGGTGCAGGATCACCCTTATACAATTGAAGGGCTTGCCTGAAAACCATTGGAAGGGGAACAAATATGAAGATCATCTACATTTCCACTTGATAATGAGAGAGAACATGTATCTCATTAATTTATTAAGCAACTCATCTAAAACATTACTGGGATTTTACATACTTAAACTTCACACGAGCTTGTGCATAACGCTCCATCCGAATCAAAGCATGTCCCCATGCATTCCAGACAGGAACAACATCAATCTGTCAGAAGCCCCAAATATTAAACTCAATATCACCATTGATCAGCAACATTGATTACAAAAATGTCTACGCATTATGTTTACCTTACACTTTTTGCAAGTATACACAGCCATGCTGTATCGTTCCTCTACAATTAACCTGTCACGGAGATGTGCAGATGACTCCTTATCAGCAATGTCATCAAGAGAAGCAGCAATTCCTGATCCCAAGAGGCTTTGAAGCAGCTCAGAACGTCCTAGCCAGATTTCTACCAGTGTAAGAAGTTCAGATAACTCATCCGTAGACTGGCTACCCACACTGGAGCTACCAGCATCAGAAGATGCATCATCAGCATCCCTACTTCTTTCAGAATTACTAGACATGTCACTACTCCCTGTAAGCTTTCTCAGCAAGGATTTACAATAGAGTAGTCCCTGGCATGCAACACAGCAAATATATCTCAAGCATTAAAAACTAAACATGTAAAGGAAATTGGATAACAAGGCCATATGGCCATCAGTAATGAAAGAAAAAATGCATGTCCATGCCTACTTTAACGTTTGGTTTCTAATGACTGCACATAACACAAACATATGAAAAATCGATTGCTTCTCCTGACATGCATTCTAAGGGCTAGGCAAATGTAATACCTGTACAATGGTCTCTGTGGCATGATATGCTCGACCAATTGTTTCCATGGATGCATTCTCAGGCAACTGTTGGGAGCTCAACACATTCTTCATCTGATTGATACACAAGTCCATGGCACTTTTGGCAGACACTGACTCATCAGAACACAGAGAAAGCAGTGCCTAGAAATAAAACACCCAAACCTTCAACAGACTCAGAGCAGCAGCATAAAAAAAATTTATTCTACGCACAAGTCACAAATCTAAAAGAAATTATAATAAAGACTTTTGAAACAACATATGCATAAACTCCAAGGCCAAAAGTGGCCACTTACTACATTACATATACGAGTTGTATTGCTTTCAAAGGAGAAATTTATCAACATATCTAAATTTTCAACAGATACATAATCCGCAACTTCTCATAACTCTGGTCTCTATTTTTCTTTTAATAACTACAACTTCTCATAATTATCTTCTAGGATATCTAGGATCTAAATTCTGGCTTTAAAAAAAACTCGTGATGTAAGCAAAAACTTGTGTGATTAACCCAAAATTGCACTTGCACAACCTCACATACCAACAGTTACACCATCTTTGCTTGCTAGTTTGTGTTGCACCAATAGTATAAAACAAGTTCTTAATACTACACTCCACACTCGAGCATGGTGAGGCCCTGAGATGAACTCCAAGATTGGATCAGTAACATGTGTTCCTCTTTGAGCTTGAGACAAACAATCTCCCACCAACAATGAGTCATAGGCACCAACAATCATTCTCTCTTATTTCGACTAACACTTGTCCCATTCTAGGTTCATAGTTATTGGCTACCCTACTTACAGCAGTACCAGTACTCAAATGGTGATTTTTTTTATAATTTTTTATAGGAAAAAATAGAATTTTATTAATAAAAGAGAGTAGGCGAAACCCAAGTACACAGAGTGATTTAATATAATTTACACAGTGCTGAGCTTCCAACATATGAACAAAACATATTTCAGCTGTTTCACTAGAATACCTTAAAGAGAGTAATGTCAGGGGCACTTTCATATCTGTGAGATGCTCGAATAGCTTCATCCTTAACAGCATCACCTGTCAGCATCCATTCCTCAGCAATTGAAACTGAGGGGAGCCGTTCTTGCCCATCTCCAGGATATGAGGAAACACGATCCTCTTGAATTCCCGTCATAGCCTCCCAAGCAACCCTTTCAGATGACGTCAAACCAGAACTCTTTCTTTTCCGATAAACATCTTTTGGAGCAGCCTTGTCTCCAGTATTTCGTGGAGCCCAAGAAAAAGCTCTGCGAGCCTCTTTTTGCAAGTTACTTAGACTGTTGGTGAAAGATGACCGTGCAGGAATACCTGCTCTTGTTTTCTGCCTTGGTCTTGTTCCAGAAACAGATATCCGATGTTCTCTAGGTTGGGAGCTAATACTGACAGCAATAGCTTTTGCTGCATATGCAATAACTATGTTGTTGTCTCTCAATGACGGAAATTCTTTAAGGATCTGTTGACAAATATAATTCAAACATAATGTTCATGATGTCAATACCCGAACATGGAAGATTTTTTTTTTTAAGAAGGCATGATCAATGGGCGTCCAAAATGATTTATTGTTTTTTAAGAAAAATGCATGTTAGTTTAAGCATCTAAAATGTTCTCCTGCAGTACCAGGGCCGCAGATTGCAGTTGTTTCCTCATCAGAAGCACCTCCAGTATCAAATGAGGGTGTTCATGTAGTGAAGAACATCTTTGCTGCCATGGCAAAGGCAAGGCAGCCAAAACACGAAGACCTAAGGCCCAGGAGTTAAGCCGTGAAACCTCAACATCTGAGAGATTTCCTTCTCTTCGCTTGAGAAAGAAGTGAACCTTTGAAAAGGCAGAAAGAAAGTCATAATTAAGGAACAAGAAATTTCAACACCCAATAAGACAATGAGTGTAATCGAATCACATCTCCAAGAAAGAGGACAAGTAATTACAAGAAGTTGCTTTGACCGTAAATTAGGTAACAACTGCATTGCACCCATGGCAACTGGTAGAGCATCATCTGAGTCACGTAATGAAGAAAGAAACCGTGAAGCTTCTGCTGGACCTCCACCATTGAGAGGATCAGCAGTGAGAAGTTTCACAAGTTGCCGGCCCTGCAGTTCTCTCCGCAAATCTATAGATAATCCTGCACTTTCTGCCACTTCTAATGCAGCAGAAACAGCTCCTTTTCCCGCTAATCTAAGTGCTAAGCCCTCAGGATCTTCCTTACATTCTGCTTCAACCTGAAAATAAAGAGCATTACGGAGAAATAATTCCTAGCAGCAAATCGACTTAGAGCACTTTTTCTATGCGAAGCTTTTTATCTTAATCCAGATATAGGACAGAATAAAAACCTCTTGCCAGCTACTATAATGATCATCTGCACTTAATATGTGGCTGTACCTCTGCAAAGCTTGTTTCATTTGCAAGACCTAAGCAGCTAAAAAAATTATGTCATCAAGGAAAAATAATAGACTAAAGCAGCAATATAAATTCAAAAATACAAAGGAAATATGCCATGCTTCAAACAAAAGAATCAACACATCAAATTAAAACAAAAATATAATGAAGCAAAACAATTAATAAAACCAGCACCTCATTTCTAAGTGGATCACTATGTGGCAGGTGACAGCTGCACATTGTCAGAACATCCAAAGCAGCATCAAGTTCCCATCCGTGCATATACCTGGAATAAAATGTGAGTTTAAATATTACAGCCTACAGGTATAAGCATATCAGTATTCCCCATAAACATCAATAAAACATGTATAGCTCCATTTTCTATTTTGATAAGAAATATTTATTAATAAGTGATGTATCGCTAGCTCCTCCATTAATGGAACAAAAGATATTGTAAGATTGAAAAATAATGAGAAGGGCTATGCTGATTGAAAGACGTGGTTAAATATCACAGTGAAAAAAAAGGACTAAGGCGATTGAGTGTGTTAGTGAGTTTTCGGTTTCGGTGTTATTAAAAAATGTGAGCGATGGGTGGGATTGGGCTTTTGCAGGGTCCTATGGTCCCAACATGGATAGAGATAGGCGAAGGTTGTGGGAGGAGTTGGCGGGAATATACTCTTTATGGGATGTGCCGTGGTGTATGGGGGTGATTTTAACATTACTTGTTTTTCTAGTGAACGATCGGGGCATCATAGGCACACTCTGGCCATGGCGGAATTCTCTGAGTTCATCTTTGATATGGACCTTCCCTTGGTGGGTGGTGAGTACACATGGTCTAACGGCCGTGCTTGGTCGAAATTGGATAGATTCCTTGTCTCACCGTTATGGGAAGCCCACTATCCAGAAGTAAGTCAGAAAAGGTTAGCTCGAGTCAGCTCAGACCATTTTCCCATTCTCTTAGATTGTGGGGGCATTCATGGGGGTCGCCGGTATTTCAAGTTTGAGAATATGTGGCTTAAAGTGAACGGGTTTGTAGAGTTAGTGAGTACTTGGTGGGCATCGTACCAGTTTAGTGGCACTCCGAGTTTCATTCTTGCAGGTAAGCTGAAGGCTCTAAGACAAGATCTGAAGAAGTGGAACTTGGAAGTTTTTGGTCACACTGACAATCAGAAGTCCACTTTGTTGGAGGAATTGCAGGAGTTAGACGGTAAGGAATTATTGGGAGGGGCCTCTGAGGAGGAGTTATTGAGGAAAGCCACGGTTGTGGCAGAGTTGGAAAGGGTTTTGTTGTCAGAGGAGACATCATGGCGCCAAAAATCTAGAGCCCTTTGGTTGAAAGAGGGTGATAGGTATACGAAGTTCTTTCACAAAGTGGCTAATTCTCATAGACGTAATAATGCGATCGAGTCGCTTCATTCAGGTACTCAGGTGCTATCCTCTCCCGCTGAACTAGAAAGTCATATTGCACATTATTATGAGACTCTTCTTACCGAATCAGTAACTTGGAGGCCGAAGCTTGATGACTTATCGTTTGAGGTAATTGATCCGTAACTAGTGAGTGTCTTGGAGAGACCTTTTGATGAAGTTGAGATTTTCAAGGTCATCTCTGGTATGGCTAAGGACAAAGCGCCGGGTCCGGATGGTTTCTCAATGGGTTTCTTCCAAACTTGTTGGGATGTGATGAAAGGTGATGTCTTGTGGGTGTTCAGTGAATTTCACACTTTTCAAAAGTTTGAAAAATCACTTAACGCGACTTTTATTGCACTCATTCCCAAGAAACATGGGGCTTCGAGTATTGAGGATTTTCGTCCAATAAGTTTGGTTAGTAGTGTCTATAAGATTATTTCAAAAGTTCTTGCTAACCGGCTTAGTCCAGTGTTGGAAAATATTATTTTCAAGCCTCAGAATGCTTTTATTCGAGGGAGACATATACTTGATTTGGTGCTCATTGCAAATGAGAGCCTAGATACTAGATTACGGGAGGGAAGCCTAGGTATTCTTTGCAAGCTAGACATGGAGAAGGTTTATGATCATGTGAACTAGGAATTCCTTTTGTATTTGCTTAAGAGGTGTGATTTTGGAGATAGGTGGATTTCTTGGATGCGTCATTGTATTTCAACGGCCCCTTTTTCAGTGCTAGTTAATGGCACTCCTGCTGGTTTTTTTGATAGCTCGAGGGGTTTGCGACAGGGTGATCCATTATCTCCTCTTCTTTTTGTCATAGTTATGGAGGCGTTGAGTAGGATGGTGCAGGCTACTATTGGTGGGGGCTTTTTATCTGGTTTTCAGGTGGGAAATGGCTCTGGTAGCCCTTGTATCATTTCACATCTCCTTTTCGCAGATGACACTCTGATTTTCTGTGAAGCGGATAGGAGTCAGGTCCAAACTTTACGTGCATTATTACTTTGTTTTGAAGCAGTATCAGGGCTTAAGGTGAACCTTGGCAAGTCTGAGATGGTTCCGGTGGGTGTCGTTCCTAATATACGCAGTCTAGCAAGTCTTCTGGATTGCAGAGTGTCCTCTTTCCCAATGAAATATTTGGGCCTTCCGTTAGGTGCAACTTTTAAGAGTAGAGCAATATGGGATGGGGTGGTAGAGAAGATAGGAAAAAGGTTGGCTGGATGGAAAATGGTGTATTTATCGAAAGGGGGTTGTCTCACTCTTATCAAGAGCACCCTCACTAACCTTCCCACTTATTTTTTATCTCTCTTTCCTATGCCTGCAGGGGTGGTGAATAGGATTGAGAAACTTTTTAAGGCTTTTGTATGGGGAGGCATAGGGGAGGAGAAGAAATTTCATTTGGTTAATTGGAAGACAGTATGTGCCCCAGTTGTGTATGGGGGGTTGGGTGTTTGTAATTTGAGAACTTTTAATAAAGCGTTATTGGGGAAATGGCTTTGGAGATATCATTTGGAAGGGGGATCTTTGTGGAAGGAAACTATATATGCTAGATATGGTGTTGCTTGGGGTGGTTGGTGTTCTAAAGAAGTGAGAGGGGGGCATGGAGTGGGGCTATGGAAGTTTATAAAGAAGGGGTGGACAAGCTTTGTAAATCATATTCACTTTGTCGCAGGTGAGGGCAACCGAATCAGTTTTTGGCGGGACGTGTGGTGTGGAGATCATGCATTGGAAAGGGTGTTTCCGGCTTTATATCGTATTGCAGTTAATAAGGAGGCTTCAGTGGCGGATGTGCGGTTATCTGTTCATGGTTCGCATCAGTGGAATATTCTGTTTAATAGGGATATTCATGATTGGAAATTATCTATGGTTTCAGATTTTTTCAGCTTGCTACACTCCTTAGGGACTACCATGGCACAGCATGATAGCTTGAAATGGAGATTTCAGGATCACAAGAAATGCACAGTAAATGCGTATTATAAACTCTTGATTACACAGGATCACACTCCATTCCCTTGGAAGAACATTTGGAGGTCTCGTGTGCCCTCTAGAGTTGCTTTCTTTGTTTGGAATGCCGCCTTTGGGAAGATCTTGACCACGGACAACTTAAGGAAGGGAGGATGTGTAGTGTTGGATTGGTGTTACATGTGTAAAAAGAATGGAGAATCAGTAGATCATCTTTTACTACATTGTGACGTAGCGAGGGGGTTGTGGGATGAGATTTTTCGAAGGGTTGGTGTGGCTTAGGTAATGCCTATGAGGGTGGTGGATTTGATGGGTTGTTGGAGAAAATTGCTGGGCAGTCATCAAGTGGCAGCAGTTTGGAGAATGATTCCGTTGTGTATCATGTGGTGTATTTGGACGGAAAGGAATGCGCGCTGTTTTGAAGACAAGGAACGAACAATGGTGGAGCTGAAGAATTTTTTTCTACATACTTTATTGCTTTGGTTTTCAGCTATTGTATTAAATGGGAATGATATTCATGAATTCTTATCCTTAGTTCATCGCTCTTAGAATGTATTTAGGTGTTCTATTGTATACTTCCAATGTACTTGGTACATGCCTTTTTCATTCACATCAATAAAGTTTATCTCTTATCAAAAAAAAAAAAAAAAGGACTAGAAGCTGACAAAAAAAAAAGGATTAATACTTCTAAATTTTTCTTATGGTGATCAGACAATGGACGTGCAGTTTATGTTATCCACCCAAAAGCTTTTTAACTGTCAGGAAGTGGACCAAATACCTCTCCCTCGCCCAAAACTGCAAATCGACATGAGGAAAAGGAAACACTAGAAATAAAAACTTGAAACTACTGGGGTTCCAAACCCAGGGTTCAACCATGACCTTTAAAAGAACCAAGTGGACCAACAATTCATATAAAGCAAATACTAACATTGTAACAATTTTAAAATCGTAGATATCAGATAGCATGGACTAACAAGGAGAAGAAAAAACTGCTTCACATTTGGGGAAAAGAAGAATCAAAGGAGAAGCTAGTCATAAAAAAATATTGTGTCTCAAGTATCAGCAAGCATTCACTTAATAAAAAAAGTATAAGCAAGCATTCGCCAGTATCAAAAGAACTAAAAATGCCCACACATACTTGAGGGCAAGTTTAGCAGCCAGCTGCTTATCTTTCAACCGCAGGCAATACTGCCAGCTATTGCTCCAGATGTTATGGCTGCCATACCCTTGAGGTTGTCCAGAGATTGAATTATTCTCTTCCCCACGCTCGATGAGTAGCTGAAGTAACCGGTCTGATACTCCATTACTTAGAAAGCGATCCGAAAGTGCAAGAGCATCCATTAATTTTCCTTCATCAATCAACCTATTAGAAGGAAGAAAGTGTGCAAAAATATTAAGTCATGGGGAGAAAATAAGAACTACAAACCACTAAAACCTAAAACTTTCAAAACATGAAGAAAATGGCCCACTAAACCTTTCAAAACAAAACCCCAGAAAGAAAAAGAAAAGGGAAAATAGTGGTGAGGAAAACTTAGTAAGATAGGCACTGATTCTGTTAATGTTGTCATGTCTTGACACATGTTTTCTGACCAATACGCCATTAGAAAACGGGAAACTTCTTCCTAAAAACTTCTTAAAGTTTTAAATGCAATTCACAATTTATATAGAGAAAACTGTTACTGGTTAAGATTCAGTACATCTGTCTTTGTTCCTTTTTTTTTCTTCCATCTCAAGAACCATTTACAATTCTTATTAATCCTTCTTATACAAGTTACAAACTTACCAGATATACAGCTGAACAAGGAAGTGAAAAAACAAGCCCCATGGTGATAACAATTCAAACCAGGATAATTGGATGTGGCAACTCAAAAAATTGGAAGTACTGATCCAAAAAAAATTATGTTTCAATCATATAAAACATGAAAACAAAGATGACTAAAGAATACAACCGAGAAAACTAAACAAGTTAACCAGTGATTTATAGTAAGGGATAATGACGCGAGAGACTATAAGCAGTGATACCGTTCAATGGCTTTCGTATAGGGTTCTTCATTCTCCCAATCAAAAGAAAGGAAAACTGTGGCATCAAGTTCATCAACCTCAGATTTCAAGGACTCGTGCCAAGGATCAAGAGCTGAAACCCCTTGACTGCTGGGGTCTTGCAAAGCTGCTGAAATATTACTGCTGTTAATAGTGTCATCCATTTCTGACTCTGTATCATTGTCATGCTCCCGGAGTCTTTTAATAGCATATCTTGATTCAGGTTTAAGCTTGGTATCATCAGCTCTTTCCTTTGTTGCGACAGCAAATTCTGAGACTCGATGAAGGTTAGTTTGCATTTGTATCCATCTATTTAAAGTTGGGAACCTGTACAGCAAAACACAAGGTTAAACTTGAAAACCATAATGTAAATCAGCTTCATATGAAAAATACTCCCTGGGGAAGTATCTTACCGCTCAGATTGATCAAGCGCGAATTCATAAAACAACCTATCAGCATCAGGTGCCTGAAGAAATCCATCATTGAAGGAGCCTGATATAGAAGAGTCACTGCCAGAGTACAATATACTGCTCCCAAAAACACAAGCTAAGACAGCCCTCACCGGAGATATTTTAACCAAATGTTTTACTACATCCAATTGGAGAGGGTATAGTGGGATTCCAGGTGTTGCTGAGGAACGGGTGTAACTATTAGGTTTGGCTTCTTTAGAACTGGGGGAGAGTACTTTATTTTCAGAGTCACTCTGAGAGCAGGTAGGAATGACAGGAATGCATGCCCATCCATGCCCAGATCGTGGAGGATAAACTGGAGGTACACATGCAGAGATCACTTCATGCACAAAATCAGCGCCCATAATTTCAGCAACCTTTCCAGCTGCATCGGTGCTGCCTCGGTCAAAGACCAGACGAGTTAAAAGCTGCAAGATAAAATAATGATACATGAACATATTTATGATACTGTCGGAAAGGAAGATATGCTTACTCCTTAAAGCATTAGCTTGTAATTGAGGCTTGCTGAAAACTTGTATTGTACTTTAGAACCCTAGTTCCTACATCTCCTTGATAAAGTTCAAGCCAGACTGGTCATTCATATATAGTCATCTATGGGGCATTTGGTGGTAGCATCTCAACAGTAGTATAACATAGAAAGAAATAAATGCAGATACCTTCTGCATAGTTAAAAGATACTATTATTTCCAGCTTAATGTAACTAATAGTAAATTCTATTTGACTAACGGTTATATTTAAGGAACATGTTAATCATATTTATTGGGAACATTAAGCTCAACCTATCATTCAATAAGAAAAGGGACATTTTCCCACATATATCTCTATCATCATTCTTTTTTATAAGCCAATCATGGGTTTTAAAGAAAAATGTAATCCAATAACATTGGAGCACATCTCCATGGACTGAAAAAAATCTCTATCATCATTATTCAAAACCAAATTCCTCGCAATTATGTTTTTTTTATCATTATTCATGACATGGAAAAATTTCCTCAATAGGCGTAGATGCAACTCATAAAATATACACAATAAGCTATTCAATAGGTATGAATCAAATAATCGTAATTTCTTTTGCATGCTTTACCATTCCTCATCATATAAACATATTGTAAAATCATGTATCTTGACTGGTGTTTACACAAGTTACTGTTGGACAAACACACATGGGATAAGTTCCCCAATCCCAAAGTGATGTGGTAAATTTGTGGTCTCAAAACATGCCAATGATGTATTTTTCATCTAAATTATTTCTCCCTAATATTTTTTAGAACATCCAAATTTATTCTATACCATTCTTCTTAGTAGTAAATAACTATATGGACTCTGGAAGCATTAGCATTTTTTCAAAAAATTGCCCTACAATGAAATTGAAAGGAGAAATACTTGAAAGCAAACAAAAAAGGATAATCTTCAATATAGAAAATAAAATATCTTACATCCTTAGGCCATTCAAACACAAGCGAGAAGAAGTTGAAATCATGAGTTGTATCAGTCCCATCAACTATGTCACCAATTGCAGCAATATGGAGAATAAATTGCGAAAGATACGTTGTGGGCTTGGTACTTAATGGACCAAATAATCTCTTCCCAGAATCTTTCATGTCATAATCAACAGGCTGTGCACCAGTTTCCGCAGCCATTGAGCTTAAGGGTATTTGTTTGGAAGATCTTAACCCAAGCCCAAGAACCCCATCCTTGTCAAAATTGGAGAGAGCCTTTCGATCAGAATGTGGGCCTTCCCCTTGAGGGAAATTGAGTTCTGTTTCTTCATCAGCAACAGCTCTTGCAAGATTATGAAGCTTACCTACAATTTTACAGGATAAAAACACATTAAACAACTCTGAAAAAATGGAAGTCCAAAAAGAAGTACAGAGAGTCTGTAACATAAACCCCCAAAAGAGAAGTAAAAAGAAAAGTACCACTTAAAAACTGACGCTTGCCCCTGTGAGCATCTTCAATCATCTGATGTAGCATAGCAAGAGCACGTTCCCTTTGTCCCTGTCGGTGGGTCTCCTTAGAAGAAGAGATGATTATTTCCCCAGATAACAAGGCCTGAAGTGTAGGAGGGTTATCCTGGAGTAGACCATAGAACAGGATCAATAGCCACATATTATCTTCTTGTAGACCGTTCTTTAAAATTTTTATGAGACAACTAACAGCTCAAATTTTTTAAGAAGCCCTCGCTCCGTGGACTCATTACCACACCAAAATTAGATGGGTTAACAATAACTCCATACCCAACCATATAAATATATAAGATTGTACCTGTTCCAAGAACTCAAGTAAACGCTTGAGGACCCGCCGTGAAACAGAAATCACTCCAACTTCAAGGATTTGATCCCAGTAAGTGGATCCCATCTTTGGAGAACCTCCAGGATATATCTCAGATAACATAACTTGTGCCTGCATATGATACAAGTTAATGAATAATGTATAACCATACCACGGGTATAACCATACCACGGCAAAATCTCACTAGGAGGATGGAAGGAAACTGAGGCTAAAAAATTCAAAACATGAAGCAAAAGAAAATCATTCTGAAAAATTATTGATACACTGGGGAACTGATAAAGCTGAGGATGTAGCAAATGCAGTTGATCCAAAAGTATTGTGTTCTCTACAGGTAAAAAAAGTCATTACTGACAAATGATAACAATGAAGGTAGGTCATTTTCTTTCTAAAGCAAATTTTCTTGCATATCACTTCCACATCAAGAATTGAAAGATGGCATCTTCAAAAGTTTATGAAATAGGCTGTGTAAGAAAATTAGTAACATTGAAGGTAAAGAAAACTTTGGTATCATTTAATATGAGTCACTAAGTACATAGAAAAAAGGATTTCCACTATATCTTCCACAACAGTAACATAAAAAACTAAATATGATACTGGTGTCATTGCCATTACATTTTAAAAAAATAGTGAAAATTCCTTGACATTTTCAAGATCTCTCCTTTCTTATTTGCTGGGGAACTAGAAAATTTAAATATAATGTTAAAAAACCGGAATAAAATTGTTAAAAGAAAAGGAGATGTCACTCATTTGACTACAGCCACACCAAAGAAGAACATTATATTTGTAGTGGATAAGTAACCAATACCTGATTCAAAAGCGTTTGTGACATCTTTGCTGACCTCGCAGAAGTAGCGGCAACGTCAATACAAAGGAGAATCTGGAGAATATGTAATATTCACTATTTACCGAAATGGAGAATAGGGGAACAGATAATTAATAATGTGGGCCTTACTGAAGCCAAAGGACCTAATTGAGAGCGCAAAGAAGCAAAATCTAGATCTTGTACTGCACTGTCATCAGCACGCGACACTACATCGTCTACCTGGAAAAAAATAAATTAAAGAAAACAAAAAGTTCCCCTTTTGTAATGGACGGAAAAATTATAGGCAAAAATCATAAGTTCCCAAGTTAACAGAAAATTGCAATGAAAACAAGATTTATTCAGAAGCAAGTATGAGTACTAAACATAAAGACATCAAATATCACAACACAAAATCTTCTGGGCAATATTTGAACTATATACTCATCAAAATGTTTGGAGCAGCATGGTGTTCTGAACTTCTTACCGCCTCAAAAATTAAAGGACCAGAGTTAAAATGATGGATGAAAGATACTCTACATGGAGTACAGCCTGAATTTTTACTAACGAAATTATAAAATGCAAGATTTTTTTTTATAAGTTCCTTGACATAACACGTTTCTTCTGCTTTCTTTTTCCTTGTTTTCTTAGATTTATGGGCAAGAATAACATCTTTGATACCAAGACCTGAGTGCTAGACAGTGAAATAAATCAAATTAAATCCCTAGTTGGCATGATCATCCTCCGAGATTTTAAGGCTGCATCATCTTAATTATGCTTGATGTACAACAACAAAATTTCCCTCAACTTAAAAGCCACTGCTTCACCAAAGAACCATCAAAGCTAGGGAATAAAAACCCAGAAATTGCATCTTTTGCTTCTTCAGTCACAACCTTTCCGCCAAAACCAACTAAATTTTTTTTTTTTTTTTTGACAAATACATAAAGAAGCCTAAAATTTCACCTGAAATTTTCTTTGAGAAAACCCAACATTTTAAGACAAACCTCAAACCAGGCCTACAACCAGAACTGATACTGCAGACCAGAATCCTATACTGTTAGAGGATGACCTGAATCTTCTTCTTTTTTCAGTGAGGTAAGTTTTATTAAAAACCATGAAAATAAATTACACGGTACACATGCATCAAAAGCTCCCAGTTTGAGAAAGTAAAAAGAGCCAGAAAATTCAAGAAACAAGATTGTTTGGGTGTCAAGAACCCTTTGGGATTCTTCATATTTTAGACAATTTTCTTACCAAACCTCTATGGTGCAAAAACTCTCTGGTCAGATGGAATTCCAAAAACAGCCAAAAGATCAAATAAAACTCTCCCAGATAAAAAATAATATTTAAAAAAAATGAATTTAAAAATAACAAAAATAATTGAACAAGAATGGAGGAACCACCCCATGGTGGCCAGAACTCAGCCACTACTTGTGGCCCAATCTAGTCCACCCTATGGTCACCATGAGGTGGATGTTCTTTCTTTAAAAAAAAAAAAAAAGTCTTTTAAATACTTATTACACCGTTCATAAAAACTCCACTAAAAAACTTTTCCATCCAAACATATTCTCAACAAAACTTAATTAGAAATTCCTTTCAAAAAGCTTTCACAACTATTAATGAAATTTTTAAAAACTTCAAACCTACCCTACAAAGATGGGAGACCAGAAACTCATGCTCCTTGTCACTTACCTTCTCCTAGGAAATTCCATGTAACCATGCCTCAGCAGCTATGCCTCATGTTCAATAATAATAGAAACTACTAGATACCCTTTTATTTAGTCTAAGATGGGACTGCTAAGATGACTCTTAAGACAAATGTAACAATCAATCACGAACTCTAATTTGTAAACTAAAACGTCATATTAGAAGTCACAGGACCCAAATTTTCAGTGTTTGGCAAATCCAGTCAATGGCTGCAGTGTCAATAATATGCTCTAACTTCCAACCAAGGGAGGCACAATCAAACCCTTCATCTAGAGCTGCGAATGTGATCAACAAGTTAGAAACTATTAAAGCCTCTAACGCATACACATATGGCTCAATTGAAGTATAGTAGCCATAGACTAGTTAAAGTAGAAAAGCAAAAGAAAGAGCTGCCGGTGGCCAACTCGAATCAAATAAACAATTTTATTGAGATGCTCCTAGTTGATGGCTCAATCCCTACCGATCAAAATAAGATTAGGAGTCATGTTGTGCAGTTCGTTAAGGAATTGTTATCCGAACAGTTTTCTTGGAGGCCCAAACTGGATGACCTAACTCTCAAGTCCGTGTGGGGAGGAGTCCACGAGGCTTGAAATGCATTTTAAGGAGACAAAGGTTCTCAAAGTCTTAAACCCACATTATATGTGTATATGGTCTGCACATATGTATATCATGGAATAGGCTTCGTGCAAAGAACAATTTTTTCTTTTTATAAGTAAAAGAACAAATTTACATGTAATGTTCAAGACTTCCTTTTCATTATTTTACTCCATGGGACTTTAATGGGCTAAACTTGCATGATTTTCTTGTATCTTTTCCTCTTTCTAGATACGTATCTCTCTTGTATACAACATGTGTACATGGAGTATGCATTTTTTGACCTTTTTAATGAAACTTCATTACTTATAAATTATATATATATACACATTTTGAACTCAATAGTAATAATTCTGGGAAAGCATAAAATCTAAAGTTAAAAATAGACCAACTGGAACCATACCGATGCTCTTTTGAAGGCACTATCAACCCATTCAACTAATTCAAGTGTAGCTTTATCTTCAGCAGATAATGCAAATCGCTGGACCGCCTCTTCTCCAATGTCATACTTTGCTCTTTGCATGCAACTGCAAAATAGAATAACATAACAATATTCACCTTAGGTACTGATGCAAGTTGCCCGGCTAGGGGTCTCATCAATGCCTATGATAATAGCAACAAGACGGGCACAAATCAGGAGCAGTCATTAAAAAAAGAAACACTTCGCCCCTACCCTGACCCTCAGCTTTAAGAATTTCAATCAAATCTCCCCCTAACCAAGCATGTATGTTCTGGATCAATCAGAGAGGTGGACAGAGCAAAACACCCAACTAAAAGTACTAAAAGAATTTACATGTAAAGGACAACCAAAACCGAAGTCAAGAATATTTTGACCTTATAATGAATCATATATTGGGGGAGAGAGAGAGAGAGAGTGAGTTAGGCTTCGTTTGAATATTGAGATGAGATGAGATGAGAGATTTGTGAATGGTTGTGAAATAGTTTGTGAATAGTAGTGTGGTTTGAGTGAAAATGTTTTATGGGGTTTTGGGAAAGGGGAGAGAAAAGGTTGAATAAAAAAATTAGTTAAAATATTGTTAGAATGTTATTTTTTAATATTATTTTTGTTTTGGGATTTTAAAAGTTGAATTATTTTTTGTGTTTTATTCGGAAGTTTGGGAAAGTTGTAATGATTAGATGAAAAAGTTAAAAATTTAAAATTGAAAAGTGTTTGTGTTTGAGTGGTGTTTGGATGTTGAGATGAGATGGGATGAGATGGGTTGAGACCATCTCAACATCCAAATGGGGCCTTAAAGTGTTGAACACTACAGCTCCAATCTTACTTGCTGAGGATTTCTGAACACTCCGCAATCAACCATCATAGATGAGCTTACTTTTTATAAGTAAAACAATCTCATTAAAAGCTCAGAGGAGCACAACCAGGTGCATGGGAAATATACAAAAGACCATACCCTACTAAATAGAAGAAGAAAAAGAACAAAGAACCATGAATTATAGAGAAGCGGCAGCTGTTGTGAGAACCCGTCCAAATATAGAGGAATTTGAACATAATGACTTTGAACTCTATGATGGTTCACATATGTCCTGTGTACTTGGCTCCACCTATTTTAATAAAATTCTTATTTACTGATAAAATAAAAATAAATAAAAATAAAAACTCTATGATGGTTCACCTAATGGGTTGAGAAATCTCTTTTCTTTATAACTTAACAACGAAGATTAAAAACTTTTATATTCACCATATTTTATAATCAAGTTTATCAGCAACCAAAGAAGCGGAAATCTGGTCTGCAAAAATTATTGGAACTAATTACTAACAGATATGTAGCATACATATAGCGAGCAAGAAATAGTTACTCATCTTATAAAATTCCTATTTACTGATCAAAAAAAAGAAATAGTTACTCATCTTATGAATTTCAGAAAGAGTTCATTAAACTCACAGGTTGAGTAGTTTGGATGGGGCTGCACGTAATACAGTCAATGCTTCCTTCCAGCCCCACTGGCGTTCAGATAATGGTAAAAGGCGCTGCAAGATTGACAAACGCCATTCCCACTCTTCAATGAAACTTTTAGCAACAGAGACTCTCCACTCCAAGGCCTGTCTTCCACCTGTTCTTACACCCTCACTCAGTCCTTGCTCTAGTTCAATTACAGCTGAAGGAAGATTGCGATGTAATATATCAAGTATTCTCTCCGTGAAATATATAACCACTTTGTTTCCTTCATCACATGGAGAGAGATCATTATTATTTTCCCAAGCACAGGTGTAACCGGATTCAGAGTCTCTCTCTGGGGAGACACAATGTGCCATATTCCGAGAGAGATCATCCATATGTAAAAGCGAAATTATAACATTCACCATTAATATCTGCAACATTGAATACAATTAACATGAATTGATATGGGAAAAATAACGAAAACAGAAAACAATAAATCTATGATCCCAAAACTTGTAAACTAAATGAATTAGTGGTAATAAAAGTTTATCAGCCCATGGGTTGTATACTACAACCTCTCAAAAGGTCAAGTTAGAAAATTTAAAAGAGCAATAAACCCAAGAAAGAATCACTTCAGATGCTGCCTATAAAATGCAGCTAGTCTTTGATACAATGATGGGATGCACGACAGCTAATGGTGAAGATAACATTTAATATGATGAATCAGTAATAGTTATAATTAATTTTTTTTCCTAAAAGCTGAGTCCTAAAAAAAATAACAGGCTAGACTTTCAACAAAAGTAAGACTCTGTTCATGCTTGTTTGAAGATCATAAATTGGACTGGCCATGCAAGTTTACGAAGATAACAACAGCCCAACACAAGAAGGAAACCACGATTGCAAAAGGTTCATTAAAATAAGCAGTTGACCTTGCGGGCAATATTATTAATGGCTCCCAAATGGCTCTGCAGGTCCTTCAAATGGCATAATACCAACTGGTGATGGGTTTCTCTTTCAGTTGCCATGCCCCTTTCCATTGTTCCCAGTGCAAGAACTGCTGATTCTAGAGCATAGCGCATGTGCATAAGTTCCACATCTTGATTTCTGCCACCCCCCCCAAAAAAAAAAAAGCCGACAAAAACAAAATATATGAGCATATTGGAAGTCAAAAAGGCAAACCGAACAGAGAAGGTTAAAAAAAGCTTGAATGGCAACACCTATGACACACACACAGACATCAGGTGTAAATCTCAGTATTGGTACCAAATAGAGATGACCCAAAATTAATAATGCATGGGCACTGCCAAATATCTTATATGTCCAATTCTTTTTTTCTAATGCTTTAAATTAATGTTCCTCCATCACACAAATTAGGGTTACTTTCCATTTGTTCCGTCACATAATGTGTTCCTATATTGAATTTTCAAGTTCAGATTTTTATTTCTGCATCCCTCACTTGGAGGAAACAAGTGTCCACGAAAAGCCCAAAGTATCAATCCTATAGACCATCCCTCGCTCTGAAACATGGGTAATTGGAAGAAGGTATATAATAAAATAACCATGTCAAGGCATCAAATATTCCTGATGCATTTTTTTTAGCAGAAGATAATCACATGTTGAGGAGGAGGTATAAACCATCATCAACATAAACTGGACTCATTGAATAGACCATCTTCAACATTTATAATGACTCATTTGAAAACAACTCTAATGAGATCTGTAGGGTTAACAATCTCTTAAAGCTCTTGTCCATAACAGGACAAACCCGTTGGCTATTGTTACATGCACAGCACAATCAGAATACCCATATCATTACCTTGTTACGTCTTAGAAAGACAATGACACTTTCAAATGTTCTTGAAAAACATTAAAATGTATTATTATTCGTGTGGTGGGCAGCAATAGATTTTATCAGAAAAAGGAAAGACCTTGAATTATATTTGATAACATTGGATTGTTGCTAGAAGTGAGTTCTAAAGCTGTAACGGCCCAAATCTATAGGAGGGGGGGTGAATGGAAACTTGGAAAATGGGACCTCACATTGCTTTTGAGGAATTCTTAGCTTTATATGATTCCAGAGGCTCCAACTGTGTAAGCTTGACAAGTCCTCTTAGAGAATGAATTTAAAAGTGACTAAGGATTTCTTTGGGTCATTAGAAATGGTTTTAAAGTCGATCACAATTAAAAGTGTGGGATTGATTCATGTTAAATCTTGAACCGTGCCACAATATTATGGCTAACGAGGGTGTCAAGCATTTGAGTGGGAGAGATTGTGATGCCCCAATTTACAAACAGTGAATGGAAGCTTGGTGAATGTGATCCCACATTTCCTAGAAGAGAAAAAATGTTGAACTTTATAATGATTCCCAGGTAGCTCTAAACAAAGTAGCTAAAGTTCAGAAGGGAATTTGCCTATACACCTCTTCCAGGCATCTGCAGTTGAAGCAATTGGCTGCAGGCTGATCAATTCCATAGCTTCGTGAAATTTAATATCCCGAACAACATCAAACAATACCTACGGAAAAGATAGTGTTTCACATGTCAATGCTTCAAAAAGAAATTAATAATAACCAAAAAAAAATAAGAACAAAAGGCAGTACATAAAATGCATACCGTGTAAAATTCCACTAACACGTTGGCGAGAATTCAAACCACTTATGCTTTCAAAGGAATGAATTAAGAGAATTTAGCTCTAAAACATGTAACCTGATCACTGTCCAATAAACTTTTCTACTGGCAACTGGTCAGAAATGCCACATAAGAGTCTTTTTTGTAAGATGAAACAACAAAAGACCTTGTTACCAATTCAGCTCACTAAGGCCTCGTTTGGATAGTCAGAATAATGAGAAATTTGTAAATAGTAGTGAGATGGTTTGTGAATAGTAGTGAAATAGTTTGAGTTAAAATTTTTATTGGATTTTGGATAAGGAGAGAAAGAATTGAATAAAAAATATTATAAAGTTAAAATATTGTTAAAATATTATTTTTTTAATATTATTTTTGTTTTGGGATTTGAAAAAGTTGAATTATTTTTTGTGTTTTATATGGAAGTTTGGGAAAGTTGTAATAATTAGTAAAAATTAAAAGAAAAGGTATGAAAGAGATATTAAAAATTGTTTGTGTTTGAGTAGTGTTTGGATGTTGAGATGAGACCAAATGCGTATCCAAACAGGGCCCAAGTCTTTTGTGACAAGAGAAGTTTTATCCTAGAAGCCAAAGCAAGAAACAACATTGGTAAGTTCTCATGCAACGGTAAAGTGATTAAAAAAGAAAGTCTTGAGGTCCACCGAGTCTTTGTGCTATTCACAAAGCTCCGATCATCTCTCCCCATATGCACCATAATATCTCTCTCAGGAACTAGAAGTTGGTTTTGGGTTCAACAATAGTGCAGTGGCTGGCTAAGGCCATGGAAGCGTGCACAAAGGATGAAAAACAAGATTTTTTCTCCACTGTTCGAGAAGGTAGACACAGCTTCACAGCGCACCGCTGCTCAAATACTCGAGGACGTTATATGGCGGTAGAATAATATGGTGGTGGTGGGAGGAGGAATTTTATCTTCATTCCTGAGGAGGGGGGCAGTGGTTGGAGAAGGATGGGGGAGGTGCTGCGTGACTTTTCCTTCGGCAAGAGAGGGAGCGAAGGACAAGGTGCTGCAGGACGTGGCTCTGCTAGGGAGTTGCGTAGCAAACATGGGCGTGTCAAGGAAGGAAAACTTGGAGGTGCACAAAAATCCTAGTAAATCCTCATTGGCGAGGCGATCCTATGCAGCAGCTCTAAAGACGGGTCATGCTTCGGGAGTTCAGAGTGAAGGAGATTCGCAAATCACGTCTCATGACCAGCTTATTGAGATGCACAATTCCTAAAAGGAGATGGAAACCCAACTTGTCGAGCTAAAGGCAGCGATAGCTTTCTTGTCTTCGAAAATAGACCGGCTTTCCGTTGGAGGCAACAGGGTTGTAAGAAACAAGATAGGCCCAAAGCATTTAAACCCAGTTAAAGGAAAACGGAAGATCGGATTTGGCTTTATCCCTATATATAGATCCAGGAGAGTATGGCGGGTCAAAAGGAAATCTGGGTTGATTGAAGCAGGGTCTACATCGGGTATTGGCATAGAGACATCAGGAATGGAATGTCATTCGCCTCATGTAACACAGGATAGACCGATAGTCGGTACTACACCCTTGGTCCTGGCAGAGTTGAAGGAAAATGGTGTACTGCCAATTTCTGAAGGAGATGTAGGAACCCCAGAGGTAAAGGGACTTGTTGTCACCACAAAATCTCCAATGAAGACCATGATACCATTGGAGCGAATCAATGGAGTTGCTGGAGAACCAAAGGGTTAGAAGTTGGTGTCTCATGTAGATGAATGCCTAGAGTCGGGAATGCATTTGGATATTATGTTTGGGGATAACATTGCTCCCTTTGTGTCTCTTCCACCAATAGCAGACTGGATTTTGCCTAAAGTTAACGAGATTTAACAGTTTGTGGGCATTTCACATGGAAGATGTGAAGACCAATTCAATGAACTAATCACTACGATTGAGGCAAGCCACGCAGTTGAAACCAAAAGTTTCAAGAAAAGCATGGAGTTACAGCGTCTTTCTTGGGCAATTAACTACGACGCTAAGGGTGGTAGCTCAACTAGAGGGAAGTCTAAAGGGAGGACATTGTGAAGACGGGAATCTAGGGTTTGGGGTTAGGTGTTCGGGTAGAGTTTTTAGGTCTACGAGAAACAAGGGTTGGGGACCGGTCTGATGTATTTTGGGTTATTTATTTCACAGGCTTTTTGGGTCATTAGGGGCTTTTTGGGGCAAGGTGTTTTCTTGTATACATTTTGTGTACTTGGTTTCTCCTTTGATATATAATATTTTTTTACTTATAAAAAAATAAATAAATCGTGATCAATTTCCACAGGGTCTCACTGTGGTTACTATCAAACCATCATTTCCAACATGCTAACAAGTCTACCACTTATCCCTTAGTTTAAGCCCAAATAGACTAAAAACAGCTATCAATAAAGTTCTTTATTATTAACGTATTTTAGTAACAGTGCAAAGGGGTGCGATCCAAGTGACAAAGAATGTACAAAGAAAATATATTTTTTTATCGGTAAACAAAATTTTAATGAGAATAAGAATAGGCAAGGCCCAAGTACACGGGACATAGCAAACAAGAAGAAGATAAAGAACAAGAGTCTTTGAAGTCTAGAGAACAAGGAGATTGGAAGTTGTGGTAAGCAGCCACCAAACATAAGAGTGCTAAATATTGTAGCTTTTAACTCTACAACTGTCCTTCTTGGACTGCAAAAGTTTGGGCATTGCATCCATGCAAAATACTCCACATTAAGCATATGGGAACCATCCATGAAAACCTTATATCCAAACATCCCTTTACCATGAGCATTGAGTCAAATTGGCCAAGGTAAGATCTGTCTCTGACATGGGAGGATTTCACAAACTTTGGCTGTCCTTTTGCCCATGTCACCACTTCCACTGTAGCCACAAACCACCCTCATTTTGCCCAACGACAATTTCACCACCCTAATGTTCTTCTCAACATTTCTCAGAACAGAAATACCTGCCTTTTGTGAGAGCTCAAAGACAATCGAGTCCACCCCAAGGCTGCACCCTATGAGTAATCTCTCTCTATCTTACAACAAAGGATTAGAACATTCAACTAGTTTAGAAGGCATTTACTCACTAAGTCTTTTGTTTTATAAGTAATAAGAGATTTTATTGATGCAAGTAAATAGGCATAGCCCAAGTACACAAGAAGTATACAAGTGGAAACACCTAAATACAAGCTAGGGACTAGGAACTAGTAAAGTCTGAAAGAAAAACATTTAAACTATCCCCATTCAAAACAAGAACTTTCGCCCAAAGACAGAGTTCGAAAGAAAAACTCTCCAAGTTCTCCCAACGATCGTTCTCTGTCATCAAAACAGCCTCCATTCCTTTCCAGCCATAGACACCACATTAAGCACAAAGGAATCATCTTCCAAATATCAGCAATGCGATGATTGCCCATAAATCCTTTACAACAAGCCAAGAGATCCACCACCCTCTTGGGCATCATCCAAGCAATACCCGACCTGCTGAAAATCTCGTCCCAAAAAGTCGTTGCGACCTCAAAATTCAGAAACAAATGATCAACCAATTCCACATTTACTCACTAAGTCCTAATACCAACTAATTGGAATCAGCTCAGCAAGCAATGTCAGCTACATGTATCTTTTTTCAATCTTTATCTAACTTCACACTATTCTCGTTGGCCTTCAAACTTGATCACCATCACTTACCTATTTTTTAATAATAGTCTGCAAAACAAATCAAGCAGGACTCAACAGCTCATCTTCGGTATTATTATGCTGGTTTGAGTTCATTCATTAATTAAAGGAACCACACTCAGCATAAATTTGAAGTTCCATTACTTGGTCATCTGTGAATACTAAAGGTTATAACTTTTACCACTAATATATGTAATTTTAAATGAAGCAAATACCAAAAATATGACGTTTTATTTTATGTTTTAGGACAATTTATTACTTTGAATCATTGATAAGTCACTGCTGAACATTGGCTCCTAATTCTAATTAGGTGTATCTCCTGTGTATACAACCTATGTACTTGGCCTATGTTTATTGGTATTACCAATAAAACTTACAATTAACTATCAAAAAATTGAGTCACTGATGAACAAAAAAAAAGTACACGAGTCAGTGGTATTCTTAAAAAAAATCTATAGCATGGTAAAGATGCGGTTCAGGTAGGCAGACAACACCTAGCCTTTCTTAACAAACTGCATACATTCTTACCCGAAGAGGACTTTGTACAGAGAGTCTTTCCAACACAAGATTTTCAACAAAATCGTCTGACTGGGCACCTTCATATCCTAATGTTGTTTGCTCTTTTCCAGACAACAGCGAGAATTTTGAGTTCCATGCTCGACCAGAATTGACACAGGCAACAAAAGAGGCAACATCAAGCTGATAACATAAATTATCACATAGATGTTCCAAACAAGATATCTGTCAAGATCAAAACAGGCATTATTTCTACTGATTTTTAGTAAAGGTGAGATCATGCTGTGCCAAAGAAATTAATATCATAAACTTTTAAAACTTGTTACCTCCTTCGATTGATTACCATAGAGCAGAGACTCTTCCAATTGCAGTGCCTGAAACTTACTTATCCATAGCAGTTGCATTAAATTCCTTCGTGCTGTTGTTTTACCAGATAATAAATCCCAACCCATGGAAGCTACCAAGGGCTGAAGCCGGGGAAATAACATAAGAACCTGCCACATATACAGACCAACAAGGTTTGTAAGGTTAAAGATACAATCAATTCGATAATGAAAAATGTTACTTAAGTAAACTTTTTCCCAAAAAAAACACCATCAATTACACACTCACATATTCAATTGAGAACTTTGCTACTCATCATCCCCACACACCACACTTATTCCTCCTAAACTAATTGAATTATTCTACTCATTATCTATACACCACACATTTGATAAGGGAAAAAAATTAAAAATTAAAAAATCATGTGTGGTGTGTGGTGTGGGGATGATGAGTAGAATTTTTCTTCAATTAAAACATAAAACTGGACACATACATTGCTAGCTTCTTGAAGTTGCTCCCTCTTCACAGCAGATAGGGCACTTTCCATGACACAATCAAGTACATGTAATCCAGAAACACGAGCATAATGGTACATATCTCTTGTACAATAAGTGACAGCCATATTCAAGGATGAAGACTTGTCATATCTATCTTCATTAGATTCCAACTCCACAAGATATCTTTGAAAGCGCTCAAGTGGAGGTGGAAACTGGCTATTAGTAAGAGCTCCATTCATCCCAATCTCCTCAGAGAGCGACTCGTCTTGAATAAACTGCATGAAATAAAGTCAAATCCTTCATTGAGGATGAAATTTTGACAATAAGCATGTACTTAACTGATAATGTCGAGCTCAACCCTTGGGCCACAAGGATGATAAAATATGAAGTATTTCATTGGCAATCTTTGAACTATTATCTCAAAGAATTTGATCGGTGACTACATTCTTGGAATGAACAAGAATGGCCAAATAATATCTATTATAAATTTTCACTAAATTGTAAATCTTTAGCTTCCCATGTCAAATAACAAGATCATGCACATTTTTGTGCCAATGGACAATTCTGTGCCTTCATAAAGGGCACCTTAGCATAAACCAATTCACAGTAATTCCAAGTTAAACTCAATTTAATTCAATGCTTATTAGGCAATATTTCATCAAAGAGTTTGGCATACTGAACACAAAATAAACTAAAAACCAGACAAATAATACTCAGTTACTCAGAACTTGGTGTCTACCACAAAGCCTCCATACCTCTTAGCTAACCGGATTAACTTGTTTAACTCATATACTAAAAAGGAACATGGTCAAAAGTTTTTACAACATGCCAGCTGTCGCTGATAAAGAATAAGCTACTGATGAGATCCCTTCCAAGAAAAGGGAAAAGTTATTACCTGAATCATTTGAACAAGATGTCTGCAATTTGATGAAAGGGCTTGTTCATAAATCCATAGCAATTTTTCTCTCATGGCATGCCATGAGTCTCCAAAACCCTCCCTTCTCGACAAAATGCTCTTGATCAGATCTTGCAAAACCATGCTGAAAGGTACAACAAATGACTTCAAATAGACATCTAGAAGAGAATAAGAGAACAGAAACAAAATATATAGACAAGTTTCTTAATTGTTGGGACATGAAAGCATAAAATTAGACTTTGACCTCCATGAAAAATAAGTAAAAATGAATAAAGATTATTGCAACATGATCTCCTTACAAAATGAGAACTGAGCACAGATAAATTAAAACAATTTTCGAGGGCCTGATTCCATTAGAAAAACAGCAGGGGTCACTCCAAGAAAACCAAAGCTCTCCAAGTTTTAGCAGCATGAATTACTCTTGCAACAAAAAACAATATTCAATACATGATCCATGAACCATAACTGTCATTTCATGAATTTATAATTTCATTTAAAATTGCCCCTAGTTTAAATGGAAACTCATGATATTAAATACAGTTTTACATATCTAAATTTGGAAAGTGAAAGTTCCTTCTAAGGTTGCTTTTTTCTGTTGGGTGGCTTCTTTGGGCAAAGTATTGACTACTGAAAACCTTAGAAGGAGAGGTTTGTTTATTGCGGATTGGTGTGTTTTGTGCAAAAGGGATGGAGAATCTGTAAATCACATTTTCCTTCACTGCGAAGTGACAGGATTCTTGTGGAACGACGTTTTGAGTTGGATAGGATTACGTTGGGTTATGCCCAGGGAAGTGGTGGGTTTATTAGTAGGGTGGAAGGGTGTGAAGGGCAGTAAGAAGGCGATGAGTGTTTGGAAAATGATTCCTCCTTGTCTTATGTGGTGCATTTGGCTCGAAAGAAATGGGAGATGCTTCAAAGATAGAGAACGTTCTTTGGGAGATCTTAGGGTTTTTTTCTTGAGTACTTTGAGTTCTTGGGCTAAAGCTTTTGTAATGGCGGATAATTTTATGCATCTGTTTTAGCTTTTTGGTGGTAGTTTTCTTTTTTGTTTCTGGAAGTTGTAGGCATTTCCTTTGTATACGTCCTGTGTACTTGGGCTTATGCCTATTTCTTTGAATAAAATTTATTACTTATCAAAAAAATATAACTAAATTTGACAAGGGACAATGAAACTGAAATTTTTTTTTCCTTTCATTTCTTTACTTTCCTTGTTTGTTTACAAACAAGGGGACCCTTTTTAGTAACAAACATAGAACCTTGTTCTAAAAACAATCTCCCAACCCCATAAAATCTTTAAAGTCATGTGATATTTTCGAAGGGTCCCACACAAACCCAAGAGCTCTTAAGCAGGTCTATAAGCTGAGGCAGTAACTATGGCCATTCTGGCCTAGTTTCAGAACACTGCATCAATGCCATCCCCTGACATATCCACGTATTTGATGAAGTACTGTTGGAGTTCCATATTCATAAGGGATGTAGCAACCTAAGGCAGCACTCCAAACATAAATGATTTATGTTTGAAAGCAATCGAGACAACAAAGCCTAGCTTTTAAAGCTCTAAACTATGTGTCAATAACCGCTATCAGCAACACAAAAAGCAACCATGAAAAGAATCCTGCCACTTAGGTTTCACCTTTATTCTTGTGTGGAAAGATAGAGATTAATTGCAGTTATTAACAACACGAAGCAGTGTAAGAATACAACAACTGATTTTGCACTGGGAGGAGTTGTAAACTCATGTAAAACATTATCAGTCCAACCTAACAAGAAACGTAGCCGGTACTTCCAAGAGATACACGTCAAAAAAATTAAAAACATAAATACCGATACTCGGCCTCTTCCACTCCGTAACCAATGTGAAGAAAACGAATTCGAGAAATCGCTCCTTCTACATCGCCCTCCTTCATGCATTCCTTCATAGCGTTCAGATGAGTGGACTGAACAATCCTCTGTATCAAACCAAGAACCTTCAAATCCTTCTCCTCCACTGAGAATTCCTCTTTTTTTGCATTCTCACCCCCCTGGACCGTGATTGCTAAACCCGAGTCATAACTCTCCCACCCCCTAACTTGCCGCTGTATATTCCAACACAGCGCATCAAAAACATCCGAATGATCCAATATCACCCTGCTCAAACACATCAATCCACCTTCATCAATTGGCATGGCACCTGGACTTACCCAAGTCTCGCTCCGGTCATTTTCGTCCCCTTCAACGTCTGGCTTCAACCTCTCAGCGCCTAATTCTAAAACCCTATCCAAGACCCGCACGCAATCATCCAATTCACCATTTGCATCTCTCAAATCCTCGCTCTTATCTAATACCACGGCTCGCTCCTCCAAACCCTCACTCTCAGCCAAAAAATCTTTCTCCATGTTTTCAAAATCAAAGTTCTTTCGCATACTCTCCGATACACGGTCGATCAGTTGCTGAACTAAAAGCAAGAACTCAGCCCGTAATCGCAGTGTTTCAGGATCGAAGCTCCAAGCCGATGAGGCATTATCGAATTGCAAGAGTTCGAGAGTGGACAGGTATGCAAGGAGAGGTGGGGATGGGCAAGAAGGTGACCAGAGAATGTTTTCGAATCGGTCAGAATGGGCTACGATGGTTTGGAGGATGGCGACAGCGACGTCGGAGTTCCGAGATCGGAGAGTGAGAATAATGGCTCGGAGGGGCTCGAATTGAGCTAGGCGTAGGTGGTTCGCAGCGAGGCGAGAGAGGATTTGAACCTCTTTGTCCATCGATGTACGGAGGGGGGGAAACGTTAGGGCTTGGGGTTTCGGAGCATGGGGGTGATGGGAGTGGTGTTATATTTGGATCTTCTTGTATTGGTCCTTGGGAAACGGTTAAAATTTGAAGTTTCTTGGACAGCAAGCTTCTTGGCAGAACGGTTTCGGGGTCCTCCAGACTGGAAAGAAAATTTGTTCGAGATTGGTTTCGTATAGAATACCGTTATGTCTGAAAATCACTGGGTGTTCGCCTCTCCGGAACGAGTCGAAGAACCAGAGAAAGCGACTGTCGTTTTCGTTTTCGTTTCCTGTTTTCCTGGTTACGAAGAAGGGACCAATCCAAGACATTCCAAGTTGATCTTGGGCTTAAACGATGACGTGTCTTTTTGTTTTTTCTTTTTTAAAAATATAATATAAAAATTACTAGTGTCCTTCCTCGATTAACTTATATTTTGTACTTATTAAAATAATTTAAACAATAGTTTTATTTATTCTTACGGCCACTTTTCTTACCTTCCATCACTTCGACTTTCTCAGCACTCCTTGCTTGCTTAACTATATTTATCTGCTTAAAAAATAGTTTTTTTTTTTATTTGTTGCAAGTATTGGATGAGAAAAGAGCACTATCTGATTGAAAAATATTATTGTGATTGACTTAGAGTGGTTTGGATATTTATAATATTTTGGTATATCTGTAAATAGTAATAAAATTGTTTGAGTTAAAATATTTTATTGAATTCTAAAAAATGATAAATAACAAATTAAATAAAAATATTATAAAGTTACGTAATTGTTTGAAAATAATTTTTTAATATTATTTTTATTTTAAATTTTGGAAATAAATTATTATTTTTTATACTTTATTTGAGAGTTTGATAAAATTGTAATGATTATATGAAAATTTTAAAAATTTAAAATTAAATAGTATTTTATATTTGAGTGATGCTTGAGAACAGAATATACAATAATACTTGATAATAGTTGTTTTGCCACAGAGATCTTGAATCTATTTAATGATGGCGAACCCAATTTCTAACGAAGAGCATTTAGTAAACTCGCGTTACCTTAGATTTATTGGTTAAGATTTAGGGTGATATTTATAAATGTTAATAATAATATTATATGAGTAATGTTAGGTATAAATTTTAAATAGTTAAATCCCATACAATTAATTTATAAAAAAGTGAGTCTCACAACAAAAATAATATATTTTTTTACACTTTTTGAAGTGGAGTCTGCTTATTTACAAATAAACTATGTAAAACTTATCTATCCGAGACTTATACAAAATATTATTCGAGTTATATATTGTTTGTAGGTTTTCCAACAACCGTAATCACCTTTTGAGATGTCGGTCAAAGCTTGCAAGATGGGAAATTACAACAAAATGCCCTTGTGGGAGACTCCAATACTCAAGTTAGACATAAGAGGATAAAAGTTTGGAGCTTAATATAAAGAGAATTCTCCTATCGCATACATAGTTTTATATGATATGTTATATTTATTTTATAATAAAAATAATTTTATAATTTAATTTATCATATCAAACCGTATTAATTTATGCATTTATTTTTATAAACTTTTTTGTGGATAAATCATTTATTTATAAAAGAGTCATTAAAGATGATACATGTGGCAGTTACTTGCACGGATTCACCTAGTTTTATTTTCTATGGCAAAGTTTCTCATTTGTTAAGTCATCGAGTGTGGTTAATACGTACAGGTCATTTTACATGATGCAGTTAGTGACTTTTTAGCAGAGTATGACGCCACGTCGTTTAAGAGTAATAGCACAAACATAAATAATTCAAATTTTATTATACTATTCATAAAGAAAAATTTTATTGCAAACGATTTTGTGCACCAATGTTAAATGTAAAGTATTTTATTTATTTATTTTTATAATAACAAAATTATGTGAGTGTAGGTATGCAGTTTGGTGCGTCAAACCGTTTGTACTTAGTAAATCTCATTCACAAATCATCTCAACCCATCTGAATCCAAAAGACTCTAAATATATAAGTATTGTAAAAACTTTTTACATAATGTAGGCCTGATCAATAAAAAATGACTTCTTCACTTTTTTTTTTTTTTTTTTTTTTTAACGGTGGAGTCAACTTTTTTTAAGAATGACTTATTTGTATATTTGGGACTTATATATATCATTTTTCTTTGACTTATTGAACACGGGCCATTGATGCATCTCACTTTATTCCATTTAGATTTAGAGTTTATCTCAATTCATAAAATTTCATATAATCATTACAAAATTTTTAAATTATCACATAATATATAATAAATAATTTAATTTTTAAAATTTAAATACAATAATAATATTAAAAAATAATATTTTACCTTAACTTATCTCATTTGAACTTATTATCTAAACCTCACCTTACTTTCGAGGGTCACTTCCCTTCGTTGAGTCGCAAGCATTCCTTGTTGGGTGCTGGCCCATTCCCTGCCTTTTCATGTATTGCTATCTAATTTTTTTAAGTTATGTTTGGTTGTTAGAGTTATATCAATTAATCTAAAATTAATTATCTAAGAGATTCACTATTTTTTTAATTTTCCATCAAAAAATTAGGTATAGTTTGGATAGTGAGATAAGATGATATAATTTATAAATAATAGTAAAATTGTTTGTGAAATAGTTTGAGTTAACATGTTTTATAAGATGTTTTGAGAAATGAGTAAGAAAAAAATGGAAAAAAAATATTATAAAGTTACAATATTATTATAATATAATTTTTTTGAGTATTTGAAAAATTGAATTGTGTTTTGTGATTTATTTGAAAATTTGAAAAAGTTGTAATAATTAGAAAATTATTACATGAAAAAATTTAAAAATTTAAAGATTTGAAATTAAAAAATATTTGTGGTGTTTGAATATCGATATGAAACGAGATTCCATGAGTTAGAAGGATTTTGTTATCCAAAATTGGCCTTAAACCCATCTCAACTTAATTCATACATTTAAATATATATCTTAATTTATTCATATTCAAATACATTTTAATAGAATTCATAAAATACTATTATTTAAAAATCAACTCAGATAATATGAAATTATCACAGCATTCATCCTTATACTCCACCTTATTTTTCTCACACGTGGTGCTCAAACTTCTTGTCCACCCAGACTTGTGCTCACAGCCCTTCAGCTACCTCGGATTGGATTTTGTACTCAAAACATCTTAACCATTTTACGGGTTTGATAAATAATTTATTAACTTTGATATTATTTACGACCAATTAATTTATACAGTGATATATTCAAAATAGATTAATTTAAATGGCAATATACACTTGCAAGTGCTCATAGACTTTTTGTTTTGTTAAAGAGTTATAATTTTAATCACGGCGGACCCAAAATCAAATGGACACTGTCTACCTATCCTCAAAATAATGTATTATTCGTATCAAAGACGATGTGTAACTAGCCATAATAAAGTTGTGATGCCTAAACATATATGTGATTTTTTGATAAATATTAGTGGATTGTCTTTTTAAATTACAAGTTTTTTTTTTTTTTTATGAAATATTTTAAGAATTGTCATATTTTTTTAGATTGCCTTTTGACTTTTGAGCAGGAGGGAAAATTCTCGAATGTTTTTCTAAAATAACTTTATATTAGAATTTGTTAAAGTAGATAAATAAAATTAAAATGTTTATTAGGAATATTTGAATATAATTTGCTATGAGAATTTTCGTTTTAAAACTTGTAAAAATTGTATTAATTATGGTATCCGGATAATAATGGACGAGAAGTTGAAAAGTTAAAATAATTTTGTTTCTTTTAATTTTAAATAGGTTTGACACGTAATTTTTTTTTTTTAAAAATATCATTAAACCAAACATACCCATTAGATTTTTGAAAAGCTGAAAGTAATTTCTGGAACTAAAAAATTAGATAATACGTAAATAGTAATAAAATTATTTATTGAAATTGTTTGAATTAAAATGTTTTATGAAATTTAAAAAAATGAATGAAAAAAAGTAGAATAAAATATTACAAAGTTAAAATATTATTATAATATAATTTTTATTTTAAAATTTTAAAAAGTTAAATTATTTGTTATGTTTTGTTTAAAATTTTAAAAAAATTGTAATGATTAGATGAAAAAATTTAAAATTTAAAATATTTGTGTTTGTAACATTTAAATATTACGATAAAATAAAATGAGATGAGATTGAAGGATCTTGCCATCCACACAAAGTTTTAAGTAAGATTTGGATAGTGAGTTAAGATAAAAGTTAAATAAAATATTATCAAAATATAATTTTTTAATATTTTTTATATTTTTTATTTGAAAAAATTAAATTGGTTGTTATATTTCATATAAAAATTCATAAAGATTATAATCATCAGATGAGTCCGAGCATTAACCGCGATCTCCAACCCGAGGTAAATCTTATTCAGGCGGGAAGTCCCAAAAACTTGCAGAGCATAGTCTCTTTCAACTTCCGTTCTCCATCCATCTGGTTGAGAACACCTATCGTCCTCTTTGTTTCTATTTCTAAAAGCTCTACATCGTTGAATCTATGAGCAGCAGTCGCCGGACCCGTGCTTAGACGACGGGAGAGGCTGCTGAGCAAGAAATTCTGCCAATGGCGAAAGAAGGAAGCGCGGAGGAGCCGGTGGTGGTTCCGGACGAGTATTTTTTCCAATCGGAGCTTGTGCGTTATACTATTGTTCATTGTGTCTGGTAGCGTACCGTGCACTGCATTCCATTTTTGAATCAAATTTCCCATTATATTATTATGTGTACTTATTAGATTCTAAATTATATTTCTCACTAAAAGCGTGATTTCACATGGGTTTCTTCAGAATCTGTCCCAAGATTCAGTTGACAACATGGTCCCAAATGCAATTTTGCTTTGGCGATTTCAAGCCGTGCCTTCTGATGCTACGGGATCATACTTCTATGTACGCAAACAATCAGAAGTGGTGAATTAATTCCAAAACACTTTCGGTTTTGCTTTCAAGTTCTAATGTTCTATTGCAAACTTACAAACTCATCGATTTTGTCGTTCAAGCGTTTTTCTATAGATTGTTAGTTTGTTACATCCCTTTAATCTGACGTAGATGGCCTGAATTATTTTCAGGGAACACCGCCTGCAAGTAAAGCATCGAATGATTCTGATGCACGGTTGACTGCACTTTGTAAGAAACTTACTATGTGGTGATCATGGACTCATGGGTTAGTTGCCACGGCAAGCAGTCTTCCCTGTACTCGATATTATTTTATCCCCTTCATAAATTAAACAGGATGAGCTAACAATTAGGACTTAAAAAAGGGACTTTTCCCCCCTTTTACTGCAGGTAGCTGAAGGGAAGATTCAACTAATGGCAGCTAAGGGGTATTTAACCATGAACTGCTCATTTTTAAGATGACAATGTTTATGTGATACACTCTCAAAAGGGAAGATTCCCCACTTTTTTGTTCACACCGATGTGATACTTACTCGTTATATGAATGATGCCAGCGCTTTAAAACCAGCAAATCAAATGTAATGCTATCGCAAAGTTGAGATAGGAGGAGAATGAAATGGGACTTCCTCTTGGTAAGTTTTGAATGTACTAGGAAAGTAACATAACAGTAGCGAGATGCTTATGCTTTCCAGTTTCAGTTTTCAAGTATTTTAGACCTGTTTAATCTTTATCGCTCTACATTCGCCTGAAAATCCCACTATATACGAGGAAGTTATCATTGTTGATCGTGACTTCAATTTATAATTCAGAAAGGGGGAAACTACTACAGAGAGAAGTCACGAAAGGGAGGGTGGTGAACGGGGGAAGAAGGAATGACATTGCCTCTAAAGTCTAATAGAGAGACCAAGAAAAGGACACCGACTGAAAAGGAAATTCTGCTAAACGAGGAGGTGACTCAGGGTTAGTTGCACTGAAAGTGTGATGTGATTCGAGACGTGAGGTATTGACGATGAGGATGAGAACGATGAATGCTCTGACCTGAGATTAACCGCATATATATTACTCATACTTCCCTCCAACTTCAAAAAATCAGGATATGATTATTAGTTGCCTCAATTTCTCATCAGCAAATTGTTCAGTTTGCCACAAACATAGTCACAGAACACCATCATAGAGATTTTCGAAGCATTACAAGCCACATAACATAACCCAAATCCTCAAGTAATTGAGATTTCCATTTCCATTTCCATTTCCAATTCCTCATGCATGCATCAAAGACCAAAAGAAAGAACATTAAAACCGAGTCGCATTTTTATTACCCAGTGATCATAGTTCCGGCCCCTTTATCTGTCATAATCTCCAAGAGCAACGAGTGCGGCACCCTCCCGTCGATGATACTCGCAGTCCTCACACCTTGGGCGAGCGATCGAACGCAGCAATTCACCTTGGGAATCATCCCACCACCGACCTTCCCCTCCTCAATCATCTCCTTCACCCGGCTAATATTTATTACTTTCACCAAGCTAGTCGGATCCTCGCGGTCCCTCAAAATCCCCGGCACGTCGGTCAGAAGGATCAACTTCTCGGCCCCCAATGCCGCGGCCAATTCTCCAGCCACCGTGTCCGCGTTTATGTTGTACGGTTGTCCCGACTCGTCCGCCGCCACCGAAGTCACCACTGGGATGTGGCCACTGTCGACTAGTGGCCGCAGGACGTTGGGATCCACGCGGGCCACCTCGCCGACGAATCCCAATTGGGCGGAGTTCGGGCTGGGCCGGGCAGTCAGGAGTTGGCCATCCATGCCTGAGAGACCGACCGCGGTGGCGCCGGCCCTGTTGATCAGGGACACCAAATGTTTGTTGACTTTCCCGACCAACACCATGGAGACGATCTCCATGGTTTCGGAGTCCGTAACCCGAAGACCGTCGCGGAAGACGGCCTCGATGTTGAGGCGCTTGAGCCAGAGGTTGATCTCGGGGCCACCGCCGTGGACCAGGACGGGGCGGAGGCCCACGCAGGCGAGGAGGACGAGGTCGTTGACGACGGAGGCCTGTAGGGCCTGGGACTTCATGGCTGCGCCCCCGTATTTGACCACGATGGTCTTGCCCCGGAATTTCTGGATGAAGGGTAGGGCTTCCGACAGAATGTCGACTCGGAACTGACCTGGGGTGACCGACTCAGCATGGCGGTGCTCTTCGGCCGAGTTTTTGATTGAGAAAGAGCGTGCTTTGGGAGATGGAGAGTGGAGAAATGGGAAGGCCAAGATAGGGTTTTTGGGTTTTCGTGTTGCTATTCGCGGTTTTGAGGAGAACGAGGAAGATGAGCAGTGGTTTATTAGGGATTTTGCCGTCAACATCTTCGCAAGGACGTGAGGGAGGGAGTGACGGCAAATAAGAGGAGGGTTCTCTCTGCTCTTTGGCCTGACAAAGCAAGACTGGAATCTAATACCGATCAGTGGAAAATTAATAGGTCTTTAGAAGTATCATAATCTCTTTTTATATTCCATTCGCATATATGCTCGTTAGTCATTTTCCACTTCAGACGCAAATATTTTTGTGACCCGAAGTATGTTTTGGGTTAATTCTGTCTTTGAGTTGTGATATATATCGTCACTAGTACGTATTTTTAATGCACTTCTGATTTAATTGGTTGTTTCAATTTTTTTAATATAAAATAATTATTTTGACCAATCACGTTAAAAAATTATATAAAAAATTCATAAAAGTGATTATATATAAATTTTTTGTTAAATTATTAAATATAAGAATATATTAATATTACGTACAATTGTAAAATATACAAATATAGTCTATTCATTAAAAAAAAAAAGTTTTATTATTAAAAAATTTATTTTTTAAAAACTTATGTAACGTTACGTATTCACTATAAATATTATTTTTAATAAAGATGTAGTATTTTTTTCTTCGTCGGTATTCGGTAAAGATATAAGAATATAGTACTCGAAGCTTTATCCCTCAAATCCAGCTTGTCGCACTCGCAGTGGTTTTACAAGTTGCATTTTAAAGGCTAAATTCCTCCTGTCAAATTTTCAAAAAATAGAAAATCATCCTGGCCAATTTATTAAATCAAACGCCTCCTTGAAGCTTGTCAAAGGCACATATTATATTATATCAATGGGATTGAATTAAGGAGTTCAAATCAATAGAGACAAACTTTTAGATGTTAGATAAAAAAAAACTAATTAATGGTAAACTAATATATTAATTTTATATAATCTATTTTGAAGAAGAACGTTTGTTTTTTAAGTAAATTGTATCTTAATATTTATATATCTATTCAGAATAATGTTACCATAATTCAATTATCATCATAGTTCGAAAAACGAAAGACAAAACCCGGCATACTAAAAACAATGAATATTAAGAAAAAGGAATTTCTTCGTATAATATTCATATGTACAAAAATACAAAAGACAAAATGGCTATTAAGAAAAAGGTATTTCATTTTGTACAATCATACCTAGATCCTATTTGGATACAGAAATGTTTTCAGTCTATATAATTTTATTATTACAATTTTTTTTAATTTGTTACATAAAATATAATAAATAATTCAACTTTTTAAAATTTTAAACAATAATAATATTAAAAAACAATATTCTAATAATATTTTATTCAATTTTTTATTTTTATCTAAAATTATCTCATTTAATCTCACTATCCAAACATGACTTTAATATCATTTTATCATTGAAATCTATGTATTAATTGGTTTTTAGCTTTGTAAACGCGGCATACTTTTTTATATTGGAACATTTTGTCGATATACAATTTTAGAAATGTTGTAGCTAAAAGACTCGCATTTGGTATATTGTTGCCGATATTAAAATTCATGTTATATTTAGCCAATATAATTATATTATTTCATTAAAAACGTTATTTTAATTTTCAGAGTGATGATGATTTCAATTTTTACAATATTATAGTTTGGGGTTATACTCGTACCAAAAACATGGGGTTTTGTAGGAAATGATGAAATTTTGAGGGGCGAAAATTGGAATTAGGATTTGGAATCTGTAACGAGCAAATTGCATTTTCGATAAACCACGCATGTTTTTGGTAATTACAATTTACCACCATTCACACTACACTTTACAAAACCCTGACCCCGTTCTTTATAGTTCCTTCTGTATAGCGTTACAAGCAGAGAGACCAAGGAATCTTTCTACTCGTTCAATCATGTCCTCCGCCGAATCTCAATCTCCGTCATCCGGCGCCGCGCCAGAGCAGCCGCCGCCACCTCACAACCAGCAAAAACAAGAAGAAGACGAATCTTCCAAATCTCAGAGCAAGAAAGCCGCCAAGAAGGAAGCCGCCAAGCAGGAGAAGCTCCGCCGCCGCCAGGAAGCCGCATTGGAATCCGCCGCGCAGTCACTCTCCGTCGAGGAGGACGACCCGCTCTCCTCCAACTACGGCGATGTCCCGCTCCTGGAGCTCCAATCGAAGGTTGCCGCCGACGTCCAGGAATGGACCGAGGTCGGTACGCTGACCGAGGCGCTGAGGGACCGGTACGTCCTCGTGCGTGGGCGGGCGCAGGCGATCCGCGCCGTCGGGAAGAACATGGCCTTCCTGGTCGTCAGAGAGAAGGGATTTACCGTCCAGTGCGTCGTTACGGCGCAGCCTGACTCCGTGAGCCGCCAGATGGTGAAGTACGCAGCGGGGCTGAGCCGCGAGTCGATCGTGGACATCGAAGGGGTAGTCTTCGTGCCCACTGTTCCCATAAAAGGCGCCAGTCAGCAGGTTAGCTATTGATGCTCCGTGTTTATATATGAATGCTCTCATACTTGTGAATGCACAGAGGTATGTTGTGATTCATACGATTCCCCTGGAAGAGTGCGTTATACTGTTTTTCATTCAAAACGAACAAGGAATATAGCATGCATACGCATGCACATTTTTTTTATAGGTAGCATACACTCGCACAAGATTTGCACATCTATTCACTCAAAATTTTCAGATACACGAAGTTGATTATGTGAAGCACGGAAGAAATGGGTACTTGTTTGATTCTTAAGCTGCGGTTGGCCATATGTGGATAAAGTAGCAAACTTGAACTGATGGCGATCAATGGCCTTAAGTTGGCTTGCATTTATCATGTATAAATTGGTCGAAGTAGGTAGAATGCAGATCGTCTGTGAAAAAGATTGAAGGAAGTTTTCCATTTAAGTAGTTAGGACTGAGGTGGTTTCACAAATATTTTTAATATATATATTTTTATTATATTGATGGATAAGAGTTTGATATATCCCTGAAGGTTGAAGTTCAAGTGCGGAAAATATTTTGTGTTAACAAGGCTATGCCAACCTTACCCATCAATATTGAAGATGCTGCTCGCAGTGAAACTGAAATTGAAAAGGCTTTGCAGGTACACTCACAGATAATGCGCCCTCTCTCTCTCTCTCTCCTGTGTATTTCAACTATTTTTTTGTACTGAGCTTTGCTTAAAGCTATTTTCCTTGACTATTAAAACTTATTGGCCATTTCTATGTATAAGTTTTTACAAGTACCGATCAAAAAAAAAAAAATGTACAAGTTTTTACAAGTGAGAAATAGTGCAAAAGGCACAACACAAGTACTTCTATGTATAATTTGTTAATTGATTACGTGATGGGTGCAGGCTGGAGAACAACTCGTTCGGGTTAACCAGGATACTCGTTTGAACTACAGAGTTCTTGACATGCGAACACCTGCCAATCAAGGAATTTTTCGCATTCAGTGTCAAGTTGGAAATGCAAGTTCCTGCCCTTTCTGGATCATGTTCTTTAAAAAAAAAAAATCAGCCATTCATACTTGATGGATTTTTTGTCACAACATTATGTGGCATGCTAAGTATGATAGGCAATGCTATTTCTTGTGGCAAAGTTTTCCACAACTTGCTTGATGCATAATTCTAGTTTCCCCCGATAATTTTTCCTACCGTGTGTGTGTGTGTGTGTGTGATTACAAGTTGCCATTGGCTGGAAAATAAGGGAAGGAGGAAGGGCATGAGAGAATCAGTTGGTTTGTGAATGAAAGAATATTATTCTTGTCTCACATTCCCTCCAGTCCCAACAGAAATTAATGGCAGATTGTGAGTTGTATTTTGTCTCATATTTTTTATTGACTTACAGTAACTTTCTCAAGAAAGATTAGTAAATAAATGATTTTTTTGAAAGATTAAGTAGTAATTGATGATGCTATAAATCACTCAAATTGGGGAAGTTGTTGATGATTTCTTTATTGGGGTGTCAGGACTCAAAAGGGCAAACATTATTTTGTAGCTCTATGTCTACGCATGCTCCTTTGTGTAGTTATGCTTTTTTTAGGTTTTGTTACTTTCTTCTTTATTTAGTATGGGAAAATAAAGTACCAAGAAAGGGTATTGAAACCTTCAGTTTATGCCACTAGAAACAAACCAAGCCTTTTGCTTTTTTAAAAGAGCTTGGTGAGTATATATATTCTGTCCAAATTCCGTGTGTGCTTTAGAAGACTGCGCTATATTTGACCTACTTATTGTCCCCCTCCTTCCTCTCCCTGAAGTTTTGGCAAATTTGATCGCTGGTTTTCATTTTTATGAGAATACTCCTAAGCTGAACAATGCTTAATTAGTTACAATACCGTGCAGGTATTTAGACAATTCTTATTATCTGATGACTTTGTTGAAATCCACACTCCAAAATTAATTGCTGGCTCAAGTGAAGGTGGTGCTTCTGTCTTTAAATTGGACTATAAAGGGCAATCTGCATGCCTGGCTCAATCACCTCAGCTTCACAAGCAAATGGCAATTTGTGGTGATTTTGGACGTGTTTTCGAGATTGGTCCAGTTTTCAGAGCTGAGGATTCATATACTCATCGGCATCTATGCGAGTTTACAGGTCTTGATGTTGAAATGGAGATTAAGAAGCACTATTTTGAGGTAGAATCGAATTTGAGTTTGTTTCTAATCAGCATCTAAGTGTAGTGATGCCCTGTAATTTGCTCTGCAGGTTATGGATATTGTGGACCACTTATTTGTTACTATGTTTGACACATTGAACAAGAATTGCGCGAAGGAGCTTGAAGCAGTGGGGAGACAATATCCATTTGAGCCTTTGAAGGTCATCATTCATTATTAGTTGTGAATACTTGGAATACCCTGATTTTAACATTTTGTGTGCTATTGAAGTCTTAACTCTTGTCTCTATCTTGAATCTGGTTGTTAACGTTTACATTGCAGTACCTGCGAAGTACTCTGCGGCTTACTTTTGAAGAAGGCATCCAGATGCTTAAGGTGATGATTGTTTTTTTATAGCGTTGTGTCACCTCTATGTAGAAACTAATAAGATGATTAAGGCATCCGTGACCTTTAAACAATAATGAAATCATTGAATTGGGGTTAATGTGCATGTGCCTGGGTGTTTCGTTGATGTGTAGTAGTCCAGGGTTTGTAACAGTTGGGGGAAATCCCCACTGGATCTACTGTGTTACTTACATGTTTGAACATTTTGATCGATAAATTATACATGAATTCTGTGATACCCCATATGATATGGATAAGGGTAGGTGGTGTATGGGATTCCACATTGCTTGGAAAGGAGAAGTTCTTGCTTTTTATAAGGTTGCAATGGGGCTCCAATTGTATCATTGACTAGTCATTTTGGAGTATAGGGCATGTGGTTTGGGCCTTCCATTGGGGCGTTACAAATGGTATCAGAGCCTATCCTAACCAGAAATGTGGGACTTGAGCCATGCCACCAACAATGGACAGGCTCGACGAGGACGTCTGGAATTTAAGGGGATAGATTGTGATACCCCATATAATATGGATAAGGGTAGGTGGTGTATGGGATTCCACATTACTTGGAAATGAGAAGTTCTTGCTCTTTATAAGGTTGCAATGGGGCTCCAATTGTATCATTGACTAGTCCTTTTGGAGTATAGGCCATGCGGTTTGGGTCTTCCATTGGGGCGTTACAAATTCTCTCATTAGACTAGAGTTACACCCTTATTTCCATGTGTTTTCTGTAAGTTTATCCTCCTATATATAGTAGCAAATAACATGGTGTTTAGCAGTTTCACAAACAATTATGTTGATGGTACCTTCTCGGTGCAGAAATTAGTAGGATTTGTAGATTCTCTTAAGTCCATATCCATGGTTCTTCTTTTAAACAATATACGAGAAGAAGTGGCAATTTTATGGTATGTCTTATTAAACCTTCTTTTTGGCTGGTGAGTCAACTATCTGGCCCTTGGAGTCACATGGCGCTCTTGAGTGGTAGTTCTCTGATGCGGTTAATGTTTTCCCCACCTCAACTCTTAGGACTCGAAGAATGGGCCATGGAGGACTCTTTATGGCTTAAAATGCTGTTCTTTCTTATGGTTTTTTTTGGCCGTAAATTTTCCTGTTTAATTAGAAATTTCAAAACATGAAAGCAAAAGGTGGGAAGGAGTGACAGAAAAACAGTTATAGTATCTTCTGCTTCCAGTAATTGGAAACTTGTGATGCTTATGCATAATAACTCTAGTGCATGGCTTGCTTCTAGTTGAAAGTTCCCGGCTTGTATGATTTTTTAATAAACAAAAAAGGCAATGCTGATTGCCGAACTTTGTCTTGTCTATACAGGACGCTGGAGTAGAAGTTGATCCTCTTGGCGACCTAAATACCGAGGCAGAAAGAAAGTTGGGACAGCTTGTTTTGGAGAAGTAATCGTTCTTGAATTTCCATCCTGCCCCTACTGTTTATGTTGTTCTTTTGTTGTCTTTCTTAAATAAATTCTATTATTGATGGTGTAAGTTACAAGCATATTTTGTTTATGATTATAGGTATGGCACTGAGTTCTACATCCTTCATCGTTACCCTTTGGCTGTTAGGCCCTTCTATACGATGCCTTGCTTTGATAATCCAACTTACAGTAACTCATTTGATGTCTTCATTCGAGGTAAATTATCGACTATTAGATCAGAATTATTGTTGCACTTCTATTTTAAACTTTTTGCTGCTTTGTTTTTAGTATTTTGTGCTATTGATGGTATGTCATATTATTTGATTTATATAGCATGGATACTGTCTGTGTGTGTGTGTGTGTGTGGTTTGGTAACCTTTCAATCTCACCTCCCCCTGTATCTGCTTATAACGTGTTTGTGAATTCTTATAACGTGTTTGTGAATTCTCATTCTAGAGATCCACGGTATCCTTGGGTGCCTGTTCATTATCGTTATACGTATGTGATATGTTAGAACTCATGTCAACATGGCAACGTAGATACTGGTTTAAGGGAAAAAAAAATCCAGCCAATACATCTTGGTTTTCCTTGTACTTACAGCACCCACTAACTGTACCCAATATTTTATTCTTGTTGAGTCTGTGTCCTAAGTTTTGAACATTGGGCATGCTTAGACTCTTACCGCACTTTGCTCTTATCTTAGAGACGAGGACATAATGATGCGTGTAACAGCAATTAGAATAACCCTTCTAGTGGTTGGTTCAGATCTGAACCTAAGAGCAAGATGGCCCACTGCACACTCCAAAAAAACCTTTCAATGGATCATGAGTTTAACTAAAACACTTCTTAGTAAATTGTGTTATAAAGTCGTATACTAATTGTGTTATAAAGTCGTTTACTTTTGGGTGAAACAATGTTAATTGGGATGTGGTTGAGAAATAGTCAAGTGGAATGCCTCAATTTGAAATTTTGTACATCAGATGTTATGGAGGAAGCTTGAAAGAGAGCATTTTCAATGGTGGAGCCTCAAATTAGGATTTTGCTTTGCCACAATTAGGCCTCTTTCTATAAAAGGATTCATATTCTTTCATGATAAATTAGAGCAAGACGAGTAGGAAAGCAAAAGTCGCAATTGCCAAAGTAGCAGCTGCTATCATTTTTTTTTATATGAGCAACTGCTGTCATTTACTTGATCTCAATTAATTTTCTTCTTTTGTTTCATTATATCAATTTACTTTTTTTCCATGTCCCCTAGGTGAGGAAATAATTTCAGGAGCTCAGCGTGTACATGTACCTGAATTCTTAGTGGAACGTGCACAGGCATGTGGAATTGATGTTAAGACAATATCAACATATATTGATTCTTTTAGGTAATATTCTGCTTCTCATTGATCTTTAGAAACAAAGTGTTCGGACTGACTGAAATATCATAATGTTGGTCTTTACAGATATGGTGCACCTCCACATGGTGGGTTTGGAGTAGGGTTGGAACGCGTGGTGATGCTTTTCTGTGGTTTGAATAACATCCGGAAAACTTCTCTTTTCCCTCGTGACCCACTTAGGATCGCTCCGTAATAGTCTATTGCAGCTGTGGTGGACACCCTGAATTTATAACATGTGATGAATGGCCAATTTATACGACTCATACATATTGCCTTTCTTTATTTGCAGCTTTTTGTAACAATTAAGTGTTTGTAATCGGTCAGTACATTCAGAAACATGTTGGATTTTTATTGGAGAATTTCGATCGGATTTTTGCAACGATCATTTTTTAAAATAATAATTTAAAAATTGGTCTGACGGTGATGGTAGGCTACTTTAAACGAGAGAGAGAGTACAATTCCTGGAGAACTGTTTCGGATGGTTTCCTTCTTCAATAATTCTACATATAACTGTGAAGTGCGTAAATGTCGTATAATCGCTTTGAAAAAAAATAATCTATTATTAAAAAATTAATTTTTTTAATATGGATCTCATATTTTATTCACTTTTTTTAAAACGATTACGCGGCGGTTGTATAATTCACAGTTGTAAATATATTTTCTCTTTCTATCTTATCATTAACATATAGTAATAGTACTATACCGATAGTATTATTATATACTAATAATATTAGTGTATTACTAATATATTTATATATATTAATATATATATATATATAAGTATAAGAGATTAGAGACTTAATATATACTAAAAACCGATTTAAGAGGACAACTAGTGCAGTATCGGTTTTTAAAAATATAAAATTAGTATATAACAGTTCGGCCTCAAAATTTGTTCAAAACCAGACCGATTACACCCATTATCACTGTATTATAATTTATTAATCCTCTCGGCTATTATTTTCCTTTCTCACTCGGAGTATCTGATATCTTGAATCGTAACAGGTAGAACAAGGATGTCACTTCGGCAACAAAGCTATTTACAAATGACTTTCTTGTCTCTGTACATTTCCAATCACACATTGTCACGCTATCACCTAAACCATGGATTCCATCCTCCGACTTCTAACAGCATAATTACATTATCCGGGCTACAATTAAAATCAATATGATAATTATGTAACATTTAATAACCAAAACCATTACCCACAAAATCATCCTCATCATCACTACTGAAAGATTCAAGCAATTCACTATCCTCATCATCCTCATCACCCTCTGTCACAATCTCTAGCAATCCTGTTCCACCCTCCAGCATGAAATCCCCATCATCATCATCATCATCGTCGTCGTCATCAATCAGCTCGCTAACACTATCATCGTTACTCAAATCATCTGCATCACTTTCACCATCCCCATCAAGATCTGGGCCTAGAATAGGGTCTACATCAGCATCATCATCATCCTCATCTTCCTCCTCACTTTCAGCATCATCAGGATCTGAATCGTCATCCGTTGGCCTTCTGCGACCAATTTCATAAACTCTTCCTGAAGAGTACATCTCTTCTTGATCATCCATTGTAATCAACCCTACAAAGGAATCTGTCGACTCTGTTGCAAAGTCAAGGACACAACGATCTACAGGTATAGTGGCAATGTCAGAGTAGTTGACTGCATCCACCGTGCGAAAAGCAGCAAAGAGAGGATGCTTGACTCGACGTGTGTGAACAGCAGACATTACATCCTCAAGATTTCTCCGAAGGATTGCATAAATCACATCACCGCGTGCATTAAAAGTTACTGTCATTTGATCCAATGAAGGTACACTACGGAGGAGCCTAAACTTCCGGAGATCCCAGACCTCCGAGTTTATAATTACCTGTAAAAAAGAAAATTCTCTATATAAAAGCAGTCATGGGGAAGACAGGAGGGGGGAATTTTAAACTACAAGCTTTTGAACAGACGTTTATGCAGTGATGTATAACAACAGCAGGAAGTGGTCGATGCCAGTTTGAATTCTGGAAGTTCTTCTGAAGGGGAAATGGTAATTAATTAGCTTCAAGACAACTTCTATTTTTTTTAAAAAAAATTTTAGTTTCAAGGCACTAACAAAATCCCATCAAACCTGCCTTATTCACCCAACCTCTACTGATCCTGTCTGAAACTTGACATACGTAACTTAAATACCCAAACAAAGTAATCATAACTGACAAAGAAAAGCCAAGTGTTGAAATTTGGTGCATTAAACGCTTTCTACTAAAAGCCTACCGTTCAAACAGAAATGACAGGGTACTGATCACCACCATTTTTCTAGATAATTTTGTATTTGTTTATTTGTTTGTTTGTTTGTTTTCTTTTTCATGTTTTGAATATTGGATGAAGTACATAAAAGGAAGAGAAGAAAATTTAGCTTTAGTGATGAAAGTTCAACAGGTGGCAACAAATGATAATCATACGAGAGATACACTATCACTGTTGTAATAGGGACAGGGTGCTGCTGCTTCTGCATACCTCATTCCCAGCTGGATGAAAGCCACCACCTCCATAATCTGTAAATTGATCAAAGCGATGAACGGGGCCAGAAACCCGCCGATCCCACAATACCCCATTCCATAGCAACATAGCATCTGAAGGGCTGAAGTGAATGAGAGAATAAACATGCCCCCGACCAGTAGAACTTGCAGATGTCTCTGACAGCTTTGATTCCAGCTGGCAGGTTTGGATATTGTAGAGGAGAATTTCTCGTGGTGCAGGCTCTACTGTCAGGGCTGCAAAAATGCTTCCAGAATTGCTAAACCTTGCAGCCTTACACCCTTCAAATGGATGCATTGGTCCACCTGAGATTGAAGTTGCGTCCCACAACCTTACATCCTGGGAGCTCGATGAAAGCACCAGCTGCGTCTCACCAGAAATATATGATTCAACAGATGTCAAAGGAGACTGGTGGCTTGTGCAGCTCTCCAGCACATTGTTGCTGTTGGAATCAAAAATTTTGAGCTCTCCAGAGTGGCTGCCAACTGCAAGACGAGAGGAGTCCCCAAGAAAATCAATGCATGTCAAAAGTGCCCCGGCATCATCCCGACAAGTTCTCCAAGGTCTGAATCTGCTGTAAACAAACTGGCGATCCCTGCGATTTCCATGTACCCCACCATATATACTTTTGAACTCACGTGTACCAAGTCTGCCTGTTACATTTGATGGGGCATCAAGACTTCGTTTAGGTTCAGGACAAACATGTGGATGCAAGAGAGAGAGTGGCGGAAGAGTGGTTATAGGGGCTGGGCATTGGCGATGCTGGTGCTTCAGATATTGAACAACAATAGAGTCTAGAGTTAACTGCTCTGTGCTGCTGGGCTGAGGATCATTTAAAATCCCAAGTTGTGAGGATGGTGTCGCCTGACCCATATGGGTGTTGCCATGTTGGTTATCATCCATATAACCTGCCAAGCCACCAATTGGCATTGATTGCCAATGCTGATCTCTTACAATAGAACTTGGGGTAGACAGTCCAATATTATCAGTTAGCAGGTTGCTTTTACGGCCACTACTGGGTGTTGGACAAACTGGAGACCGGAGTCCTTGCTCACCCGTGTTAAGTCGCTTTCCAGGGGATGAAACCAACCCCACATCCTTCAACTCTGATAATTTTCGCTTCATCGGCAATACAATTGGAGTCTTACATTGAGATTCTGTATCAAAATTAGGTTTTGGCAAGGACTCTGATGAAGTTTCTGATGCAATTGCAGGTACAGAAGGTTGCTTTGATGTACTGAAGATTCTCCTGACAGATACTGATTGGCAATCATGGGATTGCAACTGATTTCTTGAGTGTATACCAAAAATTGGTGAGAAAGCCAGTGGATTTTTCTTTGAAGAAGATACAGTTGAATCGCACTTCAGGCTTGTATCCTCATTCTGTGCAGTGAGTTTAGATTTTTCAGTGAGAAATCCACAAGTGGCTCGACCAGAGGGCCAATGGAGCTGTATAGAGGGGACTTCTGGTGCAGAGGTTTGGTGCGCAAGAGATGATGGAGCTGCCAAGAACAGCAAAGGAGTCAACTGAGCCTCTTTTAATAGTGTAGCAGCAGTTGCACCCAAACCAGACGCCTGTAGGTGTTCATGGATTAGAAGTAAAAGTTCCCTGGGATTTTCATATACATAGACAACAAGAAGAAAGCCAAAAGGTGAGAAGAAAAGGAATTACTAGAAAGAAGTGGGTGGTGAATATATACAATAGCACTACGCAAGAAATTAACAAGTACCTGGAATGGTAAGTAATCGGAGTAGCAGCAGCTATAGCTGCTCTTTCTATGCGCCTCAAAGTAGGGGTAGCAGCATCAGTAGCTGCTAATGTACTTGCACGCCCTGAATTTGTCACAATCTGCATATAAATGGTGCAAGCATATATTTCAGTTACTTATGCGATGAGAGAGGGGGGATTATAATTGTTAAATAACATTTTTGCTTATAAGGAAACCCGACTTGAACTCCAGACCTCTAAGCTACTTTTTTTTTTTTTTTGGGGGGGGGGGGGGGCAGGGAGACTTACTGCAATCAGTTCAATTGCTGCTTGGGAAAGTTCAGCTTGCCACCTGCCTTGCTCAGTTCCACATGTCTGGCCTCCTGAATCTCGAATTAGTTCTGATAGCTTTTTCCCAACCTAGAATGTCAAGTTGCACTTAGTAACACCGACAGTTTTAGTTAACATATCCAGCCAGTTATGACTTAACATCAGAATCACAGCAACCTATTTGAATGCACAAAGCATAACATTTTTTAATTAACAAAAAAATTTGGATGTCTTCTTTTTAAAATCCTCAAATGGATTTTTTTCCTCGCCTTGAAGATTCTGATAACTTTACTCCCATATTCCTTCTGTTGCAACTAGAACTAAATGTTGAGGAAAACACGGGGTATACTGATAAAGTGGGAAGACAATGTGTTGTGCAAATGGCAGTAGTATGTAGTTGTCTCTTTAGAGGACCACCAATAAGATTGGTTTTCTTTTTTCTTTTTTTTTTGATAAGTAATAATTTTATTCAAAGAAATAAGCATAAGCCCAAGTACACAGGACGTATACAAAGGAAACACCAATGAACCCATCTCTGAGAAAAGTGAATCATGACGATGAGAAGATCTCTGAGGAACATCTAAAAATGGAGCAGTATACAACTGGGTATGAAGTATGAGCTGAAGCAGCCTAGGATGGGTTCAATTGGTTGGGGCGGGACTTGATACTTATGGTAAAAAGATGTAAACTAATATTTCATTTCACCTAAAACTATTAAATTAATTAGATGAAACGATCATTTACCTGAAGCTTTGTCAATATATGTGCAATTGTATCATCTCTGGCCAGACCAAGCAGAACACGGCAAGCTAGAGCACGAAGACAATCTAGGGCAGCAGGAGGTGAATATACACGTGGCTGGAGGAGATGAAGTAGGACCTTTATACCATTGTTTGCACGTACAGCCTCTCTTGCTTGACGATATCCTAGTTCCAATTGGGTAGCAAGGCCAGCACAACCTGCACCAGCACCTAAAGATATTCTACGATCTCCAACCAGTCCTGAAGTAGCTGTGGGAACAGGAATTTGTGAAGTGCTACTGATGTACTGGGTACCAACTCCTGTGGCATTTCCCCTATCTACCACACTAGATTCCCCATTCCGCTCCCTTGGATCACTCTGGCTAGACATGTTAACAACTCGATCAGAGACATTACGTTCTGTGTTTCTGTCTCTATTCTCCATCCCAGAACCACACGAGGTTGGAGCAGAAACAGAATGCAGACCTTGTGCAAGTATAGGTGGTTTATTGCTGATTGCAGGCGGAGGACAAACAAGATTTACTAACACATTTAGTGCTGGTTGGATGATCTGCAAAGGTATCAGCAAACAATTAGAGAATATGATACAATGCTGAATGAAAAGACAAGCATGATACTTTTTTTGATAATTAAAAGACAAGCATGATACTAGTCTCAGAATCTGCATCCAGCATCAAGAAATGTTACAGGAGAATAATAAAATATGAGAATACGTCTTACCTCTGGGTCCACATAACTACTAGCACTATTTGCTGCATCCAAAATGACTGCTATACCAACACGATTATTGCTTAATGTGGCATTTACAATCATCTTGCGGCTGTTGGGTACTAATGTAACAATATGCAACACACCCAATGCATATTGAAGCAAATCGTGCAAATAGCGCTCAACAGGGAGGGCCTGCATACAACCAAAATCAGATATAACAGGAGAACACAAGAAGTGAAAAAGAAAGAAAAGATGGGATATCGAATACCTGACACAATTCCAACAAGGTAAAGTGTCCATTAGAGCTCAAGAACTTCTCAACCGCAGGCCAACGAGTTCTTACAAATGCAGGACCCAGCTTTCGATCCTTTTGTAACTGCAGAAACACCGCATCCATAGCTTCATTACTGATATCAAGTGGCTTGTAGGCTGCCCTTACACTTGGAGTATTCCGCGCCGTACTTCGATTGTTTTTATTTGGACGGATTGAATCCACCAGCAGAAGAAGGTGAGCTCTAAAATATTGCCGCAAAGCAACACAGGTATGATAAGCTATCTGCTTCTCTGATGATGTCAGAACTTCTGCAGGTGAACGATCATTTCGAAATGATCCTGAACTGGACAAACCTAACGCCCCAGTATTTACTCCAGACCTAACTAAGGCAGCATCATTTAGAAGCCCAAGTAATTTTTGTAAACAGTCCTGAGCATCAAAGGCATCAAGAACTGCTCGGAAAACAAATGCAGCAGCAAAAAACAAGGCAGCATTTTTTCTAGCTTGGTCCTGAGGGCACTCAAGAAGTTGGATAGCTAACTCAACCACCTGGTGTACAACATCTGAGGGAAGAGCGCACACACGTTCCATTATTCCCTGAAAGGAATTCTTAAAAAGTAAGAACCCAATGGACTGACTAGATAAAGGTGATTCTAATGGGAAAATACGAGTAAAAAAAGGTTTCAAACAATTAGACATTACAAGCAATTACCTGGAGAGAACCAATAGTAAACAGGCAGGAAGAAAGACCAAAAAAGGTTTGAGCAACTCTAGGGACAGCAAGCAGTTTCTGCATGCCACCCCGATCCACAAATAATGCAGCGAATTTTCGGTGAGCTGCCAACGCGCAGATTAGCTTCATTACATCAGGCAAAAGAATTGCAGCCTTTGATTCCTCCTTGTTTCTGGAACTCCGTTGCAGCAATGCAAGGCAGACATCAACACCCTTCTCATGAAGTACAGGCCCAAGAACTTCAACATATTCTCCAAGTATCTCAAGGCATTGAATACAGTATTTTTCCCTCAGCTGTGCAAGAGATTCAGAGTCCAGGATGAAATATTCTTCCACATCCTCACTAATTTCTGTCTCTGTGTAATTTAGATTCAGTGAATTATCATTGATGCTACTAGAGCTCCTGAAACCAACGTATGGAAGTGTTATTAATCTGTTAGTCAAATTAACAAAACTAGGATGTTAGCAATTTCAAGTTGTACATTGTGATTCAATCTCTTTATTATATTCTTAAACATCAAATTACCTACCTTTTTTTTTTTTGATAAGTAAACATCAAATTACCTACCTTGAAACCTCGATTGAATTAGCAGCATCAATAACAGTGGATGCAGTTCTGGAAGCAGCCAAGACTGCAGCGTCTTCATCTTTGGTAGTTTTAAATTCCTTAACATATAGAGCAGCAAACCATTAAGTAAAAGAATTCACAAAATCTATGCTATGTGAGATAAAAGGAGCAAGCAATGCTGCATACCTCGAAAGCCGCACTTTTGACAACTTCAGCAGCAGCATCACCTGCTGCTTTGATAGCTTCTGCAGGTGCATTGGCTGTTCTTGCTTCATCTTCGGCAGCCCTAACTGCTTTCTTTACTAGATCGGAGATATCTTTATTTCCAACTCTGCATTCCTGGAAGCAGTCATCGTTATCGTCCCTTTCGACAACCAAAGCATCAGAAGTAATCCTGCCAAAAGTCTTTCTAGCATCTGGTAATTTTTTCACATCTGAATGCCTTGAGACACTCCTCTCTCTTGTACTCCGCCCCTGTCCCAATCGACTACCAGATCCTGGTGAGGTTAGAGCCTGTTCATTCTCAGGGCCACCTTCATTGAACCTTCCCTTGCATCTTGATCTTGCCAATCCACGATTTGCTCTGCGCCTTGAAGAGTCATCTCTTCCATTCTCATCAAAATCTTCCAATTTTGCCTTCCCATCACGTAATTCTCGACTATGCCTCCTATTATCGCCATCAGCATCTATCTCATAGGCATCAACCCTTTCATCCATTGCATCAGGTCTTTCTCCATCATTTATCCTGCATTCTTCTCCATGTCCTTGCAGAACAATGTTTCTATCCTGATCCCTTTCAAGACTTTGGTCATCTAAGGATCTCTCATCCGCTATCCTCGAACCATCTAAATAAGTTGTTTCCTGAGCCTGCCGAACCCTAACCTTGCCTTCGTCCCTACCTCTTATGCAAGTAGCACCGGATGCAATCTTACCATTTGTTAATTGAGCAGCATCTTTCTGGCTTGTACTCATCTCTCCAAGGACACGCACCCGAAGATAGCGCATAAGCTTGGCAGACAATCCAGATGTCAACACATCTTCGACTACATGACCACCACTGGAACCAACCCAAGTGGTTAAGATGTAATATAATATTATGTTACGTCATATAATATTATAGTACATTATTCAAAATGATGCAAACTGGAAAATAAGCACAAACTATATTTACTCCTGGAGCATACCTAGACAAACAAACGGCAAGAATTCCGGTGGAATAAGTCTTCAACATTTCATAGTTAGATGCCTCCTTGCCCTTGCAGTTGTGGTCTTCACGGGGAAATCTTGCAGTGTCATCAATCACCCAATTTTTTATGTTCTCTAAGACGGCTTCTTCAAAAACATGAGGATACTGCAAAACAGATCATCAAATTTATAATAAACCATGAAATTAAGGAATAAGAAAATCAATCTAACAGGTGTAATAAAACAATAATCTTACAGTCCAAGTCAGTGAGCAGCTTAAAAGAAGCCTTGCAGCAGCTGCCTGGATGGAGGGTGGGTATCTTGTTTCTGATAAAAACTTTGAAGATATCAATTCAAAGAAATCATCATTTTCCTGAGAATAAGGGGTAGAAAAAATTATGATAAAGAACTTTATTTAAGTACTCTAAATGAAGTAGGTGTTCTGGACGATGTTGCTAAGGTGCACTGTCCAGGGGAAGAGTTATTGTGGAAGAGAAGGGCGGAAAAAAAAAACAATAATAACAACAGAAAAGAAAAACGACAAAGCAGGTTCACACAGGCCAAATTTAAATACCCGGACTAGGTTCCCAAGCCGTCCAACGTTATGTGAAGCACGACCGTTAGTGGATGAATGATCATTCTCTTCCATGTATCTGCATTCGAAACAGACATATACGTAAAGATTCAAGAGACTTATCAAGAACCGAGCAAAGATGAGGGAATAGGAGGAAGTACCAACGGCGAGCGCCAATTCACCATCAATGATAGTCAGAATTGGTTCTTTTTTTTTTTTTTCTTTTTTTTTCTTTTAATACACAGCAAATAAGAAGTTACATGTTAAAATATAAATGAATTGCTCCGTCAACATCCCTCAACCAACTAAAAAAACACGCGCAAACACGTAAAGTCACGTCGATACCCACACATTTGGCAAGGAACTATTAGAACTATACCTCCGGAACCCACTAATGGGACATGCTAAAAACGAAATTAACATTTGAATGATCCAAAGCTCATAAACGGGGCTATAAAAATGTTATGCTTGCGCGCACGCAAACAGACACACGCAAGCCGAAAAAAACCCACGCCTATTGTTTGACTCCTCGGAATTTAATCAAAAACCTGTTAAAGTAGGCTAAACAAAACCAACTAAAGAGGCAAAAAGAAATGGGAGGGGGCATACTGGGATTCTTGTGTTTCAAGGAGGGAGGCGAGGGCATGGAGGACGAAGGAGCTAGGTTTTTCAGGCGAACAAGTGATCTTCTCCATCAGCTTCTGAGCCTTCGCGATCAACTCATCATCTTCGTTCCTTGCTTCCTCTTCTACGTCTTCTTCTCCTTGAGACTCAGGCTGAGATTCTGCGGTAGGAGCCCGAGCTTCTGCTTGCGGTTGGTCCGCTTGGTCGTCCTCGGCCGCCTCCATAGATTATCAGATAAAGGTGCTTGCTATATTATATGTGTGTGTGTCTATAAACGAAGAAATGGCAATAGTAATGAAAGGAATTTGGATGGAGGCCAATTTCGAATGAAATTTAGTTTGCAAAATTATCTTTATTTTTCGCATGCGGTAGTACTTGGCTATGAAGTTGGGAGTTGCAGAGCTGAAAGAGAACCAAAAAGAGAAGAAAATGAAGGGCAAGTGCGTTTCGTCAATTTATAGTGGGAGGAGAGAGAGGGAACGCGAGAAAATGGATCAGAATGTTCCGGATAGAAGGAGACCCGACTCGGTTCTAAATATGTAACCCTAGCCTAGCCTCTTTAGTTTCAACTTTCGACTCTCCGAGCCCGTTCTAATAATAAGTACCGGATCCAATTTTATGCGTCGCCCCGAGCTCCAGTGTTAATAATATTAATAATTGAAGAGAACAACGTGAAGTTTGATAATTTGACTATTTGAGTTGTAAAGCCTAAAATAATGTACGTTATACAGTATTCTTTCGTGAGAGGTTAGGCCTAGGTTATAGTGTTAGTATTGGTCTATGTATATGCATATGTAAAGTCATATTTACATAATATGATCTTAAAATCCTCTACAATGGCTTATACATATCCAAATATTTAGCTACCTATGAACACTGCTTATCTAAATTTGGATAACCATTATTCACCCTACAAATCATATTTTAATCATTATTTCTCTTCCCTCTCACTCTCTCTCACAATCTTTTCATTTTTTCCCTCCTTCAACAACACAACAAACCTTCACTTACATATTCATTTTATTATTATAATATATTATATATATTTTTCATTTTATTATATTTTTAATATATTATTATTAAAAAATTATATTTTTTATTATTACATTTGTATTATTAATGTCAAATGTATGTAGTAGATGTTAATTGTAAAATATATAAAAAAAATTGATTTTAACAAAAAAGTAATAATAATAAAATAATAATATTTTATTATTATTTTACCTCAAATATGTATAAGTCAATGTGAGAATTTTGCTTGAATGGCAAAGTGGCTATGTAAAAAATGTAATTTTACATATGCATATGTATAAACCAATGCTAATGCCACTATCATTAAAATATTATTTTTATTTTAAAATTTTAAAATTTTAAATTATTTATTATATTTTAGTTTAAAAAAATTATATCCGATTAAAAAAGACTAGAATTTTTGTATCGGGCCTATAATTTTTCTTTAATAAACCTCGAGAGAGTTTTAACGGCGAAAGAAAAGTCGGTGCATTAGGAACGAGAGGAATGTCCCGTGCGTTACAAAGCAAAGCACATTCCTGGGAATCCCGTGATGCGAAGGATTCCGTGTACCGATTTCGCAAGTTAGCGCAGGATTTGATCCATCGTCTTTAGCTTTCTTTGTTTCTCTTGGCTAAATACCGTATCGAATTGGGTACTGCCTTCAGCAGCATCGTAGACGACTCTTATACCCACTGTTAGGTTGCTCTGATGGTCCCAATCTGATCATGGAAAAACTATTCGAAACGGAAGCCGAAGAAGCATCATCTTCCCCACAAGATCATAAGCGGTGGATCGAGTTTGTAAAATATAAAATCATCTCATTTGTGACAAATAATTACACAACGAAGCTTTAATAACGGGTGTTTTTATAGGGCTCAGGATATGCTCAGGAGAAGATTGATCACAAAGGATGACTTCGCGTGGAAATTACCAAAAACAACGTCAAGAGAGAAAGAGGAGGAACTGGAAGAGGTGGAGATGTTGAGGTATGTAGGTGGGGTAGACGTGAGCTTCTCAAAGGAGGACCCATCGGTCGCTTGTGGGACACTTGTGGTGTTGGACATTCAAAACCTCCAAGTCGTCTATGAAGATTTCGCAATTGTGACCATTGCTGTCCCTTATGTTCCTGGCTTCCTCGCCTTCAGAGAGGTTTCCTTCTATCAAAAATCCTTTCGCTATCTCATCTTTCGTTCTTTTCCTGTTCAATGCATTTGAGTGTTTTTGTTCTTTTGCTTTTTTAGGCTCCGATTCTTCTAGAACTTTTGCAGCGAATGAAGAAAAAAGATGCCAGCCCTTTCTACCCACAGGTAGATTCATGTATCTGCGCTTAAAGTTTTCATTGACCTGGAAAAGAAAAGACGAACATTTTGCCAAATTATTATGGTGATACTTGGGATTTGTAACACTGGTGCATTATTAAATGAACAGTTGTTAATGGTTGATGGAAATGGAATACTTCATCCTCGAGGCAAGTGCTTCGTCACAATTCTGTTTGGAATTTATATTTCTTCCTGAGCATTGTACACTAAACCCGATGAGGCATTATTCTGATTCTCTGAAACCCAGCTTGTGACTGGATGTAGTAGTCACGGCTTGGCCTCCAGCAATCTTCTGCTGCGAAGGAAACCCTTAGATGGAAGTATTCACTAGTTGGATGAATTGCGGCAGGAGTAATCATAACATTCCTTTTTGGTTTATGTATATTTTCCTTTTCCATCTAAATTTAGTTCTTGTTTTAGTAATAAACTAGAAATGACTAAACGTTTTGCTCATTCCCAACCACAGGATTGCTATACTGTTTAAAATAAGTTTGAAATATTTAGTTTACCTCACATAATTTAGAACATTGATTTTATTTATTGCTGTGTGAAAGGTGAATTATGATTGACTTACATCAGCCATTGATTACATAGTTTGTTACCCATCCTTGCTTTAACCAGAGAAAAAATCTAAACCATAAAGTTTCGTGTAGGTTTTGGCTTGGCTTGCCATCTAGGTGTTTTGGCTGACCTCCCTACAATTGGGATTGGAAAGAATGTGAGTTCTGACTGTATTAACGTTAATTTTTCTTGTAGATTCATCTCCATAACTCCCAATATATTCATATTGGGATAAACATGAATTTATTAAATAGACATCTATACATCATTTTGGTTACCCTTGAATTAGCTATCCTCATTTTGACTCGAAATTTGATCCTGATTACTTGCTCTTTTGGTTAAGCTATGACAATGTTCGTACTTACATATCTCAGCTGCATCATGTGGACGGTCTTACTTATTCGAGAGTGAGACAAGTTCTTGAAGCCAAAGAAAACAGTACTAGAGATTTTATTACTTTGACGGGATGCTCTGGCCACATATGGGGAGCGGTAAGAAACTTGAGTATGAACTCTATTTCTTGAAGTGATATTTGAATCTATTGGCATATCATTAATGGATAGAATACTTGATTACATCAGTTAGAGTGCATCTTACAAACTGAAGTGAACTGCAAAAGATTGGCTAACTCAGATAAAGCACAATAATACTGCAAACTGTATCTGACAAGCTAGAGCTTATTGGTTTGTTTGTAGCTATTGCTGGAAGCCTTTAACCATGGGTGAAAACAAAACATGTATCCTACAACCATACACTTGGTTGCTTTTGCACTATAAACGAAATAGGCATTATCATTAGTGCTTGATTTTTTATCTTGAAACTGCATCCTAGCTGTGGACCATGTAATGTCTAAGTGAATAGGGTGAGCATATATGGGGAGGCAACCAACACCGTCCTATGTGGGATGCACTCTTTATAATCAAGCTCAGTAGATGCTCCAGGATCATTTCAGCTCTTGAAAGTTTTCATGGAAGGTTCCTAGAGGGAAATTTTAAATAATTACCTATGCACTGGTTGGCATATGCAACAATCTAAGGCAAAAGACTAAACATTGAATCCGTTGTTCGTAAGTTTTGATTTACAGCATTGTAATTCAGGTTCTTTCTCTATCTACAGGCAGTGAGATCTACACAGGACTCCTTGAAGCCTATATTTATTTCAGTTGGTCACCGTGTATCACTTTATACTGCCATAATAATCGTTAAAATGACTTGCAAGTATCGTGTGCCAGAGCCTATCCGACAGGTAAGATTTAGAAGTGGCTGAGTGTAAGCAAGCTACCTTTATTCAACAGATTTATGGTTGAGTAAAATTATTTATTTTACATGGGCCCTTTCTATTTAATACCCACTATTGACTTCGAATATGGAGCTAAGTACAAATATTATGACTGTATTATGGAAGCTTTATCCTGTTCACTAATGCTCTGGCTTAGGTCTTCAATTTGCATCAAATGTTAAATGCTTTGCATATTAAACTAGTGTCCGACCAAGATAATGTTGGAGGCTTGTCACTTCAAGTTGCATGATGTCTACTCTGGTGGAGAGACATTGTATGATACTACCATGTCAGAAATTCTCTTCTCCAATATTGATTTTTATATGATAGCAAGTATCAAACCAAAGATTTATGGAATTCTCTCAACATATTTTCCACGGTTCATCCTAAAAATTGCCGTGCATCGGATTTTAATGTTCATATCAAGTTGATCCTTTTTTTTTTCCGGGAAGTCCTTTTTTTTTTTTTTTTTTTTTGTTATTGGTGAAATTTCGTGGTACCCCAAACTGGAAATAACACATGGTTGAGAATATCAGCAACCAAAATTCATTTTAATCTAACCCAGTCACAATTTTTCAATTTCTCAACCTACGGAAGATACAAGTGTGTGGACGCGCACAAGTATTTAATCTTCACTGAATATTAAGTATCATGTTGGATGGAAATATGCTGTGATTCCATTTATTACTTACTTTATTAAACAACAGGCCGATATTAGGTCGAGGGAATACCTGCAGAAGCGTCAAAAGGGAGCGTCAGAATGATGCAACTTCATGGATCTGGTTGGTTCACTTATTTCTCTCTTCTTCAACATATATATTTTCAGAAACACAAAGCAGCTGAAGGGATGAGATCTGAGAATATAAGGGAAGTACATAGCTGCTACAAGCAAGCACGTAAAGTTCAATGACATTAGAGAGAGTTTGTAGTATTGGCCCTGAGTTGGGGGTTCCAAAGAAGTAATGTTTACTATTTAACCAAAAGAATAATTCTCTCTAGGTCTCAACACCAGCCTCGATTGTAGGCATCTCCTTGGCCAATGAAACAAGTTCCAAGTTTCAAATGCTTAGTGATAGTGACAGGGAATTGCCAGTTGAGACAACAAACTGGCCATATGTTTTTTAAGGTACCCCAATTAACCATGAAGTACAATCTAATATTCATACTGTGTGTAGAAATTTGTGGTTATTTCAAAGTTTAATGAATATATGTTTTTAAGGTTTAGATCATTTATCGTGCATGAATTTTTCAGGATTTTTTTTACTATGGACAAGAGTTTGTTTAAACAAAGAGCTGTTTGAGCCTTTGAGGTAGTAACTTTTGGCAAAGAATGGTGGCTTCTTAGTGAGTTTTAGGTCAATTCATGTCTCTTGGTTAAGGTTATGAGTTTTCACAAGAAATATTAAGAACCGATTGATGGGTTTTCGCTGAAGTCAATTGTGCTTGAAGGGTTTTAAATCGTATCGTCAGTGTGGCTAGGAAGTTACCCAAAACCTGATAAAATGAAATGATATGGTCATATTGTCAAAATGTATCAGATCAAAGCACTCTGTAGACAGCGTGTGTGTGGTATAGAAACATGATATGAAAAGGCAGATCTGTAGACATTAAACATCCGTATTTTCCGTTTATCTTGAGCAACCTGATTTGTCAACTCTCGAGGATAAAATGCAAAGGGCCCTCTTTAATATGGGGGCTCCAAGTTTAAGTTCCAATTTGAATTCAATGTTATAAGCCTGACGTGTCCCCGTTTGAATTGAGAAATCATCTCAACTCAACTCATTTCATCTCATTATTACAACATTTTAAAATTTTCATATAAAATACAATAAACAATTTAATTTTTTCAAATCTCAATTTAATTTTTTCAAATCCTAAAATAATAATAATAATAATATTAAAAAATAATATTCTAATAATATTTTATTCAACTTTTAACTTTTATTTAAAACTATCTCATCTCATCTCACTATACAAAAGGGGGCTCAATATGGGTTTTGTATGATTGCATCATGTTGTTGCAAGTCAAATTTATTAGAATTCCAAAACGACATCCAATCAGCTCCAAGGTAATACGCATTTCTCCCCCACACATTAGTCTCAATGCAAGAAGAGTAATTTTATATACAACCGTGAAGTGTGTAAACGCCGCGTAATTACTTTAAAAAAGAGTGGGATCCACTATTAAAAAATAAATTTTTTTCATGTGGATCACATGTTTTATTCACTTTTCTCAATACGATTACGCGATGATTGCACAATTCATGGTTGCAAATATCTTTTCTCATATACAAATAAAACAAATTGAAGCCAGTAGTGTGCTACATATCCGCAAAATCACATAATTGTAGAGACAAACAAGAACAGAAACAGCAAAAAACTAACAGACTTTTGAAGTGATCCAACGCTAGTCCCCACTACCACAGGCGTATCAATCATGATCCTAAATTTGCAATCACCAGATGATGGTGATGGATCTTTGTGTGTGACAACCGAAAGGTTTGGAAACTTGCAGGCGGTCTCAAGCTGATTCTGCATCTGATAGTAACTGTTAAATGCATAAGAGATGTTTCCCCGAGCATCCAAATTTCCACATGAAGTCCCATATCCAAGACTAGTGCAATCAGCATTTTCACAAGCGTAAGTGACACTAGGCCCAACTTGCGGGTCATCAAGACTAGCAGAGGATGACAGGACACACCATTGCGGGGCCAGATATTTTACATTACTTGCTGCTACCAATCCGTTCGAGTTGGCCGTAAGATTAAGCTGGTATTTGGGTTTTCCATCGAAGAAAAACAGCCCCCAATGGCGTTCAAAATTTCCTGGCTCAGTGCTTTTGCCATCTTCATCTATGAGGCCGAATATGTATGCATCTAGGGGGCCGGATCTCATCGGAGTTCCCTGCCCAGATATATAACGAGACATGAAGCCTTGGTTGAACCTCTGAGCATTCTGTATGTTTGCATTTTGATCTCCATCAGTAGGCCATCCAATTTCTCCAACTATTATGGACATGTTTCCAAAGCCATTTTTCTGTAAGGTCCATACCAGGGTATCATAATTGGCACTGAACATGTCTTGATAGATTTTTTCGTTATCATTTATGGGAGATGAATAGCCGTTGAAGAAAGCATAGTCAAAAGGGAAATCGGTATGGCCATAGAGGCTGATAAAGGGGTATATGTTGACAGTAAAAGGAGATCCATTGTCGTTCAAGAACTTAACGATTTGCACCATGTTATCACGGATGTTTGCACGAAGGTCACCTTGAGAAGGGATATTTGTTGGACTCTCGTATACATCAGCATTTAGGGGCACAGTGACTTTAACGTGACTGCTCAAACCAGCTTTTACAAGGGCTGCCTGGATATTTTGAAGGGCCGGAAGAGTTAATCCTTCAAAGCTTCCATTGTAGGTTGACAAGAATGGCTCATTCCCAACTGCAACGTACCTTGCAGAGAAAATATGAAAAGTAAATTCAACAGAAAAATATAGACCGCACACTAAATGAAACGAAACAAGACAAGCCGATAGAAGAACGAAGTTAAGAAGAAATGGGTTGCCTTTGCCTCTGACTTCTCTTGATGCTTTTACAGTTTTGTAGAGGTAATTTACGAAACTACTCTATTTGCAAATCCTATTCTTATAAGAGTGCATTTCCCCAAAGTTTTATACTGATACTGAGTTTCATAAAAGTTATCCGGCGCCTATATCAGATGGGCATTCATTATTACTACATTAGGCAAAACAGCTGAATGATGTTATGTAAAATCAGGCATATATAATCACGACTTCACAACGACTTGAGGAGGAGAGAATTTGCTCTATCATGACAACAGTTTTAAAACCAAGTGATAGAAATCTCGCAGTAAGGAAGCTTATGTGGTTGGCATTTGGAAGCACACTCAAAATCATTTGGATGTATGTCACATCTGCGAATATAAATCCAAATTTTTCAGCAACCAACCAAAAATGAGACCCATTTATTCATGTTGGTGTAAATAAAGGCTGTTGAGACGCAAAATAAAGGTACATAAATCTTCTTTAAACAGTAAAGTGACATTCTTTTTGTTTAGATGAAATACCTACGGATGGTGGTTTGTTAAATATAAGGTCAAAACTACTTAAAAAAATAATACTAGTAGCTAAGGGGAAATTGGAGTTAAAGAGGAACCAAAGCACATTAGCATCCGGTGTGAATAAAATGAGATTTTATGAACTTAGGCAACAGAAAGCAGTTGGTCAATCCAGTCAGCCCCTGCATTGCCTGCTTGTGCCTAATTTTCTTTCAGAAGATTCAGGCAGCATTTTGATGTTAAATTGAGTTGAGTTGATAAAATATTGTTAGAATATTAATTATTATTATTATTATTATTATTATTATTATAAGATTTGAAAAAGTTGAATTGTTTATTATATTTTGTGTTAAGATTTAAAAAAGTTATAATGATGAGTTGAGATGACTTAAGATAAATTTAAGTTCCAACTAAGCATTCCAAAAAATAGACATGAAAATGTAATATAATTGACAATTTGTTAGAAGTGAGATGATTACACTCCACGCTTAACGGGAATCTTAAGAGCACATGGGCTTACTAGCAGGTGCCAAGAGCTCTACGAAATTGTGTGCTCAGCTGTTTGTTTCATTGTTTGGTTCAGGAAAAAACAGGACACGGAAACAGACACTTACAAGATGTTTTCTGTTATTCCCGTGTGTTTACGGAATTAAAAGTTCGGATAATAATACTTCTTACTTCCTATCACTCATTTATTATTTTCTTTATTTATTATTATTTATTATTTAATAATTAAAAAAATACTATTAATAAAATTATATATTTTTTTAATTTTATCTGATATTAAAAAAACACTTAAAAGAAAATAATAAAAAAATAAAAGTTTCAAAATACTATAGGAAGTAGTAAATGGGTGGCATCATTATCCTAAAAAGTTTTAGCAATCTGACCACACTTTTGTAGATCTGCAATATCTTTTATGTTCGCGAATTACAATTTCTTCTGCAACACGAATTCTGGATTATTAAAACACTTTTCAATCATTTTGTCGCCCCCCCCCCCCCAAAAGATTATGCAAATAGTAGAAATAGTACTACAGCCATTCAGAGACTCAGACCCAGTTCTGCATTCCAGAAGGGAAATGATCAGAATCCATTATCAAGTAAGAGAACAATAAGAACTGCAACTTCGTCAAGTAGCTGCAGTTTAGATTCCAAGTTATTCTTTTTGGATATCTATGGCAGAAGTTTAAAACGGTAGCGTTACAATAAGAAAAGTGGGAAAGGATTCACCTGATATCTACGCCATTGGAAGAGACATGTGCCGACACATTCTTGGCAACCCATTTCTCAGCTGCTTGCACACTATTAGCCAAAGTAGAAAGCATGTCGTTTGGAATACCCACCATCACCTGAATCCCTGAATTTCTCAGAGCATTCAAAATTGTGGGATCGGCATCGAAGAGCTTAACCTTCTGAAAACCATTTTCCTTAAGCATCTTCACCACGGTTGCAGCTGGCAGAGGGCGCTTTACCTGGGTTCCCCAATTAACTCCAATTCCACTTGCTGAATCCATCAAAAGCACAGCAAATAACAAGAAAACCGCAGCAGCGAAATCCACACCTTTCAACCACCCCATAATCCCTTCGCGGATATACTCTCTAGATTATGCTTGAATGCCGTCAAAACAACTCAAGGATAAATGGGTCTAATGAATAGATACTGAATTTAAAGAATGGGGTCAGTTTTTTTTAAAATCAGTTAAAGCATGGGGTCAGCTTTAATGCGTGGATTTGAGAACAAAGCTTGGTTTTATCCAACAACTAGTCAGAGAGGTAGAGAGCTGGGGAATAAGGTAGAGAGGTGGGGAATAAGGCAGAAAGATGCCAAAGCAGAATTAAAAATTATGTCGAAAAGGGTTTATATTCATTACTGTGTAATAAAGCTTTCGACCAAGTAGCTAGAGAGTGACCAGTAAGGAAATCAAGAAACAGAAACCTAGAAAGAAAAAGTTCAATAAAGCAAAATGAGGAACTTGGGAAAAGTTGCAAAGGAAACAAAATAAAGTCATATACTAACTAAAGCTAGCCTTCATAATCAGAGCCAGTCAAAAAGTAAAAAGCGGCAGAGCCCAGATTTGGGATAACCTCAGAAGTCAGAAATCAGAAGCGAAACAATTACTACTGTTCTGAAAAGAAAAGCAAGAGTTGCTATACCTCAATAATAAGAATAATTCTAACTGAAATGATTTGATCAAGTTTTAAATAAATAAATTTTATGTAAATTATTGTAAAATGAGTATCATCTTACTTTTTTTTTTTTAATTCTACTTATCATTTTTATCCATTACACATCACATTTATTTTAATTTTTTTTTATATAATAAATATGTAGTATATAAATAATAAATATAACAATTCAATTAGTTTAACAAAAAGAAAAATTCTAAACATAAGCCTTACACTTCTTTACATTATTTAAATATATTATTTTATTTTTTTACTATAATATTTTTTAACATGTGAAATATAAAATATGAGGATAAAATAATAAAATAGCATATTTTAGATGGTGCAAAAGTGTGAGACTTCATTATAACAAGTTCTTAATAACAATAAAATAAAAAATAATAAAAATAATTTTAAAATATATAAAATATGTGGGATGGGATTTGATCCCTCCAATAATAACCCTAGTGTAGCGTAGCGTAGCTCATAAATAAACAGACTCCACCACCAAACCATGCTTTCTTTATCGATTGATTTATTTCATGGCAGTTCTTTTATCGTGAGTAATGGCTATCGATTTGATCGAACAACCGCAAAAACTCTTGACCAAAATCAATTCTCCAAATCTGCCACGTGAATGATAAAAGCATTTTGTTTCCACTTTTATCTTAAAAAGGGCAAAAAGAATAACCCTTCGAGTTCAGACAAATTTACCACCGACTTTATTCTCAATCTTATTAGTAAAATATGTGCTCTACACATCATCAGCACTTTCGATTCCTTTCCTTATTTATGATATAAGAGATTTTTTTTTTTTTTTTAAAATATTTTTTTTAATTTTTTTAAATAAAAAAAATCATCGATACACGATATGGTGCACGAACTCGCTTGTATCTAGCAAAGCCCTTAATAATAACAATGAAAGACCTCTTCTTGTTTTTGTTTGCAATTCTGATTGTCCGAACCTATTATCATTTATCGGTATCATAGTTGTCGTGTACTTTTAAGTTTGTTGATTGATTGTTAGTTTTCTCCCATATACAGTGCGTGTTGACGTAGATAAGGTACCTCCGAGTTCCACCATTCATGGGCCACCGTCACATGCTACCCAAACTAGCTTGGGTTCCAAAAATACCCTTAACTTCTAAACATATAAAATAATTTGATTTTTCTTAAATAGATAAAAATAAACTTTTGACCCAGGAGTTAATCTAAACCCCTATAATATATTTTTCATAAAAATAAATTCATAACGTGAAATACTTTTCTATTCTCCTTTAGACCTAATTTGTTTTCATAACTATTATCAACTCATCTCATCTAATTATTATAATTTTTTTAAATTCTCACACAAAATAAAATAAATAATTCAATTTTTTTAAATTTTAAAATAAAAATAATATTAATATATATATAATTTAATAATTTTTTATTCAACTTTTAATTTTAATCTCAACTCAACTCAACTAATCTCATATGCGAAAACAAACGAAAAAGAGATTTTTTTTGTTCAATTATTCTCATTTTTGTATGCACAAGTTTCCCTTTTATATTTTTCTTTACTTTCATTTGTTTTCTATCTTCTTCACTTACAAAATTTAGAAGAAAATGTTAAATATATCAAGAGTGATCTTTTGTAAATACGATTCATGTATCCTTGAGTTGATAAATATTGATAATATTTGTTTGTACTTGAAATATATTTATAATATTACTTGTTTGATCTATACATCAAAACATACAATATTAAAAAAATTAATTAATATAAGTTTCTTGATCCATTTAGCTCATAGCCACTTCCTATATTTGGTTGTTTATTTCAAATTAAGAATTACTGCTACAGTCATAAAAATATTTTACAAAAATAAATACACAAACTCACATAATTTGATATGATATATTAAGATTACTTTTACAAGATTTTTTGTTGTTAGAACATTTTATCCTTGGTGTTTCTTTTGGTCGGAGGTGCAACGTTAATTGGAGTGGTTATTGCTGGCACGAATCTGGCTTTGCAAGGAAAGATTTTATGATGTCCAAAATACGCTGGCACTGGCAGCCACCATTTATCCATAAAATGCTGAATTTAGTAGATAACATTAAGTGATAAAAAATAGTAGATAACATTAACGTGTTAAAAGACAGTGTATAGCTACTTCTGAAATCGCACTGAGAGATTTAGTTGTGGTTTAGATAGTAAGTTGTGATAAGATGAATTGAAATAAAAGTTGAATAAGATATTGTTAGAATATTATTTTTTAATATTATTATTGTTTTGAGATTTAAAAAGTTAAATTGTTTATTATATTTTGTATATAAATTTTAAAAAGTTGTAATGATAATATGAGATTGAAACACTTTCACTGTCCAAATGGATATTTAATACAAATTGCAGTTCTGCAATAGTCTTAATGACCAAGTTACCATTTTACTTGACTACAACTAACCTTGATTACTCGATACATGAATTGAATACGTGAAAGCAAACGGAGCCAAATTATGATTGAACATTAACTATAGCGCTCAGCCAACGTTGTTCATCTTCTATGCCAGCTCGATTGATCCCACCCAAGACCTTACATGCCTCTGAGTGCACCACCCCTGCCTCCAACGTGCAACTTGCCAATGATTTGAAAAATTGATAACACCAATCAAAAATTTAGATAGGCAACGCGATATCCAGCAATTGATTTTTCACGAGAGCATTTCAAAACTTTTGAAAATTAGCCTCTGCGTTGTTTTCTGCTTCAACTTTGATAACCTCACTGAGATGATCTATAAGAGCCGATATTCCATTTCTACAACTAATGGCGTCAACTATTTCCAAATTTTGCAGGAATGAAATCAGAGAACATCAACTCATAAAGAGTAAAGAAAATAAATACAAAAACTTTATATAGAAAATTAAACACTACTATGTTGTTTCAATGAAATTTTTCCACACATTCCATTGATGATCAGTACACAATATATACAGGAATACAAATCTATTTAAAGTAATTATTAGGGGTGAAAACCGACGTCGTCGGCACGGTTTTTGGGCAAAACTGACGCCAACCGACGCCAACCGACGTCGGCACGGTTTTTGGGCAAAACCGACGCCAACCGGTCGATGGGGAGGAAGACACCGATCGAGACGGTTCTCTGGCAGTTCTCGATCAGCGTTGGTTCTCGGTGGTTCTACTGAGAAAATAATGAGAGAGACTGAGAGATGAATAGGAGAGAGAGAGAGAGAGAGAGAGAGAGAGAGAGAGAGAGAGAGAGAGAGAGAGAGAGAGAGAGAGAGAGAGAGAGAGAGTTGCAGAATCGAATTCGGAAAGAAGGGGATTGGGGAAGAAGAAGACCCTTATCGAAACGACGCCGTTCCACTTAAGTTTAAGTGGAACAGCGTCGTTTCAGACTTATTATTTTTTTCTTACATCCTTAATAAAACAACGCAGTTTGGTTTAATGCCAAACGGCATCATTTCACGTACCTGTTGTAATACTTATTAACTAAAACGACGCCGTCCCACTTAAACTTAAGTGGAACGGCGTCGTTTCGATAAGGGTATATTAAAAAAAAAAAATTTATTATATCGGTCGGTTCAGCCGTCCAATCCAGCTTCAAATCGAGACCGAACCGCTGAACGTCGGTTTCTTGACATTTCCACCACACGCCAACCGGTTCTCCACCGGTTCCTAACGCGGCCTGTCGGTTCGCGTCGATGGCGGCCGGTGCGGTCGGTTTCTGTACAGCCCTAGTAATTACACTAGTGTTGTGGCTATAATGTTCCTATATTTACACACTGCAGATATGGAAATGTTTGTGACACCCATGATTGTTGCCTAAACTTAATCTTATTTGGCTTTGGCTTGATTTGTGCAATCTTCCTTAATACATTACTGCAAGATTGTGCTTCCATTGGCAAGACCAATCTTGTGCCTAAGAATTTTTGTACGTTGCCGTGACAAGGTCTTTGTGAGCAGGTCATCAAGTTGATACTGAGTGTGAACATGGCAAACATGAAGAGTCTGAGTGTTGGTCGGGATTGAAATTAAGATATGTGACTCCAAGATTATCACACAAGAGAGATGGTGGGGACTTAAGTGGGAACCCAAGTTCATGAAGAAGATTAAGTAACCACATATTTTCAGAGGCTCCACTACCAATAGCTCTATATTCAGCCTCCGTAGATGAGCGTGCAACTACTCGTTGTTTCTTGGAGCTCCAAGATATTGGATTTGAGCCAAGGAAGCTGATATAGTCCGAAGTAGAGGTGCAATTATCAACATTTCTAGCCCAGTCTGCGTCAGAGTAGGTAGTTAGAATCGAGTCTGCAGTCTTTTGAAGGTGGATACCATGAAAGATGGTTTGCTTCAAGTAACGAAGAAGACGCTTCACAGCTGTCTAGTGTGTGACTGTTGGTTTGTGCATAAATTGGGACATCTTGTTGACTGCAAATCATATGTCTGGGCAAGTCAAAGAGAGATACTGAAGAGCTCCAAGTACACATCTAAATTATGTGTTGTCCACAGAGGATGTGCCATCAACCAGTTTAAGTGGTGTACTGGTGGATAAGGGAGCAGAGACATATTTGACACCCACCATGTTTGTTCTGGACAACAAGTCACAAACATACTTGTGCTGTGACAAAAATAATCTTGCACCAGTAGGAATAACTTCCACTCTCATAATTAAACACTGCTCTGTTATTTCAATGAAATTTTTCCACACATTCCATTAATGATCAGTACACAATATCATGAATACAAATCTATTTGAAAAAGTTGAATTGTTTATTGTATTTTGTATTGGAATTTGAAAAAGTTGTAATGATGAATTAAGATGAGTTGAGATAAATTGACTAACCAAACGAAGCCTTAATCTCATTTGACTTTGACTTGATTTGTGCAATCTTCCTTAATACTTTACTCTTTATGATTTTGAAATGGAAAAATATTTACTCCAGCCTACATTCTCAACACACCGTGTTGAGTTGAAGAAAAAAAAAAAATTCTGAAGGATGTGCTGCGGCTTCCGGCTGGTGCCTAGCATTACTCTTTCGAAATATAGAAATATGGATAGGTTTTGAAATCGAAATCTTTACACAATCTTTACTCTGCGAAATCAACATAAAGAGTAAAATCAACACAAATCTTTACTTTTTATGATTTCGAAATTTTCACACAAACTTCCATAAAAACTTCTACAAATTTAGAAATCATCACTGCAAAATCTTTATGATTTGAATTTCGAGTTACGATTCTGTCAAATTAGATGAAATCATAGAAAATCAACCCATAAAAAGTAAAGAAAAACTTCAGAAAAACAGAGAACAAGTTGCTTCAAACTCACCCTAGATTCAATGTTGAAGAGACGCAACGGTGATGAAGTGCAGCGCTGGTGCTGAGAGAGAGAGAGAGAGAGATAAGAGCTTCTGTCGAGGAGGTGTCCGTTGCCCGTTGGTTCTGTTGAGAGAACGAGGGTTTGACTTTTGAGTCTGATGAGAGAGAGTAATAATAAGAGAAATGTTACTTTGCTCACTTAATTTGCCCATTCATTTTGACGCTATGTATTTTAATTTTGTTTAAATTTTTTTATTTAGTTAAGAAAGTCATTATTAACGTATTGATATTTTTTTTTAAATTTTTTTAAAATGATAAAAAAATCTAAATAAAAAAATTGAAAAAAAATAAAAAAATATTTTTAACCTAGCGGTAAACTTGAGTAGTGCACTCTGAGCGGCAGAGTAGCACCGCTCTAATAATAATATAAAGGAATCAATTAGAGGGAAGTAATCATACCAGTACTAAATATGGAGATTTACATATTATAGTTTTAGAATAATTATATTTATCATCCTACACACTACACATCATATTTATTGTAATTGTTTTTCTTATAATAAATATGTAGTATATGGATGATAGGTAGAATAACTCAATTAGTTTAATAATAATAAAATAAAATAAAAAATAATTTTAAAATATATAAAATGTGTGGTATGGAATAATAAATAGCATTCCTCGTATAATTTCAGGTTCACATCATATTTTAAGAAATTTTTTAAGTCTATTATTTAAATATAAAGTCATGCAAAATGCAACATCTAACTAATTTGAATTGAAAATGATATAATTCAAGACGAATTATAATAATATTTATTTAACAAATAATGTAGGTTCACGTTAAAGAAGGATATCGAGTAAAAAATAAAGAAACATGATTATATAATTCCCCGCACGGTACGTACGTACAAAGTTCTACTTTGGACTTGCCTAATGATACATCGGCTATTCCAAAAACTAAGTTAATATATCATACGGTCTAAACAATGCAGTTTATAACTTCATTGGAATGTCAGAGAGGAAAGATCAAACCAGAAACAGCCAAAATGGCCGGAAACAAATTTTGATCACCTAATTATAGTCGGAATTAAATGAAAAATTATAAGGACTTGGTGATTTTAATTAAGATGAATACTATGCATAAGTCACTATTCATTTCTCCACCCAACACTTATAGCTTTTTCATAAGGCGTGGACGTATTTTTCATTAGGTGTGAGTGTTTTTCATAAGGTTTGGGATGTGAGGTGGTGAATAGTAACTAATGAAAATATTTCTTTAATTAATTGATGGGAGGCATAGAATTAGAGATAGAAAATCTGAAAGTACCAACTAATTAACCGTTGATAAAATTAGGGAAAAAAATCTCTTGATTATAAGTCATGACAAGAAACAACAGCTCAAATACAGCTAGCAAACGTTACGTTGGACTGACGGCCAAGTGGCATCCCATTTTAGGTAAATATCAACAAGATTCTGTATCCATACACTTACAAGTGACCTATATTCGAACCCTTAATTTATGCCGACAAAATGCCCTTATGCTTAACCTTGCATCCTTTTATTTATAACCAACAAAACCTCGTTAATTTGAGCCCATAGAGAGTCGAGTCCTTGAGAGAGACGCAGAGGTAATGTTGTTATCTCCTTCATTTTATTACTTTCTCTCCTCTTCTCTAATCTCTTGAACGGTAGGTTTATCTTCTTCTTTTTTTCCCTTTCTTTGAATCTTTGTTTCAGTATTCAAACTTTCCCACATGTTTTGTTCATTCTGCATATTGTAAACGATTTATGGATGGTTTTTTTGAATCGTAAACTTGAATCTCTGCATCCCACTTTCGTTTTCATGCATATATATCCTGTTATTAATGTCTGCGACCGATGAACCATTGCACAGGGGATTCAGCATCCCATTATACATTTGTCATCTTTGAGCATGGCGGTCACTGCAACAAAGATGGCTCTAATTGTGGGCGCACTTGGTTTCATCTCCTTCGTGTTCGGAATCTTTGCCGAAACTAAGAAGGTATATATAATACATTCATATGATCTTTCTTATAAAGTAAATATAATTGCCGAAACAACCATTACATATGCTTTGATATGTGTATTTAATTGTCCCTTTTATAGCCTGCGAGTGGAACTCCGATTCCCGGAAAAGGTGTGGTGATTTGCAAGTACCCTTCCAGCCCGACAGTTGTTTTCGGTTATCTTTCAACGGCGTTTCTCGTAGCTTCGACGGTGGTTGGATACTTGTCCCTCTTTTATCCTTACAAAGGAAGATCTGTTCCGCAATCCGCGCTGTTCAAAAACTCTACCTTCACTGTCTTCTTCAACATTTCTCTGTAAGTCCAACGACTCTTCTCAAAGTGTAGTTTCACCATTAATGTATCAATCCAGATCCAGGGAGGGTGGTGAACAATTATTTATAAGCGGAGAAAAATATTTTTCTATAAATTGGGTGTTAATTAAGCGAAATTTGTGGGCTCGCGCGATCAGGTTCACGGCGGGACTAGGGGTAGCTTTCCTGTTATGGCCAACAATAGCGGAGCAACTTATCCTGTCACGCAACGTGCATCACAATCTCGAGACCGACTGCCCCACAGCCAAAACAGGTCTGCTGGGAGGTGGAGCTTTTGTGTCCCTGGATTCGTCTCTCTTCTGGTTGGTTGCGTTGATGTTAGCTATCAATGCCCGGGAGGACTATCTAGATGACACGCAGCAGGAACCCATCAATGGCGCGATGGAAATGGCCGAGACACCACAACGGGCTTATATTTGATTTCCAATATTGTTGGTCTTGACTAATGCTTGCTTGATCAAAACGAAGATGTCTCACTGTCGGACATTTGTGGTTAGGTTGATTGTACAAGGATTAATTGTTCTGTGTACAGGAAGCTGGTGGATTTGTAGTAACTCTCACTGTTAATAACGTACGTCTATCTTTGGCATTTTGCTCATTTCCTCTGTTTTCTTTTCCCGGATATTAGAGCATTAGTATTGAACTCATCAAGTCCAATCTTCAAATTTTGATGAATTTAGCTTTAAATCACTGCATTGGATTCATTATATACACAAATCTGAAACTTTAAGCTACAACACATTCATTTTCATCTTCAAATTTGAAGATGTATTGTTCATGGCTATCCGGATTATTTTATGCTTATTTGAGTGTTGGCACTGGACCACGTTAAATGAATGTATTGAACTGGCCAAACATTGTCGTTTTGATACGTGAAGCCAAAAATAAAACGAAATATAAAATTGTGCATTATACTGTTGCTCAAATCACATTAATTCCTATAAAAAAAAATCACATGAATTCGTAGTTTTTTATACAATTCTCTTTATAAACTTAATATTTTTTTACGTCTCAAATAAATATATTAAGTCTAAAAATGAATAAAAATTACAAAACTATATAAAAATTTTGCATTATAATTTGTATATATGATTGTTGGATAGAAGAAGGGTTGGCAAAATATGTTTGTTGGATAATTAAGTTAAGAAAAAAAAGTAATTGGGAAACAATAATTTAAGTATCAAATTAAATTATTAATTAACATATGGTTAGTGTAATTATAAAATATGAAAAAAAAAATTTAAAATATTATTATTAAAAAATAATATTATATTATTATTTTGATGAATCTAATAGTTAATTCAATGTGAGGTTATGGATAGGAAAGTTTTAAATTTATGAAAAACATATACTTTTCATCAAATTTTGAAGATAAATTTGATGAAACCAATATCAATACTCTTAGTTAAGTTGCTCATCTATCTATCTATCTATATATATATATATATATTTTATTTTTCAGACGAAAAAACAACTTGATGGTATAAATATGTAATATGCGAGAGGGATATTTGGAATGACAGTATTTTATTGAAACTATTAGTTTGGAGATACAAAACTTCTTATCTCATCTCATTATTATAATTTTTTAAAATTTTTATACAAAATATAATAAATAATTTAATTTATTAAAAATTTTAAATTAAAAAATTATTAAAAAATTATATTTTAATAATATTTTATTTAAATTTTAAAATCTTATCTGCTGCGTAACCAAACGTAACCGCTTGGCTTGGCCTGTAGATTTAAGAAGTACGTAGAAGTCGAGAAGCCGGCTACTTCAACCTGCCTTGTTAGTTGGATCATCTTATCAATCTTTTCTTATCAGCAATCCAATGAAAGTGAAATACAATTGTCCTATTGGGGGTTGTCTTCTGAGCGATTTTGTGCCACTACAATTTTAAAAGGGATCGCAAACGTCTGGAACTAGTTATTCTTGACATGACATGGCTACTTTTGCCGGCCGTGAATTGGATTATCATTTATCAATTGATTTTAGTGACAGGTTACTACTTCAACCTACCATTTATTATTTATAATATATTTAAAAAATTTTATTTTATTATTATTTTATTTTAAGTATTTTTTTAATATCCTTAATTATTAAAAAAATATGTAATTTTATTAATAGTCATTTTTTTAATTATTAAATAAAATTAAAAATTAAAAAAAATACAAATACAAATACAAAAAATTAGTAAATAAATAGTAAAAAGATAATAACTTTATCATTTATCAGGTATTGTTTTTGTTAATCGAGGATGATAAAATATAATATATATTATATATATATATATTAATATATTACGAGGGGTTACAGGCTTACAGCCCATGTAATACAAAAAGAAGAAGAGGATGATGTTTTTTAAGTTCTGCTTCTTTAAGTAATTTCATCCTTACATATTACGTTACATAATCACCACAAATTAATCAATTACCATCTCTCTCCTTTTGTTTTTAATAATTGAAGAAAAAACTCCCGCGATGCCCGGGTTGCCAGTGGTTCTACTTAATCCTTATATAATATATACCATGAAAAGAAAGTATTTGCAACTTTCCGGTCACAAGTTGGTTTCTTAATTAAAAACAAATATTAATAGTTGAGAATATCTAATAATTAAAAAAAAAACTAAAATTTTAATTTTAACTTCATAAATAAATACCTCTTACAAATCAATTGTGCTAAGTAAGTGTCAAAAATGTAATAAAAATAATTAAATATACTTCTTCTTATCAATTTAATTTTTTTGAATAAGTAGTGATTTCACATCTTATTAAGTCTTGAGTTTATTCTAACTCCACATTTTATTTTATTTAATAAATATTTCATATGTTGGTAGGCTACCCATTGAAGCGAAGTATGACTCACACGTGAGCGGAAATATTAAAAATATAATACAAATATTTAATGAAGCCCTACAGGCCGGACGTTGTGTAATTAAAAGATTTACACCCTCTAATGGGAGGGTGACATGTTGCAGGTATAGCAAATTTACAATAGATGCAAACCACAAAAACTACTACTCCTCTTTCATAAATGCAATCTCCCTTTCCCCACGAGCCTCTTCATTTTAGAAATGAGATAAGATGAAATGAAATGAATTAAAATTAAAAAGTTAAATAAAATATTATTAGAATATATTTTTTAATATTATTTTTATTTTAAAAAATTGAATTATTTATTTTATTTTATATTAAAAATTTAAAAAATTATAATAATTAGATGAAATTAAATAAGATAAGATAATAATAACAAACTAGGCTTACATTCTCTCTCTTCAGTCTTCACTCTCTCTCCCGTGCAGAAACCATGATCTACAATCTCTCTTCACTCTCTCTCTTTCTATCTCTCAATCGGAGGTGCGTGCCCTCCATTGCCATCTCTCTCTCTCTCTCCCCATCAGTACAGATTTGAGATCTATCTCTTGAGATCTCGTATGTAAGTTCCTCTGTAAAATGTGAAAGCACTTGATCTGATCTTCCAAATACAATTTATTTTAGTATTCATATAAATTTTTTGAAGGATATAAGGCAGCTGAATGAGTGATGTTTTTGGCAGAAAGTTACAGTTTTTCTCATATTTCTAAAAACTTGTGAATACGCTAGGGGGTTCATGTGAATACTCGGGGGTTCATGATCTCCAGCAAGTTTCGATGTGGCATGTAAAATTAGTCCTCTTGTTAATACTTCGAGAAATTTGGATTGAGAGGGAGGTTGACGGTGAGGAAGAGAAAGTGACGTGGAAAGAGAGCGAGAGGAACATGGTGGAAGAAGACCGAAGTGGGAGAGAGAGAGAGGGAGGGAATAGACTTGGGAAAATAAAGAGGAATAACGTGTGAATGAACCCACCGTAAGTTTCAAAAATTTTATGAGGTGGCGCTCTTTCATTAAATTCTTTGTTTATTTTTCAAAAACATCTCATCTCATCTCATTATTATAACTTTCATAAATTTCCATACAAAATAAAATAAACAATTCAATTTTTTTAAATCTCAAAACAACAATAATATTAAAAAATATATTCTAACAATATTTTATTTAACTTTTTAACTTTAATCTCAACTCATCTCATCTCTGAAAACAAACCAGCCAGTGGTGTAAAATGCCCGAAGTCACCTGATCCTGCTTTAAGAGAAACTCAATAATTAAATGTACCTATACTCATCAACTTAAATTTTTTGGGTAAATAATAATTTATAGACATTTGATTTGGAATTTTGCGCCTATCACCTTTTACTAGGAAGTCAAAATATATTAGTGTGGAAAGTGGAAATTATCCGTCCGGGTACCCCACTTGCTGATTACTTCATTGATACTGTAGGTATTGGTTTCTATAATATGTAATATTAGATCTATATCGATAAATTATTATAAATAAATTTATTCAATCCTGGTGAAGATGCCACTCATCCACGTAAATCTTATTTATTTGAATAATTTTACCTACAATCCTAAAATACGTAAATATTACGTAATCATTTTAAAAAAGAGTGAAATTTATTATTAAAAAATTAATTTTTTCAATATGAGTCTCATGTTTTATTTGTTTTTTTCAAAACGATTATACGACAGTTGTACAATTCACAGTTGCAAATATATTTTCTCTTATGAAGGTTTAGGCCGGTTTAGATTGAGGAATGATCTCAATTCATCTTATCTCATCATTATAATTTTTTTAAATTCACATATAAAATATCATAAACAATTTAATTTTTTTAAATCTCAAAATAATAATAATTTTAAAAAATAATATTTTATTCAATTCATCTAAAATCATCTCATTTCATTATCCAAATCGTACCTTAATTTGTTTGCGCTACCATTATTCTGGACTAAAATTTATCTAATATGGCCAAAAGTGCAGTTCAAATCCAATTAGAATATTAGATTATTATTATTTTTTTATTCAATTACAATTAGAATATTAGATTTTAGATAAAAGAGAGATTCCAGGAACGACTTTTGAATCTCAGAAACAAACGGAACCAGAAGACTTTTCTATTTAGCCATGTCTATAAGCTTGTGTATGCACTGACTCTCAGAACAAGAAAGAGAGAGCGAGGGACTGATCTCTTGCATTCGTTCAGAGCTATTTGCTTTCATCGATCTCAGGTATAACTCAGTTATACGAACGCCCACTTTGTAAAATATTCATGTATTTTGTTTAGATATTTGTCAGAAGCCCTGTTCGTTTAAGCAGATTAAAATCCTTTGAATTTTGATAAATTAGATTCACTGAGAAAAATTTTCCATGATGATTTTCTGGGAACATAAGCGGATGTAGAGCTACTTGAGGGGATGTGGTTTATTTTCATGAGAAAAAGTTTGCCTTTTAAAAAAAAAAAAAAAATTTATTGTCAATTACTTATCCTTCCGTATTTCATTCATCTTCAATTTCCTCCTAGAAAACACATCGCGTGGGTATTAATCTTACTTTTCTTCATTTCATTATCCGCCCTTTTCTTTTCTTTTCTTTTTTTGTATAATCCGTTTTGGTGGGACTGACAGATCTACACCATCGTTTGCAGTGAATCGGTAGTTCTTCTGTTGGGGGGCAATGGCTGTTTCCGTGAGACTAATGGCTCTCATAGTAGCGTGTTGTGGCGTCGTTTCCTTCATATTTGGAGTTGTTGCTGAAAACAAGAAGGTAAAAAATAGATTATGAGAAAATCTATGTAATAAAAGGATTCACCATTCCACGGCTCTTTGCTTTATTTGTTTGCTTGGATACTAACCCTTTTTCTACGCATGGGAAGTAATATACTTAGAACAATTTAAAATCTTAAGGTCGATGTAGCAACTTCGTAAATAGTTTTGAATCCAGGTTTCAAGAATGCTGTTCTTTCACGAGAAAAGAGGCTCTTTCACATATATTTATTTTTCTTTCAGATTTGACTGAAAAAATTCCCTACAGATTTTTTTATTAAGATCTTTTGACTAATTATACCTACTTCTTGATTTGATGTTTTTGTGTAATTATCTCAACTAAAATCAATAGAGATTTCTACTAATAATTAGGTTTCCTTCTTGCTTACTGTCTAATAATTCGTCTCATTCTCCATGCTCTATACAGCCAGCGTCTGGAACTCCAATCACAGGGAAAGGTGTTGTTATATGCAAGTATCCATCTGATCCTACTGTCGTTTTGGGGTATCTGTCAGTAGTATTTCTCATTGCAACTACCGTGGTTGGGTATTTGTCACTGTTTTACCCTTACAAGGGAAAATCTGTTCCACAAGCTGCCTTGTTTAGAAGCTCCAGCTTTGTTGTGTTCTTCAACATTGCCATGTAAGCATACTTTTCTCAGTTCTCACTCTCCCATACTTTTTGATATTCACATTTTACTCTGATTGCCGGAAGAGACAAAGATTTATCATTCAGAATGTCTGAAGAATTATTAGTTAATTTGGATGCCGAAAGGAGTTACTGCACAACAAATTCTTTATAATTGAAGCAGACCAGTACCAAATGTGCAATCCCAATATGTGCATGTGTGTATATTGTTTAATTTTGCTGGCGAATTGGAATTTTGGTGTATGTTTTATTCAACAATAATAGTAGGTTTTAATTGTTATATATCCAACTGAAGGTTATGAAAGTTAATAAAATCTGAATTTCTTATGTCGTGGTTGTTTGAATATGGCTTTGCACCCTGTAAATGTTGAACCCTACAGGGAAAGAATTCCTCACTCTACTCACCATAAATTATATAAAATAATAGATATGAAACCCTTGGTTGGATGAGAGGACCATCTTTGCCTCTTTCTAATTGCGACCCATCCTGTTTGGAGGAAAGCTTCATGAAGTAAATTTGATTTCTGTGAAATTGTAGAGACACTTTTTTTTCCAAATGTAGCGCAATGAATCGAATCTATTGATTCTCACTGGGCTGCTCTGTTTCTCTGATCAAGGCACTGGGAAATCTAAAATCCAGTAGCCTTACACCAGCCGTGTTTTCACTTGTGAAATCATCTACATCTTGTAGCCAGTAAACCTCATGACTTAAATTTCCTTTGATCACCATTTATGATTTATCTGTTAGTCATTCCATTATTATGTGCCACTCTTATCGTCCTGTGTTTCAAATGTATTTAGAATAATTTCCCACTATTAGATGGTCAGACTTCTTGCCCTGTCAACCCAACTCTTAACCAGCTCGCTATCCTGACAACAGTTATATGGGTGTTGACTTGGAGCTTTTAGGTCCTTGGTAACCTTTATAGAGAAGGGTTTTTACTGTTATGATAGGCCGGCGGGGATTTTTTTGAAGATTGTCTTCTTGGCACTCTAGATGACTAACTTCAGTACTTCATATTGGAGACCCCATTGGTGCTGGTATCTTATAACGGCTGAAGTATCTTATATTGAAGATTGTCTTGGCTAAACTTTGATGACTACGTTTACTAAAGTGGCTAAAGTATCTTATTGACTCTTCTTTTGTGAATTGGGGCTGGTTACATTACACAGATTTACAGCTGGATTAGCTGCAACCCTGCTATTATGGCCAACGATAACAGAACAGATTCATCTTGCACGCAATGTTCATCACAACCTCAATACGGATTGCCCAACTGCCAAGACCGGTCTCCTTGGTGGTGGTGCTTTTTTATCCCTTGATGCATGCCTTTTCTGGTTGGTTGCCCTTATGCTTGCCGACAATGCTCGAGAGGACTACTTTGATGAAACAGAAAAGGACGGTGTAGTGGAACAAGGTCAGGTTTTCGTAGATGATTATACGCGCATACCTGCAAAGGCCAGTGTGTGAAGTATCTGTTGAATATGAGCACTCTTTGGGTTTAGGCTCCTTTAGTTTTCTATGCTTCTCTAGTTTATATATACCATGTCATCAACATCTTTGAACACCTTTCTGGTGATTGGAGTTTGGTTATAAAATGTAAATATTGTTTCGGATTGGATTCTACTTTGTAGCATGCATAAGTTTGTTACAAGCTAAACTCTTTTATCGTTTTTTCTCACGTCACGTATTCCATTTTTTAATTATTGTTATTTGAAATCTGTGATTTCTTTAGCAGCTGGAAAAAAAAAAAAAGTCTGTTTGGAAGAATATGAAATATTGTAATAGCCGATTCCAAGTTGGTGGACTTGAGATTTTTGCTGTTCACTAGTAGCCATCGGAAATTGACTGCCCAGCGAAGGCTGTGAAAATTCTGGACTTCAAAACAATGTTTACGGCTGACCGTGGTGCACTTTTCCAAGGCCTCAGTTTATACGATCGATGGAAGAATATTAATCCACATATTTCATACCCCATCAAGGATCCTAAACATTTTTTTTATTATTTTTTATCTTATCTCATTTTCCAAACATCCCTTAGGTGAGAGGAAAAGTACTAAAGTTTCCTAATTACTCTTACCATATTTTATCGGGTAATGTTATATACAGTCTTGAAGTGTGCACTTCCTGCATCTTCGCTTTGAAAAAAGTCAGGGTCATCATTAATTTTTTTTTCATGTGAATTTCAAATTTATCCATTTTTTTCAAATGGAGTAGGCAGAGATTGCACACTTTAGGATTGCATATATCATTTATCTATTTATCTGGAGTACCATAAATTTAAGAGAAATTCTATTTACAGTCCCCACTTGAGGACTGTATGTGCAGACCCTTTATTAAATGAGAAAAAATATCATTTTAGGAGTGATAGTTTTGTAATTTTAAAAAATTTTAAAGATAAAATTACCTAGGCTTGCATTGCAGTCTCCATTTAGGGACTATATCTAGCATTGCTCTAAATTTAAATTAATTAGAATATATACACATATACATACATACATACATATATATATGCATAGAGTTATGCTACATATAGTCATTTTAGCATATTATTTATGCACTTCACTGATGTGATTGGCCAAAATAGTTATTTTATATTAAAAAAAGTGATGCAGTCAATCACATTAGTGATTGCATATAGAGTTTTTGATATGCATATATACATATACGTGTATTGACAAGTCCATTTAAAATATATTACGTACCTAGATCCCAATCAATATGAGAATTTCAAAATTACAAATAAGAAGTTGGCTTCAAACAATCTAAAATTACGAAGAGTTATTCTATTATCAAGTCGGTGTGTAAAACATACAATCTACCTCACTTAATGAATAAGATTTGATTTGTAAGATTTAATATTTAAAATTTATATTCCAAATCAAATCATGCCACATAAATACTTTAACATACCTTGTTGATAATAGAATTTTTTAAATTACAAATGAGGGTATAATCCTAGTATTTAATATAACGATCAAGAAAATTTTTTAAGGTGATATTGTAAGCAGAATGGTTTTTTTGTTGTTGTTGTTGCTCATCATCAAATTAGGGTTGACTAATTGGGACTTACGGATTGGGCTGGGCTTCCAGTTCTTCGTCAAATTAGGGTTCATTAAATGGGCTTAAGGACTGGGCCGATCTTCCAACCGAGTCGAACCCCCACCCACCTGGTTGCAATATCAGTTGGGTGAAACCCGCCTACTAGCCATGCCCAAAACCCTAGTCCTCGGCTCCTATTTATACAGAGCATGAACGTTTCCATATCGGTTCAATAAAAACCCTACTAAAACCCTCTCGGCTTTTCGCCTTTACATTCATACCTCACCATTCCTCTAGGAACCCAAAGAAACTTCTCTCTGTCTGTGTGCGATTGAAGGTGAAGAAAATGCCGCTAGGGGAAAGGAATTGGGATAAGAGCGAGTCTCGGTACTGCGGGGTGGAGACGGAGTTCCATGATGATATGCCTCAGCTTTTGGCTTACAACATTTCTTCTGGTGGCTTCGATTTCGTCATGGCTCCTCTGGTTCGTACTATTATTCTCGTTCGCAATCGTTTCTAGCCTTAGTGCATTTTTATATTCGCAGGAGTTTTAAAATCGATGATAAATCAATTTTCAATCTGGTTTATGCTTATTAACTCACAATCTGCACGCAAATGGAGTGAAAAATTGAGAGTCGGGCTAAAATCATTGTCCACTCGGGCGTAAGCTTATGCACTCGTAAGCTCCTTGTACATGGAGCTTATATATTATGTGAATATGGATATATATGTAGTGACTAATTAGCACCTAGGTAGATCGCGTCATGTGTACTGGCATATATTTTATGGTGGCCAATTAGCCACTCACATAGCAGCTCAATGGCTGAAGATTTTGTGTGAATGGTCAGTAAGCTCACCTAAAAAAACTCTTTGTTAATGGCCTTTGATGGTGTAGCTACTGGATTATAGAGTTTCACCTTCGGGCTGTTAGCTACATTCATATGAATATTTACTTCTGCTAGGGTTTTGATAAATTGTAGTCAGCAATGTGTGCGATGGCAAGTACATCTTGCTTGATTCAAGTGATAGGAAGAAGAAGGTCTGTGTTGGAGGCACGAATTATGATTCTTGATAGGAACTAATTGAGGCACTTCATGTTACTTCAGTTACATGTTAGCTTTGTAATGCTGATGTTGTGCATGTTTGGTTATTTGACAAGAACTTGGATTCCTTATTTGCTTCCGGTGGCCAATTAGCCAATCACATATTGCCTCATGGCTGCTGTTTTATGTGAATGGTCAGTAAGCTCACCAACAGCATAGTGTGTTGGCCGCCATTAAGCTGTGACACAAAGGTCTGGTTTCATTTTTTGGCTGTCAACTACATTCTTGTATGTGAAATAATCTTTCTATGGCTTCTTTGGAACCTAATTATTTATGTTAGGGCTACGTGCTTGGACATTGTGTTAATTGTTTCAATTGGTCTGTGTTCTTGGTTTCACCTTTTCGCTTTCAACTACCTCTGTTGTGTTTTGATCAAACACATGCACGCTCTTCTCTATTGTCTAAGTTAAAATTACTGCAAGTCAGATTCGATTTTGACTTGGTAATAAAAGACACTTTCCTGCATATTTGAGCACCCAATGCAAGTTACATATTTATATGGCATCATGGTGTAGATGGATCCTTCTTATCGGCCAAGCTTAATGGGAAAAGACTGTGGTGGATCTGGTGTTCTGCCATTTGCTGGGTCAGACTTGGTTTTGAGCCCTTCCCAATGGAGTAGCCATGTTGTTGGTATGAAATGTTCTGGACCACTTGCAGATCTACCGTCTTATCTCAAGATCAGTTTTAACATTTGTATTCTTTTTTCCCTCTGGAAAAATGTTTGTTGGATTAATCTCATTTTTGAGTTGCCACTTGATATATGCTAGACTGGGTTCGGCCTATATAGATTCTTGGTTTTTTGTTTTTAATTGTTCATTGTGGTGGCATTGACATACTGAATGAGAGAACTTGGTAGATTATTAACCGTTGATGGAAATATATTGGAGTGGACTCAAGTATGGGTATCACTATCCCTTATTTTGTACTCGGTGCCAGCATGAATTTTGCATAAATAACATGGATTGGCCAGTTTGGAGAGAGGTCCCACTTTGTTTGCTTTGGTGCTTTTTGTCGGGGAGTAGACAGACAATTTAAATGTTTGGTCCAGACAGTTTTCTGGCATGGTATCATATCTTTCACCCCTTGCAAAACCCCCACTAGGGCCACTACAAGAAATTGAGAGGGGTGTTAATGTGTTAAGTTGACATGCATGGTTGGCCCACCTTCTGTCTAGCAAGTAAAGGTTTTGGACTGTATGGTTTTGAAAGATGTACACAATTCTGTTATCAAATTTATTAGATATTTTTTTGAGTATGTGCTCCCTACTCTAGAAGACTCTGGAATGATCCTCTATTCTCTTACATTATCTTTACAATAGATTTTGCCTTCCATTTAATTTATTTCTTTTACTTCAATGGTCCATTGTAATAGATTTTAACGGTCTAAGTTACTCATGTATACGTCTCGTGTACTTGGCTATGCCTATTATTTTATGAATAAAACTTCTTGATCACCTATATCTATATGTATATATTTTTGATAAAAGACTTCAACGGTCTTAAGTGTTCATGAATTTCCTGTAGCAGCTGTCAATCAAGCATAGGCGTCTTTCTTGTATACGTCCTGTGTACAATGGCTATGCCTATTATTGTCATCAATAAAATCTTTCATTACTTGGGGAAAAAAGAAAAAGAAAAATGATTTCTCTCTTCCACTAGGCTATATATAATACACTTAGGTTTACTGATTATCAATGGAAAATATATAAACCTTCATCATCGACAACAAAAGTTCCGTTTGATTAGTTAATTTGTTACTTTTTTCTATTGTGATGAAAAGGCTCACTGTGCAAATTTTATGATCTGGGCCATTATTAACTGTGTAATATGGTGAGACCTTATTAAGAATGCCCTTGAATTACTTATCAAAATGAATGTCGAATTAATTATTCAGCTGTCTGCTGTCATCTAATGGAGTTTTACTGGTTATTGTGTGCTAAATGCCGTCTTGGCTGAGCTCTATGTATTTATGCCTTGATCACGTATTTTCAGTGAATTAATGGACCTTTTAAGAGAGTAACTTAATATACTTTCATTATTGTAATTTGTTTAGTCTTACTGCATCGATTTGGCTTGTAAACATTGGAACTCCCTCAAAAGTAGGCTCTTAATTCTATGCAGGAAAAGTTAGCCCATGGATTGATTTGGACTCGGAGGATGAGAACCTTCGAATCGATTCCGAAACCACTCTGAAGCAAGAAATAGCTTGGGCTTCTCATCTCTCCCTTCAGGTTTGCATGATGTTGATAGTTTTTCGGTTATTGATGCACTCCAATGTGTATGATCGACTCGAGAACTATTCCTTTTTTGTACAAACTATCTTGCTCACCTAAGTATCTATTTACAGTATACTTTCGCAGGGCCACCTAACTTTCGTACTTTTATTAAACACCCCACCTCAAGTTTCAATTGAATAACATATTGAAGGTTTTCCCCACCTGAATTGTGGCCTGAAGCTGTAGGTCTGTAATATGGGGAAAGTGAATGCATATAAGAGATATATGAACACATTACTTGGTTCCTGAACTATTAGCTTTTGCAAGAAAGTCTGTTGAATTTGAGGAAGTAGATGTGTTTGCAAACTGATTGACATGGGACCGGAATCAAGTATTGAGGCTGGTTGATGAGACCAATTATTTATTTACATAGTCTAATATTAAATATAATTGAATGTGTCTAAGACATGAATCAATATGGTCTAGGGGTTGGCTCAAGTGGTAAAGGCCTTTGGCTTGAAGGTATGCTCCCCTCAGGTCTAAGGTTGAAATCCCCTTGGGTACAAACAATCTCTAGGGGCCATCGGACTGGGGGATCCTTGAATTACCCGAGGTGCACTTGTGGGAAACTCTTTGCCGAGGGCATGTGCACCCCCAAGATTAGTCGGGATGCTGTTCCTGGACACCCGGTGCCAATAAAAAAAAATGGTCGTTGCATTATGTATTATGGTTTCATACTTTGCCGTGTGGTTTGTACGATATGTATCTTTCTCTATATATAAAATTGTGTGTACACACACAATCACGTAAACATAACATCTACGCTCACATATGTATATATGTGTATATATACACTCCTGTGATTGAAGGCTTATGTTTTTCAATGCTCACTTATATCCTTCAGGCATGCCTTCTTCCTGCTCCCAAGGGGACATCCTGTGCTAATTATGCTAGGTGTATAAATCAGATATTACTGGGCCTGAACAATATGAAGGTGCCACTCTTAATCCGTATATATACATATACATATTTATACACACACACACACACATTCTTAATCCAAATTTATATATATTTTTAATTTATATATAGTTGATAGCTTTTTGCTCTCTCTTACTAGACGTATCTATTGTATACGCCTTGTGTACAATAGATTGTGATACCGCATGTGATACCCCTTAAGGGTATCTATGTACAAATGGTATACGAAGATGGTGCCTTTTTGCTCATTAATGAAATTATCTTCTTTATCAACAAAATCTTATTTGTATACCATCATTTCTCTGTTCTTATTACTTCCATTTTGAAGTTGTGGCTAAGGATTCCTTTGTTGAAGACTGATGATGACTCAATGGATGTCAATTCAATTCATCCTGTGAGTAGTCCCCTCCAAACCATGACTATAAATTTGTGGCATGTTCTATTTCTCATTGTTTGTGGTTTGAAATGAAGAGAGTTGCCTTTGGTGGAGAGCTTGATTTGTGCTTATATTGTTGTGTTTGGAACTGGGTACAGTATCTAAATTTTTTATTCTGCAATGTCCTCTGCGTGAACTTAAGGCCTTTTCCCTTTCCAACCATTTTTTGGTTTGTGTGGCTGATTCTACCTCATATATCTTGCGTTCTTTTTAATATTCTTAGACTCTTATTAGAGTTATGAGGTTATTTTTAGTACTTATTTGGTGATAACTTGCTTTGTGCTTATGTTGGTGTGTTTGGACTGCACACAGTAGCTTGTGATACCTCTTTATGATAAGTGATAAGGGTAGGTGGTGTATGAGATCCGATATTGCTTGGGAAGAAGTTCTTTCTTTTTATAATGTTCCAATAAGGCTCCAATTGTATCATTGACTAGTTCTTTTGGAGTATAGGCCATGTGGCTTGGGCCTTCCAATGGGGCTCAAATTGTAACATTGATTAGTCCTTTTGGAGTATAGGCCATGTGTCTTGGGCCTTCCATTGGGGCGTTACATAGCTAAAATTTTTACTTTATGTAATGGCCTCTGCATGAACTTCAGGTTTTTTTGTGTTTTTGATCATTATTTGTTTGAATGGCTGATTCTACCTTATCTATATTGCCTCTTTTAATATTCTTAGATATGAGGCTAATTTTAGTTACCCTTTCGACGATTTTATCGGCCATTGCCCGAATGGTGAAAAAGTTGAAAACAACCACGAGAATGATGATTGACTTACTTAAGAATGGTCTTTTTAATTTAGAAACATTCTAAGGCCTGAAGGTATTAGAAATTGCCAAGACATTCGTTTAAGATGCTGATTATATTTTATTAACTTCTGTTTCTGCCACAGGTTGATTCATGGGAGTTGTGGAATTCATTTCGTATGCTTTGTGAACATCACAGTCAGTTATCAATTGCCCTTGACATCTTGTGAGTTAAAAGCCTACTATTTATAGTATTTCTTTAAGGCTACTTTTGATGTGATTTTGCACCAGAATACAGCTTTATTATCCTTGACTAATTATACATGCTGTTCATTAGGAGTTCAATACCTTCAACAAACTCACTTGGACGCTGGTTTGGAGAATCTGTTAGAGCCGCTATTATGGATACTGATGTATGTCTGTAAGTCTTATTTTTGTGTCTTTAAAAGATTACGCATACTGCTTGTTACTTCACATATGTGATGTTATTGCTTTGCCAGTCTTTTCTAACGAATGCTCGCGGCTATCCTTGTTTATCAAAGCGCCATCAGAAGCTAGTTGCAGGGTTTTTCAACCATTCTATACAGGTATCTAGAACATGGTTCAAACTTATTTTCCTGTGAAGATATTTTCTTCTGGATACTGCTCATCCTCACACAGTATAAGAATCCTTAGTCCAATGCTCTAAGCAACTTTTGAATCTCAAAAAAATCTCGTTAAGTTTTACTTTTTTACATTTCCTTTTTAGGTGAGATTGATCACATTGCAACTTGGCATATTTGTTTTTTTTTTAATGTTCTATATTTTTTCAATCCCCTAAACGAAGGAGGTTGACTTCAACCAAGCCAGCCCTTCTTATGAAATGACTATGGAGATTTCCAAAGGAAAAGTAAAAGCCATAGTGCTCATATTTGGCTTTTAAGTACCTTCTGTGGAATTTACTGGCATTAATTGGACCGTTCTGTTTGATTTTTATTTCAAAAAGTCTCGATCACCCCAATATCTCTTTTGATTTTGTCATCATGGTTTTAGATGTAGAAGTTGATGATATTACGTACACCATAGGTGTTGCATGGGAACAATCACTATGTAAATGGCCCTCTTGTTATTTGAAATTCAGTCATTGCATTGAAGTACTTTCTTTTCTTAGATAGTTGTTTCAGGAAAACCCATACATGGTCTTCCAAAGGGTAGTACAGATTTAGCTGCTGATCATAATGATAGAAATTTTGATGGTGAGTCCCTACTTCTGGTCGATAACTGCATAGTGCTGAATTCTGTTGGCAATTGTTTTTGTAATTATTTCTTGGAGATTGAAATAGAAATGGTTCAATTGAACAATTGATATCTTCCTTGTTTTCTTTATAAGATTCTAATGATTGACTACTGTTATTCGTAGTAGTTTATGACTTAATGTGTCATTGTGGTTATCTTGTTCTTATATCTTTTATTGTTTCTATCCATGATTGTCCGTAGATCATATATGTTGTACGGTTTCTAAGTGTTCTTGCTATTCAGCTGTACAGAGACATCCACTGAGGCCATACTTGGACTACATTGGTTATCTTTATCAAAAAATGGATCCACTTCCTGAGCAAGAAAGATTTGAGGTAGCTTGTTCTCTCTCTCTCTCTTTCTCTGCAGCTCCTGATTTAAGTCTCCCGTTATTTTCTTTTGACATCTTAATTTGTACTCTAGCTTGGTTACAGGGACTTTTTACAGTCGCCCTTGCAAGTAAGTTTTCTCTGCCTAGTGCCATTCTCTTGTATTTCCTTTTGTGCAGTATTCTCTATTACACAAGTTTAGTGCTTGTTTGTATTAGGTAATTGATAATCTGTTGCCTCATTGTGAGTTAGGTAGTGCTCTCTGGACTTACATCTATTTGGAGTACATTAGGCCATGCCTTGAATAGTGGAGGATCTCCTGGCGTGTTGGAAAGGGCAGTTTGGTACCCATCGTTTTGAAGTTTTAGGAAATTGGTCCATCTTGCCCAATGTGGTCTATTTAGAGTAGAAAGAAATGGCCGAAGCTTTGAATATTGTGACGAACTTGTGAAAGAGCTTAAGAGTTTTTTCCTCAAAACCCTTTTATGTTTGGGTGGCTGCTTATGTTTTAGTTGTAATACCTTGTTTGAGGATTTTCTTCTTCTTCCACCTTTTTCTGTTTAGGCGTATGCCTTGTATACTTCCCCTGCTGATGATTTGAATCTCTTCTTCAATTTGAATAAAGTAGTACTTATAAAAAAAAAGTTTTCTCCTTGTAGGAATAGTTAATCCTACGTTGTCATTCATGTGTGGTAATTTTAACCCACTCATAGTGGTTAATACAAGCTGGATGTTTTCTGTTATTTATATGCAGCCTCTCATGGATAACCTTGAGGCTCAAACCTATGAGACATTTGAGAAAGATGCAGTGAAATACATTCAGGTATATTTTGTGAGTTCTATTTTCAACAAGTTTATCTTGAAGGCCTTATTTGGATTCAGAACTCACATAAACTCATCATTACAACTTTTCCAAATTCCCACACAATAATAATATTAAAAATAATATTCTAACAATATTTTATTCAACTCATCTAAAAGTAAAACCATCTCAACTCATCTCTGAATCCAAACGGGGCCTAAATATTGTTAATTGTAAAAAAAAAAAAATGTTGCTGTTGTTGGCAGTCCTGTTAGGCAATAATTCCTGTCAGTAGTAAGTGGACAGATTATGGTTATTATTTTTAAGAGAAATGATATTTGCAGTCATAGAGTGCGCAAGCGCCGTGCACTCCTTTTGAAAAAAGTGAGTAAATATGGAACCGTGAAAAAATTAATTTTTTAATGGTGGACCCCGCTCTTTCAAAAGAAATGCACGGCTCTTGCACAACCCATGATTGTATCTAGCATTACTCTATTTTTAAAAGGCAGTATGTCATGATTACGACAATGGAAACTAGTGATATGTTTGTTTGAATTAATACGTCGTGCGCTTACTACTTGTAGTACCAAAGGGCAATTTGTAAAGCTTTGCAAGATAGAGTTCCTGAAGAAAAAGCATCAACGTCAACCATTGTAAGCAACCCACCGTCTTTTCATGATTTCATTGATTTTAGTAAGCAAATATAATGCAGTTGGTATCTGACATCCATTGCATCATTGTTTTTCTTGTATGCCTAGGTATTGATGGTTGTAGGAGCAGGGCGAGGACCTCTTGTCAGGGCATCATTGCAGGTACATTCATATAGCTTCCGCATATTCAATTGTGGCTGTCACGTCTTTAGACTGCATGCTACATGGTGAGATCTCTTTTTTCATGTTATATTCTATTTTTTTTCCTCTTCATACATAGGCTGCTGAAGAAACTGGCCGCAAGCTTAAAATTTACGCTGTGGAGAAAAATCCAAATGCAATTGTTACACTACATGTGAGTTAATTATATTTTGTATTGCAACCTTTGCTACTTTGCCGCAACGTAGATAACATGCTGGGAATGTGTGAACAATTATCATAATGGTTTATAAACTGCTGTAGTCAGTTTTAATCTAGACTGATGCTTTGTTATTCTTGAGTTAGTTTAATCATTTAATTACGAGGTAGGCTTATATTCACATACATGAATATTGATCATGTAGGATATTTCAGTTTTCTTTTTCTAAAGTTATCTTTTGAAATTTGCCGTCTCTCGACATTTTGTAGTGTATTGGTTGAGTGCATCGTTCTGTCTGCCTTGGTGCCCTTTTCACTAGCAATCTTATATTTCTTGGAACAGAGCTTAGTCAAACTAGAGGGCTGGGAAAACACTGTTACCATAATTTCTAGCGATATGCGTCACTGGGATGCTTCCGAGAAAGCTGACATTTTGGTAAGGGCATATTACCTTGAATCTATTTTTTATTTCCTTTGATGCCTGCTTATTTTTCTTTGCCTTATGTTGGTTCTTAGGTTAGTGAACTCCTAGGTTCTTTTGGTGACAATGAGCTTTCTCCTGAGTGCCTTGATGGAGCCCAGAGGTTTTTAAAGGACGATGGGATTTCAATACCATCTTCGTAAGTATATTCTCTAAAGTCTAGTATTTTCATACTTATGAAGAAATATGGGAGTGTTATATTTTATGAATTTATTGTACCGAGGAAAGTCTGAATGGGCTATGTGCTTGCTTTGCTTAATGGTTGGCATGCGAATGATGATTGATAAACTCATGCCATACTGCTGGCAAGACAATTTTTTTGTTGTTGCAATATTTTTATTTTAATATGATTTGCTTCTTTTATGAAATTATAATAGGTCTTTTTCAGGTACACAAGTTTCATTCAACCAGTGACAGCTTCAAAGCTGTACAATGATGTATGCTGCTTGTCCTTGTGCTCTAAAATTTCCACAATTTCCTGATTCAAGTATTTAATTTAAACTTTTGTGGTTATGTGGCAGGTTAAGTCACATAAAGATCTTGTGCACTTTGAAACTGCTTATGTTGTCAAACTGCACAATGTAGCTAGGCTTGCGGCTTCTCAACCTGTGAGTATTTATTTTTTATGCACATACTAACCCTAGTGTGCAAACATTTTTTCGCCCATCTTTTCTGCTAAACTCGTGGGGGCTCACCGAAATATGTTTTTTTTACTAATTCGATTGATACATTCTTTATACATTTTCAAACAACTGTCATTTTATGTGCTGGTCTTTTCTTCTCCATGGTTTCAGTAACTTTTTTCCACTTGCATAGGTCTTTACATTTACTCATCCAAACAAATCATCTAAGGGGAGCAATCAGCGTCACAAGAATCTTCGCTTTGAGATACCCAGTGATACTGGATCTGCCATGGTGCATGGTATGTGATGGCTTGGTTTGTCTCTCTTCTGTATCTGAAGATAAAATGTCCAGATGAATCATATCGCCATGAACTTGGTTTTATCAACTTGTGGGAGTCCACAAGACCCCTTTTACCACCTAAGCCAGGACCTTAGGGGTATTTTGCATGCAATCTGCCATTTTATATTTCTTTGGATTTGTTTTTAATATGGCAACCCCTAATAGTACTCGTGATGTTGGAGAAGAATTTTTATCTTCATTTTCCAAAGAAATTTTCAGATTGACCTCTTTTATGCACCTTAATTTACAGGATTTGCTGGCTATTTTGATGCAATATTATATAAAGATGTACATCTCGGCATTGAACCATCAACAGCAACACCAAACATGTTTAGCTGGTATGGTTCTTGATTCTATTTTCCTTTTACGTGTGGGGTACATTTTCACATTTAGTTTTCAATCAAAAACATATAATTCAAGTACCCCTCTTCTGTTATCAAGTAGAGTCCTGTATTTTTTTCCTGGGCTGTACAATGTGCTGGGGAGCTCAATTATTAATGTGAAATATTGGCCATTGTTTTACTCAACAAAATAAAAAGAAAATAAATTTTTGCACATAGTTTACACGGAATACGTACTATACGTGCTGAAGAAAATGAGGCAGCACTTCTGAATTACCTGTTGGTTGTGAACTTATGTTATTCAGGTTTGCTATATTTTTCCCGCTGAGGACACCGGTAATTGTGCATTCTGGTTCAGCTCTAGAAGTACATTTTTGGCGTTGTTGCGGTCCTACCAAGGTGAATTTTTATTACATTTACCGTCTAGGATTCGTTAATTTTTTTTATTCTTAGACTTATCATCAGTGGAGTAATGAGTTAATCATGAAAACTAAGAATGCAACCTTCATTGTCATGCATAGTTAAATTTTAAGGATAGCTGCTCTCAAACTGTCGTCCAAATAACAATGCCAGTATTTGAGCAGAAAAGTTGGGATAATTTCTGATGATGGGAACTTTGTTTTGGTTTTTGTGGAATGGGGCAGGTTTGGTATGAATGGTGTGTTACATCTCCCTGCCCCTCGCCTATTCACAACAGCAATGGACGTTCATACTGGGTCGGCCTATAAAGATTTATTTATTTTATATGTTGATATTTGAACCATGGCATGTTCGAGAAGACGCCGTTCCGAGGTTCGCTATAGGGAGGAGATGATACTGTCATATGTGAAAGATATATGCATTGTCGTGTGGTTACTGTGCCTCGGACCTTGTTGATGTAACAATTCTCTGGAGGTCGCCCCATTTAGGGCTGCTTTTGATTTTGTATCCATAAAATCTCAATCAATGGTAACGTAAAATACGTAAGCCACCATGTTGTACTATTCTTTTTCTACAGTTATCGTTTTTCTTTTTACAAAAATCTATTCACACGTTTATTTATTCATATATTCAACATATATTATTAATGCGAAGTTTAACAATCACTTATCATTGAAAGTATTGAGGAAGTATTTGAAAATAATCGACATCGGTTGACCTTTTTCTTTCGTTTGATCTTCTGCTGAAAAATAGAATTGAATAATTTATTATTATCTACAAACAGTTAACTATTATTCACAAATTATTAATTATTTTATTATTATTTACGGATCATTTGAGATTATTTCAACATTACTTTAAAGATGCTCTGTGGTTTCAGAAGTCCTTTTTTTTTTTTTTGTAAGTGATGATAAACGTAGAACTTTTTATATTATTTTTTTAAAATTTTTTGTGGTTTTATTATTCTTAAAATAATTGAATTATTCTATTTATAATCTATATACCATACATTTAAGAAATTATAAAAATAATAATGTGTGATGAATGAGACTTAGGAATAGAATTTTTTTTAAAAATATTATTCAATCTATCATTTTTCTTTTGTCATTAGTAAGATAGGGGCTTAGGCTTTCGAAATTTCTGTGTAATATCCGGCCCAGTGGGCCCGAAACCCATCCCACTGGGTATTAAGGAGAAAAAAAAAGTGCAGCGCTTTTGAGGTTTCAGTTTTTCCCCTTCTTTCCCCCTTCCCGACGCCTCTCCCCTCTATCCCCTTGCCCAGCGCTCTCGTTCCATCCCTCGCGCCCTTTCTCTTCTCTCCGGCAACCCCTCTTTTTCTCTCCTCTGCGTTGCGCACCCCGCGAGTTACCCAGCGCCGCAGCCTCCCGTTCGTGGTCTGTCGCCGGTAAGTACCCCGCCCGTCCCTCTCTCGTTCTCTCTCTCTCTCTCTGACTCCTCGGTCTCTCCCTCTCCGTACGGTTTTCTCTCCCTACCTCCGCGTGTCCCTCATCATTTCAAACTTGGATCTAACTTTGTTTTTGATTGCTTGGACTAAGAGGGGCCGAGATGTACAACGGGATAGGGTTACAAACCCCGAGAGGGTCCGGGACCAATGGATACATACAGAGCAACAGGTTTTTAATCAAGTCAAAGACTGGGAGGATCGCCGAAACCACCAAGGGATTTGAGGAAAACCAGGGCACGGGTGGTATCACCAGGAAGCCAAACAAGGACATTCTTGAGCATGATCGCAAGCGTCAGATCGAGCTCAAGATTGTCGTACTCCAGGATACACTTGTAGATCAAGGTTACACTGACGCTGAGATTGCAGAGAAGCTTGAGGATGCCCGGAAGACTCTGGAAGGCGCCGCAGCCACCTCCCAGGATGGGCCCACCGCCATTGATGTGGCTAACAATAAGTAATTTCACTCTTTTCAGTTTTTCAAGTTCAGAAAGTTGAAGCGATTTGTTTTTTCACCTTCTTACATCCCTCAGTTGCTTGTGTACTAATAGTTTGTCTTAATTTTTTAAAAAATGCTGGTTTATGGCTGATACTGGTATGCGTTTTCATGATATATTAACAGTAAATAATGGACTAATAAGATTATTGTGGTACGATGTAACACTCACCAAAATGTTAGTATAGCGTGCTATTGGAATAAACTGTTTGGCTCTCTTGGCAGCATGGTGTAATGAATGAAGGCTTAATTTTTTATCCAGAGCTGGGGTTCAGTTGGGAATTTGTGTTTCTGACTTCTAACTGCAAAGTTCTCTTTCGAATAACTTTTATTTATTTATCTCATTTTTATGCTTTTACGTCTGTATATCTATAATTATTTCCTTAATGGATTTTCAAATGGCGCAGACTTGAGATCTCGCTTGTTATATTAAGCACAGGTATATTGAGATAGGCCCTTTCTTTTGTGCTTGCTATTCATCTATTTAGATCTGAAATGGCAGGTATGTGTGCCAGGAGACAAGGTTTGGCGTGTGAGGCTACATGTAACTTTGTGTATAAATTAAAAAAAAAATCTGAAATAGGTTTTTTTCTTAGAAAAAGAATTTATGGTAAGCTTCAAGGAAGAATTATTCTGTCCTGTAAATAAAATCCCACAAAATAAAAGAAGAATGCCTTAAAAAGTAGTTCTAGCTATACTTATATTAAAAAAAGTAGTTTTAGCTATACTTACCACCATGATTTTTAGTAGGTTTATTTTTCTAGCTTTCAATGAATGGGCATTCTTTGAGAGTTTTGTGCTTTCATTTTTACCAGGCTTTCAGAGACACAGACCCACCAAATTGCTGCTAGAAAAGAGAAGCAGCTGGAAACATTAAGAGCTGCTTTTGGGATTTCTGCACCGGAACTCGATGAACACAATATTGAAGGGAATGATGATGCAAGAGATGGCCGAAAAAATGTTCCTAGTGACAATATCAAGCGTGAACATGCTTTTCTAGATAGAGAGTTCAGGTCGAAGAAAAATATGGAGGAAGATCAGAAAGTTGAAAAAGATGATAAGAAAAAGGGTGTTAAAGAATCTGGGCGCCACAAGAAGGAAGAAAGTAAAAGGAGAAGGCATGAGACTGATTCTTCTGATGCAGATAGCAGTGGGAAACATGCAAAAGGTCTTCAAGCTAAGCACCACAGAAGTAATAGGTGGAGTGATCATGAAAGTGATTCTGACATTGCTATTGATAAGAAGCACAAGCCTTCAAAGAAGCACAAGAAAAGCAGGGTGCATGACAGTGATGATTCGGATTCTGCCACGTATTCTGGTGAGAATGTCGATGTGCGCAAGACGTCAAAGAATAAAAAGAAAAGCAGGGTGCGCTACAGTGATGATTCTGATTCTGATTCTGATTCTGATGGGTATGTTGGCAAGAAGCACAAGACCTCAAAGAAGCACAGGAAGAACAGAAAGCATGATAGTGATGATTCTGATTCTGCTACCGATGAGGAGGGCATTGGCCATGAGAGTTCCAAAAAACAGGCCAAGTACAAGAAGTCAAGTAGGAGGCATGGTTCTGATGATGATTCTGATTTTGATGAAGGCTCACCTAAGCGGCGAGGTCAGAATGGGAATCAACTAATACGAACCAGTGGAAGACATGACTCAGAGGATGAAGCTGATGATACCAATAATGAAGTAGAAGAGAAAAGAATTCAACTGGAGAAAGAGAATAATCAGCATAGTAGAGGCCGATGGAAAGAGGGAGGAGACTCTGATGTGGAAGATCTCAAAAAAAGCAGCAATGGTAGAGATGGGAAAAGAAGCAGAATGAATGATGTGGTTGATGAATATGATTCTGAAAGAGCAAGTAAACATAAAAGGGAAATAACAGATAAAAGTCTGAGAAGTCGGAGGCATGACTCTGATGATGATGATTTTGGTACTGGCACAGATGAACGAATAAAGAAGGGTAGAATTAGGAGGCACAATACTGATGAGGACTATGGTGTCAGTTATGATAGGAGAAATGCTAATATGACTGCAGGGAAACATAAAACAGTTGAAGAGGCAGCAGTTTCTCCAATCGATGATGACATTGATAATGGTCTGTACGGATCAAGGAGAGATACTATCGATAGATCCAGATACAGGAGTCAAGAAGTAATGAAGGGGAAGAGGAATCTTGATGATGGAAAAGAAGATGGGCAGCCTGACTCAAAGTTATCAAGTCGCAATTATGTGAAAGAGGCAGAGCACGCTGGGGAGCAATGGAAAGACTCTAAAATCAGGTATGAATTGAATACCAGAGAACACTTGAGCAAGGATGATCATAAGAGGGACACAAGGCTTAGATCTGTGAGACAGCATGACGGCGAAACTGTTGAACAGGGTGGCAGAAGTTATAAAAAGGATGATGAACCACAAGGCATCAGTAGAAAGGATGACCGGGAGCATGAGGAGCTTGGGGGAAGGGGAAGACAAAGCAGATATGAAGAGGAGCATAGAGGGAGAAAGCACAGAAGGGATGAAGATTATGAATATACAAGACATGAGAGGGCTAATGCAGAGCAGCGAGGTGGAAGTAGAAGGCAGGCAAGGGGAGAGGAAGAAGAGCAAGAAAATAGAAGTCATGAGATGGACAGACGTATGGATTACTCCAAGAGAGCAAGATATGATGATTTGCGATCAAGCGAGAGAAAAAGGTATGATGACAGACGTGATGATGACAGAGCCAGGCGCTGAGAATAATACTGCCATTTATCTTGGAGTTGCAATGCCGATGGTGAGTTTAGTATCCTCCCTTGAAATCTATTTACATGCATTGCTTGTTAGAATGTTAGGAAATTTACCTTTAGAGGTTTTTTGAAGACCTTGTCCGAACTTTGGGTATTTTATGCACGTTTAGCTTGAAGATCACGTATGGCTGGAACAATTTTGTTATCTATAAAAGCTCAAAGTTAGAGGGCTGAGCTGGGGTCTCCAACTGGATTTTGCGGTTTCCAATGGTCGTCTTTGGTGGTTTTCTGAATTTCAATGTGTTGTTACAGTCCTTTGTCACATCGAAGGTGCTTAAATAAGCTGTCTCCAGAGAGATGCTGAATCCTACGTGCAGAGGGCTTACGGAGGTTGAAGATTCTCAACTCCAATGTACCAGACGATGGGCTATGTAGAAGTTTGAAACGTGGTAATATATCAAAACTTGGTACTCTGATCATTTCTTACTTTTCCGGCCCCCTCTCGTACACTTTGAACAAGTTTGCAAGTAGTGTTCTTTTCATTGTAATGATGTGAAATGTGATTTTACTTTATAAACCTTACTATGTCTTGATTATTTACCAGGATGCGGATAAGGATCTTATCCAGTGTTCTTTTGGTTTTATGATTAGAATATCATGGTTGATCCTGTTATGGAATTAGAGTCTATTTATCCCATCGGAAGGGATTTTCTGTAGAAGTGGAGCCTTTTCAATTTTAAAACAAAGTAGGAGTTACTCAAAAAATATCCATACGCCACGGACTCAAATAATCTCATTTCGATTTTAATTATCCGAACGGTAACACACTTTTTTTGTGAATTCACGTCTTCGACTCTTCCGTATAATGCCACACAATAGCACAGCAGATATAATGTTGTGTAATGGTATCGAATCATCGATAGGGACAACTATGGACTGTTGAAAAACCATTAAATTTTCTGTGTATTAAGAAAGTCACCTGATCTGACATTTGATCTTAGCCTTGGGGTCAACAGAACCCTGCAAAACATTTTCGAAGGCGCCCATTTTAGATGTAACGGGAGAAAACGTCTTGCTTTGTAGCTTTTGATGTGACAATAAGGCATAAAATGGTACACTTTGATGGAGATTGTAAGGCCAATGTGCGACTTGCCCAAAATGGGATCCTCATTTGTAACAACAACACAAAAACAAAAACGAAAACGAAAAAGAGGGCAGTAAAATCAGCAGCTGTTATTGGAGGTCACAGCAAAATATGCGCCGGAGGCCCAATTGATACAAAACACGCGTGGGGTCCTCTTTTGCTCTAACTCTGCCTAGCTTTGCCTAAAAAATGCAAACACGTACGACGGTAAAAGAAAAAAGCATTTTAGCTCAGAAACAATATGTAATAATAGCACATTCAAAGCTTTCATGAGAACTTACTTTAATCGTAGAGGTCAAGGACAAAGTTCATGGATATGATCCGATTGCTGATGAACCCATCCGTCATAATCTTGTAGTAGTTGCTGCAGAAGCACGGGTACGAGCCTATCCACCAGGGCTTGCATCATTCTGTACGTTACCAAACTTACACTCACTGAATGGAGTGGGGTGCATGTAATAGCTCTTGCTGAAGAGAGTAATAGAGGTACTAGAGAAGCAAAAGCGCAGCTTGCAAAACAGGGCATTCGTGGAAATGCACCGTGAAAAGACTAGCCGCAAAGCCTTGGTATAATCTAACATTAGGAAAAGTTTGTGGAAGTTCCAAGATACTTGAGACGCCTAAACCAGATACCAGTATTCAGAAACAAAAAGATAGTCTTAATAGTCCCCGTATATTTTTCCATGGGAGTGAATAGTGATATGCAAAGTTGAGTTCTTCGTCATAGATTGTCAAATAAGGAACTGCATACAAAATGGTTCAAGGTACCAATGGCCAGTTTACACCCTGGAAAACCATGGTTGTTTTCAAATTCCAACACACATTTAGCAAAAAAAAAAAAAAAAAGATTTTAAACACACTTCTCTTCTGAGAGGTACCTCTTTAAAGATCATGAATGCAAACATTGATTGTGGCACTTCTATTGTTTTGATTCTATAAAACATACACAGGATATTACCTAGGGAATAGCTAATGACGTGATGAAACTGTGTCAGCCAAAATCTGTATGTAATTGTATCATGCTGGTTGTCTACAATAATGGGCAACCATATATTTCATGAAAGATTGATTTAAGACTGGTAGGTTGCAATAGATGAAACTGCAATTAAAATTATTATTAAATCGCTTACAAATTTCCAGGATGCTCAACAGCTGATATAGGCATCATGGTAAATGGGCGTGTGTAAATCTGCAAGCAGTAGATAAACTTATGATACATACCCTCAGATCAATAACAGCCGAGTAAGATTTAGATTCAATGAAGAAGTTATATGATTGAAGAATTGTCTGAGTGTGCCACAACCCAAGTAATTATCATAATTTTTTTTATATGTAAGTTAATCTTAAGGGGAATAATTACGACCTCAAGTGTGAGATTCAACTTCACATCAATCTCCAAAAATGACTCAAAATCATCTGTCTCCCAGGTCATGTGATTCATCATAAATGCTGCAAATCCAGAGCAAAAGTTAAAGAAATTTTAAATATTGCTATTATCATGTATGTGCGTGTACATGAAATCTCAAACCAACGAGCTTCTGAGACCCTGAATAAAAACGTGCTGGAGCTTAACCAATCAAGCAAAAAGAGCTTCCTGGTATTTTCTTCAAAAATCTATCCTACATAGCGAACTTCTGGATCCTCAAAGATTACTTTGAAGCTCCTGAAGAACCAGACCATGAGAATATTTGACCAAGAACTATTTTTTCTTTGTGAAAACTATTGTGTTGTCTACATAGTGTTAAATATATATAACACTACATATATAGTTTAAGACCTTTTGTAGTAATGATTCTTGTAGGTCTTTCAATTAAGCCTCTCAATAGCCCTTGAGTATCTCATGCAAGTTGACATTTTCACTTTAATTTGATGACGCAAAGAAACAAAAAAGGAAAAATATAAAAGGTTCGTCTTGTGCAGTAAATTCTAGTTTTTTCTTTTCTTTTCTCATGATCAACTACTTATTCTTGTTATAGCTATCTCTACTAAAAACAAATTACCTGAAAAATGGTCGTTTTGGCGTTCCATGATCTCTGAGCCCTCAAACTGCATATCATATTCAGAAAAAACAACATCTTTGATTGTATAAATATTTCATTGGAAAAATAGAATGAACCAAGTGCTTAGGCATGCCACCTAATGCTTGGGGATCTAGACACACCATGCCATATTATTTTTATGGGACCCTCAAAAGTACTCGGTCAAAGTTGACATTTGACAGGGAAAAGAAGACTTCTTAATATTTGAGCATGCCGTTTCTGCCGTTATTTTCCTTTTTCTCTTTCCTTTTTTTTTTCAATTATCTTATAAAGTTTATATCGAAGCCCTCCGGTCTTCTTCCTGGCATGTAAGCCTCTAATGTCCTGTTTTAAATAAGCAACAAGACATTTGACATCCACCATTCCATGCCTAAAATATATATAAATTGTCTTTTATCATTACCCTTAATTATCAGCTGCCCAAAATAATACATGCGTCTTTTAAGAGTTGCATTTGGTTGTGCTGCCATTTTACCATTTTCCAAAAATAGAAAACAAGCCATTATCTTTTGTTTAGTTTCCAAGTATTTGGAAACTGAAACCATGATTGTTGATGTCGTCGTGGTGGTGGTGGTAGGATGGTGGCCAGAGAGGCAACATGCTGGCAATGGCAGCAATTGTGGTGGCATGGCTGTGGTGTTGTTGGTGGGAAGATAGCATGGATTTGGTGTTCCTAAACAGTAGTGATCCTAATGGAGTAGTTTTGCCTGCCGTTTTTGACATAAGTATCAAATTATAGTCTCTCTTTTGAGAATTATGTAGCACATTCCTTTTATTTGAAATGAATTCTAAACCAACGTGTTTTGTTTTTTCCTTTCCTCTATCCTCATTTTTCTGACAATGACAACAGATATAGGAAAATATGATGCCACCACAAGAGCCCTTTTCTCCACCCGCAGTATTTTTTCTTGTAATATTCTCTAGTTTATAAGAGAAACTCACCTTGCAAGAAAGCATCTCAACTGTACAGTCTTCATTTGTGGGGGTCACTCGTAAGTCCAGCACAGGGGCTGCTTCAAAATCTAAAAGTCGAACTTTTGGGAGAAAGCATCTGAACCAGCCATGGGGGATTAATTTTGGTCGATACTCAATTTAAACAAAGAGGTAAGCAAAATCTCCCTTAATAGATGTAAAGTCTAAAGTCACAGGGAAGGTGTGTTTCCATGAACACCTAGGTCCTGGGGCTCTGTATCTTATATGAGTTTTGGAACAACCAAAATACTGACTGTCTGGTTCATTTATATTGAATTTTAGAACTCTCATTTAGTTTGAGTAAAGAAGTGGACCTTCTTGAAATATCATTGAGGTAATCTGCTCAACTTTACACGTAATAATGACCACGAACATTTTCTAATATAACTTGCATAGAAAGCATAGAAAATCAACTAATCACTTTCCATCCACAGCTAAAGTTACATTGGAAGTCCAATCTTCTGGAATACACCGGTAGGAAAATCTTGTAAATGGAACAACAAAAGACAAAGGGGCTCTCCGGAAGAATAGAATCGTGAGTCTTCTTTACTTTGTTCTCTACAATGCTCAAGAAATCCAAGATCTAATCGTTTTAGGTTTAATTCTGTTTACAAACAACGCAACTTTCACATACGATAAAAGGACAGTAGGGAATATCCAGCACGCAAGAAGCTAGAGATATGATTTCTAGCATACTATAAATAAAAGTGATAAAGTAATAAAGATTGGATTCCTAAAAGTTTCCCTAAAACAATGCTTGTGAGCGCCACCAAAACAAAGGAGCAGGGAGGAAAAGAAAAGGACCTGTAAATGTTCGAATCAAGAGCTTGAAAGTTTTGCAAGGCTCTTGTGTTGAGCATTGCCTGAATTCCAGAAGGATGTCTTAGAAATTCGCTAATATGAAATGTCTTGCCCCCATAGCCACGATCATACTTCGGCAGCTTAATTCTCTCTTTCCTTGCAGCTGATAAATTTGCTTTCTTTGCATTCGAGTCTGATGGACTAGACTTCTGTACCTTGATTACCTCGTTTTTCTTCCTAAAAAAGCTTCCAAAGAGGGAAAGTGACTTACAAATACTAATTAGCAGCAATAGCTAGTTCTCCGTTCTAATAGGATCGATTCTTGCTATTAGTAGTAACATTAGTAGTTCAAAACCTGTGGTTGGACTTTAGGAGAAACGGCGCACAGGCCTGTCCTCGTCCATGCCATTTGATAGTTAACATCATCAGTGTATTGCTGCGATCAAATAGCTACAGTTACAGAGCAAATGATGCAAAAGGAACCCCGAAAAAGTAGAGAAGAGAGAAGAAAAAAGAAACATGATTGAACTAGCGAGATTGAGAGAGACGGTAGTATTTGTTCATTTACCACAGCTTTCGTTTTTGTTTTTCTCGGAATTTGGAAGAAGAAAGAGATTGCTCGCAAAGATGATTTGATGATTGACGAAGAAGATTGAGAGAGACTGGCAATGCAAACCTCCTTGTGCGTGATTACGCACAGAGTACTGAAAATACCACCACCTTTTGTGTGCCTCGACGTCTTTCCATTTTCTTTCTTTTTACCTCCAGTGTCGTATCTCTGACAGCTATACAAGCTGTGAGGCCACCGATTTAACACGTGTCTTCCTCCGAAATCTGTGTCCCTCACAAATTTTGTGTAACTAGATTTGGATGTAGGCAAATGTACATTCAATGCTTCAATGCGAGGATTGGACGTGAGTGGATAATTCGAATAATGATTCGGAGAGTAACGTGCGTGCAATCGATTTAAAAAAAATTAAAATTTATTATTAAAAAATTTATTATTATTATTATTTTTTTTTTATGAATCTCATATTTATTTATTTATTTTAAAATGATTATATTATATTTATATACTCACACTATCATTTTTCTTAAAAATAAAAGATAGGTGTTATTTGTGGAGCTTTAAATTATATCATAAAATAATTAAAAATTTATTCACGATATTAATTATTTAATATTATAAAAAAATGATGGTTAAAAAGAGAAATGAATGTTTTTTCTAAATGAAGATTTGATTGATATAAATTCGAAGATGGGTAGAACATCATGGATACAGATTTATAATGATTACAGAGACGTTTGGCTATCTTTCAAGCTTCTGAATCACCCTGAGCTTAGCACTCCTACAGCGGCGGTTCAGTCTCTCTTCTTCCACCGATGGTGTTATAGGTCTCTTTGTTAGGATTATTCCTCTGCAGCCCCCTATCATTTGTCTAATCCACGCTTCATTTTCATCATCCTCGTTTCTCATCTTTTTCCTTTCAGTCCCACGCCTCTCTTCTTCATCCCCATCACCCTCATTGCTGTTAATGATGCCAAGAAATGTTTGTTTTACAATTCTGTCCTCCAAACTGTGGAAAGAGATGACGGCAAGCCTACCCCCGGGCGCAAGGCAGTCAAAACAAGAGTAGAGGGAATCCTCCAGTGTCTTAAGTTCGTCATTAACGGCTATCCTCAGAGCTTGAAAAACCCTGGTTGCTGTCTTTATCCAACCTTGTCTCCCTCCTGTTGTTGCAATTGAATCCAATACAAACTTAAACGCTCTTCCTATTGTTAATGGGGACAGTTTCTGCATCCCCATGTTGTGAATAGAGAGATATAGGAACGATATACAATAGGCATATAACTAGCTCTGGGCGTGTAAGGTAAAGGTACTATAAATTTACATGGGTTATGGAAGGAAAAGCTGAAAGAAAACTGCAATGGAAGAATGGTATACCTCTTCTCCAAGGAGTCGCATTCTGAATAAGGTCTACCAGTTCGCCAGTGGTATGCAACCCACCATGTAACCTGGCTTTGGCAATTTTATTCTGAAGAGCGCGCCAATTGCTTTCTTCTCCATATTCCCGAAGGACTCGCCCCAGTTCAGTATCTGGCCAAGAGTTTAAAATATCTTCTGCTTTCAGACTTGCCTGTCATAGGCCTGTTCCAATCAGTTATATCAAACACAAATTTAAAATGACAGTTTAGCAAGCAAATATAGGAAACACTAAGGCCAATTCATTCATTCCCACCATAAACAGTTATATCGAATACATAAGAGACAATATATTGGAGGGAAAAGACATCTCTATCGAGAAGGAAAGCAGAGAACCATCAATCACTACAGGCTAGTCCTGGGATCCACGTACAGCATTTCCTTCTCCCTCTTATACTACTGTTATTCCAGAGACTCTTTTCATCTCCCTAAGTAGATATTCTGCCAGATTTAATCCCCATTACTAGATCTCCGCCAGAAAGTTATATACTCTTTCACCATATTTCTCATAATTCTATCCCCACTCTTGCAAATCAGACGAGGTATTTCTATTCTCTTTGTTATCTTACCTGGAACACTACTTAATCTAGGCACATTTCCCTTTTTCTTTTAACAAAGTGCTGTAGAAATGGCAACTAATGTCAAACAAAGAAAAGCAATCTGTGGTTAATTGCGTGATACAAGTCAAAATATTTCTAACAGGAAAATATTTAGGGAGGGGGGGAGTAAATTCAGAAATTGGACCCTACTTTTTAGCATCACTGCATTTAAGTTTTTTACACTCTACATCAGTTAATCCTTTAGTGGCATATTGGCATAAAACAGAAGGCAAAAGTGTCTGGACCTGAGGATCCATTCGCATATCAAGAGGACCATCGCCAAGCACACTAAACCCTCTTTCCGGATCATTCACCTGTCCAAAAGATAAGGCACTTTATTTAAAATGGGGTAACATTGTGCAATTCGTAGGAAACTGGTTTTCCAAAAAAGGTTAAAAAAAAAAAAAAACATGCCCCTCACCCCCCTAAAAAAAAAAGAAGACAAAACTCCTCCCTCACAAGATATATGATAATTTTCTACGAGATAAAGGACTAGGGGGAAAATAAAATTCAAAATGATACGTGTAATGAAGATTGACGCAAGCAGACACACACTAGATAGTCCACTATAGCCGAGAACCAACAAAGTGCAAATAAAAACAAACCTGCATGGATGACATTCCCAAGTCCATTAAGATGCCATCAACTCCCGTATCTAAGAGTTTCTCATCAACCTCGCTAAGCACAGATTTGATATGCCTAAAATTCTTCAAAATGGTATGTGTTTTCACGTCTAAAGTTGGGTTACAAGAATCCCCATGCAAGATGTCATCAATTCGAGCTCTAGCTTTCTCATGTGCCACAGGATCAATATCCATGCCAACGTAAAGTTTCAATTCGGGATGGGCTTCAATTATCTGTGGTTTTCAATATGCAATAGAAGATCAAAACCAGAACCATTTAGCAGGAGAAACTCAAAGTCAAAGATGGAAGAAACAATGTGAGATCAGAAAAAACTGACAACAAAGCTTCAGCGGAAAGACGAAGCACCAAAATTAACTAGAACAGGCATATTCCAGCTAATATGAAACACATATTTTCTGTTTCCTGGGTGAGTAGCTTATCTTTGCATGCCAGAACATTTTAAATTGGATTAGACGATGCCAAAGCAGTATAACTTAAGGACCTCAGCGAACCTACGCCTGACTGGCAAAAGCAATGAATGGAGCGCCACAACGTGTACAAATTCTCAATTCGGGCATATTTTCTTTCTCCAGTATGCTACCAATAAGAAAATATATTCACAAGGATGACAGAGAAACAATGTATGAGGGAAGTAGAGGGCAAGAATAAATATTTTCTCACTAGGATTATATAAAAGATAGAATCTATATGTCCTGGCAAGGGTGGGAACGAATTTGATCAATTTAAAAGAGTCGCAAAAGGTAGAAAATTTGCTGCTTTTCCAAAGTTTCAAAATGAACAAAGAGGCAATCATATAGTAAAGAACAGTTGAAAGGTAAGGAGGGAGCGACTGACAGCGGCGGAGTGTCCGGCAGCTCCGACGGTACAATCGACGAAAGAGCGGAGGGGTTTCGAAGATGAAGAAAACGAAGAGAAGACGTCGAGCACTTCACCAAGCATGACAGGGATGTGAGCGGCGGTGCCGTCAGCGTAAAGCTGGGCAGCGTCCTCGTGCAGCTCTTTGGGGGAGCGAGTCCTCTTCTTCTCACTCACCACAACCAATTTGGCATCCTTATGCTTCCTGTTGTTATCATATCTCTTAGAAGCACTAGTGGTGAAACTACAAGAGCAAGCGAGAGTTCTGGCGACGGCGGTGGTGTTGAGATTTCGAAGACGGAACGAAGAGGGAAATGGGGCCATGAAGAAGAAGAGTTTTGCGGTCGATTTTGCCATTTCTCTCGACAACTCCCTCTAGCCTCTTAACTCTAAAGAACAACAGCATCATCTATTCAAGCCACCGTCTCCATCGTTCAATCTTTGGGCAGCTCTGTCTCCGAACAACATTGATTTTAATTTTTATGGGACTTCAATTTTTGTTGTCTTTTGTTTTTTAAGCAAGTAAACCCTAGTACTACTACGAGTACTGGTACGGTAAGTAGTAGTAGGCTAACATTTGGGCTTTACTATGGCCCAATTGGCTTATCTCGGTTGGGCCTGAATCCAATATCCCGTTGTAATTACCAATTTGCGACTTCAACATCAGAATCAAATCCTTTTTTAAGGTCCATTTAACATAGAATGGCATCAGAAGTTTGAATTAGAAAAAACCTATTTATCATCTATTTTTTTATCATCTTCTCATCATCTTATGATATAGTATTAGATGATAGATTCACAAGTAAAATATAATAAATAGTCTTCAATCATCTAATATCCCTAGTTGAATTATGAGTAACGCCTTCGAAAATTCAAACCTTTGAAAATGATGTCATTCTAGTCTTGCTGAGTTGCTGTGGTGGGTGGCTTACAGTCTGCGGTTCATAATATTCTATATTTATTTCGTATTGACCCACTGCTTCATTTCATTATAATATATTAACATGTATCTTGGATAAGCATTTTTCATCAGATGACTTTCCATTTGTTACTATGATGACTTTCATTGCTTCCATCTCCCATCTTTCAACGTTTTATAATTGGTCCACTATAGCCTTTAACCATGTGTACAAACTGGGTTCCCCCCTCCCCTCCTCTCTCTCTCCCTCTCTCTCTCTCTCTCTCTCATGGACATGGACGAGCCAGTAGTTCCAGTGGTGAAAGCGATAAATAATGAAGAAGAACAGTCACAGGCGCCATCATCATCTCCAGGACTTGGAGTGCCTCTTCATGATGCTGAAGGTAACGCAAAAGCAGGGCCTTATTCCACTTTTCTTGGGAAGCATAGAATGGTAGCTGCCATATCCAATCTAGATAACCAAATCAACATGATCCAGGTCATCCCTTCCCCACCTTCTTCTTTCAAAATCATCCTATTTATATCATGTTATTCCTGTATAGACTTGTCCATATCGGGTATGCATTTTTTTTTTTTTTTTTTTTGGTTTATTGTGGGAAAACGAAATATAATTATAAATCAAGCTAATTAACAAGTTGTGATGCAGAACGAGCTGGAGGAACTTGAAACATTAGGCAAATCCTCTATTGTATGCAAAGAGTAAGTGATTAGCTTTTACATCACTCATGCTCACCATTTGATTTAATTTCATCACACTCGGTACACAGAATTCATGTAATGATCAACATCATCAATTGCAATCTTCCGCAGACTCATTTCAAGCCTCGACACTGTCCGCGATCCGCTGCTTCCATCGTAAGCAATTGCTGTTGTTTTACCGTTTTAATAGAGTTGTTAGCGTTGTGTTGCTTGTTGCGATAAAGGTGTGCATGGTTGATCTAGGAGCATGGGTCCGGAAGATGTCAGCTGGGATCGTTGGTTCAGAGGAGCCCACAACTCCCGGAATCACAAACTCTGGATCTAACGTTATGTGTCCCTCAATATAAAGAATAAGCCTAATACCAACCAAATGCATTGAAGAAAAGCAGGAAGGCAGGCTGGCAGGCAGGGAGAGAGAGAGAGAGAGAGAGAGAGGGATAAAATGTAATTTTATCTGTTGCTTTTTTCAGTCATTCCTTTTCGTTTTTGGGGTGGGGGTCTGTTAAGATGTTAGATGCGTTTTCTGTAGCCATGTTTCTGATAGTTGAGTACGTGCTAGGATAAGCTTTTGTCATAATGCTACGCATCTGGAAAGCTTTCAGTCGTATACGGACCATTGTCCTCTAATGTAATTTCAATCTTAGCTATCATATCATCCTTTGAGAAAAAAGTCCGTGAATCTAGTACTTGCATTTCGAGGGACAAGGATTTAAATATTGAATAGTGATAGGTTTACTACCCTATTACTACCCATCTACTACTAGTGTATTTCAAGTTTTTTTTTTTTTATCATTTTATTTGAAGTATTTTTTAAGCATCCTTAATCATTAAAAAAAAATTAAAAAAATTTATAACTTTACTAATACTCACTTTCTTAGTCATTAAGTAAAATAAATAAATACATAATCAAATACAAAAAGAGCAGTAGATGGATAGTAATATTGTAATAACCCTATCATTATTCTTAAATTTTAAACAATAGTGCGAGAGCTCACATGGGAAATGAAAATAGACACGATTGAATGCACTATGATCTGCCCCAACCATCAAGTGAACCAATATTCGATTGAAAATGTATAAAAAGTGTCTTGGACGCCAATAATTTCCTTAACTTGGTAGGAATCCATCAACGTGGTTCATTCCATGACGGCAATATAAATCTCGGTTTAGGAGGGAAGAAGATGGCAACAATAAGCAGGATTTGACCAAACTATGATACACTCCAACAACTCCCATTCTTCAAGTTCTCCAGTTAGTTGTTTTCTTTATATGCTCGTGATAAACAGAAGGGAAAACAACCTTGATGGGCGTCATTTTTGGCTAAAAGTGGAGCAGGAATTGTTACGCCATTCTAGTCACACTTCAATCAGTATTTGGATATCAGAATACGAGGAATAGTAGTCATTCCGGCTCCAAGATCTCTCTGTCGACTAAAATCTTGTGTGTGTGTGTGTGTGTGTGAGAGAGAGAGAGAGAGAGAGAGAGAGAGAGAGAGAGGGAGGGAGGGGAGGGAGATGCAACGTGAGTAAAGTTTCACACTTCTAATACATTAATACCCGCATAAGCCATCCGCCAATCCGTCACAAAAGCACACAATCATGTACAATGGACCCTCGAAGCCCATGATATGGACAAGGTTAGGTAGACAGAAGGCAGCAACATCCAAGGGGAGCATTGAACTGAAGCCAGAACAATTGCACCCAAAAACCACGACTTTGACACAGCAGCAGATATGAGTAAATACCTTTCATATCCTCTCTGTAGGGGGGGGACCACCACCAGACATTGGCACGGCTAGATGCTTCTGCCTAAGACAAGAAAAAATGGTCATCAATGCAAACAAGAATGGGATTTGGAAAAGCAAATCATTTCTCGCCAACAAAAACAAATTTCAAATTAATGTTCATTTGAACTTCAACCTTACTGTTAAGAACTAAGCCCTTCTCAACTTCAACTTTTCAACATTTTGAAAATTTATTAAAACGTGAAAAAAGTGTTAACAGTAAAGACCAGTTGAATATTATAGAGAAATAAGCATCACGGGAAGGATCAGAACAAAGAAATAGAGATATCCGAGGCTCCAAAAGGATATGGGCATTCAAGACGATAAGATATTCTTATTATGCCATGAAAGAAGGATCGCAACAAAATGTAAAAAATGTTAACAATGGAATAGCTACCTACCTCAAAAATGCAGCCCAAAATTTCAATTAGTTTCCTCCCCTAGTATCATGCCTACAATCAGTTGGATGTTGCACGCAAGATTAAGTTTCAAAAGCATGTTTTTTAAACAACTTGGGATGAACCGTTTGCTGTCAAAAGTGTTCCACGAAAGCCTTCCTCAATGAGTTGAACGTCCGATTTCTCGTCAGAGAGCTCATCTGTGGAACATTGACAAGGCAAATTAGCACAAACACGGTTAATTTAGTACATCTTGACTAATCAGATACAACAAAAGACTGAAATTGGGTAATAAGTAGAAAGTATGTTGAAGTGCCCATAGCCCATATCTTAGACTATGATCTTGGACATCTGCGACTTGCTCACACACACCTCTCTAGATATGTATGTCTTGTTTTTTTGTGTGTGTGTATAACACAATTGTGCATGTGGTGCAAGTGTTCATGCGCGCATGCACGCGTTTTTTTTTTTTTTTTTTTTTTTGGGGGGGGGGGAATGGGATTCTGATGACATATTTCATCAAATGAGTTAAAATGTCAATAATGCTAACACTTTATTACAATTAAAATAAGACAGTACAACACACTGAATATGAATTAATATATACATATCAGATCAGATCAGTTCCCCGTCAATTCTGTTTGCACCATTTATTTTAGGGTCTGGTTTACAGATACAAGATTGCTCATTCTTTCAATCTTATATCTCAATATCCACAATGCCGTTCAAAAGCATTAGTCTATGTCATCAGTATTATTTCTTAAACTACTTTATGGTAACTCATAAAAATATTTAGTTCTTACTAATGTAAAATTACTTCCTATTTTCCCCCTATCTACATTTCTACTTAATTAAAAAAATAAACTCATGTAAACATATCTCTGAAAATCTCAGTTCTGTATTAAAGAGTTCGATGTCTTCCTTAATATTGTCATCAATACATGCAGCATCAATGTCCCCTTTTTGGAATCACAATATATTTGCACAGACCAAGGTTAGGACCTTTATTATATGAGGTAATGAGTTTGCGACCCAGTATGCACAACCACCCAATCCAAAAAAAAATAGAAGAGGAATCTCCTATATTATATGATACCCCTAATTAATCACAACAGCAAGTCCCATAGCATACTTGTGACAGAATCATGTGGAATGTCAATACAAAAGGACAGGGGAACTATGGACAAGATTAGTTGGAGCCCCTCCAGAAAATGTAGATTCACTGTTAGATCGTTCAATCAGAATTTGACAAGCTGCCTTTCCATGGAGGAAGATATGGAAGACTAAAGCTCCTCTAAAAGCAGCTTTATTTGTCTGCGCAGCTTCTTTAGGGAAGATACCTACCATAGACAACCTAAGAAGATGCCAGCTCATGATTTTGGATTGCTGTTGCATGTGTAAGAAGAATAGGGAAACAGTAGACCACTTGCTTCTACACTGCGAGGCGGCCAAAACCGTGTGGAATGATTTTTTTTTTTGTGGGAATGGGCTTAATATGGGTCATGCCTAGAAGGCTGGTGGGTTCCTAGCAAGTTGGAGTAGTCTCCAAGGCAATCCACAAGTGACTGCAATTTGGAAGATGGTCCTTATATGTATGTGCTGGTGTATTTGGAGGGAGAGCAATGATAGAAGCTTTGAAGGCCACGAGAGGACAATGGATGAATTGAAAACTTTCTTTTCTAAAACCTTGTTCCTCTGGGCAGGGGCAATAGATTTTAGTAGGCTTAATGTCCATGATAAACTCCATGAGTTTATCATTTCGGTTCTAAATGCTAGTTAGGTTTACTCATGTATACATCTTGTGTACTTGGCTATGCCTACTATTATGAATAGAACTTCTCGATTGCCTACTGAAAAAAAACAAAAGGGCAGTCCTTCTAACTGCTATCACCTGAAAAAACCAGTATATAATCACAAAAGAATATCTCTAATATCCCTATTAGTACGACAATGCTAATACCAGCAATATCTCGGTGCTCGTGGATCTCTGAATCTATCACCCAAAGCTTATCTCCGGGAAATATATTCATGTCCGCAAGTGTGGCAGACTCCTTGTCAATTATTCTGGCACCTTTGTGAAGTATCTGATTTTCCTTAACAACCTGCACAATCGATTGAGTGAGATACACGATGCCTATGCACAAACTATAATTGACTATGCAACAAATAGACCCACTTCTATAAACCATAACCATAAATTCTGTTTCAATTTTCTAAGAAGGAATCTAATAATCTCTCTCAAAGATTTTGTCCAGGTTTGAAATATTCCTCAACCTTGAGATCTACAATCTTGAATATAGAGCCCAACGACAGTTGAGAAAACAATAAATAAGCACATTAAGAATAGACATAGCCAGAGGGAAAAAAAATATTTAAACAAAATAAATGCCTTCATTCATTAATGTATTTGCTCCAGGTAGCCTACCCCAAATGATTCCCATATCATCATTTTTAACTGGTACACTGATGTGGAACCAGAGACTTTCAAATTTATCAGATTTCCACTGTTTGTCTTTCGAGAGCGCTTGGAGACCCGGCGATCTTGCTCGATGGATGTATCAGATGCTTCTAGAAATGATTTTGGAGCTTCCTTGTCACGTGCAAAAAGTACATAAATGATCTCATTGCAATAGTTAAGTTTCTGCACTAACTCACAACTTTCTCTTTCTCCAATGCATTCCTGGCATATCTGGAAAGTTTAAAAATAATAATCAGATAAAAGAAGCACAATAAGAGAAGCGGGAGGAGGGGGGGGGGGGGGGGGAATAAAAAATGACTTGATAATATGATTATAATTGATATTCTACATCACTGGAGCCCCTTTGGTAGAGAAAATGGAGAAGTCATGGGAAGGAAAAAGAAGGCAGGATGGAGAAAAGAGGGAAAGACGAGGTGGAAAATTGGAAGGATATAAAATGGATCTTAGCTTCCCTCGTTTGATTTAGGAGAAGCTTGAGAGGGACAGCATCTTACCATTATACCATTTTGAAAAGGGATTAAAAAAAAAAAAAAAAACACTGAAAGGAGGAGCAAACTTGTACAAAGTTACAAACACATCATCCCTCATACCCTCCCAATTTCCTTCCTCAAACATTGAGAGAGATTCAAAATTATGGGCTGAGGGGGAGATTCCCATCTCTCCCTTTCCTTCCCAATTTCCTTTATGCCAAACGTTGGAAAAATAACATTCGCCTTCATCCATCTTCCATCCCCTGCATATTGCATACCAGATGGACTCTGAACTAAAACTTTGATTATATGCAGAAATAATGATGTACTCAAACTAAACAGTGAGTGGCACATCAGTCCAACAACGATCCAAATTAAAAAGAACAAATAAGTCTTTTCCTTATTTTCAGCAAGCATTGTTTGGAAAGTAGAAATTCTATTCAGTTCAAAAATTAAAAATAAAAACAAATTATACAGGAAAATTTCTTCCTTGGATATTTAAGAGGATGTGCTCTATCTTTGGGATAATAGATGTGGCTCCAATCAAAGAGTGTAGCAACAATATGAAATAAAAGCAAATAATACGGGAATCTCTCTACTCAGCTATTTAATAAAAAGTGATATTATCTTGGAACGTATTTTTCTAACAGATTCAACAAGCTGAATACAGGTTTGTGGTTTGTTTTATAACATTCACTACAGTTTAAAAGATTATGCAGACACGTCGCCAGATTATAATGGTCTGATATGAATAGATATTTTGCATGAAAAGGTATTTGAAAAGTCTAGCATGTCATATATTTGAGTTCATATGGAAGCCATACTTATGATTCTAATCGAATATATTAAGTCACAATTTATTGTAAATGAGAACCAATATTATCAAGTTTTTAATTTTGAAATTTTGAAGGAAAAAAAGAGTTAAAAAGGTCCCTCACCATGCAGCATGGATCATAGACAATAGCAAAGTTTCAGATTACCTCAGGACAAGTCCTAATCACAGGTCGTCTGGACTCATTCTCACTATTCACTTCATCCTGCAAGGTCAGATGCTCTTCACATACTGGCATCTCTTCACAAGACCCAGCCAAAGTATTTTCAGCATTATAACTGTACTCAATTATAGCAGAAATGCCTTTATCCTCCTCACCACCCCACTCTTCACAGAAGCATTTCCAATCATTCTCCGTAATGATTGTCAACCCATCTGTCTAGAACCAACATGAGAAGGAGAAGAACAAGAAAATCAGCTTTTATACAGGTATTGACTTAAAGCAGAAAGTTGCTTCCTAACAAACATTTTGAATAGAAGAAAAAATAAACCCAATTAATAAACAATCTAAATAGGCAAGAACAGATGAATAAATTGCTACTCAAAGGCAGTAACTTTCAGACACTAAAAATACAACTGCAAATTTACAGATCAAAGAAAGACAAGTCTGACATATCAGTTTCATATACTTACCTTCTGGAAAATTGTACCACGTTTGCAAACTAGTTCGGGAGGCCTTTCAAGAAGTCGCATGTGCTGGTCATAACCAAAATACAAAAAAGCATCTCATAAAAATATCAAGAACAGTGAAAAGAAGGGGTATAAAATCACACATGAATCTTTATGGCTTAAATGCCCGCAAGCAAGCCTAATTTCTATTCAGCAGTATATAATATGACATGGATTGCAGCCAATTTCCCAGTAAATCTTCCACAAGCTCTGAAAGTTCTATTTGAAAAAACAAAAACTCATTCACCAACTGCTCTCCACTAGAGACGCCAGAACACGACTTGCTAGAAACTTACCTTTTCACACTTCAGAGAATGAATTACACCATCCAGAGTCTCAGGTTTCACAGAGGTAGAAACATTCTTTCCACTTGCATTAATATAGTCCCTCCATTTCGAAAGCCATGAGGAGGGCACTAAGTAGTTCGTGCAGTGTGGCAAAAGTGGAATACTTTTTCCCATAGCTAACTTCTCATGATTCTGGCGCTGTTTGAGCTTCACAACTCTGCAGAATAGATTATTAAGTCAAAAAACTTTAAAACACTAGCTCTATATTCCTTGTACATGAAGAAATAAATCACCTTAGAGAATCCTCCATGAATGCAACTTCAGACAATTCATCACTGCATTGAGAACATTGTTTAGAGTCCGAAGGAAAAGTTGCACACCCCAAGGGATCATCAGGTTCTAATGCAACAGCATCTTCATATAAGAAGAGCCAGAGAATCTCAGGAACCAGAACCCGCTTAGCACCAGGAGCTTGATCAGGCATAAGTTGCCCGTGAGGACATCTGATTGAAACTGTCGGTCCTGCATCAGCTTCAGAGGGAGCGTCGAGGATTTTTCTTTTCAACCATTGGTGCAACCTGCAAATATCAAAAGTGACTAGCATCACCACAAAACTGACAAACAGGATTATACATTATGAGCACAGAATAGTAAGAAAATAGCTTTTTTCTTCTATATATGGCATGTTTTAAGTGAAATGGGTCACCAGAAACTAATGTTTTTCACTTGCTCAGTTTACTTTGAGACGAGAAAAGCTTCACCACAGGCAATCATATGCTTAGTCAATATATAAGCAACCAAATCACAGTAGAAAATGATGGGAAGCACTATGAGAATTAGCTGCCATACCATCCCTTTGATACATAATATGTTCCATCCACACAATTCCCTTGAACTGCCTCATTTGCAATTTGCTTCATCATTGTTCTTCGATCCCTATAACTATCACCACAAACTACAGTGCGAGCTCCGTCGACAAGGCAATTGTTGCAGTAGTCATCATTGGATAGTGTTGGCCCCCCATCATGCTGAATTTACAAGCATTTAGTACACCCAAACAAAAGCAATCAGTTACATGAAGTACACAGTAATGCATAAAGCCATAAAAGGATACCTAGAATCAATGTGGTCACAAGAGGCATAGAATTTAAAAATATGAGAAAATGATACCGCCCCCATCTCATATGTCAATTGTTTCTTCTCCAAAAACAAAAAAATTACCACCATTCTTTCCCATCTCTCAATAGCTGCAACTTCCTGATGTATATGCTACCACTTCCAACCTATACTAAATAGATTTCATTCATTAATATTTATGGCAAAAGCCATCATAGTGAAATTGTAGGAAGGTGTCACAAGAACAGCAATATAACATAATTAAAGGAGCTCAAAAAGAAAAAAATTGCAGTAAAATTAGAGGAGAGTCGCATTTAGAAATCTCATCTAAGCATTAAAAATATTAGCAAGAATATCCAAAAATAAAAGTGTAACAACCCAAGCAAAAGGACCGATCAAGGTTACACTTTGAGCTCCTTAAAATCATTATAAATGGCGAGAACTTCTCTCTCAAGAAAAGTGGGATCCCATTTACCATTGTCTCATACTAAAATTGGGGTATTACAAGAAGTATCTTAACGCAGCTACCTGAAGAATCCAACAAAAGAACATCAAATGAAGTACAAAGTCAGAGTAACTAACAAGTAGATACCTTAGAAAGGATCATGTTCCAAGCTTTAAGCGACAATCGCTTCATGGAACTAACTTTTGAATGCAGGACTTTTCCATGCGGGCATTGGATTGATGTATTGTCAAGAACACTGCAGGAAATTACAAAAAGAGCCATAAAAGAATGCACAACTCCTAGCCTTAAACAACACTGCCAGAAGGGCTATCACCAAGGGAAAAATGGATACACACCATAAAAAGAAACATTGGTGAGGGCTTATGTGGAAATAACATTTGTGAAAAATAATCCTTTCTTGATGCCCTGAGCAGATACAGTACCTAATCTGGGGTTTTGACCAACACAATCTACATTTTTTTTTTTATAAGTAGACCAACACAATCTACATATGTAGTGGGTACATGTATATGATATAGGTCAAAGTGATCACTCAACGAAAAACCAAGATCCCAGCAACCAGCTAATGACATACATAACATATATAAGCAGACAAGAAAAACCTAAAATGATGAAGGCAGAACTTGATCTTGTACTTACGGTGGAGTTATGTTGTCAGCCCACTGGCGAAGCCAGTCTGTGGAGATCCAAAAATAAGGTTCCTCAACTGATCTTACAGGTGCTTCAGATAGAACTGATCGAACTTCCAGTCTCCTTTTGGTGATATGATCCAACTCACTTTCCTTCTTTGATTCATATTGTTGGCAAGCATCATCATACGAAGCATTCAAGTTTTTTATCTCTTCACAAAGGTGAGATGGAAGAGAGACACCATTGTGTAAAGAACCCGTCTCGGCTTCAATTTCCATATCACTGGAACCAGGCACCTTATGTTTTTTCTCATCATCCTTCCAGGTATGCCTAAGGTTATACATCAGCATATACGCATCGCCTGATGAAAATGTCCTTGTATTACTATTATTACTAGACTCTGAAGACTGTGGCTGAACCACATCTATGTGGTTTCCATTGGCAAGGCCATTCTTTGACTCGGTACAAGATAGATGAAGAGGCTCACTTCCAACAGTTTTAGAAGTGGAACTTGAAGACCCTTCTCCAAAAGGATGACGACCTAAGTTTGAGACATGTTCATCATCAAATTCCCACCATTGTCCAGTATCTTCATCCTTAATGTGAGCTACATAATGACCACTATTTACAGCAGTTCCCTTGTGAATCAACACAGCTGACAAATCATATATTAATTCTAACCGAGAAGGCTCAGACAGCCTCTGTCGCATATCAAGTTCTCCAGGGAAACAAAAGGCAGAAGTGATTTTCTTCTTCATTGTAGTCTGCTGACGAAAACAAACATGTAAGTTTTTTTTTTTTTTGGCGAATAAAAACCAGCATGTAAGTAGACTTCTAAAAATATTCAATGTACAATAGGAAATTGATAATTCATTTGCATGAATAAATTGAACGTATTAAAAGGCACCACATTTGTATTGTGATGCTGACTGGAAAATGTAATTGATGACTCATTTGCATTCACCACTCGAACCACTATAATTCCATCATTAGTAAACCAAGCAGTAAAAACAGTCCCTACAAAATCAAGCCGCCAAAAGAGAACTTCTAACAGCTTTACTTACTGTCCTTTGGAAATTTTTTCTAAAACCAAAAAAGAACAAGCAAATTTTAAAAGATAAACAATAATATTTATCAGTAGCTTGCATTATTTAATAAAGAAGATCTAGGGCTCAATCCACCATTCTAGTTGATCTTTATGGAATTCAAAAGAACAAGTTCTTCTGAAAAGCTTCACCATCTCAAATGCCATTAAATAGTGGTTTCTTCATGCTTTACATCTCACTATGGTTGCAGCAATCTACCTTCTTTGTAACAAAAAGTTAAACAAACAAACAAATAAATAAAGACAAGTATCTTCCATATATAAAAGCATCACACGAACCCTCATAATCTCAACGAAAAAATAAAAAATAAAAGGATATGCAAAAATGAGAGCTGCTAGGGACACAAAGGGATCCCACTAATTGCCAGTGTGCCACATCAATTAAGTTTTTCTTTTCATTTTCCCCCTTCCCTGCTCCCTTTCACAAACCCTCGAGACCCCCATCCATGAGCCCAGCACCACCGCAACCCAGCCATCTTTCTCACCCCTCACCGACAGGTACACGTCTCTCTCTCTGGCAAGGCAGGGATGTCGTTATCGTCGCCCTGCCACGTCGTCGCCCCTCACCGACATCTTTGAATCTTTGCCCCTCACCGGCAAGTACCTCTCTCTCTCTCTCTCTGGGCTTTGGGAAAGGAAAATAACGGGTGGGGGGCTGAGGGAAGTGAAGGAAGGGGAAAAAAAACTTAACTGATGTGGCACACTGGCACTCTGCCACACCAGTTTTTGGGATCTCTTTGAGTCTCTATTATTTTTGTTTTTTTTGGTAAATTCTAGTATTTTTCTACAAAAATTTAGTTCCAAAATGTTCAGAATACATGCCAGAGAATGGGAAATTACTTTTTCAAAGAACTTATCATGAAGTACCTTCGGAAGGAAAACACAACGCTTAAGCTGAAAATTAAGTACAGCAGGTAATGAGCGCAGCTTGATACTGCGAGTAGCATCAACTCTGGTGTTACATGATGCACAGAAATACTGATTATCTCCTTGAAGCTCTTCCACACTTAGATAATCATCTAAACTCTCATCTAGATTTTTCAAACCCTTAACATTCAACTCAAGCTCATAAAAGTCCTCCATGTTTGAAGAAGCCTCAGATTCTTTTCCACATTGTGAACACCTGCGTGCAAAAATACAAGAGTTAATATATGTATATATGTATGTATGTATTACAAGTAACTAATATTGGCTGTGGAAACATCTACAGATGAAATAAGTAGAAAATAATTAATAAATTCCGGAGTGAGATTAGTTCAAGGCAAACATGCATAGTTTTTTTTTTATAAGTACATGCATAGTTAATTACTAAAGACAATGAGAAAGAACCATGTGAAGTACATAAATAATCACAAAAACCATTTTGCATTCTGCTGCTCATTATTTTCTCCCGTGTCTTGCTTTCTTTGGATCCTTACAAATGACCTTTGTATCATATTTGATCACATGTTGTAATAAACACAGAAAAAGTCTGAGAACCACAAGAAAAACCTAATATGCAGCTGCAATAAGCCTTTTAACATATCCAATCTTACGTTGTCACATGTGACACTCTTCCACGGAAAAGGTCCTGAACAATTGTTCTTGCCTTGGAAACTTTGGAGTGGCCCAGACAACGTTCAAGCAAAGAAAGAAGCAAGGTCAGGAACTCGTGGCTATCCTGCTGAACTCCATTATCTAACTCCAGAGTCTTTACAATCGGAGATGAGTCTATAAAAGCCATTCTACTGGCATGTAGCTGTGCAAAAAGCCGTGCAAGCTGATCCAACACTGGATTTTGTCTCAGAACATCTGGTTCAAGAGAGAAGATGCCTTCCCGGAAAGGTTTATTCATGTACAAGCACTGGAGAATGCTGTTGGCATAACATGTAGCACCAAGATTAGTCAAACCTGCAGGAGTTTTAGAAGCACGGAGATCCTTGGTTGGGTTCGGGCCAAGAGCTTGAAGAATATCTGACATCTTCTGCCAAAGGCCAGCTTTGCGACTTCCATTGGGCGGGGGAATCAGGCCACAAAAGCAATTTGGGTTATCTTTAGTATTCACACGGCAGCCTTGACAAACTGGTTTCCAAGTCTTGTACAGCTGATCTATATCGTCACTAGTTATTTCACCAGTTGTGTGAATTTTCCTGCATAAGGAAGCACACATACATTTAACTGAGCGCAGTCATTTATCCAAATCCCTCTCTTTATTCAGATAATAAGCTATACTTGCTTTGGCCTACCTCAATATTTCAGAGGTGATATCAACACCATCCTCTTGTTTGTGCCTTTTGTTTTTACTTCGCGTAGTTGGTCGGGTCATTTTACCAACCTAAACCCTGCAGTTAACAAAAACTTAAAAAACAAAAATCTAATGACATAAATATCAGACTACATTTTCTCAAAAAAAAAAAAAAAAAAACAAACAAACAAGATGTTTGCAGTTACTCCCAAATTTGAAACTAGGTAACACTCGCCCAATTTTGTTTGTTTATTTGATTGGATATACAAGTTTGTGCTACATGAACATTATCCTGTTCTACTTTCTCAATTACAATAATTCAGTTGCAACCAACAGTAAATTTTGTTTCTTCATAAATTTCAGAAACATAAAAGTTTAAAACAGGAATTAATCATTATAATTACCAATGTCAATTCGCAATCTCCAGCAAACATGGCTACAATCAAATCATGCTCACTAGCTGCAGCAACGCTAGCAAGAATGATCACACTCAAATCACGCTGACTAGCTGCATTAACGCTTATTCTAGGGTTTCTTTTATCCCGGTTCGAGAAAGGATGTCATTTTGCCAAAACAACAATCGTGGAATTTGATCCTTAACTTTCCTTCGAAAGACATTTTACCAAAGAGGAGAAGGCGGAGTACGAAATTATGGTTATCAACATAGTACCTAAAATAAATACAGCGACAGGTAAGAAAAACCCTAGAAATTGGATATTTACAGCGAAAATCGGCAAATTAGAAACTAAATAACAACTTGTTGTAAACAAAACAAAACAAGACAAAAACAACAGATATAAAATCTCTGTTTTACGTAATGAAGTGAGAGAGAGAGAGGTTACCAGCGAGAGACGAGAGAAAGCGTAGGAAAGCTCTAGTTTTTCTTTTTCTTTTTTGCGTGTTTTTTGGTGTTTGGGGTTGAAGTGGAAACAAATGGAAGATCAAAGAAAGACACGAACCTGAAGCCTGATGATGATCTAATTCGAATGAAATTGTTTGATTAGATTCCCGTGGGCTTGGAGTTTCACCCACACATAAAATTAATTACTGCCTCCGGGAATTCTTTTCTTCTCTTTTTTTTTTTTTTTCTTATTATTTTTGTGTGCAAAAATTAAAAATGGATACGAATATTATTTTGGAAAGGAAAGGTCGCACGGTCTGAGGGAACTGAGGTAGACAGACAGTCTGGACTTTTCACACACAGTCTCACAGGGAGAGTTTTTTTTTTCAATATATATATATATATGGCGGGGGTTCGAGTTGGATTCAACCTCAAGTCAGAGAGCCTCATGGATATGAGACTTTTTACAGCGTAACAGTACTCTGACATGATTGTACACCTCCTGTTCACACCCTTTGTGTTTTCCCTTTTCCTCTTCGAATTTTGATGACTTTTGACTAATTTTAGTTTGGTTTGGCATTCCAAGTTTCAATTCTTTCAACCTCGTCTCATTTTAATATTTAAATATTATAAATATAAATAATTTTTAATTTTTTTCATCTAATTATTACCTAATCATTATAAATTTTTCAAAATTTTAAATAAAACACAAAAAAGAATTCAAGTTTTTAAATCCTAAAATAAAAATTATATTAAAAAATTATATTCTAATAATATTTATAATATTTTTATTCAACTATTTTTCTCTCATTTTCTAAAATTTCATAAGTCTAAGTTTAGATAGTTGAGTGATCTGTTTATTTAATATTTTATTATTACTTATCACCACACTACCTAAACGTAGCAAAATCTAACTCAAATAATTACATTATTATTTACAAACTATTTCATTATTATTCATAAGTTATCTTATCTTATTTCATTATTCAAATGAGATTTAAATGTATTTAATAATTATATTCTTTGTACATTTCAATTTTTTTTTTCTTGGATTGTAGATTATAGTATTATTATTTGAAAATTTTTTCGCTACACACTATTGTGATATAATTGTATTGGTAGAATTTATTTTTTTTTTCAAATCAAATTATATCACATATATGGTGCATGTTCTAAAGATTTTTAAATAGAATTATTCTTGAGATACTCTCGTGTGAATAGTCACTGTTGTTATTTTCTTTAGGGATCAATGTTTTTAAGAATTTCATTTTATTTTTGTAAATGGTGTATTTTTTGTCACCCTGTATTATGTCTTGTTTTTAGAAAAAAAAAATAATAAAAAAATTTGATGAGCGATATGATTTCATGGCAGTAGAATAAAAATTAGATGATATAATAATCTATAAGAAATTTGGTTTTTAATAATATATTTCATTTTTTATTAACGTGTAGTCTTATCAATATAAGGTTATTTGGGTCAACCTCCCTCCGAGGAGTAAAATACTAAGAAAAATAATAAAGTCACGACATTTTATATAACAATATTTTAAAAGAGAGGTATTTTTATAAAATATTTTATAAAATTAGTATCATTTTATCAAAATATCCTTATTTTATAATATGTATTTTGCAAAATATTGTGTAAAGTGTTGTGTGTATCACTACTCAGATACTAAATACTCAGAACCCATCCGTCAGAATCGAGTGTCGAATAATTAATGAAATGTAACTCTTCTTAAATTTGTCCTTTTAACCGTTGGGCTATATACTTTAACGGATTCTTTACAATACATTTCAAAGGACAATTGTAAATTGGGACGTGCTACGTCCACTGGGAGCTGGCCGTTAGGCAAATTGTGTTTTTTAAAAAAAAAAAAAACTTTTTTTACATATATTTTTTAACACTTTTAAAATATTTAAAAATAAATAAAAAAATCATAATATTATTAAAAAACACTTCCTTGATCACCAAGTAAAAAATAAATAAAAAATCACAGCGATAGAAAGAAAAGGAAAGATTAGAATTTTCCTTATAAATTTATTGATCAATTCAAAAGTTTGCTTAAGGTGAGGATGTTCAGCTGAGTTAAGTTCTTTATAAATAGTAATAAATTGAGATGGTAAAATAAATTTTGTGACGTCCACCTGAAATGAATTTAAATGTGTTTAAATATTAATATAAATTTAAATATATTTATGTAAAATTAAAAAAGATTATAGATTTCTCATATAAATAAGTATTGAGTTAAAAAGATTGAATGATGAAGAATGATTTAAAAATTGAATATTAAATTGAATTAATCTCAATAGATTCCAACATTCAAACGGAAAGTGTCCATATCAAGTGTCGTGGGATTTGGACAGGAGTTGTAGATCTTCCCGCGCAATCGCCCGGGGGGGTTTCCGATTATCAAATTATCTCTGGAAAAATTAAAAGGGGGATTGGGACAGGAGCTCTAGATCTTCCCGCGCAAGCATAAATATATGTACGAAGAAGAAATCTTCAATCAAAAAAGGAAAAAGCGAGTCATTCTCAACCTGATCCGAGAGAGAGAGAGAGAGGGGCGGGACCGATGTGACTGCAAGCTCCGCTTCTCAGTGTCAAGCTTTGACGTGGCATCTAATTTGGCGTTGCAGTCTGGTATAGTAGTACAGCCAACAAAAGAATGCCCAAGTTGTAAGTTTGGAGAAAACAAAAAAAAGCAAACAATTTCCAAGATTAAAACCAAAACAAGTAATTATTATGTAAAGAACAAAAAGCTTCTCGGTAAGAAATCTCAAAACTTTTCTTTTGTTACAAAGACCAAACAGGAAGGAAACCCATTGAAGAAGTCCAGCACTCATTGTAGCCCAAAACAAGGTAAGAAAAAGCCCATGTGAAGAGAAAAAACAAATTGTGTGACCCCTAATTACATAGTTCCGCCCAGATCTGCCTCCTTTCAAAATTTAACTAGCTAACTGCTCGGAGGTTACCCTTTCAGTTACTTCCTCAATCTCTGAAACAGCTCTGACATGGCTGTTTGTTGTCAGACCACTGTCGCTCCCAGAAGCACTGGCATTGTTGGCATTGTTGATTGCATCATCACTGCCCCCTGTTCTCAAGGAGCCCAGATTAGGGGTATTGGAACCAGAAACGCGTTCCTGTTCCTCCACCGATAGTTTAGGCCTATTTAGGGCATGGCAATGTGGGCAGTAGTAGGTAATGTATGGAAACTCCTCCTTCCTGGCAAGCCCTGTGCATAAACATAAACATCAATTCACTTTCTCCCTGTCACTTCACTGTGCAGAGAAAAAAGCTAACAGGGCGTTGTAAGTGCATGTCTGTGCCGGCGTTTCAAGATTGAATTGTACAATACAAGGAGCGTATATCTGTAAAAAGACATGGGACGCAGGCCACTCACCGTTGTGCATATGGCAGTTGCCACAAATAAGTGCATAAGATTGCGTTGGATCCTCACCCACAAGCAATGCTGCGATGCGAGCAATCCATCCTCCATCATTTGTGACTGATCCCAGAGTAGAATGATGACTAACTACCAGCTGTTTATGCTCGGAAGTCTGTGGGCCCTCGGTTCCCTCGGAACGAGGTGTTTCCTCGTCAGAATGATGCTTTGGAGTGCTACCTGCACTGCTGGATCTGGTTTGCACTTGTTTCCTATTTCGAAGCCCGCCAGATTGCACAAGTTCAACATCATTGCTTTTCCCTGTTGGAGCATTAAGCTTAGACTCATCTCCCAAATACACTTTCAGGCCTGAATCTGCACCCAACTTAGATGCAAGGACAGTTGCAGCAGCTGCCTTGGCTGCCGGATCAGAGTCATATCTCTGCACAGAGGAGCTTACATTAAGTACAATATGCAGTTCTTTTTGGGCTGGTTTGGATTCAAATATAAGATGAGATGGTTTTAGATGAAATATGAAAGTTGAAAAAGATATTATTAAAATATTATTTTTTAATATTATTATTGTTTTGAAATTTCAAAAAGTTAAATTGTTTATTATATTTTATGTGGGAATTTGAGAAAGTTGTAAAGATGAAATGAAACACTTTCCGTATCCAAAGGGGCCTTCTATCCCCCTCAACACCCCCCCCCCCCCCCCCCCCCCCTCCCAAATCCTCCATGAAGATAACAAAAATGAAACCAAAAAGCATTAAATTGACCATATTTGTGGAAAAGGTAAAAGAAATAAATGTCTTTTGTTTCTGGTCATTTTGAAACTCTTAGAGATTACTTCTGAGCAGCATTTCACATGAGATTTGCTTCATTAAAATTCAAAAAATAGGCTATCAGACCATTTATCTATTAATACATATGTTATCATTCAAAAAATAGTCAAACTGAAGTAACTATGCCTCGCACAGCATCCTGCAATTCCCCAAATTTATAACCTTTCCCTCTTATAAAACTGACAATTACATCATGAAAACAAGACAAGTGATATGTCCTCAATCCAGTGCCTCATACCAAATATTTCCAAGACTCTTGACTTATTCACAACTTCAAATTACAAACTAAAGAAAATATGGTTATGTATCAAGGCTTACTACCCAAGCTTTGCATTTTTTTTAATTGAAAGGCCTATAGATCTCAAAAAATAGTTCCAGGTTAGAAAAATTGATGAAAGCAACACACAACAACATTATAAGCTTCCAATTACAACCTGAATGAGCTGCTGAGTAGTGTAATAATTTGTCCTCTCTTTCAGCTCATCAATTTTTGCCTGCCTTTCAGCCCGAAGCCTTTCCAGAGTTTTCTGATCCTTCCTATCACCTATCCAATCACATGATGGAATATCGAATCATTAATATGCCACTTCTTTTTCCTATAACCACATCATGTACCACCAAAAGGTTAGCATTAAGGTTTCGAGATAGAAACCACCACACTCTCTACAACACCCCTAGATTAGAAATTATACTTCCCAACTTTCTTGCTAGTTTCACTTTCATTCTCCAAAAGAAATAGAACATAAATTCCGATAATGAATTGAGTTCATAATAAAAACAAAATCATAATTTCACGATGATGAATGCTAGATGGTAGTGCTTGTGTAATGGTGCTTAATAGAAGATGGATGTGCATGAAAGTTGGCTAGCTTTGGGCTCACAATTTATCTGGTGCACGAGCGCGCGCACACACACACAGAGTCACAAGGGGTGTACATCAAAACAATAAAAGAGTTCATTAGTAGTAAATAAGAACTGAAATAATGTTGGAAATGATAATGAGAAGTGAACTTTGGCAGATATTACATAAATATGCATCAGTCAAAAGAACCACACCCAATACATTGTTTTGAAATGAGTACCAAACAGTACTACTACCAACTTATGAGAGAATAAAATAAAAACTTCAATCTAAAGACCTTTTGAAACTAGGAAGCATTAATGACCTTAATTTCCTAAGTGAATGGCCTGTAATAATTTCTAACTGAAACTTTAAAACCTCTTGAATGGCCAGATGCCAACACCTCTGGGATGCTGCTTCTGCAAAGGTATCAGCTCCTTAGAAGATATGAAAGAAGGGAAAAAAAATACGATAACCTCTGGACTATGGTTCCAAGAGTAGGCATTTAAACCAAAGATCAATAACAGATACATGAACAAGTATCACATGGCCTAAAAGAACAAGACTATTGGAAGTCATGTGCCCTTCAGGGCAAGCAAGATGCCCCACATAAATCCTCCATTGGACAGTTTGAATTCATGAATCCCCTGTCCACATCAGAATGTCACTATTTGACTAAGGAAACTAAAAAACCCTATCATTAGTGAGAACGATCCTCAGCTCTTTCCAGTAATTATTCACCCATTTCGTCCACTTCATGAGTGTCACTATTTGACTAAGGTAACTAAAATATCTATTATTAGTGTCCTTTTCAAGTACCTGATCCATCTCTATTCACTATTCTAGTTGCCATGCTGAGATAACAGAAAAGGCAAAGGCACTCAGGCATGGGGAAGATAAGCGAGCTGTATCGTTTGGTCCAAAAGTCTGTTATAAAGACGAATTAGGTACAGAGGAGAAGTCCCTCGTGGCTACAACAAGGAAAGGACTGAACGCAAAATTTTAGCATCATGTACAATGGGCATGGAACAAGCAAAAATTTTGAGAAATCAAATTAGACATCAATTTTGAGAAACTTACACATCCTTGTGAAGCTTATGAATGTTGAATAAATAGCAGATGATAAACCGGGCAAAAGAAACATTGGCAAAACCCGTAACGCTCTCATCTTCCAGTTCAAGTCCACTGATCTTGTTGTCAATATAGCATAACCAACGGCAATAACCTGAAAATTGAAGCTGATTTAAGTGAGACAGGGACAATAAAAAAGGAAAGGAAAGAAAAGCCAACCACTATCATGTACGGAGAATCTATGTCATACAACATTATAACGCCATATACAAATAAACACAGTCACCTCCCCCTACCAACTTTCATCACAGATCAGTCACCATCTCAGATTTTTTAACAAGTGGATGGATAAGTACAAAGAGAATAAATTAGTTACACGCATACATACTTTTAAAATGTCACACTACGCGAGTGTGCATGCGTGTGTATTTGTGTGTGTGTGATTTGGAACAGCATGCTTGTGATTAGGGACGTACAAATAGTCAACAAGGAATGCTACTGCGATCAAATTATTATAACATGCTATTGAAGGTAATGAAAAAGTGACATATCTACATATATATATTTATTTACCATGTGTACAGGTTCCTAGTGTGTTCAGGAATGGTTGTATCGATATATTCATGCGCTGTTAGATATACATTCCAAAACCATACCCAGCCTTCATAGGCTGAAGCAGAATGACAAGTATTTTTTTGGTAAGTACAAAAACAAATTCCAAACATGGCAATGCGTGAAGGAAACATGAGCAAACGTGAGGAAGATTTCCATCTCTCGAACTGCAAGAAAAGTACGCACTAGCTATAAGAATTCTATGGCAATCGGTTCTTCAATCGTGAATGGCCGCCAATCACAACAAAACAAGCTACCACTTCTTCAGAGAGTTCTACCCATCAAGAAAAAAAAAAGGGTACTTTTTCCTCTTACAGATAAGAAGTACCTCAAAAATGACAGAGAATATGATAAGATTGCGGGTCATCCGTCTCCAAGACTGCGATCTCCGCTTCATTCTGGCGAGAACAGCGGCTTCTTCCTTAGAAATGTATTGCAGTCTCTTCTCGAAATCATCACCATGTAGTCTAAAGATTCCCTTCCAAACGCGAGAAAGAAATCCCCGCTGCTTCTTCTTCTCATTCCCATCAGTAGTAGTAGTAGTAGTAGCACCACCAGCAGTAGGCTCCTTTTCACCTTCCCCAATCCCTTTGTCCTCCGCCATTTCCTTCCTACCCTAATATGCATTATAGACACAAATCGCACCCCCGTAAGAGAGAATTTTGACAAAGAGAAGTTAGTTTTAAGCTCCATTATACAGAGACAATCTTCCTTTTCACAAGATATAAAATTACCACAATTCCACTGCAAATAAAATCATATTCAAAAAGTAAACGTAAGTTCAACCTCGGTAATATTGAAATTAAAAGTTCAATTGTGATAGATAATCATTGAGCACGTCAGATCACATCACATCTAGAAAATACCAGAAACCGGTAGAAAAATAAACTTTCGGAATTGATCGCCGATCTAAGAAGCTTCAATTGGTTAATCAAGAAATCTCACTCCCCCGCTTCTTCTCCTTCAGATCTCTCTCTCTCTCTCTCTCACACAAGAGAGGGAAATGATGAAAGCCGGTGAAGGAAGTCCGTGTGGGTGACGCGACGCTTTGATCGAGCAAAAGACAGGAATGCGGGAGGAGCACGCCGAAAGGGTTTCTACGATGGTGTACGTGAGTGTCTGCCGAAAGAAGAAAAGCCTCTCTTTTTTCTTCTGTAAATCGAGAGCCTTGCCTTTGTATCGAACTTTTGACGAAGAAATTACAACTATCCCGTCAAAAAATAGTTGAATTCCGCACTCAATTTTGCTTTTCCCCAAGTCCCCATGTGCGGACACTCCAATTCCCAACCCTTTAGATCCTTCTTTCAGTTTCTTACAGAATGCTCAGCACATTTATTGCCAAAACGCGTATAGTGAGAAGTAGTTGGACATTTTCTTTCAGATAACGGCTGCAATGAATAATTTGTATATTTATATACGTAATTAATATTACTGTCAGAACCCTGAAATCTACAATATATATCTATATATATATATATTTTTTCATATCAACTCTAGTACAGAATGGTGAGATCGACAAATGTTCATTAATATTCAACATGGTTCGGACGACTCAACACATAATTTTTTTTTAAGATTAGTTTAATACTCTCGGATTTTAATAAAAACGGATCTATTCGATTAAGTCAATCGTGGATTAAAATGTGAAACTCGTAATTAACTCGCATAGTCTGTATAAACTCTTTAGTACTGTTCAAAAGCCTTTACATCATACAACATTATATTATTTAATTTATAAGTTTCAAATTTTATAATTTATATTTTAAATCAAATTATGACACGCGAATAATGTATGGTGTAAAGGTTTTTAAATAAAATTGTGCTAATGTTAAAATTTATAATTATTTTTTCTGTCAAATTTATCAATTAAGATTATAAAGATTCATTTTGCTATATTTTTTATAAAGGATGTTGAATCGATAACTTGGATGAATTCAACCCAGTCGGTGCAAAATAACCTTGTTAATTAATGAAAAATGCTTGAGAACTCCACTCAATTCAACCCACGACGCGTCGTTAAGATTTGTTTTCATGAGTCCTCTCAATTTATCTCATCTTATTTAATTTACTTGTTATAATTTTTTAAAATTTTATGTAAAATAAAATAAATAATTTAATTTTTTAAAATCTTAAAATAATAATAATATTAAAAAAAATATTATAACAGTATTTTTTTTAATTTTTAAATTTAATTTCAACTCAGCGAAAACAAATGAGTTTGACGTAAATGCCAGCGAAAATTTGCAGCCGACTACGATATTTTACAACATTTCAAGGCTAATGACAGACTATCATCGTGAACCACACGTAAATTAGGTGTTCAATAGCCACGAGTGTGAATGCCTGCAATGAATGTATTGTTTAAGTTGATTTGGCTTTTAGTTTTTTTTTTTTTACAAGGTGGCGGCAAAACAGTACTGACCAAGTTATAGCCATTGCAATGGAAAATGATATAAAAATAACTATACTTCAATTTGTTTACAGCTAACTATAAAAAAATTATTATTTTATTTATTTTAAACTGTTGCAAGTACAGAAATTATGAATTAAAGTAGAAAATATTAATATTTTAATATATAATTTTAGTTAAGTTGTAATATAACCAGTGGTGTATCATTTTCTGCTCGCAAGTCGCAAAATCCCTTGTTCCCTTCCTTTCTACTTCATGATTACAAATAGGTTAACGACATGAATCGAAAAAGGGTGCAAAGTAGATTGTGCTAACGGCTAAGAGTAAGATCATGGGATGCCAAAATTTGAGAAATATAACAAGCAGTGTAGTCAAATTGGTGTGACTAGAAACAGTAACTTTCAAGATTAGTCCTTTATCCAAAAGTAAATTATCCACACTCCTCAAAATTTCTTGAAGTCCTGGTAATTTAAACTGCGGCACAAAGCTACGGTGGAGAAACCATATCCCTCTGCTTTTGATGGAACCCAAGATGGAACTGTAATGGGAAGTTTTAACTATGGCGGTCAATGCCAACCACGAGCATGAACTTGGCAAAGCATGAGGCGTACGTGCTCGGTGCTGTTCCCGTGTGTCCACCTCTAACTTCCTGCAAACAACCATCCCGTATCAGAAACAAAAAATAACGTGACGCATGAACATGTTGATTCACCTCATTCTTCCTTTTAAAGCAAAATAACACTCACCAGGAACCACACAGATTGTCAGAATGAACTAAAACCTAGCGACAATCATGGGAGTGGATTCAGATAATACACCTGGACTCGACTCCCAACAACTCCTTGGACATCGTCCACCCCAACACGCACAATCAGCAAAGTAACATTCTCATAATGGAAAGAATAGATTAATTTTTTATTTGATTTTTTGGGCTACAGAAAAAAGAGTTCATTCATTTGTTTAATAATCAGGTTTCCCTGGAGATTGCGAAGACACGGAGCGGCACCTACCATGTGCAGTACCAGGTCCAAAAACAATAAAAAACTGATGCAGATATTCAAGCCAACTGGTGCCATCATTCTTCTTCTGCCCTCCAAGCCAGCATGTCACCTGAGTACGCTGTTGAGCATGAATTCGTGATTTTACAGTTGATGATAAACCTTTGCTCTCTTGAATCATATGGATTACTCAAATAACTTCTGCCATAAGCAAGATGTGCTCCAGCAATCCCAATACTAACTTCTGCCAACCCTTTCATTGTTCGTGCACCTAAATCAAATGACAATGACGATGATAATGATAAATACCAAGACAAAGAGAAGGGGAGTGAAGGCTAGGTTAGAAACACAACAACTAACCCAAAAGTGGCAGTAAACACCAAAGAAGTTTCAGAAGTCCAAAAAGATTGCATGGAAGGTTAGTCAAGAAACTTACCTCCTGGGAAGGGTATATGGAAGTTTGACATCTGTCACAAGCAAATATTTGCCCACCATCATTACGAATTCTCAGGGACGGAAGCTATGAGTTGAACAGTAACATGGCCCCTATTTCTCAGAACCATCGACTCACTATGTCTATGCATGAATCAAGCCCAGTGAAGATGACAGTCTCGTTGGTCCCTAGTTATCCACTTTTGATAGAGGTCATATGCCATGTCAAACTTGCCAATTTTGCAGTACTTCTTGATAAGTACCTGAAACGGAACGTGATCGATTGGTAGCCCAGTTTTCTGTATCTTGGCAAAAAGCTCTTCAGCCACTTCCATATTGCCTCTCAGACAGTGACCTCTAATAAGTTCAGTGTAAGTTATCATATCAGGTTCATATCCCTGTCTCAGCATTTCATCATGTAATTGATGTGCTAAACGCATGTGGCCCAAGTTACAAGCAACTCCTATCAACATATTATAAGTAACAACATCAGGATAAAGACCAGAAAGAAGCATCTCCTTTTTAAGTGAATACGCATTAGCAATGTTCCCTCCTTTTACTTGAGCATGAACCAGTGCATTGAAAGTAAATACATTTGGTAGAACACCAAAAGCCAACATCTGATCTCTGATAGAGAATGCACTACCAGGATCTCCCAGTCTTCCATAACAATCAATTATGACATTCCATATGTGAGGCTCAGGCACTATTGATTTTTCTAACATACAAACAAGAAAGTTATGAGCTCTGCCAACATTCCCATAAATGCATAGCCCTTGAATTATAATTTTGTATGAAATTGGGTCAGGAGTAACTCCAATTCTTGCCATGACACCATGGATGTAGGAAGCCTCTTCAAATTTCCCATCTTTACAAAGACCATTTATGAGTGTATTATACGTAAAAACATCTGGAAGTAAGCCTCTTTTAAGCATTTCACAGAAGTACCGGTATGCAAGTTTCATTTGTTGACTCAAACAAAATCCATGGATAAGGACATTATATGCAACAACGTCTATTTGGATGTTTTTTTGGACCATCTCATCCCAAAGTCTAAGAGCCTGAACCATCTCTCCATTCTTAAAATGACCATCCATAAGTATAGTCGAGGTAATCAAATCTGGTGATTCCTTGTCCTTTTCTTCCTCTAATATCTCCCCAAGAAGCTTCCATGCTTCCTCCAAAAGACCTTTTTTGCACAACGCATGTACAAGTATGTTACAAGTAACTCTGTTTGGCCTAATATCACTATTAACCATAACAGAGAAAACATAGAGAGCTTTATCCACGTTATCACTAAGACAATAACCCTTGATGAAAGTGTTGTATGTTGCACGGTTGGGAGAGGGACCCATTTCTACCATCTCCCTAATAAGCCAATCAGCCCTCTCCAGATCACTGGTCTTACACAGTCCATTTACAAGATAGTTGTGTGTAAATACATCAGGAACAACACATTTATGTATCATTTTTCTTCGAAGCCATAGAGCTGCTCCCACTTTACCCAGTAAACATAAATCCCGAATTACATGTACATGTTTAGCATAATTAACTTCCAAAGTGCATTCTTGAAAGTCTACATCTGGCAATGATATGCTCTGCCTGTATAGTTTAAGGTGAGAAACAAAAACATGTTATAATCTCAGGGTGCCATATAACAACAATACTAAGAATATTCAGATGCTTCAAACATAAATTATCAACGACTCTTATCACACAGAGCTATTTTGCTACATCTGACAAGCAGTCCTCCACAACATACATGGTAACCATATTTAAGATCCATCTGACCCAAAAAAGAGTCAACAACCATAATCAACAGTACTCCCAACTACTACAAGCAATTACATCTTTCACAAATTTAGTTGTAAAGGTACTAGATATCTTCAATTGCAGACAGTGGCATGTAGAGTTCTGTGAATTTAAGTAAGGATATTCAGCTACCAATACCTATTATTATTGATGATATTGATCACCATAGGTTTATGAAAATTTCACCTGCGATTGGTAGCACAAATATAATGGGAATTTCAAGTCTTTCAGATTTTTTTTTTTTTTATAATTAATAGGAAATTTTATTACCAAGAATAGGCACAGCCAGAGTACACAGATTTTATTCCACCTGTTTAAGTTTGGCTGTAGTGCCACCCAAACTAAAACAGATTCAGTACAAGTCTATCAGATTTTATTGTAACAAATTTCAAACTCCATGGTTTTCTGTAGAAATTGTTGGACTGTGTAAAATTAACACGAAAGCAAGCAACAGTCCTAGACTCATCTTAAACTCTTTCAAGAAAGCTGAAAGAAACTGATAGGGCTCCAATTTTTCCCCTTCAGTTTCAAAGAGTACAATTATCAAAAGCTGACCTCATCGTTTTCAAACGTTCCAAACTATCCTTTAGCATTGTATCTAACACATTGAAAACTGCATATGGATCTCTTTTATCGTCATAATCCTTTTGCTTTGGATACCAGTCTCGAGCTCTCTGCTGGTAACGTTCATCCGTAGTTGCCATGAGATGTTCAAAAGAATGCGGCGGCAGATCCTCATCCCCGCAAGTCCTTCACATGTATGTTAAATCGAAGAAAACTAATTACACTCACAATTAAAAAGAAAAGAAAAGAAGCTAAAACCAGACAAAAAATACCTACACATATTGTTGATGAATTTCGTATAAATAATCCAATCACATTATGGAAAAAATGAAGAAATGAAAACATGCATTATTAATACATACAGAATATAGGTATATATAATATATAAACAGATATGATTTAGTTACCTTATCTTATACTTGATCTACGTAAATAGAGACAAGGTCTTAACCGAAAACCAATATGTGATTTTATCTTCGTCTTTCTAATCAGTTTTCTCAGCAACCAAACAGGTCGTGAAGAAGAAAAAGAAGATAGAAGAGAGTAACCTGACATTTGAATCAAATTTAGTCTTGGAGCAGAAAATGTTGGCAAAGATCTGAGTAATATCGTGCTTGATGGAGTCTAGGGCTCGATTCAGATATCTAAGAAGAAGAATATGGGACGCAGCTGACGAAGATTCTCCGCAGCCAATTAGTAACTGAGAGACAGACATCTATTTCAATCAATCAGCGACACAACGATAACAAGTAAAATCACAATCAGCAAAGATTTCGCAAACAAAACAAAAAAGAAGATAAACTAGAAATTTAACTCACGGCCATTCGATGCTCTCTCTGAGTGTGCGTCTTTGATTTACTGCCGCTGCTACTGCGGCTGCTGCTTGGTCCCTCCTCCAATGCTGCGTCGCGATTGAACCTTGGATTCGTAATTTTCATATTGTGGTGACGTGATGACCCACTGGATTTCGCAGTAATTGGGCCAGTGTTGGCATCAAAGGGCTTGGCCCAACACAATCTATAATATTCCACGATTGGTAAAAAGACGGAGATAGGGACAATGGATAAACGTTATAGGAGTGCTTTTAAAAAAAAAACAAAAATCGTCTATAGAAGGAACACTTAATAATTAATTAATAATGTTTGTTTTAATTTTTTTTGGCATTTTTATAAAAAAAAATATATGTATAATTCTATATATGTAATTTTATATGCAGTTTCGTGCTTATTCCCTAAAGTCCAAAAGAGGAATACAATGAACCAGTTTGAATTGAGAGATGTCTGAACTCATCTCACTCATATTCACAAATTTCAACTCACAAATTTTATTACTATTCACAAACTATCTCATCGTATCTCATATCTAAAAATTAGCTTAAAACTTGACATTATCTATACTAATATATTAGATTTGCTTTATTATAAAAGAATTAAACTGTAAAGAAATTATAACATTTTTCACTTATTTTATTTTTATTTTTGTAGGCTTAAAAATTGATTTATAAAAGAATACTTCACTGCGCACGCAACCATAAAACTTTTGTTTAGACATGGCAAAACAGCTACAATTGGGAGACGGAGACCGAACCAATGAAAATATAGAATACATATTACAACGTTACTCCAGCGGTTCTGATCAGCAGTATATTATTTTTTGCCCTTGTAGTAGAGAAGATGTCGTTTTTGCCAATGTTTTGTTAATCCCACACCGAGTAGATGAGAGAAGTGCGCAGACAAGGGAGGCTATAAAGACAGAAGCAAACATCTTAACAAATCATACCTTTCTCGGCCTTTTGGCTAAGATCAAGTGTAGTATCTGTTCTTATCAGTTTAATATCTGATACGTGGCCCATCGGGTCACACGATATTAAATTAATTTTTTGAGGGGGAAGGCCCATCACAGTAGCTTGCTACTGGGGTCTTCGAGCGTCGCCCATGCGTTGCACTATTGCACGGGCCTGGCGCACCCCACCCAAAACTGTCTTAAAACGTTTCTTTTTGAATTTAAAGTGTGCAGAAAAACAAATTTTAAGTAGGTAGGCAAGCTCTTTATTTGCAGTGCCCCCTTGTTGTTCGCATCCCTCCAAAATTGGTTCTTCTTGCAGTAGAGGCTGTATCCTGTGCCTTACCACCAGCACTCTTGAACTTAAGTGGTACAACTTGCTCAATGTATGATTTTCCCGGGAAGTTCCTTTTTTCTTTTGGGAGTGATCGTAATTGTGGTAACCAGTACGCCACATACTCGCCTTCAGGATCGTATGTCTGTGCCTGCAATTTTCAAAGTATCTTGGGTGATAATTATATAATGATTAAATTACACATCTCCTCGCTCATCTCATTCCACTTGCTTTCATTTACTACCGAACTAAAGCATGTTCAAGATGGTTTCAATAGAAATCAAAATGGAGTTGGAAGTTGATGAATGCTGATTTGCAGAGTAATTGCAATTCAGGAATTTTACACTACACATCTTTTCGCTTACTACCATTAAACACAAACAAGAAAATCAAATGGAATATTTTCACTTACTTGTTTTGGGATGCTGAAGTAACGATCTTCTCTAGGATCGTTCCCAACTCCTAAACAAGAAGAACAAAGAATGAGGAATGGCGTAAAAGGTCTCTACTTTACTTCAGGAACAAATAATGAAGATGATTGCAATTTTGATATTACATTCACAAGTTCACAACTACAAGAGTAATGTTACTAACGCTACCATCGTAATTCGTACCATCACCAATAATGTCACAGGCATCAATTGGAAATTATAGTTTAATTTTTTAATTTCAAAATTTTTTAGGCTAATGCATGTCTGCTATATTAGCGATGTTTTGTGGGTATTACATTGGTGTGCTACAAGGAAGAATAAGGTTGTTTAGTTTCCCATTGATTTCCAACTCCTTCAAAGTATAGAATCAGATAAAGGTTTCCATGGATTTACACTATTTTTATATTGTTCCAACACTTTTTACCCAACTTTCTTGTCAAGATCTATGAAGACGAAATTTACCTGCGCCATATGTCCAGTTTCCGTAATTGGAACATGGGTCAAAATCCAATAGGCACGTCTCAAACCACTCAGCTCCCATACGCCAGTCAATACCCATATCTCGAACAAGAAAGGAGCATACTATCTGTAGAAATAGCATTGCTTGTTGGTAATTTACTGTCTTAATTAATATTGTGATTCAACAAGCAGTCTTTAGCCATTCTTGAGACTTACCTGCCGTCCTCGGTTTGACATAAATCCAGTGGTTGATAGTTCTTTCATGTTTGCATCAATGAGAGGGTACCTGGAAGTTCAACAACCTCCATTATGTAAATCATGTAGCAGGGCAATCTTAATCTACTTCTGGAAATGTAATTTCAAAATTTGACTACATATTTGGTTCACAGGGCATTTTATCACCCGGTTTCATGTACTGGGAAACAGAAGAAAGAAAGAAAAAGGTTGACAAAAGAAAAAAAAGGTCTAAATCGATGGTTCCATTCAGATAAAAGTGCTGAAGTAATACATATAATCAAAATGAAAAAGAGACTCCATAGTACAGGTGATATAACCACGAACGCAGAGTAATCGCCAAAGATTTATAAATACAGTGTAACAATAGTATCAATAAAATGTAACTTTTCAGTCAGTAAACAAAAATGAAGCAAGATCACTACTAGTGCTGCAGATATCAAAACCATATCCATTCATTTCCATGTGACCCTGCACCCAGGGGCAGAACTACACTTTGCATTTTGGGGGCAAAAATATTTAAAACTTCTATATAGTTATTTGTATCAAGTAGTTACCCCAACAGTTGGTTTCTTTGCCTCGTTGGTTTTGATAAACAGGTTGGCATCTCAACTCTCTATGTGCTTATATATTTATGTAGGTTCCTCGCCCCCGACAAAATAAAAATCTAGTTTTCATCCCCGCATGAACCTATAAAACAAGATGGCAACTGAGACATTTGGTGAAATGACAATGTACCCTGTATGGCCGTTTCTCCAGGACTCAAACAGATTCTTGTCTTGGCTCCATCTGCGCTCCACTTTTCTTGGACCACCTTAGAAAAGAGAGCTTCATGAGACTACATACTAAAAACATGTAACCTGAGAAAATTCCGACGTGATGCTTAAATTGATGTATTAAAAGTCACAGTCACTAACTCTCATGCACTTCATTATGTTATATGTTATCCAGAAACACATTGATCATTACAAAACAGGTTTGAATTTTGATGATCTAAAAACTGATAAAACACTAGGTGAATTTAATAAGTCAAATCTTTACCTATATGGAAGAGGGAATTCCCGTATTTGACTGATAGAAACCTGAAGTAATCTCTCCATATCAATTCGAACAAAATCCTGTTGTGTTAAATATTGAGTCAGGGATAGAAACGGAATAAAACATCTGATAAAGCTCAAACCAACACAAAGATTGTTTGTAATTAAGAATGTCCAATACAGTACTTCCATAATTAATGCTACAAATTAATATTTCTCTAGGCACCAACAAGTGTTTAGAGAAATGGATGTGTGCGTGCAGGGGTGTGTAGAAGAACAGAGAGATAGAGGAGGGAGGAGAGCCAACATGGGAAAAAATAAGAATAAGAAATGGAAACAAAATATGGAATGACGAAAGAAATTTCGGTAATGTTGGTAAAGGAAAGAAGTTATGTTGTAGTCATCTCATTGCAAATTATATTTTTGACCTCCTCATCCAAATGTGAGTTTTTTTATAATAGTAAAGGAAAGGGTCATGTAAAGAACTTTTGGGACAAAATATTGTGATGTAAACCTGTCATGGGGTTTGCTCAGACATTGGTGCATCCACATACATACATTGATCAACATCAGTCCCCATACAACATAAGAAAAGTACCTTAATATTCTTCATCCATATTTGGCTCAATTCACCCGCAACTTAGGAAATCATGAATTCGATAGACAAAAATAGATATAAAATCAAAACACTGCCAACATATTTATCTTGAGAAAAAGAATAGTACCAGTATGTGGAATTATTGGCTTGCCTTTCATTTTCATATCTCTTCACCTGTAAAAATATAAATCAGTCACAGTCCTTCAAAATAACTTATATCTAGGAGTACACAAAAGGCAAAAATTTACAAAATTTTCAACCTCTTCATGTATGAAGCGAGGAGAGAGGCTTCCTGAAGCAAGCCATGGAGAGAATTTCGTTGAATAATCAGGTCCTAACATCCCATTCCGGGTCTCTTTGTATATCTTTAGCAAGTCCTACAAACGCAGGAAAGTAAATAAACCATTTAATTGGTGCTATTAGTATACCTTTAAACATCATATATTTTCTACTTTAAGTCTATGGTTGAAGTAGCTCTATCAAAAATCAAATCTTTGTAACTACATGGTTTATTTTGAAACTGATAATCTCTCCATTTCATCCCAAGGAATTGGATCCCTTTGAAATCTTTTAGTACCAAATGCACAAATCCATCATCGCTACTCAGGTCATAAAAGGAACGTTACAACCAGATGAGACATTAAGGCCTGGTTTGGATAGAAAGATGCTTTTATCTCATTTCATCTCATCCTATCTCAATATCCAAACACTAAAAACACAAACACTTTTCAATTTCAAATTTTCAACTTTTTCATCTGATCATTACCTAATTATTACAACTTTCCCAAACTTCTAAACAAAACACAAAAAACAATTCAACTTTTTAAATCCAAAAAAAAAAGTAATATTAAAAAAATATATTATAACAATATTTTAAATTTATAATATTTTTAATCAATTTTTTCTCTCTCCTTTCCCAAAACCCCATAAATCATTTTAACTCAAACTATGTTTCTAACTCATCTCATCTCAACTTAAATATCTCACTACTATTCACAAATCATCTCAACTCACTATCCAAATCAAGCCTAAATCTGAAGGTAATAACTCTAATGGCACCATACTTCAAGATTTATTTATTTGTTCTGTAGCAACGTGTCTAAGATCTCAGATTTTCATTCCTGTTGTAGTGTATAGCCGGCAATCTCGCTGTAAAAAACAAGCATCGACAGTGAGTTGATTTTGAGGGATTTTCCCTTACCTTTTTCCAGAAATACTCGTTTACCCTGCCCAGTGCAGCACTTTCACCACCAACAAATTTCATTCCTTTGTTAACCTGTATTAAGAGGAAAAGATATGCACTAGAAGTCAGGAATTGTTAGATTATTATGGAAGTATGTATCTCAAATTTCTTATCAGAGTGAAACTTGATCTACATCTGTAGAGTCTATATGCCAGTGTGAACAAGCCCACATTTTGTGGCTGGAAGCCAAGCAGATCGATTGAAGGAACATATCCCCATTCGCTGACACTTGGTGGCGGCCCAAGAGATGTTGGAGTTTTGATACATCCCCGGATAGTGCATTTAGCTTCAACAGACTGCAAAAAAGTTTTATTACGTCAACAAACATAGCTAGCACATAGAAAAAGCTTCCGGCTCAGTATGATGCCATGTGATGATCTCAAAACTAATATTAAGAATCTTCATGCCTTGCGAAACTGAGTGTAAACATCCGGTAGACTGACGGTATCGAAAGGAAGGTCCTCAATGTGGTACATAGTAGTGCCCCAAATAAGCTGTAACTTCGGGTTGTGAACATTACTCGACTCCGAAGCTGGTTCTGGCATCACTTGTTGCAGACCTTTGGTGACCAATCTTTCGATGTTCAGCTCCTCACTGCAGGTCTCTTTTTGGGCATACACCTGACTAGAATAGATTAGACACAGACATTCCATTCCTTCAATAATAACTCAGAATAGCCAGTTACACTAACTAAACAGATAGGTATGGTGGAATAACTTAACTGTGTGAGCTCCATAAGCTTTAGCGAGAGAAGGGAGAATTTCCTCGGGTTTACCGTGTTGAATAAGCAAATTAAGGCCTCGCTTTATCAAATTCTTCTTCAGGTCAGCCAAACATTCAATAAGAAATTGTGCTCTCAACGCTGCCAAGCAATCATTCTTCCAAAAGTTATTCCATTAAACTTGAATACTTATTTATATGTGGTGACTTGAATTTTGAAGGCGTATGCAATACCATCAATAATACAATCATTTCGTCACCGTAGATCATCCATAACTTTTAACACAAATAACTAAGAAACATACCGCCGGTTTTAGGGAATCCGAAGTAGTACGTGGTGCCTAAAAGCCGAGGGTCGACGCAATAAACCGGTAATACCATCTGGGACGAAACCCATGCCTCATACAAAGCCTCGTTATCCAACACTCTTAGATCGTTCCTGAACCAAACTATGGCGGTCCCCCCTCCTCGGCCGGTCCTCGAAGACGATGAAGAGTACATTTGAAAGGTTTGGTCGGCAATGCGGTACATATCGTCGGAGGCTAGTCCCGGAACCTGTTGGATTGTTGCAGAAGCCGATGATCTCGATTCAGGTTTCGAGATGAAATTCATGGTCTGGAAGAGATTAGCGAGCTGATTTGAGTTCGTGAGTAACAAATTTGGTTTCGACGGGAATAGTTTTGTCAGGGAAAGAGATGGGATTGAGGAACAGACAGTTGCCATGTATGTATATACTCATGTTTCAATCCTCGTTAAGTTTGGATTTTGCAGAGAGAGAGAGAAAGATAGATTAGAAGTTGACAAACTGGCACGTCCTCAAGGGAGTTTGTATGACGTGGCTCAATGGTAGCCTATGGAGAGGCGATGTAATACATGGAGGGGATTAAGTTACGTTAGAAAGTTAAAAATTAAATAAAATATTATTAAAATATTAATTTTTAATATTATTATTATTTAAAATTTTAAAAAAATTAAATTATTTATTATATTTTATATAAAAATTTTAAAAAAATTGTAATAATTATACGAAATGTTTGAGATCAATTCAAACGGAATCTTAAACAGTAAATGAAGGAGCGCAACACGATTCTAGTTCCGTTAATATACAAGAGACGTAGATCTGCAGTTGACGACTGTCGTAGAAGTGATAAATATTTTCCCTCGAAAAGAATAATTTGTGCAAATCCGAGATATTTAAGTCTCGTGTGAGTTATTTGAAAAATATAAAATCTACAAGGAAAATCAATTTTCATATATTGGCATCCATTTTTTTTAAAAAGTCTGCATGAGGTGTACATGCTTTGGAACATGGATGCCCTCCACTTATATTTAGCATTGCTCTTCCTTCATCTAATGTTTCTGATCAGGCAAAACCTCATTTTCAAAAGGTTTTTATTTTTCTACAACCCATGAGTCAAACTAATTAAGGAATACAAAAATTGAGTCATGTCTATGGCATAGCCTTGCCCAAAAATATGAAGTATAGGACAACACGCCCAGTGACAGTTTTCAGTGATCTCATAGCAAGCATTTACGGCATTTGCACCAGGCTAAAGGGGGAAACTGAATATTTATCAGATGCAGCGCTGGACATCTAATCTTCATGAGCAGCCAAAATCCACAACCATCCTCGGCTCAGACCCCACACCACATTAGATACTCTGGTTGCACCCATTTGATTTAACGACCAACTTTGTTAGAAATCAGAGAGTGACACAATACCAAAACACAGGAAGTATACAAGAAACGAGGAAAAACTGAGAAGCAAAACAAGACAGACATCCAGTTAAGTTTCTTCAAAACAAGCTGTGTCAAAATTAAAGATATATTCTTTTCCAACCAAGAAGAAGAAAGATATTTTGATACTGTAGGCCTTGCAAGTATCATGCAGTGAGCAACTACCAAAATCCACAGATTCAGTTGCATGGCTTAGCAAGTCAAACAGAAATTAAAGATGCAAATTTTAACTAATAAAGGTGGACATAGAATTTTAATCATCACGCTGAAGCATATATTAAATAATAATAACAAAAGGTACAGTAGAAGAGATGGTGTCGATCACAGTATTACCTGTCACTAATGATTTAGATCACGTGAAAGAATAGCTAATGATGGTATTTCTGTCCTTTCAGAATAGTCCATGACCTAAAATTAGGCAATAAAGCATGTGTTATTCTACTGAATTAAGAGCAGAACATGTTCTCAAGAGCCTCGCATATTGGTGTTTCTAGGGTGGTTATTGTTTTTGGGAAATAACAGTGATAGCCAACAATGTTGCAGCCTAAGATACAGGCCGTGGCCATCAAATAGGAGATTCAAAAACTCACCAAGCCTTCCAAATTGCTACAAGCTGCATTTCGAAAGAATGGTAACTTTAAAACCTATACAATTGCGTATTCGCGGTGTAGACAATCATCTTATTTTTTAAGCAAGCACTCTGCCATGTAACTGACCTCAGTAACTTGCCAAGTAACAACATGTTCGGTATGAATTCATGGAGATAAGCCTTTTAAATTTATATGTGTGTTAAATATATTACATACAAGTATTTAAGAAAAATGTAGAAGAATACACTTCAGAAATCAGGACTATATGATGTAGAATTTCGAATGAAAATGGAGAACAAAATATTCTTACCGATATAGCTGCTCCATTAACACAAGCAATGCAATCTGATGATTTATGACCAATGTAGACAACCTGATTGATAAGTTAGCTCGCTCACGCAATTGTTGTCCATGGCCATAAGGTCCACCTATACAAAACGATAATCTAGAAGCACCCTACAAAAACAAAAAGGGAAAAAGGAGAGAAGCCATGTGTTATCAACTAGAAAAATCATATAAATGCCTAGTTCAAGTTACACATACAAGTTGGAAATCAAATTAGGTGCTAGAGTATGAGTCAAAGCATCATGTTTTGGGATGCATCAATATACATATATGTAATATCAGAGCAACAATAGGAGAAGAAAAGAGCCATGAACTGCTCAGATTTTGAAAAGGATCATTGAGATGGCCACAAGTAGAAGCACCACTACTTTTTTTTGGCCTTTTTCACCAGCTCAAGAATGAGAGAATGTCTCCAAGGAATAACGACTACTCAATAGTCTATTATGTCATGCTTAAAATATATAAGTCAATGACATTGCATCTTGGATAAAATTCAGCTGTGCTTCATTTTAAAGGTTAGACAGAAAATACATATGTGACATGTCTTCTTAAAGAGAAGTAGAAGTACATGTTCTGTTGATATATTGGATCATCAAAAGCAAATGAGATAGCCTGTTTACTGATTGGATAGTACAAGTCCATGTTTTGTTGAAATAAATAACATTCTGCTTTTACTTCATCATGCCACCGAGCAAACTCAACTTTCATAGAGAGATAATTGAAGATTTGTAGCAAAAAAAAAGGAGGACCATTTCAGAAAGCTATCAAAGTCGGGGGAGCTCATACTGTATTCCCCGCGTCGCCAACTAGCTCTGCCATCTGCTCAGACCCAATGTCTTGTCCATTTTCATCCAGCATCACAACCTGAAAGTGTAAGATTATAGAATGGAGATATGAGAGGAAGCTGCAATCCATGAGAACAGCTTTTTATAATTCCCATATAAAAAAGTAATGCTACTTCCTTTTCTAGAGCTTTTGAGTTACAATTCTGTTTTCCTAGAATGAACTTATAGCAGAAAATTTGGAACAATCAACAATGAATAAAGTTCTTCTCCAACTCTCTGTCCAGATTAGATGTTCGAATTCAGAAGGAGATAGACACAACATGTAAGCCCTACAGTGTGTAATGCTACTTGTGTGGGACCCTCTGGTAGAGTGGAATCTACATTCTACCTCTATCCGAATGGGACCATCCAATTCATACATAGAATTGAAAAGGATTCAAATCCATGAACAACATTAACATTACAAGCTTAAAAGATCGAAACAATGGTGCCACAGAATTCTATGATAAATAATATAAATGCAACGAAAAAAATGCATTAGAAAAAAGGGGCAATACAAGGTAATATGGCTTCAAATGAATTCAGTTCACTTCATTCAGGTTAGGAAAAATATAACAGTAAGCTCTAAAGGACTAATAGTCGAGCAAAATCTTGCTCGTGAGAAATTACATGTAACCACCTAATAACAGAAATTCAGCAAAACAGTACAGTGGTGATCTAACCATATCTTGCTCAAGACAGTACCCAATCGTCAGGCCTGATAAGGTTCATGATAGCCGCGTCTTCATCGTCAACCTGAGCCCTCAAATCACTACAACACAAGGCATCGATTCTATGAAATACTATTTTGATCATTATGCATACCCAATAGTGAAACGCTGAATACAATTCATAAGGAAGCATTTAAAGCAAGTCTAAAACTCGCTTAAAAAATAAAAATGGCAAAACAAAGAATGATCAGAATAAAAAAACCATACTGCGCATTTCTTGGATTGGACCGTATCTGAACATCATCAACAGTGCAATAGTGCTTAAGTTTCCCAATATATTCATCGACTACGAGTTGTGCTCCACGGGAACGCTTTTTCCCTACCGTTAATATCCGAATTGGAAGAGCTCTCTGCCAAGATTATTGGTAAAAAATTTGTGAATTAAAAACCCAAAAGTAAATTCAAATTCCAACCTCAATCACAACACAAATAGCAGATTTTGTTTTTTAGATAGAGTGAATAGACATAGTTTACCACTGATTGACCCGTGTATTTGCATTGTCTTGGTCCAGGTCCTGAATTTGTCAAGATCGAATATGAGTGGGAAATGCGGTATTGGTGATATAAAACTTATGCGCAAACTCATAGGTTATCAAGTGAGGTGAAGAGTGTGGGAACCTGGAATTGGAGTTGAACCCTTTGCATGAAGACTGGTACAGAATGAGATGGCCATTCGAGAGAATCCGAGGCCCTAAAGGGGGCAGACGAGGAAATATATTGGATGCCAAATCCGGACCGCTATGACTCTATGAGCTTATTGAGCTCAGAGCTATCTGGTGTCATTTCCTATTCTCTCTCTCTCTCTCTCTCTCTCTCTCTCTCTCTCTCCTCTAATTCTATTTTTTTAAAACATTTTTTAAAATTCTTAATTTTTTTTAAAAAAGTCACAAATTTATTAAAAAATATTTCTTTAATCGTTAAGTTTAAAAAAAAAAAACAATTGGTGGAGAGTCTCGATAGGAATATTATTTCCCTTTATATAAATCACGACTCAAGATCACATCTTTTAGTTTTTAAAACTTGAAGAAGGAGAAAGATAGATAATATATATACAAAATAAGTCGTATAAAAATATATTTTTTATTTATTATCTTAATTTTTCGATCTTAAATAAAAAAGGTTAATCGGGATTATCTGAAACTTTAATTGTGGCGGTCCAATTGGTGCCGATTGAATCTACTGGGAGTGAAAATGGTGGGAGTATGTGAACTGTAAAGTTTCTATGAGTGGCAACTGTGGAGTTTATTTAAAACGGATTCTTTTGAGCCATTGAGATGCTTTGGGTTGTGGTGACGTTTCAACGAGGTTGAATGGGTTTTTATGTTTGAATGTATCAGGTTGATGCTTAATTAGATGGTAGGAATGTTGATGTTGGATTTGGGGGTTTTATTGCAAGTTGAGTTTGTACCAGGGCTAGTGTCACCTTTGGGTTAAGTGAAGGTACTCAAGAGAGAGAATTGAACCACGTAGTTATATGATTGTTGAAAATTATAAGAAATTATGAAAATAGAATTAATTATAAAATAAAAATTAATTATAAAAAAATAAATAAATAAATAAAAATAAATAATATTTTATTATTATAGAGAGTGTGATGACTAATCTAATGTAAACTTTAAATTTTGAATGATTAGCTAAAAGTAAAAAAGTTACATATTAGTAAAAATTTGAAGAGTAAAAAAGTTACATATTAGTGAAAATTTGAAGAGTAAAATAGTCAATCCAATGCTAATGCTCTGACATTTCCAAAATTGGGCCTGGTTAAGCCCCTCCCTTTTTCTCTGTACTGTTGGTCTGCATTGCACAAGAAAAATTATTTACATCAACCTGTAGCCACAGCACACTCAATGTATTGAGTTTAAAAAAAAAATAAGATCATATGAGGTGTGCTGCGATTACATGTTGATGTATAGCCATTCACATTACACAATGCACATGCAAATATAGGATTTGGACTCCCGACTCCCGAAAGAACTACTGTCTTTTCTCTTGATTTTTTTTGTTTGTTTAATAAAATTCTAGTAGTTATTTCTAATATAAATTATCCAGATTTTAAATTTGATCAAAATCAACATTTTCCTGATGAATTAGAGAAGAATTATAATTACAAAGAAGTTTTACAATATTCAACTCATAATCTGATGTAATTTTATGTAATATATTAGATAAATTTTATAATAAAAATAAATTTTGTAATATGACGTATTATACTAAATTATTTTTATGAATTTTTTTATAATTAAATTATTTCTTATTTCATTATAAGCACATTGAAGTAATAAAATCGAAGACATTCAACTTGAGAGTATAGTATGGGATTTAACCGGCTAAAAAATCTCCGAATTAATATTTTTAAAAAATCACTAAATTTGCAACATATCCCTTGAGAAAAGGCTTCGAAAGTCAATCGAAGGCTATTAATATAAAACCACTGATATTACAAATTAGGCAGTGCAAAAGGAAAGATAGATGTTCCCCAAAAGTAATAAACATTTCAAACAGTTAATAGTGGCGTCTTTGGAAAACAAATAGAGAACCTCGGGAGCCCTTCCCCAACCTTATCTTATCATCTATGTACGTGATTTGAAGTTCAACCTCACTCTGACCACCGTATCTGAACTCCAGTGCTCCTATCTTCAGTTCAGGTGCTTCAAATACAACTTTTATCCATTTATCATCCAGAGCCTTCAGTGTTCCTGTCCATGTTATTGTAGAAATTCATTCATTTTGGTCAACCTTGCATGTTAGATTAGAAAACTTTGCAAAGCATGTCTATGCTGGCCTTTCCCAGCTTTAAGAGGATGTTTGGTAAATGTTTTTAATCTCATCTCATCCTATCTCATTTCCTTCTTAAACATAATTCAAATACAAACACTTTCAAACTAATCAGTACAACTTTTCTAAATTTTCAAACAAAATACAAAAAAAAAATTCAACTTTTTCAAATCTCAAAACAAATATAATATTAAAAAATTATATTATAACAATATTTTAATTTTATAATATTTTTCTTCAAAATTTTCTCTCATTTTCCAAAACCCTAATAAAATAGTTTTATTACTGTTCATAAATCATTTCACTACTATTAATCATATGGGAAATACTCTAGCCACAAAGTGATTACACAAAAGCAATTATACAAACTGAAATAGCTTGATGTGATTCGTCAGATTGTAAAGTTACTTTTATTATAAAGTAGATTTAACGGATCAGATGAAACTACATCAGTTTATAAGATTGTTTTTGTGTAATTCCTTAGTGGATATAGCAATCCTCTTAACATATTTCTCATCTTATCTCATTCTCCAAGTATCCCCTAAAAGTTTGTAGAAAATGTTCATGGCAATTGGTTAAGCCATAGACAGTCCATGATTCAGAAGTGAAAAGGTTTTAGTTTCATTCCCAACGAGATCGATGTACAACGGTATGAATATGGATTTTCCCTTTCATAGAGTAAAATTGTTGATGGCATACCTGTCAAAGAGACGTCCCCATCTAGAAACCCAAAAGCAGAAAACGAGACCTTGTTCCTAACAATATCGGGTGCTTCGACAACCTGTATCATTTCCTTTGTTTTGAAAACAAGGCGGCCAAATGCACTCCTGTAGCCACCCCCAGGTGATGTTGGCCTTGAACAGTAAACCACGTCCCAATCTGTAAAAATATTAAGCAGGAAAAAAAAAAATACACCTATGAAGCTCAAAGTTCAAACTTCTTGTTTAGGAAGGAAAGTACTTATCTCATGCATCTTGTTTCAAGATGTCATTTAGCTAGAACTCATTGCATGACACAAGATATATAGTTTCAAGATGTTGGAAAGGTGTCAAATTTCATCTTTCAACTAGATAGTTTAATTTAAAGATAAAAAGGAAAGAAAATAATAACATATTAGAAAAAAAGGATCCAATCCGGCAGCACTCATGGAAATTCCCGGAATCAATCAGAACGTTTAGCAAAACTAGGTTTTACCGCCAAATATGAGAGGGCATTTCACAGGCTCATTAACGCAATATTTCTGCAATTCTTCAGCCACTGCAGCTACCTCTTCGTGTTCCTCATTTTTCAGCAAAACTCCTCTATCTGTTTGTGTGACCTGATTCGGAGATATAACTTAAGGGTCATATATATATTTAGGAGTAGTGGGAAAATAACATCGAGGAACTTCAATACAGGTTGAAATAACATATATCCTGGGTACTATTACCATCGATTGCTAAAACTAGTATAGAGATTCAACCTATGTCCTGTTTTAGGAACACTGAAATTCATTTTTTCTCTCTGTAAATCTAAAAAAGGAAAAGAAATTAAAAGCCCTTAAGAAGAATAAGATGCTGCAGTGATTAGTTAAAAATTGCATCTGAATAATTTTGTTCCCTCCAGCGATATCTTATGCAATGCATAATAGTCCTCGTTGCCTCTTAGAATTCTTGGATGGGCCTAAGAATGAATTGGGAAAATTTCTTCCCACAACAAAAAACTAGCCACGTTCTACTCCATCGAATCTTAGAAATTTGCCAAAATAACGATACGGCTTCCGTAATGGGTACGAATAAAATTTTGGGAAAATACAAGAAAATATAAACAAAGCAAGACATACGGGCTGAGAATGATGTAAATGGATATACCTTGGAGAGAATAGATGCAACAAGATCATCGGGACTGGTCCGCACCTCTGGGTTGGAGACCGACACCGAGGCCAAAATTCTCAATGTTTTGCGCTGGCGGCGGTGATGATGAAGTGAAACTATGGGAGGTGGGCTGGAGGGAAGTGAGCGAGGCTTTAGAAGTTTGGGTTTCGAACGCTCCGCAGCACTGAACGAGGGAGGTAATAGAGCTGAGGAATGAACTGCCATGGAATCGGACTTGAGAAGGAGTCGGAGGGACTCTGCCTTCCGAAAACGCTTGCAGGCAAGGCAAAAGGTTCCGGAACATATTTCGTTACATTTGCTACGTAGGCATCGAAATCAACAGTAGGACCCACTACAATTGAAGGACTGCTATTATGTCGCCACGTGGACATACTTGATTTCTTGCCTTATCTTGGAACTGAAGTCTGAAATGATAATGCATCGTGCTTTTCGGCCCATTTGACGGAATTTCTTAAATAAATAATATTGGGAGCATGTTTTGAGAAATCCGGATCACATCTACTAAGTAAAATGACACAAAAAAACTCACTTCCCTCGTTCACACATTTCATTTCTCTCTCTACCCTGTCTCGCTCAAGCCCCCGTCCTCGCCTCTCGCCCATCCTCTACCCCCACCCCCACCACTCGCCCGCAGCATCCTCACCCCCACCCAGCGTCGGTATCCTCTCCTCCACCCGCACCCGACGTTTGAAACCATGGGTGACGGGGTACGACTCAATAAGGGGCAGAACCCGTATGGGTGAAACCCATTTCGAGAAAGAGAGGGAGAGGGCTATCATGCTCAACGGGGCTAGGGAGAGGTCAAGGGGCTTAGTGGGGCTGGAGGCTGACGACGGCAGCGGTAGTAGTAGCAAACCATGTAGAAGAACCCATTTCGGGTTTCGCATAGGGGCGCTACTCGTGGGGCTTCCGTGGAGGTTTGAAGGTGGTTGGAGGTTGCCGGCATGAGGAGGAGCCGATGGTGGTAGGCGGTGGCACTGCAGGTGGCGCACGACGCGATTGGATGAGGCAGTGAGCCGAGAGAGGCAATCGGGTGGGAGAGGGGAAAACAAGATTTTGATTTTTTTTTAAAAAAAAATCCACACGTAGGGTGTGCTACGAATCAGCTGTGAACAGGGGCTGATCTGTAGCATTACTCTTTTTTAAAACATTTTTTCCAACTTTCAATTTTATAAAATATTTAATTAATACGATTTTTTTTAAAGCTAAATGGATGCAATTCCACCGAGTATGTCGTCTCTTTTCCATTTGGATTCATCAATTAGATGCGATTTTTTAATATTATTATTATTTTAATATTTGAAAAAGTTAAATTGTTTATTATATTTTATGTGAAAATTTTAAAAAAATTGTAATAATGAATTGAGGTGAATTTCGAATCCAAACCAAATCTTAATATATATATATATTGTATCTTATTATAAAATAAAAATACTGTGATAATAGATGAATGTTACTTTTTATACAAAATACTCACATCCAACCATGCTAACTAATCTTGTTTTTTAAAAAATGATTTAATATATATTCAATTAAATTGTGTACATCAATTGACAAGTATTATCAAATATTATCATATATTTTCTTCCTATATATCACTCGAACATAAAATACTTTCAATTTTAAATCTTTAACTTTTTTCATCTAATATACTTAATCATTACAACTTTTTCAAACTCCTAAACAAACCATAAAAAATAATATTACTTTTTCAAATTTTAAAACAAAAATAATATTAAAAATTTACATTCAAACATTTTTTTAACTTTATAATATTTTTATTTAATTTTGTATCTCTCATTTTCTAAAATCAAATAAAATATCTTATTTCAAACTATTTTACTATTATTTACACGTATATATTTTAAATATCTAAACGGGATCTTAATAATTCCTATCAACTAGGTGTGCTTGAGGCTATCGTGAGTCACGTTCATTGGCTTGATAATTAATCGTAACCCTTTGAACTATATGACATATGGAATTATATTTGAAATTGATTTCTATCTCTTGCAAAACTTCTTAATTCGTATGGTGAATGTTTTTGTTACTTGAAAATGCTGCTAGTAAGCGATTTGCGCACCTATGTGCGTACCCATCCAACGTGGCAAGTCAGAAAGTCAACCTTAATGAAATGATACTGTGGATTTATAGATCAGGTATAAGCAGGCAAAATGGTTTTAGCAAAATTTCAAATTTTTGAATCCACTTATTAAAATAGTGTATTTAGCAAGACAGTGAAAAAAAAAATTTTATCCATTCTCTTTCCCCTTGTACATAGCTTCATTAATTTTTCACTAAATTTCTTTTATCATTCATCCATTCCCACACATTTTACCTTCTCCTTTATCCATTCCGCACCATTCTCGCAAACCTCGTTCAAAAAAATCCAAACTCAAATGGTTTCATCCATTTCTTGGAAATTTTTGACGTCGCGGAGAAGGATTTTTGTTGTTGTCGATGTGGCTCGCTTGAAGGATACGATGGAGAAACGCTTGAAAAAAAAGTAGAGAAAGGCAAAAAAGTGTACGTTATAAGGCAAAAACTTGGTAAAATAATGGGTATTGATTGAAGCAGAATATCAAACATGTTACCCGCAAGGCCACACCAGGTAGAATCCAAAAATTAAAAAAAAAAAAAAAAAACCAAGAAAAGCCTTAGGCAAAAATTAATAGAATAAGCCAAACATATATCATACAAATTCAAAGCACAAAACATGTCTTGATTGCAACACAGTGATCCCCATGGCCATTTTGGTAGGAATGTTAGTTGGTTACATATTAGAAAAGCATATTCTTCTACTAATGATATTTCATAGTTGGAGAACTACGTAGACTTAATGCAATAGAGTGAAGAGAAAAGGGGCCCCACGAGACCCACAAGAAAATGTTTCAGGTATGTAGAAGGAAGCAACTCCAGATTTTTCCATTGTACGTCTTTTAGTCTTGCCGATCGACCCAAAACAAGATACAAATTTAAGCTACGATTAATTTGTAAGGAGACGATTGAACTTAAATGAGATTTAGGGATTTATAGACAATTACATATATAAGCAATCCCACTAACAATCTATAGCAAATGGAGAAGATGGAGATGAAAATCTACAGTAGATGAAGAAGATGAAGATGGAGATTTTGTGAACTCATGTGCAAATAGAGTTTCTTAGGGAAGAAGATGAATCGGTCTCTTCTCTCTTCTATTCGTGTTTTATTCTTTTCTTTTTTTTTCTAATAAAATTAATATCTGACAATATTATCCACGTCAGCATCGGTACCCATATCGGTCCGCAACTTCGCTTCTATGCAGCAGAACCGGATTAGGCAGTGAATCAGCGACGCTTCCCGACCCGTTTCCGTTTCATTTTTTGACGACACAGTCATCCGTGTATACGAAAAATCCTGACCGTCCGTTTAAATTCACCTAGCGGGAAAGCATGAAAAATATCAGTGCGTTCTCCAACTGTTACGCCCACAACATAAGCATAGTGCGCGCGTGTATCCTACAGAGAGATACACAGAGGGTTTCTCTCTATTGGATTAATGGCGCCCAGGAAACGAAGAGTCGTGGAGGAAGAACCAGCAAAGCCCAAGTTGCCAACGAGGGTGACTCGGAGCGCGGCCAAGCGAGCGGCCAATCCAAACTCGGCTGACTTCGTGTCTGAGGGGCCCCGGACCGACTTACCGAAGAAGAAGAAGGCCAAGAAGGTCGTGAACAAAGAAGAGCAAGGGAAGGAAATTTCGAAAGTGGCGAAGACGAAGACCATAGTGATTGAGCACTGGTTAGTTTCTTGCTCAAGTGAAAGAAAGTTTGTTAATTACTTCTTTTGGGTTGGAATGCGAAGCAGAAGGAAAGTGAAACTTTGACGTCCTCTCTCTCTCTCTCCATTGGTTGTTTTGTTTCCGATAGACTATAGTAGTAGGGGAAAGATGATAGTTATGTTTTCGGGGGTGTTGTGTGGATTTCGTTCGGTATCCAGGAAAACTGTTGCATAAGCTTATTTGGCTGGGTTTATTTAGTTAATGTTTTTACTTTCTTATTATTAGGAAGCTGGTTAGGGCTTTCCATAAATATGGCAAGGACCGAGTGAATCTGGTTTCGATAGCAGTTATTACATATAAAGCTACTGTGAGTCGAAGTCTTGTTAGGTGTAAGATGCCATTTTCTTTGATGATCATGGAGAATATTTCTGAAGAGGTTGTTCCATGATTTCTGCTCTATCTCCCTGATAGCAGCCTATTGCTGAGAAGAAATAAACTTTCTGTTATTGTTCTTCCTAATATATTTATTGCCTGACTCTAGCAAACAATGCAATTCATTCAAGACAAGGGCCATTAGGGTGAAAGAAGGTTTGGAGAAAGGTGTTTCTGGTGTCACAGTGCTGGTCAATCCCAATAAGGTATCCTCAGTGAATGTAATTTTCTTTTCCGAAAATTTAATTAGTAGGCATTGTTTCAATGATAAAGCCATCAGATATCATGATACATGTGATGAAAATAATGTCTGTGTCTTCCATCCTACTGTCAGTTTATCTGGTCGATTTGATTTATGGTTCATTTGTTGCCGGGGGAAAAAGTGGTATTTTTTATTTAACAATGAAACTATTAGAATGCTTGTAGTCCAAACAGAATCAGACCTAGAAAACCTCATCGCCACTACAATCACGATTCATGAATACCTCATCTGTCATTTTCAAGGATCTTCAATTCGAATGCCTTATCTTGAATATGCGCTGCCAACTTCCATGTGATTTATGGTGCTATGATCATTGACACATGCCATCTTTTGATTATCCACACAACTTCTGTGCTTGCTATATATGGCCACATTTTTCAAAGTCAAATGAAGTCCCTTAGCTGATGAATTAAATCTAAATTTTGGAAAATTTTCTTCTTTTATTATCTTGTCAGTTATGCCATTCCCCGTTTGCTTTGTGCGTATAAATCATGTGAACAATTCCTGTTTTGTGCCACTTAAGCTTAAATCTTATTTTCTTGAAAAAAAAAAGTTTATTTTTGTCGCAAGTACTAATTGATTTTTCCACCGTTCTGAAATAATCATGCATAAAATTGCTTCCAAATAACCACGAAAATTACCAAAATATTGTATTGGTTACTGTTTGCAGCTCCAAAACAGCCACCCGGTTTTTCTCCTTGTTTCATTTCCAAATCCTAGTCTTACATACCACAATTAACAATACATCCTTTGTTGGAATAGACTTCTTTTTCTTATTAGTAACTTCTGATCTTAAGAGACAGGGAACTTAAAGTTACTAGAAACAAAAAGTCATCTTATAGGTCCAAATTGTCTGCTTCCTCACTCTTTTGAAGTTGGCTTCCGGTTCATGATGGGCATGGTGAGTTGATTCATTTTTTTTCTTCTTTTCAACAGCCGAGAAAGGGTTGCTTTGAAATAAGGGAGGATGGTGGTGAGACGTTCATCAGTCTTCTGGTAAATGTTACTCCCACACAAGTTTGTTTTTTTTTTTTCAATTGTGAGACCTTTAGCATGCTTTGTGTATATCTTACTTTGATGTGGAAGGGTAACAGTGCGTTTATCATATATATGGCTCCACGACGGCCTTTTGAAGGTTGCGTGGGTTAGCTATACTCCCCAATCTTTGGCCTCTTATGATGTGTGGATTCTCCCCCCCTTTTGCCCAGCCAAAAAAAAAAAGGAAAATACCAAGTTCATAATATATATATATATATATATATATATATATATATAGAGAGAGAGAGAGAGAGAGAGAGAGAGAGAGAGAGAGAGTGGCTAGAGTAGAACATTTTTAGGAATATGCCTTTTGAATATGTACAAATATGTATGCTTTCTCTTAGAGAAAATAAACGCTGGATCCATTCCCCATTATTGATTCTAGATAAAATGAATGCTCTCCCAAACAGGTTTTCATCATATGATGTTATTAGGATATTAATGTAGTTAACATGCAGTTGTTGTTCCTTTGAAATTTAATGGCTTTGTTGTATTCTGCATGACATTGATGGTAATAATAAGTTGTAGTAGTCTGATTATAGGAAAAGGCTGCTAAAAATTAATCACTGATGTAGAGGTACTGGCAGCGCAAATGTCATCGACTGTCACAAATATTCTGATGAAGAATTAAGTTCATCTTGTTTTGTCCTCTTCAAATATGGAGCTACTGCAAATATGATGGTACTTTGAGGCATTTGATGAAATATCTTAGAACTTGTTGCAATTGCTTGGTGTATGATGTGTGAGAACCTTGAAGGGGCCGGGGGGGTCGGGTTAGCTTCCAACCATTTTTCAGGTTCTAGATTTAGATTTTGTATGCGGCATGGAGTTTCTCATTCAACTATCAATTTCTTATCATATAATGATGGTAATGTTGTGGCTTTGTCATTCTTGTACGAGAGGCAGGCCTTTGCCTCTGCCTTTGAGATGATAAGCATATGACAAAATATTTCTTTTTCTCACTAAGGCTTTTTCAATAAACTGTTGTGGAAAACATCTGATCATCCTCTCGGTTGCCCGTCTCTGCTTTTTATTTTACAGGACATGAAGCGACCATTTGCACCAATGAAGGCTCTGGAGATGGACAAAGTCATCTCTGATATTATTGACAAGATCAAATGATAACCAAGTACTTGCATGTGGATTTTGGTGTTTGCCGTGACAGTGATTTTGTTGTAGTACTACGCGAAGTTAAACTCTTCCTCTTATGGTAGAAACCTTATTACTAATATCTGTTCGCTCGCTTTACTATTTTCCAGTAGTACTAACACTGTGAGCTGTGAAGATGAGGGTACTTAGACATTGACCGTCATTCTGGATATTGTCGACTGGGTGAGGTGATGCATACAGGTTAGGCCCATTTAACAATTTGATTGTCGTAACAGCACCTTTTTTGTTAGTGCTTGAAGGTAGCAAGTTGCCTTCATGGTAAATAGAATTTCCATTGATTTTGTATGCTCTGTCCATTGCTTTGATAGTCATTGTTTTCTTGCTGCTTGCTTTGTCTTTCATTTATGTTTTTTGTTCCTCTGTCTCTATGATGCATTGAATCGGATAGATTTTTCATTCATAAAAAGTTGAAAATAGTCAAAATACCCTCCAATTTTGGTGACCCATGACTAGGTTGTCATCTCTAGTCGTTGTTAGAGTAGTTTGATATCTTCTTTAAGTCGTTATTAGGATACATTTATCTATTTCTTTTGTTATACTCTAATAAATTATTGTAAATAAAAGTGATCTTTATTATTTGGATAGCGGCTGACTACCCGTTAGAAATCAGCGGTCCAAAGTTGGGCTCTTGAATTTTCTTTGTTTGTTTGGTCGTGGGTTTTGGGAGTTGGATTGTTCCAGAATCGAATGTTCTCACATTACACGATGTTGGGCTCAGCCCAAAATTCAGAGAAGGTAAGGCTTAGGTATATGTTCTTGAGTTTTGTTAATCACCATCTCTCACACACCACATATTATATATATTTTTATTTTCTTAAATTAATTAAATTATTCTACTTATTATTCATATATCGCATATTTGTTAAGAGAAAAATAAAAATAAGTGACGTGTGGGATGATGAATATAATTTTTCTATGTTCTTTCGTTCCAAGTTTATATTTTCTACCCGATTTTCTCGCACCTATTTCAGTCACTGAAGTCATTTGTACATGTTAAGATGCAACAACCTTTAACTTTAAATTTTAGATGGGGTGCCCTGAGAAGTCCGACTATAATTTATAGTCAGATTTTATTTTATACGGAGATTGGACATTAACCGACTTTTGTGACCAATGCCTTTGTTTATTTATTTATTTTTAATGTAATAATAATAATAAAAAAAAGACATCAGTCACAAAACTTGGTCAATGCCATCGGGCACAGTAGCAGCCTCCCCATTTAAATGGGATGGAATTGTTAAAGCCCCAAATTTATGTTATGATATTACGGTAAATTACTATTTATCTCAATAAAATTTAAACAAATAGAAAAGAATAAATTTTAATTATTTGAAATTATATCTTAATAAAATTGAACCCCGAAAGAATTGCAATCATCCTTGAAACATCCTGTAATTAAGAAACCTATGAAGAATTGCGAAACAACAGGGTAGCCGTTGCTAAAGTTGAAACTTTGAGCTTAGATCGAAACCAAAATCAACCTTTAGGGTCTTTTTTTTATTTATTTATTTTATCTAATTAAACTTCTTCAATGTTTTCACTGCATGTTAATAAGTACGGCAGCAAGATCATGTAATTACTTTCTTTTACTTTTTCCTTTCGCTTTTTCCATGATCGTTTAACTGACTTAATTAAACTCATAGAATTGCAGTATGATCAATCTCTAATTAATGACATTACATCCCCCGGTTTGGAAATCAATGCGTTGTAATTTTGTCAAGCCCTCTAAATTTAGGAAAACTATATATGACAGACTACAGTATCATTCCAAACCATACATCCGCCAAAAATAGCCTATATAGCGAGTGAAACCCCAAACTCTTGTTCTGCACCTTGCCCTACTCGTTGGAAGCATAGAGAAATTCACTCTTGACCCATCAAATCTGACACAATCTGTTTCCCTTTCATATTTACTAAATTAGAACTACCCCTCTCTACCCTATATATTAAAATTCATCAAATCCATTTGAAACATAGAAAGGTTTTGGTTTTATATTTGATACATAATTATTATAGGTACACATATATATCAAACATGAATTCCAAAGCCTCTTCTCTCCTCTCCTTCGCTTTCGTCATCATTTTCTTCTCCTCTGCCTCGGCCTTCAATATTACAAGGCTCCTCAGCCATTTCCCAGAGTTTAGCACCTTTAATGACTATCTCACCCAGACCCAACTCTTCCAACAAATCAATAGTCGCAACACCATCACTATTCTTGTCATCAACAATAATGCCAGTGCTAGCCTCTCTGGAAAACCCTTGGATGTTATCAAGAAGATCTTGAGCGTTCATGTCGTGCTCGACTACTATGATGTTGAGAAGCTCACGACGCTACCCAAGAAGACCACCGTTCTCACCACCTTGCTTCAATCCAGCGGCCTTGCTGTCGGACAACAAGGATTCTTGGATGTTTCGCTTGTCAATGAGGGTGAGATCGCTTTTGGGTCAGCGGTAAAAGGTTCAAGTCTCAACGTCAAGCTCGTTAAACCCGTGGTTGCTCGACCCTATAACATCTCTGTGCTCGAAGTTACATCTACAATAGTACCTCTTGGTATCGATCAAGCGGCCACCTCACCCAAGAGCCCACCAACTAAACCAGTGACTGCTCCAGCTCATGCTCCGGCAAAGGAACCAATTGCAAAGGCTCCGGCAAAGGAACCAGTTGCAAAGGCTCCTGCTCCCACTGATGAGGTGGCTGGTGATTCCCCTACAAAATCACCATCATTTGCACCAGAGGCCAATGCACCATATGCAGATGCACCAAACGTTGATGATGCAGCACCAGTCAGCTCTCCTGTACCTAGTGCTGCTGATGCTGCTTCCACTCCCACTCCCACTCCATCTGAATCAGGTTCTTCACGCACCAATGCAGCCTCGGGTTTCCTGAGTGTTGGGGTGCTGATGGGTTTGGTGGCATTGTCCATGTCTTTCTAATTAATCTAAATGTATGAGGGATAACAAGAAAGATTAAGCGAGACAGGAGAAATCAATGGGGAAAAGAAGTGTAGATTGTTGAATGGAAATGCATATGAGTAACATGACAATATTGATCAATGAATGCAACGTTTAAGCTAATCAATTCATAACCTGGGCGTGTATTTATAATTTATCTCATTAATTTGGCTCATGCTTTTCTATATCTATGTGAAATCGTTACATGTACTTTTCTTCTTTAAGGGTATGCGGGACATACACATGAATTATAAGTAGAGAAAATTCTTAAGGAATGCACGTCTCTGACTTTTTATTAATTGTACTTTACCATATCTGGCACAAAAAACGAATTAGCAGATGGAGATCTCACATCTTGCCATTTATTATATGGATAGTGCTGGGGGCTGTCGAGCATGTAATGCTGGGCCTGCCCCCGAGTACATTTGAATTTTTTTAAAAATATTTTTTAACATACTTAAATCTTAAAAAAAATACACAACTTCATTAATAATTATTTATTTAATCATTAAGAAAAAAAATTAAAATTATCTAAATAGTAACTTTGAGAGTACCATTTTCAATTTTCATATTATATACACATAGAAGGACAAGGGACTTAAGACACCGGAGATCTCTTCCTGCAATTGCCAAGTGCCAACTGCATATTTAGGTTTGATGAGTCTTCACTAAATTTAGATTAAAGAAAACCAAAGTAAAATTTTAAAATTAGGTTGAGAAACCCTAATTTTTATACTTATACGAGAGCATTTGCATCCTGATGCCTAAAACTCCTAATTTTTTACCAAATAAATTTAACTTTTTGACAAAAACTCCTCTCCACCCAGTTTCTTATTTTATAGAAAGGTTTTGGGATATGAATGGTGGCTCCCTAAATATGGGGAGCTACTTTTCATTCCTAAAACGTTTTTTTATAAATATTTTATTATAATAAATCAAACAATTCATTCTTTCAATCATCTACATTTTCTCTCATAATCATATTTGTTATAGTTTTAAGTAATAATTTTAAAAATAATTTAAATAATTATAAAAATGTAAAAAAAAAAAATATATATTATTGTACCCATAAAAAAATAATTTAAATTTTTGTTTAAAATATTCACTAGAAAGTAATAGTTCAAAACATAAGAAAAAATATAAAATAATGAGTAGTTAAGTTTGTAATGGACGTGAGAGAAACAAATAATAAAAAAAATAGAGAAATGTTATTTTAATATAATAGATAAATGATAGGGAATAAGACGTAAGAGATTTTTGAAAAACAGTAAAATTTAGAAAAAAATTTTAAAAAGTATATTTTTTAGTCAAATTTTAAAGAAATTAAGAGAAAAGTCAATATGAATGCTCTGAAACAAGGGAAAATTAAGAAAAAGTTCCCTAAATTTCGTGATTCGTGAAAAATGGAACAATGCACTTACATTTTAGTCCTTAGGTTGTGGATTTTTTAAAATTATCCCACTACTCGTGTTAGCTGTTAATCTAAAATATAAATTAATGGATATTATCATAACGTACGTCAACACTTTTTTTTGTCATTTCATGCATGTGTCTAACAAAGATTATAAATTATAAATAGTTCAAATTTTTTTAAATGTTTTAAAAATCATTTAAAAACTAAAAATGCTTAATACAAAAAAAAAAAAAAAAAGAACGATAAAATTATTTAAAAGGGCCTAAAAACTCTGAGAAAAACAAAACTCAAAAATTTCAAACATTAAAAATCTAGCCCCCATTGATCACATGGAGGCCTGCTAAGGAATATGATCATGATCTCTATTTCATTTATACTAAACATAGAATATATACATTCATATTTAACATTAAGTTGACAAGTGAACGGCAAAAAAATCATATTTTATAAGGAGTTGTTTGGATTGAGAAACACTTTCAACCTATCTAATCTCATAATTACAACTTTCTCAAAATTTCACACAAAATATAATAAACAATTCAACTTTTTCAATTCCAAAACAATAAAAATATTCTAACAATATTTTATTCAACTTTCAACTAAAATTATCTCATCTCAATGTCTAAAGAGCTCCTAAATGGAAACTATCAATATTTTGACTTGAAATAAAAGATGATCATCATATATAATATATTCAGTAGGTTAATTGATAAGAGTTGATGTTAAGAAGTGATTTTTTTTCCTCACCCAAAATCTAAGAATGATCGAGAAAATTAGTTTGAATATTTCTGTAAACTATGAGAATTTTTTTTTTTTCTTTATAAGACATATTTGTAATTCTTAATCATATACAAAATTAGTACGTATATGCATCATGTGAACATGAATCATGATCGGAGATTGAGATGATCATATGTCTTAATTACAACATAAATCTAGATAATAATCATATGATCTAATTTTATACGTATATATATATATATATATGTGCATGCATACAATATTATTATCTCATAATTTATCGAATTGATCATTTTATTTGTCCACCACTAAGATCAGATCAAATCACCAAGGGGAGTAATAATGCATGGTTGACTCCCAAAATTCTGATAATCTTTCGTAAAAAATCAAGGCCTTTTATTTTCAATGTAATTAGTATCCCTGCGCGCAATTTGAAACCATGATCATGAATTGAGACATTAAATATGATTCTTTGGCAGTACTACTACATGCAGGACACGCACTTACAAAAGTATCATTATGATATTGCATGGTTATATAGCTAGCTAGCTACCATATATTAATAGCGGGATATATATACTTTATATTAAGTGCACCATTAAATAATTAAGATCTAATAATATTAAACAGATCATATCATCATCATGTAATACTCGATCGGAACCAGCTAGCTAGCAATATCCTGACGATTAATGTAAAATCACGAAACGATTGATCCTCTTTTCTCCCATTTATCTAAATTATTATGGTTTCTGATGATCATAAATCCATGCGCGTAGAGAGTCCTAATTCATCACCTAATTTAATTAGATTTTATTTATAAGTTTCAATGTCCCATCGAATTATGAATTAGTCTTATATATACAATAGTGTTAAATACAAATTTCAAATGTGTAAAAATATCAGCCTCATTTTGAAAATTTGAATTTTTTTATAAAATGTCTGCAAGAAATTTATATATACTTTACATATATAAAAGTATGCTGCCGACCTAGCTAGCTAGGTAGCTAGAATTCTAATTCCTCAACTTAGGTTGATGGCTAGCTACGTTTCCAATCACGGAATTTTCTTGAATTTTCTGAAAGCATCAAGGTTTCAAGCAGCCGCCTGCTTGGAGATTCCAAAATTCTAAATGCTTTGGGGATCACTCTTTCCACGTTAACTTTAGTTCTTTTGTAAAGGTCTCTTACACAAGAAGCATAAGCTCGTTTAGATTAATATATATTTGCAATGTCTATTATATTATATATATATATATATTCCAGAGTCATGCTATGCTGCTTCTCAACAATGACCGTTCGGCGTGTCGTCTATACAAACTTAACTTATTTTCGTAATTTTTAGCATATTTTCGTAATATTTTTCTATGGATGGTGCTACTCCTAGGGGCTCCCATTAGTTTTTTTCTGGGTTTTATTTTACATGTATTTTTTAATACTTTTAAATATTTTTTAAAAAATAAAAAAATTATAATATTATTAAAAAAAATACTTACTTAATTATTAAATAAAAAAAATCCCAACAAAAAATATCAGCGAAAAGACTAGCATTTTATTTTTTACTTTTCCTATATTCTAAGTACGTCCTGATCATATTCTATGATGTGCACGTGATTAGCTGAGCTCAACCTCATCCTAGCATTCTGGGACCTTGTCTCATTGTCGGTCGAGTTGGATTATTGATTCGACAGAAACATTAATATGTGTACGTGTGCTGAAGGCGACTGGACGGTTTGATCTAATCAGATCATCATCATCATAAAGTATTTCCCAATAATTGGATAATATATTTATTTTATATATATAATTAATATACTAACGGAGAAACATTCCCACGCCACTCATGTCGGCTTAATGCGCGTGGTCCACTGTCCCTCTCATTTTAATTTTCCCTTGTGATGATCAATTAGTTAATGACTTAGCGCAGGTTTGGGTGGGATTATTCATAAAATTATCATCTCATCTCATCTTATCTCATTTTTTAAATTTTTATACAAAATATAAAAAATAATTCTACTTTTTCAAATCTCAAAATAATAATAATATTAAAACACAATATTTTAAACACTAAAATAAAACACAAAATTCTCATCTCACCCCAAAACCTGCCCTTAGTTTATGTAAAGTCTTCAAATAAAGATTGCTCATCAAAATCCATACAGTTATATTTTAAAAAAATTTAAAATTATAATAATATATTTTTTAAAATAATATTTTTTACTTTTTATCCTCATCCATCAATGAAATTGCATATATAGTCTCCGTCCCACTTAGGACTGCAAATATAATTTTTTATAATTAATTAATTGTAATTAGTTGTAAGGAGGAATTGCTGATTTAATTCCTCATTTTATTCTTTGTGCCACGTATTTGTTCTTTTTAGAAGAGGAATATATATAAAAGTTCCGATCGAATTAATTAAATAAAATATCCTAGTTAGTTTAATGTTTGCGTTTTTCAGCTTTAATTAACTTTTGAGAAAATTCTCAGCTAGCTTTATTAATTAAGCTAAGTACTTTTCTCGTGGTTAACTTATTATATATATATATATGGAGATATCGATATATAATTAATTATCTATGCATGCTATGCCGACTTTAATTGGAGGATCAACACATTTAACTTTAGTTTTATTCCCCAAATGGTGCTTAATTTGATCCGCTGCTAAAATAAATAAAATACATGCCGATCGAGTACGCATATACCTCATGATCATGAAGCTTGAATTTCATAATCAACACGCTAATGATAATATCCTCTAGATTGTACCATATGTTATTAATATTTATATAGGTTGTAATGGAGTACATATCCCGCATTTAAGGACGATTTCTCAAGCCCAAAGTACCCGGCCACTTTCTCGGAATAGATCAACAGGCCATGCAAGGGAGATTAAATAACAATAATAATAATAAAAGATATATATATATAATTCCCACCTCGATCTTTCTTTTTCTCCCTCACCAAACACTAACTTTTATATATATATATATATATATATATATAATGGCGGTATATATCCGTACTAGTGTTTGTTTAGGCATCAAGCGAATATCAATCGATGGCTTGTTCATGAATCATAACTTCATTGGTGTATATACATATATATATTATATAAATTAAGGTGCTCGAGATCCCGAATAAAAAAGCTGTACATCAACATGCATGCATATATGCATTCTATTTGTGTTAAAAAAATAACTAATATAGACATATAAGTATCTTAATTTTCTTTTTGGTTGTACGTACGTACAAATATTTCATACATGATTGGAAAAAAATAATTATTATATATAAGTGGGTTGGTGAAGTACGTATATATATATATATATATATATATATATAGATGATTCATGATTGTTACTCATGCATGAGTAGTGGTACAGCCATATGCATGTGTAATCAACGTCCTAGCTAGCTGCTAGCTAGCTAGCTAATTAATAGGGACGCTAGCTAGCTAGCTGCTTGTTTAAGATCAGAAGAATATTAATTGCGGCTTGTCGACCAACTTTTTCAAGTTTTCAAAATGTTACTGCATGCATAATGTCATGTACTCATGACGTGTAGCTAGCTAGCTAGCTTAGAGATCGACGATAGAGACGAGGAATGGATATTATTGGAATCTAGCTAGCTGGGCCTTTTCCTTGATTTTACTTTGCAATGGAATTTAGGGGGGAGTGAGCGAGGGAGATTGATAAAGTCTTAGTCTGTGGCTCACGATGGAATTTGCATGCGGATCTCCCCCACCAAACTCCTTTTTATAAATTCTAATGATAATAAAGAGCCGTTACCGACGCTGGTTTTGTCTTTCCAAATCCAATGTATGAATGCATGCAAGAGATGACAAATTAAATCATTGTCATCATTTAATTTAGTTGGATATATATGGAAACTGAATCTGGTACGTACGTAAGTGCCAACTTGGCGCCTTCTTATGATCATACGGCCACAAGTTCCTGGCCTGGAGGCTGGAAGGATATTCAAAGCACGTAAACATATATGATGATTTTGCAGCCAAATATTACACTATATATCGTTCTTAATTAATTTCTCTTTCCTTTATAAAAAATTTGAAAAATCACATGAGCAGATCACTAATTACCTATATATCGAGTAATTTAACTCATTAATTAGTATGAGAATTAATGTTCAGGATAGGAATTCTTGTATCATTTATTAATTAGTAGTAGTGCGTAGGGAAAGAAAAAGAAATAAAAGGCATGCAAAAATCTGATTACTTGTACTGATCTTAATTATTACAGCTAGACGTTTTATATATGAGCTAGTAATACTATACACCACACTCATATCCCACTTTTATCTTATTTTATAATATATAACACATTTAATATCGTTGGATGATAAAGAATCATTCAATAAAAAATCATCTAATAGTAATAAATATATCACATCTTACATAGTAAGATGGTAGTATGGTGTATAAAACTTTCCATATATATTTGGCTCCGATGAATAATAATTAGTTATTTTTTCTGTCTTTAGAGCGAGCTGTAATTACCCAAACACATGTTTTTTTTTTCTCTGCAAGTTGCTTATAATTATTTGGTTGATTCCTAAAGAAAGAGACGAATTAAAAGAAGAATATGTATGTATGCATGATGTGTTTGGGTCTAGTGGAAAGTATGCATGCACACAAGCATATACGCGTGCATTTCCAGAAGCAAGAATACCACAAATTAAGAAAGACTGTAGCAGAACTTGTCTCACGTTCGTGCTGCAGGAAGTAAGAGCATGATCATGATCATGTGGTACAGGCCGGTCAATTAATCATGAATTTGAATGTTTATCCATTTGCTATACGATACTGGGTAATGGAATTTACAACTTTCTATGATATCTGCAGTGCATAGTACTTGAATCTTTATCCAGAAACAAAGAAATATGCCCAGGTGGGAATTCTTGCTGTTGATAAAGCTAGCGATCGAATTAGAAAAATATAAATATTCTGAGATCATAAAGGATTGTGAAGGGTCTGTGTCATTTGGATCCCGTGGCATGCGTAAAGAGGGACAATACAGAAACAAGAGCAGACCTTATGCTTGAGGATTGAATGCCAAAAGGTGTGCAAAAAGTTTGCATTTTTGTCTACTGTTCTTCACTGGGTTTTGGTCACTAATGGCGCCTGCAGGGAATATATATAATCTCTGTTCAACTTCATGATTGAAAAGTTGAGAGGACCACCATTATTGGCCAAAGCCCACGATCGATGCACCACAATGCCACATATATAATATTGTTCGTTCTTGACTAAAAATCATGCATACCGATAATTAAGAATAGAAATCATCACCATTTCTATTATTGGCATTACACATGATCAGAATTGATAGACCAGTCCTGCTGGTAATGTTTCACATTACAACAGTACTAGCAAATTAACTATGTTTGTTTTCCAGTTTCAAATATACTTATATTTGAGATCAGTGTATGATCTGTAATTCAACTACTGGTATATCCTTTCCTTACAGTAATCATGTGAAATACTTTAATCACAAAAAGAGTTTACAAAAATAAATAAATAAACAAACTGACATAGCTTGACGCGGTACATCAAACTACCATATATATCATATGAAATTACATAAGTTAATATATATATATATATATATATTTACACACATTTGGTGTCTTAATTATACATGTATTGATCAACACGTTAATTGTAACTAATATAGTCTGAATTGGAGGGTAAAAATTGTTGGTCTGTTAGTAAAAATTCATATCTATATACATGATTAGTCAATCCGTATCCCATGCAGTAGTCATGTTATACGTAGAAAATAGCTCGATGTTTTTCTGCTTATCATTCCTATAAATAGAATTTGATTTAGTTTATATCTAATTTTTTATTTTCTAGATCTCTAACTTAGAAAATATTAAGAATCTGTTAACTAGCTAGTGTTTACTTATCCAATATTAATATTCGTGTGTCTTTACTTTTACTCCAGAGAGAAAAAAGAAGAAGAAGAAGAGAGAGGCCACTCAGATTTTTTTCTGTATTAATTATCTACCGGTGAGGCTAAAAAAAAACCCCCATAAGAAATGATCTTGGCCGGGTGGCGGAGATTCATCTCTGCCAACCGCACCCTCCCAGCCCTCACCTCCTGCCTTTCCCCTAGTGATCTTCTAGATCCTTGCTTAATTTCTTCCCCTTTCCCTGTTTTTTTTTCCTTATTTTTTTCTTTGATCTTTCTCCCCCATTAATGTTTTGAGCAATGTTTTGACATAAAAAAAGATATCATAAAAGTAAGTATACAAACTGACGTGTATTGATATGTTACGTTAAATTGTAAAACTACTTTATTGTAAAGTAGATCGATCTAACATATCATATGAAATTATATATTATTAAACCTATCACTTCTATGAATGTGACCATATACGAGCCCCTAGTCCATGTTCTTAGCTAGCCTTGTGCTCGAAGTCTTGTATGATTTTTGTCGGACCTTTCTGGTGCTGGCTCCCACGCGCAAATCACACCCACTTTTTGGTAGAGGAAGATGCTAGATTTGGCTGGTACAATCTCCCTTATCTCTAATTGCACGTGCTAGCAATGCTATGCCATCTGACTAGCTACAATATTCTTAGGCAGCTGCATGCCATGGATCGAAGACCAATATTGAACAGTCGCTCTTCCAAAACTTTACCCACTTTTTGGATTGAACCCTTGTATTGGCCGCTGTGTGCCCATTAATATATATGATCATCCCTGTTTTGTCACTTTGTGGCCCTTCCGAGGCTTAAATTTACACCACTTTTTTATTTGGTTTGAATGGATTTTTCACTTGATTTATCATGTATATATTAGCTAGGTATATGCCAGCTTTTTTCTTTCTTATACCTTCTAGCTGTACTATTACATTTACGCCTCTAATGTTATATATATATATATATATATATATATATACTCTCCTAGCTTCCACATAATTATAAAAATAAAAACATATGAGACAGGAAAAATAAAATTACAAATTAAAACATGCAAGCCGGCCTAGCTGTTGTATTGATGGATAATTGGATGGCCGATCGATGGCACACCGCGCGCATCATGTAAAGAAATCCTGACAATTAAATATCAAAGAAGAAAGGTCCATGATCGATGCTAATGATAGATTTGACAAGACGCTGCAAAAAGGTTATAGATGGAGGACCAGAAAGCCCATGTGATGCCGTGTGGGCAACATTGCATTTCAATGCCATAAAATATTCTGAACTTGTAAGCTGTTCAGACAGGGAAAACAACCCCCTCCTCTCTCTCTCTCTCTCTCTCTCTATATGATAATGATAATTATTTAAACCAGCTTTTGCATGTGGTGGTCCTTTTGACGATTTACGTACTCAGGGACTTAGTCAATTCTGAACCGACAATGATATCAAAAAGCTTACATATAAAAGCTTTGGTTAGTCAAATGATCATATGTGAAAGCTAGCCCAATCATAGATCTGAGTGTGCAATAATTGACCGCCCAATCATCAAAATTAGACCTAAGGAAGTAAGTTTTTTCATTAATGATTAGGGTACTGCATGTATATATACTAATTCACGTAACCCTTTTTTTTGGTAATTTTCATAATCAAATTAATCAATAGTTCTACTGATATCTATACCCATGGAATGGATCGATAACATGATCTATTTATGTAAAGCAAGAAATTAAAAAAATAATAATAATTGATATCATCACAAACTAATTCAAATGCTCCACCAATATTTTTTTAACGATCTTCTTTCCTCTATCTATTTTTTTCGTGGAAAAATTTCAGCCTAAGACATCTTGCAATTAATTTCACCCATCTAGTACGTACTATATATAACTACTTTATGATCGCCAGAACCATTAAGAGTTAATGGTAATCACTCTTGAAACTTGAGATTTTTAGAATATATAGCAAATACCATATTCGATCTACCGATCGATTAGGTTTCTTCATGAGCAAACATCATACAGCGATCTCTTATATATATATATATATTAATTATCGATCGGTTTCAAACACATGCATGAAAGATAGAATTAATGAAGCTTTTTTTGCGATAATATATACTTTCAGTTTAGGGCTGGCCGGGAACTAGTGCTTGTTTTTAGATTTTGAAAATAAAATTTTAGAGCAATCAACTTATTCAGTGAGGGCTGGCCGCGACGGTTGCACACTTCACGATTGTATGTAGAATTACTCTTTCGACAAGACTATATATCTTTAGTCGCTCAAAGATATATATATATATATATATATTTTGCCGACGTACTAAAGGTTAAAATTCTTATAATTATATGAATGAAATCAAAAGTACTTATCCAGCTGAGTGGTATATATTAATGTAAAGAAAAAATCTACACAGCCTCTTACTATTCACATAATCTCCACACACCATACTTTTTTTAATTTCTATTATTTTTTTCTTTTATCAAATATTTAATATATGAATAATGAATAGAATAATTGAATTAGTTTAAAAAAAATAAATTCAAAAAAAAAATATTAAAAATTTTAAAAAATATGGTATGTGGATCAGGTTGGAGAGGTTGTGTAGCATTGTTCGCAAAGATGCGCAATACCACAATACTATGACCAATTCAACTGATCAACTCACCTCAACTAATATTTAAACTCTGATTCCGGTTAATCGGAGCCAACCCAATTAATGATCACGCTCATGTCAACCAATTAATATTATTATAAATATTGTAACCCACTTCCTCCATTGTGTGCATGTGAGCTAATTTGGAATGGATCATCTACAAATTACAATTCATGTGTTAATTGTACTGATATATGCATATATATATATATATAATATTGCTAGATTATAAAGGATTTTTGGTTAAATCATATGAATACATGAGGAGTTTAATTAATTGATATAGTACGTACAAATCATGCTTAGGATTTGATCTGTCGTCCTTGGGCAAATATCTAGATCATCATCTCATTTTAGGAACCACAAAATTATGCAACATTATGATTAATAATTGGCGCAAAAGTAAGTATTTAAAATTATACAACTTATGGTTTGGGTTATGATCTTATCCCCAGTACTGATAAGAACACAACAAAAGAAAAGTACCCCGAGTGCACGTTTCAGTGACACTACTAAACCCACCAACGCCATCGATCTCTCAAGAACCTAGCTAGCTTAAAATGAAATATCTCACAATCTCCTCCACTCCCTTCACGTGGACAGCTCGTGATCTCATGTAAGTGGGTGCAACTTCTTTTATTAATTGACTTCTTGAGAGGAAAAAAAAAAATGAAAACTTCCCCCAAATTAAAGTGTCAAAAAGATTCCCCATTGAAAAAGCAAATGAAAGCTTGCCAAAACATAAAAGATTCTTCCAAACCCCCAACCCACTGATAGTACCTGTGCCCTAAATCATGCCCTCCGCGAGCATCCTTGCACCCTCATTTTTAAACCCATCCGGACCCACGACATCTAGATTCTATACCAAAGCCCAACATGCCTATCATCACCATCCTTAATTAAACTCCCACTCCCACTCCAAGGAGTATTTTCTTCTTGTTTTATCTGCCCCATGAGACATATAAATACCCCTCCATCCCTTGCTTCCTTCACCAACCCAGTCTTTCCTTTATATATTCGTCTCTTGCCTGATCATCTATAACTAGCTAGCTAGCTCCATTCCAAGAAACTAAAACTGCAAAAACATCTTCCCAAAGAAAACATCATGTCAGGAGTTTGGGTTTTCAGCAATGGCGTCTATCGCCTAAATCCTCAAGCGGACTCCTCCGATGGAAAGCAAGGTAGTAGTTCTAAGAAAAAGGTTTTGGTGCACTTACCAACCGGAAAGGTGGTATCATCTTACTCCTCCCTCGAGCAAATCTTGACCGGGTTAGGGTGGGAGAGGTATTACGAAGGTGACCCCGACCTCTACCAATTCCACAAGCCATCTTCCATCGACCTAATTTCTCTTCCTTGGGAATTCTCCAAGTTCTGCTCCATTCACATGTACGATATTGTCGTTAAAAATCCCAATATCTTCCACGTCCGAGATATGTGATCAGCAAGTCCTAGCTCTCACGTACTGTGACTCTTAATATATATATATATATAATATACATGCATGTCTCATTAGTTAATGTTGGTTTCTGGTTTCTGGTTCCTGTGTTTTGTCCTAGAATTAAGAATGTTAGATCGGGTGGACGAGGCTTCCTCGCTTGTTTGCTGTAATAAAGTTCAAGGTGGTGTCTGTGCATGGTAGCTGATCATTATGTAATATTGCTTTGTAACTTCATGGTGTGGCTTTGTATTGTGTGGTATATAAATATCTATAAAGTACTAATGCATGTCATGCATGTAGATTTCACATCAGCTGGGCAGCTTATAAATCATTAATCTTTTCTGATCTCCTACTTTACTTACTTCTATGTCTGGCTCTAAAGTCTAAAGGGATAAAAATTAAAAATATTAATTTAATTGTAGTGTTTGTGCCATGTCAGCGATCGATCGAGCTGATATGGGCGTGTGTGTTCCTAATGAAGAGACAGCTAGCGAGCAACTCAGCAAAAAATACTGATCATTAAGATAATTAATTAGCTAACGAGCAGTACTATATATGGTGGGAATTAAGATAAGTTTTCTAATTCCTATGCAGAACTCTGTAAGCTGGTTTCTGATGGGGAAGTGGCTTCGTTATTGCCAAACAGGCCACGATCCAAAATACTTGACCGACTGATCCTTAATTATAGAAACGAGTAGAAAACGAGATCGAGTGAAAATGATGGCGCGCATGCAGCTAGCGTATGAGAAGTGAAATTTGATTGAAAGTTGACTATCGACCAGTATATGTCTTTGGCAAGCACAAAATTATAAGAATAAATAAGCAAGCAGATCAGAAACAAAATAACAAGGAAAAAGATGTATGAGAAATAAAAGAATACGTAATAATGAAATCAAAAATAAAAAAGAGGGATGCTAGGAAATTAGAATTATATATATAAAGAATCAGTAATCCTTTAAACGTATATAACGGTCAGTTGTCCAAAGGGAGTTTTCTGATTCTGTGTACGTCGTAATTAATTTTAGAGGTCCCCATACATGCATATATACATATATGTCTGAATAGAAAGACGAGGATAGATATATATGGGGGTTCACGTGAAGTGGATGGTGACAGTGCATCGGAAACCAAGCGAGGAGTGACACTTGTCCAAAGGGGATGTGGAATTGACCCACTTTTCACATGTAGTTGGTGTGCGTGGGCATGCACGTGGAACAATATCCTTAAATCAGCTCCTTCATGAAAACGAAATCTACGTACGCCTTTTTAGTATTTCTAATTTGATTGACCCCAGCCAATGCCAAGGACGTCTTTGACCAGCTGTGCATATATGTGTGACCACATACATTACTCGGTTGGAGATGCCATCATCATCAAAAGGCTAGCTAGCTTTAATTAGCTACATGATCATCATCGTCATCGTTACTTTCTCTTTAATTTGTGCACCATGGATTACTACTCTCCATGCTATATATATATATATATATATATACTCATCATGCATTTCTATGCATGTACTAACAATAAAATGGCTACAGTTCAGTTCTTTTAGATTAATTAACAATACCTTAATTTTTTATTAAAAGAATCAATAATCGAATCCCCTCTCTAGCTAGTTAAATTTAATTATTTCAATTATATCTAACAGTCTTCGATCTTAACGTGTAGGTCAACTTTCTCCTCAATAAGTCAAACACGCAACCAGTTAATTGGTTTGTAGTTTAGCATGTTTTCTATTTATAGTAATAATTAATGATAATCTGAAATCATAGGTTCTGATTATCAGAAATGTTCATAGGTTCTAATTATCAGAAATGTCGTACTCTTTTTATAGTAAATAATATTCTAATTTGGTAGCGATCAATGCGCACTCGATCGGATGGCCTCGTCCGTCAATTAATTTCTGTAGTTTGACTGGTGGAAGCAGGCTAGCCGCTATAGATAGATAGCTGGGTGTCGGAAATAACTAATAAGTCAATGGATTGGATGCACGTGAAGACCCAAAGACTCTAACTGAAGAAGTATAGGAAGTGTCCATTAGTTAGTTGGGCCGATTAGTTGGGTTCTATTCTTAATTAAAGGCCCTGAGCCCATATGTTGTTAATATCAATATCCCTTTGTGTTACGTACGGGCTTAGTTACTAAGAGCTATATGATCATTTCGTCTAAATATAAGAGACCGGCCCATATATAGTTGAACTCAAGCAATAACTCTTCCGAGTGTATTTTCTACGAGATTAATTTGGAGGCAGAAGACTAGACCTCGAATAGAATACAACCCCAAGTTTCTTTTGATTTTCCTTCATTTTACATTCAGCCAAACACCATATTCCATCGGGTGCATTTCAAATTTTATAGAACAGAAATTAGCTGAATAAGAAAAGACTTCTGGAATGTTATAGATAAATAAAAAGCTATATTAATTTCCTAGTACCGGACTCTAAATTTCTTAACAGAATAGTCTGAGCTGGCTCAGAGGACAGAAACATGGAATATTTTGGACATGTACGTACAGATGTTGAGATAATAATCACCAACCCGCATGCATGCATAATGCAGACTCAAATAATTCAGATATTCATGTAACCATATAACTTGCTTAGGTACGGTTTGGATACAAAACTTTCAAAATTCATCTAAACTCGTATCATTTAGGGTGAGTTTAGATGTTGAAGTGAGTTGAATTGAGATAATAAAATATTGTTAGAATATTATTTTTTAATATTATTATTATTTTGGGATTTGAAAAAGTTAAATTGTTTATTATATTTTGTGTTGAGATTTGAAAAAATTGTAATGATTAGTTGAGATGAGTTGAAAATAGTTAAGTTCGTTTGGAACTAAAACTCCTCTCAACTCATCTTAACTCATCATTACAACTTTTTCAAATCTCAATACAAAATATAATAAACAATTCAACATTTTCAAATCTTAAAATAATAATAATAATAATAATAAATAATATTCTAACAATATTTTATTATCTCAACTCAACTCAACTCAACTCACTTCAACATCCAAACGTACTAAACGAAGCCTATCATTATAACTTTTTCAAATTTTTATATAAAATATTATAATAAACAATTTAATTTTTTCAAATTACAAACTAATAACAATATTAAAAAATAATATTATAACAATATTTTATTCAACTTTTAACTTTTATCTCAACTATTATCCAAATCTTCCCTTAGTCGTCCAAGAATAAAGCATCCATTTCATTTCCTAGCGGCCAACCATCATGATCATTTGATTCTAGATGAAGTTGTTGGATATCTGACATTAATATATATATATATTATTCGGTTCACCGCATTCAGCAGTACTGCTGATGCAAACTCGAGTCTTTTCCATCTCCTCCAACATGAGTAAACCAAGATCAGAGCCGCGACCAGTTCCATCATCGCGTTCGATCGCATTGATCAACTTGTTCGTATCAACATCGACACTGAGCTTTGCACAATCGATATGATCAAACTAACAGTTTGTCGAAGTCCTCGGAAGTCAAGGTATAAATGAAGTCAGAAGGCTAGCGCTTTTCCGAAGAGATTTGAGGATGCTCAAGATGGCAGGTTTGAGTTGTTATATAAGGAAATACATTGTCCCCGATTGCGCTACTCTCATGTAATAACTTTAGAATAATATTATACATCATATTTGTATCTCATTTTCTACTCAGTATGTAAGATGTGGTATATAATTTATCAGTATTGGATGATATAGAAATATCTTCTAATGGTGATAAATGTGTCATATCTTACATAGTAAAATGTAAATAAAATGATAGTATGGTGTATAGAATTTTCTTTAACTTTAATATTATCTTCTTCTTCTTTTTCCTCCGTTTGTTTCTGTGGAGTGAAATAGGCCACATTGCATTACAGTGTTGCGTTGGCATCAGGGGCGGCTCAATATAAATTGAGACCTAGGGTGAAATTTTACTTATTTTTAAATTTATTTATAATATAATAATAGGATGGCATATTGTATTAAATATATAGTTTTGAATCTTCTTTAAAAATTATCATTCTAATTTAAGAGATGAAAAAAGGTTGTGATAGAAATAAGAATATGCTATAAATGAAAAAGGAAATGACATAAATTAATTGTATAAGGTGAGAGAATGGGGATAGTCTATAGATAAAGATATATGAAAAAATAAAAATAACAAAGAGACTACTAAAAATAAAAAGTAAGAAGAAGAAGAAGAAGGAGAAGAAGAAGCAGAAGGAGGAGGAGAAGAAAATGTTAAGCCAAGGACGAAATAAGTTGGCATGAGAGTTGTGATGATTTTTGTTATCGTTCTTTCCTCTTTTCTTTTTTTTTTGGCTTCCAAAGCCATCCATTTTCTTAAAAAAAAAAACAATTTTGGTCATTTACTTTTTCTTTTTATGTATAGTTTGCACACTCTTCTTTAATGTCAGATGTAGGTTTTTCTGTTTTGTTGCTATGCTGCTATTTTTGTTTCTCTAAAACAATAAAATATATAATAATTTGGGGCCTTGATTAGGGGGTGGAGCCTTAGGCAGTTAAGGTCTCCTTTGTTTTCATAACTCTTCTCAACTTATTTTATTTTATTTCATCTAATCATTATAGTTTTTTTAAATTTCTATAAAAAATAAAATAAACAATTCAGGTTTTTTAAATTTGAAAATAAAATTAATATTGAAAATATATATTCTAATAATATTTTATTCAACTTTTAACTTTAATCTCAATTCATCTCATTTTTTCTCATCTAATCTCATCTACAAAAACAAACGAGACCGTCTGCCTACCCCTTGAGCCAGCCCTGGTTGGCATTAACATCATTGTGAATAATGATAGGCAGCTTTTTCTCGGGACTAAATGATGTGGTGCCTTATGGGAATGAAAGTAATTGTTTTAAAAAATTATCATATTATTTTATTATTATTTATAAATTATTTATTATTATTTTACAATTATTTTTACTACTATTTATCAATCATTCGAAATCTTCTTAATATCTAAACGGAACCTCAAATAATTATTAATTTCGTTGTCAATCCTCGAGACCATCTAGGTACAAGCACACATCCATGCACACACTTAAGTTGTTACTGATTGCATACGTATCATATTATTGTACCATGGAATAGGAGTATGATGTAGATATAGTTTGAAAGCATTTACCGTATTTGAGTAAAGTTGTGGGGTGAGTAAATACTGCACAATCATTTTAAAAAAGAATGAGGTTAATTTTAAAAAATTAATTTTTATACGTAAGTCTCGTATTTATTCACTTTTTTCAAATAAATTATCCGGCACTTACGCTCTCTACGAATGTAAATATTATTTTTCTTTATATATATATATTACCACATTTTTCTACTAATGAGATCAAATGTAATTCATCCAAGGAAGCCTGCGCAGCTCTTTCCACATCTCTCAAGCCCTTCATGCAAGGGAAATCACCCGCATGAATTCTCTTAGTTATATTACATATTCTTAACTAAGTTGACGAAATAAGAAATAGAACTATATATGGCGTCTACATAAGCATTTTAAGATAAGCTTGATAAATTCTTGACTTAGAATAATGTTAACTCAAAAATTAAACTTAGGAGAAAATCGACTACACATCAACCTGCAAATACATTATTCATGTAACTTGTAAAAAAACAACTTTTGTGTAGGCAAAATGATTCTTTTAAGACAATAATATGATAATGTATACATATATTAGCTTATTAGTCTATTTATATTATAGTACAATTATATTATTATATAATAATTAATGCGTATTAATATAGTATGGAATTTAACCATATAAATTTTATATTTTTTATATAAATATATATAATCAATATATAAATAATACATATTTTTATAACCTATTCATACTAATATCGAAACAGGAGGCGTATGTTGGTGCGGAGTTGGAGGACAGTCAAACAACAAACCCGATCTGACTCGATAGCGAAGTGGAATTTTCATATTTTTATCCAACTAATATCGTCTTCCTTAAAAAAAATAAAAAATAAAAATAATCTCCATCTTCCGAAAGCATATTCCAATATGAATAAACATATTATATTTTACATTGTCACTTCATTAAAAGTATTAATTTCTTATTTGAATTTAAAGATTTTACGTACTCAAGTCTCACCCTTAGTTTAAAATAAATTATAAAGAATTTATATGCTTATCGTTTACGACCAATCATTTGCTTGTCACAACTGCCCTATGGCTTGCTTTTCTGTCGATTATTGCTGAAAATCGAATGTATCGGTGTAGTTTTGATCTAACCGCACCGACATAGAAAATATATGTTATTGTCAATCGAAACCGGTTGATAGAGAGAGAAAGGGAACCAGTCGGAATTCGACGGTCGATACCGATCGGTTCAACGGTTGGGGGACCAGTTTTCTCATCACCAAATGACGTCACGACATACACTACAGACACAAAAAATGAAGCTCATTTTTCCAATCACCATTCACCAAACACAATCCATAAAACAAAACCACTAACCCAATACAATAAACAAACCACTTGAAGTTCCAAAATTTTCCATAGGCAGCGAGATGAGTGACGGAGGTTTGAGGAGAGGTTAATAGAGGAGGGTAGAGGGAGAGAGAAGAGGTTAATGGAGAAAAGCTATGCTCTGTGAGAGAGAGGGCGAGATGGATGTCGTCGATTGATGGATGGAAAGATTGCGCGGCATGAGAGATGAGAGACTAGCTGTGGCGGTGGCGATTGTGCGTGAGAGAGGTGAGAGAGAGTTTGAGAAGATTCAACCGGGGGAGATGAAGAATGAGAGGGGGAGGGGGATGCGAGGGTATTAAACCCTAAAGCCAAACGACACCGTTAGGTGTATTAAACCAAATGACATCGTTTCATTTTAATTTTTTTTATAAATGGTAGATGAAAAACGACGTCGTTTCATTCACTTAAGTGAAACAATGTTGTTTTACATAATATATATTATCGACCAGTTCGGCGGTTTGGGTTTGGTTCACCGAACCGGCCTGCATTGATTTCATTAAATTTATACCGCCGACTGACCGATTCTCTATCGATTTCGGCCAGTTTTGGACTCTAGCGGCCGGTTCGCATCAAAGATGGTTGATCCCTGCGATTTCATTTCATCTCATTTCACTTCAATTCAAATGTTTGTTGGGAAAAAGTTTCAATCCCAAAATTCTCATCTCATCTCCTCCTCAAACATCACTCAAAGTCTCAAAGACAAATACTTTCAAACAAATTATTACGGGCTTGTTTGGAAAAAAATTTCATCCTAAAATTCTAATATTATATTATTTTCAAACATCATCCAAATACAAATATTTTCAAACTAATAATTACAACTTTCTTAAACTTTTAAATAAAAAAAAATTAAACATTTTCAAATCTTCAAATAAAAATAATATTAAAGAACTATAATCTAATAATATTTTGAGGAATAATCCCACATTGGCTGTGGACAAGGTCTTGGACATGTTTATAAGCAATGAGCAATCATCTCTTGTAGAACCGGTTTTATGAGATGAGTTAGGCCCATGAATTTCTTCATGGTATCAGAGCCTGCCACAGGACGAATGAGGGCCCACACTACTTACCCCGTGACAAGGACCAGAAAAAATACTGGCCTGCACGTGAGGGAGGGTGTTGAGGAATAATCCCATATTGGCTGTGGATAAGGTCTTGGACATGTTTATAAGCAATGAGCAATCCTCTCTTGTAGAACTGGTTTTATGAGATGAGTTAGGCCCATGAATTCCTTCACTATCTTCCTATTATTTAATCTATTCACAAATTATGTTATTACAATTCGTAAAATTATCATGTAATACTCACTTCCCAAAGCTTGTCTCAAAGTCTCGTTTGTTCCACAGATGAAGTATCTTGAAATGGCACGACTATTCCTTATTATCATTATTATTATTATTATTATTATTATTTAGATTATTACGAGTATTCACTACTGAAGTATATGTGGTTGCCAAATGCCAATCGTATTAGGCACGAATAACGTGTATATTCTTCTTTCAGTTAAACTGCTTTTCGAAGCTGCTGCTCTCTTGGCCACTCCCTTCCAGCGCCAATTTCTCTCTCTCTCTCTCTCTCTCTCTAGGGTTTCAGTTTATGTTTTCAGAGCTTTCAAACCAATGGACTTCATGTGTACAAATTATGCAAACACGGTTCCTTGCTCTACTAATCACAAATATGCGCCATCACAAACGCCAATTTCTTTCCGTGCCACGGTACTCAAAAGGAACAAGAAATCATCGCCGATGCGAGTCTCGAATTTCGCGGCGGCGTCGGGAGCCGAGAGTTCTGTCAATGGCGCCATAGCGAGGAGTCGTCTATCGACTACAAGCGAGACCGAGAGCAGGGCTTTGCAATCGGGCAAGTCCAGTAGTGCCATGGAGCAGCTCGACATTGAGCGCGGCGTTTGCATACCATTTCGCAAGTACTCTCCCGAGACAGTATGATTTTTAAAATAAAAAATTTCAGAATTTCGCTGTATTTGTTATGTATTTGGTGTTTGTACTTTGTATTGGAGTGAAATGGTGCTAATATATGCGATAATTCTGCTGCGTTTTAATATGGCGGTACTGCGATGAAATTTTATAATTGCACTCAGTTTGGCGTAAGTTTGGTGTGGAACTTGGATATGAACTTACTTATTCGAGGGTTAAGGTACTGGAACTTGGATATGAAATTACCTGACAAAACATTATTTCTTTTTGGCGTTCATCTAGTATTTAAATTCGGCGTACCTATCCAAAAAATTATAAATTCAGTATTATGGTCGTTGTATTGCTAGATGAATACGAAAATTTTGTAGGGATTATAATTATTGTTGCTGATAATTTGGTGAAGAATAACTGGTTAGGGTAGTTAAATGTGAATATGAACATTGTTCTAACAAAATTTTCTTCATTTTGGTACGTATATATTTCCCTTTACCTGGTGGTAGAGTTCATGTTTTATTGTTGTTGGTTAGGTGAGAAACAAGGTATTGGAATCAAGAGGGGCAATTCTGTCACTAATTTTGCGAGGCGTGGAGATAGTTTGGAATTTGGGATTTTACTGGTCTTCCTTGATGTATGATTTTTTGGTTGGAAGAGATGAAGAAGTTGTTCCTTTTCGTGCTCGGCAGCTTAGGAATCTCCTGTGTGATTTGGGACCTTCTTTTATCAAAGCTGGCCAGGTTTGTTGCTTTTTTATTTATATGCTATAGCCTTTATCAACTTTTGTAGGCCGTGTTCAATTTTCTTTAACAGAAAGTGCTTCCTACAGTATCAACTTCTTAAATTGGCCCATTTTCTCGTTTTCCACGTATGAATCTTTTTTTGTTATTGGCTTATTGTCAGTTTTTGACAATCTGACTTTCAAAATAGCATAATTTTTTATTCCTATATAAAGGCAAAAAATCTCAATTGATTACATTTGGGTTTATCTCCACCCAATAGAAACCTTCCATGAAAATTCAGGCCATTAAAATCTAAAGCTATGATCCATAAATAAAGTACGGAAAATTAAAACTCGAAGTTCCTCTGGTGACCACTTATTGTTTTTGAAAGTCCGATCATTACGTTTTTGCCATATGCACCCCATGATGCAGATCTGGATAATCTTCCACACCTCCTTAATTTGTGGGACACCTCTCGGGAGTGTCCAACTAGCTAGTAGCTCAACCACTGTTGCAGGCATTACGTACGATTACTCCACCCGGCTAAACACTTCAGTCCACAAGGCTCTAGCTGTCTCACAATCTAACAAGAGATGCTCTACTGTCTCGCCGGATTGCTTACACATACAACACCAGTCTAGGATGATGACCTTGCGCTTCCTTAGGTTATCGGTTGTCAAAATCTTCCCCAGGGCTGCTGTCCAAGTGAAGAAGACCGCTTTAGGAGGCGCATTATTCCTCCAAATTTTCCTCCATGGGAACTAGCTATTTGGTAAAAGTGTAAGGGACTTGTAGAAGGAGCGAACTGAGAAGGCACCTTTACCCGCCGGTGTCCACCATAGCCTATCAACTTGTTGTCCATTCGGCACCACAAAATATAATAAGCTGAAGAAAGCCTCGAAGCTGTCTACTTCCCAATCTTGCGCCGCTCTACTAAATGTGACATTCCATTGAACTTGGTCCCCTGATCGAAGCATGAGATCTGCTACTGAAGTTTCTTGATCACGTGCCACTCGGAATATAGCTAGAAAAGAATCATTTAAGGCCTCATCCCCGCACCATATGTCCTTCCAAGTTTTTATCCTGGAACCCTCGCCCAACACTAATTTAGAATGACGATTAAACACCCCCCACCTACACCTGATGTGCTTCCAAACCCCCACACCATAAGCCCCATTTACCTCTCCGGTACACCAACCACCCCACAAGCTTCTATATTTACAATCAACCACCAATTTCCATAGGATTTTTGGTTCCATGTTATACCTCCATAGCCACTTCCCGAGTAGGACCCGATTGAATGTTCTCAAATTTTTTATACCCAACCCACCTGATGAGATCAACCTGCACACCTTGTCCCAACTGATTAGGTGGAATTTGAATTCATCCCCCAACCCGTTCCATAAGAAATCATGGTATAGTTTTTCAATCTGAGTCACCACACTTGCTGGAATAGGGAATAAGGACAAGAAATATGTAGGTAAATTAGAAAGGCTACTCTTAATAAGAGTTAACCGTCCACCATTTGACAAGTACAATCTCTTCCACCTTGCCAATTTTCTTCCTATATTCTCGATGACTATATCCCAATTGGATGAAGCCCGTGAGGCAGCTCCCAAAGGCAATCCTAAATAAGTCATGGGGAGAGAGGCTACCTTACACCCAAGTATGCTAGCTAACTGCCGAGTATTGCTGACGTTCCTCACTGGCACTAACTTTGACTTATCGAAGTTCACTTTCAAGCCTGATGCTGCTTCGAAGCATAGTAAAAGTGCATTCACTACCTTCAATTGGTTTTGATCTACCTCATAGAATAACATCGTATCATTTGCAAAAAGTAAATGAGACAAAATAATAATGCCCCGATTGGGGTCACCAACCGAGAAACCAGCCACAAACCCATTTATAACCACTGCCGAAATCATCCTACTAAGGGCCTCCATGATAATCTGGAATAGAAGTGGGGACAACTGGTCTCCTTGCCTTAAGCCACAAGAACTACTGAAAAAACCAATAGGACTGCCATTAATCAAGATTGAGAACTTTGCCGTTACGATGCACCAATTTATCCACGTTAGCCATCTTTCCCTGAAACCACATATCTCCAACAAATAAAGAAGGAATTCCCAGTTTACATGATCGTATGCCTTCTCTATGTCTAATTTGCAAATAATCCCCGTGGAGCCAGACTTTAATCTGCTATCCTGGCCTTCATTCGCTATAAGGACTGAATCAAGGATTTGACAATCCCGAACAAACGCATTTTGTGGCTTCGTAATTATCTTACCCAGCACCTCCCCTAATCTGTTCGTGAGCACATTGGAGATAATTTTGTATACCCCATTAACGAGGCTAATGGGCCTAAAATCCTTAACCTCCAATGCTCTAATCTTCTTTAGGATCAGCGCAATAAATGTAGCATTTAAGTTTTTATCGAACTTCCCAGCCAAGAACAATTCCTGGAACACATTCAGGATGTCCACTTTTACTACCTCCCAACATGTCTGGAAAAAGCCCAAAGAGAAGCCATCTGGACCTGGTGTTTTGTCTTTAACCATGCGTCTTACTACATCATATGCCTCCGCTTCCTCAAACGGACGCTCCAACCAACGCAGTATGTGGCTCAATAGAGTCAAAATCAAGACCATCAAGCTTTGGCCTCCACCCCTCTCATTCTGTAAGCAGCTGTTCAAAGAAATCCACCACATGATCCCGAATCACTAGGGCCTCCCTGCACTCTGTACCATTGATGTTCAGCATCTCAATGATATTATTTCTTCTATGAGAGTTAGCTACTCTATGGAAAAACTTTGTGCTTCGGTCCCCCTCTTTCAACTACAATACTCTTAAGTTTTGACGCTATGAAATCTCCTCAAGAGATAATACTTGCTCTAACTTTGTCTTCCGCAATACTTCTTCAGGAGAGAGGGCTCTATCCTCAAGTACTCTATCAAATTGTTGAAGCACCTCCACCAAGGTTTTCTATTTCTCCCCTATGTCTCCAAAGGATAGATAATTCCAAAGCTTAAGTTCATTCTTCAAAGCTTTCAGTTTGCTGACTAGAATGTAGGAAGGGGTACCTTGAAATTGATACAATGACCTCCATTGCCTAACCCTTTCCGCAAAGCCTTTACTTTTAAGCCACATGTTTTCAAACTTAAAACAACGGCGACCACCTTGGATACCACCACAATCCAACAAGATGAGAAAATGATCTGAGCAAAGACGAGGCAATCTCTTTTGACACACCTCCAAGTAATGCACTTCCCACTCTGATGAGATTAAAGATCTATCCAGCCGGGATCATGTCTGATTATTTGACCAAATAAAAGAGCCTCCCATGAGAGGAATGTCCAACAAGTTCAAGTAAAAAATACAATCTGAAAAATCTGTCATTGTTGGGCACGTCCTGCTATCTCCAGATCTTTCACTGGGGAATCTAATGATATTTAAGTCCCCACTTATGCATCAGGGAAGATTCCACCAGCTATGTAACCTTAACCCAGCAAGTTCCTCCCATAAAAGTCTTCGATCATTGTCTACATTTGGCTCGTATAAACCTGCAAAAGCCTTATCTTCCACACTCTTAAAGGAGCGAGCCACTGAATACTCCCCCACAAAATCCTCCATTTTCTCCACAACTCTTTTATCTCACATCACTAAAATACCACCCAAAGCCCCATTTGATCCAAGGTAAACCCAATCTGCATAAGTACAACTCCAAACACTTCGCACTATTCTCCTAAAAACCAATTTCAGCTTGGTTTCTTGTAAACATACTATGCTCGCCCCCCATTCTCGAAGCAAATTTTTTATACAAAGTTGCCTATTTGCGTCATTCAACCCGCGGACATTCCAAGGCACAATTTTCGGCTCCATAAAGGAGAGACCAGCCCCTTCCCTTTGGATCTAACGTGCCTGGAGCTGCCCTCATAATTAAGCTACCGCTATTTCTTAGACCCAAATTTCTTGGACTGTGAGTGACCCACTTCAATGGCAGTAAAAGGGGCCATAGACTGTTCTTCAAAATCCACACACTCCATTCCCACACAAAATTGAATTTCCTTTACCTTGCGAAGCACCCAATCCGACACACTGGATTCATCTGGTAACATACGATACAAAGGAGTGGGCTACCCATCACCAGAAACCCATTGCAAAAATGTTGGCGTCCCCCTCTACTCCTCCCCAAATAGGTTTCTGCCCTCCCCAACGAACCTCCCTTCGTCGAAAGGAATGAGCTTCTGAGATAGCCCCTCATCCACATCCTCATCACTGCCAGAGAGGGAGAGAGCATCAGACTGAGCATACCCACAAAATTCCCCTTCTTCTTGTGTCTCGGTATGTTGTTCCAACTGCAACAGGGCATCCGTCGGAGAAGGAACGACCTCAGGTTGCTGTAGAGCCACCGTTGGAGGAGATATTACTTCCTTACTGTTCATCGACACTGTCTAGCTAGGATCCACCACATATACGAATTGTGGTGGAGAAAGGACCAGATCCCCATCTATCCCAGCTACCGACAGCTACACTATCATCATCGGCGCCCTCTGGGGTCCTGACGGTGGTTCTTCAACTAGTTGATGTGCTGCCGGACATCTCCCTGGTGAGTCTGCGCGGCTCCCGTGCCTCTCAGAAGGCTTGTTTCCCACGGGCTGAGGCCCAACAGTAAGGCCCACCATGCTGGGTCCACGTGGAAGGCCTTGATTCACTGCAAGGCCACTGGGTCCTGCTTCTTCTGGGCCCACGCCCTTCTTAATTTCAGTTACCGGCCCACCAAGGCCCACCTCAAGCCCATCACCCGAATTAAGCTCATCAACCAAATTTCCTTTAAGGGCTTGTTTGGGACCTCAGATGAGACACAAAATTCTCATCTGATCTCATCTTATTTCCAAACATAATTCAAATACAAAATTTTCAAACTAATCATTACAACTTTTTCAAATTTTCAAATAAAAAATAAAAAACAATTCTAACTTTTTCAAATCCCCAAACAAAAATAATATTATGAAACTATATTCTTACAATATTTTAATTTTATAATATTTTTTATTCAATTTTTTCTCTCTCCTTTCCCAAAATCCAAAAAATACTCAACTCAAACTATCTCACGACTATTCACAAACTATCTTACTACTATTCATAAAATTATCATCTCATCCCACTCCCCAAACCGGCCTACGTTGAATGCACCGTATCATCCTCTCCACTTTATCCTGAAGCTTCCCCAATTCAGTCTTCACGTCCAACAACAAGCCAAGTACATCACCCTCTGCCAAGCTAACAATAGGCTTGTCACCGCCACCCTTCCACTGTGCATTACGCGATGCTCTACCAGAAATGTACCCATTGCCCTTTCTAGCGTAAACACCCCTCTGAGCACCCATGCCGCCACCTTCCCCTTTTCTAGTTTCATGCAGAGCACCAATGCCTCCCTGTAGGAGCGTTTTTGCGACTGAAACACCACCGCTAATGGTCTAAACGGTACTCCTCTAGCATTGCTTCTCCCATCATCAACAAATTCCCACAGTGCTTCCCTCATCCTCCTCCCATTCTTCTCTTCAGGTATGAAAATAAAACTGCATCTGCCACCACCCCCATATTCCACCAACGCCATGTATCGGCCTCGAGCATTCGAGCACCTTTGTGCTATGAAGCTGTGATTGCTCTTCCTAACCATAGTGTAAAAATCATTCTTTTCTCCCTTCAAACAACCCTCCAAAGCTTTAGCCAACCACTGCACTGAGGAAGACCCCAAAGTCAGCCAATTCATCACCTTCCAACTTCTCTCCGCAATGAGCAAGAAGTTGCCATCCATCTCTAAGGAAAAAACTTTTGACTCAATCACTAAATCCTTTGAAAATCCCATCCTTAACACACCAAAGAAAACGAAATCCCTCCATCACAGACCACCAAGCATCATCGGTGGAAAAAAACTTTCATTTTTCATCGTCTGAGTTTGGTTGTACGGAGAGAAAAATTTTATAAGTAATATTTTAATAGAAACCTTCCCTTTTTGCTACATCATTACTTCATATTTTAAATTCAGTTGAGTAATATGAAGCAGCTGGGGATAAATTTCTTCCAATCATGCCATTAAACTTAAATCCATGGTGTTTGCTCAAGTAGAAGGCTCTTTGGTGTTCGCTTTCCTTTTTGATTGAATGCTATCCATCTGCTGGTAGGTTCTTGCAAATAGACCTGATATCATCAGAGAAGATTATATGAATGAGCTTTGCATTCTTCAAGATGATGTTCCTCCCTTCCCCAATCAGGTAAAAAATCGCATTTTGTCAATACTTGACTAAATTTAGAACATTTCCATTTATGTGGTTTTTTTTTGCTACATTATGCTGGGGTTAAATATTTTGTAAGTATTGAATCTTTTGACAATGGTCTAGGTTGCTTTCAACATCATAGAAGAGGAATTGGGCCAACCACTTGAAGCTGTTTTCAGTAAAATTTCATCACAGACAATAGCAGCTGCAAGTTTGGGTCAAGTTTATCGAGCTACCTTACGTGACTCCAAAGAGGATGTTGCTATTAAGGTTGTATGGGGTTTACTACTTTTTTTGGACGTTCATGGAATGTGAATTATAAGTTATGCAGAGGCAGTGAACTTGAACTACTTTTTGGATGTTATTGTTTTGTTTGGCAAAGCTAGAGTGATTCATACTTGTTGAAGTCATCAGCTTTCTAGTTGCCATGTTTCCTCATATTGGTGTAAATTATTTACATTGTTTCTAGCTCATGGTCTGCTCAGTTTGTTTAACATGGAAACATGAAGGGTGAAATTGTTTTACATTGAACTAATTGAGTTTGATTTAGAATGTGCTTGTTTACATTAAGCTTATGTAGTTCTGTTGGGGTTTAGAATGATGTTGTCTAAACTAATTATAAATCTAAATAAACATATATTTACAGGTTCAAAGGCCCCAGATAGAGCCCATAATTTATCGGGATCTTTTTCTATTTCGTACTCTTGCTTCATTTTTGAATGGGATCAGTCTACAGAAACTGGGGTGCAATGCAGAGCTGATAGTTGATGAATTTGGTGAGAAGCTTTTGGAGGAGCTGGATTACACCTTGGTACCTTTCAGAACTTTCCTCTGTTTGGCATTAAAGCTGTGTGATGTACGTAATGAAAAAAAAAGAAAGATTATGAGGGTAATTAAGAAAAATACAAAAGATGCACAGTTTTTCTGCATTATGTTAATGAACATGGCCTTATTACCATAACTTGCATGATAATCAAACTGATAAAAAAAAACCTGCATGATATTCGAGCTACCAAGCTGTTTACACTTATATTTACTTACATGGGCATGCTGTTTCTTTTCCCTAATTCAGGAAGCCCGTAATATTGAAGATTTCATTGAGAATTTCAAAAACGACCCAACTGTCAAAATTCCTCGGGTTTACAAGCAGCTTTGTGGGCCTCGTGTTCTGGTAATGGAATGGATTGATGGAATCCGGTGCACTAATCCACAGGTATGATTATCCGGATAGATGATGATGTTTTTATAGATATTTACTTTGCAAAGCAACAGATTTCACCTTGTATATTGATAATCTCTCGTCTTCAGGCTATCAAGGCAGGTGGCATTGATGTAAATGGATTTTTAACTGTTGGAGTTAGTGCTGCTTTGCGGCAATTGCTAGAATTTGGGTTATTTCATGGAGATCCACATCCCGGAAATATTTTTGCCATGCGTGATGGACGTATTGCTTATGTGGACTTTGGGAATGTTGCTGTGCTTAGTCAGGTAGTGTGTTTTAAGTGATTCACATGTAGATTTGACCTCATTGATGAATAGAATTTGTGGCTATATTTGATTAAATTACAAGCTCATTGCATTTTATCAAAAGCTGGCCAAACACTCGAGAGTGAGCAATTGCAGCAGGGGAGTAATGAATTGGAAACAAACTTGGGATATCATACAGACAATTGAATATTTAAGTTATTGAACAATAAATTATTCAGAATAAAATCCCATAGGATAATGATTAATCTTAAAAGTTTTGAAATTATGTGAGATTTTTATGATTTTTCAAATTCTATTGTGATAATATTCTGACATGGAAACATCCCCCAGTGAAATGCCAGTGATTTAACCAGTTCCGTGTAGGGAAACTTCCGAGGGTGCGGTGCACGGGACTGGAGTTTACTCTGCAGGGGTGGGTCCGTAGGGCCCTGCCTTGGAGAGGTTCCCCGACATAATAATAATAATAATAATAATAATAAAGCATTCATTTTCCATCGATTCTCTTCATAAGTTCATATACTCTTTTGTCAAATGAAAAATTTGACAAACTTTAACACGCTTTTCTTATAGGTCCAAGGTTAATGTAAAACATGGTAATGATGCTCACTTATAGAAGCACAGCACATCCCACCTGATAAAATTTGTAGACTTTAAGCATCTGTCAGAAAAATTGGCAAGGATTAAGATTCTGCTATGAATTATCATCGTTTGTTCAATGTTATTTTGTGGAGAAGCTTTCTGTTGGAACTGTATATTGATTTTTTTGCAATCTCTCAGCAAAATAAACAGATCTTGATTGATGCTGTCGTCCATGCTGTAAATGAGGACTATGCTGAGATGGCATATGATTTCACCAGGCTTGGCTTCCTGGCTCCTGGGACCGATGTCTCTCCTATAATCCCAGCCCTAGAGGCAATTTGGCAGAACTCTTCTGGAAAAGGACTCTCTGATTTCAATTTTCGAAGTGTTACTGGTACTCTCTCTCTCTCTCTCTCTCCTTCTCTCTCCCTTGCGGTATTTCTGGTAGTTTTAAGTCACACATTTGGTAATGTTCCCTTTCTTTTTTTCTGACTATATACTCTTCTTCTTTATTGTACTTCCTGAAATATGCTTTTCTTATTTTGTACTCTCTGGTTGTAGAGTCTTCTTATTGGAAGACTTGCAAGTTTAAGTTCCTAATTACCTGAGATCAAAGAAACTCTCAGAGTGTAAGAATCTTAATTGTAAATGATATGAGCCTTATAGCTCTATTGTACATGTCATTGATGCTATTTTGCCTGGGAACTTAAATTTTACATCCCTAACTTCTTGTGTTTACTTTGTGATTTACTAAGTCATACACATGCTCTATCTGTTGTAGGGAAATTTAATCAATTGGTTTACAATTATCCCATCCGGATCCCAGAGAGATTTTCTCTTGTTATCCGTTCTTTATTGACTCAAGAGGGAATCTGTTTCACTCTACAGCCAGACTTCAAATTTCTGGAGGTAAAGATGAACCTTGTTGCTTTCCTTATTCATATCTGGGATCAAATTTCTGACTGTCATATTTCACAAGTCGTGATACATTGGAAATGGGCCTAAGATTATCATTACAAGTATGATCTTATTTGCAGACCACTTGCATCTTGTGGGTGGAAGAAAAACAAATTTCATTGGCTACTGTTGAAACATAATATATATATGTACAATTGCATAGCTTACAATAAGATATAGACTGCAAAAACTTGCAACAGGGTATAGGCCATCGGTTTCTTGTACACACCTCTTATTTATTTATATATTTCTTGGGTGGTTTGGGGAGGATGGGTGTTTGTAACAGGGTCCTTGTCTTTAACCGTAGTGTTTTAACTCAGAATTCTGTCGCGAAACTAAGCAGTTAATTTCTATTATTGCACTTGCCCTATATCTTAGTTTTGCAAATGTTAATTAGATTTTCATCTAATTTAATCTGTAATGCAGCTTATGTTTGTTTTTATATATATTACACCTTATATATAAAGTCGATTAGCTCTGGTTTGCCCTGTCCAAATTGTTATCAACTGATGCTTTGGCCGCATATTCTTTTTATTTTATTTTTCAACTAGACATCATCAGTTCTAAATGGGTAGAGATTTATATTGATCATCTACACTATAAACTCTTATGGCTAATTTCCATGTTGGAAGCTGTTGCTTCCTCTAGTTGCGATGGTACCAGTCTAAGCTTTGTCATGCTTTCTCTTTTGACATGTATAATTGATATCAATTATTTGATTAGGTTGCCTATCCATATGTGGCAAAGCGCCTCCTAACAGATCCAAATCCTGCTCTACGTGAACGTCTCATACAGGTCAGTAACCAGTTCCAAGCCATTCTTTGAATTTGTTTAGGATATTCACCCATTTTGTCATATATCTTCTCTGAGTTGATTCATTTGAAGTTCATATTTTTAAGTTAGATAAGCTTCAATCTCATGAGTAACTGAGTAAAGCTATTTATAGATTGTTTTCTTTTTTCCCTCTTCATATCAAGCTGTGCAATAGTTACCATGCCCAAGTTGTACCAACATAGATTGTTTCTCCAATAATAACCTGTGATCATAATCTGCTCCTTGTTTTAGGTTCTATTTAAAGATGGTGTTTTCCAGTGGAAACGGCTTGAAAACCTTATCGTTCTTGCTAAGGAAAATGTTGCCAAGATGAGCAGCAACCCTGCATTTCAAGTAAAGGACAGGTCTGTATCCAGTCACAACCACTTGCTTCTCGTGTTTTCTATTTTTGTCAAGAGTTCTTAGAACCTTCATTTACGTATGCTTTGTTTATACAGGCAAAGTACAAGAAACTTGCAAGTCGAAAGAAAACTAGACCTCACAGATACCATCAAAGACGGAGCTCGCCTTTTCTTTATTGATGAAGGAATCCGTAGGCAACTTCTTCTTGCTTTGACCGAGGACTCAAAGCTTCACATCCAGGAGGTCTGTAGATAAAAAATTTACTTTTATTTCATATGGTCATGACACTTGGTGCACAAGAATGCTAAATTTATCAATCTGTCTTCTATAGCTTGTGGATGTTTATAGGCTGGTTGAAAGCGATATAGACATTCCGTCGGTAGCGGTGGAAGTGGTACGAGGTAAACTTCATGTACCTCTTTGATCTTAAAATAATGACTTAAGAGTTATTTGTAACGTGATGCAACTCAAATCTCATCTTCTCTTTCTTTTCCTACCCCAAACTTTTGCTGGGACTTGCAGACTTTCCAACGGTTGTCCGGGATCTCATACTTTCCTGGAGTGAGTCAGTATTGGCTGGATAGATAATCAAAGCTTTTTTTACTAGAGCTAGAGCTGCTGCATTACGGAACGGCTTCATTTGGAAGAGCATAATCTCGTGTCAACTTCACCTCACTCTTTTATTTAGGATGAGCATGTTGTTTCAAGTTACAAAGGCCAATCAAATGTTGCAATATGAAAAGAAAAGAAACTCACCGCCTCTGTATAGCAACCGTTATCTGTTAATATTAATTAACTAAAATAAAATATAATTTTGAAGGGCAATCAACATCTTAATAAACAACAGCTCTTTTCGTGATATTATTACAAAGTAGAGGATGCTAATCATCCCATATCACACATTTTACTTATTTTAAAATTGTTTTTATTATTTTATTTTATTTTATTCTTATTAAACTAATTAAGTTGTTTTACTGCATACTTGTTATTGGAAAATGAAAAAAAATTAAAAGATATAGTGTGTGTAATGTGTGGAGATAGATAAATAGAATTATTTCACGAGTAATGCACAGGGCGGGTGCAGTCTTTTTCTGGTACCATGGAAGAACATCTAAAATATTAGTCATGTATTACCCATGTGGCTGTCTTCGGGCTTGGGATTTGTTTTTTCCCCAGTTTTTTACACTTTTTGTCTCCGACAAAAAATAACTTTTCCTTAATTCCCATAATTTAAAATTATTTGCAACAAAATATCTTTTACATCAAGTGGGTTAAGATTAAGGTCCCTGATTATAAATTTTTTTCATTTCTCTCAATATTCAAATATTATTATAAATATACACATTTTTTAATTTCTAAATTTGAACTTTTTTTTCATTTAGGAGTCTTTTAGATTGAGAAATACTCTCAACTCATCTTATCTCATCATTACAACTTTTTCATTTTCACACAAAATATAATAACCAATTCAATTTTTTCAAATATCAAAACAATAATAATATTAAAAATAATATTCTAACAATATTTTATTTAATTTTCATATAAAATTATCTATCTCATCTCACTGTCCAAACAATTCCTAATCATTACTTTATTATTACAATTTTTCTAAACTTTCAAACAAAATATAAAAAATAATTTAAGTATTTTAAATCCTAAAATAAAAATTATAATCTAATAATATTATAATATTTTAACTTTATAATATTTTTATTAATTTTTTTTTCTTAATTTTTAAAATTCTATAAAATATTTTAATTCAAATAATTTCACTATTATTTATAAATTATTTTACTATTCTTTACATATTATTTCATGTCAATCTACTACCCAAACTAGGTTTAAAAATAATCGTCAAGAGGTCTAAGCCTATTTTTTGGGTTCCTAATAATTATTTTTTAAGAATTTGCGTTATATAGAAAATCTGATTGCATAAAAAAAGGAAATTCGGAACCGAAAATGAATTGAAAGGTTTATTAATATTTAAGTAATTCTACGTACAACCGTGAAGTGTGTAAACGTCGTGTAATTGTTTTGAAAAAGAGTAGGATCTACTATTAAAAAATTAATTTTTTTTAATGTGGATCTCATATTTTATTCACTTTTTTCAAAACGATTACGCAGTAGTTACATAATTCACGATTGTAAATATATTTTCTCTTAATATTTTGACTGACAAATTAGGGGGTCCCTTAGCTTTGTTTTGTTTTGTTTTTTTTTTTTTAAGTTTCTTTGATACTTTTAAGTACACGAGCTTTCATTTTTATTCAAATTTACCAAATAAGGAAATAATATGTCTTATATTGCCATATTTCTTTTAAAATATTCAATAGAATTAAATGTGTCATATTTTAAATAATAGAATAAAAATAAGATAACGTGTGTGATGTAAAATGTTATGCGTTTATAGCTACTCTTTATTTTACCTCGTTCACGTTGTTCACTGCAGAGTACACACAGAGAGAGAGAGAGCGGAGGTCCGAGGAAAAGGTATCTAGCTACCTTGCTCTTTCTTGTCGCGCGTTCTACCTGGTAAGCCCTAATTGTTTTCCTGACCGTCCACTTCCTCCAACTTAGAAACCCTAGCTATTGTATCAAAATTCTTTGTCGTCGTCGTCGTCGTCGTCGTCATCGTCATTATTATTATGTGTTTTTTTTTAACAATTATTATTATTAGTGTTGTTGTTTGAATTCTCGGCGGAAGAATTTTGTTAAAATATTTTCACGGTGCATTAGGGACATTGCTCGCAGAGAGGCCCATGGGCTAACTTAATTACGTCGTGCAATCTCTTTTATTGATCGGTGTGAAAATATTTGTGGAAGAATTAAATTACTAATGATATATGTATTTATGCGTGCGTGTGTATGTGGAAGACTCCAATTATTTTTTAGAGCACCGCGATAATTAGCTCACTTCTCGTTTGGTTGCCGAGAAAAACGTGGCATAGATAAATAAGTGGAATTTTTTTTTTTTAATTTGTGTTTTTTTCCATGTTGTCATTTACTTCAATTAACTCGGTTGATTTTCTGTTTTAGGCGCAGTTGAGTATGGATCTATTTTGCAATTTAACGTAATGGTACAACGTGAAGATAAGTGTATCTATCAAAAAAAAGTGTATTGTCTAACAGCTTTACCGATACACTAAAGGTTTTATATATGCGTTCAGTTTCATTGATGTTTAGAGGAAGAGCAATATATTTTTGGAGCTCAGCAACAAACTCATGCTATCCTTTATACCATTCAGAAGTGGTTGTCACTTATCGAATTGAACCTTGTAGAATGTTTGGTTGGCCGATGGTGTTGCTAAATTACTGATTGTTTGACGTTCCACATCTTCAAGGTATGTAGCTCTTCAAAATTGAGGCTTCTTTGGTTTGAACATATGCCAATAGTATTAGTCTTGAGTTTCTAGTTGAGATATTTGCTTCATTATTTTGTTTTGATCTCTCTCTAGGGAGATGCCTCATAAAGTGAGTTATGGAGTTGATTATGACGAAGACTACTATGACTCTGAAGATTATGATGTTGACCACGATTTATATTTAGAAGAAAATGGTCAGTAACCATGTTAACTCAAAGCTCTCTTTTGATTGATTCACGCAGGACTTTTCCTTTCCTTGTTTGGTTGCTTTTAGTTTTTAAAGTTTAAACAAGCAATATCTTTTAGTTACCTGTTATCCATCTCATTGTCAAAGGTAGAAAGTAGATATTTGACAACGTGTTGAAAAGTTTGAGTCCCACATGCAGATGTGTTGGTAAGCAGATCAATTCTTCACTGATTGCATGATGTTTGGCCTGTTCTCAACTATTTTTCTTGTCTGGTAGAATTTTTATTACCCTTACGATAAAAAAACAGAGAGACTTGCACCAAGATGCATTTAGATGTTATAGCATCAAATGTTTTTACATTTAAGAAAGGTAACGGTAGTGGTAGTAGTAATTGTTCTGTGCATAGTATTAGAGATTAGCTTCTGAGTAGGCTGTGGAGCAATGGTCATAGATGTTGTGTATCTTGTAAAGTTGGGGTTTGTCAATCTATATTCCTGATGTTTATTTTCTGTAACAGGAAAATTACCTCAATCAAAGACTATTAACTGTGGGATTTGGCGTTGCTCTGTTTGCACATATGATAATGACGAGAGTTTCTCTGCATGTGATATTTGTGGGGTTCTTCGAAATGCTTCGATAAATTCTGGCACCAATAGTGATAAGAAAACAGGTATGCAATTGTATCTTATTATAGTGCATATCATCTTACGTTTTGTGAGCTCAGCTTCTGGATGGACTGACCTCTGCTGATATTTAGTTTTTCTTATGGAGACACTCCTCTCTCTCATCCCTGCTTTTGGAAAATTCCAAATGTAACTTTGTCTTGGGTTGTTTTTTACAAGACCTTCCATGTTGAGGTTGTCATGCAGACAACTTGTACCCGTCTTGGTACCAACCTTATTCTAGTGTCTTTGTGAGGTTTTGTTTCAAGTTTTGCGTTTTTATAGAATAGATATCTTTCATGCAGTTGAGGGCATGTGCAAAGGTTCTGGAGCATCCAAAATGGCCAAGTCTCTATTTGCATCTTTTCCGCAACAGATGCCCAAAAAGGCTGTATCATTTCAAAAGCCGAATGATGCTTATGGGAAGGAAGAGAGCAATAACTCCCACAGGCATATGAATATGCGAGGACAATTTCTTGAATTCCACAAAGCTTTTATTGCTCATAGCAATCACCATGTTAATATAGGTCTGCACATGTTCCAAACAGGATGTGGATCTATAGAATTAGAATAAACGTACTTCTTGTTGTTAACCATACTTTATGTCCATCAGTACTCTGCCTTAATTAAAGAATTGTAGTTTCTCCAGCAGATGCCCATGATGCTTTACTATATATATATATATATATATTCTAACCTAAATTATGTTTACAATACAGCCCCTTTCAAGTTTGATGTTCCATCCCCAGATGATTTGGTGTCTGATGGACTGCGTTCCTCCAAAATGGGTTTGAAAGGTATCTACTGTGGTTTCAGTTTGATTGTCAATGAGAGTTCAATTCAAATCAAAGGAAAAAAAAAATAAAAGAGAAAAATTATTTATGAGATAGATGTTTATAGAGAGAGATTTACAACCACATCACCTTTAACTGCTGACTAAAATCCTGTCTAACCCAATATTTGTTGTGTCCAGATGCATATATGCTTTGTTTTGTCTATCAAAATTTTTTTTATCCACTGATTTTCTTAGAAATATGATCTGTATCGATTAAATAGCTATTTCAATAGCATTTTTTGTATCTCCTGAGTTTAGAATGTTAACTTTTTTTGTCTACGACATTTTACTTGCAGCCAATTCAACTGACTTGAAAACTTCAAGAGTTTCCTCAAGCATCAATGAAAAGAATGGTGTCCTTAGTAAATCAAGTACTGAAAGGTCAGATATCTCATCTGCATTGATGCCAAAAGGCAGACATTTCAGTAGGGACAAGAGCAATCATTTGGAGAATGATATGGGCAACACACTATCTAGTGATAAAAGTTCTGTTTGCTCACCTTCGTTGAATCTAAAAAGCAGACATGATAAAAGAGATGAGAGCAGTTGTTCTTCGATGAGTGGGGGCAACCCACAAAGCCTTACCAATAGTTTGAACAAAATGGATGTAAATGTTGGATCTGGATTGTCAAAAAATGTTAATACCAGAGTGACTCGATCGAATGCAGAATATAAACCTGAAAAGTGGATGCTCCCTGACCAAGCTGAAGATACATTGACTCAACTGAATCTTGCGATTGTAAGTCGTCCTTAATCCTAACACTTCAGCCATTTATCTCTTTTGTAGTTGATATATAATCTGAACACATCAGTTAGGCCAGTTCATTCAATGTCATTGTAGGTTGGTCATGTTGATTCTGGAAAATCAACACTCTCTGGTAGATTACTACACCTCTTGGGGCGAATATCCCAAAAAGAGATGCACAAATATGAGAAGGAGGCTAAGTTACAGGTAAAATCACTACAATTTGTATGTGGGTACCTTAAAAGCCTGAAGTTATTGTAACTTAATGAAAAAAAAGCCCAAAGTTATTGTATTCATGTGGTGTTTGTATATTTGAGCAGGGCAAGGGGTCCTTTGCTTATGCTTGGGCATTGGATGAGAGCACTGAAGAAAGGGAAAGAGGAATAACTATGACAGTGGCTGTTGCTTATTTTGATTCTAAAAAGTATCATGTTGTTGTGCTTGATTCACCAGGCCATAAGGATTTTGTACCAAATATGATATCCGGGGCAGCTCAGGCTGATGCTGCAATTCTTGTTGTAGATGCCTCAGTTGGTTCATTTGAAGCCAGTATGGATGGTGCTAAGGGGCAAACACGGGAACATGCACAACTTATCAGAAGTTTTGGTGTTGATCAAATTATAGTCGCAGTTAACAAAATGGATGCTGTGGATTACTCAAATGAACGGTTTGACTTTATTAAACAGCAACTTGGAACATTTCTCCGTTCTTGTGGTTTTAGAGATTCTTCTATTTCATGGATCCCATTGAGTGCCATGGAGAATCAAAATTTGGTGGCTGTCCCTTCTAATGTTTGTTTGCTGTCCTGGTGAGTTTCCTTTCATCTGTCAATTCTCTGTCATGCATCTTTTTTCTCCTCTAGGTCTTCATCTTTTTTATATACCGTCAGTATGGCTGTCACATTTTATTCCATTGCTAAGATATGTACCATTGAAGGAACTAAGAACATTGAATTGAAGTAATAATATTATTGACTCTACAAAGAATGTCTATTCTTCCCCAAATCTTTTGCATACCGAATGCCTCCCATGCAGCATGCTGAAATTGCACATGATAGCGGCGACCCGGCTATTGACGATTCTACAATAGGCAGCATTAAATGGACCAGCTGCTATCCATTAAGCTTGAAGTCACTTGATTGTACTATTCTGATGCATCAAATACATATAATATGGGTTCATGATGTATATATTTAGAACTTGGTGCTTTAATTCATTGACCAATTGCCTTTTCTAACACCTCACGCTTTGGGCAATACAAGGACTTGTTGGCTTGAGATCACCATTTGGCTCTGACAACATTGGCTCAAAGACAATAGTCTAGTCCAGAGGGCTACCAACTTCAGAGTAGGAAACAAAGCTAGAGATTGTACCATACTGCAAATATATGTTTTTTTATTTTATTTTATTTTTTTTGGGGTGGGGTTGGGGGTGGGGGGGTGGGGGGTAGGGGGGAAGATACCTTTTTGGCTACGAGTAATAATTTTTAGCTCTAAAACATGCTGTGATTTTGTTTCGGGACTCAAGGTGAACTTGGGGAAGTCGGAATTGGTACCGGTGGGTGAGGTGGCGAATATCAACCTTCTAGCTGAGTTGTTGGGATGCAAAGTGGCTACTCTTCCTATGAAATACCTCGGACTACCTTTGGGAGCTTCTTTTAAAGCAAAAAATATTTGGGACGGAGTCGTAGAGAAGGTAGAGAAAAGGTTGTCAGGTTGGAAGCGGCTCTATCTTTCAAAAGGCGGGAGAGTGACCCTCATCCAAAGTACCATTTCCAACCTTCCCACGTACTTTCTTTCCTTATTTCCTATATCAGTGGGGGTGGCTAATCGGATTGAAAAGATATTTAGAGCCTTTTTGTGGGGAGGCATGGTGAGGATCATAAATTTCATCTTGTGAATTGGCAAAAAGTGTGCAGTCTGAAGGAAGCGGGAGGTTTGAGGGTGTGTAACTTGATCACTTTTAACAAAGCCCTTCTTTGGAAGTGGCTGTGGAGATTTCAGTTGGAAGGGACTTCGTTGTGGAGAATGGTTGTGGATCGGAAGTATGGTTGTGATTGGGGGGTGGTGTTCCAAGGAGGGTAGGCGGTCATATGGTGTGAGTCTATGGAAATTTGTTCGAAAGGGTGGAGGGTGTTTGCAACACATATTAACTTCAGCTTTTCCAGGTGTTTTCAGATTGGCTGGAAATCAGCAAGCCGCTGTCTCAGATGTGCTGTGTCGAGCTAACGGTTCAGTGCATTGGAATATGACCTTTTCTAGAAATGCGCAGGATTGAGAAGTCAAGGAGATAGCAGGTTTTTTTAGCTTGCTTTATTCCAAGAGGGTTGGTGGTAATGGGTGTGATAGAATGGTGTGGAAACCTTCGGGGAGTAAAAAATTTTCTGTTAAATCCTTCTTTAAGGTGCTGTCAAATTTTCAGCCCATTGTGTTTCCATGGAAGGGTATTTGGAGAGTTCTTGTGCCTCCAAAAGTTGCTTTTTTTACTTGGACAACAGCCTTGGGTAAGATTTTGACTGCTGACAACTTAAGGAAACGGGGGATGATGTCATGGAGTGGTGTTATATGTGCAAGAACAATGGTGAATCGATTGACCATCTTCTTCTACATTGTGAGGTGGCAAGGGAGTTATGGGATGGCATACTTAGTAGAGCTGGGTTGTCTTGGATTATACCAAGAGTGTGGCGGAGCTCTTAGCTTGTTGGAATAGGCATCATAATAGCCCTCAACTGGCTGCGACGTGGAGGATGGCTCCTTTGTGCTTATTATGGTATGGATGGAAAGAAATGAGAGGTGCTTCAACAACAAGGAGAGAGCTAGGGGGAATTATGGAATTTTTTTGTCCTTTCTTTGGTTCAATGGCTTTCAGCTATAATTTTAAAGGGAGGGAATGTTCATGAGTTTTTGCTTTCTTTTCAGCTTTCTAGAATGTAACTAGATGTCTCTTTTGTATACTTCCAGTGTACATGAGTTTTGCCTAGTTTTGATCAATGAAATTTCTTACTTATCAAAAAAAAAAAAAGAAAAAAGAAAGGTGCTGTGATTTACATACTGATACCATGTCACATGCCCCAGTGGGTTGAGTAATAGAAAACTTGACTGCAAGTAAACATAAAAAGCGAATAAATATAGGTGGGATGTAAGGTAAAGTATGGTGTAATGTTTGACGCCTCGTCTAGGTTAAATCAAGAATGCCACTAATATGTCCATGTTGGGCAGTGGCTTTCTTTGAGCTGAAGTTGTTGTAGTGCTTGACGCCCGTCTTGGTTAAATCAAACATGCCACTAATCTGGCCATGTTGGGATTGTGGCTTTCTTTGTCGCCGCCATGAGGAACTTTTTATAAATATTTGAATGATGTGCAACTGATATTGCAAATATTTAGAATTGAGCAAGGTAATTAAAATGCAGGTATCATGGACCTTATCTGCTGGATGCAGTTGATTCCCTCCAACCTCCCACAAGAGATTTCTCAAAGCCTCTACTTATGCCGATATGTGATGTTGTTAAACTGTCTTCACTGGGGCAGGTGTCTGCCTGTGGTAAACTAGAAGCCGGAGCTCTTCGAAGTGGATCCAAGGTACACATTTGGTAGTATCGATTTTTTTGTAGTTAATTTTATTCTTCAAAATATTAAGTTCCTTGTATTAACATCTCAGAATTCATTCCATTGTAACCTAAGCTTCCTTGATTGCATGCAGACCATGCTCAGTTATCTTTTCCATGAAAGGATCATCTGAAATTGGTCTTTTTCTTGAACTTCCCAAATTTATATTGCAGCATTTACTGATTTTGATCTTTCGTGGTATACTTTTACATATTTATTACACATGTTTTTGGCTGGGATAATGCTTGTGCGGATAAATTGTCCTCATTTATGCGATGTAGATTTTCATTCTGCATCATGTGATCCAAGAGATAGATGGTTTCCGAACATTGAATGTGTGGATCACCTAACAGAATGTATGGTGAAAGATCTGTTTAAACTGTGCTTTTTACCCTCTCACTCCGCAAACTTTGATTTGACTCAGAAACCTATAGAATAGATAGTCCATTTTCTTTTTCACCCTGATAGAAGTGATCGGTATGATTGAATGACATGACAGTTCATGCACGTACAATCAGAGTGTTTTGTATGTCAATGACAAAGATCACTGGTTTTATTCAGAAGTACTCTAATTACATAAGGCATTATTTGTTTTATTCACTGTCTTTTGTTTCCCTTGTACTATAGCCGTAACTATACTGTGTGTAATTATAGGTTCTAGTTATGCCATCAGGAAATGTGGGCTCAGTACGTTCCTTAGAGCGTAACTCTCAGGCTTGTACCTTTGCTAGAGCTGGAGACAGTGTGGCTGTTAGTCTGCAAGGCATTGATGGGAGCCTTGTGATGGCTGGGGGCGTGCTATGTCACCCTGACTTTCCTGTTGCTATTGCAAAACATTTGGAACTGAAAGTTCTTGTTTTGGATGTTACAACCCCGATTTTAATTGGTTCCCAGGTGTGTTTTTCTGCATACATGACACACACACACACAAACACATATATTTATATGTTCTGGTTCCACCATGTTATTTATCTATTGATATAATGATTTGACTGGAACGAACAGTTGGAATTTCATGTACACCATGCAAGGGAAGCCGCAAGAGTGGTCAGAATACTATCTTTACTTGATCCAAAGACTGGCAAGGTGACGAAGAAGGCACCTCGCTGCCTTAGTGCAAAGCAGACTGCATTCCTTGAGGTGAATTAAGTTGGCCGAAAATTGTGCCACTTCAATTCAAAGGATAATTGGTTTGATAGCGTTTTGGTTACTTTTGGGCTGACATTTCTCTTTTTCTTCTTCTAACTTCAGGTGGCTTTACAAGGGCCTGTGTGCGTGGAAGTGTTTTCAAGCTGTAGAGCTCTTGGGAGGGTATTTCTAAGAGCATTAGGAAGAACAATTGCTGTCGGGGTTGTAACCCGAATAATTGAGGAAACCTGATGACAGTAGTTTGTTATTGGCGCATGAGGTTTCTGTCGATTTTAAAATCTTTTGTTTTTTGGTAAGAAAGGTCTAGGCCGAATATTTATATATCTGTACTTTGTAATATTTATTGATTATTATTTTTTTCTGTAGTTTGTAATATTTATTGATTATTTTTTTATTGATGCAAATATAGGCAATACACTCCTAGTCCTGGGTTAGAAGGTATAGTCAGAATATATTCATCAGTGGAAGATCTCCACATTTCAGTCCCATAAGAAAGAAAAAGGCATTCTCTCGCATTAAGGGATTGTTTGCCATATCCGACATTCTTTTCTCTTTTATATGCATATAGTGTCAGAGAAGTATTCGTGCGTGAGGGCATGCTATTAGTAATTTTTATCTTTAGTTTATGCAAGGAAATATGATTTTGGTAGCGATGAGTCATATATACAAAATTATTCTATCAATGACAAAAAAACATTGTTAGTTAGGCAATCAAACCCTCACCGAATTTGGTTATATTACTACGTCATTTAGTATACAAAAAAACAATATTTTATTTTTTTATTATTTGTAATGTACATTATTGGGTCGAAAACAACAAAAACGAACGCTTTGAATGCCATCGCGGCTGTTTGGCGTTAAAGACACGTGCATCATCCATGCATGCAAGCAAGTGTAACTGTAAGCTCATCGAATAAATTTGTTTTTGGAAAATTCTATACATCATACTACAATCTCACTTTCATTTCATTAAGTATGATGTGACACATTTATCATCATTAAATAATTATTTATTACATATTTCTTTATCATCTAATAGTGATGAATGTATCACATACTACTTAATATAATCAAAATAAGATTAGAATGTGGTATATATTTCTAATAATAAAGGGTTTGAATGTCATAGCATGTTAAAGGAGCAATGATCTTCCATTTAAAACACGAGAATATGAGAAAAAATAGGTAAAGCTTTACGTTCATAACCCATTTTTCAAAGTTCAAATATATGATTATCACAACGAAATAAGTATTTTTTTTAATATATTTAATTTAAAAGTTATACGTACAGTCACTTTTATATATTTTTTTATACATTATTAATATAATTAACTATATCGCTTTTTTTAAATATATAATAACTGCTTTGATAAATGAAAATATTGTGTCACGTAAACTCACTCTGTTATTGCGCACGGCGGGCTGATGTGGCAGTCCACACGTTCAATTATTAGCAGTTAATAGTCATGCCACGTCAAAATTGACCTTACTATCAGCACATGTACAATTGATGCACAGGATTGCGTGCAGAAAACACTTACCAATATAATAAATCATTTAAATTAAATATTTACTCGTATAAGATAACTAATTTATAGTGTAATGCATACCTAAAAACTTTATTTTAATTATTTTGTGCTAATTAATGTCAAACCTGAGTTTGAAATAAAAGGAAAGTATTGTTTTATAAAAAAAAAAAGGAAATTATCGTGAGATATTAGAATTCAATTCGGAGTAAAACTCTGTATTTAGTAAAATCTGTCCAAATCAATTAAATAAAAGGAATATTGTTTGATTTCAAAAACTATATCCAAATCTGAAAGCGAAGGCTGAATATTAAATTAGGACCATAAAAATTAATGATTATTTAAAAAAAAAAAAAAGAAGAAGAGAAAAAAGAAAGACCATTGAAAAGAACAAAACAGCAAAACGAAACCACCGGCCGTTTAAGGTACAAATATGCGAAATGAATAGAGAGGACAACTTTAACATTTCACACCATTTGTTGGTTTTTAATTAATTAATTAAAATTCTGTTTTGGTCAATGTAAAAGGGCACTTACGTCAATGAACATTAAAAGGGCCTACTTTACCATTTTATTCTTTTGGAAAAGGCGAGAAAGGGGAGAGAGACAGAAGGGACCCTACCTGCTAGGCTGCTACTACTCCTCAAAGTCTGAAACTGAACCATCCGATCGGCCACACAAACCGAAGACCGAACCTTTTCCGTCTCCTTCTTCTGTCGGCCTTATATCTGGGTTCGATTCCAAAATAACCCCATATCAGGTAATTCTTGTTCAATTTCAATGTTATTCAGCAGTTGCTTGTATATCAGTTTATGTCTGTGTCCTTTCTGAGTAAAGGAAAATGGGTCCTGGGTTTTGATTGATTTTAACTAGGTCTCCTTTGATTGTACGGAACACCCATGAATTTAGATTGAACGTTTTGATTTTACTCGTTATGGTTACTTCCCCGAGTCATTTCGTTGAATGCCCATGATTGTGGATTGGTCGATTTTTGTTAATGTTATAATCTCTCAATTTTAGTTTGCTTTCTTATTCCTAATATCTATCTTCTAGTCTATCAGTTAGTACGGGCCTACGGGGTCTTTCATAAATTCAAAGATTTTGGGTTGTAGACCTTTTCTCGCCGTGTTGAAACCTAGGTGATCAATGGATCATCATTTTTTACCATAATTTTAGGCCGGTTTTTATTCCTAGTGGCTATAAGTTGTAAGCTCAGGCTTTTATGTTCTGCATGGAATATTGAAATTTTATCTCTATTGATAAGACTTACGACTGAAATTGAGTTGCTTGATTTCAAATGACATTATGATTGCTCTATTTCTCACTCGCTCTCTCTTAAACCGATATCATATTCTATATTGAACATACTTGCCTGGGCAAGCATATGGAACATAGATGCCAGATATGAAACTTGCTGGTTCTCTTGGGAAAAGTGTTGCAAAGGCCTGTGCCCATTTTACATTGCTATGTGAAAGTCGACAATATATGGCTTACATGGTCATTTATTTTGAGACTCGTACTGAAAGGAGTATACCAATGATGGTTTATGAACAGAGGTTTTCGTTAAAAGGAGTTTCTGGATCTTAAGAATTTAACGAACATTTTATAAAAAAGTCCTACCTCCACTTAAATTTTTTTCACCCAGCTTCTAATTACTTATGTTTGACTGTGCAGCTTTGTTGGAAAGCATGTTGTTCTACATCAAGGGCTTGCTCTATTTGGTGTGACATAAAAGATTGGCTAGGCTTTCCTTGGTAATTCATCAAGTATATTGTTTAATCGTCAATTATCGTTTAAAGAAAGTGAGCTGCATGCCATCTGCTTGTACATTTTCGAGTTAATAGTCTTCATGGCCTTAAGACCTTCATGTAAAGTTGGGTTCAATCTCAATGTATCCAACACGGATGATATTCGGTTAAATACCAATTGGGAAGATGTGATTTGCCCTATATGCTTGGATTTTCCGCATAATGGTGTACTCCTCCAATGCTCATCTTATGAGAAAGGATGCCGTCCTTTTGTGTGTGACACAGACCACTTGCACTCGAATTGCTTGGACCGTTTCAAAAGTGCTTATGGTATGTCAACCCCTTTCAACATCTGATATAACTCCCACAGAAAACAGGGATCCCGTGGCATCTGAAGGCAACTGTAAACCATGTTGTCCCTTGTGTAGAGGAGAGGTTACTGGGTGGTTTGTTGTTGACAAGGCCCGTCTATATCTGGATGAGAAGAAACGTTGTTGTGAGGAGCAACAATGTACATTTAGGGGAACTTACTTAGAACTGCAAAAGCATGCTCAACTGGAGCACCCTCATGCTCGTCCATCAAAGATTGATCCTGCGCGGCAGCTTGATTGGGAGAATTTTCAACAGTCCTCTGAGATCATAGATGTTTTGAGCACTATTCATTCAGAAGTCCCTCGTGGGGTGGTTTTGGGGGATTATGTAATTGAATATGGGGACGATGAAACTGGAGACGAGTTTGAGGACTTCCCTGGGGATGAGGGGAACTGGTGGACCTCTTGTATTTTGTATCAGGTGTTTGATAACTTCAGGAATTCTAGAAACCGAAGAAGGTCAAGAGTTAGTGATACAAGAAGAGGAAATCGCCGAACGAGTTATGACAATTCTGTTTCTGATGAGGGTTCTGTGGCATCTATAGAATTTCCTGAGTATAGGATAGATGAGACTGACGATGAGTTTGTGAGTACAAATGTCCCAACGGGTAACTCCAATCATCGCAGGTTAGTAGTGCTGCTTCTGCATCTCAATTGTCTTCAAATCGTATTTTTTTTCTGTTTGATGTCTATTGAATTTCAAGCTTTATTTACTGATCGATCCTATCTCTCTCTGTTTATCAGATTCCTTCCTGCTTTTGATTGTGTACATAAATTTCTTCATGGCACAAGTTAAAAATGGAGGTCATACCCCCCACCACCAAAAAAAAAAAAAAAAAAAAAATGCTTGCTTTCTCAATTATGTTGTCAGTGTACAGGTATAACGAGACCTGGAATGCTACATTTGTGAAACATCTTGCGAACCATTATCGTAAGATGTTGATCAAAGTTGACTTAGCAAATGTGGTGAAGTCAATTAAGTTGCTTTAAAAAAATATAATCATCTAAAAGTCAATAAAATCCTTCATTGCTCATAAAGCTAATATAATCATCTGGAAGATTTTTTAATCCTATGATTATTGGGCTAGCAGCATTCGACCTTCTTTTAAGATGGCTTTGGGTTTGCGTTTTGGCTTTGGAGTTGGTAAGATTGGCTCCCTGACATAGTGGGTAGTGTAAGATTAATTTTGACCTAAACTAGGAATAAGATTATCAATGCCATATTTTATAGTCTGAGAAGTATTATTGATCATTAAATAGTAACTTGATGCATTATGTCTTGAGAAGTATTACAAACGAAAAAAGAAAAGAAAATGCATACAGGTCATTGGGTAATTGTTTTCTTCTTCTTCCTTTTTTTTTTTTGGTGGGGGGAGGGGGCGATTAACTTGTCATATTTACCCTGTTTTGCAATGCACAGGACTAAAATTCTGAAAAAGGTTTGCTTTTTGTAGTATTAACCTTGGATAGTGAGGTAGGGGTATGTTTGCCATGATAAATAGCATGCAGATTAGTATGTAACATAGCGTTTCCTGGTTTCAAAATTTACAAGTATTGCTGTTATATTCACAGTTCTCGAAGACGCCGTTCCCGCTTCTACGACAATTAGGTATGAACTGGCCATGGATCCTCTTATATACTGGCTTTTGTCTACCATAACAAATCTTTGATGATCATATTTTGGGTCGTAAAATGTAATTACATCTCCAGGCATCATCATTTCCCACATTTCAACATGAGAACAATTGCCCTATTCATTGTTTTAACATTGTCTTTTTTAGTCACATAACTCGTTGCTTTTCTTTGACCGTGCTCGTATAGAAGTGAAGTGACGTGGAGAACAGAGAGATCCACTGCAAAGTAGAAAAGATTGCATGCTTGCTACAGATCATCTCATTGTTAAAACATGTAAAAGCTACATCTGGATCTTATCTTACTACATTTGTGATAAGATATGCTGATTAGACAAGAATGAACCTGACAATCCCATCTGGTTATGTTATGACCATTGTAACATTCATCATTTCTCTTTGGCTTTAATTGTTTTTTTCTCCCTTATAGAATTCTGAAGGATGCAGAAAGTATTTACACAAAGGAAAGTTGGCTGACAAACTACCATTTTATTTTATTACTGTTCTGCGCACCAGCTTCTCTACCATTTTCTTAAACTTTACCTCCCCATCCCAAAAGGTAGAAAATAATTTTTCTTTAAAAAAAAGTCTCTAGCTTTGACCAACTTAGGATGCAACACGTGTGCAGAGTAAAACATACATAATACATTCTTAATGCTTTCAGAGAGTTCAATACTCGAAATATATGTGTTGCTTTGACTGAGGATAGTAGCCATGTCAGCAATTTTTTTGGGCATAATTCAAGCAAGCAGGTTCAAGCAATCCTATCCCATAACTCTAACCAGTGTGAACTGTGTGTAAGGACGTTTCCAGGTTCAAATTGCCCTCGATTCCAGTGGGTCAAATTATTTTTGTTGTGGGTGAAAATTTCATGGGAATTCCGTCTTCAATCGTACAATTAGATTTTATATATATGCGCCTGAAAAAGACTGGTCGTGTGTTTAATGTTTGTGTATTCAACGATCATAAATGCTGGCTTTCCCCATATTCTTCAGCATCAATTTTCAATGTCCAAATCAGCCACTAAAAAAATTTAGTAAAAATAGCTGCCTAAAGTCAGCAGAACGTGATTTGGGAAATCTTTGAAACAAATCAACAATGCAATTTACTAAAAAAAGAAAAAAACTTTTGCGTTCTGATTTGGCTAGAGTACTGTGATGGTTAATGGAAAACTAATTTCATACTTTTCATACTCGATTCAACCAAGCCTACTAACATTAGGTGTATGCAATCGTTTAGGCCTGTATATACATACATGCATGCATGCATGGAGATTTTGGTTGATTAATTTTCAATGCACGACTGTGAATTAATTCAGTGATTGTGCTTGTTTGTCCACGATTAAAAACAATGCAAGAAGATGAAGAAAAAAGATCAGCCACTAATCTTTTCTTCTTTCTCTTTTTGGATCGCCAGATCAGATGGAATACTGAGATTGACCAGTCAAAATTACTGGAAGATATGAAGATTCTTCTCAGGAAAGCAGTATCAATAATAAATAAGTAAATTACTTATCATTCAGGAGAAAAGATAGAAAAAAATATATAAGCAAGAAAACACCCCCACCCACTGGAAGCTCTTTCTTTCAATATGGTAAGGATATTATGATATATAAAATCAATCCAAATCATGTCCGAGCAAATCCCAGATGGATTCCGCATATGCTACTTACTAGATAACCAATTTATTTATGACTTCATCAACAAAAAGATGTGTGTAGTCTAGAACTAGTATAGGACGTTCTTGGGCAAGTTACGGATAACATTGCTTTTCATCCCAATCTTTGAAGGCATGGCCTCCACTCCCGATCTATTCATTTACTTCATCACTTTCATCCTCACCATCTGTTCTCTTGACTGCACCGTAGCCAACCCCATGCTCCTATACCTGAAATCAAGATCCAACTACATAATCACCAAATGATTTCATTTATTTTTGGTTTGTTTGCCGAAGAAAAGGCAGCGTGTTTCCCCACAGACTGAGGCTGACACAATGGGATCAATGCAAACCTTGAGGCAAGTGCTGCAATAATCACAGCATTGTTCATAGGCGAAGGACGTGGCTTCTGGCGATAGTAGCGTAAATATTCCCGGGAACCAAATGTTTTGGTTGACGTACCCTCATCAGATCTTCTTGTTATAATGAGTTCAGCTCCACCAGTCCCAAGTTCTACAGTGTTGTCCATATCACCTGATGCAACCAGCTGCTTGCCATCCTCGTCAACATAACTGTAACCGAAAATATAAGCTCAGATTTATCAAAATATAGAACTGGAACAATGTTGATGCTAACCAAAGAAACAAAAAGTTGACAATAATATTGTAGAACCCAAGTCATCATAAATGACAAAAACCTGCTACTATAATCATAGAAGTCATCTAACTCAGCCTCGTCCTCCTCATCCCCATCACCATAATGCACTTTGCAATGACTTTTTGCCACCATATGCTTTCTAACTGCTTCCAAACTGCTAAAAGGGTAACAGCGGTCATTGCAGTACAGACACATGAAATCTCTCTTGACCTGGGAAGAGAAAAATAAGGCAGAACGGATGTGAAGAAATCAAATTCTAACTGCAAAATTACAAAATACGAATTTCACTAAGAAACAACATAGCAAATGTTTCAGTACCTTAAGGCCAAGATAAGTAAGAAACCCTTTTGGATCCTTTAGATACTCAATATCTGGAATGAAGAACCCATGCTGCTTGTGCATGTGAACCATGCAGCTCTCTATGGTATCATGTTTGAGGTCACACATAAAGCAAGAAGATGGATCCAACTCCTCATGCTCATCATCATCATCGTAAACATCATCTATATCATTGTTAGAGGCAATATCATGTACATTCAATTCAGTTAAGGACTTTGTTGCTTCACCAACCGAGTCTTCTTCAGGATCTACCTCCTCCCACTCATCGTCGCTTTCTTCACTTTCTTCATTGTTTACCTCACTTCGTTGGGGTGGCTTACTCACAACACGATGGGGAAGTGGCGTGATTATCGCCTTCTCCTCCTCTTGACGGTTTGTTCCTTGAGAAGCCCGCATGACGTGAATTTGAGATTTAAGATGCTGAGCATGAGCCTTTGAACTTCTATACCCTTTCCCACAAAGACCACAACTGTAGAGCATTGGAGTTTCCCTGGACTGGCGTTTCTCTTAAGCAAGTGCGGATTCTCTAGCTAGAAACAATACTTCCGTCACTCCAGGAACCCCTGCTACCTTTTTAAGAGAATAAACATGGAAAATATTGTCAATACCAATTTCAGCTCATTAATCAGGTCCCACATAGCAATCAAAGAATATTAAAAACAAAAAAAACAAAAAACAAAAGTTCTTAGACCGGAAATTATGATCTACTGACTAAACTTGATCTCTGGCATTAGTTTAAAACATTCAATAGTCCACCTGCAGCTACAGTTGTATTTTATGAGCAAATATTGTATTTCCGAAACTAATTATTTACACTGTAAGTAGGGCTATGAAATTGGTGCAATGATCAGGGTGAGCATGAAACAACATTAAGCAAGAGTCACGAGTGAGCCAAACTTGAATGAAAATAAATTAACACTATTACCTTCAACTCAAAAACTATTTGGTGTTGTAACTGCTTCCAGAAATGTTGATGTAAAAAAGGTGTATATTATATCAAATACACAAAAATATGGAAAAACCGCAACTGTTTTCAAAAGAACGAAGAACATTTTTTTTAGAACCAGTTCAATCAAGCTTATCCATAAAGATATTTCCAGTCAAAACAAAAAAAACCAAGCCACTGCATCCAAGCTAACTTCTCATTGAAGAGAAAACCATCTAACCGCACCAATAAAGACACATTACCAGTCCAACTTCATCGCGACTGCATAACTTGCTGATTCGCGTAACATAAAGCGAGGTAGAGTTCAATATCTTTACCATATGAACAGAATTGAAGAATTATTTATACAGACGAAGCATTATTATTTTTTGATCAGTTATAGATACAAAGCATAATTAACAGCAGATTCTTATCTGATATGATGCTTTTGTCACCAAAGATCAAATCCCTCGTCTCACTTAAAACATATGTTTAGCAATAGTCTCAAGAAACTGCAAGAGACTAAATCCTTTTATCGATATAGTTAAAAACTAATTTAATTCCTTATTTTTCCCACCCCTTATCAAGAAGCAAAATAAAAAATATGAAGAAAAGAAGAGACTTCAGCGACCAAATGTAATAGAGAAAAACCCTAACCCTGATAGCCATAATAAATATGCACGGAAAAGTTATATAGGTAAGAAAAAGTAGGGAAACCTTGCGCTTGAGATTATAGCGGTGCCATTCGGACTTGTAATGGAGCTTTTGCTCCGCCTCGTCCTTAAACTGTTGGTTGCAGGAATTGCAGGTTAGCCCAGGCATGTTCTAGGATTCAGTCTCAGATTCCAGAGAAAGATCAAGAGAGCTGAAGGAAATGAATGAGGGAGGTTGGAACGTGGAGGAGGAAACAACTTTATATCGGAGAAAGAAAAGATTGTCGACGGGGAAGAAAGATCAGAGAAAGAAAATGATTTACGGATAATATTTTTTATAATAATGTTTTCAATTAGAGATATTTTTATAAAAGAATAATAAAGTAACTGTAGCAGTGCACATTTTGCACTCACTACATGATTGTTTCTAATTTTTTAATTCATTTTTTTAGACTTGAAAGATGTGTGGTCTATATGATATCACATCATATATACAAAATGATTATTCCTTTAACTTTTATCTATATTTATTCTTTATAAAAATAACATAATTTTATAAAAAAAATTTATTTTATAACATTATTATACAATATTGTGTGTATATAATTCTTCTTATTATAATACTAGTAAGGCGAACGTGCTCTGCACGTTTAACTTTACCCCTACAAATGTAAAATAGATCTACACATTTTTGTTAACAATTTTATTAAAATTCATTATAATTTTGGAAGTTAAATTTTGTAAGATTTTTTGTAATAAGATGTAATGTCCAATTTTATATCTTTAAATTATTATTTTGTAAACAATTTTATAAAAATTAAATATGCCTTTCAAGTAAAGTTTTTAAAATTTGTTTTAATTGCAACTAAAATGAAATACACTGAAAAATGTAAATATTTTTTTTATATAATTAGCATAAAATCATCTTTCTTAAATACATCTGATATTGATAGAGATTATTATCTTTTAATAAATGTGTTTTTTTAATTGTAAATAGTTATTTTAAATTTTTTTAATAATATAAGAAATTACGAAATATAAATAAATAGAATAGGCAATATATTAAAGACATTAAGTAATTTAATAAATATGTAGATCAGTAGATCTATTTAAAATATAAATAAAATATATTTTCTTACTTTAGCAAAATATATAATTATAATAATAAATAGACAGTTGATGATAGGGAATAAAATAATGGAGGAAAACACTGCTAACAGGCGGAATAAAAATACTAATACTATATATTTTGAAACTATTTAATAATTTAATAATTACTCACAACTATAAAAAAATCTGGTGACAAAAAAAAATAGACCAGCCTTCAATCTCTTCCAGCAAAGCAATTCATCGAAGCCGGTAACCACCCCGCAACAATCAGTGCACTCTCTCTAGGACATTTGGTTATTTCTTTATGCTTGTTTTGTTATAGATGAATCCAATTTTAAAAGGGAAAAAAACCTATCTATAAATCAGTGATCTTATTGTATGATCGACTATCTAGCTTTATCGGTGTGTTGAGTGTATTAATGAACAGACTTGCAAATAAATGTTTTCTTAAATCAGATAGAAAAATATTTTAACTACAAAGAGCATTCACAAACTGATTTGTCATCTATTATAAAAGCCAGATATGTTCAGTGAACTGTTGCTAAATGTCATAGTGCATTTCTTTGGTTTTGGATGACTTCCACACTAAATATTACACAAGAATTAAACAAAATTCAATCCATTCAAAAAGAATGAAAGCGAAGTCAGTTTCATATTCTTCAAATTAGAAGAACAAATGTATTCATTGTTGTGAACACAAAGTTGTCTTTTTACATATAATTAGTCATTGCCTAAAATCAAAATCATAAATTTTTTTTAGCTCAAATGCATTTCCGTAATGCAAAACATGAAAGCCCAAGTACTCTGTATTCTTAAACAAGGAATTCTAAAATAAATTAATCATATGACTAAAAATTAATTTAAAAATGAATTGAGGCCTCGAACGAAACAAAAGAATGTTGACCATCATGAACATTTCGAAATGGTCAAAATGCGATTTTCCAACTACCTGTCCTGCTTCATTATAGAAATACACAGGTCAGATTTTTTACTTCTTAAAAATGTATAGATTTCGCACCTTTGGCTTGAAAACTTTTAGAGAAGATCCTTAGGCTCTCCATGGCAGTTCGGATTTGTTCAGAAATTGTAGCATAGAGACATCTCTGCGCTGCCTCATCCATTTCATTAGGGGAAATGCTCGGCCACCCTATAGTAGGAAGTGACAAATCACGAGATGTCGATATAGCCGTCTGCCTCATTCTGGGGAGGTCAAATTCCAATGGCTCACCAACAATTATGTTAACATTCTTATTACATAGTGGAAAAGGAGGCCTTCTACCACAAAAATATTTCTCGGGCATGACCTGTATATTTGAGTAGGCATGAATGTGAAATATGCCAAAATAAACAAATGAAACATTAGCAAATCAAATGAAATTATGTTCACACAAATTGAGCACAATAGATTCACTTTTTTTCATTTTGGGTAAATGAGTACATTTGTCTGCCAAAATGGATTAGATTGCATAATCTGAGAACAAGTGATCGTACATAGTTTTAACATTAACCAGGATTTTGAAGAGCCACACTTGAACAAGTAAACGAGCATATGCAGATACACATGATAAAGCATCCACCATGTCTCGTTACAAAGCATGAGATAACTACAATGATAATGACTACAGAAATCGCACCCTTCCCAGAGTGATGGCACAAGAGGAAGCAGAAATAATCACGGCAAGGGAGAAAGTAATGGCAGGAGAATACAAAGTGATGACTGATATTGTCTTGAGTTACTGATCAAAAGGACTGATATTGTCTTGAGTTACTGATCAAAAGAACTGATATTGTCTTGAGTTCTAACACCTGACTAATTAGAGGCAGTGGCAGTCACACTAGTAGCAGCAAGTGCTCGGGCACCCAGAGTATTAATGCTGCAGCAACTGCCATTATACCATGAAAGATAAACTGTTTTGGTTTGGAAAATTAGCAAATCAAGAAGAATAGTACAAAGTCATAGATAGTTCGTAGTTTGTGGCAGTACTGGTGTGTGTGTGTGTGTGTGTGAGAGAGAGAGAGAGAGAGAGAGAGAGAGAGAGAGATTAGTTTTCAAAGATTTAGGGAAAAAAAAAAAACTTGATAAGATACAACAATAAGGAAATTGACCTTCTTGAGTAAGCACGTACATAAATAAATGGTTAGCATGTTAAGTGGTTGCAAGAAAGATCAATTGTCAAATCTCTGTTTCCCCTCAACGTGATAAACATATCAGAAAATATTTAACAACGCTTAGCCAAAAGTCAAGTGATCCGATTACTTAAACAGCCCACAAACTAAAACTCAAAAAACAAATGAAACAAGGGACTTTCTTCTCTCTCTCTCTCTCCCCCTCCACCTTTAGCAAGCATGGAAAATTAAATCTATTTATATTATTTTATTTTAAATATCTTATAGACATATACTCTTTACTCATATATTCTATCAAGTAAAGAGTAAAGAGACTGTTTCACCGTCTAACAAGTCCAGCTAACTGATCCAACCAAATCTACTGACAGTAAACCAGAAATACACGTGGAAATGTAAGGTGCAATGTCAAGATAAAGTGGCAAAATGCTAGGAAAATACCTTTTCAAAGCCATTATGGAAAATTGGCAAAACTATTGGGGTTACAGGGGCGCGAACAATGAGACTAGCAGTTCCCCATTTTAATCTTCTTATTGGTGCATCTTCTTGAGACACCTTTCCCTCTGGAAATGTATGCAACTGGAAATTATGACAAAAAAAGGAATCTCACATTCTATACGAGTACAAAAAAAAGATTGTCCCGAATCATTGCTCAATCAATAAAATTTTAAAAGAACACACAAAGAATTTCGGTATCTGAGATAATTTCAGCTCAGCAAATAGAACCAAACCAATTTAGTAAGTTGCCATACCATCAGCTCAAAAACTAACAACAACTCTGCTGATAGGAACCTGCACAATCTTTATTAAACCATGCAAATCCAAGCAACCAAATTTGGCCTATTCTTATGGAGACATAGCATTAGCAACGGCTTCACTTCAGCCAGTGATCAGTGATCTGAATTAGACTATCCATTAACCATAACCTATGTAGTATGACACCGAAAGAAAGGATCTGGATATATTGCCATATAAAAATATTCCTATTTTTTTATACACAGCTTGAAAATTATTCTTGTGTATACGGAGTTAAAAAGTGTATAATTACTCATAAAAAAGTGTATAATATAAGGTCAATACCCATGCTCCATCACTTAAGCGCTCAAGAGCTTCGTTCATGTGTTCTTGATAAATTCCACCACCCCTTGTTATAGGTATGCATTTCCCTGCACAATATTCCAATTCAGAAACAAAGTTTTAAAGATCCAATCAACAATAATTACAGTGCAACTTGCAAACACTCCTTGAAAATTTTACCCAAGGAACTATTTATGCCATATAACAACGAAATAGGAGAATCCAGGAATGTAACAATTCAAGAACACCTACCAAGTCGGAAGAAATAGGACAGCACCGTATTCTTAAAGCAAATGTCCTCAGCTGCAAGCACCCATCGGGCCAATTTTGCATTGAATATGGGAAAACCTTTGAATCCCCACATAACTGGATCATCCAACCTGTTATATAATCATATCATATTAACTAATTTTCTATATAATATGCTCAAGTAATCAAGGAGAGTGTAGAGGCATTACGTGGACATGTGATTGCTAACAGTGAGCAATGGCACCCCAGATGGTCGGGATTGGACAAGATGAATGAGGGTGTTGGCATTGTGGACTGAGGTGGAGTTGAGACGAGTGGCTACAATCTTAGAAAATGCACCTACTGCCATGAACACCAGCTTTCTCGGAATCCCTCCCATGTGATTTGCCAGCCCTGCCCATTCCATTTTTCGGCCCATTTCCTATTCCCACTTTTCCTTTTTAAAGTTGTGCAAAATCCAAACTCCTTTCTCTAGGTCACTCTAGATAATTGCGTAGAAAATGGACAAAAGTGGGAAACCCTTTGGTAAGTAACACTTGGAATAGGTACTGTGATTAAATGGTTTATACACACACACACTGAATAATATGAATAAATGGGCAAACTTCATGAAGGCAAATTAAAGAGTCATATAAATCATTTTGAGGGTAAATGCCTCAAATAAATCCACAAGTAACTCATGTTCCTGTTATATGGTAATTAATAATCTGTTGTACAAACAAAAGCAGTTTCTATGCCTTCTTCACATGAACCATATAGTCCTAGGCTTTCATAAGATACCAAATATATTGAAATTTTAGAATTGAGACATCACAATACGAAATGAGTTAATATATGCTCCAAAACTCAAAATATTAAAAAAGAAATGAAAAAGGGACTGTCACAACTATAGGAATGGAACTTGGGAATTTATTTTCCTATAGAACTTTCACAAAGAGACTTGTTCATAACTGCAACTATTTTTACACAATCGTCAACTTCAAGGTTAAAGTACTCAACCATCCAATATTTTTTAATTTTATACGAAACAATGAAATTACTGAAATTCAATATTTGATTTTTCAATTCAGCATTGTTTTACAATACCTCTTTTCATTATCTTATTTTATATTAATGTAAATTCTTTATTTGCATTTTTTAAACAGATAAAAAGTCTTCTAATAAACAGAGTCCAATGTGTATGGAGGAAAAAATTAACAGTATCAAGTGAATAGCACGTACTATAACTAAAGCGCTCAAGAGCTTTTCTCGTGTGTTCTTTATATAAAACTCCAGCACCCTATGTTACAGGTATGCATTTCCACGCACAAATATTCTAATTCATATACGAAGTTTAAAGCATCCAATGCAAAGGAACTACCGATCACCTCACAAACATTCCTACAACATTTTATCCTCGCATCATGAACGAAATAGCTGAAATCGAGACCCTGTCTTCTTTGAAAGCTTAATGAAAAAATTTAAAATGGTCTATAAAATTTTCAGATTTAAATAAAAAAAATAAAAATCAGTGAAGAAAGAAGATAGCTTCAAGCCGATAAGAGAAGCGGAATATTAAGGCATGGGCGTATTGGATTACCTTTGGGTTGCAGAGCCGAGATGAAGTGAAAGTGTAGAGAGTGGGCGGGCGGTTGGTATGTGGCGCCAGGGTCAAACAACTCCGAGTTGAGAACCGAAAAGCCCTGATCTCGGTATAAGTGATTGGATGGAGGAGCGAGAGGAGAGAGGGAACAACTAAGGATAGAGAACGGAAGAAGCTGGAGAATTGGTTGGGCAACTGTTGACAGAGTTACCTATGGGGAGAGGCGGAGCGGGGAGCGATTCTTCAAGTTCGTACAACTCATCCTCAATTTGCATTGCCTTGGGAATGGGTCCGATGTATCGGCTTACCCAAACAAAACATCTGGCCCACCCCAAGTCACTAAACCGTTGTTTAAAGACCCAAATAGAATCATGGGCTGGGCCTTTCCCCGTACAACCCATTTGAGTTTTCAATAGCCCAGAAACCCGAAAGATAAGGAAACATCTCCTCTCCTCTTCTGCCTTATTTCATCGTACCTACATTACTACAAGAGTTTTGTTATTCATAATTTTCACACATTATATACTATAATTATTTTTTAAAAATTTTTTTATTTTATTCTTATTAAAATAATTAAATTTTTTTGTTCATCATCTATATACCATATATTTGGTAAGAGAAAAAAATTAAAAAAAATAACAAAAAAAAAGTTCATTTTTTTTTAATCAATATAACCTACTACCGTTGTCCAACCACAGTTACATTTTTTCTTCATTCTTTTTTTTGCTAGTATTACTATTGCTAGTACTTTGGGATATTTACATTTATGTACCGCCCAGATCAACCTTGAACGGCAGCTTTGTATATGGATTGCTCAAGCAACAACACCTGCTATTTCACATGGCAAAGTTGATCCAACTCCAGAAATTCAGAAAAATTAAGGTGCTAACAAGAAGTTGTATTTGGTTTTCATGAAAATGCATGTTGAAGCGTGTTTTGTAGCCGCCAACTGCGAGAATCTCTGATACTTGCGAGGATGGAATGAAAGGTGACTGGTGGTGGCCGTGTTGCCTCCGATACCAAACTCATAATTCTCCAATCTGAAGGAAGAAGTGAAAGTAAAAAAGATTGAGTGAGTAACTTGTCTTTTCTTAGTCTCCAGCTCTCCCTTCGTAGGGTCCTATCCCCTCAAACAGCTATGCTGCCGCATTTAATGAGACAACCCATTGTCGACAACCAAATCTCTTGTCGAGATTCCCACTCGCTTATCATGTCGGCGCATTTAATGCGACATGCCCCCTTCACACGTGATTTGGGCAAGGGCTCTACCGTGACCCGATCATTCCTCATAGGAGGTTGGGCCGAACTGGGCTCACTCTAGTCCGAAGCCCAAAGGCTTTTAGTTCAAAGGCTAGGGCTCTTAAATTGAAGAAATATCCCTTCCAATGTACATGATAATAGTGCACGATTCATTTTGACTAGTTTTGGAAAAGTTGTTTCAAAATTGGTATTTAGCTATGAGTAATGCTATTTTTATTCTAAATTGCCATCTTGGCGTGAGACATTTAAGTGATTTTTTATTTTTATTATTTAAGTGAATAAGCATTAAAATTTGATACTTCAATAATTATGATTGGAAAACAAGATCCAAGATGATGAACAAATTTTCTTTTAACTAAAAAAGTGAAAGAACTTGAAAACCATCACCATTGCCGAGCTTTGGCAACTAAAGTTGGAAATAAAATTCTGTGAACTTTCTGTGAGGGGGTGAACTACTATAGGGCCTCGTTTGTTTTGCAAGGTACGTTACTGGAATTTGTCATCATGGGACAGGAAGTAGTTTTCAGAGATTAAGGTTGTGAATTGACTTGCAAAGACAGGTAGGGACATGGATGCACGTTGCTGAATCGCTGATACAAAGAAGACAAGTTATCACTACCCTGAACAATTTACATAGAGAGCAAAATATTTTTTTAATTATTTTGATAAAAAAAAAAAAACAAGAAAGACCGTTGTGTAAAAGTAGGGTACGCGGCTTTGGTTCTTTGGATGGGGACAGAACAGTTGTACAGAGGTGTCATTTGCAGCTTCTTGTTTTTTTTTATGACGTGTCATCTGCTTGTTGATTGGATAATAGAGATCGGTCTGATTTTTTATTTATTTTTTGATTTAATCTGATTTTATTTTTATTTTTGTTATTTTTGAAAATTAAAAGTTGCTTGGTAGGTACCGGTAATAATAATCACTCTATAAACCAAGGAAACTGCTACGAGCCTACGACGCTCAACAACTTATCAATTTCTCTTTCTATAAATCCGCAGACTCTACTCTCCATTTTTCTTTTTCATCTCTCTGTCTCTCTCGGAAAACGCAAGAACGGAATATTCCTGTGTGTTCGCTAATCTCTGCAACTAACTGCTCGCTCTCTCTCTCAGTACCATGGCAACCGTTTTCAGATCTCGCCGAGCCTCCGAGCCCCGATCGGGAGGAAAAGTGGTCCGAGGCAGGCGGGTTGCCGCCCCGAGGACTCCGTACGAGCGTCCAAGATTGACGAATCCAGGTGCTTCCGAAAACCCTAGTTGGCTCTCCAGGCTCTTTTACTCCCCTACTCGTCTCATTGCTAGCGGCGCCGGAAAGATATTGTCTACTGTTTTCTCTCCCGAGCCTTCGTCTTCTTCCTCTTCTGCCTCGTCCTCCGGTGGCGATTCAAGTTCCGGTAGGTGTTTTCTCTACTATAATTCACGTATAGGTCTAGAAATTGGATGCTGAATTGTTTGGTGGAGGGGTGTTAATTCTAGGGTTTTAGGTCATGGTGAAGGCGACCATAAAGGTTGTGGAAACAGTGTATTATGAACTATTATTATGATTATTATTTGGTGGTCTTGTTTAGAAGCTGAGGAAAACATTGAGAAAACGCGGTTGGGGCATTTAATATTTTGAACCATTATTTGTTGGTCTTGTGTTTAGAAGTTAAGGGAGATGTTGGAGAAAACGCGGTTGGGGCTTATTGATCTTTTGAACTAACGAAAAATGACGGCTCGATAGCAAAAACCAACGGCCTCAGCGACATGTTTGATGCGCAACGTTTAATTACTCTTCTTCTTTTCTATTCATGCTTCTTCTGCAAATTTGAAGAAACGAATTTAACTCTCTCTCCTATTCACTGTGATGAAAATAAAGGGCTGGTTGATTCTGTGACGGACCAGAAAGACAAACTTCCCTTTTGTGGTCTGAGTTTGGTTCTGCCTGGGGTAGCCAGCTAGGTTAGTGAAACGATGGGTGATCATGAGTGTATTTAAGATGAGTTGTCGCAACACACACACACTCAGAGTCCATGTCAGCGGACAATCTTATCAACCAAATAGCATTGGCAGGATGAAGATGCTAAAATCAGGGGATGGCCAATGAAGGTGGAACAGGGCATTACGATGGTCATATTATCCTTATTACCCACCATATTACATGCATGGAATGTTTTTTGGGGTTTTCTCAAATTAAGGGATCTAGTCGCGTTTTTATTTTAACCTTTTTTTTAATGAATTTTTATTTTTGGACCCAATGGGGTTTTGCTTTATTTTAATAAATGTGTATCGAGAATTTTGCACAAGGAACAACCATAGAGATAATAAACTTGTGGATTATCGCATCTTATATTGATCTCGTTAGGTTTTAGTCTAGGGAATTTGTGGTCTTTTGTCATGTGCAGTGTAGTAAATACGTGATAGGTAATTGTGTTTGTGTTTGATGATGATTGGAAAACTGCACAATATGAAGATAAAAACCCCTAGGGATTGACTCAAGTTGTAGAGGCCTTTGTCTTGGTGGTATGCTCCCTCCAGGTCTAAGGTTCAAATCCTCTTTGGTGTATAGAATTTCTAGGGGCCATCAAACTAGGGGAACTTTCCCTTGAGTTACCCGAGGTTTATTTGCGGGAACCTCCTTCCTGAGGGCCTGTGCACCATTGAGATTAGTCGAGACTTTATTCGTGGACAACTGGTGCCAATAAAAAAGTAGATGGTGAAATGGTATATTTCTTGATTTTTACTAGTATATTTACTGTAAGAGGCATAAGTGACTCTGATCTTTGGTGCCCTTAGCTTTTTTAGTTTCAGGTATGTGACATTGTCATCAAGCATGTCCTCTTGAAACCCCCTAGGGGTTCGCTCAAGTGGTAAAAGTCTTGATCTTGGTAGTATGTTCTCTCCAGGTCTAAGGTTCAAATCCTCTTGGGTGCAAACAATTTTTAAGGGCCATTGGACTGGGGGAACTTTCCCTTAAATCCTTGCCGAGAGGGACTGTACACCCCTAGGATTAGTTGGCACTTTGTTCTCGGACATCCTGTGCCAATAAAAAAATGTTTTCTTGATGCAAATCACTTTATGTCTCTAGTTGTTAAGTTGTTGACCCTTTTGCTTCATAAGTTGTAATAATTATGGACAGTAATTAGCAGTTATTATACTTAAAGCAGGGAAAATGGATTTTCTTTTAGATCCTTTTTACCGAATTTTTAAAATTTTGTTTGCAGATGATGATATTGAGAATGATGACGATGATATATCTACTCGGAGGGATAATAGATTGATACAGGTACCTTCTTCATTATTCTGTGTTGGAGTTATGGATTTGTTTTAGAGGAGTAAAGAGTATATGTATATAAAGTATGTGAAATAAAAAAGAACAAGAATTGGGTATTTTATAGTGGGTATATGATAGATTTTATGCCCAAGATAGGTGCATTAAGATGGGTGTTTTTTCTCATTTACCCACTGCAGATGTTGATTTTGCATCAAGATAGGTGCTTTTTACTAGGAGATATGGAAGTCCATAGAGAAATAACTTTTTCATTAAAGTACACAAGGTGTATACAAGAGAGTCGCCTATCTAGAAATAGAAAAAGATACCAGAAAATCATGAAAAAGTAGCCTGTTAAAAGTCTATAGAGGTTGTCCAGTGAAAAAGAGTATTAAAAATAAATAAATTTTTGAGCTTCAATGTCCGTTTGCTGTCCTCGAAATTCTTTTTGTCCTTTCGATCCAAATACACCATATAGACAAGTAGGAACTCTATTCCACACTGATGCAATTTGTTGACTCTCTCCTAACCCTCCCCATGAGTAAAAAGGTCCACTACTCTTCTGGGCATTACTCAAGCCAAACCAACCTGTCGAAATAAGTCATTCTACAAAAAGCATTAGCCATCTCACAATGGAGTAAAAGATGGTTGATGGACTACACACTCCTATAGAGAAATAATGATTGTTGGAAAAGTAAGTTGAAGGTCTCTTGATTTATTTTGTGTAGTTGAAGATGCATCAAATGATATGTTAATATTAGGTATACTTTGTCTGAAAATAGGTAAGTGTTGTTTAGAGTAGTGAATGAAATGCATGAAAGCAGTGACTGATGCTTGTGTTGACTTGCTCAGTAGATTACTCTTGTGTGTTTTCCTAGTGAATTCTAATCTAGGTTGGACCCTACCAATACTGATGTCTGACAAAGTTTACGCTAACAATGGGAATCCTAAAATACTGTTTGTAACCACACAAACATACTACTTTCCTTACAATTGCTGGTTTTATATTTGACGTGATACTGATTTTTATTCTTACATCAGAAGGATGGATCATCAGAGATGATCAAGCGCCTCAGGAAGGAGCCCCTAACACCAGCTGGCAAGAGTGAGACTAAGCGTCTAATTGAACAGTTACTTATGCAGGCGACCTTCTCGAGGTGATTGTGATTTTATAAAAGAAAAAACTATTTGGATTTATACTGGGTTGTTGCCCACCTCAATTGCTTTCAATTGATTGATCTATGGTTTTCTAATCTGAAGGAGCGACCTCAAGTATACAGGACTAATACAAAAGGGTTTCCCTAAAAGATTTTTGGTTTATTTTTTTCTAAAGCATGTACGCTTTGTTTTGTAATTTGTAGGTTCTCTAACACATGTAGAAGTTTGAAGTATCCTTGTTTTATGGACCCAAAAAGTTGTTGCAAAAAATGTGTATAGATGGACTTAACTGTTTATCCACTCTTAACAGTAGATCTTCTGACCCCTTCAAATACATATGACACTCCCCTAACATTGTAAACTGTCCATTCACTTGAACTTCAGTGCACTAACCTGACTCCTAAGATTATGGGAGGGAACTCTTATAAACAGGGGATTTTCAAAAGATATCCCCATCAGTAAGTAATTGAGATGCTAGAAAAATAGCAAGATCCACACACATTTTTTTAACTTCTCCTGTTTATTATGAAAGGTGTAATTTTTTTGTTGATGAGTGAGAAATCTTTATTGATAAGCGCAAAGGCGCAACCCAAGTACACGGAGTTTACAAGAGAAATACCTATCTGGAAGGAGAAAAAGATGCTAAAAATTCAATACCTACAGTGTAATTAAAAACATTATATATTGAGGGAACACTAGTTGTTGAAAAGCATACACATCCATTATCCTGAACCATGGGTAAGTGTATAAAATAGTAGGACTAATTATTCGCAGTGGGTATTGAAATGTAACATTTCTGCAGATAATTCATTTTTGTAATCTTTCCTACTTATTTGACTTTGAGCTTGGGCTTCTTACTCTGACCAGGGAAGAATGTGATCGGTTAACTATGATCATTAAATCAAGAGTTGTGGATTGTCTCACTTCCACAGATGCAGAGGATGGGAGACCAAGTACGATGCTCAACAAAATAATTGATAGTGGTATTGCTTAAAACCATAAAATAATGTGTTGAAATACCCACGTGTGGCTTATGGTGTTAATTATATTACAGATATAGACATGCCTGATCTCTGCAGCACAGCTGTTATGGAGGCAAAGAAATGGTTGGAGGAGAAGAAGTTGACAGATCCAAAAGATTTGGATCATGGAACCGGCACTTTGAATTCTGTTTTGTTGCCTCCAGTTAGTTATTCTTTCATACAGTCTTTTAGTAATTGGGTGTTTGGGGGGGGGGGTTGGTTGTTATGTGCAAAAGTGCATGTGTTTTTGGGTGCTACATGGCTGCTCTATTGTGTTGAATCTTGATGCCTTGATTAGGAATATGCATTTGTAATTCCAGTCTCTGTACACATATTTTTGCAAGTTTTGAAGGGACTAGCTGCTATCTTTCTAATTTCTATTGTCACCCTTTACTATTGCAGATTCAAGAGTTGCTCCTTTCTATTAATCTATATTTTATATATACCTTATGTGAATTGTACTTGTGGTTTTCACCAACTCTTCACCATTTACTTCCTTGGTGCTTTCTGGTAAAAAAGTCAATTAAACCATAAATTATCTTCACCGGCTTGTGAATGTTAGTTCATTTTAAGTTGTTGAGTAAGCCTACTTATCTAAGCAACTTCTGTCCTTGTAGTTATAGCATCCAAACTCTTGCTTTTAACTCTTTCCATTTGGTGCCTGTGGCTTGTTGCTTATAACTCTTTCCATCTACCTGTCCAATTGAATATGCACTTGCCTATTTATCATTAAGTCTTGTCATTCTTTTTCTTGTAAAGTAAGCTCTCATTAATGTAAGTATAGTATAACAGATGAAGATAAATGTCTATTTCTGTGCTTACTGTTTAAACGAAAATGTATCGAGTATAATTGCTGTTGTGTCCAGAAGTCTACATACAAAATCATTGGATATGTAAATTTTTCATGATATTAACATATTCAGGATAAATATTTTTTTTCTTTTTCTATGGAGAAGACACTGGAGTACAATTATTGCAATAATAAAGGGTTGTTTTTGGAAGCGTAATGCCCTATTGTTTGCATCACAAAACTGATTTTGAATGATCCAGGTTACCGAAGTTGAAGTGGGTTCACCAGTGGATATGGCCAGATCATACATGCGGGGACTTCCTCCATGGGCCTCTCCTTCTGCAAACCATATTGAATTTAAATCCCTATCACCAATAGGGATACGGCTTTACAAGGAAGAAACACCATATTCAATTGGTCGGAATTCTGCGTCATCATCAAAGGTGCCATTTCCCTTCATACTCCCTGTATTTTAGCGACTTCAGTGACTTGCATCTATTTGCACTGGAATGCCTTTGAGAGAATGGATCTGTTGGTTTTTTTCATATGGTTGTGTGTTAACCAAATGGTCTACTTGTAAAATCTTCTTCTTCGAGATTATCTAGGATTCATTCCTTTAAGTTTGAATTTTTTCTATAATTCTTCAACTTGTAAAGCATCTACAGTCAGAAGGGAAGCACATTATGTCTTTCTTTATCTGGTAATCGTCCTTGTACTTTAGAATCGGTGCTAAAAGCAAGTTCTTCAAATATATTTACAAAACTATGTCAATACATTTTGATGATGAGGAATATTTTTTCCTATTATTCCACAAACACTTCCACTTATTGTGTTTTGTGGAATTAAAAAGCTGAAAAAGAAAAAGGACGAAAGGAACAAAAAAGATATATCGATGTATTTTCTTCCCTGCATTCTGCTTACTCAATTTATTATGGTTAATGTGCTGAAAATTGAATGCAGCTGAAAAGGGAATCTCCTGGCACTGGCTCATGGAATATTCAGGAGGAAATACGAAGAGTGCGATCGAAGGCAACAGAGGAGATGCTAAGGACTCTGCCATCCTCTAAAATTGACTGGTCTCAATTTGCGTTAGAACGTAAAAGTAGCCTGAATTCTCTAGCGACTGAAAAACTAGAAGATGGTGATGGAGATAAAAGGCACAAATCAACACAACCAATAGATGCTTCTTTGAACTTGGCCATAGGAGAAGCATCTAATGGCTTCCCAGGTATGGTTTTAATTACTGGGTGGAGGGAAATTTGCTGAGTTATTTCAGTAATCTATTCTCATTAGTAGCAAAACAGATTGCCTAATTGTCAAAACTATCCAAATTTCAGAATATAGAGAAATTAAAATGTACATATTTATAATATAGAACTTTAATTTATGCTTCTTCAGTTTCAGTGACACAAGATGTGCTGCAAAAGGAAGTTTTGTCACATAATCCAGCTATTATCGCTTCCGAAAAAAATCAGGTACTTTGAGTAGTGGAATAGGAGTTCATATTTTATGTATTAGCTGATACTGAATGCCATAATCGTTTTTCTATGGTTCTAGTTATAGAGTTTCTGACACAGTTTACCTTTTTGTTGTGAAGGATTTGGAAGCCACTCAGATCTTTTCGGAAAAAGGAGGTGGTCTTTATAATCATCATTCACTTTTTCAATTATGTTTTACCTCATAGCAACATAATGATGCGTTGCTAGTACTTCTGTTAATTATCTGTTTCTCTGCTGTTTAACAGTAGTGTACTTTGTGTTTCCTTTGATATTTAAGTTAATTTTTATAGACTACAGGTAAAAATTACATTTCATTAGAAATTGAAATAGATTTTACACAGCATCCTGTAGTTTGTTAATAGCATTGTGAGTCCATCCGGAAGCAAGGGGATCGAGAACCAGGTGAACCAATGTAGGCTACAGGGTTTTCGTATTGTTTTTTATATCATTTTTTTTTTAATTATTGAATGATTCTATAGGCAAAATGCCAAAAACTACCTTTTGATATCCGGGGAAATTGAAAAAAGGCTATCTGCTGGCTTTTGAAAGCCTATTGGTATAAGCGGCCATAAGATGGTATGGTGGAGGAAGCGGACTAAAGAAAAATTCTAATTTAGTGAGTGGAGTAGTAACAATGTGCTTGTCATATTGTGATGTACTGAATAAGCTCTCTCTTTAGACTCATACGGCTGATAACTATTATAGATCTCAACGGAAATCAGAAAGCTGATTCTTTGATTGATGGTGGAATGGTCTGGAGAAGATGGATTCTTCTCCCCTTTCAAGGTCCGTCAAAGCTAGTACCTATCAAATTGAACTTGGAAAGAAACAATTGGAAATGTTGTGAAGAATGTGGATTTCAGTTGAATTGGGAGGACATGGTTTTTTGGTTCTATTCCCTCAAGTGGGCTTTGCAGTTCTTGTGGAGAAATGAATTAGAACTACTTGATGTCTTATTCCAAATAGATATATCCTTGTGGGAGATTGACATGGTTGTGAACCTTAGAACAACCATCTATAGAGGCTATCTTTGACCAAGTTTTTTCAGTGATCCTGCTATTCAAGCTGTCAAGGGGACATCAAGCAATAAAAATTTCTGGATATGATATGGATGGTACAAAGGATCTTTTCACGGAGTTATCAAGTCTGCACGACTCCATCTTGGTGGGTGGCTGCTTTCATAAGAGAAAGAAGTGTTTTGTGGTGTAAACTACGACGCTAAGGGTGGTAGCTCAACTAGAGGGAAGTCTAAAGGGAGGGCATTGTGAAGACGGAGAAACAAGTGGTTGGGGTTGGGTTTTCGGGTAGAGTTTTAGTTCTATGGGAAACAAGGGGTTGGGGTCGGGTTTGGTGTATTTTGGGTTGTTTTTCACGGGCTTTTTGGGTCATTTGGGGCTTTCTAATATGGGCAAGGTGTTTTCTTGTATACATTCAGTGTACTTGGTTACTCCTATTGATATATATAATATTTTTACTTTTAGAGCATTGCTACTTTGCTTTGAGGCAGTATCGGGGCTAAAGGTGAATCTGGGCAAGTCTGAGATGGTTCCTGTGGGTGCGGTTTCTAATATTCTCAGGTTAGCTAGTCTCTTGGATTGTAAGGTGTCATCTTTTTCAATGAAATACTTGGGTCTTCCCTTGGGAGCATCTTTCAAGAATAAAGCTATATGGGATGGGATAGTGGAGAAGATAGAGAAAAGGCTGGCTGGCTGGAAATGAGTGTACTTATCGAAGGGGGGCTGTCTCACGCTTATCAAGGGTACTCTTACTAATCTCCCCACTTATTTTTTATCTTTGTTTCCTATGCCTGTAGGGGTGGTGAACAGGGTGGAGAAACTCTTTAGGGCGTTCCTATGGGGTGGAATGGGAGAGGAAAAGAAATTCCATTTGGTTAGATGGGAGACTGTATGCGCTCCAGTTGTGAATGGGGGGTTGGGTGTTTGTAATCTGAGAATTTTCAATAAAGCTTTATTGGGAAAATGGCTATGGAGATATCATCTGGAGGGGGGGTCATTGTGGAGGGACACTATTGATGCTAGATATGGTGTCGATTGGGGTGGGTGGTGCTCTAAGGAAGTAAGCGGGGGCTATGGGGTGGGTTTATGGAAGTATATAAGGAAGGGGTGGCCATGTTTTGTAAATCAAGTTCGCTTTGTAGTTGGTGAGGGCAGTCGTATCAGATTTTGGAGGGATGTGTGGTGTGGAGTCCAGGCTTTGGAAAGGGTTTTTCCGACCTTATACTGTATTGCAGCTGATAGGGAAGTTTCAGTGGCTGACGTGCGTATATTCTCTCATGGAGCGCATCTGTGGAATATCCTTTTTAATAGGGATCTACATGATTGGGAATTATCCATTGTTTCAGAATTTTTCAGCTTATTTGTACTCCCATCAAAGAAGGAGGCTTGGGTATTCGGAATTTGAAATTTTTCAATAATGCTTTGCTAGGCAAGTGGTTATGGAGATTTCACAATGAACAGGAGGCCTTGTGGCGAATCGTCATTGCTTTGAGGCATGGAGAATCATGGGGAGGTTGGTGTTCCAATGAGGTGAGTGGGCCTCATGGAGTTGGGATATGGAAACATATTCGAAGAGGTTGGGATACATATGCAGCTCATACTTGTTTCAAAGTCGGAAATGGAGTGAAGGTAAAATTTTGGCATGATTTATGGTGTGGTGATCGGGCACTCAAGGAAGTTTTTCCTCAAGTTTATGGCTTAGCAAGAAGAAAAGAGGTATCAATAGCGGATTTAGTTCTCATCTCCAATGGTCTTCCACAATGGAACATTACTTTCCTTAGAGATGCACAAAACTGGGAAATGGATGAATTTTCGATGTTTTTTGACCAGGTATACTCCACTCGTGTGTTGGGGGAAGGCGAAGACAAGATTTATTGGCGCCCTTCTAAGAAGGGAGTTTTCACAGCACGTTCATTCTACCATTCTTTGACCATGCACACCTCAGCCCATTCCTTCCCATGGAAGAGCATATGGAGGACAAAGGCACCTCTAAAGGCAGCCTTTTTTGTTTGGACAGTTTCTTTGGGGAAGATTCTTACTATAGACAACCTGAGGAAACGTGGAATCGTAGTTATGGACTGGTGTTATATGTGCAAGAAGAGGGGCGAGTCCACTAACCATCTCTTACTACATTGTGAGATTGCCAGGATCTTGTGGAACGAAGTTTTTGCTCGATTGGGTTTAGCGTGGGTGATGCCGGAAAGGGTATGTGACTTTCTAGCCTCGTGGAGAGGTATTCGGGGCAACCCTCAAATTGCATCCATATGGAAAATGATACCTATATGTCTATGGTGGTGCATTTGGAGGGGAGGAATGCAAGAAGCTTTGAAGATCAAGAGCGATCGATGGAAGAGCTTAGAAATCTGTTTTTCAATTCCTTACTTCATTGGTCGATTGTAATTGACTTTAATGGCATGTCTTTTCATGAATTCCTTGTATCTCTAAACTAGCAGGCACAGGCGTTGCTCTTGTATATGTCCTGTATACTTGGGCTCTTTGCCTCCTTTTGATCAATAAAATTTTGTTTACAGATAAAAAAAAAAAAGAATTTTTCAGCTTATTATATTCCACGGAGATCCCAATGACATAGCGAGATAGTTTGAAGTGGAGGTCTAATAACCATAAGTTATGTACAGTCAAGGTGTATTATAGCATCTTGACAACACAACTTGAGATTACTCCGTTCCCTTGGAAGAATATTTGGAGGGCTCGTGTGCCCCCTAGAGTAGCTTTCTTCGTTTGGAGTGCAGCTCTTGGGAAGATATTGACCACGGATAACTTGAGGAAGAGAGGATGCCTAATATTGGACTGGTGCTATTTGTGTAAGAAGAATGGAGAATCTGTGGACCATCTATTACTACATTGTGAGGTAACAAGGGTGTTGTGGGATGAGATCTTTCTTAGGGTTGATATTGCCTGGGTTATGCCTATGAGGGTGGTGGATTTGTTGGGATGTTGGTCAAAGCTGCAAGGTTGCAATCAAGTGGCAGCAGTGTGGAAGATGATTCCGCTGTGTATTATGTGGTGTATTTGGACAGAAATGAATGCCCGTTGTTTTGAAGATAAGGAACGCACAAGTACTGACTTGAAGAATTTTTTTCTCCACACTCTAATGTGTTGGTTTTCCAATATTGTATTACATGGGGACAATGTTCAGGAATTCTTGTCTTTAATTTATTGCCTTTAGAATGTCTTTAGGAGTTCCTTTGTATACGTCCCGTGTACGAGGACTATGTTTATTTCATTCATATATATAATATCTCTCTTTTTACTACCTTAATCTTTACTTATCAAAAAAAAAATTATCTCTCTTTTTACTGATCAAAAAAAAAAAAAAAAAAGAATTGTTTTGTAGTGTATATAAGGATACACAAATGTCATTGCAAGTTATGACCATTTGCTATGTATTATGAAAAACATTTTATTTTGTTAAAGCTTCAATCCAAAAGCTTAGGTTACTAGGATTCGGTCACCAAATCCCTTCTCACGCACCGACCCGCCAATAACACTGAACTGCATGCCAGACCTTTCATTGCTGAGCAGAAACAAACACTGAAGTGAAAACTGAGATCTACTAAATGGGGGCCGGCCAGATTTGGACCAAAGACCTTATAGAACAACCTGGCATCGACACATTAAAACTTTTGACCCAAAAGCTTGTCGTAATCAGAAGTGTGCCAACTATGTAAATCAACTATACAAACACACGAACTCTTTTCTTCAGCTACAGATAATTTTACAAGCTTAATATGCCCTTTTTGTATTTGTTACCTTGATGCAATCCATCAGATAGTACCAAAAATCCATTGTGTTTTACTTCTCTTTCTATCCAGAAAGGAATTTTTCTTTTAACTGTTAAAAATCATTTGATATAGGCTCACAGGATGGCATGGAAGGGATATTAAGTGATGGAAAAAGAGTCCAATCTTCAGCAGATATGGAGACTCAAACACCCTGGTTAGTTGGTGTTTTTATTGGTGATTATTACTCTCATGCAGCTTCATAATTTTTTGTGAACATTATTAGTTTCATTTTGTTTCATATGTAAGCTTTTATGTTGTATATATTTTTGGTTTAGGGTACTTAGTGCCGTGGAGAGAGAGGGGGGGGGGGGGGGGAACGCCTATGTGCTGCAATCTTAAATTGCTTATTATCACGTGTATTTTACCCCTTGGGCAAAATCTATGTTACATCAAGTGGATTTAATACTACGAATGAACATGTCTGAAGGGTCAAAATTCTTCAATCTCCTCCTATACTCTTGTAACATGATCTGTCTTCTCTAGTGAGGAAACTGTGTCCTCTTTAAGAAAGTTTTCTTACTTCATTTTTCATGGTAAAACTTTTATGTGCATGTTTGACTATTGACAAGGGCAACAAAATAAATATTAAACTTGTTGAACCCATTATGTACCTGGCCTAGAAGTGCCCCAATACTCTTATTACTTATAAAAAAAGAAGTGCCCCAATACTTCGTCATTCTATCTGTCTCCAAATAAATATGGCCTCCTTATGAAGGATGCCACTAAATCAAAGTAAAACCTAGAATGATGTTGTATTAGTTAAGGGTTTTCTTTTTTTGCACGATAGACAAACACCACACCCCCCCCCCCCCCCTCCCGGCGGCAGGGCTTCACGCCAAAAATCCCCCTTCTCTTCTTTGTAAGCTAATTTTCATTTGTGGTGTTGTAACTTTGGGTTGCTACATGTACCATAGTGATGCTGGTCCTGGAAATGTTGATGGTCTGAAGGATGATATTCTGACAAACGAGCAGCATAACTCCACAGTGGGAGGAACCACACAAGGTGAAAGTCTAGACCCATCAGTTGCCTTGTAGAATAAAAATTGTCCATATGTTACTTATTGAATATTGAAAAATTGACAATATGTTGACAGTTTCTCAGGAAGGTAGTATGAAAAACAGAATAGAAATTGTCTTTACATTGTATGTTAACATTCTAAGGGAAAGGCAGAATAAATGCCGTGCTTGTGCTAAATATCGTGCTATGTAATATTGACTCTATAGCTGTCCTTTTTTGCTAGTGTGGTTTTTTTTTGGTGAATTTTTTGAAATGAATAGTATTAGTGTGATGTTTTTTAATTTGGTTATACAAGTATCTTTTTGTTTGTTGGATTGCAACTTCTTGCCAGAAACAAATATTGAATGAATATCAGTCTCTGCACCATCAATTTTTGTGGTCTCTTAATTTATTTAATATTAGTTTCACCATTTTAATTGTTTAGTTTACAAATCTTACCATATTTGGCTCCTTGGTGAATTTTCCTTTACCAAAAATTGCTTGATAGGAATTAGATTTATTATATTTGCTAAGTTTTCTGGAAATTTCCCCTGAAATGTTATTAAAAGGCTTACTTTTCTTTAACTTGGGATTTACCTGATTTTTTCACCCAATTTGAGTCTCTTTGCCTCATACTGTGCAGTCCAATCTTTGGGTTGCATAGCCTATAAGCTGATCTTGTTTGTATATATTCTGTTCTAATTTATAGAATGAAAGGTTTGAATCTAATCTGCCTCTTCTCTGACTAATTAATTGGTGCTACGTGTTTGCTTGACTAGTCAGTTAACTAGTATTTTTGTTGTTTTATGCTCACCTAACTGAGGCTATGCCACTAGATATTTTGGATATATTTATCATTTATAAATGTTAAAAGTCTTATTGTTTAATCTGACTGGACAATATATTTTGGGTGTTTGTTTTAGCTGCCTGCCTTATTTCTCACATTTTAAAGGGGGTGGGAAAGTTCAATTTGATACTGTTTGCTTAGTTGTTGTTGTTTCTCCTTTCTGGATGGCTTCGTTATATCTCAAATGTTTTTTTTTTTTGTAATTATTGTTATTATTTAAAAGTAAAAACATGTAGATATGGATTTCCTATTGTATTTAGTTTCTCTCACCTGAGTTACGGTCATTCTCCTTGTGTAAAAGTAGGCAAATTTATGCTCCCTGCTGTTAATTCTGAATCTTTTCGTGCTCATCCTACTTCTGAATGCAAATTCAGATTCAACAGTACCCGACAGGAAATGCTTTTCATCAAAAGAGATGGCTGGAACAGGAAGTGGATTTGCTGCTAATGGTTTCCCTTCTTCAGGATCTAGGTAGGAAGGTTGGCTGCCCGTTCTTTTCAATGCGACATTATTTAGAATTATTTTTATTGGGATGGGTCTCTTCTCTTTCAGCTTATCTGCAGGACGAGATGCAGAACAAAATCCTGTGCCCCATGACAAGGAAAACAATCACATCAGTACCAGCCATGGTAAGATAGCCACAACTGCTCCTATGGAAGAAACCTGTGAGCTTTTGAGCGAGGCTTTCATTGAGGTCCCGAACGTAAATGACAATGATGGCATAGCCTCTTGTGATGTTCCAAATGTAAATGAGAACGATAGCGTAGCAGATGACTCCTTAGACAGTTCTAGTATGCAGTATGAAGAGTTGTCTCATGAGGACCTGTCTCAGCCAAATTCAAAAGACACTGTGGCAGGCAAGGCTAGCAACATTGTTGAGAAGCTACGGGGAAAGCAAACCAACAGATACAATAGGAAGGGCAGGGGTAGGGGAAGGGGTAGGAACCAATGATGCCAGATTCTTCTTTTGGGCTATAGCTGTTGTATAACTCACTGTAAACTAGTCTAGGAAATTAAGGATAATGCCACGGTAGGGCATTTGTAAGTTATTAAATTGATAATGAGTTCATGTCAACTAGGCAGGGTTTTCTCTTTGTTTTTTTCCTCTTTTTTTTTTTTTTGTTTTTTTGTTTTTTGTTTTTTAGTGTTTCACCTTTTTGAGATTTTTGTCTCATGTAGCCAGGCTTCCAAAATTTGGAAATAATTGGGTGTATGAAAACATTAGATGGTAATGCTTGCTTGATTTGCGATTATTCGCATGTTGGTGGACATAATGCATGCATGGATGCATGCATTGATCTGCAGCTGACTCGAAAATGATAATTATACCCTAATGTGATGTACTTGCAGAATGTATCGAAGGCCTTTGTTTAAACAATTTTCATGTACTGAAATTTTCACTCCGATTTTGTTATTGCCTAGGTTATCAGCCCGACCATGAATTTCTCACTCTTTCCTGTCGTTGGATTAACCGTGTGTAACATATAATCCAGCCTTACAACATGACCATCGACCCTCATATTCTATAAATAGAATAATATTATTGCGTTTGGATGTTGAGCTGAGTTGAGATGAATTAAGTTCTTTATGAATAATAGTGAGTTGAGATGATAGATAAAGTTTTGTGGAACTCTGTCACACGTTTGCAATAGAGATAGGAAGGACCAAAGTCATAGTAGGCTTGTGTTGAGTAACAAGAATTAGTAGTTAGAGTTTATTTGCTCGAATCTAGTTGAGTCGGGCCATGACCCATTTATTGTTAGTTATATTTTGATTGGGCTTTATGTTATTGTTGGAGTAAGTGGCCTGTGGCCCAAGAGAGAAGTCATATATGTAGTAGAATGAGGGACTTGTGAGGGATGAAGAATTATTAATTAAATTGTTTTCTTATTCTCTTTCTCTTGGAGGTTGGGTCAACCTCGAATTTGACCATTTTCTTTACATTTTCTCTCATACTTTTTAGTTATTCAAACACTATCTATCACGTGTGTTACAAGTGGTATCCAGAGCCAGTCTTTCCTTGGCATTGGCTTCGTTAATCCGTGAGAATGGAAAACACCATCTCATCCTTACTCAATATCAAAGAGATAATGGAGCAAAATCTTCAACACTTTGATGTTCTTCAATAACATCTGGATGATTTTCGGGCAAGCCACGATAAAAGAAGTATCCAGTTGGAACTTCTTGACGAACTGCCTCTTGACGAATTTGCCAGCAACTTTTAAGAAAGTTGTAACTAGTTGGAGGATCGAGTCTGTGAAATACAAGATGAGGATGCAGTTGCCATGGAAGAAAAAGAAATAATCACGCTCGATCAGATTGTTCTTTCTCAAGTTTCCATAAATTCCGTTAGAGATCCGAAAACATTTCCATCATCAGATTGCCCTCTCCTCCTTCCATCTATTTCTACAATCTCTATGTTTCTGGATTCTGATCACAATCAAGAAATTTCAAAAGATTTCCTTATTAAGTCAAATCTGGCTTGTTTGGCTTCAGCAATTGGGAAGGATCTCACGAGGCAATCTGCAATTGCTGAGGAAATGTGCTTCATGGAAGAAGGCCCAAACGAATAGCCTTGTCTCACATGGCATCCCCCATGGGAGACCTACGGGGTAGAGAAACTAGCCTTTTCCCTATTAGGAGTGCATCAACCAAAACCGACACCCTTATTTTCCAATAGAAATGAAAACAGACTCCATCCTAAACCTTCAGCCGAATCCCCACTCGAAACGCCAATCCTCTCCTATTTTTTTTCCATCAATGGGTTCGAATTTTGCTCCAATCTCCTTCAGGAGGGTCCCCTTTGTCTGCAGATTCACATTTCCAAATTCTCAAATCGAAATCAAGCGAACAAGTCAATGATTCCACCCAACTTCAGAAGCCGATCCAACTTCTTTGACCTATTCTCAGTTGAGCTTAGATCATATTTGTTGTCTTTCGGTGGCTCGATAGCAAAGCAGAAGGCCCATAACAGAGGAGCTACTAAGGGCGTCATTGACGCCTTGGTTTTCACAGCAGTCAAACCGCCCCTACTGGTGGAGGCTCCCAAGGCGAGCAACGCCGTTCAGTTCTTCAAGGCTGCATTACAGTCGCTGAAGAATCTCCTGGAGCTATAGCCTTTAGTGTTTAAGAGTCGGGGTGAGTGGGCTTCCCGTATTACCAGTTCTGAGGAAGGGATATGTGCTTGGGTTGTTGCAAACTATGCCTTTGGAACTCTTGGAGGTTTTTCTCTATAGACAACTAGGATTATTGAACCAGAGGCATGGACTCTTGATGAAAAAGATCCATTCATGCGGCCAGAAGATGGAGAAACCACCATGTCGGGCTTCTCATTTGGTGGAACAGATATGTGGGGTTACACTTCAAGGGGCAGCACTGTGAGATTAGCCAGAGGAACTATTGCCTGGGAGTTGTTTGATGAAAGGCATGAAGGGACCCTAGATGATGAAGCTAGAGTTCTTTGTGCAACAATGATAGCTTCAAATCTAAGAGATGAGAACAAAAACCCGATTCAGAGGGTGGACCGCAACAGGGTTGAAGCTCTTACTGGGCCAAAGAACGCACACGTCATACCTGCAACAATCACATATATTCAGATTCGAAGCTTAACATGGCCTGGAGTTCTCACTTCAATGGGCGATGTTGTGGATTGTAGGAGTAGCATCATTCAAAGTCCAGTTACATCAATTTCCTATAAAAGATGGTGCTCCCAAACATCGAAAGAGGAACATGAGACTCTGAGTTATGAAGAATTACAGTCTCTGGATGATTTTGAATTGGCAAATGTCGTGATATTTGGTATGGTTGAGGTATATAAAGTCCTTTCTACCTTACTTATAATCTGTGGTGGAAAAATATTCATGGGTTTGCAAGTGTTAGTAGATACAAATCTTGCTTCTCAACTGCTTGATTTTTTGCCACTTAGAAGTGTTTTTTGGCCCTTTGATAGAGGAAGGGAAATAACTTCCATATAAATGAATTGTGATGGCCTGGACGCTATTAAGATTCTGATGAACCCCTCATATGATGTGCAAGTGGCATCACCTTGTGATTATTTAGCATTCACTCATCTGCTACCCGATATTACATATAGTCATTTTGCTATTGTTGGTGGTGGTCCAACTAGCCTGGGGTTTTCTACATAGCTTCATGGAAAATTTGTTTCAGTTCACTTTAAAAATATGGGCATTGATGAGCATTCACTCAAAGCTTTCGCATTCTTTGAAAAGGGGAACAATGGAACCTCCAAAAGCAGTATAGGGGTTTGCAAACTTGATGAGTTGCTTAATTATCAAGCATTTGTTGTTGCTTGGGCAACTTACCAAGATGGCTCACTTGTCTGGCTAGATCAATATCTACTGGGGTATACAGCAACACACATTGATGGGGTTATTATTGTGAAACGTGAAGTGATTGTTGGTATAAAGAAAATTTTTGTTTTTGACCCAGGTGGCGGGACAAGGATACCGCACCTTGTGGATAAGGTGCTTCTATGGGGGATAGTTTGTCACACGTCTGCAATAGAGATAGGAATGACCAAAGTCATAGTAGGCTTGGGTTGAGTAATAAGAATTAGTAGTTGAGTTTATTTGCTTGAGTCTAGTTGAGTCGGGCCATGACACATTTATTGTTAGTTATATTTTGATTGGGCTTTATGTGACTGTTGGAGTAAGTGGCCTGTGGCCCAAGAGAGAAGTCATATATGTAGTAGAATGAGGGACTTGTGAGGGATGGAGAATCATTAATGAAATTGTTTTCTTATTCTCTTTTATCTCTTTCTCTTGGAGGCTAGTTCAATCTCGAATCTGACCATTTTCTTTACATTTTCTTTCATACTTTCTAGTTATCCAAACACTACCTATCATGTGTGTTACAAACTCACTTAAAATAAGTTTAGATGTGTTTGGATGTTAAAATAAGTTTAGATATATTTATGGAAATTTGAAAAAGGTTGTGGGTTCCGCGTGTAAAAAGGTGTTGAATTGAAAATATTATGGGTCCTACGTGTAAAAAGATTTTGAGTTGAGATGAGTTTAATGATTTGAGAGTTTGGTGTTTGAATATTAGACTTAACTTAAAATTAGACTGAACTGAATTGATTTTAGTAGAATCCAACAATCAAACGAGAAATATTATTATGAGAGTACTAGGACAAACATATTCGTTTGAGATAATTTCGTTAACTTCGTTTTGTCATGACTCCGTATGACTCTTCCTTTTGTATCCTACAGTAGAGCTAGGAGGACAAAGACACGGCTTGGATGTTCATTTCCGCAAGTCATGAAATCCCATCGAATACGTACGTACGTACTCACCCACATTGTGAGTTTAAAATTTGGCATTGTTATGCTATTCTTGGGATCAATCATGCTTAGGGTTTTCGTACATGAGTCTCACCGAAGTGTTGTCTACTTATAGCACTACAAGAAAACTGTTTATTTGCGACTAGTTAATTCTAGTAAAATGACTATTTGCAACTAAAATTAGTTGCGAAAAGTCTTTTAGTCGCAATAAATTAATTGTAAAAATCCATTTTTCTTATAGTGTGGATATGTCTAAAACATTATTGATGTGAAAGTATGAATGCTTTCTAAGAAGATATATTGTATTTTGATTTTGAATTTTTTTTTGTAATTAACGTTGTAAATAATAAAATCCTACGTGATGTGGATAGGGTCGCAGTGGCACCACTAGAACATCGTTATATAATTGTCTTCTTGTAAGGCGCAAATTTTGAAGGAAAACATTGACTATTTCTAGTCCTACCGTCCCTCACAACGATGAAGAGACTATGACTTTCATATATATATATATATATATACACTACAATTTATACGCGTCAATTTTTATTTTTATTTTTATTTTTTTGGGTATTTCTCAACACCATGTAGTGCTGCAGTTCTACCACCATGACTTTCTAATATAAATGAATTTCGGTTTCAGCTCTGATCTTTCTCAAGGTGTTTCTGATCGCCATTGGTTTCTTATAGCCCTGAGCTCGTCCATCGCCTAGCTTCCAACATGCGTGGGGATATGATCATCAGTCTTAAGGATGTAATAAATGATCAATCTGTTGATCTGGTAATACTCTGTCTCTATCTCTCTCTACATTGTATCTGTTTGGTTCCCGAGAAATTTGGGGAAAGGAAAACTTTTTGTGGATATATCTTAACCCTCCAAAAAAGAAAAAGTAAAAACATGAAAAACAGGTGCCAAAAGAAGTCTGAAATGCTACGTACCATTGCATGTGTACGTACGTTAGTCAACTGTCAATCACCTCTGCATATATGCAAGTGATCAGTATTACTGCATCGATCATCATGTTATGCCAACTATATATATATAAAACCATGAAATTTGATTCTACATGCAGAGTACTCATGCTAGCTGTACTTCATGTTGATGAATGAATCCCGATTCTATCAAAAAGCACTCTCCCCAAAACAAAAACCGCGACTGCGCGCAAGGTCGACTTCAATGCCACCTTGTTGTAAGAGCATTTGCATATGATGATCGTGGAAATTAATAGAATGCTATGTACGTAAAGTTTAGAACATTTCTAAAAACCAAAATTTTTCACCGTTTAGCCAGATCACGATGATCATCAGATCATGTTTGATATTCTAAAAACGTTCAGACGTATAATTAATATTTTACGGAGTAGATTGAAGGAGTTTTTTTTTTTTTTTTTTTTTCAATATGAACATGGAGAGAGTTTTTTACGTAAAATAGAACTCCTTATTCTAAATTGTATAAGCTTTGGGATTTATATTTAGAAAAAAAAAAAACATATTAAGTATACATATCCTGATCAATAAAAAAGTGAATAAAATGATTTTTCCAACCGACGTAAATTCTTTTAGGATTTAACAAGCTAGAGCGTTCTTGTGAGCTCTTTTTATAGAATCTTTCAGTTGACTTGGGCAGACATTTCGATCGTCAAGACAGATAAAAAGGGTATAAGCATATGATATGGATATTTATATCACTTCATGACTTAAGTTACATGAGTATTTGATTTTTCACGTCAATAATATTAATTGCAGGAAAACTTAAGGTTGATTCACATTTTTTTACCTCAATATTTACAACAATTAAATAATTATTGATTCTGTTACAAATTAACTTGTTTCATGATCTCCCAAAATAATAAATAGAGTTATACTTCTTACAAACTTGTCATTGTATATTAATTACGTGTATATAGATTACAGATATAAGAAAACACAATAGACGCGATAGGCCGTGGTGATAATTAGTGTTACAGTTATAAAGACATTCTATAAAAGTATACTCACAAATTGCCGTGGCTTCATTTGATCCGTCATGTTGTAAAGTTACATTTGTGTGTGGATCGACAAAGTATTTTTCTAATTAAATGATATGTTGTTGTTGGAAAAATCAGAAAACAAGTTTTATAGGATATAAATTGTAACAAATGAGAAGCTCAAAACAAAGTAATAAATAATATTTTATGACACTCGACAACGAAGCCTCTAATTGACGAGGGTGATCAAAAGGAGATCATCCATTTATCATGAACAATATTTAACACTGAATTTATGTTGGTTAACAGAAGCGGATTCCAATAGAGGAAGTGTTTGGGCAGTTGAAATGCACAAGGGAAGGTCTAACGTCAGAGGAAGGAGCCTACAGGATTCAAGTTTTTGGACCAAACAAAATAGAAAAAAAGAAGGTCGGCCACTGCAAATTAAACCTTTTAACCTCCGCCTGCATTTTTGCTGTCTTGTAATTTTCTTTTGTTCTGGCATGCAATATTATTAATGGTTTCCTGTTTTGCTATCAGGGAAGCAAAATTCTCAAGATTTTGGGTTTCATGTGGGAACCCTTATCTTGGGTCATGGAAGCTGCTGCCGTCGTGGCTATTTTGTTGGCAAATGGTGGCGGAAAGGCCCCGAATTGGGAGGTTTCTGTCGGTATCGTTATCCTGTTGCTGATCAACTCCACAATCAGATTTACTGGAGAAAACGATGCAGCTGCAACTGCACGACATTTGGCTGGTCTTGCTCTCAAGACTAAGGTGAAAAACACATTTTTACAAACCTCGTATGCGTGAAAGTTGGTGATGCTATTGTTCTCCTTCTCTAACATTTTTATTTTATTTGTAACCTTTTCTTCTACTCACTTGAGACTTGAGGTGACAAAATGCAGGTTCTGAGAGATGGTGGATGGAGCGAACAAGATGCTGCAATCTTGGTGCCAGGAGACATTATCAGCATTAAACAGGGAGATGTTATCGCTGCTGACGTTCGTCTTCTTGAAGGAGATCCACTAAAAATTGATGAATCTGCTCTAAATGGAGAATTCCTTGCTGTCACCAAGAACCCCTCAGATGAAGTATTTTCTGGCTCAACATGTGAAGAGGGTGAAATAGAAGCAGTCGTGATTGCCACAGGAGTCCACACCTCTTTCGGTAGAGCTGCCCATTTGGTGGACACCACCAATCAAGCTGGGAACTTCCAGAAGACTATCTCTACAATTGGTAATTTCTGTATTTGTTTGGTTGCTATCGGGATTATCATTGAGATTATAGTCTTCTACCCAATAAAGCGTCGCACTTATAGGGATGGAATTGAAAATCTGCTGGTTCTCTTGATCGGGGGAATTCCGATTGCCATGCCTACTGTTTTTTCTATCACGATGGCTGTTGGTTCCCGCAGGCTCTCTCAGCAGGGTGCTATTACAAAGAGAATGACTGCCATTGAGGAAATGGCAGGGATGGATGTTCTCTGCAGTGACAAAACTGGGACTCTAACTCTCAATAAGTTGATAGTTGATAGAAAATTGATTGAAGTGTTTGCAGAGGGTGTGGAGAAAGAGCATGTTATCCTTCTGGCAGCAAGGGCTTCTAGGACTGAAAATCAAGATTCCGTTGATGCCGCTATGGTAGGAATGCTTGCAGATCCAAATGGGGTACGATTTTGGAGTTCTTTCCCACATTATTATTGATTATTTTGATTTACCTAAGATAATCATGCTGCACCATTATGCTATTTATAATTGGGTAGGCAAGAGCTGGTATCAGAGAGGTTCATTTCCTTCCATTCAACCCTGTAAAAAAGAGGACTGAACTGACCTACGTTGATGAAAATGGAAACTGGCATCGTGCTAGTAAAGGTGCTCCTGAGCAGGTAACCTTGTCTTTCCTACTTTGTCCTATGGAGCAAGCAATTTTATACTATTTAGTAATTAATGGGCTTAATCTCTTTAAAACAGATATTAGCCCTTTGCAACTCTGAGGAGGATGTTAGGAAAAGGGTTCGTGCATTGATTGATAAGTTCGCTGAAAGTGGACTTCAATCTTTTGCTGTTGCAAGACAGGTTACAAGTGAAGCATTTATGTACATCTGATGCTGAGATGGTTCAATACCTAATTTGCTTGTTGCCTTCACGATTTGTCTGCAGGAAATACCAGATAGAACAAAAGATAGCCTTGGGGACCCGTGGCAGTTTGTTGGTTTGCTGCCTCTGTTTGATCCCCCTAGGCCTGAGAGTGCAGACACCATCAAAAGAGCGCTTAACCTTGGTTTAAATATCAAAATGATCACGGGTAAATCTCATTCAAGCACCAGTTCCCTTAATCCTTGCATGATTTTTTTGAAGTTTTTCTTTTCTTTCATTTGCTTAAGATTTATAAACTTTTGTCTCAATTTACAGGGAACCAGTTAGCCATTGCCAAGGAAACATGTCGGAGGCTTGGAATGGGAGCAAACATGTACCCCTTTTCTTTATTATTTGGCCAAGTAAATGATGCTTCGATTGCAGCCCTCCCCCTAGATGAGTTGATTGAGAAGGCTGATGGATTTGCTGAAGTTTCTTCAGGTATATGTGTGCGCGCGCGCACACGTGTTTATATTATAATATTATATTATTCTTATCATATGATCCACTTATAATTCTTTTCAAATTAATTTATAGGCATCCCTTGTTGCATGCTGCAACCTAAATTGCTCGTCTTCTTCATGAACATCACTGTTTTTCCAACATCAAATTCTTATGTCCCTGACAAAGTAATGAATGATGTATATAAATGAACAATGTAATCCTTGAGATTCAAGGGTATATCTTCTTTGTTAACTCTACTTTGAAATTGGTAGAACACAAATATGAAATTGTGAAGAAGCTGCAAGAGAGGAAACACATTTGTGGAATGACAGGAGATGGTGTCAATGATGTCCTTGCTTTAAAGAAAGCAGATATTGGAATTGCTGTTGTTGAAGCTAGTGATGCTGCTAAAAGTGCTTCGGACATTCTTCTCACTGAACCTGGTTTGAGTGTTATTATAAGTGCTGTGCTGACCAGCAGGATTATTCTCCAAAGGATGAAGAGTTACACTGTTAGTAAACATTCATCTTCTTTGATTGCTGAGGGCTAACATTCAGTTATATCAAGAGGTGTGTCTAAGCTCTGTCATGTCTTGTTTACTCTCTTGCAGATTTATGCAATTTCAACCACTATTCATAAGGTGGTAAGTATACTGATAATTTAAGTTGGAGATGTTTATGCTGAATTTAGAGGTTCCATTGGGTTATGATATCTCTGTTTTAATTTTTCTCAATCTGGCAGTTTGCCTTCATGCTTATTGCTCTCATGTGGAAATTTGACTTTGCACCTATCATAGTTCTAATTATGGCCATCCTAAATGATGGTGAGACATAATTTTATGTCCTTGTGAATCTCTCTCTTCATACATTTTACCATGACTAACATATCATGACCGTGATTCTGGTTTTTTGCATTACCATACTCTAGGTACAATCACGACAATATCAAAGGACCGGGTGATGGCATCTCCACACCCAGACCGCTTGAAGCTGAGAGAAATTTTTGTTACTGGAATCATGCTTGGAGGTTGCTTGGTGCTAACAACAGTGATATTCTTTTGGGCTATGAAGACTTATTTTTTCACGGTAATTATATATGCTTGTTTCTCTTGTTAATCAATCATGATAGTAGTTTGGGCAGTGGTAGAACGAGATGGAACTTAAGAAAAGTTGGAGAAATTACTCATATCAATCAACAAACAATACCACAATTCATTGAAGTTGAAAGTGTCCCTAGAATTCTATTTATGTAATTCTACTTACCCTTCTTTCTTATATTAGTTTTGTGTTGAGGATGCACTTAAACTCAATGGGAAATCTGGTTAAATAATTTTTAAGTTTTCAACCCCCTCCCAAAACCAATCGTGGCTCTGTCACTGGTTTGGGGTACTATTTATTTAGATATTTTCTATCTAACAATTTTTTTTAATGCAGGAAAGGTTTGGTGTGAAGCCATTGAAGGACGTTTCTGAAATGATGGCAGCCTTGTACCTGCAAGTCAGTATTATAAACCAGGCCCTTATTTTCATCCCAAGGCCTTGCAGCTGGATCTTCATTGGACGACCTGGACCTCTCTCAGTCACTGCTTTTGCCCTTGATCAGCTGGTAGGATTTCGTCTAAGAAGAGGCACCTCGCTCTTTATTTTTTAGTTCTGAATGAAACTTTCCTTGTTAAACATGATAGTTCAGCTTTAAAGATTGAATCAGAATGTAGTTAGAGACTAAAAGAAGAGTTCAGACATAATTCAAAACAGACAAAATGGCTGCAGGGCTTCGGGTTGTGGTGAGGATTGCTCACAAATTTTTTCCAGAATTTGAGATTTCACAAAATTTCAACATTTTATCTTTGGTAAATTACCTGATTCAACATTTTGATGAAAACATAGCTCTGCAGTCTTATGAATAATGTGTCACTGTTTAGGCTTGTCCTAGAAAATTTTGTCCAAGGCTTGCCAGCCTATCATTAAACAGCAGGATTTTGAAGTAGAAATGCCAAGAACAAAGCGGATGGATTCACGATGAATCCATGATTATGCCACATTACCAATATTTGGAGTCAACTGGATTCACCTTCCATCTATATATGGTTTCAATCCACTAATTTATTTTTGTGGGATTGAAGACACTGGGTTAGGCTATCATTTCATTTGGTATGTTGCTGCTTTAGACGTTTATAGCCGAATGGTTTCACTTTCTGTTTGACGCTTGACAGATAGCAACTCTCGTGGCTGTCTATGCAAACTGGGGTTTTGTACAGATGACAGGAATTGGATGGGGTTGGGCGGGTGTAATCTGGCTTTATAATGCTGTAACATTTCTGGCAATTGACCACCTCAATTTTGCAATCTGCTACTTTCTGGGTGGGAAGGCTGTGCATAAGCGTCCAGGAATGGAGGTATGCTTTTGTACAAAATTATATATATTTCTAGATGATAGGCATTTTACTACTAGAACTATTTATCTGTTTGATTTTTAACCCTTGGCTTTGATTTCAATTTTTTTTTTCTGCTTTTTTGTGTCATATAACTAGAAGCATTAAAAGCAGAAAAACTGGAGATGGGGTAATATTGGAAAGAAAAATTCTATTCATCATTCCTACACACTACACACCACATTTTTTTTATTTTTTATTTTTATTTTTTTCCCTTACCAAATGTGTAGTATATGGATGATGAATAGAAGAATTTAAAAAGTTTAAGAAGAATAAAATTAAAAAAAATAAAAAAAATAAAGAAAAATGTGGTGTGTGGTGTGTTGTGTGTGGCGATAATGATTTTCTTGAAATATACTTAAAAACACTTTGATTGTGTTCTTTATTCCCAGCAACAAACAGGGTTCTTTGTAATCTTTGGAAGGTTGGTATGCAAAATTTTCTTGTGACGACTTTGCTTTGAAATTTTGATGGAACATTTTTGGGAATAAAAGGCGTGACATCTCATTCAATGAAAATCGATCGTTAAATGTAGTTTTGTCGCTCTTTTTAGCCATTTCAATTTGTCAAATACATGATGTTTATGTTTTTACAGGGACATGATTCATCACAAGAAGAGAGTTCTGCACCTTCTTGTTCTGACATCCTCGATTCTATCTCAAATATAATATCTATTTCGAACACAGATTCGTAAAGAGGATATGTCAGAATTTGTGTTTTTTGTAATTTCCAATCCCCTGTAAGAACAAGCACATATTTGATGATATGTTGTTTAATCTTCCAGTCTGATTTTTCATGTCAAACATATATGTATATCAAATTGGAGTGCCCTTTTTTTCATGGCTTCGCCTGTTGCTTTGTTATGTAGAAAGCGTTACGATAGCTGATTGTCATTATACCATATCCTATTGAAGTTAAATCTCGTTTTCTTTTGGGATGGAGCTTATCTTCCGCGCTCTAGTGCCTGAAGGAGGATATAAAAAAAAATAAGGGAAAAGTTGATCTTCGGGTTGATGAAGATCGAAGATGAAGAGCCTCCTTGGATTTTAGTCTCTTTGAGTTTGAGTTTTGAGTTTGAAAATTTAAAAAATAAAAAATTACATGTTTAATAAATTTATAAAAAAAAAAATTTGCGCTTAAAAAATGCTGAAAGTCTATTTAAAAAAAACAAATTAAAAGCTTTTGAAAAGCTGCAGTTAAAAAAAAAAATTACCTTAACTAAGTTTAAATAAGATTTATGGATTTTAGTTTTTCGAGATCCACGTGCGGATAGAAAAATTCTTTTTATCAGTTACTATTCACCATCTCACGTCATATGAAAAATACCTCTATATCTTATAAAAAAATATTTTCACATCTTATAAAAAAACTATAAATATGAAGTGTGAGAGTAAATAATGACAGATGCATCGTAAATCTCATGTGAATAATTTTGTTTTTTCACAAGTAGATTGGTTTCATTCGGGCCCGAGATTGGAGATAGGGTGAGTTTGGATCACAAACTCATCTCAACTCATCATTACAACTTTTTCAATTCCCAATATAAAATATAATAAACAATTCAACTTTTTCAAATTCCAAAATAATAATAATATTAAAAAATAATATTCTAACAATATTTTATTATCTCAACTCAACTCAACTCAATTCACTTCAACATCCAAACACACCCTAAAGTTTTGAGAAAGGTCCATAAATAAGAATACATGGGTCTACAACAATAGACTTGATAGCCATCCTGTGTTATGACCCATATTGGGCCTTTGAGAAAGTGCCTGAGCCCACTTTTGTAAGCCCATATAAAATGCTGCGTTTTCGTGCTTCACTCAACAAACACTCCCACGCACGCTCTCGTACGTATCAATCAGATTCGTAGTAGAGAGCACAGCAAGATCTCCATGGAACCCTTCCCTTCCTCCTCTTCTGCTTCTTCTTCCCTAATAGGCATGGCGCAAAAGACCTGGGAGCTCGAAAACAACATTATCCCAATGGACACTCCGACGACCAACCCGGACGCGGCCTCCGACGCCATTTTCTACTACGACGATGTCGCCCAGACCAAGTTCCAGCAGGAGAAGCCGTGGGCGAACGACCCCCACTACTTCAAGCGCGTGAAGATCTCTGCCCTGGCGCTGTTGAAGATGGTGGTCCACGCTCGCTCCGGTGGGACCATCGAGGTCATGGGGCTCATGCAGGGAAAGACCGACGGCGACGCCATTATTGTTATGGACGCCTTTGCCTTGCCCGTCGAAGGCACCGAGACTAGGGTTAATGCGCAGGCAGATGCCTACGAGTATATGGTCGATTATTCCCAGACAAACAAGCTGGTATTTTTTTCTTCTTTCTTTTCTTCTTTCCTTTTTTTCCGATGAATCAGAAACCCTAACTGTTCTGACAATAATTCTAGGGATCGTTTTCGTGAATTTAATAATGCTGCATTTTCAATAATTAGGCTGATTAATGAGAAACCTTAGCATCCTTTGTAAATTTTTAATTTTTACGTTGTTTTTTAAATTAATTAGGCCTTTTGTTGGGTTGATGAGTAGCTATAGGAGAAGCAGTTTTGGCGTGCGTGTGCAGTTATGTGCCATAAAAGGATTTGAAAAACCTGATCGAGTGACGACTACTTTGCACGTGGAAACTTAATTTTTGTGCTGACTTCCAAGTCAATGACTGTTTCTCTACATCATATCTGTTGTTTTGTTCTGATTTACTACCATTACATGGTTTATAGCTGTATTGAGTGAATGTTTTATCTCTAAATTGTTCACCCTCGAAACATTAATTTAAGCGCAGTGTATCTCTGAAAAAGTCTTTATCACGACCCATATAGTATTTGTACTATTTCATGGATTTAGTTCGCTTACAGTATATGTTGATGATGCAGGCAGGGCGATTGGAGAATGCGGTTGGGTGGTACCATTCTCATCCTGGCTATGGATGCTGGCTTTCGGGAATTGATGTTTCAACACAAATGCTAAACCAGCAATATCAGGAGCCTTTTCTGGCAGTTGTTATAGATCCAACAAGGACTGTTTCTGCTGGAAAAGTTGAGATTGGAGCATTCAGGACATACCCAGAAGGATATAAGCCTCCAGATGAGCCTGTCTCTGAGTATCAGACCATCCCACTGAATAAGATTGAAGACTTTGGTGTACATTGTAAACAGGTTAACGTCTCATTGTCTTTTGATCTTTGCAGAAATTGCAGAAACATGCTCTCCACCAATTTTATAACTCCATTTGCATGTGTTTTTGCAGTATTATGCTTTGGATATCACTTATTTTAAGTCTTCTCTTGATTGCCACCTCTTGGATCTGCTATGGAACAAGTATTGGGTGAATACTCTTTCATCTTCACCTTTATTGGGTAATGGAGACTACGTTGCAGGACAAATCTCAGATCTGGGTAATTCCTTACTTCTTGTGCCATACAGGCTGCTTCTTTTTTATTTCAAATTACTTGTCATGGAATTGTGAAGATTAAAAAAATTAAATTGAGTTGTCTGCACCGTGCAGCTGAAAAGCTAGAGCAGGCAGAGAACCAACTATCTCACTCCCGATTTGGACCACTAATAGCACCCCCTCCGAGGAAGAAAGAGGTCAATTTACTTATTTTGCCTTAAATTTTTTATGTATTTTTTTTTCCTAAAAAATGTGCATCCATTCTGTTTCCATAGTCATGAGACGCTGAATGGCATTCAAATATGTGTTTAGCCTAGAATAATGGAGCATTTTAGGATACTTTTAATTAACCACAAGAAAATTTTGAACTAGGGCATGCATTTTTTTTTCAATGGTGGAGGTGTTCTATTTCAATTCCAGTGATGTATGTGACTGAGATATTTTAAGTTAGTTGGGTGCAAAATGAGTCTACAGCGAGCTTTGTTGTTTGTTTCTTGTTTGTCTCATATCTCAATGGAAAAAAATGGTTATCCCTAAACCTATTTAATTTTTAACACCAAAAGGCAACGGAAGAAACAGACCTGAAGTTATTTCAAGATAGGTATACGTCCTCCTTGATGCAGACGAACACTCTACCTTGGTGTTGCTCTATCTCTCCATATAATATTGAATCTAATTCCTGTATTAATTGCAGGAAGAATCTCAACTTGCTAAGATTACTCGTGATAGTGCAAAGATAACTGTGGAACAAGTTCATGGTCTAATGTCACAGGTGACTGTTCTTTTGTGCACAAAGTTAAACAGTTGGCAGTTGTTTGATGCATAGTTTATCGTGTGTTCTTAACAAATTGCATCTTTATCCTCAACTCAGGTTATCAAAGATATCCTTTTCAACTCCGTGAGGCAATCCAACAGATCTCGAACAGAGCCATCTGGCCCTGAGCCAATGATTGAAACCTGATCTAGGATACTGCTAGTGAGGTAAAAGATGAATGCATTACCTTCCTGATGCTTGATTTTCCTGGAGACCAGCTTAAGTTTTAAAAAGACGTGAAGTTCTTGAAGTTGTATTACTTTTTGTGCTGATGTAATGTAAATTATTTGCACCTCATGATTTTTTATAAAAATATTTACAACATTTTGGTACTCCTTGACAAGGTTATCATTATCAGTGACTCTTTAAACGGTTATTTTATTTAGAAAGTAAAATCAGAGAGATGAAAGTAGTGGGCTACCTTTGTACGTGGCCCGTCTTCAATGTCTGGAGTTTCATGTTGGGAACCATTTTTTTAAATATAATTATTTATGGGACAAGCTGCATAGGGTTCATCATTGTCGGGGATTTCTAATTTGGGCAGGGCATGGGTTGTTGGCCTTGTCCTTTTAGTTGTATTAGGATTGTGACTGTTATTCTGTTATCATCAACCAAATGAAGAAATTCCGAAAGGATGGCAAGAGTATTGTAAAATTAAGAAAAAAATGAAGGTCATTTCAGAGTTGGACTGCCCCTTGGGTTGGAGTTCATCTAACTAATAGTGTTCTTCAATGCACATTGTTATACCCTTTGGAACCCGTGACCCAATAAAGTCTATGCAACCAATATTTTTCATTGAAAAAAGTGGACAAATTCGAAGTCGATGGTTTTTTTTTTTTGGAAAACTAGATTCCTAGAAAAAATTTTGATGAGGGAAAAATGGATGGTCCATATATTAGAGCACCCCAATGGCTCTGGTAAGAGCGGGTTTTCTTTAAAATGTAAAGAAATGCTATGAAAAAGAGCACTCCATCCGATTTTGTATTTTAAAAATATTTTACATTTTGATACAGTGATCCCGCTACATGTTTATGGTCGTAAATTTTTTTTAATTAATTTCTCTTTCCTCCCCATCCTATTTTCCTCAGTCCTTTCAGATTTCTTTTATTCTCATTTCAAAGAGCAATGTTACCCATAAACTCCACATTCTACACACTCATTTAAAGACATGTCATTTTACTTTTTTATCATATTTTATTTATAAACATGTCTAGAATCATTTTCATTATGTGGATAAAAATGTAAAATGATATATTTTTAAATGGTGTGCAAGAGTGTGAAGCTTATGTTTAGAATTTTTCCATTTCAAACCCCCTCTCTTTCGTTCACACGCTTTCTTCGTTGCTTGGCGCCAAAGATAGAACCAGAGCCTTCCATCTTCCTTGACTTCGCTCGCTGCTTCCAACGCCAATCGTCCATTTTCTTCTGCTTCGAGCTTGCTCTCATTGTTGAGGTAAATATTAGATTTTTTTTTTTTTTTCCTTTAGCATATACCGGTTCACGGAAAGCTATATGTTGGGTTTCTTGAAATCTCTCTCTCTGTCTTCCACTCCCTCCAAAATGCATGGAAGCTTAAATTCTTTCTTCTCAGAATATGGGTGTAGGAGTTTGCGTGGGACTTGGCGAGTTCAGGAGGTTTTTCCATTTTTTCTTCTCAATGGCTATGTCCTTGCACAGCATGTCTCGTCTTTTATTTTTATTTTTCAGAGAAGTTGAAGTTTGATCCCTGTAGTTGTTTTGAGCAAGCCTCGAACGACATATATGGACTCGATTTTGTTTAGACAAGTTATCAGGTGCCCTCATATTGCTCCAAGTTTCTGGTTAAACCCTTCCTGTTGGCTTTCGTTTATTTCACTCTAAAAAGATAAGTTATGTTTTTTCTCATAACTTAAATCACACTTTCCAAATAAAGCTAGCGATTAATCGATCTCTCCCTTTTCATCATTTTATTTTCCAGAAACCTTTGTCCAAGTCTCATTTTTTAACTTGTACAAAAGTGCTCTTTTTTCTTTTTTCTTGCTTTCCCCCTTTCTCAGAATACAACCCTCCGATGGTTTGAGAAGGGGGTTGTATTGGGGTCTTGTTTTGTTTGGATTTGATTCTGTTGGTGTGGGAAAAAGCAAGGTTCTTGTTTTCATTATAGGTAAAACTCGAGGGTTGGGTTTAACGTAAGAGGGTTTTGAAAATAAATCCTAGTTCTGTGTATTCAACAAGAAGATAGAGATTTTACAGTAAAGTGAGAAGCAGTTGTTGCGGTAAAGTGCATGTAATATAAAGGGTGAATGGATGCTTATATATTGGTTTTTGGTGTAAAATTAATTACATATCTATTTTTGAAAGAATTTGGTTTGATAGAAACCACACATTTTACAGGAGGATGGCAATTCCAATTGCAAGAACTGTCCCTTGCGTGCATTTTTTGTCACTGGTTTTTTATAAGATTCATATTTCCAGAAATTAGATTCATATCTGCAAGGAATACAGGCCTCCATGCCTATCAAGTTGTATTATATCTGTTCCTCCTCAAAATGTAATTCTAGCTCACGTCCTGTTTACTCTGTTTATTTTTGTCAATTCATCTTTTAAATACTTTACTTGGATGAACTGACATGGTCTTATTTCTTTACTCTTTAGTACCCACCCGTAGCTTTGAATTCTCTGAAAATGTGTGCCTAGATTATTTGTGAGCAATTAGGCCTATTCATATGCATTCGGGAAAAGTTAAACTTACATGATTTTCAAGTACATAATTTTCAATGTGCGGTCTGCAATGGTCTTTTCTTGCTCTGAAGGCAATCCCTTTGTGAACTCATCAAATAAATATATCTTGAGAAGGTCTGAAAGCTTAGTTTTCTTTTTCTTTTTAGTCTAGTTTGGAACTTTCAAATAAATATATGTTTAATAACTTATGGCCCCACGGTTGATATCCGAGGAGGATATCATCCATTTACCAAGAGTTGATCATTTCACAGTCCGCAATGATGGTGTTCTGCTGGTTATTTGCACATTGATGGCCCATGTGTTGCTGTTTTGTATCTTTCACAATCTTTTTAATTGAGTTGGATTGAGTTTCATGATCCCATTTTTTTTCTTTTTTCTTTTTTTTTTTTCCTTTGAAAGATGGATTCACAACTTCATGGAGTTCATTCCTTCACTACCCTCTTACAGGAGGGGAAAAAAAGCTACAATGACTAGCTCTTCATACCTTTGAATGACACGGAAATTACTGACACGACTTACAGAAATTGTCCAAGCCATCAGTTTTTCTGAGATCAAAATTACCTTACTTAATTTAGCTGAGATGGGGATGTATGGCATACTTTTTATATGTCATGGCAGTGAAGATAACAGGTCCATATGACAAAATCTTTCCAAAAAACTGTAATGGGAAGAAAAGGGCAACTAATGAGCATGTCAGCAAATCCTGTGCTCCAGTTGATAGTAAGGGTAACATTGACATGATTTACAGACTATGAGGAACATTTTATTTTACAAGGAAGTATGAGGACTAAATTGATGACATTCAGGAACAAATATACATAAATTGATGCGACTTTGTATATTTTCATTATATAATCACTTCTTTTTATTTTGAATTAATTTATATTTTGATTTAACTTATAAATTTAAATTAATTTAAAATAGAACATAATTATATGACATTGTATATGGGAAGATATTGCAAATATCAAAATATATGAGGATATTATTGGTAGTTAGAGAAAATATTTGAAATGAATAAAAAAGATTAAAAAGTATAATATTTAAATGATATGAAGAAAAAATAGATAAACTGATGTATGGTATATTGTAAAAATCAATATATAAAATAGAAAAAATAGATTTTAGTGATGTATTTTAAAAGATAGGACGAAGAATCTATTGAGTGTGATAGGATATCGCCAACAGCCAATAAGATTGGAAGAAATAAATGAACGGAGTAAAGAGGAGGGGAAAGGACGGCATTTGGGGGTTGTTGCCATCCACATGCGAAGAAAGCAAAAAGTCGTAAGAGTTTTTATTCTTTCATACATTGGCTTCGAGACGAAAATCACTTTGAGTTTGAGATGCCACAGAACAGAGTAGTAATGCAGTGATCAATTAGGAAACAACCACATTTCATATGTCAAGAGCTGATGGAGAATAAAAATATGCCAAATATTTGAAGGCCATTCATCCCCTCTTGGAGGACGACTCATCTCCCGGCCTTCACCATCATTATTAATATTCCACAGCCTAGAAAAGGGCCAAGAGGAAAAAGCCTAACTAAAATTTTCTCTCTCTCTCTAGACTCTAGTGGGTATTATGGAGTGGACTTTCTCAGCAATAGTGCCCTCCACGAGTCTACCCAGCCAACCTCTCTCGTGAGATAACAAGGAAAATAGACGAGGGTGTTCAAAAGATTAATGGTCATGCTGGCTCCTTGTCATTCGTTTGGGCTATTTTCGACGTCACTTTCTAAGTAATTCAGACAATTCACATGGAATAAGTAATAACCCTTCACCAGTAGTTAGTAGTTACTACTCTCTCTCTGTCTCTCTCTCTCTCTCTCTGTGTGCCTGTGTGGTTGAGGCATAATACTTGATCGTTAGAATACGCTACTCCAATAGCAATTCTAGAGCCTATGCTCCGACTTCTAGGTACTTTGATCAGACTCGTAGAATAATCAACTCATGAACTTGGCGTGCTATGACCGCTTCTTTGCATTCTTGACTACAATTAATTCATGACCCTTCGTGTTACAACTAGTCTCCTTTTATCCAAAAGTATCTTTGATCCTTAGCATTATTGTGGTGGCAATGTCAATGTATGATACGATCTATTAACTCAATACGAACACGACATGATAATAATAGATTTGGGTTAAAACAGGTTAACCCGTTAAGATACGGTTGCTTAACGGGTTGACAATGGATTAACCCAATATGACCCGTTAAGAAAGTTAAAGTTACAATTATATCCTTATGTTGGAATTTTAATTTCGATGTTTTTATTGTTTGGATTATAATTTTGGACTTGTAGTTAGTTTTATATTTTTTATAGATATTGTGATTTTAACATTTATATAAAATTATGTTAAACTTAATCAGTTCAAACGGATTAATTTTGAGTATGTTCAATCCCTTTACATAAACAGGTTGAAATGGTCAGGTTGTGTCTTGTCGTGTCGTGTTAGTCTATTTCATAGTATTCATTAACGGGTCAAAATGGGTTGACACAACATGACATGTTATGTTAATGGGTCATATTAGGATTTGAGATTTTGACACAATAATTTTAACGGATCGTGTTCAGATTGGCCCATATAGTATAATATACATACATTAACACGATACGAACATGAACCGTTAACACGATTTGACATCCCTAATTAGCAATGCACCGAAGCTTTCCCATGACTGCATACATATCTCTGAAGAATTCTAGCTTTGATCTCTCAAATTCACACGCAAAGTGCAGATTTTGCTTGCATAAAGAAGTGTGAGTTTTTGTATACAGTTTTTATTCATCAAACACCAGGTGCCACGTCACCTTGAAACTGAGTCCATAGCTTATAACTATATACACTTTAATATAGTCACTTTCCTATAAATTGAAGAGTCTTCAAATAAAAGCCTCAAGGTTGCACATCATTTAATTCATGGATCCCGATCCTATTACAAGGTCAAGACCAAACATAAATATGTGGCCCCTATTTGGATATGGAGATCATCAGTAGTACTCTTTCATTTTCATACACTAATTTAAGGTCACTGGCCGGTTACTTTATGAAAAATCACTACAAAAAAATGAGTATGTAAACGAGTTATTTACGATGAAAATGATTATATGTAACGATAATAAACTCATTTTAACCAAAAAATGAAATAATCATTTCACAAATAAATAATTTTTTTGAATTTAAAAGCTCCTCATGCACTACAACTTGGACCATAAAGTTTTTTTTTTTTTTTTTGTCTTTCATACGACATATATATTTGGAAACAGGGGCTAGGGCAGGGGGATTGCTGGGAGTGGAGGAAGTGATGGGAATAATCATAAAGATCAGTAATATGCTGTACCCACTTACAAAGTGCCAAAGTGGATTGTCTACTCCACGTCAACTCAAAGATTATAAGCATGCAAGTGGGTGCTTTTCGCTGTTTATGTACAAAGTTCCTGGCTATGCATTATGGCATTGTCGTGCAAACTTCATATGCAATTTTTACATAAGAAAAATGATTTACGTACAAATTTTTTATAATATTTTATATAATTATATTTTAAATTAAGGATATTTTTATAAAATATCTTATAAAAATAACATTATTTTATAAAAATATCCTTATTTTATAATATTATTATACAATATATTATACAATGTGTTGTGTATATATTATTACTCTTATGAACTACTCTTAAGTAATAAAATCACCTCTTGTTTAATTCTCTTGATGTGTCTCTTTCAATTGTCAGCCTGAAGACAACCCAAGCCTAATACACAGCTACTACTGTTAGGAATCGAATCTTCTTCTTCTTGATTAGATGCACACACTGACTGAGACGAAAACTAAAAGCAGCGGTGCCCATGAAAATGGATGCCATGCGCATTCGTTTTTTAGCAGCCTAACTATATATTCTTCCCTGCATCTTTTCTCTCTACCTTTCGTTGTATTCGTTCTTCTGATCAACTCGATGATCTGTTTTAGTCTAGTGGATCGACGTGTCAGTTACAGTAGGCTGGAGACATTACTCGTGGATCAACCAAAATAATGAACCATATCCTTAATTCCTAGTCATAAATTTCATGATAGGTATATATAATATGGAGGGCCCGTACTGATATATCGATGAGTGGGGAATAATAATATTTATTACAATAATATTAATAATATTCTCTTTATGTAAATCAATGATAGTTTCATTCAACTGTAACCACTACTTACTTTTGCCTAGGGCTGTACACAAACCGGCCGGACCGACCGTCGCCGACTCAGACCGACCACCGGATTCAGGAACCGGCAGAGAACCGGTCGGCCGGCGGTAGAAAATTAAGGAAACCGACGTCGGCCGGTTCGGTCTGCGGTTCAATCCCGGTCTAAACCGACGAACCGGCCGACGTCTTATATATATTTTTTTACAATATATTTCTTATATAAAACGACGCCGTTTCACTTAAATAAGTGAAACGGCGTCGTTTTTCCCTTGGAACTTTAAAAAAAAACATATGGAACGGCGCCGTTTAAAGCCAAACGGCGTCGTTTCAAAATAGATTTAATTGCCCCTCGCCCCTCTTCTTCTTCTTCCCCGCGTCTTCTTCCTCCTCCATTTCACCTGCAACTCTCTTCTACTCTCTCATGGTAAACAGCAGCACATCCCTCCTCCGTGACAGAGACGCCGACAGCAGACCGAGGAACCGAACCACACCGCGCCGAGACCGATAATATCGGTTTTCTCTCCCCCAGTCGATCGGTTTCGGCCGGTTTTTTCATCTCATGGCAGACATCGGTTCGGCGTCGGTTTGGCACCGAAACCGCGCCGAACCCATCGGTTTTCAACCCTACTTTTGCCTTATTCATGATTGTTTAGAATTTAAAAAATTATTTTTATCAGTCACTATTTACTATCACACATTCTACCTTATAAAAAATATTTCTATATTTTATAAAAAAAATTATAAATATAAAGTATAAAAATGAATAGTGACTTATCTATAAGATTATATTCAAAATTTTGATGATGCTGCTACTGCTGCTGCATGCATTTTCTGAAGATGAGTAGAAGTCTTTTCGAGTCTTACTGTTGAGGACCGCAATATGAGATCATGAGACCTCACTCCACTACCATTAACAAAGTTCAAGTTCCAAAGCCATGCAAATAAAAAAGTATCATCACCCCCAATTGACATGTCTTTTTTATAGAATTATTTCTATTTTAATATATTTCAAAAATAATTTTTAATTTTTTAAATAAAATTTATTAAAATGCCATACATTGATTAATTGGTTTGATAAATTAGAGAGGTTTTCAAAAGAAGATTAGGAAAATTTGTAACCATTTCTTTAAACTGTCATTATTATTTTATAAAATTATTTTATTTTCAAATCCACATGATATATTTACATCAATGATAAAAAATTTCAATTTTTTTTTTTTTTTTTGAGTTGGGAGTGGAGATTTCAAACTAACCTCAATTTAGAAGGCCGGGTTATGCCACCTGGAGGTTGCTGGGAAAAAAAAGAATCAAATTTTATTAACGCTTCCGCTGTACAACTTTGACTTTAAACCTTTTCATGTTCGGAACTATCTATAATGTCGTGATCAAATGTGTTACTATCCCCAACCGTAATGAATGCGTACTGATTCCCTTCTGATCTCTTGTGGTGAAGCCTTATCTTTTAGGTCACAACTAGTCTCAGATTATTTAAAAGTACTCCAACCAAATTAGGACGCAACTACTTTCTGATCAATTTCAGGAAGCAAATCCAACGGCCTATATATTAGACTACTCATTTTCCATACGATAATCATCGTGACATCGTGAGTTTTCTTTCTGCCCTATTTTAAAGAGAGGACTGACTTTCATATTTCATATGGGACCCTCCATATATACTTAGGGTCAATAAATTTGTCTTTTATTATTATCTTCTGTCTTTTTCTTTTTCTTTTTTTTCTAATTTTAAATATAAATAATTTATTTTTAGTGCCCTTGAAAATCGGACTCCACAAACGACAGGAAAACGCTCAGCAATCAGTTGAAAGGCTACATTCTAATTTTTCAAGAATAAATGATACTTGTCGTCGTAAGTGTGCAAGTGTCGTATAGTTTTTTTGAAAAAAATGAATAAATATAGGATCCACATAAAAAGAAATTAATTTTTTTAATAGTGGATCTCATTCTTTTTCAAAACGACTGCATGACGTTTGCGCATTCCACAATTGTATGTAACATTACTCTTTTCCAAGGACTAATATATACTGCCTCGTGAAATTGAAAAGGTAGGAAAAAAAAAAAAAAGTAGGACTAGTCTCCCTTTTCTAATAAAATAATAAGATTTATTTTACTCGACAATCTTACGGCACATATTTTATTAAAAGAAAAAAAAATATATAAAAAATATGTGATGTAAAGTTGTTGAATATAACTTTTTAAATAATAATAAGTCACTTTTATTTATTTAGTCTGACAAATCACATAAAATTATATTTTTATATAATTATTTTATGGCTGGTGATGCACGGCCAACAGTACTTTTCAATGTAGGAGTTCCTCTTTCATTTGTTATTGTGATTATATGTAGCAAATGCAAGGACTTTTATTCAACTATAGCTGTCGTAACTTAGACATCCATCGATCATATATATTTATTTATGGTCTACGTCTATTTAAGGTCTCAAATGGCTGCCTAGCTACCTAATTGAGTTAACAATCTCCTAAATTGGCACCGCCAACAGTACAGGTACTGTAAAGACAAGTTTGTAGAACGAGATGAGATGAATATTTTATGAATAGTAATGAGATAATTTGAATTAATATTTTATAGAATTTTAAAAAATGAGAGAGAAACAGTTGAATACAAAATATTATAAAGTTATAATATTGTTAGAATATATTTTTTTAATAATATTTTTGTTTGGAAACTTGAAAAAGTTAAATTATTTTTTATTTTTTGTTTGAAAATTCAGAAAAGTTGTAATAATTAATTTGAAAGTATTTATATTTGAATGATGTTTAGAAATGAGATGAGATTGAGATGAAAATTTTAGAATGAAAACTTTTTCTAAACAACCCCAAGTATTTTTATCATTTTCTGAAGTTCTAAACTGTTATATATGCCTCGTGTTACACCTGCCCATAAGTGTCATCACCCACTCTCCAACAAAAGGCTTTGAATGGAGGTATGAATTGAAAACCTTTATATTAGATGTAAATGGGATACATGCATTGATTTTTCACTTAAAAATTATATCTATATATTAATAGAGTGGGGGTTTAATTAAGGAGCTATACAATTATTCTTCTCGAATTTTATAATATCTAATTGGAAAATGATAGAGACATCGCTGGTGGCTCCCGTTGGGAGTCACCGCTGGCTCTATCATATATTTTTTGATGTGTTTTTTTTACAATTATTTTTATATATATTTTTTAAAAAATTTTAAAAAAATAAAAAAATTATAATATTATTAAAAATTACTTTCTTAATCATGAAGTAAAAAAAAAATTTATTTTTTTATTTTACTTCGTGATTAAGGAAATATTTTTTAATAATTTTTTTTACTTTATGATTAAGGAAGTGTTTTTTAATAATATTATAAATTTATTTTATTTTTTAAAATATGAAAAAAATTTCTATAAAAACTAACTGTAGAAAAAAATACATCAAAATACACATGCTAGAGCCAGTGGTGGCTTCCAGCGGGAGCTATAAGCGGTGGCTCTAGCATTACTCTATCTAATCACATGATCAATCCATGTGATTTTCTCAAATGTTCTCATTAATCAATTATTCAACTAAAAATAAATAAGATATATTTATATCTTTCATTTTTTACATATCCAACACATGGTTGATGTTAAAACCTTTCTACATCGACTATGTTAAGAAATGATTGATGTTTTAGATCTTTTAAAATTGTAATTAATTTATGATAAGTAATTTATTAACGCACCGACTTAATTATACATAGCAAACCTCCTAAAACAAAGTTAATTTCTAAACTTAGTTATTAATTAATTTGAAAGAGATTCTTAAAAACACTTATGGTTCAATTCAATCTTTCATATTCCTAGCTATCAAACTTTGACTATTTACATCCTCATCCTGATCAACATCTTATCATTAAGACTGACGAAAAACAAAGCACACGACCGACATCATGTGAAGATTTCCAAATGATGCTATTAAATCAAATCATGACAACATAATGACAGAAACTAAAGATTTTATAAATGTTAAATTATATATGGGTAGATCCCAATTTCATCAAATTAAGGAATTAAGTCGCATTAAAAGGGGATGTAAATGTCATCATGTAAAGACTAATCCATTAACTCAAGACGTACAAAAGATGCAATGGACTGAATATTATTATAATTGCAAACACATGATACTTTCAGGGCGATGATATATATATATATATATATATATATATATATATATATATATATATATACACACACACACTAGCAGTGTATTTTTTTCTCATCTAGTGATTGAAGAAGTGTATTTTTAATAATTTTGTGAATTTTTTATTTTTTTAAAAAATGTTTGTGATGATTAAAAAAATACATGAAAAAAAAGAAAAGAAAAATTAAAAAGTGAAATACACATTCAGGACATATTTTCAGGTTACTTCTTCTTTAGTTGTAGCAGTTATTTTTAGTTAATTAAGAATATTATCATATTTAAATTATGTTAAAACTCTAATTATTTATATAGTTATATTTTTTTATAAATATTTAACAAAATTTCATCATTTATTTAATGATGAAATATTAGTATTTTTTAAATTAAATTTGATAATTTATTTATGATATGATATTTATATGTTAATTATCTATTTTAAATTAATTTAAATCAGTCTTTAAATTTGTACCATTTGATCAAATTTGGAGGGTTATGATGAAGGGTTATATTTAAATCCTAAAAAGTTTCATTTTCATCTCGCTTTCTCTTTCTCCCTCTCTCACCCTTTTTTTTTTTTTTTTACTTAGTGATTAATGAAGTGTTTTTTAATGATGTTGTGAATTTTTTATTTTTTTAAAAAATGTTTATGATGATTAAAAAAATACATGAAAAAAAAAGTAAAATACACATTCATGACACATTTTTGGACTACTTTTTCGGTAGCTGTAGCAGTTCTCTTTAGTAAATTAAGAATATTATCATATTTAAATTATGTTAAAACTATAATTATTTATATAGTTTTACTTTTTTAAAAATATTTAACAAAATTTCATTATTTATTTAATGATGAAAGATTAGTATTTTATAAATTAAATTTGATAATTTATTTTTGATTTGATATTTATATGTTAATTATCTATTTTAAATTAATTTTAATTAGTATTTAAATTTTCACCATTGATCAAATTTGAAGAGTTATGATGAAGGGTTAGATTTAAATCCTAAAAATTTTATTTTCCCCTCACTTTTTATTTCTCCCTCTCTCTCCTTCCGCTCAGCCACAGCTTCTCTCTCTCACCTGATCTCCTCCCTCAAATAGCCGTGCGCCACCGTGAGTGTCACCGACCTCGTCATTGGCTTCCCCTCACGCCGGCGAGCAAATCCCACCGTCGAAGCCCCTTGGTAACTCCTCCCTTCGCCGCACGCGAGTAACCCGAAATAGGTCTCAACGCTTGCGCCACCGCACCACCACCATCGAGCTCCTCTTCCTCCGGCGACCACCCCCATAGACCCAAGCCATTGTCGAAGCCCTCATGGCAGCCCTCGTCTCCTCGTAACTCCTTCTCCCGAAATGGGTCTATCCGTTTATTGATCATTACATATAATTCAATTAAGATATTGTATGAGGTGATTTTGTAATCTGTTGTAGTATTTTTTAATAATTTTTATGATATTTTGTGGTGACTTTGTGAAGATGATTGCTGTGAGGATGTAGAGATGGACGAAGAAGGGAAGCGTAAAATAAGAATATTGTTTATCATTGTTCATTACTGTTCATCTTATTATTCATCAGACGATACACACTTTTAAATATAAGGAGATATATATACGCACACATATATATAAAAAGGTTAATTGACATCCTAGTATAGTAAGGTCGGCAAAGACAGAAGTGTCAGATCGGCCAGACGACAGTAATTAATTTATTCATATTTTATTATTATTTTTATATTTGTTTCTATTTGTGCTATTTATTTGATTCAGTGATTGCGCTGATCTCTAGAATGTGCTTGATTACTTTGAAATTAGTGGTACTTGTGTAAAATCCTATATGGCGTAAGATTTTCTAATTGATAAAAAAAACACGTTTGCCACATCTGTCAAATTGAAGAAAAAACTAAAGTGTAATTTCAAATATTAAAATAATCTAATGTATAAGAATAAAATTATTATTTATTTATGTTCATAATTTATTATGAAATTTAAATTATATTAAAAACTCAAATTAATTAAATAGTTTTTTTCTCTTAAAAATGTACAGTAAAATTTTATCATTTATTTAATGATGACAAATTAGTATTTTATAAATTAAAGTTGATTTTTAGTATATGATATAATATTATTCTCTTAAAATATTCAGTAAAATTTTATCTTTTATTTAATGATGAAAAATTAGTATTTTATAAATTGAAGTTAATTTTAAGTGTATGATATAATATTTAAATTTAAATTATATATTTTATGTTAGTTTAAATCAATATTTAAACTTCTACCGTTAGATTAAATCTGAAAATTAAAGATGAAGGGTTAGAATTTAAAATTCAAAAACTAATATTTTTTCCTACTTTTCCTTTCTCCCTCTCTCTTAATTTTCACTCACGATTGTGGTATTACGTCGCACATTGACATTCACACGGACAAACTCAAAAAGAAACAGAAAAACCAAACAAACATGTGAAAGTTCATAAACAGTAATTATGAATAGTAATGAACAGTAACATTATAGGCGCTTTTAAGTAATAAGCATATATATATTAATGAATTATGTTGTTTTTATTTATTGTCCTGGATTTAAATATATATATATATATATATATTGTTGAGAAAAAAATCTCATCTAATCCTTTGTCTAAGTTTTTGGGAAAAAAATAAAAAATTTACAAAAACAAAAAGAAGTATTATTTCTTACAAACAATTTATCTAAATGAATTTTGATTTTTACATATCCACTTTCACAAAATCAAATATAGATGAAACTGATGAATAATTTTGAAAACATTGTACAAAATGCTTCACATGCACTTTACCGATCAACTAAAAAGTTTTTCATAAATTATAAAATAAAATAATTTATATAGCCATATGGCATGTAAGTCTCAGTCTCAAATATTATTTAAAAAAAAAAAAAAAAAGTAGACAACTACAAAATCCAGATAAAAGATATTTTTTTAATAATAAATTCTATTTGTTTCCAAAAGAATACTGTATGTATATATATATATATATGCACCCTAAAATTCTATTTAGGTGGATTTGGATAAAAAAAAATGTATTTCATTTTATCTCATCTCATATAATTATTATAATTTTTTTTTAATTTTTATATAAGATACAATAAATAATTTAAATTTTTTAAATTTAAAAAATAATAAAACTAAAAATAATTTTTTATTTAATTTATTACTTTTATATTAACTCATCTCATTTTAATTCAAATTCAACTCACTGTACAAAAATAATTTCACGAAACATGTCTAATAACTCTAATAAATTTTATTCGGGAGTGGGAACGAAAGAGAAGGACGCCGTCCAGTTGGGACCGTGAGGGAACGAAAATCTACCACAACCAATTAAACGTGGACAAGTCAACAAGGGTGGGGATTGTGTGTGTCACCCACCCTGCGTGCACGTTGCCGCGCGTGAGAAACACGCTTCCACGCAATCTAGTGGGTCTCTCACTTTCCAGTCAACTTACACCATACCGTACCATGTAAGCTAACAGAAAGTACTTTGTTATCTCTCCTTCAATTGAAAATTCTGAACTCTGAAGCACCCGTACATTTTTCAATTTTTCTAAAGACACGTAGACGGTCGAACATGTACGGTGTTTGTTTTACGTTGACAAAATAATACTGGTAACTGGCTGTGCCTTTTTCCGTACAGTAATTAGGACGAAAAATGATTTGTAGATTATACAAATCTCGCGTATTTAAAAAAAAAAAAAATTAATAAATTTAAAAATTATATTAAAAAAATTTATTTTGCATCTTGTACACTTTAAGAGTATTGGCACTAGCCATTGCCAACGCCAAGTACAAATTTTACCTTTTTTTATCACAAAATTCCTACATTGAACTAGTTATAGCCATATTTTTTAGTTTTGAACTACAGTAACTTTTCCCACCTAGCTATATTTGAAGATACACTATTGAAGGACCAAATGAGTTTTTTATTATTTTTTCTCAATTTCCCTCCCTTCTTGGTAATTTTTCTTGCCAAATTACTTTTCTTTTATGATAAAGTTTCTAATTGAGGGTACATTTATTTTCTATCATTATTAGCTTAATACACAATATAAAAATATAAATAGCAAAATATACTTATTTTCTATCATAGTTTTTCTTATTTTTTTTTTTTGTTAATACTAAGTAATTGGTTTGTGAATCTCACAATGCTATGAATGTATGTAGCAATCTAGGTGCGTAAAGTTAATGTGCATCCGAGTGACTTGCCGTACTACAACTTAAAGTTAATGACTCTACTTGTTGGCAAAAAAAAAAAAGTTAGCAAAAATTAGTTTGTTGGTTTCAAGAATTGTTGTATAATTTTTTTTATCAAATATTATTAAAATATATGAAGTATATTTACAAAATATGAAAAAAAAATTGTCAAATATTATTAAAATATATAATATAATAATATTATTTTGACTTTAAAATGGCTAGTCCAATGTGGACTCAAATAGTCCAAAGTTAATACAATAGCCAAAATGTAAGATTCTAGCCAAATTTTAGACTTGGCAATGGCTAGTCCATTGCCAATGCTCTAAGATTATGGGCAAGGCTACTCTGCCGCCAAGCATTTACCGTTAGGCGTGCTGTCCAGTCTAAATTTATTTTTTTTACTTTTTTCATTTCACATTTTTTTAATATATTTTTATTTTTTTAAAAAATATACCAATATATTTAAAATTACTTCCTTAATCATTAAATAAAAAATAATAATAACAAAAAAATAAAAAATGACTAGCAGTCAAACCAAGTGGGCAAATCAAGTGGGCAAAGAAGCTTTTCCCTAAGATTATATATATTTAAGTTATTCTATTCATCATTTTTACACTACACATCTATTAAAAATAAAAAATAAAAATAGGTATATGGTGTAGAGATGATGTGTATAATTTTTCTATTTGTATATATGTTAGAACTTTGTTACTCATCATCCCTACACACCTACTTGTTTTTATTTTTTAATTTTTTAAAATGTTTATTTTTTTAGTTTTATTTTTCCTAAACTAATTAAATTATTCTACTCATTATCTATACATCAAACATTTGGTAAGAGAAAAAAAAATACGTGTGGTGTGTGGTGTAGGGATGATGAGTATAATTTTTCTATATATTTAATATATATATATATTGTAGTATAATATTATTATGTTTTATGTCAATACACCTGTCATAATTAAAAGAAAAGAAAAAACCCGCATAAAATAACCTAAATGGAATGACCATTAATGAATCTAATTAATTAGAGAGATTTTATCAATAAAGAATACAAGATTTAAAAGTGTGAACCACTAATTTGAAATAGAAAGGAGGGTAGAAAGAAACCATCCAGAAGATATGCCAAATCGTAAAAGATTTTTTAATTAATAATTTGTGAATTTATTTGGTTAATATAAAAAGAAAAATAGAATATATATTAAGAACACTTGATTATTAAATGGAAGGAAAGATAATATTAAGAATACATGATGAAATGGAGGGAAATAAATCGTTGCCCATTAATATTCTTATATCTTTAGACGGAATATTACAACTATTTGACAAGAGTCGTGTTAGTTAATTAGAGTTGAGTACTAGAAGATTAAGGAAAGCACAATATTTGTTAGAGTTGGCTTGGTTGCTTAGAATTTAAATGGATGGATATCTATTATCTACCCACTTTGGCAGGACGTAGATTTAATCATGAAGTTTTAATATGACCAAAAAGGACTTATTTATTTTAAGGGGAAAACCTAACAGCTAGCCCATATTTTAAGTGGTTGAATTGATGGTCAAATTTAATCTAAAATTATTTCATATTATCTTAATTTGAATATTCAAATGTTCAAATGGGAGTATAAAACATTTTTAAAAAACAAAAACAATAGAAACAAAAGGTAGAGAGAGAGAAAAAAAAAAAAAAAAAAACCCGAACCTGACCTGAATTACCTGAGGAGTAGGTCACGAGTGAGAGTGTGATACAAGCACGAGCGTGGGATACGAAGGAGCGTGTGGGAAGTCAAAGGTCTTGAACGGAGCATAAAGTGCGGATTGGTTGGGAATTTGGGTCCCCCCGTAGAGAATCGTCCCCGCAAGTCTCCTTGAGCAACCCAATGTCGTCTTGGCTGTGTATAAAATCAAAATAGGCAGGAACCCAAGTGCCTCATTGCGTCCTTCCTAATCATACCACACCGTCCGCATCTACTATCTCTCTCTCTCCCATTTAATTTTCTTTTTTCTTTTTCACTTTTGACGCAGTGGTTGTAGTTCTTCCAGCATGTATTTTCTCCTATAAATTTGATCTGCTTCTCTCGCTCAAGGGATTTCTGTTCCGATTCCGTTTCTTGTTACCTCAGGCTATAGTCTCGACTGCTTTCCAACATGGCTGGCGACAAGGGCATCAGTCTTGAGGAGATTAAAAATGAATCCGTTGATCTGGTACTCTCTCTCCCTCTCTCTCTCTCTCTATGAATATGTTTGGTTCTCGAGAAAACTTCTTTCAGTGGATCCAAAAAATTTTACCTTTTGTTTTCGTTCTGATATGTTAAAGGACTAAAACCAACTCGAGCAATCCATGCATGCAGATTATTACTCGTTTCACTCTATATTTATATCTTTTCGGAACTCAAAATATTTTCGAGCAATCCAGGTTGTGTATATATATATATTTCTTTTTCTTTATTTTTGTTCGATGCGTTTTGCTTATTTTGGATGGCATAGATCTGAAGAACATGTCTGTACTTTTTCCCTACCTTTTCTCTTCGACCAAAAGATGATTTTTACCATTTTTAAATCATTCCAGTGAAAGTAACGACCTCTTTGTGTGTGTGTGTGTGTTGAGCTTAATTTCGAGTTCACCGAAGATAATCCTTTCTGCTAATGTTTCGGCGGGATAAGTATCGGAGATTTCCCTTTCGGGTAGCCTGTGAGTTTTGTCCACGTCATATCGGCGACGGGACGCATGAACGACGGCGACTTTTGAAGCCACAAAGTACAGTCACCGCATCAGGGTCGTTCAGGACACGTGGCTCCACATTCTCGTGGCTCCAGAGAGGGGGCTCGGACGGTCCTGATGATCCTGTTCCTACTCGTAAATAATTTTCAAGCCCCAATAATTAATTTAGGAGTTCATTCTGCATCACACAAAGAAGGAAAAAATGAAAACCCGGATAAGGAAAAAAGGGAGAAAATATATGATCCGTGCGCCCATTCACATGGAATCTGCGGCTTGACAACGCACGCTTCGTTCACAGAACGTGGCTGAACAGGGAATCAACCTTATAGGCTGTTTCCACTTTTTGTCATCAACCGCCATCTTAAGCGCGTATGATCACCGGAGATCTTTTTTTTTTCCCTCTCAAAATTATATATTCTATATATATAAATATATTTTTGCAGGACAATCAGATTATTTTACTAATAAGTTGATTCTATTTGCATTAAAGAACCTTATACCACAGCTAGGATCCTGTCATTGCTGTTCTGTCTTGTTATTTCGTACTGGTCCGGCTCTGTGTCTCTCATTCCACTGTGCTAATTTTTGGGTTTTGCAGTACTTCCGTGGTACTTTTGTCCCTTTACCTATATATATATATAATATTTCTTGTTATTTTTTTAAATCAAGAATTATATTCTTTTCTGGGCTTTTATTTTACTGTTTTTTTTTTATGGAATTATTTTTTTTTATTTTACTGCTTTTGGGTTAGGTAAAGATGGGACCAGTGTCGTATTCCAAAGCATCCTTTTTTTGAAAAAAAAAAAGAAAACCCAATCAACCTAATAATTCAATATGCAAGTTGATAATCTGCAGTTCAAGATTCCAAACAAACAGTTGAAGTCAAGGAAAGTGACGATATTTGTTCCATGGACGAATTCACATGCGTACTGTGCTTAAGCAGATTGCATGCATGCCATATTAATAATGCAATAAACCAATGGAAATTGTTGGCATTGTGTTGAACTTATAATTCTTAATTAGAAAATATCATTATAGGATTCAAGTTTATAGATTTCTAAATCGAGCTCTTTTTATGAGATTATTGTGCCAATATTAGCAAACGGTACTGCAAGAGTTGGATTTATTTCCCCATTGGAAACCTGTGTGGAATTGTAACCCTACTGGCCCTCCCGCTCACACATGTTCCGACTGTTGTGAAGAGTAAGGGGAAAGCGCTGCGCTTCTCCAAACAAAGAGAGAACAATTTACATGGTGGCATCAAAATAATTTTTGAAAACCAAACGGGTATTGCTCATGTAAAGGAAATTGGAATTGATTTCCAACAAAAGAACGTGTCAATCTTCATAAAGGAGACCCACAACCCCATGATCCTAACCGAGTATGGAATTTTAGTGATCCAGAATTGTATGATATTCTGAATGTTGTAACTTGAGAGCCGTGACTAAAGTTTGAATTCCACAATAAGCAGTAATTTTAGTGTGATCGTTGTCTAGAATCAGATGACATTTGTTGGCTATCCTTTCGATGAATTCCATTTATCAATTTCTCTGAAAACAATCATGCTTTGCAACATGACGAGTTGCACTTAATTGATTCCATAGTAGTCACGACATTAATACTATCTGGTTACTAGTTTATAGATAATGCATGAAGAATATTGAAGATTTTTTATTTATTTATTTATTTTTTCTGTTAACAGGAAAGAATTCCAATTGAGGAAGTGTTCGAGCAGTTGAAATGTTCAAGGGAAGGTCTAACGTCAGAGGAAGGAGCCAACAGGCTTCAAGTTTTTGGACCAAACAAACTAGAAGAGAAAAAGGTCCTGTCCATATATAACCATTGATTGATGACACTTGTTTCCTCTTCAATTTGCTATATTATTGCCTTCTTTTTTGTTGACATGCAATGATCATTTCATGTTTCTCTAACAGGAAAGCAAAGTTCTCAAGTTTTTGGGTTTTATGTGGAACCCATTATCTTGGGTCATGGAAGCTGCTGCAATCATGGCTATAGCCTTGGCAAATGGTGGTGGAAGACCTCCAGATTGGCAGGATTTTGTTGGTATTGTTGTCCTATTGGTGATTAACTCGACAATCAGTTTCATCGAAGAAAACAATGCTGGCAATGCTGCTGCAGCCCTTATGGCTGGTCTTGCCCCCAAGACTAAGGTGCAAAACACATTTACAAACTTTGTGTGCTTAACTTTTGTGCTGTTATCTCTCTCTCTCCCACTTTTAGTATAACAGTTTCTTGTGGCGACATAATGCAGGTTCTGAGAGATGGTCGGTGGAGTGAACAGGATGCTTCCATTTTGGTTCCGGGAGATATTATTAGCATCAAATTGGGAGATATTATTCCTGCTGATGCCCGTCTTCTAGAGGGTGATCCTTTAAAAATTGACCAATCTGCTCTAACTGGAGAATCCCTTCCTGTTACTAAGAACCCTTCAGATGAAGTATTTTCTGGCTCGACTTGTAAACAGGGTGAAATAGAGGCAGTCGTGATCGCTACTGGCGTCCACACCTTTTTCGGTAAAGCTGCGCATTTGGTTGATAGCACCAATCAAGTTGGGCACTTCCAGAAAGTTCTCACTGCAATTGGTAATTTCTGCATTTGTTCAATCGCTGTTGGAATATTCGTTGAGATTATTGTCATGTACCCAATACAACATCGCCAGTATAGGGATGGAATTGACAATCTTCTGGTTCTCTTGATCGGGGGAATTCCGATTGCCATGCCTACTGTTTTGTCTGTCACCATGGCCATTGGCTCCCACAGGCTCTCTCAGCAGGGTGCTATTACAAAGAGAATGACTGCCATTGAAGAAATGGCTGGCATGGATGTCCTCTGCAGTGACAAAACTGGGACTCTAACCCTGAATAAGTTAACCGTTGACAGAAATTTGATTGAAGTGTTTGCTAAGGGCGTGGAGAAAGAGCATGTTATCCTTCTTGCGGCAAGGGCTTCTAGGACTGAAAATCAAGATGCCATTGATGCTGCTATTGTAGGGATGCTTGCTGATCCGAAGGAGGTATGATTTGGAGCCCCTTGGTTTTTATATGATCAACACAGTAATTTCTAAAGAATCGTGCTGCATGTTGATATAATTGTTAATTCTGCAGGCGCGAGCTGGTGTCAAAGAGATTCATTTCTTTCCATTCAACCCTGTCGATAAGAGGACTGCTCTTACCTACATCGATGAAAGTGGAAATTGGCACCGTGCCAGTAAAGGTGCTCCTGAGCAGGTAACCTGATTTTTCCCATGTTATCAAGTTATAAGAAATTGTTTGCAAAATAATTGTTCATGTGTTTGTATTCTCCCAAAAATACAGATAATAAACCTTTGCAACTGCAAGGAAGATGTTAGGAAAAGGGTTCATGCAGTGATTGAAAAGTTTGCTGAACGTGGTCTTCGATCTTTAGCTGTTGCAAGACAGGTTTGATGAAATGTAGCATTTAGAAACATCCAACGCTGACATTAATTGAATACAGAATCTCATTATTCCCTTAATTTTGTCTGCAGGAAATACCTGAGAAAACAAAAGATAGTCCAGGAGCACCTTGGCAGTTCGTTGGTTTGTTGCCTCTCTTTGATCCTCCTAGGCATGACAGTGCAGAAACCATCAGAAGAGCACTTAACCTTGGAGTGAATGTCAAGATGATTACAGGTAGATCTCATTGAAACACTTGTCCTCTTTATGCTTGTTTTCATTTTCTACTGTTTTTTCATTGCTTAAGATATTTCCAGGGGATCAGCTTGCCATTGGCAAGGAAACAGGTCGGAGGCTTGGAATGGGAACAAATATGTACCCCTCTTCTTCATTGCTTGGCCAAAACAAGGATGCTTCAATTGCAGCCCTTCCCGTAGACGAGTTGATCGAGAAGGCTGATGGGTTTGCAGGAGTTTTTCCAGGTGTGGATTTGTGTGTGCGCGCGCATGTTTGCGCTTTTTATATCTTTATTTTTCTTATTTGTAAGTTTAAAGGTTATGGCCATGTTTCCTTGTTCTAACTCTCCTTTGAAATTGGTAGAACACAAATATGAAATTGTGAAGAAGTTGCAAGAGAGGAAGCACATCTGTGGAATGACAGGAGATGGTGTCAATGATGCCCCTGCTTTAAAGAAGGCAGATATTGGAATTGCTGTTGCTGATGCTACTGATGCTGCTAGAGGTGCTTCGGACATTGTACTCACTGAACCTGGTTTGAGTGTCATTATTAGTGCTGTGCTGACCAGCAGGGCCATTTTCCAAAGGATGAAGAATTACACAGTCAGTTACCTTTCATCGTCATTCTTAAGTTTCAGTTATGTTTAAGAGGTGTCTATGCTCACGTGTACTCTCTCTCCTCTGCAGATATATGCAGTTTCAATCACAATTCGTATAGTGGTAAGTGTACGAATAATTACAGATTCTATATACATGTCAACTGATAATTCAAGTAATGCTGTTATTTGGCGAGTCCTTTATAGATTCTAATACATTTGTCAATTATTCTGATCTGGCAGTTTGGATTCATGTTTATTGCTTTGATATGGAAGTTCGATTTCGCACCATTCATGGTTCTAATCATTGCCATATTAAACGACGGTAAGACATATTTTCAAGTCACTCTCAATATGTCTCTCCATACAATATACCATGACTGACTTTGCACGATTATGAGTCTGATTTTGTGCGTTACCATCTCTCTAGGTACGATCATGACAATATCTAAGGATCGGGTGAAGCCATCTCCACAGCCAGACAGCTGGAAACTGAAAGAAATTTTTGCTACTGGCATTGTGCTCGGAGGTTACTTGGCACTAATGACAGTGATATTCTTTTGGGTTATGAAAGACACCGACTTTTTCTCGGTAATTATAAATACTTCGTCGCTCTTATTATTAAACCAACTTTATAAATTCCTTCAAGTAAAAAAGCAAAACAGAGACACTGCCCTACTTCACCTATCTGTTGATTTTCTTCCCTTTTTCAAAAGATATATAATCTTTTTTGGTAGGCAACTCCACTTCCTCTTGCATTGTTTAGGGCCCTTTCAACAGACAAAAAGTAAACAATGGAGAAGACAGTTTAATATTAAGAAGCTTAAAAAAAAAAGAAAAGAGTAAGAACTAGGAACACTGTTTTTCTCTTTTAAGGATTCGTGATACTTTTAAGGAAGTTTGTATACATCTCTCTTCAGGTCACTTAACTAATTCATCAACTTTCAATTATGGTTTTTGTTATTTTTGCATCTAGAACTTTCTTTAATTGTATTTGAAACAAATTAACCCATTTGTTCAGTGTTTAATAGTATGCTTTAAAATCCTGGCTGCGCAAGTGATTGTGCACTATTTTTGTTATTTAGATATCATTTTATTTATCTTTCTTATTTTGTTATTCAGGACAAATTTGGCGTGAGATCATTGAGACATAACGAGAAAGAAATGATGGCGGCTTTGTACCTGCAAGTTAGTATTATAAGCCAGGCCCTTATTTTCGTCACTAGGTCTCGCAGCTGGTCCTTCATTGAACGACCTGGACTTCTCTTGCTTACTGCTTTTGTACTTGCTCAGCTGGTAAGTATTTAATCTAAGAGCAGGCATCTCTCTCTCTCTCTCTCTCAGCTTGCCTTGTCAAACGCTATAGTTCTTTGTGAAACGTTAAACGAGAATGTAGTTATATTGTAAAAGAGGAGCAAAGGGAGAATGTTAAACAGATGAATGAGTGTGTTGCTGTGGGCTTTGCGGTGAGGAATAGTTAGATCGCTCACTCCTTGTTTTTAATACCATTTAATTGTGTTGAATAGTTAAAGGATGTACCTTTTATAAAATGTCTGTCTTTTTTCAGAAATGAGACTTCCTAGGCTTGCTATTCTTTGTGTTTCTGCGCGTTAGACATTGAAGACTTGATATATGGATTTGTTGGTGAAATGGTTAACGCTCTGTTCAACAAAATAACTACACATCCTGTAATTTGCAGGTAGCTACTTTCATAGCCGTCTATGCAGATTGGGGTTTTGCACGTATTAAAGGAGCTGGGTGGGGTTGGGCCGGTGTAGTCTGGCTTTATAGTATTGTAACGTATTTCCCACTTGATTGCCTCAAATTTGCAATCCGATACATTCAAAGTGGGAAGGCCTGGGATAATCTTTTGGAGAACAAGGTATTGTTCTTTCGGTTCCATTTATGTTTTTCTAATGATGGGTCTTTTTCTTTTAGAATAATCTATCTAGTATTGTTCCTCTTGCTTTTCATTTGATTGATTTTTCTGCTTCCTTCCCCCAACAGACTGCTTTCACTACAAAGAAAGACTATGGCAAAGAAGAGAGAGAAGCACAGTGGGCAACTGCGCAGAGGACCCTACATGGTCTTCAACCACCTGAAACATCCAACGTCTTCTCTGATAAGAGTAGTTACAGGGAGCTTTCAGAGATTGCAGAGCAAGCCAAGCGACGAGCTGAGGTTGCAAGGTAAGCTTAGTAGAACATTTATACGACCATTTCCAGAAGTTTTTAAGTCATGTTTTCTGGCGTCCAATGTTGGGGAGACTTTTGCCATTTTCATTCTTTCCTGCTACACAGTGATGATATTTGCGGAGGGTTTTAATTTATTTCCTTTGGTTTTAAATTGTGCAGGCTAAGGGAGCTTCATACCCTGAAGGGGCATGTTGAGTCAGTGGTGAAGCTGAAAGGACTAGATATCGATACAATCCAGCAACATTACACAGTTTAAAAAGTTCATATAGTCTTCCTTAGAGAGAGATCTCTAGTGTCATGTTTTCCCAGATAATGCCATTCATGATGATAGAGATGGCCTAAAACTTTATTTCTAGGTCATAGTGATAATCCTCTTGGTAAAATTCCAGTAGTTACTATATTTCCTGTTAATTTTTATCCATTATAAGTGCAGAAGAAGGCACTGTTCTCTTTTGAAGCCAAATGATACCATTTACTCTCTCTCTCTCTCTCTCTCTCATGCATGAAATGACGAAACAAATCAGGCAGATTAACTTTTTCTCGTTCTAATACTGTTTTATAGGCATAAAGCCAAAAAAGAATAAAAAAAGAAAATTTGCTTCTAAGTTGCAATATAAAATGGTGTGTATTTGGTTTCCCCTTTTAGTCATCGATTCTGAGGCTTTCCGGCCAACAGACATACTAGGAAGATAAGATAAAGAAGTGAATTGAAAGATGCACTTACACAATTGTAGAAGCTCTTTTAATGAACACATGACTGACACCCCCATTGATGCTTTCAATATTAATATTATTACAAAATGATCAGATAAAATCTACAAATGAGGTGTAAAATGTTTTCTGGCTTACAAATCTTACACACAAAAGATATAATCTAGTTCACCATAGCACAGTTGTGCCTAATCTCACCTTGGTTTCCAGTCCGGACCCCCACCCGCCCAAGCTTAGTAATGGCAGCAACAAAAGCTTGTTCAAAAGCTGTGTTATTGGAAGCAAATAGGTTCACAATTTTTCTCGATCTCTTGTCAGTAAACAAAGATTGATCGGAGGTGAATAAGCCCATCCCTTGCTGAAGGTTCTTGTAGTACATGTTATCAAATTTTCGAGGTGTGTTTGGGTCCATGTCAATGACTAGTCTGGGGTCTATATTTTTGGGGCAAACTTCTCGTAGATACTTTCCATACGCCGGATCAAGTGTTGGATCAATTCTGTTGCTGCTTTTGAAGCTGTGGATCCGATCAAAGAACAGTCTGCAGTGTGCGAACCCGATAGTATGTGCTCCTACAGTAATTCATTTCTTTAGGTAGTAAGATTGAACAAGTTTGGCAACTGTAGAGACTTGAAAAAGTAAACAATTTTCTAATGTTAGTGTTCTCCAGTTCACAATAGTAGGTTCAGACTCATGCAAGTGGTTGCTGACTTTGGAAAATCTTGTAAAACAGAAGGCGAATCACTATACCATTATAACTTTAATTATTCTATATTTTTTTATTCGCATTTAGTTAAAGTTTGCTTCTTTTTTCTTTTTTTTTTTTTGGTTTTTGTATGTTTTGATAGACCAGATTTTTAGAATAACTTTACATACAACAGTGAAGTGCGTAAACGCCACGTAATCACTTTGAAAAAGAGTTGGATCCACTATTAAAAAATTAATTTTTTTTATGTGAGTCTCATGTTTTATTAATTTTTTTCAAAGCAATTACGCAGCAGTTACACAATTCACGATTACAAATATCTTTTCTCATATTTTTAAGCCCAACTATGGAGGAATGGAGCTATATAGAAGAGAGGAGGAGAGTTCAAAAGGGGAACCCTTGACTTCCTTGGATTTTTAGTTGACAATACTGTCTGTATAGAACAACAAAAACGCAGTATCAAAGTTTCTCAAAATTATGCCTGATTTATTCTAGTTCTTTGTTTTTTTTTTTTTTTGGGCTGAAGAACTGTTGACAGTAAAATTGGCTGGTGATGATTGGACCACAGCTATAGTAAGAATCTTTCAAGTTCTCCTTGCCCCAACAGTAAGGAAATATGGTACCTGATAGTGCGATTAGATCTGTTTTGGAGAGACCATGTGAGGTAAACAAAGAATGGAGTTGATTCAATTTAAAGTCAGGATGAGGGAGGTGGTGCCGGACACTAGCTCTGGTAGATATCCTGCCATCAAGTCTTCCCAATTCTACATCATAAGTTGGTCCCCCTGTCTGCACAAAACTCATTTACAAGCTTCAATGAAAAAGAAATACCCCACCAGTTGAAAGAGAAAAAGCAATTATTCTTAATAATTTTGTGTAGCACTCTCTATAATAATTAGCAGTTAGAATCATTTGAATCTTGAATAAAAATGAAATATTAATGTTTTCTATAAGAGGGATGGTTATTAATTACCAAAGCAACAACATCCCTAGTGGCCATGGCCAATATATCAGCACATGAAACCTTATTCCTACACTGGGGCACACTATCAACTGCAGCTTTGGCTTTAATCACTGTGTCAAACCCATCCCCAGCTAGTGAAAGATCATCTGCATTATCCTTCTCTGATGTGTGATTTCTTGTAGCCAAAATTACCGAAGCATCGCAACCCTGTTGAAAAACACATCTTTTTGTCTTAAAGATGAACATTAACATGCAAAATGGAGTTTAGGAGAAGGAACAAAAACCCGGACAAAACAGTCGTGAAAGAAGAGCCGAAGAGTGGCAGGAGCTGTCACAAATGTCTCCTGGAATTTCTGTTTAACTGCAGAGCGGACGATTGCTTCAACATTCGGGCATGAGTGTCGGTAATGGTCGACGTGAAGGTGAGCATAAGCTACAGTAAGGAGGAGTAGAAAGGAAAGGCAGTGAAGACTTTTGTTGGGCATTTTTGGGTTCACGTTCCTAACGTTTGGTTTGGCTCAGTAATTGGCGTTGCTATATAAGCAACGACTGAGTCAATGGGATGAGGCCCGTCGCATTCATCTTTCAAGAAACAGTAGTTCCAGACTCCGAACGACTTGAACAGATACAGCCAAACCAAAAAGCAAGCATTCCTCAGTAGAAAAAGGGCATAAAATATAGAAAATTTTTTCTCATTAGTCACTATTAATTACCCCACATTCTACATCTTTAAAAAAATTATGGATGTGGAGTGTTAGAGTAAATAGTGACAGCATTCCTCTTAAACATAACCTTCAACAACTGTTGTTTTGCCCTCTAACATCACGTCTGACATCAATTACATGTGCATATGCGAACCAATAAGAAGAGGTGATGGGCTCAGGAAAACAAGGTTTGGCAAGTACAGTCTGGCATGTCATTAGTTTTTGGGGTTCCAGTGGCAAAGGTTTCCAATTGCCGACTGCTTTTGCCCATAAACTACTATAAGAAGAAATGGGGAATCCTTATCTCAGGAAAAGAAAATGTCATGAATAAGGAAATAGAACTCTTTTGCAATATGAGGACAAGAGGAAAGTAGTAGTTATCTGCAAGCTTTACAACTGCAACATTAGGTGCTACGACGGGCACAACGTTTCTTTTATCTTTAATGACCGACTTGATCGATGGGTTGCCATCTGCTGCCACATGGTATCCACATTCTGCATGTTCTACCCCGTCCACTGGAACGTTTCCTGAACAGCATAAGCTCACGGAATAAAAAGACCAACTGCTATTTGTCGTTTGCTCTCTCTCTCTCTCAGAGCATTCTTGGGTTCATTGATTTGCATACCTATATACCAGAAAATAAACTTCCAAACAGGAATGCTACTGTGAATGAGTTTTTTTTATCTTCTCGCTGACACTAATGATAAAGAATTTTACTATATACAAGCAAGTTTGCGTACTAATCTGCGTACTAATATTTTTGTCTTCATATTCTAAATTTAAATTAGCATTGTTTTCAATAAAATTTACTTTCTGACTAATCATATTGAATGAGTATACGTATTAGTGCACAGGATCGCTTACAACTAGATTTTTCTAATGAGACATGTCAACATCCTTTATGCATCAGTGTTTAGAACTTAAATGCAATTCTGAGGGCTTTAATATTTCTATGGATATCTCATCCTTTATTCACCATTACTATGATTTAAAAAAAAAAAAAAAATCTTGCCTTTTTCTTTTTTTCAGATGTCGGCAATTGGTTTAGCCCTAGATAGTAAGTAAGATAGATGAGATGGTTTTAGATAAAAATTAAAAGTTGAATAAATATTATTTTTAATATTATTATAATTTTGAGATTTAAAAAAATTAAATTATTTATTATATTTTGTGTAAAAGTTTTAAAAAATTATAAAGATGAAATGAGATGATTTCTTAATCAAAATGGGACCTTAAGGTAGAGCGAACATCAGTACCTTCCCTTGTATAGTGGATAGACCCTATAGAATAGGCTTTGATAGACCAAACATCTCTTGTGAAATGTAACCTTTCGGTGGAAAAGCATCTCTTGAAATAACAAATGCAAATTTGCAATAACAGTCACCATGGTTCACGAGAACACACCATGTGCAAAAATCTCTCTTCCTCTTTACTAAGGAAAACGAACGACTGAGACGCGCCTTAAATAAATGCATTTTAACTCTATATACCATACAGGGAAGATTTTTGCACCGACATTCATCCAACATGTACCAACCGTTGGGATTAAATAAATAAAATAGTTTCACCGACAACTGCCAAGCCAATAATTTATAGGAATCGTCCAAATCTGCCCGCCCTAAATATATAGAAATGAAAATAAACAGCAATTAAAAGCCATTTGAGTAACCTAGAACAGAGTTATGCATATTGGATGTAAGAGAATAAGAGAAACCCACTCCTACTCTTTTTTTTTTTAAAAATAAATAAATAAAAGAAGCTGTTTTAATTTAGCACGAATGTAGATAGGCCGAAAGCAATAAGTGCCCCATTTGGTATTTAGAAGATTTCTGGGAGGAGATACAAGAACATCTGAATAGCCTGGAGTACACAGTGAATCACATCTTTCGTGAAGGTAATGCCGTGGCTGACTTTCTAGCTAAGTGTGGGGCGGAAGGGTTGAATTCTGATTGGGATGACATTCACATGCTGCCTAGCCTGGTGCGGGGTCTTCTCCGCATGGACAAGCTGTGTATGCCCTACCTGAGGATATCATAAGTTTCGTGTCAGGTCTGTTTGTTCGTTGTTAATTTGTTTCTCGTTGTTTTCAAATTATTTGCGTTTCTGCTTGCTTTGTGTTCTGGTTTTTTTGCAGGTGCCCCTCTTTTGGCTAGCTGGGATGTAGGTTTTGTATCTTATTTAAAGCCGTGTATCCTATATGGTTATACTGATTTTGATGCCTGGGTTTTTTATTTAGTGCTTATGTAAGTCCCAGGTGTCGTTCTTGTAACCACGGTTTCCCTCCGCCACAAGTGAGGACAATCAATAAAATTGGGGTCCCGTCCTCTTTTTTTTGAAAAAAAAAAAAAAAAAAAAAAAAAGTTAAGAGCCTTGCGAATGTCTGTGTCTTGGGGAAGAGCTTAATTTTACTGCTTAGTGGGTCTAAGAGTTAGTATCCTAGGTTTGGCGGATCAGAGACAGACTTTGAACTTCAATGACAATATCACATGAGAGATAGATATATGAAGTAAATTCTTCAATACTTCTTCCTACTAATATATATACATGTGTGAGAGAGAGAGAGAGAGAGAGAGAGAGTGAGCAAACATTATTCAGATACCACTAGAATATTCGAGATGAGGAAAATTTATACATTAAAAAAAAATAAAGAGAATTAAGAATGAGGAAAAGGGCCATCTACTTATAGCTGTATACAATATACTGTATCGCCAAGAACGGGGGGACCATCTCAGGGACACTACTAAAATGTTAACACAATGAATGCACTTGATATATTGAGATCATTTCCACCCGGTGTTCAAATGAAACTAATATGCACTACACAGTGACCCAAAAAAATAAAAAAAGAGGCAAAATTTTGCTAAGAAAGATGAGAGTAAAGTGGTAATTATCTACAAATTTACTAATCCATATCCATCCTAATATTGGCTTGGCAATGAGATTTTTTAGATTTGGTGCTGAGAAACGAAGATAACCGTACTCTCTCGTTTTTGCTAAAGCAAAGGTTAGAGCTACCCCCAGCCAATGTCTTCTGCTATAGCTTTGTACAAATCCGAATACATTAGTCAAGAATCATTTGCTAGTCTGTTGTGACATTTGCTGAAATGCTCGGGGCAGATTTAACACAATCTCCGCAAATGCTGGGATGGGAAAGCAGAAAACAAAACCATGAAAAAGAAAAACCATAAGCATTCATAGGATATACTTGAGAGCAGTTAAGCTTATACATAGAGAATAGCAAGAAGCCCACGACAAAAGTGCCTTGAAAATGTTTAAATAAGGGGAAAAATCAGCCCCTTAACAACTTTCTGTGAAACTGTGCTACAGATCAAGCTAGTTTATACGAGACAGTGGGACGAGGGAGAGCTCATGTCTATTGGCAGAAATAAACCAATACAGGTAAAAAAAATGTTTACAATTTGGAAAGTTGATACCTTCAGGTAAGCTCATAGTTCGAACAGCATCCTCTGCATATGATAAGCGAACAGGAATTTGGTGACTTCCCAGCACTCCATTTTCCTTCCTGTTCATAGTCGCTGCATCTATACTACTTTTCTTGGATGGCCAAGCAAGCACTCTGATTCTAGTAGGAAGTACAGAGACAAGATCTGCATATCTAAGACTTACTGTTACCTTGCTGCAACAAAGAAAACCACAAATTCAACAAATCAAAAAATAAACAAAATAAAACAATATTCTAAGGATGCACTTCCTTATAGTATAGTCACAAGTTATGGAAACAGACTTCATTTCATTCAATAAACCGAATTTACAACTGTGATTTATCAATACAGGGAAAAACCTAGACTATAAGCCAAACTACGCATCTGCTCTGGGGCATCCCCACACACAAATTCCTTTGTGGCGGACATTGTCTTAACTTCTAAAAACTATCTCCTAACAGAGAAAGCATTCTGTAAAAACAAAATTAAATAGCCCCCTCCGACCTCCCAGGGAGGAAGAGTACGAGACACTGCTACTATGGACACCAAGTCCACTAGCCTGTTTCTTTTTGAGTCGGGCTACTCTGCCGCCCAGAGTAGCCCGCTCACTTTGACCGCTAGTTGCTTTTGCAACTTTTTTTTTTCCATTTTTCTATTCACATTTTTTTAATATATTTAAATATTTTTACAAATAAAAAAATACACTAATACACTTAAAATCATTTTCCCCGAGCGGTCAAGTAGAGCGGTAAGAATTGGTGGGTAAAGTAGTTTTTTCCTTTCTTTTTTATTAATTACTTAAAAAAAAAAACTACAATAATAAACACAATAAAAGCTACAGAACCACGAGCACCGGCGTGAACCCAGACTGCTCGCCCACCGCAAGCATCGACTTCACGAGCCCAAACGGCATGAGCACCCAGCTCTCGCACGGACACCAGCCTCCACTTCGCAGGCGGCTCCTACGCACGAGCACCGGCCGCACGATCACCAGCCATATCATCGCTCGCCCCTCTCGACCAGCTCTTGTCCCAGATTGCGACCGACCGGTCAGACGGCTCAAGAAAAGTACAAACATTCAGTATAGTCACAAGTTGTTAGCAGGTTTTCCTTGAAGTCATTTATTTATTCATTTGGACGTATACAAGATTTATATCAGATATGCGGGGAGGCATCTGATGTAATAAAAAGCCCATCTGTTCTCATAACCATAGTAATGATCACTGAATCATAATGCCATAAAGACCCATTTTCAAAGAAATTAGTTAAATCATGTTATTTGTACAAATGGAATATCAGCTGGGTACAATAAATAAATAAAAAAACAAAAGCGATAAGGAAAAGATACACAGTAGAACACATTAAGTAAGAAACAGATACAAGAATAAAATGTACCAACCAATCAGAATCATCCAGTACAAATTCAACCATGTGGTATGGAAGGCTATGATACAATTCTCTAATTTGATTTCCATACAACTCCTTGATAAGCCGAACCTGCATCAGCATCAGATTTTGAAAGCAAGCATGAGAAATAAAACTTGTTACTGGCAGAAGAATGTATATAAAGGGAAGATGTGGAGTATTGATGTGATGCAATTGTTTCAACGTAAGCACCAAGAAAACAAAATATTATATCAAGAAACAAAATTTCAATCATACAATCTTTGTGAACAACAGCATAGCATGTCGTGCTCAAAATTTAATCCTAACTGAAAACTTATTTTCAGCTTAAGTTTTTTTTTTTTATAGGTAGTCAAAGATATTACATTCATAGAAAAAGGCAAAGCCCAGGTACACAGGAAGTATACATGAAGATCGCCTAGATAGAGGTTACAATAGAAAGAAGAAGATCATGGACACTAAGGGCAGGTTTGGTAACCAAAACAAAACACAAAATTCTCATCTCATCTCATCTCATCATTACACTTTTTTCAAACCCCCATACAAAATATAATAAACAATTTAACTTTTTCAAATCCCAATTCAACTTTTTCAAATCTCAATACTAAAACATAATATTTTAAACACTAAAACAAAACACAAAATTCTCATCTCACCTCCCAAACCTACCCTAAGTCCATTACAAACTATGACCCCCACCCATAAGAACAATGACTTAAAAAAGAAAAGTTTTAGCTCATCCATTGTTCTCTCTTGATCTTCGAAACTTCTAGCATTTCTCTCCCTCCAAATACACCAACACATGCATATTGGTACCAATCTCCAAATTGCCACTACCTGCGAATCGCCGTGTAGTCCTCGCCAGCTTGCAAGGAAAACCACCAATCTACCAAGCATAACCCAAGACAAACCAACTCTTGAGAAAAAATCATCCCACAACCTTGGCGACCTCGCAGTGTAAAAACAAATGATCAACTGACTCCCCATGCTTCTTACACATACAACACCACTCTAGGACAATAAACCGTTGTTTCCTCAAGTTATCGGTAGTGAGGATCTTGTCCAAAGATGTTGTCCAAACAAAAAAAACTGCTTTTGAAGGAGCTTTCGCCTACCAAATACTCTTCCACGGGAACATAGACATTCTGGAGTTCGTAAGCTTTTGGTAGAAAGAACTGACAGAGAAAATACCTTTCTTAGAATGATTTCAATGCATCTTGTCTCCGGTGCCCCTTGAAATACTTGCAGAGTGTAAAGTCGCAAAGAACTCCATCATAGACCCCGACTCCCAATCTTGGACTGCCCTAATAAAATCAATATTCTATTTAGGGGTGCAGTTTGAAACAACCACAAGGTTGGCAATTGATGCCTCCTTTTCTCTAGCGAGCGCAAAGATAGCAGGGAAAGTATCTCGTAGACAATGGTTACCACACCATTTATCAAACCAAAAAGGGACATGCGAACCATCACCCACAACAAAATGTTCATGTCCTCGAAAGGTACCCCAAAGGCTCCTAATGTATTTCCACAACCCCACTCCATGAGTACCTCATATCTCATTCGAGCACCATCCTCTCCAAGCTTCCCCGAACTGTGAATCAATAACCAACTTCCATAAGGCCTCCATCGCGTTTTGGTACCTCCACAACCACTTACCCAAAAGAGCTTAATTGAATTTCATCAAGTCGCGAATCTCCAACCCTCCCCCAGAAATTGGGGTACAAACTGCCAACCAGTTAACCAGGTGGAATTTGAACTCTTCCCCCAAACCACTCCATAAGAAATCCCTTTGTAACTTCTCAATGCGGTTAGCCACCTTTGTGGGAAGCGGGAACAAAAACAAAAAGTAGGTGGGTAAGTTTGAAAGAGTGCTTTTAATCAAAGTCAGCCTACTGCCTTTCGACAAGTATAGCCTCTTCCAGGCAGCCAATCTGCGCTCCACCCTTTTGACAACATCATTCCAAATCCTTATAGATTTAAAGGAGGCACCCAAAGGTAAGCCAAGATACTTCATAGGAAGCGAAAATATCTTGCATCCCAAGGTAGTAGCTAAAATCTCCACATCGGGGACAGCCCCCACTGGCACTATTTCCGACTTTGCAAGATTGATGCTCAACTCCGACGCGACAGCAAAACAAAGAAGTAGCGCCCTCAAGGCTTGAACCTGACCTAGGTGTGCACCACAAAAGATGAGTGTCATCGGCAAATAACAAGTGCGAAATGTTGAGCTCACCATTCCCTACCGGAAATCCATAGAGTAACCCCCTGTCCACTAGGCCCTCAATCATCTTAGTGAGAGCCTTCATGACAATTGACAAATAAAAAAAGTAGAGGAGAAAGCGGGTCTCCCTGCCTCAAGCCACGAGAGGAGTTGAAGAAACCCACCGGTGAACCATTTACCAAGATGGAGAAATGAACTGAGAGATGCAAAATTCTATCCATTTCTGTCATCTCCCCCCGAAACCACATATATCAAGTAAGTAAAGTAAGAATTGACAGTTGGAATGGTCATAAGCTTTCTCCATGTCTAGCTTACAAAGTAACACTAGTTCTCTAGACTTCAATCGACCGATCAAAACCTCATTTGCAACAAGTATTGAATCTAGAATTTGTCTTACCTTTGACAAACGCATTTTGCGGCTTTGAGATTAATTTTTCTACCACCGAGCTTAATCTATTTACTAGCACTTTGGAGAGCATCTTATACACCCTATTCACAAGACTAATTGGGCGATTGTCTTTCACATCCCTAGACCCCACCTTTTTGGGAATGAGGGCTAGAAATGTGGCATTAATACTCTTTTCAAATCTAGCGTCAGCATGAAATTCATGAAAAACTTGCATAAGATCCTCTTTGACCACCTCCCAACAAGTTTGAAAGAAACCCAAAGTAAACTCGTCCGGACCAGGAGCCTTGTCACTTGTCATGCCTTTGATTACACTATACACTTCCTCTTCTTCAAATGGCCTCTCTAGCCACCCTGCACTCTGCTGATCTAATGTAGAAAAAGATAAACCATCCACTTTCGGTCGCCAATTGTGTTCTTTCGATAGGAGTTGTTGATAATATCATTCAATGTCGTTCTTGATTACCAATCGATTCGAAGAAACTACCCCATCTACCATCAGTGTATCAATAGCATTATTCCTCCTGTGAGAATTAGCCATCCTATGAAAAAATTCGTGCACTTATCCCCCTCCTTAAGCCAAAGCGCTCTTGACTTCTGTCTCCATGAAATCTCCTCCATCAAAGTAACTCTTTCAAGTTCCGCCACTACCTGACTCTTGCGGCTTTTTTCAGGTTTAGACAGAATGCTGGCCTCCTCCTCACCTTCCAGGCCCTGTATCTCCTCTACAAGAGCACGCCTCTGTTGAAACACATTGCCAAAAACTTATTCATTCCATTGCTTAAGATCTTGTTTCAGCGCTTTCAACATCTTAGCCATAATGAAGCTTGGGGAGCCGTAGAAACTGTAAGAAGTCCACCAAAGTCTGACCCTGTCCACAAAATCGTCAATTTTAAGCCACATATGCTCAAATTTAAAATACCTTATGCCCCCTTGGATGCCTCCATAGTCTAAAATGATGGGGGAGTGATCACAGCATAGCCGGGGTAACCTTCTTTGAACTACTCCAGGAAGTGAGACTCTCAATCAGGAGTTATCAAAAATCTATCAATCATCGACCAAGATGGAAATTCTCGGTTATTGGACCAAGTAAACATGCCTCTTGATAGTGGAATGTCCACAAGCTCCAGTTCTGCGATGAAATCAGAAAAATCTCTCATGGCTAGAGAGATACGGGATACACCCGACCTTTCACCTGGGAAGTGCGATGTATTAAAGTCCCCCACCAATGCAACTTGGAAGCTCCCACCAACTAAGAACTCCCGCCAATTCTTCCCATAAAAACCTTATCTTCGAATCAATGTTTAGGCCATAAACACCAACAAATGCCCATTTGAGTCCATCTTCTAGATTAACAAAAGAGCATGCAACAGTAAGATCACCCACAAACTCTACCCTTTCCACCACCCTTTTGTCAAACATAATTAGAACTCCCCCAAATTCTCCTTTTGATGGTAGGTAATATCACCCGACATGTTGACCTCTCCATAAGCTGCGAACAATTTGTCTAGTAATAACTTCCAACTTAGTCTCTTGTAAACATATAATATCCCCCTTCCATTGACGAAGTAAATTTCTGACTTGGAGCCGCTTATTAAGATCATGCAGCCCCCTCACATTCCAAGATAATATTTTTGGCTTCATGGGACCACCATTTACCCCTCCCCTTACAACGCTCCCAGTTGGAGCTCTTCTCGCCCCCGTCCTCCTTCATTGCCCAATATAGCCTTTTGAGTTCTCTTTCCTTTTTTTTGGCCTGACTCAAAGCTTGATCGAAGTTGGATTGGGCATTCACAGCCTGGCTCCACGGCTGTAAGTAAAACCATAAATTCAGCTTCGAAACCCCCATAAGAAATCCCTACCAAGTGCTTAATATCCATCGCTTTCTTGATTACCCAATCTGACGCATTGGGATGAAAAGAGTTGAGAGGAGTAGGATAATCCTCCCCATCCCTGTTATCTGCAAACATTATCAAAGCTCCATCCATTTCACTTGCTCCAGCGCCCCTCACTGTTTGCTACGCATACCCAGCATGTTCGAAAACACTAAGGACCCCTGAAACTAGAAGAGGCCGGCGGCGAAGTCTGTGCCACAGCGAGGGCCGACGGCCCAACCATTTGCTCCCCGTGATCCATGGGGTAGATCTACAACACCAACGTGATAGGCTGTGTCAACGCTGGGAACCTTGTCGCCGTCAAGGAGGCAAGAGGCAGGCCAGAAGAGGCCGGCGGCGAAGTCTGTGCCACCGCGAGGGCCACGGCCCAACCATTTGCACCCCGAGATCCATAGGGTAGATCTGCGCATGCAGAGCCCAGTTGGCATCGAAGGCGTTGCCGGTGTGTGGGTGGGTTGCTGTCGCCGAGGAGAGTATCTCCTCCGGCAGGGGTATCGGGTGTGAGTCCGTAGGCACAGTCACGGTCCCGGGTGGGCTCTCTGGCCTCACACCCTGGAGAGGGGCCTCAGGCCTCATTTCACTCGTAATGAGCCCAAAGGTTGAGCCCAATTCAAAAAGGGGCCCAACCTGTTTCACCTTCCAGCTCATCCGATTTGGGCCTTTCCAGCCCATCCCCACTTTGGTCTTTCCTATCACAGGCCTGAAGGGCTTCTTCCCTTTTTGAGACCCAAAGCCTTGGTACAGGCCCAGGCCCTAGCCTTTCTCTAAACTGAACGTCAGAACTCCCAATTCCTTCCTAAGTATTTTCAGTTCCTCCTTCACCCCGATAACTTCCTCTTTCAAATAAACAAAGCCTCATGCATTCTGCTTTCCACTGCACCGACGTATGACAGTGACCCACTCTCCATTTTAGGTACAACATTTATGTCATCTTTTGTATTTTCGTCTAGGTGTTCCCCTCCCAAGCACCCCTTTTTGTTTTTTCCAACCACTTCCTTTCTGCTACCCATACCACCCAAGACCGCCTCTACAAATGATTAGGGCTGAGCAAAAATCCGACAATCCGACTCCGCTCCGACTTTGACAAGTCGGAGTCAGAGTCGGAGTTTTTTCCCTATTGGAAGTCGGAGTCGGAGTCGGAGTCATTGAAGAACCGACTCCGACTCCGCCTCCGATTTTATACATATTTTATAAAAATATATATGTTTTTCTATATATTAATCATTTAAATTTTATACAACTATATCTTATATAGTTAGTTAAACTCAATAATATACTAGTTAAATAATATATTTATACTATAATATATAGACTAAATTGACTAATAAATAATAATAGTTTAGTATATGACTATATGTAAATATCATACTATTACAAATTTACAATATTACTACCATGTTACATGTAAGTTGTAGCACTAAATTACTAATGTATAAATATAATAACATGTAATACTAATGTATATATAATATACTATAAACACTAAGATGCATAATAACATCAACATGTAATACTAATGGATAAACACTAATCTATAAATTTAGAATAACATATAATACTAATGTATAATAACTAAAGTATTATTCATCTAAATTTTATATTACAATATCTTGTATTAATTATATTTTTTGACTTCATAAATTCTCAACGTATTCCTTTTGATAAATATATTAGTAATACTAATATACATTAGTATATTAATTAGATTTATGGTCTAATACTAATACTATTAGTAATCCACTTTAAGTCTATATATAAATTACTATATAAATCACTACAGTATTAATTACTAATACTATATTACTATATGATACTATTAACTATAGTGATATACTAGTATTAGTATACTAATACTATCAGTGATATAGTTAGTATAGTGCTTTATACTAATAGTATTATATAATTATACTAAATTGAAATCACTATAGCAAATACTAATATATAGTTATGCTAATCACTATAACTAATACTAATACTAATATAGACTATAATTATAACTTATAGTATTATACCTATACTAAATCACTATAACTTATATTAATATAGTTATACAAAATTACTATAACTAATACTAATATTTATACTAATACTATTATAGACTATAGTTATAACTTATAGTATTATACCTATACTAAATCACTATAACTTATACTAATATAGTTATACTAAATCACTATAACTAATACTAATGTAGTTATACTAATCATTATAACTATATATAGTATTAATATCACTATTAGTATAATATATAGTATTAATAATAACTAATACTAATATAACTATTAGTATAACTAATATCACTACTAGTATAACTAATACTAATACTATTAGTATATTACTAATATTTATATATATTAATATATATATCAAGTATAAGAGATTAGAGATTTAATATATATAATATTAAATCACTAACATACTAATAGTATGATACTATAGTATTAGTAATTATACTATAAGATATAGTAATAGACTAATAGTATAATATATTAATACTATATTATATATAAAATAGTAATACTATTTTTTGAATCTTCATTTCATATACGGTGACTTTTTTTTTAATATTCATATATAATAATATATATCATATATATATATATATATAATATAATTAAAAATAGATTCATAGTAACTATAATAGTATACTATAGTAACTATACGGTGCCTTTTTTTTTAATCTTCATTTCGTATACGGTGCCTTTGTTTATTGTAGTGATTAGTTGGATATGGATATGGAATCATGGATGATGGGAGTACATATAAAAATATGACTTTTTTTTTATTTTTTATTTTTTAATGTATGTTAGTATGTTACTTGTTTTATTTAGTTGTATTTTTTATTATAATCAAAAGTTTAATAAGTTTGGATTGTAATTTTGAGAAAATTGAAATTTGAAAGCCCACAATTTTTTTTTAAAAAAGTGGGTCAAATATGAAGTTAAAAAAAAATTAAAAAAAAAAGTCATAAAATCCGACTCCGCTCCGACAAGTCGGAGTCGGAGGCGGAGCGGATTCTCTACATGTCGGAGTCGAAGTCGGAGGTCGGATTCGACCTCCGACAAAGTCGGAGTCGGAGTCGGAGGTTGGGCCCTCCGACTCCGAAACTGTCGGTGCTCAGCCCTACGAATGATGGCCTCTCCTTCTCTTTACCCTTGCCTTCCTCTCTGTCCAGTCATGGAGTCAAAAAAGGAGCCTGCTTAGAGGCAGCCCCCATTGACAAAGCAGACTTCAGCTCCATGGCCAGCAACTTCCATCTCTTGCCTTCTACCCCTTCTGGGATTTCTAACAGCCCATGACCACCGGTGCCATCACCATAATCTGTAACTTCCAAGAATCGCCCATACGCATTAGAGCGCCTATGAGCAAAGAGAGCTTTGGCTCCATCCCTATAGGTCTTATAAAAAACCTTCCGTCCCCCTGAAAATAAACAATCTTCTACGGTGTTTGCCAACCACCGAGCACTAGCAAGATTGAGCATAATCTCCTTAGTAACCTTCCTCCCCCTCTCCGTGATTCGACATAAGTTTCCTCCCTCCAATGACAAAACAAAAACTTTTGTCTCTAATAAAAGATGCTTAAGGAACCCCATGCTTGACTAATCTAAAGGGGAGTGATGCCAGCAAGAAGTCACCAAAACAGACAACCCATCGAAGAAGTGTACGGAGAGGATTTTTGAAAAGTTTTTCAGCTTAAGTTATATACATGTATGTGGATAATAATTGGCTCTGGCCCAACACAAGATATGAATACCATAAAATAATTTTTATGATGTTTTTTTACATGTACCAAGAGTATACCTGTTCGCGCCTATCCACATAAGCCTGCAAAAGTTCTCCAACGTAATCTATAAATTTCTGAAAACAAAAAATTGAAAACAGCAATTACAACAAATTACAGTATTGCGGAGTATCAAGTCAGCAAAGGAAATGCAGGCAACCGACCCTACCATGGCATTGGAAGAGAGAAGATCATTTTCTGCTTCTCGTATCGGTAGAAAAAATGGAATTGTGTGTTCAAGGACAGTCATCTTTTCAAGAAATGATTTACTTTCAAGCACACAGTGGTATAGCTCACAAGTTTCACCTGCAAAATTATGGAAATAAAGGAGTTGATTTTCCAAGAACTTAAGCTGATGGTTAGTCCAAAATGAATAAACCATAGCATTCGCAACATGTAACATATATTCTATGTTCTCAATCTATTCGATGGATGGTATTTCTTGGAAAAGACTACTATAGAAAAGGGAACAACTAGTGCACAAGTTGCTCATGTTTTTCTTTCTTACTTATTAAAAAAAAAAAAAATAGTTGCACATGTTTCTCTTCACAATGAACAAATGAGGTGTAAACAACTTCCAACAACCCAATATTGTAGAAGAAAAACTTCCTTTTTTTTTTCCTTTTGTTACTAATTTTTGTGTCTTATTGTGCAATTGCTGCATTCAAACTGACAGACCCCTATGATGAAACAAGCACAACAAAGGGATCAAATAAGCTCTTGATAAATGGTTTACCCTGCATTCAACTCATGTTGACAGCAGCCTCATTCGTGCACTTAAATTATTAATTGTTGTCAGTCATGTTATAATGGTGAAACCATTTATATTGGCAAAAGGATTATATAACTAAATCACTACAAAGTACCAGCAAAAGACGTCTCATATTGAATGCCGATTCTTGCCCCTTCCAAACAACAAATCACCTGCTCATATGACAATACAACTTGATATTTAATAAATGACTCAATTGCACAGCAATAGTTCATAACATTGTAAATCCAAACTTAATAAATGAATAACGTGGTATCAAGAGCAATAATTAATGACCCTATTGGTAGCCTGTATCAGTCTCGCCTAAAAAGTTGAGCAAGCTGCAACTAACAACTACTTAGCCCAAATAGTTCATTTTTCAAATATTTAATATTAGACTAAATAAACCCCCCCCCCTTTTTGGTGCTCCCAACTTTTGAAGCCATAATACATTTTCTTCCAAAATCCAACAAATTTGCATTTCTTTTTCTTTGATATTTTCCCAACATTGGGGGCAAAGTGGCAAAATAATTGAACATTATGAACTCCTGGGCCAATGTTTAGCTATTCCACTCCTTTTCATGAATTTTCCTGGGTTGTTTCCAACTCTCCAGCATAATCAGAACAATATTCCTCCCCACCTACAAACACACATGCCCCTAAACCTACTCACAATCTGCTACAAGACAGTTACATTTTCATGTCATCTTCAATGTTGTTCCAAAACTTGATTGGTGACATTTTCAAACTTAAGCTTTTTCAAGATAAAAACTTAACCACTTTGTGGGAAAGCAACCAGAATGGGTAACACACATGGCATAACCATAGGATGCTAGAAGTGATAAAAGAATCTTCCCATTTTGGAAGCCAGCCTAGCAGATTAGATACAGCCATACAGGGAATAATTATACTAGTAACAAGGAATATTACCTTGCTGCCAACTTTATACGTAATTTTTTCCTGAAAATGTGGACCTGGCACCATGTTTATGTCCCCTGGCATTGCCTTTCTGTCTGCTTCCATGTGAACCTGATAAAACCAGATCAGTCGTATTAAGAATTTTATTAGGCCCAGCAGAAACATGGAACTGCATAACATAGAAGATTAGATATCAATTAATCGCTTAAGATATTCAAACCATTAATCAATAAAACAGAGAATAATATAAAAAAACTAAAGATATTCAAAACATAGCCATACCCGCTCCCTTATTGTTGCCAATAGCCCATCATTCCATTCTTCACCATCTAAGGAAATCTCTACCCAAAATGAAAAAAAAAAAAAGAATTCTTAGTTAGAGCAGAGAACATTCATGGGAAAAATAAGGATAAAGAACAATTTAGATTTTAAAGTTATAGCACTAAAGCCAACAAAAATGTGCACAATTGCCAAGTTCCCCGTTGGTTCTTTGTCCAGTGTTGTAAGACCCATAGAAAACACAAGAGTTAAAAAGTCTAAAAGGTGGATCATCAAACCAGTAGCCGACACAAAACTACATATCAAGTAGCGCCACATAGAAAACATCAAGGCATGATTAGATGTAATAAAAGGAAAAAAATGCCCCAAAGATAGAGAAAAGATAGCTCCTGCATATAATCGTTCAACCAAAGCAACTTTTCCAAAAGCATTAACCAAAAAGAAATATGAAACATTAAATTCAAAGCTACCTTCAGTTTGAGAAGCAAGAGCAGCTTCAAATTCCTTTTGTAGACGCTCGAATATCATCTTGTCAGAATCCCTATTAAAAATCAGTAAGATCACCAAAACGTTTAAAATATAAGCTCCTAAATCATATTATGAGAACATGTATGCTTCAGCAGCCATAGCCTTACATAATTCCATCACAATCAATTAGCAACTTAAAACTACGGCTAGAATGCATGTACTAGTATAAGGTGAAGCCTTAAAAATTCCTGAGAAAACCTTACCTAGAAAGACGCTCTGTTAATTCTCCATGCCTCTTGAGAACATTTGAAACTGTCAGGTGTGAATAAACCTCAATTTCTTCTTAATACCATAAACATCAGACATATAGATTAACTTAGAAACTAATAAGAAAAAGTGAGATTGTGTACATCTAGCTCGTGTTGTCTCCAATCGAATATCTTCCTCTTGCATAAGATTCTGTTACAAGATAAGGAATGATTATAATTTCCAGAGAAGATTTTCTCACTTGAGGGGGGGGGGGGGGGAGAGAGAGAGAGAGAGAGAGTAAATGAAAGATACCAACGTTCATCACCAATGAATAGTACTAACAACGGGAAATGCACAATGCCAATCACGGGAAAAAAGAGAACTCAGAATTAAAAATGTAACAGATAGAGTTGAAGACAACATTCTCATAAGGATGATAGATGACAAGCAATCACAAACAACATATTCTGTAAAACTTGACATTCTTCCAGGAGATATTGTTACATCAATTGCAATATATTAGAGGATCAATATGCGATCTTCTAAGCACCATAAAATATTTTTCTTCAAACAAAGACGTTAGGTTTTGTGTAGCTGTGAAAAACACCAATTATATAGTTCATACACAACCATAGTTGACACTGGTAATTGGTGTTTGAAGCCCCTATAAATACAGGGGGCACAATTATGGATGCAAATAGTACGTAGTAATAGTGAAAAAGAACCGACCTTGCGAGAAGATGAATCCCCAGAAAAGGGATTCTTTCTCTGCCTCTTCCTAGGCGACTCTTCAGTGTCGCTATCCATTGCCTCTTCTGCGTTTCACACAGAGACCGGAGACGCCGCAATCTGTGGATTCTGCCCCAAATATAAAATTAGGGCTGGCTTGCAAATCTTGCCATGATGGTATTCGGGGCCGGAAAAGTCGGGCCATTTAAAACTTTATAATGGGCCTTCGGTTCACAATCGAGGCTCTGGCCTTATATGAGCTCGGTTTACTCATTTAAAACTTTGAAATGGACCTTCGGTTCACAAAGGAAACCCTGGCCCATTATATAAGCTCGGTTTACTTAACTATACTGAAAAATATATCTCGAGTGTCTTGATCCTACTATTAGCCCATCTCATTCTCATAGTACCGTATTAATGTGATATTATTTTTTTAATTATTAGGTTAATTTTTATTTCTTTAAATAATTAATTTAAATATTTATGAATAATATTATATAGATCAATTAAATGGAATCTAAGAAGAATAAAAGGATAATACCCAGTATTTACTCGATACATTTTTTTTTTATTACGATGTAATAACGTTTAACTCGTCAACAACCTAATCTTAGGTTAATCAAATGAATATTTTGGTAATAAAATTCTATACATGGTATCTTATCAGGGTGTTTAAGGGGTTAGGAGTTTTTATAATATTTCAATTTGGGTGGGAGAAATTATATGAATTATGACCATACTCATGCTCCTAGGCATATCACAATTGTCAATGACTAGTGGTGTTACCTGCATGGTGCGGGGCGGGGTGGACCCTCCCTTGCACCCAGCCCCCACATCCACCCCACCCCGCACCATGCGGGGGAAGGGTTTCCTACCCCGCCCCCACTCCAGTATTGGGGGGGGGGGAGGGGGGTTGAAACCGCACCCCAACCCATCCTCCGCTCAACCCAATGACACATTCGGTCTAAAAAAAATTTAAAACCCAAAAATTTGTTTAGACTCAAATAAAAATTTAATTTAATTTATAAATTGAAATTTATACATTTTTTAAAAATATAGACTCATTAAAATTATATTTTATATTGTATTGACTTCCTAGACCAACCTTTATATAGGAGGCCAAGATAATACAATATCTATACTTAAGAATTGCCTAGGAGGCCAAGACAATCCATTAACTTGAATTCAATTTCAAGTTTTTAACAAAATGTATATATCTATATACAATATATTTATATAAATATTAAAAATTATAATCTTTTATATTAAATGGAGAAGGGTGTGGAACAGGGGTGGGACCCTGCAGGGTCAGCCCGCCCCCCGCCCTGCTATGGGTGTTCTATGCGAGGCAGGGTTGCCCACCCCTACCAATGACCTTGGTGTTAGATTAAAATAATAATAATAAAAATTATTCATGGGAAAAAATAGTGGAATAAACTATAAAAGTAAAAACAACCCCATAAAACTCTTGGCAGGCAAATAAATTAATCTCATCTTGTCTCATATAATCATTATAACTTTTTTAAATTTTCACATAAAATAAAATAAACAATCATTCTCATCTGTTTGTTTTTACAACCATTTTCATCTCATATAATCATTACAATTTTTTTAAATTTTCACACAAAATAAAATATACAATTCAACATTTTTCAAATCTCAAAAATAAAAATAATATTAAAAAAAATATTTTAAAAATATTTTTTTTAAATTTTAACTTTTATCTCATATCATCTCATTAAAAATATTCATTTATAAAGTCTAGTAGGATTGGTGGACGAAAATTGTCAATTTCGATTACTAATCATTATGGTCATACATCTCTGAATGTCAACCCATAAAAGCTACTGCCACAAGCACAGCATTGGCAATTTGGACTAGACTCGAATGTATGACGTTTATAAAGAGTAAAAGAGTCTAAGATTAAATCAGCAACAAATAATACGTGTGCTGCAAATTACATTCCACAAATTGGAGAATAAGGCTTAAATCGAAGTTACAATTCCTAAACGACATTCTATATAATATATATATATATATACCAAAAAGTGGGAATTATAAATCATCTACCATATTTTAATAATTTGAATAGGATATATGTTATAAATCATTTGATTGATAAAGTTAGGTAGTGTACGAGATTACACATTATTTTAAAAAAAAATGTTATTTATAACGGTTCTAAATTTTTAATAGAACTTTAATTATATTATTAACTAATTATTTTGAAATATAAATTCAGACGTAAATTGAGTTTTTCTTAATATGTTATAAAATAAATATATGTTTATATAATTATGATTATAATAATTTTAAATATTTTGCCGAGATATAGCATGATGGATTTATTTATTTATTTTACACATAAGGGAGAGAGGATACGATCATTAATTTTCTTAATAAATAATTAAAATATTAGCAATTGAATTAAAGATATTAGCAGTATGATGGAATTAAACTAATTTTTAACAACAGAATCAGTACCACGGTCTACCTTTGCTGCTTGTAAAAAATATCAGATTATAATTATGAGGTTCATTAATAATTAATGTTTTAATTAACACGTTGGCAAGAGGGGGGAGGGGGGAAAAAAAAAAAGAGAGAAGAAAAGGAAAAAGGCACAAGGCAAGGCGAGGCGAGACCTTGAGAGAGCTACCGAGAAAGAAGAGAGCGGAGACACAGAGAGAGAGAGAGAGAGAGAGAGCAGCGATCGAACTCCTTCAAAGAGCAAAAGCTCAAAGATAAAACCAGTGAGAATGTACCAAAGTGGAAAAAAATAAAATTGGAGGAGGAAATATATCAAGAGAGCGAGAGCCGAAGCTTCGACGATTCGAAGCCCAGTCACTCATGTTCGATTTCTCTGCAATTCCTCGACTTCCTTGAAAGGTCAGAGCTCAATCAATCTCTAACCCTCTTTCCCATACTCTCGGCTCTAGTTTTCCCTCTTCATTGTGCTTCATTCCTCTTCAATTCGATTTCCCTGCTATGTTTCCCAAACTCCATTCGGCCAACTCCCCGATCTCTTTTATTCGACTTGGAATTTGGGACTCTGAAGTTTGAAAGATTTTGAATTTCATGAAAGGAACGCGGGGTTTTGATTGGTGCAGTGGTGCAATTTGTGGTTCGTACAGTGCGTGAGAAGGCGTGGTCCTGTGGGCCCAAGTTTGGTGATTCAAGCTTAGGGTTTTATTTAGGCATTGTTTCCGATAAATTGAGCTTGATTCTGGGGGGGATTTAGTGAGTTCCGTAGTGGGTTTGATCTCTAGGGTTTTGGTTCCGATAAGATGAGATTTGGGTTCGCATTATATCGTTTGTGGGTTGGTGAATTCGGGGTTTTTTGGACATAAGGATTTCGGAAATCGGTTAGGATTGGGGGTTTTCGGGCGTTTTAGTGATTCGTCGGATTCCGAGTGTGGATTTGCATCGAATGATATGTGGGAGGGAAATTTTTGGATCGTTTGTAAACGGAAAAAAGTGTAAGTTGGGATAAACTGGGGTTACTGGGGGTTTAGTGATTCTGCGGTCGGTGTATGAATCTGTGTCTCGAGACATGCAACCTCAGCAGAGCTCCAGAGTCGATTTGGTTGACTTGAAAGCTCAGATAGTGAAGAAGCTTGGGGTGAATAAGTCAAAACTGTACTTCTATCACTTGAATAGTTTTTTGAGTGACAAATTGGGCAAGATTCAGTTTGAAAGTTTTTGCATTCGGGCTTTTGGGAGGGAGAATCTTCCACTGCACAATCAACTCCTTATTTCAATCCTTAAGAATGCATGCCAAGCCAAGACCCCGCCACCAGTTCATTTAGCGGGTCCCCAAAAATCAGGGATACAAGCTGCAAACAGTTCTCCTGGTGGGGAAGATGGGCATGAACAAAGTGGGGCCATTTTCTCCAATCAGAATCAAAATGTGCCTGTTTGGTCGAATGGGGTTCTTCCAGTGTCCCCACGAAAGGGTAGGTCCGGGATACGTGATCGGAAGCTCAGGGATAGACCAAGCCCTCTTGGACTGAATGGGAAGGTCGAGTGTATTTCACATCAATCCATGGGACCAGAAGATAGCAATAGTAAGTTTAATGTGGAAAATGGGGATTTGACTCCGTGCGATTATCAGAGACCAGGGCAGCATCTTCAGACTGTTGCTGAGGCACATGAGAATGAAAGGGATGGGGCTGTTCGGCGACCTGCAGAGAAGCCAAGGATACACAGTAAAGATCAGGCTGCAGGAGCTGTTATTGACGATGGGGAAGAGGTGCAGTCAACACGGTCAAATTTCTTTAGAAGTCCTCTGCTTGCCCCCCTAGGGATTCCGTTTTGCCCAGCTAGTGTCGGTGGGGCCCGCAAAGTTATTCCATCGGCTAGCAGTGGTGATTTTGTTAGCAATTACGATAGTGGTGGATTGACTGATACAGAGACACTGAGAAAGCGTATGGAGCAGATTGCAGCAGCACAGGGCCTTGGAGGCGTTTCTATGGAATGTGCTAATATGTTAAATAATATGCTGGATGTGTACTTGAAGCAGTTAATCAGGTCTTGTGTTGAGTTGGTAGGAGCAAGGTGCACACATGAGCCAAGAAAGCATCTTGCTCACAAGCAGCAGATTCAAGGCAAAATTATCAATGGCATATGGCCAAGTAATCACTTACACATGCAGAGTGCCGGTGGGCCCATGGACGCGATGCAGGAGCAAGGACATCAGTGTTCGATATCTTTGCTTGATTTCAAAGTTGCTATGGAGCTGAATCCTCAGCAACTTGGGGAGGATTGGCCATTGCTGCTGGAGAAAATTTGTATGCAAGCATTTGAGGAATGAAACCTCCATATGAAGGCCTGCTTATTCCAAGCCATGGTTGGTTTGGTGTGTTCTGGTGCAAAGGTGTGGACAACCATTGTTGGAGATGATTGACGCACTCAGTTCTGTTCTTACTGCCAGGATAAACAGATTTCTCCCAGTTGGTTCTCTGGCCTTTGCAAAAGAATTGTGGGCATGAGCATTGGAATGCTGTATTTGCCTGCTACAGAGCATGGCTAGTCGGGAAATTATTTAAATGCAACCAAACAAGGGGTGCCTTCAAATAGAGTGCCCATGATTGGTTGTTCTGTTGTATCTTTAGCATTGATCTTGGCTGTATCTACCGTCTCTACAGATCTCAAGCATTTCCTGTAATTCTCAGCCAATGTGGAGGAAAACTAAAAGAGTTTTGAAGGGATACTGTTGTGTATTGTAGTGAAAGGTAAAAAAGCTCCTTGTGTAAGAGCTGCAGTAAGCTCTGTATGTACTTTAGACTCTGAGAATTAATTGGATTTAAATATCAATAACACATTGACATCCACTGTTATTACCTCGATGGTTTGATGTCATTGTTTATAACTGACTGACTCCTGTATAACATGATGCTAATGTATCGTCCCTTCCCCTGGTGTTCTTAAGAACGGTGATTTTAAATGTTGCTGTTTTATCTTGCAAGTAGCAGTGGTGGCAGATCGTTTTCGTATTTGCTGAAACTACTGGATTTAGTGAAACCGCTCTATTCCGAGAGTCTTTTTTACCATTCAGATGGAGACATATATTTCTCTCCATGTTTTGGAGCCTAAAACTAGTTGCGATGCCTCTTGTTTGATTTTTGCATAGCCAGCACAAAGTGACATAGAGTTCACGGCTGCAGTTCGGAGAATATAATTATTCCAATAAACATATTTGCAACTCGTTAAACAACGAAGAATAATATATGATTGTGCAAAATTAACCCAAAAGAAACTTTAGGGGAAAAAAATCCATGAGTACTATTTTTACTTGAAAAAATTAATAAAGAATAAAATTTTGCAGACGAAGTCCTTTCCTTCGTCCATGGATGGAGTTATCAAAATGATACCATCTTCTAACTTGTGTGGATCGGTATATTGAAAAAACATCAATCATTTACGAGTATTAATACATGACATGGTGTTGGCCTGCAGATCAGTACGAGTATCACATCAAAGCTTCAAATTCAATTTTTCCCAGCTCATATTGTACTAGTTATTAATTTTGGTAACAGAAGAAAGAATTGTATGATGCAGACATCCTGAGAGAATTCATTAGTAGATAGAAGCAGTGCTGGGCCATCAAGAGGTTGCCGTGGACCATGCTGGAATGTTTATTTTCATGTTGAATGTTGGCTGTAAGTTGTAATTGGTAGTAGCTAGGTCTGCGCAGGAGCTGAAAAGGCACCATGCTTCCATACTCTTGCAAAAAAAGCTACTTGCATAAGCAAAATTGGGTAAATTTTTGCTTGATTAAATGTTTATGCCGGGGCAACAACTGAAGCGACTTGGAAAAGATTGGTTATTTTGGCTTGAGAAAATTTCTACCCATGCATTTTGCGAGGGACGGCAGTGACTTGGATAAAGCCCCGTCAATTGACACATGAAGCCGGTTGTTTCCTCCTAGTTGGAAGGGCTTAATCTGTCTGTTTTCAGACACTGCTGAAGTATTCGTTTTTTCTGTGGCGATGAGAAATCAGAAGGGCTCCAGGTCGAGCTAATCTTTAAGATGAATGAGGTCTGAGCATGGATTGGTTTCTGGGTCCTTGTATTAAGCTCAATCTCTGTGTCCCACTGATGCAGTGGAACTTACTAACAGAATTTCCATGTCTGATTGCCTCATGGCGGATGCAGTTCGTATGGGCCCTGAATTTTCTCATCACCAGATACACAGATCTTGAGTTTTGCGTACAATATACAGCCAATAGTGGGAAACCTGGGGAAATTCGGAAATCTGCGAGTTGATAATTGTACACACAAAACATTAACATCCACTGAATATTCCGTGATAATTTGTATTTAACTTCCCTACTAAACAATAATTTAGAAATCGTGCTGAAGTTTATATTTTAATTTGCAACTACAATATCAAATTTACCTATCAGACCTCAAAGCTTACAATTTTGTTAGAACGACTCGACTAATCAGTAATTGACAGTAGAATAAGTGGGGGAACATGGGAGAGGGGGAGAAGTAGTGTAAGACTAAACTACTGTTATTAGCCATCAAAAGTTCTTCCCACAGCCATTTCAACTTTGCCCCAATAGATTGGGATGTCCACTCATCTGAGATCTCGTTTGGATTTAGAGATGAGTTGGGATGATTTTAGATGAGTTGAATAAAATATTGTTAGATTATTATTTTTTAATATTATTATTGTTTTGAGATTTGAAAAAATTAAAATTTTTATTATATTTTGTGTGGAAATTAAAAAAATACTATAATGATGAGATAAAATGAATTGAGATGAATTTTCAATCCAAACCGGGGCTTGGTGGGGTGGTGCACTAGGAGATAAAATTTAAAAAAATTATAATGATGAGATAAAATGAGTTGAGTTTGATAAAATTGTAATAGGCACTGGGAGAAATTTCGAAGATCAGAAGAAGCCAAAAAGAGAGGAAAAAGAGGAGTAAGAAGCGAAAATGAGATAAAAGTAAGACAGAAGAAGGAAGAAGAAGATAAAGAGAAAAGACAGAAGAAGCTGTTGAAAAGACAGAAGAAACATGAAGAAGAGAGAAAAAGACTCAAAAAGAATTATTCCATTCAAATCAGAATCTATTGGGTATGCAAAGGAGGCTTAAATAGACTGTGACGGGTATCCGAAACAAACAAAGAGTCAGTTGACTCATCCATTCATCCAGCAATTTTTCTGATTATTTGTGGTGTGAGAGAGATGAGTACTTGGATAATGTATTTGATGATGTGGAGCTTTCCAAAATCATCCTTTGTTTGATTGAATCATCGACCTCCCCCATTTAGAGGGGAAGAGTTCTTATGGACGCCCCTGATTCTAATACCATGTTGGTTTGTTCTTTTCTTTTGGACCCAGGTTGCTTTGTTCTTATGACTGTTTTCAAGTGGACAAAGTTCAAATAATCCATGAGTTGTAGATTCTACGATTCCTCGAGTTTTGTTGAACTGGGAATAAATCTTTGCTCTGTCCTTTTTCCAATACATGGCATGCTTTTCATATTTATACACAATCCCTTACCTGCTATCAGTTTCTTCTTGGTAAGAAGGAAAGAAACATAGATGAACGCCATGACTGAAATAATACCTATTAAGCCACTTCTTTAGACGGACTCCGTTTTTCCTCTTTTCAGATGATAAATATTTTTCTTGTTCATAACAGGTTTTAGCAACGATACCATAAGCCTAACCGGGTTCCGTTGGCCAGAGTGTTACAATCCTAATTTTCCCTCTCATTTTCTTGGAGGAGCTAGCTCCCCTGGAAGAGAGCAAATCAGTGTTTCACTATTTTAACTTGTGAGGTGTGTTACACAGAGATAAATTAAAATCATGAAAATCGTAGATTATATTCCTTAAAACAGAGAGAGAGAGAGAGAGAGAGAGAGAGAGATTTGATTCACATTTTCAACGTGAAGATAAACCAATCAAGCCAATAGCCTGTGTTTATTAGTTGATTCAGATGAAAGAAATTTGATATGTACATGGACATTAAAGAAGGAAAAAAAGAAGAAGAATGAAAACGAAGAAACAAACTTAATCTGTACCAAAGGAAAAAGCAGGTCTACTCCAACCTGATCTTTTAAATTGAACTAAGAGGAAGTCAAAAGCAATAGTGAGGGTGCCGCCGATGCTTTGCATATGGGGCACCAATTCTTCAACCGAAGCCACTGTTGTATGCAGCCCAAATGATATAAGTGCTGGCATTGCAGTCTACCCATTTCATCTCCAACCACATACTCCTCCTGTAGTTGAGGGGGGAAAAAATAACAAAATTTTTTATGAGAAAGAAAGAGAGGCTAGACAATGACGAAAGCAAGTTAATACTCAAAACCAAGGCAGTATAGGTCGGTGAAATCGTAAATCTGACTAGATTATTTTTCATTTGTAACTACGTGCAAATACAGTTAAATACATACTGAAGAACCTGACAACCTGCATTAAGATAATGGCTTGTTCTCAGTTGACCACAGGAACAATCTAGAGATTGCAATTGTTTGCAAGCAATGCACTTTAAAACTTTAGATGAATCCAATATATAGCTTCCCCTTAACACTCGTTCTAAGTGATTGAAACCTAATCCAATCCCAGCTTAAACCAAATTCCTCAAATAATTTGACTTGGCTTTATAATTTATATTTCAAGACTAATTCAGCTCCCATGAAAATCTGTAATGTAGTAGAAAGTAAGGGGGAAAAAACCTGACAGATACTGCATTTGACATCATCTTTATCCCCACTGCAGCCCATATCTTCATCCTTTGGAACTATAGACTCATAAATGATTTTTTTCAGGCATTCCGACATTGCTTCTTCTGGTAGTGCAGTGCTCACAGTTCCCATCCTCTCTTCTAGAGCTAATAATTCCTGTCATATAGAAGTAAAATGGTTTACAGAACAACTTAGACAAAATGGTTCCAAACTTCTGAACACAACTATTCCACAAAGATAGAACAGAAGAGAAGTGAAGTTTAGCAGCAATGTAAGATACCAACAAACCTCATATGACATGTTATCAATATCCAGTCTCATGTCTCTATGCTGATCATGGACATATATGCCATTAAGAAGCAAGTTAGTCTCCAGAACAAGTATTTGCTGCAAAGACAAGAAATAAGAGTCAATAACGAACAGTGAATCATGTTAAGCAAAAATCCAAAGAAAATTACCTCGTATGTTAGCTCTTCATCTTGTTCAATCCTCTCAAGTGCCATTAAAATCTGCACAAATATTTTAAAGAAAAAGCTCCACATAACGAGGCTTTCTTTCAAGACCATAGTAAGCTGATTTATTTAAAAGAAACTATGTATTCCTAGTACCTCTGCAATACCATCTATGTTGTAGCGCCTGATACTACTCTGATTCATCAAAGAGTGGCTAATACCAACTTCTGTAGGACTTGCTGACAAAACACCATGTAAGCTTTCGCTGCTACTGCCTGGTCGACTGAAAGAAATTGCACGACTCGAGGGAGTTTCTGCAGAGAGCTGATGTGACGAACTAGGATCATTCAATTCTATAGGTATGTCAGATTGAAGCATTTGTGGGATGGTAACAGAGGGATGATTTGGTGCCAAACTGTTTCCATTTCCTTGATTGGAGAGCCTGGTCCTGGTATGACCATCAACTGATCCCCTTGTCCTGACTGATGCAACACAAGTATCCCTGTTAGGAGGCATATTTCTGGCTCGTCTTGAATCAGAAATGGAGATGCCATGGCTAGAACTGGAGTTCCGTCCTTCCAATGATGACCCATTCTTCTTCTTCCCTCCAACATTGGAGCTAGTTTCTCCTTCGGAGTTTCTCCTTTTCACAATATCTTTCCTCTTACTGAGGCTTGAATCCAAAGCTGAACAACCAGATGGGAGGGCATCAGGTATTGAATTGCTTCTGAGATTTCTTATACCACGCCTGCTTGCACCAGCACCTGTTGCCTGGACAGAGCTCTTAGATCCCATAGATATGGAGGAAGAGACTAGAGTGTCCCGGTTGCGAAATCCAGATCCTTGATGAGGATTCTTCTGTGGTCTTATACCTGATGCTACACTAGAACTTCCCACTTCCATTGATGTGTCACTCTCAGAATCCGCGTTTTCAGCCCCTCTGTGAATCTTTCCAGGTGAGGGAGTGGGTTCTGCTACTTCTGGTTCATCCTGGATGCTACTAGTTTCAGATGAATCAGTATCTAACTGAGAAGATATCTTTCTTCGAGGCTCCATGGTAGATTTTCTCCCATTACCAATCGTCAAGCAAGTCCTAGAGGAACTTCCAATTATTTCCTTGCCACTTGAAGAAGAGCGTAAAGAAGGCCTTGAAGTTTTGGCCTTTTCTGAACAGCCATTTTGAGAACCTCTTGAGTTCAGTCTGCCACTGCAACCAAGTCTGTTGCAAAATTGTGCATTAGGGTCTCTATTGTTGGCATTATCTCTCAGCACAAGACCAGATCCCTTTCTAGAGACCACAATCCCATCAACAGCTCTTTTACCAGAATATTCATCCATCTATAGAGATCTGCACCCTTCAAATCTGCTATGTAACATAAATGAAAGGTTTTCAATCACTGAAACCTCCACCAGGTTGGGTATTAGTGTGAAAAACAGAATTAGTTTTGATGTTCTTTAAACTGGCACAAAAAGGATTGTACAGATGAAAAACACAAGAACAGCAATCATATGCAAAAGAGGTGCCATGGTAGTTTTGTCATTAATGGAAGTCGATAAAATGATGCCTAAAAAATAATACCAATTTCATACATGATGAGGTTTAACCCAACCCTTCCAACAAGAACCCAACTTGAAATTATTGATTCAACCAATCAGCAGGAAGTGAAACAAGGGATTTATTTTCTGCAACTTTTGCAAACATATCCCTATCTCTGTGCCAATAAGACTTATTTCCCACACCAACCTATAGCTGAAGAGCCACGGCCACTTGGCCACCCTAATATAAATTTCTTTCCAGAAATTTGGCTTCAAGAATCTCTAAGGTAGACATAGTATTCTGAAAAGTTATCAAACAAAATATTGACTATTGAGATTGTAAATAAAGTTGTTTTTCCACTGGAAATCAAGGCGAGCATGATATGTTAATTATAATTTAATTAGATTAATTGAAACTGCCAAGCAAAACCAACAGGCCAACAAGCACAAAAATCGGATGCATAAAAAAAAGTGTAACGGGAATATTCTAGACTAGTACAAGGATAAATAAGCATAATATGTTCAACCTGCATAATCCTCACTCTTCTGCTGATTCAGTCAGACCAAAAAGATCCAAGTACCTCTTTTTTGGCTGTAAATTTAATAAAAATTTTAAAAACAACGAATCCCGATTAAAGAAAGTTGGATGTTAATTGCGAGATAAAGGCCTCACAAACATCATCAAACAAATCAAGCAAGAAACCCACTTCCTAACAAGTTAAACGCGATCATTATTACACTTGCAAAAATGAAAATACAAATTTACAACAGAAAGAAACCGAGAAGGAAACAAAGGAGTAGCATATAAGAAGACCTTCTGTCATCGAGTGATCAAGAGAGAACCAAACATATCGACAACTCTCTGAACATTAAAAGGTTCAGATAAAGGAGGAAAGATCGGACCCAGATGGCCACATGCCCATATTATCACCCCCTAAAAAGAGGCTCTCTTTCAACTTTTTTTTAACGACATAAACTTTGCTTGAACTCTTCTCCACACAATCCTTGCGTTTTCTATTTTTATAAACGACTCTTTCTCCGTGATTTCAGGTCTCCTAAAGCTGAATAAGCCCACAAAAACAAATTCCAATAGAAATTGAAGAGGAGAATAATTATGGTTTTAGCTCCCCCAATAACCATGGTGAGAGTTATTTGACACAAGACTAATATCTAAAAAAAAAAACACGCAAAAGTTGCTAATTAAAATCATGATAGAGTCCAACTAACGGGAAAAATAAAGGAAGAAAGAAAGACAACTCTCTCAATATTTCCCAAGAAACCAAAACCAATTAAATCCAATACCATCATACGCAAACGTAAAATCCACTCTCCCAAAAAAAAAAATTTCATATTTTTAAGTAAAGTAAGAGAAAATAAAGAGCCCATGTCAAAGAAAAAAAGCAAAAGTACCTTGATTACAGTTCATTGAAAAATACCCCAGAGAAATATTGACAAAAACACAAAGAGAAAACCAAAACAGTTGATCGATTATTGATAGAATTCAAAGGTCGTAGAAAGGGTTGAATTCTCGTGTCACCTTTTCTTATTCTATTCTCCTGCTTCTTCTGCTTTGAATACCAGAAAGAAGGAAAGAGAGAGAGAGGGAGGAGGAGTCACAGCTTTTCTTAGAGCGAGAAGGGAAAAGAAGGAGGCAAAAACGTGTGTGAAAGATCCGAGGCTAAGCGAAGTTTAATGTTATTAAGGAGTGCTTTCAGGTAGGGCCCCCATTAGAACCCTGTAACAATTAAAACTAATACAAAAACAACCAAACAAGGAGTAGTGGACTGGTTGTGCCGTCCAATGTGTTCGGTGAGATATCAGCCGTCCGATTGTAGGGAGGTTCGGGAAGGGTCAAACATCCACGGCCGTTGGCCTTTCTGACGTCATATTTTTAACACTTTTTGTGGACGGAATGTATCACTTCTCCTCTACCCCCACACCAGGAATTCAACCTCAGCCTAAAGCCGCCTAAAGCCCCAGTTGCCTAAAATTATTTTTCCCCTAATTTAGTTCCTCAAATTAAAATGTGAGTCAAATAATTAGGTGGAGATTTGCTCTTTCTTTTTTTTTTTTTCAGGGCATCAAAATTATTATTTTTTTTTGGAGAAAACAAAACATGATATTCATGCTAATAAATAAATAGACAGAAAGGAAGATTAGCATTCTTTTGATTTTTCAGTTAATATTAAACTCTTTACTATTGGAAATTATAAATATTAAAAATTCAAAAATTTAATTCAAAATAATTATTATAATAGTTAACATATACGTATAACGACTACAAATATCATTTCTTAATATCAGTTAAAAAATGAGTATTTTTATATTTAAAATCTAAAATTTCTCAGTGAGGTCACCGAAGGCATCATAAAATCAAGATAACAACCAACCAACCAATCAGTGTCATTTCTGATTTTGATTGGGACGTTTTCCTTGCAATGCAATGCCTATCAATCTCATGATCTCCTTGCTATCTTCTTATGGTTTTAACTTTAATTATTATAATCAGCCGCACTTGTGACAATTAATTTGGTTTTCTATCTTCAACTTAATTAGATTTATTACCCTTATTCACTCACTCCCATTTATTGTTAATTTTAAGGTTGCAACAAGCAATACAGGTGGCTCCTCGTAGGTCTAATCTCATAGAATTTTAAGATGAAAAAACAAAAAACAAAACCCAGATCATAGAATGCTCAATCATGTATTATTGACCTGAGAGATGAGTTTTCAATGAACAATTGAAGACACCAAAACTATCACATAATTATTAAGATATAGAAAACAGCTCCTCTGAATCATTTCTGATGTTGATCAGAACATTTTCCTTGCATGCCTCCCATCTCTTTCATCTTATATTTTTCAATTGTTTTAGTAAGATGGACTTTATGGCATGGCATGATATCATATTTGCTTCATTTCCCATATTGAATATTGCACAAAATAAATTAAAATAGAATAGTAGATTGAGAGAGAGATGAAATGAGATAATTTTAGATAAAAGTTGAATAAAATATTATTAGAATATTATTATTATTTTAGAATTTGAAAAAATTGAATTGTTTATTATATTTTGTGTGAAAATTTAAAAAAATTATAATGATAAGATGAGATAAAACCGTTTTTATATCCAAACAAAACCTAAATTAAATATATTAATTGATACTGATTGATTAATTTATATAATAAACTAAATATGGACTAAAGAATAAGTTATATTACTATATATATACTAGAATATTATGAATATATTTTATAATAATGATGATAATATTCTATAATAATAATAATAATAACAATAATATATTAACTAAAAAATCAAAGATGAATCATATTTTAGAAACCAAACATGGATTCTCAGTCAAGAAAAATCGATCTGGATATACCATATCCAACGTGGAGGGGGATTCTTCATCCTCCCTCCTCTTGTATCTTTGATGGGAATACAAGATTTTTATGAATGATTTGGTTCTGATCTAATCCGAAGAGTAGTCGGCAATTAGCGAAGCATGCCAAATTGTAAAAGGGTTCTAAATTCTAAACCTTGTTGAACTACAAGCTATTGCTTCCATTTAAGGCATTGAGATGTTTTGAAAAGGAAACGCAATCGTACGTGCAAGATATTGAGGGATTCCTTTCTTTTAGAAAGAGGGTAAAGATCAGGAACTTGCTTGCTCCCATGGCAAACAAAGGGCTTGACTATCTTCCCAAGGAAAGGAATTAAAGCTCGAAAACAAGTCTTTTCCCTACCAACTTGGTCCATGTCTGTCTGTGATCACTCATAATTTGATGAATTTTACTCTCTTCTTAATTATTAAGAGCAAGGCGTACACGTACTGCCAAGCTAAAATCAAATGAAAATGCAGCTGTACTTCCTCAAAAAAAAAAAAAAATCTTAATATATAAATTGTTATAAATTTTAAAAACAATTCTATAAAAAATAGGAGAAGTGTTCCCGCTATATAAAATATATATATATAAAAATAAATTTACAAACTTTTATATATAATTTTATATGATATGTTAGATCTACTTAATTTATAATAAAAATAATTTTATAATTTAATGTACTATATTAAATCACGTCAATTTATAAATTAATCTTTTTTGTGACTAAAATATTTCTAAAAATATAATACAAACATGTTTAAAAGGGAAAGGTAGTTGGTTTGTAAGGTTACTTGAGACTAAAGTGATTTTTTGTTGATAATAAGAAGCGATGATCTACTAGAAAAAAAAAATGTTATAATGATAGTATAAAGTTAATGACTAAAATAATTGAAACCCTATAGCCCTATATTAATAATAACTTAATTTAATCCATGTATTTGTGTACGTGGGTCCCTTTTATCCTTTGTAATGATAATAACAAATACCGAAAGCACGTAGAATGTGGACATTGTGACCCACGGATGAGAAGTGATTTCAATTAATTTTATTTCGTCATTATAATTGCTTTAAATTTTTATATAAAATATAATAAATAATTCAATTTTTTCAAATTTTAAAATAATATTCTAATAATATTTTATTCAACTTTCATTTCATCTCATCTCAACTTATTACCCCACCTAAAGATTATGTATGTAGAATTTGACCCGTTTAAAAATAAAAACTAAGGGGATAAATATTTTTATAGAGGAATGTTATATATAATTTTAAGGTTTTTTTTTTAAGATTTATTATTAAAAATATTTTTTTTTTCTTGTAGATATCAGATTTATTTATTTATTTTTTAATAAAAGTGCTCGAAAGTTTCTCATCTGCAAGTATATATTTAAAATAAATAAAAAATTAAGCCAACAAAATCAAGAACTTTTAATTTGAGAAAGGGCATGTAATCGGCAGGTGTGAAATGGAGAGATCAGGGTCAAGCTCCGGCCACCACTCGAAGAATGCAGTTGTGGTTGGAATTCACTTTGTCGTTTGGAAGCCATAAACAGATAAGCTTGAAACTATTTTTTTATTATTATATGTTATGAAGTAACGAAGGACCAGCAAGTCACCAAAAAGGATAGGAAATAAAAGAAAAGAAAAGAAAGGCAAGAAAGCATATTATATATATATAATGGTGTGACGTAAACTACTCGACATTATTCGCAAGTTAATTATAGAAGAAAAGAACGTATGTACAGGTCATATTTCAAGATCATGACGTGTCGTTTAGGCAATGCTCGCCACAAGTACTCTTTATAAAGGCAGCTAACTTGTTTCTAAAAATGACGTGTCGTTTATGCAAAGCCTGATCTCAGAATTACTAACACCTGCAGGCAGCAACATGCTGTCCAGTACTATTCCAATTAAATTATTACATTGGGAGACAGCATCCTTTCATTCTAATTATTAAAGTGCAAAGATCAATTGTACTGATCATAATTTGATAAAGTTAGGCTTTTATTTTACTTAATTATAATAATAAAAAAATTGTTCTCATGATCATAAAATCAGATGAATTGATCAAGTAGTAGTACTCATGCATGCCACCCCTCCCTCGTCTTTGATCAGCTTAATTACAGCCAAACTCACCTATCCACGAAATAAATAAATTAAAGCAATAAATGGAATTAGCCAGCTTGATCCTTACATCATGATCTATCTAATAATTTGGACCCACCTTGCAATATCGATGAAACTTGATTAATTCTCTCAAGCGCGCATATTATAAAAAAAAATTATTTATTTGTGACTAATTATTTATAATAAAAATAATTATTTCTTGTCAAAATGAGTTTGTTTTTATCATAAATAGTCGTTATCGTCACAAATAATCTGTCCCAGATACTTATTTTTCTTGTAACCGGCTCAGCTAAATGGAATATTATTCTTAATTAATTTGTTTTTATATTAATTGGACAGCAGTTCTTGATCTCATCATCTATTGCCAGACAACGTCAATCCCACCTGAAAATTCCAATGCTCCAATTTTTTTCCCACTTAATTTCTATCAGCCTACAAAGAGATATATATATATATATATATATATATATAGCTAGCGCTCATCATCCAATTAAGGTATATCCATCCATGAGATGATCAGAGTTTGAAGCCAAGCTAGCCTATATATAGATGTTAAGAAAAGTTGGTCCCATGCAAAGAAATAAAAAAAAAAAAAATTATTCTTTTTCTTACTTTAGAAAAAGTCAATTATAGACAACTAGTTTTGCGAACAGAATGTGGTTTTGATTTCGTGGCCTCGGACACCGAATTCGCCAGTAGTACCGTAGCACCACTCCTTGAGTTATATCAACGCAATTCGCGCTTCTTTTATCAATCCCAACACCTAATTCGTTCTCTCTCTCATCGACCATTCGTTTCTTTTTCTTCATAAATCCGTCTTTCAAAGCATTTTCTTTTAGTTTATTTGTTCCCATTAATCATTTACTCTTTCTTCCATGCATGCATGAATCTTCTAATTTGATCAAGGTACGCTTACCTCGTCTATAAGCACCCTCTCTCTCTCTCTCTCTGTTCCCGTAAATTTACTCTTCCATGGCTTTGCTTTTGATGCCACAAATTATATATATATATATATAGTATCTGATCTCTAGCTCTTGGTATTTCTTTTAGCATTTAAATCATGAATATTGTTGTTCATTTTTTCCAGTCAAATTCGTATATTTCGGCTAGTAAAGTTTACTACAGAAAAAGTAACCTTTAATTTTCAAATTGTTGCCAAATCGATTTATATTAGCTTGGCAGGAAAATTAATGTCTGTTTGGATTGAGAGTTAAGATGAGATGATTTGTAAATAATAATAAGATTTGTGTTAATAATAGTAAATAGTAATGATATCTCTCAATCCCAAGCAACTACGTACGTACAGTTTGTAGGAGGTGTTTGAGAAAGAGGCTGCTGGAGAGATAAAAAATGCAAAATTGTGAATTGTTAGCAATGATCCATTGCTTTGCTTGATCATCAACATGTTCAAATGATTTTTTTTCCGCATATTAAGTGATAACAAAACAAGATCGTGATGTAGAATCAATTGCGCTTACCCATTGCTCTTTAATTTGAAAATGCAGCATTTTATTTGGTGATATATACAACCTAAAATATATGGCAACTACGAAAGGAAAAGTTAGTAGCAGTACTCTTGGGAAGGAGAAGAGGACTGCAGTCCCTTCAAATTCTCGAACCGCCTCTGCCGCCGCCGCCGCCACCACCACCACCAAAAGTCGTGCCAATACAGCCACTACTACAAGCTCTACACTTCATAAAGCTTCTTCTTCGTCTACAACCGATAAAAAACAAGGCCCAAGCTACCTCAAGCCTACAATAAGCTCACGCACTGAGTCTTTCAAGTACGTGATCAAGAAATCTGGCCCTGAAGACACCCAACAGAAGGCCACTCCCACTTACATCAGAAGAAGATCCTTTGACAAGCCACAATCGGATTCCAGACTGCGTAGTGCACTTGTCTCCCCCGGCCCTCGAGTCAGAACACAAACTGTTCGTTCTACTTCTTTTTCACCTAGAAGCACTGCCACTTCTCTGGAACCCTCTGGGGAGAGGACTCCAAAAAAGACATTAATCAAGGCTGGAAGACCACAGGCTTCCCATGCAAAGACCACGAGGAAGAGCACGAACCCTGTCGCTAAGAAGGAAATTAGTGCTGCTTCTGTTTCGACAGAAGCTCCCAAGATTAATGTCGATACAACGGACTCGTTGAGTCATCAAAGTGTGGAAGACGGTGGAGATTTTTTGGTTCGTGAGGTTGAGGAAGTGGTAAAGGTGGAAGGTGTGGGTGCAGGTGAAGTGCTAAAATACGAAAATGATCAGCAAACTGATGTCGCAGACTCTGAGGTCGATAATGGAGAAGATGATGAGAAACACGAGTCTTGTGACATCCCAGAAGTTTCAGAAGAAATGAGTACAAATTTGGATGCTCAGATTGAAGAAGATGGAGATAAAATACCAGAAGAAAAGGCTGAGAATCCACCCGAAGGAGAAGTGGATAATGGAAGCAAAGATGAAAGCAATGAGAGTCACCAAGAAGAGAGTAGTGTGGCAAGCAAGGCAATAGTTGAGGTCAAAGAAGATATTAAAGGAGAAGATCAGGATGCTGAAGACAGAGATTCTGGCGATGAAAACAAGAATATTGAGGACAACTCGGTGGACGAGAAGGAAGGGATGGATGGAGAAAGCGAAGGGCTTAATTCCAAGGAAGGAGAAGATCTACTTGAGGGTGGAGTAGAAGAAACAAAGCCAGTGGTAGCAGCGAGTACGGCATCATCGAATCGCCAAGTCGGACAGGGTAAGAAAGAATCTCAGGCATATAATGATGTGATTGAGGAGACTGCAAGCAAGCTGTTGGAGGAGAGGAAGAACAAAGTGAGAGCACTGGTTGGGGCATTTGAGACGGTCATAGATAAAGAAGCCTCATCAAAATGAAACCGATATTCTATAAATGAATTCTCTTTGATCGGTTTGACATAATTAAACTACAATACCTACGTATACTACGAGATTTGACAAACACAAACACATGCAATTTGACAGAAAAATTAAGGTAAAAAATGGAGTGAAGATCAGAAGTTCTTAGATATGGACATGAATCTATCTAATAAATTAACCACATCGTATGGACGGGGGGATCAAGGTTGCTGGCCTATGTTTATAACTTTCCCCAGTACTGGTAAATTGTTGTATAATACTGCATTTTAATTAGAGTACGAATCATGTGCTTTTGTTTTTATTTGTATTTGTGCTTTTACCTTATTACTGTTTTCCATGATTTTGATATGAATCATGTCATCGATCAGCAGTTGCAAATTAAGCATATTGAATGGCATAGACTTACCATATAATAATCTATGTTAAATTGAAATGATGATGCCTTTAATAAGGTGTATTCTTTTTGGGTATACTCCATGTCTATATGTATGTCTTGCTTTACAGCTAAGAAGCTGATCACTCTCTACAACAAATTAGTCTTTTTTCTTGCAAGTTATTTTGTCACAATTAGTCCATATTTTTATCATAAATGACTTTTTACCGCCACTTCAAGTCGTTCCTGCCTCCCTTAAAATGAGTGGCAACATATAGTACTTACACCTGCAAGCGACATATATGTCGGAAATATGTACTCCTATTTCCGGCAATTTTTGTCATTTCAAAAAGTGCAAAATTTTATCGCAAAAAAAGTACGACATCCATGGTTAACTGGTCGAAAGAAGTAAACTTTTTTAGCAACGATTTTTTTGTCGTTAGAAAAAGTAAGTTATAATGTTGAAAGTTTTGTTCAGAAAAGCCTATTTGTAACGATTTTCTGTCAACAAAATAATTGGCTGTAAAAAGTCATTTTTCTTGTAATGACATTTAGGGACGTACAACTTAATCTCGCCGTTAAAAATTAAGAGTTCGCTCCAATTTCTGACTGGTCAAAAATAAAATGATGGAAATGTAAAAATTGACTTTTTGCAAAGAAATTTCTCTCGCGGCAAAAGAATTCGTCACAAAAGATCATTATTTGCTACTAAATAAAAGTCGTGGGAAACAATTCTGACCCAAAAACTAGTATTTGTTGTAGTGATATACTTTATCTTTCTTGGTGTTTAATTTTTCTTCCCAGGCTCCTAACAGTACTTTTCTTTGTCTAAATATAAATTCTCTGGCTAATTACTAGTAAGGACTAGCTAACATGATGGGTTATAAGGATTTTCAATTTTAGAAATTAACAAAAACAAATTATAAAGAGTAAAATCGTGCTGCTAAAAATCTTTGCTCGCAATGAATTTGATTTACTAATTAAACAAAGACAAAAAGATTTCATAATATATACTATATATGTGTGTGTGTGTATATATATATATATATTTTTTCAATATATATTCGTCCAGCGCGCAGCTTAATTAATTATAAAAAAGATGTACGTTCACACTGCAAAAGAAAAAAAAAACATGCTTGTTCTTGATTCTAAAATGGACAGACAAACTTCAAAACGATCGACCAATTGATTTCATGAGGAGGACGTAAGACGTTTACTCCAAAGAAACCTGTCTTTCTAAACGAAGGCGGCGACGAAAATTTGCAATAAAAATCTCCGCTCTGCCATCGATATCATCATCATCATCATAGGAAGCAAAACATGATGTAGCTCGTTGAACCCCTATCACCGAACAATTTCCATCGGACTTTTCGTCTTCGTCGATCACTTCGATGCAACGTCGTCCATGCAGCAAGCTGCCCCATCGATCATTAAAGCTCAACCTTCGTCTATTAGAAGTACAACCTAAAATGGAATCTAAACGCAGTCGCCTCAGGTTTAACCTAATAAAAAATGTTAATTTTCTCACTGCCTTCTTCAGGCGGCCGCACGGCAGTACTAGCCAGCTCTGATCTCTACCCATTTTTGTTTTCTTTCTTTTTTTGGCTGAAGTGAAACTTTGATGCAACAATATGTGTATATTAATTAAGGTTTTTATAGGCAAAGTGATCGTGGATTCTTGGACAAGATACTATATATGTATGTTTCGTTACAAGTAACAGACTAGAACGCGTGTTTGAAAGGATCAGCGAGTGAAGCTTAGTTAATAAGGCTATATATTTTTACGTTGGAGTTTCATGGAAGAACATGGTGGGGGACTACTTGGAGGCAACTTACGTATGACTCTCATTAATTTCTTCCCGAACTGTATGTAAATTGAAGTCACAATTACATTAATATGAGATATATAGCTAGCTAGCTAGCTTTGAAATGGATATAATTATATATAGAGAGAGAGAATATATGCATACATACATATATATACATATATTATATGATATATATGAGTGAAAATACCATCTGAAGCCCACCTCTTCATCTTCGGGTGCTTCGTTCACTAGGATTCCGTCACCGGGCTTTTCCAATATTTCCTCAACTCGAGAAAAAGTAAACTCGTAGTTAAGTTGATTGTGTGAACATAACGAATATCTAGAAAAATTCTTCTTACCAACTATTATTCATTATTCTACAACCTATGAAAAACACCCCAACAGCCTATGAAAAGAGAAAAAAAAAAAGAAGAAGAAGAAGCTATAGTTGTGAAATATGAAAGTGAATAGTAGTTGAGACATAGAATTTCTCGTAATACCATAGCACGTACGGCCACATTGCCCAACTTGGAAAGAAAGCAATTCTCTTCCTAAAATATATGGTTGTATATTAATGAGAAATTACTCTGGTAATAACAAAATCATTGCTACTTTTTTATTCTGTTCATTCATGAACCATTGCAATTGAATGGAAAACCTATACATTCTCCATCACGTCGTTTCAGGTGTATAGGGAGAAAGCATATTCAAGATTTCCGAAAATTCAAACCCATTATTGCTTTTTGCTAGTTTCCATACCAAAACGGTTTTGGTCCCTCAGTCCTGATAATTCAAGCAGTACTACTTCCAAAAACAAACTTAAAAGAGAATCATAATTTCGAGTAGACGTTGGCCAGCAAAATTTTGAAGCTGAACAGGCCGAACTTAGTAGTTTGCAACCAACGGCTCAGGAAAATCACCATGTGAGCTTCCATCCCCTATTCTTTCAGCTTCCCTATCAGTCACTTGGCGGCCTTCTATTAATTTGTCCTTCCTCGATCTGTCTCTGTTTGTCTGACCAACTCTACATCCGTCTCCTAGCTTCCCTACAAGCTGCCCTGTCAGCTAGTTTCAGATCTTAAAAACCTTGTTAATTTGAACTTGGCTTCATCCTCTGGTGAAAACAAAACAACTTCCATCTTCCCAAGCTCTTCATACAGCTTCTCAATCTTAGCTTTTCTTTCAGAATAGGCCCATTTCTGTGTCCATCTTTTGGCAGGAGTTTTCAGCAGGTATTCATCAATCCCACCTGCCTTGTCTATGCGGCTCAGGGCATAGTGGCAACTTTAATTCAAATATGGTGGTCTAAAATGTAACTGAAGAGCAGCTTCTCCTGGACATTTGGCTTCCAAGTTCTCCTAGACCTATCACCACAGTTGCAGAGAAAGTTCTCAATAATATAGTACTTCTTCAAAGTTGATAAAAGGCAACAAAACATCATGATGCTAAGAAGTAGCAAACATGATACGCGGTCTATGTAGCAAAATAATACAGCTTCATCCTATGAGTTGTAATGGCACCAACACAACAATATATACCATATAGTATGAATGTCCAGGCTAACCGATCACTACATGCCACTTTGTAAAATCCCAATCCAAACCTAGACAAAACAAACAAATATACCATATCAATAAACACTTCTAATACTTGAATAGAAGTTGTCCAGATCATATACCTTCATCAGAAATAATCGAAGTGGATGTATTCACTCAGAAAAAATAGAAGTGGGTGTATTCATGTTTTATCCAAGCACGACATAGCCTTTTCCATTATCAAGTCAAGTCTAGTGAGGATCCAATGGTGTGACTAGAAGAAATCTGCACCAATGAGCAATGATGGTTATATATTCCCCTTGAATCAGTTTAATCATAAAGGAGACTCCAAGGAATCAGCAGCTTATGCAAATGCTTCAATACTTCATTTAATCATGTAGAGTGGATTAAAAACGTCCTTCACAATGCATTATTCCTAGTTCAATGGGCATAAGATATCACCATTTTACGCTTCATCTCTTTTAATAATTAAAAGAATATATATATATATATATAGAGAGAGAGAGAGAGAGAGAGAGAGAGAGAGAGAGAGAGCCATATACAATAGCTCTAATGGTGCTAGGACCAAGGACGTTGGGCTCAGTTTCAAACTTTCAAGCAGGACGATGTTAACTAGCGTGAAGCAAAAATTACAAATTCTTGAAAGGAAATACAACATTGAACATGTGTCCAATATTACTAAAGAAAAGTCAGATTCATAAGGGCCGTTGGTCTTGTAATTTCAATTAACACCTCCTTCAGTTCACTTGCTACTACCACTACTATTACATGCATTTTACAGCAGGGAATTAGAGCATGCTCGGCATTCTAGCTATAGATCAGGAATCATTTGAGGCACAACTGATTATATAAAAAAAAATGGCTAATAGAATACAGATCAGTCCTTGGTGAAAAACCAACTATAAAAGAAAAACCAACTAGCACACCACCCAATCCCCAGTATAAACAAAACCCTCAGAGACATCTTTCTTTACAGCTCTTCCCAAAAACAAACCTTTAAAATCATATCAACAACTATCAGAGCATCACGTTATCAGAACAATCACAGACAAATTTCTTATTTATAAAAAACAAAACAATCACAGATAAATATGATACTGTAAACTACCCTGCTGGGAGCATGGCAGCGTATTGTCTTGAAAATATTACTGCAGAAGCAAACAAAGAGAAAGCTCAATTATTGCAAGCCTTTTCGCCATTATAAAACTTCGCATCTCAATCCTATTGCTATTATCACTAATTTCAGAACCAGCATAGAGTTATATAACGGTACGCAAAACTTCCAAATGACGGTACCTCAAAGCAGAACGAAATCCCAGTACTAAATAACGGTACAGCAAAGCAGTTATAAATATAAAGACCCACTAGCAAAAACAGAACGCATCGTCGCATACCCAATATTTCTAATTCTTTCATTGAAAAATAGCATTAATAAAATTGAAAACAGAAAACGAGGGCAAATTGAGCAAATAAGAGAGACCGCGGCGGTGGGGAGGAGGAGTAAGAGTACAGACTTGTTACCGCCGTCTTCGCTGACGCCATTGACGAACTGGATGTGGCGTATAGAGGCCGCGATTGGCCATGCCCATCACCACCTTGCTGTCCGGTATGCACTTCTTCAAAGTGTCCCGGTGCCAAGTTCTTCTTCCCTCCCGTTCTTAAGCACTTTCTTCATTATATCCTTCCCTCTAAACGCCATATCTCTTTCTCTGTGTGTCGTCTTGGCTGAGGTTCGTTTGGTTGGGAGAGAAAAGTTAATAGAGAAAAGTTGAGGGAAAGGACTCAAGTAGAGGCTACTGGATTCGTATGAGAACGGGGCTTTTATTTTATTTTAGGACCATGCTATAGTCACTGTGGAGCTACAGTTAGTTATTGGATTTTTTTTTACTTTTTTTTATTTTTTATATATAAGCAATGCTAGGTACCGTCGTCAAAATTTAGAAATTGCAATACAAGTCTAAGCTATTTTAGTTTTGAAATTTTTTAAAATTATAAAACTATCCCTCCTAAAATAATATTTTTTCTTATTTAATAAAGGGCCTGCACATACAATCTCCAAGTGGAGACTGTAAATAAAATTTCTCTTTTCATATATGTATTTTTTAATACTTTTAAATATTTTTTTAAAAAATAAAAAAATATAATATTATTAAAAAAATACTTTCTTAATTAGTAAGTAAAAAAAATTAAAAAATCAAAACGGCTTTCTTAAATACTAACTAAAAAAAATTAAAAAATAAAAGCTGTAGAATGGAGGAATAAAATAGAATGGCAAGAGTAGTATTATTTTTATTTTATTACGAGAAATCTCGGAAACGCTAACAGCACATGATAAGATGACCAAATAAATAATATATTTCCGGTATCGGGGACGAGCAAGCCGCTGATATAGTAGTGGACTGAGTGCACTGAGTGCACAGCTACAGTGGACTTAGTACTCAAAATAAAATAATGTTAATGGTGAGCATTGGGATGGGCTTTACGGGATTGTTTGAAAAAAGTTTTAGCTTTTAAAATCGAGTTCCGTTAAGTAAGTAATATTTAATAAATGTGATAAATATTAATATTAATTTAATTAAAATATAATTATTATTAACATTTAATTGGTACAACTACAAAATATAATAAAAATAAATTAAATAAAAAAAGTTATTAAATTAATAATATTTTATTAATATATATAGAGTAAATAAATAATCTAATGTAGAGATTAATTTTGAATGAAATAGATAAATGTAAACTCAAGTGATATTAGTTAAAATTTAAATTTATATTTAACTAATTCAATTTAGTTAATTTAATGAGAATACTCCGTCGTGAAATGTGACCGACTCTAAGATAGGATGAGGGGTTAAACCAATCCCTCAACACTCTTGTTTAATTTTTGCAAGATATCCATATTTTGGGCCTAAAATCCCATCAAAAGCCCAAATATTTTTGGGGGCAGCTGAAACCCAATAATAAACCCAAACAATTAACTAAAGAAAAGTCATTGAGAAATGACTTGTGTGAATGTTGATTAGCATTGCCAATTAGGGCTGTGTAAACTTTCAAAAATTTTGACACCATCCGATTTTCATTCTGATTTTGATTTTAACGGAGTCAAAGTGGTCAAAAATCAGAGTTGGAATCAGAATAGCTCTGAATTAGTTGACAAAGTCCAACTCTGATTTAAAAAAAAAAAATCCAAATGTAATATGACGTCGTTTTACATCTGGATTTAAAATAAATTATTAAACAACGTCGTTTCATCACACAGGGGGTCCAAAACGCAGGACCCCCTCCCTTCCCTTCTTCCTTCTTTGAACCTCTTGGATCTTTACGTCTCGCCGCCTCATTCCCTCTCTGTTACTGCCAGCCCGCCGTTGCTCTTTGTGCCTCTGTAGTGCGCAATAGGATTCCGAGCTTCAACCTCCGTTCATCTTCAACCTCTGGTAAGAGTACCCGATTCCGAGACCTAAAATTAAATCAAGGAATTTAATTTTATGTATTCTTTTTTTCCATGTTGTTAGGTTGCCCGGAATTAGTTTGTTTTGGGATTAATTGTTGTGATTCTTGTGAAGTTGTGTTGTAGTAAGAAAATGTGTTTAATAAAATGTGTAATGTATTTGTAAGTTGTGTTGTATGCATGCAATGTGTTTAATAAAATGTATAAGAGATGCTACTGCTTCAAAAATCAAAACCACATGACCCAACCAATTCATTAATACGTGTTTTGATGGGTTTAATAACAGTACCAATACAGATTTCATTAGAATATATTTATAATTTTGTAATTTCAATCGGTTTTTACATTTTTCAATGATCATTCATGTAGATATAGAGGTGTCTTTCAACTTTTATTGCACTATTTGAGTGGGGGGAGGGAGCAGTGGAGCACCTATATTTCTTGTTTTTTGGCCTATGAATAATATATATTGTGTGTGTGTGTGGAGATTTTTAAACTTGCTACATGTTACGGCAAAAAGATCGAGATCATTTTTGTAAGATCTATATATGTAACCTTAAACGAAAAATAAAAACAACTTACAACAGGGACCAAGTCAGTATTATAATTTTGGAGAGGTCAAGTATTTTATATTAGAATAAATAATTCAATTGAAAAATTTTAGGAACACTATTAACAAAATGATAATAAACAAAAAAGTATGTTATCGGCTACCCATAAAAAAAACAAAATAGAGTAGGTTATCAACTTGGTGATTGTGGCAGTGGCCATGTTCTAGTTTATTTACGTGAATGCACATCAAATGTTATGGTGTACTGAGTAGATGAGAAATGATACTTGCAGTCGTACGTATACAAGCGTCGTGTTGTCGCTTTGAAAAAATTAAATAAATATAAGACCCACATGAAAAGAAATTAATTTTTTAATAGTGGACCCCACTATTTTTCAAAGCGACTGCACGGCGTTTGCGCATTCCACGACTGTATATAACATTACTCTTTTATTTTTTTTATTTTTTATGTGGGTGTGTGTGTACTGTGTCTTTGCATTTTTCTGTTCCATAAAGGCAATCTTCTTCTGCCTTGCTAAATTATATGCGTTACCTATAAACATATCTTTCGTGTAAATGAATGTATAAGAGCATAAATAAACATGTTATGCATGGTCTGCACAATATCTTTTCATTTCTTTTCCATGATGTTTGCCATATCAAATTATGGGTACTAGTATCTAAGATCAGAAAAGGAAAAGGGGCAGGAGATGGCAGACATTCTCACGTTATCTTGGTGTCTTTTCCACAACCTTAATGCTACTATCATGTGCTGAGAGGATAGTTTCATTCTAATAAATACGAGAAAGATAGCAGATAATTTCACATCTAATCGTGGAGTTTTTTTGTATGGAATGAATGGATCTTAGACTTAAATGAGTTGATGTATGTTTGTTTATGTTTAGCTTCTAATTTATTTTTCTCCATCTTAAATGAGTTGATGCCTTTTAATATAGCCTAGTTATTTTTTAAACTATTTTTTTCTTCTAATTTATTTTTTAAGCTTCTTTGATTGTGATATGGATCTTAGACTTAGTGGAGACGATTGTCCACAAGGAAATGTGGCGGATGCCAATACTACAACTCCTAAACCGGTGGGTACTTCCACCCCTAGAGCCACATCTAGGGCAATTATATCTAGAGCAGTTATATCTTGTGTGAATAATTGACTCTCACTCCAAGTAGATATAGAGGATGAGAATATGTTTAACGAAGAGGAAGAGATGCCCATTGAACATGATCAATCACCACGGCCTTCTAAATAAAGGTCATGCACATGGGAGCATTTCATCAAAATTCTTGGTGATATTGTGAACCCGTTAGCAAGATGCAATCATTGTAAGCAACTTTATAGATGTTATTCCAAGAAGCAAGACACCGGTGTGTTAATAGCACATCTAAATAGTTGCCAACAATATAAGATCGCGAAAAGATTGGCGACCATTGATTATACAAACCTCAGTTATGCAACTTCAGAGTTGGAGTCGGAGCTTAGCCCTATTGCCAATAGGTCTTGATATTTTGCAACCACCACCACTACCAGACAGCTCTTAATCATCAAACTCCACAAACTTCAAATGCACCTCACTGTCTTGGACTACCCAATCATGGCCTCTCATCTCTCTCTCTCTCTCCAAAAAATAATATGTTTTTCAGAAAGAATTGACTTCAACCCTTGTAAATTTGTAATGTTTATTTAGGACAATGACCAAAATACAATACTATAAGATTTGGCAATCCACATGAAAATGATATATACTCTCACAAGTTAATACCCCATAATTCATATAGAAAAGCTATAAAATCTTGGTCCCAGTTTTTCAAGTAAAAAGCCTAATCGCATCATGGCCACCACTTCCGAAGATAAGTAAAACTAATTAGAAAAAGGAAAGACTGGAAACATAACATTGATTCACAGTCAAGCTTTTATTGATTAATAATGATATGGTCGAAACTAGTATGGACGGCTTTAACTCTGGCCACCGCCGGTGTGACGTGTCGTAGATAGAGGAACGTCACCCCTTCCGATTCTCTGTAAAAATTTGATTCATTTTCTTACCGGCTCCTTCGATCCGACACAGACAAGTCTTTGTTCTTCGGATTTGCCGGAGTTTGGTTCCGTCATCCCTTTCAATTATTTTATTATATATACATATATATATATATATATGTGTGTGTGTGTACATGTCCTTATATTCTGGTTTCTAGAAAGGAGCCACATAGTATGACCCAAACCAATACATCTTAAAAACAACTCATATAATGCTTTTCACAATTTACAGCCCAATACCTCTCCCTAACTATATCTGTAAAGTAGATCTTCCATCGTCATCAGGCCTCTCTCTCTCTCTCTCTCTCTCTGCTGGCCTTTCTTTTCCTATATATTTCTGGAGAAAAATCTCTGCAAACTGCAAATAACCAGTCCATGTTGTCGATCCACTTTTAACAGTTTCCACCCACTTCTCAATTGTCTACATAATCATCGAAAGTTCCTCAATTTCTCGAATTCTAAAGGTATCAGCAATTGTACATCAACAAATCTTCTTTTTAGGTTTTTTTTGTACCAGTATTAGATTTCAAGAATGCCGATTCCGGGATCTTCATCCACGACGCTGCGAACTGAAGGTCCTGAAGAAAGTGACAAGAATTCCGAGCCCTTGATTCCTGGGTTACCGGACGAGATCGCCGAACTGTGCCTTCTTTTCCTTCCTTACCCGTACCAAGCTTTGGCACGATCGGTTTCATCTTCGTGGAAACGAGCCCTAACAGACGCTAGCTTTCTGATCTACAAGACAGCCCTATCGCTTTCTCTGCCTTACATTTTCGTATTGGCGTTTCAAGAATCGACGGCCAGTATTCAATGGCAGTCTCTCGACCCGCGATCCAGACGTTGGTTTGTCTTACCTCCCATGCCATGTCCCATCGCCGCGTGTCAATCTGGGATTGCGTGTGCCTCACTGCCACGTCAGGGGAAACTCTTCGTTTTGGGTGGTAATGGTCTGCGGTCAGGCGCAGCGACTGCCACGCATACGACGTTTGTCTACTCTACATCAACGAATCAATGGTCGGTGACGTCGCCTGTACCATTCAAGGGATCATTTTTCGCGGCTGGGAGTATTAAAGGAAAGATCATAGCCGTTGGAGAAAATGGGCCCAGCAACACAGATCAAATCACAGCCGCAGAGTGCTATGATCCAGAAAGCGACACGTGGACTGAGGTTGCCACGTTAGGCATGGGGTTAGTGAGGTACGACTCCGCTGTGGTGGAGAACAGGATGTACGTGACAGAGGGGTGGACGTGGCCATTCAGATACTCGCCCAGAGGTGGAGTTTACGATCCAGATGAGAACAGGTGGCGGATGATGAGTAAAGGGATGAGGGAGGGGTGGTCAGGGCTGAGTGTAGTACTGGGTGGGAGACTGTTTGTGATATCAGAGTACGGAGATTGTCCGATGAAGGTGTACGTTCCGGATGATGACACGTGGAGGTATGTGGGTGGCGAGAAGCTACCGCGAGAGGCAATGAAGAGACCGTTCGCAGTGAATGGGGTGGAGGGGAGGATATACGTGGTGTCGCGTGGATTACACGTGGCGGTGGGGAAGGTGTTTGAAGGAAATAATAAGAAATGGGAATTCAGGGTGGAGTGGGAGGTAATGGCGGCTCCTGAAACGTATAATGGCTTTTCTCCTCTTAATTGTCAGGTACTCTATGGATGATAAACATCATCGGATTCGATTCATCATAATCACCATTGATGATCAACTTTCAAGTTTGTTTCACCAACTCGGATGTTCCAGTCTTTAGACGTAATATTCAATGAAGATGACGAGGTCCTTGTGTTTTATATAAAATGATACAGCTCTACCAATTGATTGGATGTGTGTAAGACTTGTTTCATTTTTCTTTTCCTTTTGTCTATGTTAGGCACTTTATCTTTCTACGTTTTACAAATTTAAGGATTCTTTTGGATTTTGCTAAACGGTCAAGCCCGTCATTAATTCATTAAACTTTAACTGCAAGACAATCTAAAACAAAAAAACAAAATATAATTCATTCAACTTTACATCCGACTCCCCATTTTAGGACTTGGGTTTGGGATGCTACGGTGATTCTTTATATATATATATATATATATATAAAGATTATTGTACATCTCTAATCCTCCCTTTCAGTTTCTCATCATGCACAACGTCTCTCTTTCTCAACCTCTTATTTGTTACTAACCTTCATTCGCCTCCCCATCCGGCAGCCGCTCCGACCATCGTCTCCAGTAAGGCTCATGCACACCCATACACAAACACTCACTCTATATATATATATATATATATATATATATATATATATATATATATATATATATATATATATATATATATATATATATATATATATATCTCAAAACGGAATGCTCTGTGCTTATTCATCTTCTTCCTAATATACACCCATATTGCTTCATTGTTTTCAGATTCCATGACATTTTACATCCATCTAATGTCGTGCTTTACTCTGTGATTTAACTCAATGTTGATGCCGCCTTTACTTGATTTTCTTGGGGTCTGACTTACACCTTGTCTTCTCTTGTGATTTACTCAAATTTTTTATTCTGCAAGTTGAACCTGTAACACCAAGTTGAACCTCTCTGTTCTGCAAAATTGGGGTTTTGATTTACAGTGTTGGTCTCGGACGATTTGTTTAGGAATTGTCATTTGGGTCTGTGATTTTGTATTTATATTTGTGATTTTGCAGGAATGTGATTTACATTTTCTTATAGTTTCTGTGATTTTGTAACATTTTTTGTGATTTTCTTACAATTTTCATGATTTTCTTACTATATTTTTGAATTTGCAGCTTGTGATTTACATTTTCTTACATATTTGTGCTCTGATTACATGTTACGATAGCTCTCTTGCATGAACTTGTCATTTTTGCAGCATTGGTTTGACATTTGAGTCTGTGATTTTGTTACTATATTACCTTTATATGTGAATCAATACGTTACCGATAGATCAAGAACAAAAAATATTACCGTTATATCTCAGATAAAATCATAATCTTCATTTTTATATATCTGTCGCAAATACCATAACGTTGGAAAATGCAAATACTAAAAAAAATATATTATTTTTAATACATAATAATAACAAACTATTATTGTACTAAAAAAAAAGAATCAGATTTCTTTTTACAAAATTAGGTTCAAAGTGATAGTTGAAAACATAAGAAAAAATTCAAAAGAGTTCGTAGTTAAATATAGAAATGGAAGTGAGAAAAAAGAAAGTAATAAAAAAAATAAAAAAATATTATTTTAATAGAATAGAGAAATGATAGAAAATATAATATAAGAAGTTTTTAAAAAATGAATAAAAATTAGAATAAAATTTTAAAAAATGTGATTTTTAACCAAATTATATGGAAACATTTACGTAGATGCTCTAACGTACGTACGAAGCTCCAACTAAAAAGTAAAGTAAAGAGAAAAAATCAGTTATGAATAGAAAGTAGTATGGCTATTATTATCTTTTTCTCCTGTTGTGTCATCCTGCTGTTGATGGGTAGATAATGTACGCGCTTTTCATAGACTTTCATTCTATCCTTTTCTTTTCAAGAAGACTAATGCACGAGTCTATTTACTCTTACTCTTTTTTTAAATACAACTAATAAAAGAGTAAGAGTAAATAGTAAGACATCATTATCACAGTAGAAATTTGCATCAGGACGCGCTTATGACGTAAGATTATTTTTTTGTATGGCATGACATAAGATTCTTAAGAGATAAGAATGTTGAAAAAATATCGGGTCGGTGGAATCTTCTAGACACGCGCTTCTTACAGAGGGAATTCCACCTTCCACGAAGAAGCCAGACCCAGCTCAATCCATCCAGAACTCGAGACCCTTCTTTAAAAATCAAACCACCCCCCTCGCATCCTCTGTCCACAAAACATCTTTCAAACTCGAACCAGCAATCAACTATTATTTCAGGTTTGTGAATTCTCAACGTAATACAGAGGATAATTTAAAGAAAGAAGAAGAAAAAGAACAAGGATGTGTCTGGTGTTTGTTTGCGACGAGGATGAGAGGGTTACGTCGAGGCAGCCAGCACAGGGGGCGTGTCCGTTCTGTGGAGGGATGATACAAGCTATGGACGTCCAGAGCCAGTGGAGGTTCTGCTTCGTGCCTCTCTACTTCAAAACCAAGCGCAAATTCTACTGCACCAGCTGTGCCAGACGTTTGGTTATTCAGTAACATATACATACCGACATCTCTCTGATCTCTATATTTTTTTTTCCCTTTCTTTACCATGTACTGGTATCTGTTAGTCCATAAAAGCTTCTGTATCATACTATTTTTGAACTTTTTTGTAAGTAGTTGAGAAGTAGAAAGAGGTTTTTTCTTGTTAGTCTCAGTTTCATTTGATCCAGGCCAGTCTATGATCCCGTTTTGAGGACAGGACATTAGTAAAGCGTGGCCGACTTGTTCTGCTAGAATGTAAGTTTTCAAGGAGATCATTCCCCCTCGATGATCATGCCTTGTACTATCATTTTATCTTCTCTACAGTCCCAATCATTCAGACACGCATGAACAACATATACTACTCTGCGTGTGGGCTGCTAATCAGATTTCAAGCTTTACTTCAGTTGTTGAGATAAAATTGAATTCAAATCTAAGCATGTCAGCCACTAGTTCAAGTCATTTCCTAACAACACCCACATCAAATATAATTGGGATGGTCAAAATTTTAAGGTTACATCACTTACAGAGTTTCAACTTCTTGAAAAATGATGAAACTACAGATTTAGGGTAGGGCTTCGTAGCAAGGCATGTCGGAATGTTCTCAGGTTGTTCTATCCACAGCTTGTGAGTTATGCCAGCAGTTGTTAGCTTTTCTGACAAGTTCAATATCTGAGGTTCACCCTTCACCTCGAGAGTAACCTGCATAATCCAACAAGAAAAACGGACTCAACACCTTCATTTCCCACGAGTTTCAGAATTTTGCAGATTGGCCAACCAAGCTGGTACAGCATGAAAAAAATATCGCCAAAATGAATTACAATTTTACAAGCAGGTTATTCAGAGGTGGACGATGGCAGTGCCCATGCTCCTTGACATGCCAAATACACATTGGAGCAACTACTGATATGAGCATTGAACTTTGATAAGGAAGACGGAGAGACCAAATCTCACGGTAACATTTAGATAAGCATCATTTCTTCTAGGTTATATGTCTACAGATTTTTAAGGAAACGAGAAATCCATTGAAAATGCGTATCCCAAGAGCAATTAAGATCTATCGCCCAAGACACATTGGTCAAATTGATGTTAATTGTACGCTAAACATTTCCTCAAGCATTACCAAGGATCATACATCAAAACTTTAAAGGTTCCCGACATAGAGCAAGTGAAAATCGGAAATCATGTTTATATATGCATACGTGCGCTAGCAAGTAAAATTTGTAAGTATCCGGGGCCATTCCTAATCTATTCTTCAAAGGTTAGTTCTATTTTGGTTCAATTATTGAAACTTCTGTGCCGAATTTTGAATAAACAATTTATTACAAGAAAAGCGAGAAACAAAAAGGGGAAACCGTATTGAAAGTTAAGAAAGAAGAAGGCTTTTCACCTTATGCATAGAATCAATATTCTGGGCACTACAATAGTCGACGGTGTGAGGATCGTCTTTATGGGACCAAATGGCACAAACGGAGGCATGGCAGCCCTGTGTCACGACGCTTCCGAGCGGCCACGTGTCGATTAGGTCTCGCCGGAGCACAACGTACTGAACGAGGACGTCGGAGCTCTCTGTCTTGACGCCGTCTTGGTCCTGAGAAGGCAGTGATTCCGGTCCAGCGGATTCACTCATTGATTTCGAAGACCTAGTCCAGACACGGCGGGAAGGTGAGACGCAGACTCTGATTCTAGGGCCTGAGAAAGGGAAGTGAAAATTGGAAGAAGTGCAAGTGAAGCGCAATGGCGAGAAGATGAGAGATGCCATGATCGATCAGCTCAGCTATTGGGCTTTATTTATTGGGCGCTATATTAAAGTGATAAGAGAGAGTATTTGGTCTGGCTTTCCTCAGCCATCATGTTGGGCCTCCAAAAAAAAAAAAAAAAGTAATTGGGGCCCCTTTTTGGTCTATTAATATTTATGGTACAGTTCTCATCTGAAAAATGTGTTAAAAAAAACATCAACCACTGCAAAGCAGTCTCTTTTACACTACAAAAAAAAAAAGGGTATTTCTGACCATTTATTTGTCACGAAAATACTATTTGTAATCAAAATAGACTCATTTTAACTGTAATAGTCATTTCGTTGTAATAAATTGGCTGCAAATAAATAATTTTCTTAGTGTTAATAGATCTCTGAGACAAATTAAGGATGTTAATATGATGACATTTACATATAGATTGTGTTTGGAAAGGAGAATTTGGATTTAAATTCGGAGTTGGAGTTCACGAATAAGGGTGTTAGTATCATGAATTTCAAATAAACCATTAATTTGAAAAGCTTAAAATCTTATTTGGTTGTGATGCTACAAATATTCCATAAGAGTAGCCCCTTTGTATTAATTAGCATTCCTAATGTTTTAACAAGGACAAAGTTAAAGTTTTTTTGGTAGGGGTTTTCGTGTTAGGAATCCTAGTCTCTTCTCGTTGTCCTTTATTCCCACAATGTATTATGACACTTGAAAAATTCTATGTATCAGTCTCTATTCATTTTCACATCCTACTTATATATATATATATATTTTTTAGAGTGGAAGTGTTTTTTATAAAGTGTTAGATATAAAATAGTGAATAGTAACTTATGCATACAATTTTTCTATACCCACCATGAACAGTAGGAAAACTTTCATTTTTTCCATCACTAATCATTGACTTTATTCTCTCTAAAAAAGAGAGAATATTTTGGATAATAGGAGCTTGCTAAGAGCATCTACATTGGTCTATGCATATATATATATATGTAAAATCATATTTGCATAATGACCCTAAAATCTTTTAGATTGACTTATGCATATCCAAATATTTAACTAGTTATAAACAGTGTTTATCTAAATTTAAATTACTATTCCTTCCACAAAATATATTTTAATCATCATCTCTCCTCCCACTCTCACAATCATTTCTTTTTCTCATTCCTTCGACAACACAAGCACATTTGTTTTATTATTATAATATATTATATATATTTTTATTTTAATATAATATATATAAAAAATTGATTTTTACAAATAATTAATAATATGAAATTAATATGAAATTTTTTCTTAAATACAAAATGATTATGCAAAAGAAGTGAATTTATGGAATGTTAATGCTCAAATGGCCTCGTAGAATCTTTTAACTTTGCGAGGCATGTATCGTTGTAAAAATAATAAAGCAGCATGATCCGCTTCTGATCTGTGCGCTCTAAAAACGTACGAATTCCTGTTGATGTTTGTGTCGTGGGCACTGGGCAAAGGTTGTAGCTTTGAAGCCATTGAATTATATCAATGATAGGGCATCACGTGGTGGAACTGCTGTTTCAGTCAACGACTCTGCTGTATCAAAGGGCCACTTGGAATTGCACCAAAACCGAAAGGCCAGAACCGCTTTATCCCTAAACAATGGGCAGCTCAAAACTCCAGTCTGTCTTCCTTACCTATTAATTGAGGCGCCCAGATTTATTAATTAAAACCAAAATCTAATCTCCTCGGAATAGGCTGAAAGGAAAATCCTTACAATGGGGAAGAAAAAAATCTCATACCACAGCCGATTTGTTTTTTTTTTTTTTAAAGGATAATATATTATACTACGGATTTTTATCCCCTTTTAATGGTTTTTGAGTGGGCAACCATACAGAACAACTAAAGATAAAAGGGAGAAAAAAAGGATAAACCCACAAAAAAAATTAAAAAACTAAAGCTAATCCTCATCTTGTTCATCATGTTCTTGCAGATCTGAGAGAGAGAAACAACTCCTTGACTTGAAACTCAAGAGTCTCTTATCAATATATTTTCTGGGTACTCTCTCTTGTTCTTCTTGTTCCTTGTTCTCTGTTGATGACGATGATTGTGATGACGATGATGTGTATTCTAGTTGTTGCTGATGATGTCCGTCTTCATCTTCATCTTCCTCTTCATTCAGAGCCAGCAGAGGCATGGATTTAGGGTTTGAGGAGCTGTAGAATGAAGATCTCCTCGACGACCACTTGGCCGACACCAAAACTCTCCTCCTCTTGTTGAACGGATTCTCTGTCTTCTCCAGATCCTTCACTGCGCTCACTTCCAATAGATTCGCAAACGACTTTGATTTCCCCGTAAAATGATTCGACAATCCCCTCCTGCACATATCGATGCCAAAAATCATTCAGAACCTCCAAGAAAAATCTCAAGAGTCGATTTTTAATCAGAAAACTGTTGGGTATAGATTCTCTCCTTTTTTTTCTTCCCCTATGTATTGGATTAAAACCCAAAGAAGATAGATATTTGAGATTCTCTTCCATCGAATATCTCAAAGAATCAAACAGAGATTCCACATCGAATGCAACCAACCAAAAAACACATTTTTCCGACAGGAAATATGGCAAAGCATCAAGAGAAACGAACTCAGTAAAGTATTGGATCAAGTCCGTATCGGACGTAAAATCTATGAAAGCGAAGAAAAACAATTCATAGTTTCAAATTGGTACTTGACGGATACGGATGAGTTCTTAATAAAAATCAAGATATAGCCACAAATTTAATAACTTCGCTGAACAAGCTTCTGTCAGCAAGGGAAAAAGAAATTACTTGATGGGAAGAGAGTCTTCCATTGAACCCAAAGAACCCAACCCCGCACCGTTGAAATGGCTTTGAACCTCCTTTGACGAAACCTCGTCGTTATCTTCGTCTTCGCTATCATCCGGTGCTCCGATCGATGAAGAACTGTCGGAAGATTCCTCGTTTTGCTCCGGAGCCTTTCCCCTAGAACCGATCCCGAACACCGACCCGGGGCCATTTCGGGTGCCGGCGATATCGTCCTCCAAGAATAGGCAAGAAGCCACGGCGTGCTGATCGGCGGCAACCGGTACAACGCCGCTCCGGTCCCTTACGTCGATGCCGAAATTGGGACCTAGGAGAACCTCCATTTCCAACACAGACACGATCCAGAACTATCGTGATTGCCCCTTGCCCCTTGCGTCTTCTCCTCCTTTTGGGCTTCCAGACGATAGGGCTGCTGATCATCAATCGTCGGCCGCTGTGGTTGATACAGGCAGAGTAGCCAAGAAGGGGGGCGTAGGATAAGAGCGGTGAGTCGGCAAAGGTTAGGGGTTTGTAAAAGACGAACAAAGATAAGGGATCAGGTCGGTCTCTCGCTGTCCGAGAGAGAGAGAGAGAGAGAACAAAACATGGGCAAGAGGATTTAGAGGAATTTGGCTTATATAAATCCCACCAAGATTTCTTTTGAGTTATTGACCCAATTTTATGGTCTATATTTGCTCTCCGGATAGAGTCTATAGACACATAAACTTCTTCATTTTATTTATATTTGGAGAAACAGATCAAATAATATTATATATTATAATTATTTTCATTTTATTTATATATTATTAGTATATAATATCTCATTAACATAACATAATTAGTTTTTTTTTTTCTCATTTTCTTTCCACTGCACTCTTATGTTGTGTCTATTAACACTTTGAGGTTTTTCTTTAAAAAAATGATTCGATAATTATTGCCAAGCCATTTCAACAGAACACACCAATAAATAAATAATAATATTTTAGAAATGTATGATATATATACATAGTTTTTAAATATTTAATATGTGTGTTTAGATTTAAGGAGGGGTTTGGATTCAAAATCTAACTCAACTCATCGCATTTCATCATTACAACTTTCTCAAATTCTCACATAAAATATAATAAACAATTCAACTTTTTCAAATCTCAAAACAACTTTCTCAAATTTTCACACCAAATATAATAAATAATTTAACTTTTATTCTACTATTCACAAACCATCTCAACTTATCTCTGAAATCCAAATCTCTCATAGATGAAAGTTTTAAATATTATTTTTTATTATTATAATTGTTTTAAAATTTGAATTGTTTATTATATTTTATATAAAAATTTTAAAAAATTATAATAATGAAATAAAATGAGATGAAAATTTGATGTCTCATCCCGCTTACCAAACATATATAATATCTTGAAAAGAAAATTCTATGCAACACATTACCATCTCATTTTTATTTTATTATATACGATATGATATATTTATTATCATTTAATAATTATTTATTAGATAATGATAAATATGACAGATCTAAATCACGCATCATGAAAAGATTGAGAATTCTCAAGATTATTTTCCAAAGAGAGAGAGAGAAGGAGAGAAAAAGATGTGGCGGTCGTGTTTGTTTGCAGAGGGCAGGAAGAGATGGGGGGAGGGGGAGGGAAAGGTAACGTCCAACAGGGGCGTAATAGGAACCAGAGGGGTTTGACACGTTAGTGATGACGTGGCAATGATAAGGACCAGAGACACAGACCAAACTATATCCTGTTTCCTTGTTTTGGATGAGATCAAGAAGGGGGCTTTGGTTTGGACAGAAGTGCAGAGGGACTCAAAAAGCAAAGCTCGAACTGGTGGCCCCCATTTCAAAAGTATATTTCACATTCATATCCTTTGGAGAAATTGTAAATGATTTAAATTATTTAAAATTATAATAAATATGGACATAAAAAAAAGAATAAATAATTAAAACAATATTTTATTTTATTTAATAGAATAAAATATTAATAAAAAATAATTTAGAATTAAATAGTAACTTCCTAAATATGAGGAGCTAGATGGAAATGGACTTTTGTTAAAAAATTAAAATTTTTGTGCAAAAATTTAAAAAATTAGGGACTTTAGGCGTTGGAATGCGGAAACTCTAACTGCACACAAATTACGTTATATTAATTCATAAATTTATTTTTATATAATTTTTTTATAATTAAAATTTAAAATACTTCTACGTAGGAAATATATCATGGCATAAACGCCACGTCGGTGTGACATATTTTGAAAGCGAAAAAAAAAAAATCAAAGTATTTATGGTCCATATTTGTTCAAACTTTAATGTACGACCATCTCTCTACCCACGTGATAAACATCACTCACTATGCAACGTACCATCTCACGAACAAATAGCTATCTAATTATAAATAATAATTTTTATTATTTTTCTGTTATTTTTTCTTATTTTTTTGTTAAGTCTTCTTATTTTTTCACTAAGTCTTATTTAAAAGGTTCTTAAAATACTTTATTATTTGACGTGTAGCTCCCTTATAAAATTTAATGAAATATTTCATTTTACCAAAAGGTTCTTAAAATCCTTAACCATTTGACGTGTAATTCTTTTATACAATTTAATGAAATATCATGTTTTACCAAAAGACCCTTAATATTAAATTAGTAATATTTTTTTATTATATAGAGAGTAAATAAATAATCCAATATGAATACGAACCAATACTCATACTTTGCTGAAGTTTAGATTTTTTTTTATTTTTAATTTTTTGTCTTTTTTTAATTTAAGTGTATATATTTGAAATTAAAAATATTGTTTTTAATTCTAAATTTTATCATAATGTCATAATTTTAGTAGTTTTTTTATACTATATGAGATTATATATACACAATAACAGATGTCATTTATAATTTATAATTAGAGTAGTACTACCTCCACAAATAAATTACATAAAATAATCTTATAGATTTTAATTAAGCTGTTAAATTTACTTTATAATCTGACAAATCATATCAATTTATAAAATTATTTTTGTGATAGAATATTTATCTTATAGTTATGGAATTTATCAAAATCTCCTATAAATTAACTTAAAAAATAAGCTAAAAACTCCTTGAGAATATTCTATTCTTTTGGAACATAAACTCATCTCAACTCATCATTATAACTTTTTAAAATCTCAACATAAAATATAACAAACAATTCAACTTTTTCAAATTTTAAAATAATAATAATAATAAACAATAATATTCTAACAATATTTTATCATATCAACTCAATTCAACATTTAAACACATTCTAACTTTAATTTTGTGTGGATGCTGATTTAAATAGAAGACAACGTGGTATATATATATATATATATATATATATATATATATGCATCACACGATCTTATCGATTCATTAAACAGTAGCATTTAAGAGTGGCAGAGTAGGATTAAAGCTGTTGTAATAAATTATATTTATATATATTCACTAATATTAGTTGTCAAATATTCATTTGTTCTTAGATAAGGTGGTTGTAAATGCGAATGATATCACATCTTTGTTTATATATATATATATATATATATATATATATATTAATTATTTCAATCAGAATGAGAGTTTAGCCGATCGGTAAGCACATGCTGGCAACCATAACATGATCTTTCTTTTTCTTTTTTTTAAATAATAACATGATCTAGATAGCCTACGACTTTCCATATTCATTGATCGTTTAATCTATGCAACAGATACCACATACGTCTCAGTCATTTTTCCTACCTAGCTTATCTCTCTTTTTTTAAATATTAATAATATTATACATTATTTTATGGACAATGCTATTCCCCATTTTGTCCCTGGTGCAATTGTTTTTTTTATCTACTATAAAAAAAAACAAAAAAAAACACACACTTTCAAGGTGCGGGACATTTTATTAAATTAACTTTATTAACATGCATGACATTATCTGTATTAATTCTTAAAATTACGAGATAATAATTTACACGTATATGGTAATTCCTATATATATATATATATATATATATATATATATATATAAATAATATTTGTAGTCATAAAGTGTGCAAGTGTCATAAATCTTTTTGAAAAATATGAATAAATACGAGATCTACGTAAAAAAAATTAATTTTTTAATAGTAGACCATATTTTTTTTTCAAAACGATTGCACGACGCTTACGCACGCTATGACTATAAGTAACATTACTCATATATAAGAGAAAGATTCTTTTCAAAGTTGGTTGCTGGATTAATGAAGAAAATATCAATTGAATTGCACTCTGAAAACGTCTCTTGTAATTAAGTTATAGAGACACGCAAAAACAAAGTTCTAGTGGATAATATTTGAATGGTCCACGGAAAAGAAAATGTGATCTAATCTTGTAAGGACGCGCGGTCGTAAATGAATAATGCTGGCTTAGTGTTGTCAGTCTGAACGCATGCGTATTGAGAGAATTTAAACATGCCTAATTTTGTCGCAAAAGTTGACGCGATCAACATCAACATTGATGAATACAAGGACTGATCATGATGATCGTCATGCTCAACGCAACAAATGTGCATAGGATTGGACATGTTTCGTGCAAACACAGAGAATGATATATATATATATATATATGACAGCTATAGTACTTGGTCGTAGGATAATTTATATCACGTGTTGTTCCTTAAATCCCAACGATACATGATGTTCAAATCAAATTGTTAAGATTTTACATTAACATCATTAACATTTGTCACTTTTAAATATGAGAATTTATAAAGTAATTTGTTTAGATTACACTAATTAACTTTATATATTATTTCCGAATTAGAAATAAAGAGAAGTGAGAATGACGATAGGCCGGAAATTCTCATTTCATGATAAAGTTAATTAGCTAGCTTTAAGATAAAAGCTTTTATAGAAAACAAAAATATCAGATATTATATGTTACACGAGGAATAAATTGTTTTTTAATAAATGATGCCACTTGCCATCTTTTTATTAGTTTTCCGACCATTAGAAGCAATATTAATCACCCACCTCATGTATTTTTTATTTATTTTTTAATATTCCTTAGTGTGTAATTTCACTGCCATGCTATTTTGTATGCATGCATGTTTTAATTGGCATGTTTTTCATACCATTTTTCTTGGAGGACAAACCTATATATATAATTGCTAGGTTTAAGTCCATTAATTCAAGTGATACACTGATATTAACCTATATTTGTGGGACTTAGGCCTCGTTTGGTTGTTAGATTCAAATCAACTCAGTTCAATCAAATTTTAAACTGAGTCTAATATTTAAATATCCAACTCTCAAATTACTAAACTCATATCAACTCAAAACCTCTTTACACATAAGACTCACAATCTTTTTCAATTCAAAACTTATTTACATGCGAGACTTATAACTTTTTTCAACTTCTCATAAATACATATAAATTTATCTTAATATTCAAACACATTTAAACTCCTATTAGGTAGACCCCATAAAATTTATTTCATTATCTTAATTCACAACTATTCATAAAGAGCTCAACTCAACGTCCAAATGCAGCTTACTAATTAAACTAATTTATCATGAAATGAAACTAACACAATTTCAATATTCTATCTTTTTATTTATAAATCCATATGAAAAGCATATTTATATACCGTGGACATGACATCTTTTGCTAACAATATAGCTTTTTTTAATTTAACTCAACCCCAATAATAATGAACTCGATAAATAATCCAACTGGCCGTTGATATATAAGTGGTTATAAATTGATGATGATCAACAAGTCGTATCGCCGAATAATGTCGGGTTGTTGAGGGCAGTGATCGATGTGGCTCGCTCAATTAGGGATATACCGAATAATGTCGGGTTGTTGAGGGCACTGATCGATGTGGATCGTTCAATTAGGGATTATATCGAGTATTTTGGGTCGGTGTGGATATCTAAAGGCAAAGCTACATTAACTCAAAAGGACAGGTAAGTTGTCCACAGCTCAGATGATTGAATCGTACCGATTTTTTTTTGTTTGTTGCGTGACAACAAATGAACAACTTTTTTTTTTTCTTTCTTTTTTTTGTTTGGTTTTTCTATTTGTTTTTCTGGAGGGTTAGTTTTTCGATAAACGCTGGAATTAAAATATAATAATTAATTTAATTATTTAAAATTTTAAAATAAAAATAATATTAAAATTTTATATTATAATAATATTTAATCTTATCTAAACTAAACTACGCCTAAGTTTTTCCATATAAAATCTTATCGAATCTAGAATAGATAAGGCAGTCCGGCCCCGAGTCGACCTATCTTTTTCCATTACCAAATATATTGTTGATACAGCAACCACCATTAAAAAAAATAGGATATTTTATGGGTACATGAGAAAGTAATACAAAGACTAGAAGATAAGTGGGGCCATGAAACCGTACGGAAAGAATATTTTAGCTATTATTATGGATGATCATCCAGCTGTTAATTATTCATTTCATTACATGCAGCTAGGGAAGGATATTGCATCCAATAGATGATCATGGGTTTTGGTTAAAGTTAAAGGGTAAGCAAACATATATATTTTTTGAAGGGAAGATCCAGCACTTAGACATGAATATATAAATGCCACTTATCATGCTGATTCATGTGGTGGACTTTGTCTTATTGGCAGACAGATATTCCAAACCCTAATTAATTAACATATATTAATAAAAGGTAATTAATAATTCCGAAAAAAAAAAAAAAAAAAAACTGATTGGTACGAACGAGGTCAGCGGAAGCTCATGTGAATGACCAATGGCTGTTCTCTAAGCTTAGCAATTTGCAAATCTGTCTTATCTCTTTAGATTGGATAAGTTATTATATATTAATCTACCGTTCATATATATTATTAATTATTATCGTTGTGGGTCCACGCGGGTCAAATTAACTTGGTTGAACAGACTCAGTCCCCGGGCCCCCATATATCTCGAGTTAGCATTAATTCAACGTCCTTAGCCCGGTTTACCCGAAATCTACCCTAGTGATCTGTTTCTTCAAAGTCACACAACATAAACCAGTACTTTGACATTTATATATATAGACTCTTCTTTCAACGATTGCGTACGTGACGCTATTAGCTAGCAAGATAATAATTATGTATGCATGAAGAAAATAGTACATGAATATCTAGGGGCGCTTTGGCTCTTGCTGTCAACGTGGTAAGTTCCATCCCTACATATAGCTTATTGCTATCTCCTACCTTAATAACTTGCAGCGATGGCGGACCTACATATTTGATCGAGACAAAGTGTCCATGACTTGGGTAGCTCTGATCATGTCGTTGTTGCAGCTAGCTAGGTTGTTGACCACTTAGATAGCCGGGTACAATGATTATCAATTTCTGAACAGGTGTCAAGAAACTAAGATGTCTAAAATTTCGTGGCAGGAGAAAATTAAGGTAGTACGTACGTGACACAAACTTCATGGCATGGTCGGCGATTCTTATTCAGATCAATGTATACTTTTTTTTTTTTTTTAACAGAATTCATTTCACTCGAAGTTATAATTGTGAGTTATAAATATAGAAAAAATCTAAATTATAAATCAAATTATGTATGCATCTATTCTGGTGCATCCTGCACATAAATTTTTTTATAACAGACATTATCTTACTTTTATAAAACTTTATCTTAATAGATAAAATATTCTATAAAAACATAACTAAACGATCCTTGGTTAAAAGAAAAGAAGAGAAATACTGATCCCTCCGTTTTCTCAGAATGAGAATACGGAATTCTGCTGCTATGAAATCACTTGGATAGCTCTGATCATGTCGTTGTTGCAGCTAGCTAGCTAGGATGTTGACCACTTAGATAGCCGGGTACAATGATGATCAATTTCTGAACAGGTCTCAAGAAACTAAGATGTCTAAAATTTCGTGGCAGGAGGAAATTAAGGTAGTACGTACGTGACACAAACTTCATGGCATGGTCGGCTATTCTTATTGATCAGATCAATGCATGCTTGGTAAACCCTAATAGAAGAAGATCAAGATCACACGTCAATATATATATTATATCTCCTGAGTTAGATATATAAAACTATTCTCATTTTATTTTATCTGATTTTTTTATCATAATTTTTTTAAACTTTCATATAAAATATAATAAATAATTCAACTTTACAATTAAATCTAAAAATAAAAATAATATTTTAATAACATTTTATTCAACTTTTAATAAAATATTTCATCTCATCTCATCTCACATGAACTACGTAACAAGCTACAGTTGAGTCTTATAAAGTTCTAAATGTCAAGAGTTGTTTGATCTCTCTATACATTAAGACATTGACACTGGTTTATTTATATATTAATAATTAATCACTAGAGCTAGGGATTAATGTTGAACCACTCAAATTCCGTTGAATCGGTCGTTGTGAATCTCGTACTTATAAATTTGTTGTCAGGCTAGCTGGCCGGAGAGATGAACTTACAAATCTCTGCACTGATCACGTTTTCTAAAGGAACGAGCCGCAGCTGCAAATAAAGATATCATGTTAACGTAAAAAATCGCACATCACGCCGAAATGAGAGAAAAATTCGTTTCTAACTTAATGTGACGATTCGACTTCGATTAGTGTTGTTTGAACTTTGAAGTCTCGAGAGTAGTTCGGTATAGTTATACAGTATCCATCTGTATATCCATGACAATGAGTAAACTAGAGATAAAGGAGAGAAAAAAAAAAAAAAGAGATAGAGAAATAAAAATTTACGTAATTCGACATAATATTTATGTTTACAGATTGTTTGTGAGAGACGAATCCACTATAATATAATTGTGTACAGTCTCTCATAATTTTTTATTTGTACAATGAAAGTTTTTGATTTAACTATTTTCTGAAAGAGATCCTCATCTCTCTAGAACTCTCGTCGTCAGGTTGAAAAATCTTCAACGAAGTAGTTGTCTGACCTGAGCTAGCTAGCTAGCAACCGTCGTTCCTTTCCAGTAATTATTAAATATAGTTAGAAATACTGATAATATTAGAGCTAGAAACTTCAACGAAATGATATGTAATTGAACGAAAATACGACGCAGGTCATGATCTAAATTGAAAGAATGTCTAATAGCTTTTCGTTTCTTCCTTGCACACCAAACTAGCTATTATGGCCCGCCAACGACTGAAATTACTTGCTAGATATCTTTTCTCATATATAAATATATAAAACCCTTGCGTTGGCGTGTGGATATATATTGGGTACGTGCATGTACGTACCTACGATCGATGATCTATAGAGTATAATCTTTGGCATCTTGGAAAAGTATATGATGCGCGCTGAATTAGAATCTGTATATATATATATATATATATTTGAGAATCTAATATTGGTTCATATATGGTTCGGTTTGATTCAATACCTTAATGGAGATTTCAAATTTCTTTTACTTTTAGCATATTTTTAAGAATCTTTTCAAAGGATTCATTCAACAGGGCAGATTTAAAATATCTCAAATGCACCACATCAAGTACTATCTCTACGCGCGTTTTGCCCTTAATTTATCTAGTGTGAGCGTTTTTTTTTTCAAAAAAAAAAAATTGGAAAAATTAAAACAAAAAATCTTAACGTTCTTTATTCCAAACCATGATTCAATTAATTTCCCAAGGATCCTTAATTACTAGAAACTAAGTGTTTATTTTTACAGATGAGATGAATTGAGATTAAAATTAAAAATCAAATAAAATATTATTAGAATATATTTTTTTAATATTATTTTTATTTTAGAATTTAAAAAACTGAATTATTTATTTTATTTTATATAAAAAAATTTTAAAAAATAATGATTAGATAAAATAAGATGAACTTAATAAATTTATTGAAAACAAACGTGGCGAATCATTATCGAGATTTACTAAACATTAATGCATGGAGTGTGCACAAATATTCAAAGGCGTGATCATGGGCTACACAACTGAAGGGGGGGTGAGGGCCCTTCTCTTGCTGAAGAAAGTCAAAAGAGTGTTGGTGAAAGCGAAAAACTAAAGCCACATTCATCCTCAGACACCTTCGTCTACAATTTAGCGTTCGTTCCCAGCCCGATCGGTTGGAAGAGTAGAGTTAGACACCCACACGCAATCAGTGCCATCCTTTTTCTAATCCCCCATTTGGATTTTGGTGTATGAAAAGGATGGGGTTGCGACTCCATCTCCATCCTCTCAATTAATCATTTCCTTGTTCTTCCTCGTTTTTGCATTTTGTTTCTATATGATTCGTCTCTAGAATCATTAATTTCTCTTCCGAGACTCTTTTAATATTTCTTAAAAAAATAGTAGTATTTGCACAATTTTATGCATAATATTATACATATTGATTGATAATTTTCTTTTATCAATATATATATTTTTTAATTTAAGTTTTAACTTTTCGTTATTTTTAATATTAAGATATCAGCACGTATCAGTAAAAATAAAATTACAAGTATAAAAATGACCAGTCTGACGGAACTTGTAGAACCCAACAAACCCAAAAGTCCTTTTTACTTCAAGGAAGATGAGGAAATGCATACGTACAAGACATTTTAGGTGAGGTTTTAAGGGTGAGATGATATAAGATGATTTTATATTAAAATTAAATAAAATATTATTAGAATATAATTTTTTTAATATTATTATTGTTACGAAATTTGAAAAAGTTGAATTATTTATTATATTTTGTATGAAAATTTTAAAAATTTATAATAATGAAATAATATGAGATGAAATATATTCGTTATCCAAACGGATCTTAATATGTGATGATCGCAGAAGTAATAAACTATCGCAACAGGAGAACACTCCCATAACGTTCCAAGTCAAACCAACTTGCAATCAAATCTTTCAATTCATACATCGGTGTCCTTCGAAAATTATATAAAGCAGTTTTAAGGAATTCGATCGGATTAGTGGAGAGGGCAATGAAATTCACCTCTCTCACGTCATGATTCAAGTCACGCACGGATGCTGTCTCCATTGGATGGATTCACTTTCCATTTTCCCACTGAAAGTTATCTTTTTCCCAGTTCGTTTTAAGTTCCCCCAAGGGGCATGCAGTAGTTCAAATTACCAATCTTGGATGTATTTGAATTTGCTTTTTGCTTCTCAATTCTGTTACATCATAGCCGCCAAATGCGAAAAACGTACATCTGAACTACGTTCAGATGTCGAAATTAATTGAGTTGAGTTGTAATTAGTAATATTTTGTTGATCACTTTGAGTTGGGTTTAATTTTTTTAGACTGAAATAAATTTTAACTTTTTATGTCAAAATATAAGAAGTAAGTTGGGATGTATCTAATTTTTTATAGAAAATTAAAAAAGTAGTTGATCCAATTAATAATTAGTTTAAAATGAGTTTAATTTAATTCAACAACCAAACACAACCTTAAATCCACTTGCACTGGACCATCATGGGCAATTGCAAAAGAAGAGTCAAGTTGCGCAAATTGTAGCACGACCATCTCCAAAGAACAGTAAGATAACGCACCCCAAGATGGCTGAAAGTTTTATCCGTTCGACCATCAATATCTATAACTTACGTTTTCAAAGAAAAAGAGAAATAGTTACTTCCTCAGAGCCACAGCATCAAAGAACCATCTACGGTCTAGATCCAACCTCTTCGCATCCTCATCATATCATCAACGTCACAAAGAACCCATCAAGTCCACCGATGGCACAACTACCACCAAATGGACGACAATAACAAAGATAGCTATCAATACATGGTTTTTATTTTCAACTTCAGACGGTTTGCTGCTTGACATGGGTAATAACAACAAAACTTGTTTTCAAATTCTGTGATTGGATTTTCCCACTTACCATTAATGGGGGATGTGGATCCCAGCTTTGAGTGAGAGGTGCACATGTTACCACTCGGCTTACTCACCGGGCTGTGAGATTGAATAAAGATCAGAAAAGAAAAAAAAAAAGTGGGGGGCCGGAGGGGAGGAATTAGTATTATCAGTAGAGGCGTCACAAGGACAATCAAGAGTCAACCCAACTCCGCACCTAAGCCTAACACCTAGAAAGCTTGTGTTCGAGGGAGGGAGAAGCTAAGAGAGCAAAGCTAAAATTAAATTACAACTTTACAAGTAGAAATGGCGGAATCATCAATGCATGCATCAAGAGTTGAGAGAGGAAACCTCAACAACCTAGCATATTCATATTGAAGCAAAGCTGTCTCTCATATCACTTATCTAACAAAGAAGAAGAAAAATAGTGAAGGGATGCAAGACATTGCCATTTTATTGTCAATGATGTTTCACTAAAATCATGCCTGTGATACACAAGTTCTCAAAAACAACAGGCATCCGGTAGCATAAGCGACAAGCATTTCCGCAACATCCCAACATGTACAACCTTTTCAAAATACTAATGATAATTAAAGAATTCCAATCACAGCTAGACCTCTAGATGAACTTTTTATCAAGAAATTGTATATGAATTCTAGAGATTACAATATTTGTTTTTTTTCCTGCTGCCTTTACCTGGAAACTAAACCAACAGTGAAGATGGGAAAAATTGGAGGGGGATATTATGGCTGGGAGTATTACCTACTAACCTTATCAATACGGCCGTATAACCTTTTATCGGCATGTCTGGCACTCATATGGCTTTTCTTGAACCCTTCAGGCATGGAAGGCAATTCTAAATTTTTCATCACGGTCAGACAAGCTACAAAAATTCCTTCTAATGGAGAATCCAAGCAATGCGATGGTAACGTTCAGAGGAACTTCCTTCTATAATTCCAATAAATGAAAACATTTGTGCAGTAGTTCCAAGGCTCTTGGTAATACAATATATACACAGGTGGCGAACCATCGAACAATGGGAGGAGAATATAGGAGCACGGTAAGCCTTGGGGGTTAACCGGGGCAAGCCAAATCAGGCTAGACAATCACACAACTGCAGAGGAAGTGCGACGAAGATCTGCTACGCCATTGTTGAATTTCCCACTTGGCTGCCTGCCTTTGAAACTTCCATATCTCACCGGCTTGGGCAGAAAAAGAGACATTAACATTTTCTCCAAAGTTTGCACTGTGTACTTTGCATACTTAGCGGAACTTGCATCTTGCTCCACCAAGGGCCCGTAATTCTGCATGTAGCTTCGGTAAACAGGCACAACTGCCTGCACTATAACCTGGCACGTCCTCTCTCTCAGATCCTTCTCCAATATAATCCAGTTTGACTGCTTGGTGTACATGTCATCGAAAGCTTCATTGAACGCTTTCAATCTTTTCTTGACAAGGTCACGGGCAGTGGCACGTCCACCTGAGAACATAAGCAGACCTTCCCTGCTCAAGTGACTGGGAAGCTTTCCCCAGCTCTCTCTCAAGAAGACTGTTGCATGATATTCCTTGGACTGTTCATGTTCTTTTAACCAAGAGTCTCCTAAGAGATCCCCGACCCTTGTTCCCTTCAGGTGCTTGTACAAATGACAGTGGGTATTCATTGAAAAAAAATTGGATAGGATGAGATCCCCCCCATAAGCCTTCTCCCATGCCACCAAATTCAGCTCAATGGCCTTGATTATGTTAAGAACCTCATTAATAAGGAGCCTCTCCCGAAATTTCTCATGCTTCCAACTCCGATGAATGACCAGAACCTGGGTTAAGATTGACTTGTAGTCATCCCCAAGTAGTTTATTACAGTAATCAATAATGACGATCACCAATCTCGGTACACTCCCATCTGAAGGAGGCGAGGTCTGTCGCTGCAACTCAACCTGACCCAGTAGCTCCGAGAACACCTCTGCTGCCCCATCAATCACCCTCCTGATGAGATCCCTTGTCAAGTTTTGGATTTCAACACATGCTGCTCCACCAAACAACCGGTTAAAATCCAATCTCAATTTGTTCAATGATGCAAATATATCCAACAGCTTTAGCAGCTTATTGGGGTCTTTCCTGCTCTCTGTAACAGTCTTCCCAAATTGAAGAAATGCGAGAATACCAGCCTGAGCAGCTATCTTTGCAAAGCAACCCATCCACACATCTAATCCCATCCTCTCAAAAACATCAATACAAAGCTTATACTCCGCCTCAAACAAATGCTTCACTGCAAACTCCAAATGCTTACCCCACTGCGCGATATACCCCTCTATGCTTTGGACATCATTAAATTCAGATACTGAGATCTCGAGGTAATCCAAATTAAGAGACTGTAAACTTGCTCTAACATTTGAACTACGAACTTCAACGTAGATCACTATGCACTTCTCGAGTCTGTTATTAGCAATTAATCTCCCAAGAATTGCTTGCAACTTCTGAATAATAGAGACCGGTAAAGGTGATGGTGCAATGCATGCTTGCTCAACAAGGGCAGATGATGATGACATCGGAAGTGGCACGCTATGTTCAGTCAAGAGCTGCCGGAACTCATTTTCCAACTTATCCAAAGCGGCATCTAAAAGTCCACCATCAAGGTGTGCCCTCTCCCCATCATTCTGCAATTCTCTAAGATTTTTCAAGGAACTCTTTAAATTGGAAAGGTACCGATCATCGGCCACCATATTATCCTCCAGATACTCTACTATATCCTCCAGCCACTGAATTGCCAACCCACAATTGTCACCCAGAAACTTCAACGCCTCCTGCAGGCGTTTCAACACTGACAAGTAGCCCGGAAGATCGTTCCGGGGATCAGATAACAACGCCTTTTCAAGGCCGTGAACAGCATCAAAAACCTTAAGCACCGCTGCGGCAGGGCTTACCGCACGGTTAATGTGGCCCCCGACGGCAACAAGGGCTTCCTGTTCTGCTCGAATGGGCCGGACGGCAGCTCCCAGGGAAGGCAATCTTAGGCTAATCTCTTCTAATCTAGGCCCAGATCTCTCTAAAGCTAACCCCAGGGCCTTTGATTTATCTAAGCTTAGTTTCAATGATTTGGTAGCAGATATTAAGTTACCGATCTTATGGTCATTCACCGACAACGCCATCGGAATACAAAAACCCCAAAACCCTAAGAAAACAGAAGCTTAAACGTCTAAATCTTACGGAATCGATAAAAGCAAGTAGCTTCGGAAGACAGCTAGTACAATCAGCAGCTAGTTTTCCTAAAAGGTAATCTCGTCAATCTCTCTGGGAATCATCGAAAAAGGTGTTCCAGATCAACAGTTTTGCAGGAGTTTCTGCACCAAAATCTCGCCAAACCATAACCGAAGCGAACGCAAAGAAGTGGTTGCGGGAAATGTTACCTAATCGGCAACTACCAAGCATACGAGATGATTCTTCTTTCAGGTGGAAAGGGCAAGAAAAAATGTGTATGCACGGTCGCGTGAGAGAGAGAGAGAGACTCACTTGGAAATGGAGAGAGTGTGAGGTGAGGAATTGGGAGAGCGAGTCGACCCGGCTAGTTGAATCGGAGGGAATTGAACTGGAAAGAAACGAGAGAGAGAGAGAGAGAGAGAGAGATTGGATTCTGAATCGGACTGATCGAATCTCCAGAGAGGATTAGTAAGAGAAGAGAAGACCCCAACAAAACGAGGATGCGATGTGATGCTCTTTACAAGCTCTTCTCTTTTTTACTTTTTTTTTTTTTTTTTTGCAATTTTTTTAACTTTTTATGGGATAAATCCAGTACATTCCAGTCCGATCCGGTGCATGACAGTAAGGCACCTGCCTACACGCGCGCGCACCTCCTCTCCCCTTCTCTCTCGAGATTTATTATATTTTTTCCTTGCTACAAAATACAAATTCTTCACTGCTTTGAGCGACGGACAGCTCGCTTCCTCTCTTCCGCCTTCAAACACTTCCCACGAAACGCAACATACTGGCTCCTCTCCAATGGGTGGTGCGACTCCTACTGCTGGGACCTTCCAATTTCATTAGTTATTTTTTAAGTTTTTTATTTTATATATATATATATATTTTTTAACATTTTTAAATATTTTTAAAAAATCATAATATTATTAAAAAATACTTACTTAATCATTAAATAAAAAAATAAAAAATAAAAAGGTCACAATAATAACTTCTAGAAAAGCGGAAGAGTAGCATTTTCCCTCTCCAATTCTACGAGGGATAAATAAATAAATGGCTTGGAAATTTGAGACTGAACAAAACAAAGATGCAGCCTCCTTTTTTTATTCTTTTCCTAATCATTCTTTTTATATTTTGGTGGGTTGTTAGGAGCCTTCCATAAACAAAATCAGTGTTTTTACCTTTTTAGCGGTATGATTATGAGTATGATTGCTATTCTTTTTCCCTGGTTGTCTCAATTAATCACATGATTACAAATCATTGCCATCCTCGGCTCGAGTCTTGAGGGCCTAGAGTTTAAGCCCAATGCAGGCCCACTGCGCCTAGAAAACCCAATATGGATACCATTCAATTCAAAGCTGATCGTATTTGTATTACGAGCAATTGGGCTAGTGTACTCCTTCTATACCTGACCCAAGTTCTAAATCTACGACCCATGTGTTTATTTTTAATAAAAGTAATTTTCGAGCATGGGTAATTTTTAAAATAATATTATTTTTTAAGCTTTCTGTAAGCTTTTACACATCCTTTCAGTAAATTTATTTTCTCCCCCATGATTAACGAACAGAAAGGAAGAGTAATACTAAATACAATTATGAATTTTACAAGTGTTGCATATTCTTTTTAAAATAGAGTATACTATTAAAAAATTCATTTTTTATATGAATTTTATATTTATTTATTTATTTGAAAAATATATATATATATATAATATTTACGCACTCTATAACTATAAATATTATTTTTCCATTATATTTCGGTGAAAAATAACAGGATCGACCACAATAAACATCTCCCATCTAAGAGTCGTGATGGTGATGATGCTATTGCCCATGTCCAACCACAAAGTCATCTGATTGCTCGGCCCACCCCAACATCCCTCTCTGACTCATTCTCAGATATTTTCCACTCTCTTTTAAAAATCAAAGAATCCGCCGCCCCAACACTCAAATGTTTGCACTGAACATGAAGCAGCAGTCAGCACCACATTAATTGATTTATAATTAACCAAAATTTGCGATTTTAAACGGATTGATTAGATTCCAATTCCACCTGGTGCAGTTATTCGTCTTTTAAACGGATTGTCCGTGCATGCATTTTAACTCTAAAGCATATTACCATTCTCAAATCAAATTAACTTTTACATAAGATGGATTTGGTCAAAGTTAGACCTATAGTTAACTTGGGTTCCATTCACAGGCTAAATCGATGTCGCCCATTAAGATTAAAAAAAATAAATCGATATTTGTAGTTTTATGGTATATAAATTGTACGTACATCTTTTAAAAAAAATTAATAAATTTGAAACTCATATAAAAAAATTATTTTAAATTTTTTTTTAATAATAGACCATATTTTTTTTTAGACTTGCACACCCAGATCAATATGTTGCATTATGGTTAGGTTATATATGCGCATGCAAAGATGTGCAGCCATTTGAAAAGAACACGGCATACCTCCTCCTAGTCTCCTAGACCAAATAACACTTGTCACCCGAGTCTGAGCACTAGTAATGGTAGAAAGCATCGAGTTTGAATGTCTGTACCATACGCAATCCAAAACGACGAGGAGTTTCAAAAGATAATGTCGTTTAATTTACAATCTCAAAAAACAGTCCTCCAATCACAGTCTGACCGCCCACTCTCCCACCGCTCCCATCGACGCCACCCACCCCTCTCCTCTCTCCCATCTGAAATCGCCCTGATCGACACTACCCCCTTTCCTCTCTCCCATCGCTCCCATGGCTGCCCCAAACTCACCCCTCTCCTCTCATTGACGCTGAACTCCCCTCTCCCTCACCCCTCTCCTCTCTCACCCTCATATCTCTTTGTCCCCCTGTAGCTCCCAACAAAGCAGTAGGCCCAAAGTTCAAACTGAACTTGAAGTTGCCTCCTCCAAAAGTTGCAGTGTAAAGATTCGATTCCATCTGCTATTCCTGTGAATGTAATGAAAAAACCATGGTCGCTCAAAGAATAAGGCTACGAGGAAGAAGATAGTGATGAAATAGAGGAAGACTGTTGAACTCAACAATTTTTTCCGCTATCTCACGCTCTCGAGTTCTGTATTTCTGATTCAAAAGTCAATTTTTTCTTACTCGACGGACTAGTGTTCTTTGTTTTTTGAATGGGCTCTCAACTACTGAACATCCACCAGTCATGAAGGACAATGGTGATTTTTTTTTCTAAGCAAATGGTAATATTATTTCTTATGAATTGAATTTGTGAATCAGAAAAATTGAATTTTTTGATGCTCTAGTTTTGTGATCTGGATTGGATTTATGATATTTTATGCATGTTTGGGTCTGTGATATTTTATTTTTTCCTTTCTTTTTTCACTCCCAAAACCATAGGCGTCAGACTGGTGGTAGTGGAACTCTGGTTTCTAAGCTGCGGTGCTAAGAAAATGGAAAATCTCCTCTCGGTTAGGCTTATTCCTCTTTTGATTTCAGTGTTTTACCATGTGCGTGTGTGTATTATAAGTTTAGTATAATTTGTGACGTGGCAACAGATGTGTGGAAGACTGTTATATTGAGAAAAGCAACCCGACCGTTTAGAAGTGAGACTCTAATGTTAAAGACATTAAAGTGTGTAAAATATACAAGTGATTTGTAAAGTTGGAAAGAGATTGTCACAAGACTCATAACTGAATCAATACTTTTTTTTTGCAAGAAAAAAAAAAAGTCTTATTTGAAGCGATTATTTGGAATAAAGTAGAGAGGAACAAGAGTTGACAAATTGATCCAACGTGAACTTTCAAGCAGCCCATGTGATCTTTTTTTCTTATTTTTTCAGGTAAAGATTGGCGATTTGGGTTTGGCAGCAATCGTGGGCAAGAGCCATATGGCACATTCAGTACTAGGGACGCCGGAATTCATGGCACCGGAGCTGTACGAGGAGGATTATACAGAATTGGTGGACATATACTCGTTTGGAATGTGCTTTCTAGAGATGGTGACTTTGGAAATTCCCTATAGTGAGTGTGACAATGTTGCTAAAATATACAAGAAAGTGTCGTCTGGGGTGAGACCTCAGGCCATGAGCAAAGTTAAGGATCCTGAGGTGAGGGCATTCATTGAGAAGTGCCTTGCACAACCGAGGGCAAGACCCTCTGCAGCCGAGCTCCTCAAGGATCCATTCTTCGATGAACTTGATGATGGTGAAAATGATGAAATTATAATCGTCGTTTAGTATTATTATTTATTATTATTTTGGAGGGAAATTATTTTGGAGGGAAAAAGAAATAATATTTTCTTGATTTCTTAGCAAACCACATGCTAAGAAATCAAGGAAATACAATCAACAAATAATTCAAAAAATATTCTGGTCTAGAATATTCATAGAATGCATAGTAATATTCTTACAATATTGTGATAATATGAAAATCTAACTTCCCTATATATAGATATATATATATATAATATGCTAATGGCCAACACTATAATCCTGATTCCTTAACAGAGAGACTAAAAACTTATTTTTTTTCTTCATTTCTTCCAAAGCACTCATCAAGGTGAGTCACCGCATGAAAACCTCAGAAAGATGAGGGCAAAACAAATCGAGCATCAAGTGTATTTTTGAGTGATTTGGTGACCATGTCTGAATACATTAAATGCAGTTTATCACTTTGTGTTTTCTCAATGTTCCCAGTCTCTAAGAACATAGCAAACAATAAAAGGTAAAATACAAAGTTACACCTGGAGACTTTGAAACTGCCACTTTTCAGTGTATCCCAATTGCTAATGCAACTTGAAAAAGGTTCTGAATGTGACAAGAGAGCCCTACACCTGCTACCCTTGCAATCAAAGCCTTTTTATGTTAATCTCCCTTTTTATGTTTTTTTTTTATGATGATTTTGCTTTCAGTTCACCTGATTTCTTATTTGCTTCATATGGGTAGTTCTATTCATACATTAAATTGTAAAGAAAATCATGGTGTTATATTACTTCTCTTACTAATATTCTCACTAGTTGCCAGTTGGGACCAAAATCATCATGGGTCTATTCTCGAAACCCACGGCTGAGCCAATGATTCATTGATCTGGACTCCTTCAACCCACATATTTTAGAAATCTTATTCAATTATCTCTATGAAACAGCTAATTATGCAATTAAATATTTCAAATAAGAGATCATCATGATGCGGCGACGGAGATGCGGATTAGGGTTTCGATACAAAACAGTATTCCCACAATATAAGATAGAGAGAGAGTGAGAGAGAGAGAGACTCACGGGGTCACGGCGACGGAGATGCGGCGACGAAGATGATGCAGCGGCAGCAATGGCGCGGCGAGGAGGCACGGATTAGGGTTTTCGTAATGAGAGAGAGAGAGAGATAGCGAGACTGCGAGAGAGACGGACTCGGGCTCGGGGGAGGGGGTGTTTTCGTTTAGACCCGGGTACCGGGTTTAAAACCCGGTACCCGGATTTGTAACCGTATCCGGACCGGATAGATCCGGGTTTTTCAACCCGGATTTCGGCCCGGATTAAATCCGGGCCGAAATCCGGAACCGGATCCCGGTTTTCCGGGTTTCGGACCGGGCCGGGAAAAAACCCGGCCCAGTTGAACAGTCCTAGCATGAAGCATGCGTCGTTTAGAATAATTATTTTTTATATTATAATGTGAAAATATAGCCACGCGTCTCTCTATTAAAGTTCCGGTACGGTTTGAGCCTCTAGGGCCTGGATATTAAGGCCGATCACACTTTTCTACACGCAAGCCTGCTGCAAACCATTGAGGGTATTGTAGCCTTGTGGGTACCTAGTACCTACCTGCCTGGTCAAGGCTGGCTCAGAGACCAGCATTCAATGGGGAAAACAAAATTTACCGGGCAAGAATTTTTTATGAAATTACCATCAAGTCAATGTATAAGCATAGTTTTTACTTTCTATACTCCAGCCTTTTTTCCTAAACTTGTATGGTCCACATGGACATCCACCAGAAAAATCTACTTTATTGGTGGGGACATGTATCGAGTTGAAATGTCGACTTTCAACCCAATAATGAAGACTCGTCAATCAATAAGCTCTAGTTTATTTTTATAATTCATCTTATTTAATAATTATAATTTTTTTAAAATTTTATATAAAATAAAATAAACAATTCAATTTTTTTAAATCTTAAAATAAAAATAATATTTTATATTTTATTAAATTTTTTAATTTAAATCTCAAATCATCTTATCTTTAAAAAAAAAAACATTTGGAAAACAACCATTTGTGTCGTCCACAGTACTGTTTTAAATTTCATACCGTACTAGTTGGTATGGTCGAAATTTTCAGTACCGGCCGCTGGGCCGGTACAGGTACCCCATACATTTTGTACTGATTCAAATATCGGCCAGTACCGGCCTCAATTTTGACCTATATTTCGGTCGATACCGATCGATATTTCAACTTCTTTTTTTTTTCAAACTATAAACTTATTTTTTGACTCACAATTCAGACTAAAGTATTTATAATTTATATATATGTATTTATATATAATTTATTCATATATAGACTATTATTTTAGAATATAATTTATATATATAATTTATTCATATATCGATTATTCCAAAACGGTACATGAAATGATACAATATCGAAATATTTCGTTACAATACTTTGATCGATACAACTTCCGGTACAATATCGAAATATTTCGTTACAATACTTTGATCGATACAACTTCCGGTACAATATTCAAAACATTGGTCCACAGACTACCACTCATTTTTTTATATCAATTATTAATCCAATCCTCTGCCCTTTCCAAAATTTCAGTACCTATTGTTAATTAAAATTCTGGATCTTAGTCAAACTACGCCTTCCCCTAATCATAGCACGTTACATACATGATTGTGACCCATATAAATTTTGCACATAGTATTCCCTTGGATTGAAAAATGACTTGACCAATGAGTAGTGTCCAGCTCATCCATTCTCCAATCTTAAAAGTCGCGATGATGAGGATGACGATGCTGCCATGGCCCATCTCCAACTACGGAGCTATCTGATTGCTCGTCCCACTCTCCAACAACCCACCTCCCCTCCCATCACGCCTCTTTGACTCTTTCCTATTTGTGTTCCCCCCATCTTTTCTAATCCATAGTGGGCACATTAAGAAGCATAACCACATTAATTAATAATTGACGATCTAAGCTCGTAATCAATTGATAAATAAATAAATTAAACAGATTGATGAGATCCCATTTCCACATTCACTGAAGTTATCTTGTTTAAAAGTACAGCAACGACAAAATTAAAAAGAAAAAAAAAAAAAAACGAATCAATTTACAATCCAGCCCTCCCACTACCTCGAAATACGAAAGTCTACGTCGCTTTTACTGCCTGCCTTTTATTTTCTTTTTTCTCACGTTGACTCGAAGACCAACCCCACACCTACACCGGCACCCACGTTCTCTTGCACCCCGGGTGTACCAGTGTGACGGTGCTCCCCCTCGTAGGTTACGATCAGCATCGTCGGATCGTCCGGAGCTCTCTCCACGTGTTTCCTCGCCGGGCAGCCCCTTATCGTGCTACACTTGTAATATCCACTGAAACAAAACAAATTGGAGAAAAAAAAGTGTTATAAAGATTGGTTCGTAGAAGAATCAACGGTCAGGTACGAGAGTATACAGTAGTTACCGTGGGTAGGGCGATCCCTTGATCGGTTTCTGACCGTATTTTCTCCAAGAGTATTCATCTGGTGGAATATCGGCGATTTTTGAACTTATTGCTGGGACTCTGATTGTTTTCTTCACCCGATTTTTCCTGAAAGTATTTAATAAAAATAATTATATATAAAAACTAGAGGCTAAATTCTGCTTAAAATCGCGATGTAAAGAACAAAACTGTGTCGTTTACGACGTTCAAACTTCCTAAAGGACAAAACGCGTGCTGTACGTGCACAACGGAGGAATAGATTCACTGTTTACGAATCATCTGTTTGACGGTTGACCCTGATCTAGGACTTTCCACTTCAACAAACAAACAACTCCAACGATTCAACTCAATCTCAATCGAGTTGTTTAACTTCCTAATAAAAATTAAGGTCGTTTTTACAACGAATCTTATTTTATTTAATTATTAAATTTTTTAAAATTATAGCATAAAATAAAATAAATAATTTAATTTTTTAAAAATTTAAAATAATATTAATATTTAAAAATATATTTTATTTTTTACTCAAGGTCGACCGGTAAGAGTTACAGAGTAAACTCGGTTCACTCGCCCAGCTAAATCAGCCTCATGTGTTACTAAACGCTGAGCCACTAAGGTTATGCTAAGATGCGCAGATGGTGAGGAACACGGCGTACCTTCTCTTAGAGCAGTGGCACTTGCTACCAGAGCCGGATAACTTGCCGGAGAGATTGTCGGAGTGCTCGTGGCACCTCTTTTTGTACGGAGCCATCGAGAGCGGCGGCTTACCACCGGAAACTGTCGGTGCAGGAGCTACTAAGATCGAGGACCCTAGCTTCCCGTTCGACACGCTGCCGTCTCCGGTGATTGCCGAAGACATGAACGACGAGCTCGACGACACGCTGAAGGTCTCCTTCGTGAACTCGAGCTCGGTGGCCTTAGAGCTTGAGGAAAAACCATTAGGTTTCGTGAAGTCAAGTGTCACAGTCTGAGGCTGAGAGGGAACGAAGTTCGGCTGAGAAAGGATCGGAGCTTGATGTAAGGCCACCGGAGTTACGATCGGTGCCGGAGGCAAGGTGGGCTTAGAAGTGATCGGAGTGGGAGCTAGGGTGAGGGTCTGTGAGTGAGGGACAAAGATAGAGGCAGACGAGGATGAGGACGAAGGAGAAGAAGAGGAGTGAACGGGTCCGCGTCTGAACCGGGCGTGACCGGTCCGGTTCAGGAGACAAATGACTTTTTTGAACTTGGAAACGGTGCGGTCCGTCATATCGGTGCAGTCGGAATGATTTGGCTGGTGAGACAAGAGGCGGATCAGGTGCTCCATGCTCTTGATGCCTTGAGACGCAGCTTCTTGAATAGCCGTCTGGTCGTCCATTGACTTGGGGAAGTGCAAGAGCTCCACGGCCATTTCTCAGGCTCTATATATGGAGTAAGATAAAAGAGATAAAAGAAGGAGAAGCTTTTCAGGGAGAGAAAAATACGAGAAACTCAACAAGTCATTGAAGTCTGAAGCGGAAGAAGACGAACGGGAAGTTTGGGAGGAAGAGTGGTATAGAGAGAGAGATGGTGGGTGATATAAGGGTGTGGGAGGGGTGACCGGATGACCTGAGTAAGAAGTGGGAGGTGGACCGTGGAAGTCAAAGTGGGTACGTGATCTGAGGGCTGAGATGGGTTTGAAGATTTCAATGGAAGGTAAGGGAAAAAAAAACAAACAGAAGTTGGGTTTGATACTTTGAAAATATAAGAAAGAAAGAGAGGACTGGTTGGGTTTGGTCTAACAAGTTGATAAATTGCTCTTCCAACTTTTCGCGGAGAGGAAAAGTAAAGGTTGACGCGTTTAGAAGAAGTAAGCTCTAAGCTTATTAAACTTCATTCTTTAATTGAAATTTTAGTTTTACCCTTTTTTTTTTTTGTATTTTTATTTATTTTTTACATTTTAAGTCAATCCATAATTATCTACAAGGCTTCATTTGGAAGTTGAGCTCATCTCAACTCATCTCAACTTATTTAAACTCATCATTACAACTTTTTCAAATTCCAATATAAAATATAATAAACAATTCAACTTTTTTAAATCTTAAAAAAAAAATAATAATAAACAATAATATTCTAACAATATTTTATCATCTCAATTCAATTCAACTCACTTCAACATCCAAACCCACCTGATTGTAGGAGAAATCTCAATGCCGGCACTATCTCTCTCACAAACTCCCTAGATCCTCCAAATCGCTGGAGGAAGAGGTGGGGGAGAGCTTCTGCATCCTTTTTTTCTCTTTTTTTTTTTCCTCCTATCTCCATCCCCCCTTCCCTCTTCTTCCCTCATTTATCTTATTTTCTTAATTTATTTTGTTTGTTTAAGACGGTTCTACAGTTCTCTAACATCTCTTGTGAGGCACGAGCAGCATAAGATGCTTTCTAAGCCGATTGTTAGAAAGATAATGACGAATCACCGGATCAGATCGTTCAAATCTAACTTTTATAGTTGATTTTGAAATCTACTGGAGTAGATCTAAACTGTAATTAATCATTTTCATATCTATATTTCTACTTTTATTGTTGTTTCATTTTGTTTAGTTTAAAAAAATCATCCTTGAGATGTTTTGTTCGTAGAGGTTAAGTCATATTCTCCTATAGAGGGTGAGGTATCAGTCTCTATTTTAGGTAGAGTGTTGTCTCTTATACGATTTGTCTGTAAAGAACTACAACAGTAGTTAATATTATACCAATCACAAATAAATTTGTGTGCTGATGGAACTTCAAATGCAGTAGTTAGCTTGTAATTTGAGAATTTTCTTGAATATATTCAGTTATGGATATAACTTTTTTCTCATAAATGAATGAAGTCAATTTTTCATAAAAGAAAAATTATCTACATACGATTTTTTATAATTTAGTACAATAATGTCATTTTATTAATATTTTTTTATAAAAATATAAAATAATAATATACTCTTTTGAACTAATTAGAACTATATGTATATATATTATTATATACACCTATATATATTAACATATGCATAATATACTCTTGCCTCCGCTGCAGCAAAATCATGATCCAACTATTAATTAATAATTACCCTGTAGCCTAATTTATTGTTAATTTGTCGTTTATAGTAAAACGAGGTACGTTACCTAAATTACGAAGAAGAATTGTTAGCTCGGAGTTTTACAACTTACAGCGGAAGGGAGCGAATTATTTTAAAAAGTAAAAATTCTATATACCATATTATTATCTTATTTTTATTTTATTAAATATAATATGATATATTTGTTATTATTATATATTTTTTTATTATTTAATAATAATAATATGTTATATATAATTTAATATAATTAAAATAAAACGAGAATATAATGTATAACATATAATAATAAATTCAAAATCATATGCCTAATTCATCACGGGGAACCGAAGTGATAATCCCACGAAAATTTGCAGATCAAAACGGCCAAAAAAAAAATGGTGAGTGGACACTGTGCATGGAGTAAGAAAGCCGACCAAAAGTGGGGATCACGTGGTGTTATTTGTTTTATTTACTAGCAAGGTTAGGTACAGTCTTCAAATGGAGACTACAATATAAGTCTAAACTATTTTAACTTTAAAATTTTTTAAAATTATAAAATTATCTTTCTTAAAATTATGTTTTCTTCCATTTCATAATGTGTCTGCACATACAGTCCCCACTTGAGGACTATAAATAGAATTTCTCTTTTTCTTTAATCAGCAAACTGTTGACCAGCCTTTTTTTTTCTTTGTTTATTATTATTATTATTTGTTTTTTACATAAAAACTGAATTTTGCCGGTATCTCTGATTTTCAACCGTCTGATTCCCCCGATGAAATCTACGGTCACAATTGAAATAGATAGTTGACCATGGCCGTGTTAATTCTCGACAACCCCGAAGTGGTACAATTTGTTTCCGCCACGTGGCATTAAATTTTTAAGTGTAATTTAAATAATAAGTTGAAATAATAGTTAAAAATTAAATAAAATATTATTGTAATATTATTATTATTTACAAATTTTAAAAAGTTGAATTATTTATTATATTTAATGTAAAAATTTAAAAAAATTATAATAATAAAATAAAATGAAATGACACTTTTATTATCCAAACCAACCCTTAATCACTTGTGAAAATTAGTTTGAACTTTGAACTAGTTGAGGAATACATCTCCCTTCCACTTACCTATATATAGTAAAATACGGTTTAGATAGTAAGTTGAGATGAGATGAAAATTTAAAATTAAATAAAATTTTATTTTTTTAATATTATTATTATTTTGATATTTGAAAAAGTTGAATTGTTTATTATATTTTATGTAAGAATTTTAAAAAGTTGTAATGATTAGATAAAATGAGATGAGATGAGTGAATATCAACTCTGAATCCAAACAGGGTCTTAGAGTTTTGTTGTTATCTATTATAATTACATAAATACTATATATCAAATAAAAAATATTATTCCCATTAAATAAGTTCTATTGTATCTAATTGTGTTCGCGTTATGTGTATTATCTTTATAATTTTTTTGTTTCAATATTTGACTATTTAAATCAATTGGCCAATCAAATAAACAGAGTATATGAAAAGAATACATAGACAAAATATACTGCAAACTTGTGATTTTTTTTTTCTTCAAAGTCCATTCATATCCATTCCAAAACATTAATATTGTTGAGTGTTTTTTACTTGCTATGATGTTAAAGATATGAAAAGGGATTGTTGCCCTTCCATCTAGGTGTGTGTTCATTACTACCATGTCTTAGCCAATTGGATATCCTTAGATCAAGATGCTATCATTAGGGGTCACACTCCACCAAAATAAACTATAATTGAGAGGGAATAAAGAATATCATAAAATGTCATTAGGCATATCAAAACATTAGTTAGGTTTTGTGGGATGTGAGTGCGCATCAAAGCTATTTAATCATGATTTTAAAAAAAAAATCCCATAACTAGGGAAAAAAAATTATATTCGGCTTCCTTTAACTAATCTTACCATAATTGTGAAAATTCTATCTCGTTTATTTTTACAATTTATCTCAACTAATCATTATAATTTTTTTCAAATTTTCACACAAAATAAAATAAACTATTCAATTTTTTTAAATTCCAAAATAAAATTAATATTAAAAATATATATTTTAATAATATTTTAATAATATTTTATTCAACTTTTAACTTTAATCTCAATTCATCTCATCTGCGAAAACAAACTATATCTTATAGTTATTCAATTTGCACATTAAATTACCAATTAAGTCAATTTGGACGTTCAATCATTGTATTCTAGCAATTTTTATTATCGTTTAAGATCAGATCAATGATACTTAAAGGTCGCGATAGATTATTTTAATAGTGTATTGATACACGCTTGGATTTGATTCCATGCTTGGAATATTTTTCACAAGTAGATTTGAAAGAGAACGATGTTTCAATAACTCTATGCCTTCTTTGTCTGATAAAGTCAACTGATACTATTAGTCTACCACGTATTTTTTTTCCCCTCGAGAACGAGACCATCGCATTATTATACAGCAAAATTGATTTTGACCTAACCCCAATAAGGATTGTATAAAAGAGATCATCATCTAGAAATCTCCCAATTTATAAGCCTCTCCCATTTGCATCTAATTTATAAAAAAATAAATTATTCCTTTAAAATTAAGTTGTAAAAAGTGTTATAAAAAATATTTTACATTTGTTATAACTCAATTTTTTCGCAAACTTTTTCTGACTATACCATATTGTTTTGACTCATAGATAAGAAATCTGTAAATAATAGTGAAATATTTTATGAATAATAGTAAAATGGTTTGAGTTAAGATATTTTGTAAAATTTTTAAAAAATAAAAAATTGAATAAAATTAAAATATTACTATAATTTATTTATTTTTACGAAAAATTAAAACTTTTTCAAGATCACTCATGCCTTTTTCTCATAAGCAACCATGATTATCTTCTTTAACAATCTTAATAATGGAACCCATATTGGTTGACTTCACTCGTAATAATGGAACATTTTAATGGAAAACAACATTATTGTAGACTCTGTGGAAATCTTATTAAATGCTGCTAAGCAACATTCCAGCCGATCTGGTTGGGGATTTGATTCCTCGTTACAGATCATTTGTCCCATAAAACTATTATCGAACGGATCTTAATTTATATTTTTATATCACGTAAAATTATCCACACGAATCCATACATTTAGATCACATAATGATTATGTTGTTCACAACTTACAGACTGAATGTGTAATACCATCGCATTCCCTTTAAAAGAAAATTAAATTTACAATTAATAAAATAATTATTTTATGTGAATTTTAAATTTATTAATTTTAAATCAATAGGTTTGAACTTTGAATGGTTATTTCTAGAAAACCCAAGCTAAATGGTTATCTATTATTAACTATACTTTACGATAGACTTTGACCCATAGCCATAGGATTCCAGATTGAGTAACATTCACGTGCTACGCAATAGGAATTTTGCTTTGGACTTTTTTTGCAAGTTGCCTTAAAAAAGATTCCCCGCATTTCTTTAATCGATTGAGCTACTGTTAGGACACAGCTTTTTCTCGGTGGTTAGAGGAATAAATAATAAGAATAATTAAATATATTTATTTATTCGATCTCTTAAGTCAATATTTGTTGGCGTCCTCTTTCATCGGAAATTAAGAAGAAAGAAAGAATATCGACGACTTGTTTACAGAGGATATAAAATTGCACTTACTGCTTGCTTAGACCGTTTAAACTTTGAATTAAAGACGTAAGGGCTGCATGTGTGCATTTTCTTATATTCCATTATAAATTAAAGAATAAATCAATCAACCTAACTTACATAAGAATGTTGAAATTTAATGCCAAAATAGCTATGAGTTATAAATAACAATACAGTTCATATTAGATAGGTGCCAAAGCGAGACCAATGTCAAAAGCACGATGAAAACGTTTTTTTTTTTAATTTTTTTAAATATATGTATTTTAGAAAAATTTAAAAAGATTAATGTTCTGTTTAATGGTGAATTAGACGAAAGTTAAAATTTGAATAAAATATTGTTATAATATTATTTTTTAATATTATTATTGTTTTGAGATTTGAAAAGGTTGAATTGTTTATTATATTATGTGTGAAAATTTAAAAAATTGATAATAATGAGTTGAGATGTGATGAAATATTTTTTATATCCAAACGAGAGCTTAAATGGTAAGTCATTGTTTTTTAGTCATAACGTAACAATCAAGAGAAAGTATAAGGTCAATTTAAGTTTATACTTTGAAATAGAGTTTTTGAAAGATATAACTGTTTGGCGGATTATTGTATGAAATACATTTCCTACAATGTATTGATTGATTAACAAATGTAATCGATCATAGTATGCAATAAAGATATTTATTATAAAAAATAATATATTTCTCCATATTAAAGTAATGCAAGATTTCATTGACCAAGTTTTATATTCAGTCTAGAATATTTTACATACAGAGAAATTATATACCTATAATTTTGTTACAACTCATTTTTAAATGGAAAATGATTTACACACAATACTTTTTACAACACTTTATACAACTATGTTTTAAATGAGAGGTATTTTTGTAAAACACCTTACAAAAGTAACATAATTTTACAAAAATACCCTCATTTTAACATATTGTTATATAATGTGTTGTACAATATATTGTGTATATATCATTACTCTTTTTAAATAACTAATAAAATTATGTCACTCAATTAAAATTAAATCTTAATATTACAAAATTACCCTTTATTTCATATAGACTTGTAAAAATATGTGATAACATGGTAGTTTATTAAAACTTTGATAAGGGCCGCTAAAGCCGAAAGATCCATTCTCTCTGAGCCGTGATTAGAGGCCCGTTAAATATAAACACCGGGCCGAATAGGCCCAAAAAGACTGCGGGCTCGAGCCCATATGGGTCTCCTCTGTCGCTTACTTGCTACGGAAGTATGTATAGCTGGCATCTGCAACACATACGGGATCGGACGGTGGCGCGAAACCGTTTGCTTTGGGCCTATTTCGACATTTTACCTAACGAGCCCACAGAGAAAACGAAGGTCGCGTTAGATCTAAAGAGAAGTAAGCTAAAGAAAAAGACTATCATACATTCGGGCTTTGGTTTATTTTTGAAACGGAAGCAATTGGCACCAAACGGGAACCCCACCGTAATCAAGACGACAACGTCGAATAGATCGCCGAAAGGAATCGAGGTGCGCTTTCATTTCGTTTAGTGAATCACACTGTTTTCGTTTCATTTATTTTCCCTTTTCTTGGTTTTGTTTTGAATTTTCGTTTGGGGGCGTCTGTGATTAGGGTCCGATAATTTGAGTTTTAAATAGTAGAAAGTTGGAATCAGGTCTTTCTATGTCCTGTTTGGTCGCTGAGAAAATACAAGAAACTGGGATTTTGAATCTTAGGTATTCGTAAAGCTTCGGATTTACTTACTCTAGGCGAGTGTCTCATTTTCTTAAAAGGACAGGAAAGCTGGAGTTTTATTGAATTTTGTTGTATTCTATGTGCGAACATATCCGAACAAATTCTCAATTCGGTAAATATTATCTATTCATTCAGTTTTGATTATTTATTTATTTATTTTTCATTTTTGGCTGGTCATGGTATAGATGCAGTTTCTCTAATGGTGATTGAGCCTTGTCGGTGGGTGTGATTTGTGTGGAGTCTTAGCGGCAACCAAGAACGGAGCCGATCGGATGGACAAGAACAAGAGCCGTACCGATCTCCTCGCTGCCGGACGGAAAAAGGTCCTTATCTATCATTATAATAGTTTAGAATTTCCAGATTTTGTTGCGGAGTAACTGTGGAACTTAAAAGAAATAGGTTCTAATCGCACTTTCTGTGATGTTAAGTTCCTCTTGAAATAATACTTAAAACTTTGGGTTCAAATTCAATAACTGTGTGTGGACAAGCAAGCTGGTTGTTTTTTTTTTTTTTTTTTTGCGGGACTAGAGCAGAAGAAGATTGAGTTTTCACTTCCTGGTTTCTATCCTTTTCTTTTGGTATACCAGCAAGGGGATAGAGAAGGTTTTCTTGATGATATGATGTTTGGTGCTAGACATTGGTTCTTGAATTGTTGTTTGGCTGTTTATGCTCATTCCCTAGGAGTGTGAAGTTATGTTGGTTTCCTTTTTTTATCACCAGCTTCAACAATTTCGCCAGAAAAAGGAAATTAAAAGCAGTGCTAGCCATGGAAAATCCTCAAAAAACTATGGTAAAGCTGAGCAAGCTGATGCCGATGCATCTTCCACTACGCTTATTCCAACAGCCCCGCCTGAGGTTACTGAAAAGGAAACTCCTCGTGCCGATTCAAATACGGAGATCTCTGATTCACCAGTATCGCACTCAATTGGGGCTGGCGAGCTTGATACGTCCTCAACTCAGCTGAGGGAAGATCAGGTAACCGATATAGGTTGTGCTCTCCTTCTCTTGATACTTCTTGTAGTGTAAAGTTTGTCTCATCTGAGAAATACGTTTGGCTGGTTAGTAACAATGATGCATGAATTTGATGTATAATCATATTCACTCATTTGTTGCTGGGTAGGGGCAATGCAGGAAGCTGATGGTTTGGACTCAAAGCAATCTGATCGAAGCAGTGAAATAGAGCTTGAAGGAGACCTGCAGCTTCCTTTCTCTGAACTTGGCGAAAGCGCTGAAGCTCTTTCAACGATAGTTTCACTAAAGACTAACATGGATGAGGTATCCCCTGAACCAGAGCAAAGTGGTGAGTCAGGAGATGTATCTGCATATGATGGAGCGACCTTGTCGGATGGGTTTTCAGCTTCTGTTTTGACTTTAAATGAGGTAGATGGGATCTCATCTGCTAATCTTGCCATGACAAATCAGCAGAGAGAAGAAATAGTGCCTGGATCGTATTACGAAGAAAACTCGGTCATGCCTTTTCCACATGGTGATAATGGAAGAGGCAGAGAAGAAAAGAGTCGTGCTGTTTTGGACAATAGGACAACTGCAGAGGGGTACAATCAGCAATATATGTCTGATGAATCTTTTGTACCTGAAGGTAAAAGCGAAACAAAGCTTAAAGTAGACCAGCAGATTTCTCTGTCCGAGCCTGGCATAAATGCTGAAGCTCTTCCAAGGTTAGATTCAGTAAATAATATTGTGGAGGTGGCATCCCATGAAGCAGAACAAACTGGTGAATCAGGAGAAGTGTCTACATCTGATGTTGCGACCTTGTCAGATGGGTTTTCAGCTTCTGTTTTGGCTTTAAATATGGCAGATGGGATCTCAACTGGTAATCCTGCCATGCAAAATCAGCAAAGAGAACAAATATCGTCAGGTTCATCTTGTGAAGAAAATTTGGTCATGCTTTTCCAGTCTGATGGCCTTGGAAAAGGCAGGGGAGAAAATACTCATTTTGTTTCAGAGAATAGGACAGGCACAGATGGTTACAATCGACAATATATGCCTGAAGAATCTTGTATAGCTGAGGCTAAAAGCCCTGAAAGACCTCTTGAAGCTAAATGTTACGCTGAAGGACAGACTGTGTCTCCTGTTGCAGATGTGAGTGCAATCAGTCTCATGCAGCTCACAGAAGTGATAAGGGGGCTCAATGAAGAAGAGTTTAGGTTTTTGCTCGATTCAAGAGAATCAGTTTCTAATGCAGAGTTGGGGACTGGTGGTGGGGCTTTTGCAAAACATGGCTTTACAGAATTATTGCAGAGACTCAATGAAGAGTTAATTCTCACACATTTTACAAAAGATATCTTTCACTTGCAACTTGCTGAACACTCAGAGCTAGAGATGGAGTTAGAGCACCAGCACTATCAGCTGGTTGATGAAATATCTGTGCTTAATGCTTCACTCAAGGAAGCTCATGAGAGTAATCAATTCCTTGCTGAAGAGCATGTTCAGTGCAGATCTGAACTCCAGACTGTTACTAGCAGGTGGGAGGAGCTCGAAGATCAATTTCGTACAGCGAAGGCAGAAGTTGAGGAATTTTCTTCTAGAGCACGCGAGTTGGAGAGTAGATTGGAAAGGTCAGAAAGGGATTTGTTGAGCCTGTCAACAGAGTTGGATGGCTGCAAGATTTTGATAGCAGATTTACAGGTGGAAAACAAGAAATTAGATGGGACCATTGCTTCTATGACTGAAGAGAGACAGAAACTTGTGGAGGAGAGGGTGCTTTTACTCAATGAGAATGAGAATCTGTCAAAAGAATTAGCTGATGGCAAGAGTTTGTTGGCAGCTTTACAGGTTGAAAACTCCAACTTAAGTGGGAGTCTGTCTTCAGTGACAGAGGAGAGAACGAAGCTTGAAGTGGAAAAGGGGCATCTTTACCATGCTAATGAGAAACTCTCTCTAGAATTGGCCGAATGTAAAGGTTTGGTGGCAGCTTTGCAGGTAGAAAACACTAGCTTAAACGGGAGTCTTGCTTTGGTAACAGAGCAAAGAAGCAGGCTTGAAGAGGACAAGGAGCATCTTAATCTTGAGAGCGAGAGGTTTACTTCCAAACTTTTTGTTCTTCAAGACCAGTTTTCTACTGAACACGCTGAGCGGATGAAGGTTGAAAGCAGCCTGAAGGAAATGACAATGCGCCTTGAACAACTCACTGATGAAAACATTCTACTTCAGAGCAGTCTGGAGGTATTCAAAGCTAAAGTAAGAGAGATAGATGGCCAGCAAAGCCCAATACCTTGCCAAGCTGGTGAAGCTGGGAATGAAGTCAGTCAGGAAGTACGAAGTAGTGGCCATGAAAGTGTGACAGATTATGAAGATTCTCACCAGACTACAGGGAAGCAAGATGGTGAAGTTTATTCTCCTGTGTTGGAGAAGCCCTTATCTGATGGCCTTGCAGTAGAACCACCAATCCCGCTGCCTGAACAAGAAGTCTCTGACGACTCTTATGGGTTTGTTGCCTTGAAGGGACACTTGGAGGGGGCAGAGAAAATATTGCAGAAACTTGAAAAAGCAATAGAAGGGGCACATTTTCATTCCACTTCTTTTAGCCGGAAAGTTGCTGCACCGGGGATATCAAAACTGATTCAAGCCTTTGAGTCAAATGTGCATGTTGATGAACAAGAGGAAGAGGAAAGGGATTCTACTGAAAATCAATCACCAGCAGATCCATTCATGGTAACAAAAGAGCTAGCTGGAAATTTGAGAGCATTGATAAAGCAGTTGGGAATGGATGCTGAGAATGCCAGTGTACTCTTCACAGAGGAGCGAGATGGTAGGAAAATAGCTGATGCCACATTCAGGGAACTCACGGCTGAGCACAAAGCTCTGAAGGAACATAGTAACAATTTGGAAGCAGCCAACATTGAGCTTGAGGTTCTATTTGAAGCTTTAAAGCAACATGTTTGCGAGGTTGAAGTGAAGGATGGCGAACTTGAAGTTCTCTTTGAATCCTTAAAGCTGCAAGGCATTAATCTCAAAGCAGAAAACCGTGAGCTTGGTGAAAAGCTTTGTGGGTATCAATCAAGAATTAGTGACTTGCAGAGTCGTTTGGATGATTTACAGCATGGTTCAAATGAGATGGCTTCTTCCATCAGCAATCAGTTGGAGAATATGCAGAAAGAAATGGCTGAGAGGGTGTTGTTACTTGAAGATTGGAATTCTACAGTGGCCGAAATCCTTGAAGCTGTTGGGAAGCTTGATGAATCAGTTGGGGAAGTTTTAACCTCGACTATCTCAATTGGCACTCAGGATGGCATGAACGTCAGTAGCCGCGTTGCTGCTTCTGTTAGTGCTGCTACCAAAGTGATTGAGGCTCTGCAGGAGAAACTCCAAGCTGCTCAGACTGACCATGAGGAAATATGTACCTTACACAAACATGTGAATGAGAAATTTGATGATTTGCATGGAAAGAATGAATTGGCTATGAGTATTTTGCATAAGATGCATGGTAGACTGAGGCAACTTGTGATCAGTTCCTGTGGATCTGTGGATGAAAGTGAGAAAAACATACAAATTGAGAAACTGCTTGATCCTTTAGATTATAGTGAATATGAGATGCTGTTGGAACAACTGGATGATTTTTTAGAGGAGAAGCTGCAGCTCAGAACTGTTAACAATAAACTCACAGCAGAGTTAATTCGTAGAGAAAGAGAGTTTGAGGAAATGAGCAGAAGATGCCTTGATGCATATACTGTCCATAAGTTAGTAGATGATGTGGAAAGTGTGCTAAAACTGGGTGAAGATGAGATTAACTTGGATAAAACTCATACTTCTCATTTGGAGTCGGTGGTGTCTCTTCTTGTTCAGAAATTTAAGGAGCTTGATGCGCAGGTTGGCTTGTCTAGAGAAGAGTTTGGGTCCAAGATGGTTGAACTGACTGAATTGCAGGATAAGATACATCAGTTAGAATCCTTGTGCTTTGAGCACGAAAATGAGATCTTTATTCTTAAGGACAGTTTACACCTCGCGGAGGAAACCCTCATTGCTGCGCGCTCTGAATTACGGGAGAAAAGAAGTGAACTTGAACAGACAGAGCAGCGAGTATCTTCTATCAGAGAGAAACTTGGCATCGCTGTTGCCAAGGGCAAAGGCTTGGTTGTACAACGTGATGGTCTCAAACAGTCCCTGGCTGATACTTCTAGTCAACTGGAGAGATGTTTGCATGAGCTACAGTTGAAAGACTCTAGGATTCAAGAAGTTGAAACAAAACTTAAGACGTACTCAGAGGCTGGTGAGCGTGTGGAAGCTCTGGAATCTGAGCTGTCATACATTCGCAACTCGGCCACTGCATTACGAGAATCATTCCTTCATAAAGATTCTGTCCTGCAGAGAATAGAAGAGATTTTAGAAGATCTAGATCTGCCAGAGCATTTTCATTCTAGAGATATAATTGAAAAGATTGATTGGTTGGCAAGGTCAACTACTGGAAACTCAGTGCCTCTGACTGATTGGGACCAGAAAAGTTCTGCTGTAGGAGGTTCGTATTCTGATGCAGCTTTTGCTGCTTTGGATTCTTGGAAAGATGATGTACAGCCAAGCTCAAATTCAGAGGACGATATGAGAAGAAAATTTGAGGAGCTTCAAAATAGGTTATATGGGTTGGCTGAACAAAATGAAATGCTTGAACAATCTTTAATGGAAAGGAACGATTTAGTGCAGAGATTGGAAGAACTTTTGGACAGGATTGATATGCCTTCGCAGTTCCGGTCTGTGGAACCAGAGGATAGGATTGAGTGGTTAGGAAAAGCACTATCGGAGGCTCAACATGATAGAAACTCTCTCCTGCAGAAGATTGATAATTTTGAAAACTATTGTGGATCACTAAGTGCTGATTTGGAAGAGTCACAAAGGAGAGTGTCTGAACTCGAGGCAGACCTCCAAGCAGTTAGTCGAGAGAGAGAGGACCTCTCAGAAAGATTGGAGATTCTGACTCATGAACATGAAAAACATTCAGCGAGGATGGTTGAATTCAAACTTGAGAAAGAAAAGCTGCAGAATGAAGTTACTGGTTTGAGTGAGATATTAGTTGAGAGGCTTGGGAATGAGGAGAAGATTGTCATCATTGAAGGCAAAATCAAAAGATTGCAGGATTTGGCTAGCGATGCATTGCAAGAATCTGGAACCATAGATCTGGTTTCTGGAAGTGATAGTATTCATTGCCTGGAAGAGTTGCTGAGGAAGCTTATAGAGAATTATGCAATTCTTTCTTCAAAGAATCCTGTGATTGGGGATTCGGCTGACAGACACCATGCTGAAAATGTTGATGCTATTGCTGAAGTGAGAAGTATAGATATGCTTGATTCTAGGGAACAGGATATAGCTCTTCTGAAAACAGAACTAGAGGAGACTATGCGTGAGTTGATACAGGTGAGGGAGGAGAGAGATAGATATCTGGAGAAGCAGCAATCTTTGTTTTGTGAAGTAGAAGCTCTCAGTATAAAAAGGGAGGAGTTGGAAAAGCTACTCAGTCAGGAGGAGCAGAAGTCGGCTTCTGTGAGAGAGAAATTTAACATTGCAGTTAGAAAAGGGAAGTCACTAGTGCAGCAGAGGGATGGTCTGAAGCAAATAATCGATGAGAAGAATGCCGAGGTGGAAAATTTGAAATCTGAGATTACCTACAGGGAAAATGCTCTTGCAGAGTATGAGCAGAAGTTCAAAAAGTTGTCCGCTTACCCAGAAAGAGTAGAAGCCCTAGAATCTGAGTGTTTGTTGTTGAGAAATCGTCTCACAGAAACTGAACATTACTTGCAGGAGAAAGGACGCATATTGAACATGGCTTTGAATGCTTTAAATAACATTGATGTTGATGGTGAATTCAACAGTGGTGATCCAATTGAGAGGTTGGAACAACTTGGGAAACTATTCTACGATTTACGCACTGCTGTGGCTTCTTCAGAGCAGGAGATGAGGAAATCTAAAAAAGCAGCAGAGCTGCTCCTTGCAGAGTTGAATGAGGTGCAAGAGAGAAATGATGTTCTCCAGGAGGAGCTGGCAACAGCTGCCAATGAAGTTGTTGAGCTTACTAAGGAAAGGGATTTGGCAGAGGCTGCCAAACTTGAAGCTAATTCACGGCTTGAAAGTTTATCTACTGTTCGTTCTGAGGAAAGAAAGAACCAATTATCTGAATTTATGGGAATAAAATCTGGTCTGAATCAACTCAGGAAGGGATTTCATGATGTTAATAACTTACTAGCTGATGTTTTCTCGAAGGACTTGGAATTTTTGCACAATCTGGAGGCTGGCATTGATTCATGTCTGAAAACAAAAAACGTTGAGCAAGTTGTTGTGCCTTTTTTCTTTGGGTCTGATGGCTTTATAACTGGCGATTCAGATAGCAAGGTATTGTTCATGCTTATCTATTTGTTTGTGTATTTTTTCACATTTATCTATCAATGACCATGTTGCTTCAATATTAGGAATCTTATCTTTGTTTTATCTCCCACAGATTCTAATGTAAAACCTCTGTAGATGAATCCAAGAACCAATTTTGTTCGATATTGGTTCTTGAAAGTTCTTCTTCTTCTTCTTCTTCTTCTTTTTTTTTTAATTCAATTTGTTGAGATTTTTGTCGTCTTATTTACATTTGTGGCACAAGTGCTGTTAAGTCACCAGTAGACTTGTCCCCTTGTTGGCCATTTGCAAAAAACACGTGTAATTGAGTTCTGAAGTAAGCTTCATGTTTTCATGCCCAAATATTTTGAGGGGGTGTCTAACAGTCGTTTGATATGCGAGATAAAGCTAGGGGTAAAAAAGAAGTTATTAATTTTTTGCCATAAAACAGTTATTTGCCAAGCCCTACAATGTTTTGATTGTTTCTTGCAAAAGCTGGAACCTCCTTGTTTTTTATTAAGAACTCTTGAGCCACTTATATTTCAAAATTTGAGGCCTTTTATAGACAGTTATGTAAAAGGGTTTTGAAACATACAGATAAAAATGATTGAAAATCATACCGTATACAGTCTAATATTCTGTACAGAAAGAAACCACCCTTGTCTCAAAGATTATATACTTTACTGTTTCATTTTTGTAAAAGAAAATCGAAGTGCTCCTAGCAAGTCCAGATATTTTTAGATTACTTATGTGCAATTGATTTCTTCATGCTCCCTTAAATTAAGAAAGCCAACCTCTAGGGCTTGTCTTAATAGCAATATTATTCAAACAACTTTTCAACTCTGCCTATCTACTCTCACAAACTCCAATACAAAGCTTATTTAAACAAAATAAAAAATAAAAATTTCTCCTTTCTCAAAACCCAATCTCAAAAAAATTCTCAAAACTATTCATAACCAAACATACCCTTGTAATTTGACTATAAGATTTTTGCAAATCAAAGATTATACATTATTCTCCTTAAGTAGCTTGTTACCTGCTGTATTTGATTGGTTGTTGTATCAATCCTTCATTAGTTTCCTTCCTCACTGAGTTATCTTGTTCAGGAAATGGATTCTTGGTCAAACTCCAAAACTCATGGGCAACTTGATGAAGATGTATTTGGAATTTATAATTTTGTTATGCATCATCTGCATGAATTTGTGACAGAAATTGGCGATCTTGAAGAAAAATTACGCAAACACTCTGTCTCATTACATAAACAAAACAGCAGTCTATCTAACTTAGTGGCAGCTGTTCATGGGGAGATGACTTCCCAAAAAGAGTCAGTTGAATCTATGAAGAGAGACATTATTCGTATAGAGTCAGTCAAAAGTGAAAAAGACATGGAACTTATTATTTTGCAGAGAAACATTGCCGTGCTTTACGAAGCATGTGCTAGTTCAGTGATGGAAGTTGAAAACCATAGAGTTGACCTGGTTGGTAATAATATGACTGCTGGAGAAGTGGGTTTGAACTTAAAATCAACAGCATTTGCTGATGGTGGACAGGCTCATTTTTCCTCTGAGGAATCTATCAGGAATATGGCAGATAGACTTGTGTTGGCTGTGAGGAATTTTGCAAGCTTGAAAACTGAGACTATTGTAGGTAATGGAAAGGAAATGAAGATTACAATAGCAAATTTACAGAAAGAGCTTCATGAGAAGGACATTCAGAATGAAAGGATTTGCTCTGAGCTGGTTAGTCAAATAAAGGAAGCTGAAGCTGCCACAAGAAGTTACTCGCTAGATCTTCAATCTTCCCAAACACGGGTGCATGATTTGGAGGAACAGGTTGAAGCGATAGAGAGGGAAAGGAATTTACTAAAGCAGAGAGTAAAGGAGCTGCAGGATGCACAAGTCGCCTCAACAGAGTTACAGGATAGGGTTAGATCATATACTGATGTACTTGCTGCCAAAGACCAAGGTCAGTTACATTTTGCTTGAATCTACCCCTTAATTTATGTATGGTCTATAATGGTTAATTTAGTTGTTGGTACTTAACCACTTGTTGATCACAGAAATTGAGGCACTGATGCAAGCACTTGATGAAGAGGAGGCACAGATGGAAACTCTGACAAACAAGATTGAGGAATTGGAAAAGGTTGTGCAACAAAAGAATCTAGATGTCAAGAACCTTGAAGGTTCTCGTGGAAAGGCTCTGAAAAAGCTCTCCATCACTGTGACTAAGTTCGATGAGCTTCATCAGTTTTCTGAGAGTCTCCTTGCTGAGGTTGAAAAGCTTCAAGCACAAATGCAAGATCGGGATGCAGAGATCTCTTTCTTAAGGCAAGAGGTTACTAGATGCACTAATGACGTTCTTGTTGCATCACAAATGAGTAGCAAGAGGACTTCAGATGAGATCCATGAGTTCTTGGCATGGTTTGACTCAATGATTGCTCGGTTTGGGGTGCATGATGTGCATCTTGATGATAAGAATGACCGTGACATTCATGAACACAAGGAAATACTACAGAAGAAGATTACATCTATCATATCGGAACTGGAAGATCTATGGGCGGTCGCTCAAAGAAAGGATGCATTATTAGAAGTTGAAAGGAGCAAGGTAGAAGAGTTAACACATAAAGAAGAGTTTCTTGAGAAGTCTTTACGTGAGAAGGAATCAAGATTAAATTTGCTTGAGGGTGTTAGAGATTCTGAAAGGGCAACTAGCATGACCTCTGAAATTTTGGAAGTTGAACCTGTGGTGAGATTTTGTAGATGTTTATTTTCTATTGCCTTGATATAGCATTCATATTGTCTTTGAAAACAAGTTTTGGATGCTAGCTTAGAACGTTAGTCTCTTTATCGCAGTATATGCATTAAGTTTTGCTGATGCTAACGTTAACATACTGTTGCATATGCTTGTCATGTTCCAGATCAATTGCTATTTGAAGACCCCAAAACGTAAAAGAGAGGAATTCCATTTATGTATTCTTTTACTGAAAGAACTTAATAACTTGAAATTAAACAAACGTGTATCTTAGTTTCTTTAGTTCAGATATTGATTATGTATTGCAATATAGTGTGGCTGGTACTCACTGGCCTGTTATTGACGAGTGGAGAAGTACCTGCTTTGTGCTACTTTCTTTAAATATGTTGGATGTGATACTTGCTTTGTGCTTCCTGGCCAACTGTACGGAATGCAAGCCTATACTTTTTACATTCTTTTGTATTATTTGTACGTACAAGAACTATTTGGTGATATTTACATGATGTTAGAATTGGTTCATTAGTTAGTAGCATAGCCATATGTTTTGCGTTGAGTTTTATTTTGATAGTTGTACACATTTCTATCTTCTATAATAATTCATCTTTACTAGTTATATGGAGAAATTATATGGTTTTATCTTCTTCTTCTTTTTTCTTATTGTTAGATTACTCTTAGTCTCTTGGTATGAATGACCAATTGTCGTGTACTTCCGCACAGGTGAACAAATGGACAGTAGCTGGGACTTCCATTGCCTCACAAGTCCGCAGTTTGCGCAAAGGCAACAATGACCAAGTTGCTGTTGCTATAGACATGGATCCTGGTAGTAGTGGTAGGTTAGAAGATGAGGATGATGATAAAGGTAAACCTAGAACAATGCAACTATTGGCCTTCTCTTCTTCTATTTGGACAAGCTTATAATCCTATGAATTCATTTCTTAATTATTTTTGTCCTCTTTGTTGTTTTGTTTCTCCACTGTAGTTCATGGTTTCAAGTCACTTGTTACGTCAAGAATTGTGCCAAGATTTACGCGGCCTGTGACTGACATGATTGATGGCCTTTGGTAGGCACACCCCATTTTATTATTTTGCTTTGGAACTCTTCTACATTATTAAAGCTAAAACCATTTTATACACAATCTGCCAGGGTTTCCTGTGATCGGGCTCTGATGCGACAACCTGCTCTACGGCTGGGTATTATAATCTATTGGGCCATATTGCATGCCCTTCTTGCCACGGTTGTGGTTTGAGAAGACAACACGGGTCAGTGAACCTTTCTTCTTAACAGCATCTGGTGGCTGTGTTGCAAGTCTGCTTGATTGACTGGATGCATGGATTTTGTTTTTCTCCTGTTAGTATTGTCATGCAATATTTGTTCTTATCACAAAACATATCATGCGTTATTTGTGCATTGCCAATTTGTTGGACTGATATGATAGGAAATTCTGTTTCAATGTGAAATGACTCGATATTGGTCTAAATTAAACTTTGTTGCAATTTCCTGATTTGCAGGGATGGTATTTTTAGTCGGAAGGCAAGAGGGCCCGGCTATGATCTTGTTATTTCTAGTATCAAATTTTTAGTATAATCATTGATTTTTTATTCTTCCTAGATATGATCTGATTGATTTTTATCCAGCTCAGCCAGGCAACTGTGATTTCCTGTTTTTATTCTTGTTAATCTCAGATTGCGTGGTGGCACCCAATAAGAAAAAAATGAACTGGGAGTTTGTTTATTCAAAACCCAACCCAAGGTTGTAATTCGTAACTGTTGTATTTACAGATTGCTCTGTAATCCAAAAGAATATCTCTAGTTATCCACCATTAACAAGGCACGAACAGCCAGGCAACACCTTGATTTCTCACTAAGAGAACCAAGGATCAAATCTCCCCTTCCCCATGTATATATATAAAAAGAAAAAAAAAAAAAAAAAAAGGGCACGAACTGTACGTTTTCCTGCTTGTAAAAGTCAGGCTGGTATATATTATCGTGTTCGAGCAAGTTTTGTTAAAGAGATTGTGACTATCGACACATGCCTTTTGATTACTAACCATCTCTGTGCTTGACCCAGATCAGGAGTTGTTACTTTCCAATCTTGTTTTTTTTAATTGGAAAATCTCTGGAAAATTCATTAACGATCCTCTCTCAAGGTGGAGAAAAACCTTGACTACATCACATTTCTGTAAACACATCTACAAACCGATCAGAGAAACGAAAATAATTGTAAATAGAAGCATCAATGTCGAAAATTGGGTAAACCCAACTTGTCAAGAACCATTTGGCAAAGCAAATGTGTTTAGGGAGCCGAGTAGCAGAGGATAAAAAAAGATATCATGATCATCAGCATCGTAATTAATTTGCTAGTCTATAAGCAACACAGGTAGCCTTCTTAATTGCATGCATAAAATAATGAAAAAATCTAATTGTAAGCGATTATGTGCACTAATAAGTGTACCCATTCAATATGATTGGTCAGAAAATAAATTCTATTGAAAACAATGCTAATTTGAATTTAGAATATGAATGCAACAACATTAATACGCAGATTAGTACGAAAACTTGCTTGTACATAGTAAAACTCTAAAATAATTAATAAGCCAGTAGGGGAATCAAGGGTTAAACACTGGCATGCGATGCATGTCGTGCCAAAGGGAGTGCATGCAGGGAATGTGGCTGTGCATGTTACCCTTGAGATTGTTAATTGTAAGAGAGGTGTTGTAGCCACAAAGAGATTGTAGCCATTCACCATCTTTCTTATGATCATTCGTATCTTCCCATTGTCAACTAGGTCATCGATGCATACAAATAAATCTCTTGTAGGCAATATATTTCTCAAGAGAAGGCATCCTTGGTGTTAATGTCGTGTTTCGTATACTTTTGGTTTGGGTCCCAGCATATTGGGTCCTTGGCCTTTCACCTGCACACGTAAGAAAACACAGAGAGTGGAGGGCTTTGGTAGAGGCCAGGGAGTCTCCAATGCTTAAGTAAGTATATCTCCTTAGTAGTTTATACAAGAGCTTTCAGGAATTAGAGAGAACTTTTCGTACCTAGGGTTCGGCTTTTCTACTAGGTTTTTGGGTGGGGATAACCCATATCTTTCCTCAAAGAGTTCATGTCACTTCAACTATTTATCTAGTCATAATTCTTTAATGCAATGTGGAGTTTGGGGAGCGGCGTCATTAATGTGGTGTGGCTCCCTGACTTACTTTATCCTGCGGATGTTTATTGTTAAGCCCCTTCATCCCTGCTATCAGGAGATCGTGCGTTCCCCGTATTTCTCTTCCACTTGCCTTCGCAAGTTCCCGAGGGTTGGGTGTCATCACCCCTAGGGGGGGTGTCAGGGCGGCGAGTCTCACTTGCCCTTACCGTCCGCACGCAAGGGTTGCTTCTTGGGTGGATTTTGCTCATGAGCCGAGTACTCTGTAGAAGCCTATTAACTCCTTTTAGAGTAGGGTTGTTGGACATGATTGGACTCTCTCCCTCTCCCCCAAAGACCCCTCATTGGCTCGCTATACGACCAATAGGGGGGAAATCCCCGTACACTTGGATTGAAACTAAAACTAGGATATATTTTGGCAATGTGTAAAAGAGTGGGCATGAGGAAAAGCCACCCAATATAATTTCAGAATCGATCTAATTTCTAAATTTTTTTAATCTAGTCTGGTTAATGTGTTTTAGCCTGTATGCTTATACCAAAAAAAGAAAAAAGAAAAAGTGCTATAGCCCTAAAAACTATAGCCAAACATGAAATGCAGTACCACTCTGACACTCTGTAATGTTCTGTTGTGAGGTCAGGCCATAAACTTGTACTTCGAAAAGTGTGAGCGTTGTGCTGCATTGGTAGTGGCTTCTCCATCTTTATCTTCGTCTTTAAATTTAAAGAATGTCTTTAAATTCATCTACATTGACTTATGCATATCTAAATTTTTGCATAGCTATAAATAGTGATTCTTCAAATTTGAAGAAGACTATTCATTTTTCAAACATTATTTTACTATTTTTTTTTTCTCTCTTACCCATTAAAATAAACTTTGTAGAATTTATATTAAGATGATTTTGATACATAAAATTTGTATTAAGTTGATAATACAAAGTGGATGTTAATTGTAAAATATATATAAAAAAATAATTTTAGGAAACAAATAAAAAATAAAAAAAATAATATTTTATTATTATTTGGTTCAAAGATGTATAAACCAATGTGTGAGTTTTTTTTCATATGCAAAATCATTTTTTTTTGCATATGAAGATGCATAAACCACTACCAATGCTCGTGTTTGCTCTTTTGCCTTTTCGCATGTGTTTCCTTCTGCTTTTGCATGAGAGAGAGAGATTTATGATACAAAGATATATAGTTGTTTCAGTAGAATAAGACTAGAGAAAAGGGGTGTGTTTTCATTAATTATTGAGTAATGCTACATACAGTCATAGAATGCGCAAATATCGTGCAGTCGCTTTCAAAAAGAGTAGGGTCCACTAATAAAAAATTAATTTCTTTTTATGTGGGTATCATATTTATTCACTTTTTTTAAAACGACTGTACGTCATTTACACACTCACGATTACAATTATCATTTCTCTTAATTATTCACTCAGTGGGGGACCGAAACAAGTGACTGGAGATTAGACTTTTGAACTTAAAAAATTCTTGACATTCCCTTTAGGATTCTCCTCAAACCTTCCCATCCTAAAGTGCTTTAGCTCCACTCCTTTTGCCTCCCCACCAAGCACAAGGTCAGCCAGTATCCTCCCCACCACCGGGCCCATCTTGAACCCATGCCCCGAAAACCCACCTCCGATCACAACATCCTTCCCGAACTCCCCGCCCAAGAAATCGATCACAAAATCCTCGTCCGGGGTCATCGAATACATGCACAATTGCGTTGCCACAGGCCCTGCCGCCGAATCAACCTGCCCTGCCAGCTTCTCCTCAATCCATTGTTTCAAGGACCCCAACGCGATTCCCGGGCCCCATGGCCTCTTGTCCTGATCGCATGGATAACCACCATGCACCGCCACCTTGATCAACCCTGGAAACTCCAGCGATGGCGTCCCGTATATATACGGCTCCCCATAGTACGCAAACGTCGGGAAATCCCCTCCGATCCTATACTTAGACTCATGCCCCTCCTTAATTCTCCAATAAAACACGGTAGTCTCCAAGGGTTGTATAGGCAGGTCAACCCCGCTAACCCTTTTGACTAACTTTCTTGTCCAAGCCCCAACTGTCACCACGCATTTTTTGCCCCAAAACTTTTCACCATTGCTTGTGTAAACCCATATTCCCCCTTTGATACCGTCTTTTCTGATATCTTTCACTTCCATGCAGTCCCTAAGAACAGCACCGTTTTGAAGCGCTAGTGTTTGGAACATGGATACTGCCTTCGTGGGCTTTATAACGCCGCCATACTCGTTAGACACTCCAACGCAATTCTCCGGGATATTGAACATGCCGGAAAACTTTTCGGCCAGTAGTCGGGGGTCGAGAACTTCGTGTGGGACGGAGTGTTTGATGCAAGTGTCTATGATGCCATGGAGGGACTTGTCGTCGGACGCGCCCATGTCGAGATGTCGGGCCTTGAAGTGGACCTTGTAACCGATTTCGGACTCGGCCTCCTCCCAGAGTTTGTAGGACTCCATAACCATAGCGTAGTAGTAGTCCTCCGGGTAGGTTGCGCGTATGGTGCGGGACTCGCCGTGAGACGACCCGCGGTGGTGCAAGAAATCGAATTGCTCGATTAGGAGAGTTTTGTGACCCCTTTTGGCGACTTGGTAGGCCGTGGAGCTGCCCATGATGCCTGCGCCGACGATAATCACGTCGAAGTCTTGGCCTGAAACTGCCATCTCTCTCTCTCTCTCTCTCTCAAATGGTCAAGGACGTTGAATGGAGCTTACTTCTTAATTGGCTTGGGTTGGATGCGAGTGTGACATGGTTTTTAACGCCCAAATTACCTCCTTAAAAGCACCAAGTTTCCATATCGCCATCGTTTGATTCTTATTTGGTTTGGTTGGTCATTTGAATATTATTCCCTTCCAGAAAAAGAAAATATCAAAATGTTTCAATATTATTATTAAAATGGAAATCGAAATGTTTCAATACTAAAATGGAAAGGAAAATTGGAATTAATCGTTGTAAACTCAATTGTTCGATCTGATAGCTTTTTATTTTTATTCTTATTGTTTAAAATATTTTATTGAAGTATTAATTTATGATTAGGAAAAATGAAATTAATTTGAAGTTTTGAAACTTTGTCTTTGTGTTTTCTTTTAATTGTTTTTCGTATTCTCGGAAATCATGCATGAGATGATTGATGATGATCGTATGTTTTTGATTATGGGGGGTCCTTTTCAGCCTAGCTAGTCGGCCATTAATTGCATCCGACTCATCGTCCCAATCCAATTTATCTACCTGTGATATCTTATTTCTTTTAACGGATTAAACAAAAGAGGAAAATATTATTATCTGATAATCATCTTTTGTTAAACAAGGAAGAACTATTAATTAATTAATATTGGACTATATATGACCATACAAGAAGCTGATCGTATTTTTTAAATTGTGTTTTAAGATAGGAGATTTTTTTTTTTCCTTTTAGTTTTCTTGTATATATATATATATATATCTTGTATATATATATATATATATATATATAAAAGAATTGATATTAATTTGTAAACGTTTTTATTTTCTCGTTGGAAAAATATTTAGTTGAAAAGAAAGGAGTGTAAGTTTTTATTCATTTTTCTAATTAATTCTAAATGTTAAAATTCAGATTTATCCGATTCAACAAGTTGCAAGGTGGGATTCAGGGCCAGTTTAAACATAATTTTTGGAACTCAAGTCAATATCAAGCCGAGCATGCTTGCTTTGCTCCTCCTACGGCCGAAAAATAAACAAAAATCGGCGCAAAAAGAAAGAGGTTCCGAGTCAACAACGTGGATGATCATGCTCTTAAGAAGCTGCATCTAAAGCCCTTTGTCATCGTCTTCATCACCAACGTTGAAGCCCTTGGAGTAGAAACTAAAATATTCAAAAGATGTCTTTTTTGGGTAATGAAAATTTAGGGTTCGTTTTCTCTCTCTTGAGTGACTGAACTCCGATTTTGGGAGGGAGAGAGAGATTCGACAGAGGGAGGAGAGCAAAGAAACGAGAGAGGAGGGAAAGGGATTCGCAACAGAAAGGGGGAGAAGATGGATTTAGTAGGGAAGGGAGAGAGAGATTCGTTAGACCGTTTTTAAGAAGTTACATCAGCTTATTATTTATCACACACTCTACACGCTTAGTATATTAAATTTAAAAAAAAAAAAATTTAAATGTATGTATAAAGAGTGTATATTGATGAGTGTATAAAGAGTGTAAAAAACCGGCTTTCCACGTCACTAGTGTGGTATTGGTGAGTAAACCCAATTACTCTTTGTGACGTTGTACGAAAATATCGTGTCAAATCAACCACTTAAAAGGCTAAGCTGACATGCCAGCTAGGATCGATGTAAGCCATGTGCTAATATTGCTTTGATTTTGGATGAATCTTAGAACATGCAGCGTTCCATCTGTCACCATCCGCCCATTATCGATGCATCTTATGTATATATTTTTTTATGTAGAATCTTAGAGATCATATTAATCAGCTTTTTCTTTCTTTAAAGAGAGATATATGATGGCGGGCCAAGCAACTTTGATATTGATATGATATATCATATATTTTAATTAGGAAAATAATATAAATATTCAGTATTATTGATACTAAAAATATTAAAAAAAAAAAAAAAAAAAAAAACAGGTTAGCGCGTTGCACTTTGCCACTTCCACTTCTTTGGGATAAAAAACAACAAAAGCTAGTGTCACTTCCGGCCACTGAAAACAAAGGTGGAACCATAAACTTCCACGAAACTTTAGTACTACTTGATAGTCAAAATTACGCATTTGATTTTAATATGTTGTAATGTTTTATTCTGATTTTTCTTCTATGCCACCATGGACTAATAAAGTATGCTTCCATTAATATTCAATTACAAAAAATATATATATTTATTTATGAAGAATTATTTAAGAAGAAAATATACTCATTTTAATAAAAAATAATCATATTCATAATAAATAACTGATTACATGTAAGTCTATATAAAACGGAAAATATTAAGCGCATCATATAATTAATTAAAACGGTAAATGCAATTTGTAGTTTTTAACAATTAATTATTATGGTTTATAGTTGGAATATTATTCATACTCAGGAGTCATGTACACGTACGCAGTACCATCGAATTCATTTTCATCCCAAAGTTTCAACCATATAAACCAGCTAGCTCCCACGTACGTCTGATGATTCAATTAATTAATCTTATTGCTGTAACAGCTTGAAGCTATACATGTACGTACCAAATTAATTTGTTCAATTTTAGTGCTGATCTCACTTCCCATGCAGATGATCGATGTGGCTAGCTTGTCTACAAAGACAGTAATATTGTTTCTCTCCATTGAATTTTTAAATTTCTCTGATCTCGTGGTGATTGCCACTGCACCCTTGCACCCATGCAGCAGCAGTACCTGCCAGTAGGCGCGCAGTACGAGAGGAGAAATGCACATCAATGGATCATTAAATATTGTCTAGTGTTTTACCAAAATGCCTACGGCAAATGAGAATTTATTTTATATATAATAAGCGCATTATGTCTTTTACTTTTTCATTTTTGTCCTTCAATACGTGGCGCTCTCGACTCCTACGTGTTATTTTTATGGAGTTCGTGATACCGAAATGATGACCATACGAATCACATTCTAGAGATACATAAATAATCACGCGTCCTCATATAGACATGTACTACATAAAACAACACCACATTTTTCTTTTTTCCAAAAATATCATTTTTAACCACTCACGCCAAAAATCTCATTTTTAACCCAATCATAACCACTATTTATTAAGCGTGCACCACGGTCTCCCCTATGGACCGTCCGCACAACCTGGCTCTCATCATCATACCACGGGTAACGTCCATACATGAGACTTCGTAATGAGCGATGCCTAGTTCCGCGCCCAGCACGTACATGGCCAAGCATCCTTTAACCTCGCCAGCCAAAAGGTCCGGTATGAGAGCGTTACCGTCTCGTCCGTTCCCGTCGTCGCCCTGCGACAACTCAGGGGATGTCACATCAGTCTGTTACGCTCCCAAGTGTCCAGAGGAGCTCCACCGAGATAATGCCCCATTTCGGCTTGGGGTCGTGATACACACGCACCTCCTGTTCAGTCACAATTGCAAACAAACCACGTGACATCACATCACAATTTTAATAAAAACGATAAATATACACTTCAACAATGAATTGGAATACACAATTAAATAACTCATTTACAACTTCTGAATAAATACAAAAATATAGTTTCACAGCTACACGCATAATCCCGTCTTCCAATCCGGCCTAAGGTCCAACACCAAATCCATCCATAATTACAACCCAACATTTTAACGGCCCAAGGCCCAATTTCCAACATGCCAATAGTTACAATTTACAACAATACAATTAAAACTGAAAAATTACATACAACTGAAGATAAGAAAAATTCTGAAAGATCACGTGTAAAGAAGTGTTGCTTAAGGCGGCGGCAACAATGATTCAAGAATAAAACAATGGCTTAACTGGTGGGTTTTCTCTCAATGGGATTCGGTCTAGAGAAAATGGTTGGAAAAACAACACACAGTAAGCATAAAAATTTCCAATGAACCGAGTGAATTTCAACTTCTAAGGACAAAATAGGACACGGCAAACACTACACAATCACTCGGATTCACCCACAAATTCATAGACCAAAACACTAAACATTTATAGATGAAAATAGTTTAGACAAGAGAGGGAGGAAGAGAAACTCGGAAGGTTTTAATGTAGAAGTCGTGGCCTATATATAGACCAAGAATGGCGGTTTGCAAGACATGTGTGTCGCACGGATGGAGAAAAGAAAAACAGCGGCTCAAGCTGTGCGTGGTAGTGCGGGTTGCGACAGCAGATGAAGGATGGACACGGAGAAGCCATAGGAGCTCGAGGTGGAAGGTGGTGGTGGCCGTGTGAAGCCACGGCTTGACAGCGAGCCTCTGGGGTTCATGTCGAACGACACGGAGAGGAAAAAACAAGATGGAGGTGACGACAAACAGCTGAAATGCGTGACTAAGGCCCACTTGGTGTTGGCAATTGCTGCGGGAAGAGGAAACTGCTGGAAGAAGAAATAAGAAGAAGAAGGAAGGAGATAAAGCTGAGCGGCGTAGGAAGAATAAAATAAAACCCTAAGGGGCAAACCTCCAAATGGCGTCGTTCAACTAAGGGGAGGGGCTGGGTTTTAAACCGCACGGGCTGGGCTTCAAAGGATTGAGCTTCGAGCTGGGCTCACATGGCACACGGGTTGGACCAAGATGCACGGGCTGGGCCCTCCAATGCGTAAGGCTGGGTTCACAGCTCGGGCTGGGCTATCTCTCACATGGGTTGGGCCTCTATTCACACACAACACAATTAAAAACACACACACAGAGCCCACTAAAAATAAAATAAAACACTACAAAAAACTAACATCAATAAAATAACATAAATAAATAGCAAGGAAATAAAAACCTAAATTAAAACACACCAAAATAAATTACAATACCAAAAATAACACAATTAATAAAAATACATTGAATTATAAACTCAAGAATTTATGGATCTTACACAATCGGTAGTTGTTTCTCATTTTATGTCCTTGTTTCTATTCTTAGTGAGTTTACGATTTTGTCTTTATGTTATTCTCGAATTCTTGTGTTTCATTTTATCGAATTCTAAATTTTTCTTTTCTCGTTTTCCACCATTTTCTCGAATTCCTTTTTATCAATCTTATCAGATTCTAGATTTCTTTTTCTCTTGTTTCCCACCGCCTCCACTGTCTTCATCTTACAAGATTCTAATATTTTTTTAGATTTCTTTATCGTTGTTTTGGTCGTTTATCATGATCTGATTTTGTTTTTTGTCTTCTCTACCACTTCAAGTTATCAGTTTCTTATTTTTTAAAGTTGTCCACTGCTTAAACAACTGCTATCAGATTTTTTTTTTTTTTTTTTTTGGTCTTGTCTACTGCTTCAACCGCTTGTTATCAATTTTTTATTTTTTAAAGTTGTCCACCGCTTAAACAACTGCTATTAGATTATTTTCTTATTTTTTCTACACCACTTTAGTATAAAAGCAATTGTGATGTTCTATATTTTCTATTGTTTACAATCTGATAAAATCTCAAATATATTTGCTCCCTTTTGAGTTCTAAATTCCGTCAACTATGCTCTTTCATTGGTGAATTTTGGAATAAATTAGGTATGCTGCTGTTCACTTTTATGCTAAGTAAATATGATATTTTCTATGCATAAATCAAATACTACGTACACATACATGTTTGAAAAAAAAAATTAGAGTGCAAACTAAAATAAAATTGTACATTAACAGAATTGTTAACAGAATTGTTAAACATTTATGGCCTAAATTTGTTGCCTTCAATAATTTCAGACCCAATACTGTTTTTCTGATCGGTTAAATATGATATTTTCTATGCATTCATCAAATAATACATACACATACGTAATAAATAGAAAAATAAATAATGCATTCATCATCAAATATTTTCTGATCAAATATTTGAAGTTGTGTAGACAAATAAATAGAAAAAAATATGACTAAGAAAGATGTTCTTACGTAATAACAAATCTAATATGTGAAGATGTGTAGAGATGTGTAGGAAAAAAAAAAAAACAGAAACCAACATATATTCCTTTATGCAGATTCAAAATAGAAGAAAAAACAAACAAAACAAGGATTAAAGAGAAACAAAAAATAAAAATCAACTGGGATGCAAAATAAAAAAGCCTGAAATCTGGACACGATATCTTCAAACATGTGAAGATATGTTCTAAGAAAAAAAAAACCAACAGAAATCAACATCCATTCATTAATATACAAATTCACAATAGAATAAAAAAAAAACAAAACAAGGTCAAATATTTGAAGATCTGATTAGATTTATGGAAAAATAAAAAAAGACAACAGAAAAATCTACAAGAAAGAAAACAAAGAAATAAAAAAAAAAATCATCCATTCATTCATGTACACATTCACAATAGAAGAAAAAACAAACAAAACAAAGTCAAACATGTGAAGATCTATTCAAATTTATGGAAAAATAAAAAAAAAGGCGAACAGAAAAACCTACAAGAAACAAAAGTAGAATAAGGATATACAAACAAGAACCAATCCCAACGAAAAAGCATAAATTGGGAACACGATGTCGATCTATAAAGAAAAAAAAGTAGAAATAAATAGACTTTAAAAAAAATATACTACGAAGAAAAACATTTAAGAGAAAAAAATATATATGACAAAGAAATGAACATCGGAGTTTGTAAATATGTAAGGAAATAAATATGTAAAATATTGTTGTTGTAAAATTTTATTTGTTTTAATTTATACGGTAATAATTATTCTGAATTTAATAATAATGTTTATAAAAATTTAGAATTTGCCAATGTCCTATGGAAAAATAAATTAAAACAAATAATGAATAGTACTCTTATTTTAAACTTTTCTTCTTCATCTCTCTCTACATCCTCACAGCAATATTCTTTCTAAAATACCACAAAATCACCACAATAAATTATTACAAAATCACCACACAAATATCACAAAATCACCACAATAGATCACAAAATCACAGCAAGCACAGACCAAACTCACTATAAATCATGTCAAAATCATCGTAGGATGATCACAAACTCACCGTAAATCATTCTAATTCTACAAAATCATAAAATATGAGAGACAGAGGCTCGGCTGGGCAAGGAGGTGTCGTGGAAGGCTGGTGGTGGCGTCATGGACTGTAGGCGGCGGATCTAGACCGTCGTGGTGGTGCGGTGGGGAGAAACCCGTGCGTGGTGGGGCTAGGGAGGAGCTACGGGCGCTGCGTCGGGGAGCCGCGTTGTGGAGAAGGGGTAGTTGTCGAAGCTCGTGGGAGGAGGTGCTCACGGCGACGCGGTGGCGGCACGATGGAGGGAAATCAAAGGGAGAGGAAGAGAGGGCTACGAGCTTCGGCCTATTGCAGAGAGAGAGAGAGAGAGAGGTTTGTGGGGAGGAGATCGGCGTGGGGAAGGTCGCCGGTGATTGGCCTTGGTGGTGACGCGGCAACGGAGGCCGACGGCCCTGGAAGGAGCCGAGGAGAAGAGAGATCGAGAGGAAGAGAGGCATGCGGCTGGAGGGAGGGAGGGAGGGAGGGGGGAGAGAGAGGGAAGAGGGAAAAATGAGAGGAAAAGTTAGAGTTTGGGCCTTTAAATCCCAATCCTTCATCTTGAGTCTCTAGATTTGATTCAACGGTAGATCAAATCATACATTTAAATAAACTCACTTAAAATAGATAATTGAAAAATAAATATCATATCATACAATTAAAATCAACTTTAATTTATAAAATACTGATATTTATCATTAAATAAATGATGAAATTTTTTAAAATATTTTTAAGAAAATAAAATCATATAAATAATTAGAAATTTTAACATAATTTAAATCTCATAATATTCTTAATTAACTAAAATCATTTAGATAAAATAATTTTCTACAATTATAATATTTTTGGGACTTCTAAAATATAAGAGGCTTACTTTAATGATGAAAGAACGTGAGAGCAGGAACATAGAGAGTGTATTTGCTTCATACGAGCTCGTTACATCTTCTGCATAGTTAGAGATAACATGATATGCATGCATTGATCTCTACTGTCAAATATGGTTAATTTGTAGAGCTGAAACTTCCATGCAAAGCTTTTAACACGTGATCGTAATTGATCTTTCACGTACATATGATCAACCCAAAGGAAATGTAGAGAAATTCATAGAAATTCTACAGTTGGAACAAACTCTTCTTATTAAAATAAAGAAAGATGAAAATTCATAAATGCTTGCTTATGTTAGGTTTTATGCTATGCAATAGACTATTTATTAATCTATCTTATGTACTCTTTCAATTTTGATGATTGTAAACTAACAACTAATTCAATTATTCAAAATTATGTACTTCATGTAAGGATTAGTTATACTTTATTTGTTGTTTGGACATATTATTTTCAAATTTTTTTTTTTTTATTCCAATTAGGTAAACGTGGCAAACGTTGTACGTAGAATTTATCTGACAGCTAAATGTGCAAAGGTTATTGCATGCCACAGTACGATATTAATTAATAACTAATGATACTCACATAATATATTTTACAATATATTTCACAAGACATGTTAAAAAATAATAGTATTTTTTGTAAAATAATGTTAGTTTTATAATATATTTTATAATAATACCTTTCTTTTTAAAATATTATTATGTAAAGTGTTGTGAAAAATGATTTGTGTTGATCATTTTTCTTAATTAATTAGTCAAGTGAGCATGTAAAAGACCACGTAGATCGAGGCTGATCAAGAAAACTAGCTAGCCCTAACACGCATGGTAATGTTATAAATTAAGCCTATGATTGGATAGTGAGATTGTTTCCTTTAGGGGTGCTACCCGCCCCTTACGGGGCGGGGGCACCCCTTCCCCGCATCCCGCCCCGCATGGGGTGGGGGGTGGGGTTTTCACCCCCGTCCCCCGCCCCCGGGATGCGGGGGCGGGGTGCGGGGCGGATTCCCAATCCGTCCCGCCTATTTTCACTTAAAAAAATTACTTTTATTTAATTTAAAAATTATTTATAAGTGTAAAAGTAATTAAAAATACATTTTTAGATTCAAATTATAAATTTAAATTTTGTAAATATGGCTATAATTTAAAAATTATGTAATTTTTAAATTTGTTAGTGCATATTTTGTGTAAATTGTAGTGTATTAGTTTTTAAATTATGTAGTTTTTAAATTTGTCAATGCATATTTTGTGTAAATTGTAGTGTATTAATGTTTAAACTATGTAGTTTTTAAATTTGTCAATGCATATTTTATGAACAAGTCTAATAAATTGTAATATATATTTATATATACACAATTTTTAAAATATAAATATATATTTAATAACATATATATAAAAAAATGAGGGCGGGGGCGGGGCGGGGGGCCCCGCCCCGCCGCATGGGCGGAGCGGGGGCGAGGCCCCGCTGCCCACCCCTAGTTTCCTTTCATTTTATCATTATAATTTTTTTAAATTTTTATATTAAATATAATAAATAATTATTTTTTTTAAAAATTTTAAAACCATAATAATATTAAAAAAATAATATTCTAATAATATTTTATTCAACTTTTAATTTTCATATCAAATCATTCTATTTCATCTCATAATCTAAACAACACATGAAGAACTCCTGATCAGGTAAAAAAAAAAAAATGATATAGACGTTCAAAAACATCTAATAATTAAAAGGGCATATATTCATCCTTAAATTACTTTACCTGATCATCACTGGCGTACTGACGTTCTTCGTCTAACTCAAATATGCAACCAGTGGCGTAAATGCAATTCATCATCAAGATCGATCGAGACCCTGCGCGCGGCGATATTGGTGCTTGCAAATATGGGCTAAAGTCAAGCCACCCACCACATTAATGCTCATGTCACAAGTACCTATATCTCGTCATTAAAAGGCCCGTTCTTGCCAACATGTCCTCTCGGCCCTCATCAAAGACTCCCCCCTCTTCAATGATAAAGCCGAGGGCTTACTGCAGGTTACAAACTACAAGTCGTCACAAAAGCGAAGGGCTTGCGGTGGCGGTGCCCTTGACGCCAGTGCATGCAAGATGGTTCATTCGGCACCTTACTAGTGCCAGATCTGAAATTAAATGCCTCCCCAACATCCAAAAAGAAAAGGCAGATATATATACCACATGATAATTGTGTATCGATCAAGTTTCAGCACAAAGTGACAATTTCATGTTCTGTTTAATCATAACTATGACCACTAGCTAGTAATTTATATATAGCTCTAAGGCTCCAGCTAGCCATAATTTATACTATGGTTCCTTCAGCACAACGTGGGTGAATAGAGGTATCAATCAATTAAAAAGGACGTGGTCCGCAGCTGCAACAACTGACCTAATTATCATGGGGCAATAACCCCAACCAATAAACTGCAATCCAGAAGAATTTACCATTCCTTTTTACCATTTAGGAGTGGTTTAGATAGTGAGTTGAGATAAAAGTTAAAAGGTAAATAAAATATAATTAAAATATTATTTTGTAATTTGAAAAGATTAAATTGTTTATTTCGTGAGGGTTTAAAAAAACATGATTTATAGCATATCTGATTATAGATTTTTTCTCTGTCATTTTGCATATCATTAATGCAATCACTTTTTAAAATATAAAAAGAAAAATGACAGATAATCTATATTAAATAGATACTCATTATTTCTTAAAAGTTCGAAAAATAACTCTAGGAGGGCTTAATACCCCTATATATTATTATTAATTGGCAAGATGAAACATGTCATTCCTAATGACTTAATTGGTGAATTAGCTCATCCATGCACTTGTAAGAAGACCCACCCACCTGGACTGCTCTCTTTGCACATTTCCCCAACTCAATTGCTTTCTCTCTTGCTCTCTTACCACTCCCTACATCTCCCATTAATTCTTTCACCGCTTCACAAATCACTTCACGCCTCACAACCTTCCCTTCCTCACGGCTCACTGTCGGAACCTGCACTCCTACCTTGATCTCCTCTACCAAGAATCTGGCATTCAGCTGCTGCTCATTTTGCATGGGCCATGCCAAAATCGGAACCCCCATTGACAAGCTCTCCAACACTGAGTTCCAACCACAGTGGCTCAGGAACCCACCTACGGCTCGATGGGCCAGGACCCATTTCTGCTCAACCCACTCTTTAAGAACCAACCCTTTCTTGCCTTCACTAACAATATCACTTGGAGGCTCCCAATTACTCTTTGATCGGACAACCCAGATGTAATCCATCTCAGATAGTTCCAAGCCATATGCCAATTCATCAAGTTGGCTCTCAGACAAATCAGCCTGCGACCCAAAAGCTACATATATCACTGAATTTTCTTGTTCATGCTGGTTCAACCAACTGGCCCATTTCCCTAAAGATGTCTGCCCATTTTGGGTGGTTCTTTCTCCCTCCATTTCATCGTGTAGAAACAGCGGACCAACACACCATGCCCTTGTCCCATTCCCATACAAGGACTCCAATGAGGCAATATGATCTTTTTCTAGCTCGCTGAAGCTGTTTACAATTACACCCGAACTTCCCAAATCAGATTTTTCAGCTTCCACAAAAAACTGCGACAAGCAGCTATCCATCTGCCTCAGTGAGTTTGGCAAATCTTTCTTCTTGACCTCAAACCGAAGTCGCACTCCTTTGACATCCAATGGTTCTGTGTCAGACTTGACGCACTTGTGATTCTGGTTAATGGATAAAGATTTCTTGACAGCCATTGCAAACGCACCCATCCCATGAAAAACCAGTCGGGAGACGCCAAAAGCGCGACAAGACTCGTTTGTCCACCCCAAGAATGAATCGGAAATGACGCAGGTGGGTGGGTCTTGATGCTTGGACAAATCTTCAAGGGTTTCTTCAAAAGGAGCTTGAAGTTTTTTGGTTGCACGAAGGAACAGAAGGAGCTGATCGAGCGACAGAAGTTGAGACGTGTTTTCGCAGCCATGGGGAAGTTCGTGGATACGAGGGAATGAGATTTCTCTGAGATGGATGTTTGAGTATTGTGAAGTGTATGAGCGAATAGAGGAGGAGTTTGAAGGGGTTGTTATTATGGTTACTTTAAGGCTTCGGGAGCTTAGTTGCTTTGAAAGATCAAGTAGAGGAATGGTGTGGCCTTGAGCCATGAAGGGAAAGATGACAATGTGAGGCTTGGAGATCATTTTATAAACTTGAAGTGAGAAAGGTGTTTTCAAGTTTTGCTTGCTCCTCTTCCTCTCTCTTTATATATATACACAAGTGGAGAGGGATCGAGAATGCATGGGATCCTCGCGTGTCTTGGGTAATGCTCGGAAATAACCAGATCAATAAATAACGATGAATCAATATCTATGTTAAAATCAATAATCTTTTTACTTTATTAAAAGGTTATTAATAAAGTGATATACTAATTAAATGTATAGAAAACTAATAACCACTCTAAAATGAAAAACCTTTTTTTTGTCTCCTCTGTTTTATTAATAATCATAAATAGTATGAGACCTTTCATCTTTAAATAATTTGCATGCAATTTTAATACCTAAAAATCAAGTGACTTTACGGCCTTGTTTGGATTCAGAAAGTCTCTTATTTTATCACATTATTACAACTTTATTAAATTTTTACATAAAATATAAAAAATAATTCAATTTTTTCAAATCTCAATTTAACTTTTTCAAATTCTAAAATAATAATAATATTAAAAAATAATATTGTTACAATATTTTTTTAACTTTTATCTTTTATCTAAAACCATTTCATCTCATCTCTAAATCCAAACCAGCTCTATATATCATGCATATAATTTAGCACATAGATTGGCAAATGAGTAAATGCTACGTGATATTATCATGGCTAAGACCATGTCAATTTGTAATGGAAAATGATTCACTTACAACTACTTTACAATTTTACATAAAATTAAAGATAATTTTTGAGTAATGAATTTTGTTTTTATTGGAGTGGTATGATTGTATTGATTGATTGAAAATGAGTTATAAAATAGTTATAAAGAAATTGTAAGTATATCGTTATCCATTTACAATTAATTAAAGTTGTCATAAATCATAATACATGGTAATCTTTGCTTATACTGACGAAGGCGATTTTTCTCAACAAAAAATCCATATTTAGGAGATATTAATTAGCTTTTGTTTGACATAATATCAAAACAAGGATTTGATTTGATTATTAACCTTATTTGATTTGATAATTATCAAATCAAATCATGATTTGATTTTCATAATTATCAAATCAAGATATTTAATTTTTAAATATATTTTTATCTTATATTATCTCAATATAATTTTTCTATAAATAAAAACGATTAATGCTTCATATTCAATACAATTGAGATTCAAGAATAGAAAAAATGTAGTATTTAAAGTCTTTATTCCTCTTTCTCTCATCTCTATCTTATTTTCTAACATGGTATTAGATCAGAGGTTTTGAATTCGAACTTTGACTATACACTCTAACTCCATTTAATTAAATATCTCACGTATATGACCATTTATTGATAGAGAATTTGGTTCACATATGATATGAGGAAGAGTGTTAAAAATATAATATAAATAATTAAATCTATATTTTTCTATCCACTTAATTTTTTATTTTTATGAATAAGTAGTAATTTCACATATCATCAAGACACTTAGCTGAGGTCAGACTCAATCCAGTGAACTATTTTATTTTAAAATTCTTCCCCTACATTTACGGCCTCTCGCAAAATTCTCGTTGCGATTCAACCATGATTAAAATATAGTAGCTAAGAGATAAAAGAATCCGAAAGGATAAATAAGGATGAATCAATATCTACATTAAAATCAATACTCTTTTTACTTTATTAAAAATGTATTAATAAAGTGATATAATAATTAAATGTATAAAAAACTAATAACCACTCCAAAAAGAAAAGCTTTCATTTCTTGTCTATTTTCTTTTATTAATAATCATAAATAGTATATATGAGACCATTCATCTTTAAATAATTTTGATTTCATATTAATACCAAAATAAGTCACTTCATATGTACGTTATGCATATAATTTAGTACATAGAATGGGGAACGAGTAAATGCCACGTTATATTATTAGGAGTAAAACCACGTGAATTTGCAATTAATTAACATTTAGGATATGTTAATTAGCTTTGGTGAAAATTTCAGTTTTTTGAAGATGGGTGCCTCAGTTCAGAAACGTCTTGCCGTTTGTCATGTATCGATGATCACACGTTTGGTAATAAAAGTCAAAACTTCTGTTATGTTGGGCCTAACCGGAAATTAGAAAGTTTACAGGGCTCGGCTGCTAATATCGTCATCTATAAAATCCCAAATAGCAAGCCGCGCAGCGCAGACGAGAAAGGGGTAATTGTAAAGTCTGCTGCTAGGGTTTCTAAATTTTCCGTGTTTACTTCAGGTTCAGATCTCTTACTCTCCGTGTAAAACTATTTTATTTTCTGTCTATCTGCTTCTGGTTCAGATCCCTCTATCATTTTTCTTGCTAATGATCTGTATGCATGTATGCGTTTTGTTAACTTTCTTTCTCCTTACGTTCGTTTCGGTAGAAAGTTTTCTTTCGAGAAAGAATTATTCTTAATTGGAGGCTTTGGAACAGTTTTTCCCTGAAAACCGAGGGAGTCGGGAAAATTATTGCATCTGAAAAACCTCAAGATATGTGCTTTTATGTGTTTCTCCCCAAAACCAACGAACCGAAAATCTTTGTGATATGAAGAATATAGGGGAAACGTATTATAATGAAGAATATCACCAATGTTGAAGATATTTTTTCTGTATGTTAGTTTTAGAGTTTTTACCGGCGGATATTGTCATCTATTTCAAACACTGTGTGCACGAATCATTATTCATTTGATAAATCACTCTCATTGTGATTGACAGTTGTTGAGGCGAAATGACTCGCATATATGTGGGAAACTTGGATCCACGAGTTAGTGAGAGGGATCTTGAGGATGAATTTCGTGTTTTCGGAGTTATAGAAAGGTAGAACAATTTTGAAGTAACTGTTATCTATATATCTTAGTCCTTAGCAATTTTGGTTTATTGCAGCCTTTTTAGTTCTTTTCTTCAATCTTGCTTTGCAAGCTTTTATTTGTGCATACTTTTACCTGTTTTTAAAATTGAAATGCTATCATGAGTATCATATGCCATCCGTAGGTAATTAATTTAGCTGCCCTTTGGTTGGGCCCAGCTTAATTGTTGCCATAACTATATGGCCTATGTCAAAGTCATTAAGGTTCTTTTTCTGTTACCTAATTTTTTTTCCACACGTTAAGATTGTTTTTTTATCTTTAAAACGTTTAGTTTCATCTTGTTGCTTTTTATTAAGCTTGTGAGGAGTGCTAGCAATGTCTCAAGGAAGGAGATGGTTGTTTCAGTGAAAGAATATATTCTAAATATAAGCTTGAAATGTGAATATTAGAAATTTGTTTATCCCTAACTATATTCTTTTGGAAAATTTAATATGGAAGTTATGTATGCTTAACACTCATATCATTACACCATTGGTTTCCCTTCCTTACAGAGTGAGTATCTACATAAAATGTTTTTATCAACCATCTTGGTTGATCTGATTTTTTGAATTGGACATATTGGCATTTGTTTTGGTTGATTATCTCTTTTTCCAGGATTAGGTCTTGCGCCGACCACTTGAATTGTGGGTTAAAAACCTTTTCTATGGCTATCATTATTTTCATCTTTGGTATATGTTATAATGGTTCCAAGCCCCTTTTCCCCCCATTTTCTCGGACTTGTTTTCTCAAAAGCATGATATTGGTGAGGCATATGTATACAGTGTTAAGCAATTTGAGTGGTACTAGCACAAAGAAGTTCTAGAATAACTCAAAGGGTGGCAAAACCTACTTTCTAGCTCTCAACTAGCTGCCCCTATTATTAGGAAAACATGCCTTGTACTAACAGGAGGTTATACATGGTTTGGAATGTGTTAATTGGAATTTCATGTGAAACTTTTGTTATATTTAGTTGGAATTTCGTGTTATATTTTATTCTTAGATTATCTATTCCTTGTGCAGTGTATGGGTTGCACGAAGGCCACCAGGTTATGCTTTTATTGACTTTGAGGACCGTAGGGATGCAGAGGATGCAATCCGTGAGCTAGATGGTATGTGTAGAAGGTTTTCCTAATTTTTATGCTGCTTATCTAGTTTTTAGTTGTTTCTAAACTTATTTCCAAGGGATACTTATTTCAGTACGGGACACTATGTGATGTAACAACTAAACTTCTTTCCAGGGGGCACTTATTTCAGTACAAGACACTGTGATGTAATGTGAATATGGCAATACAACGATACTAAAAAAATTAGGGTACAATATGGATATTGATATTAACAAACTAATGAATATAAATGTGCATTTAATATATTATTTTTGGTACAGAAGATTAATAACCAGCCCTGGAAGGTTTAAAGACCTTTCCAAAAATAATTTGTAATTCCTTATATTTAGTATGAGAAGATGAGCACAACAACCTACCAGCCCTGGAAGGTTTAAAGACCTTTCCATGCTCCCTATAGAATGCCTTATTATGTGGAAGCCATCTCGCCACACTTTACGTTGTTATACACTTCCAGACTTTCTATTTCTGATTTTTTTATTCTCTACAAAGCCTTTAGATTTGTGGTCTCATAATTTATTAATACTTGGATACTGTGAATTTATTTCTGGAGAGGTTCATTAATTCTGTATTTATTGAACTTTAAATTTTCCAAAAGTCTGCGCGAATGTTCACTATTATCTTTAGCTGTTTCAAAATATTTTTTTACTATTCATAGCATATTTTCTAGACCTTCTCCTTAGCTATTTGTTCCTGTTATGAACAGGCAAGAACGGCTGGAGAGTTGAACTTTCTCACAACTCTAGAGGTGGGGGTGGTGGTCGTGGAGGTGGAGGTGGAGGTGGAGGTGGGCGAGGTCGCTCTGGAGGTTCTGATTTGAAGTGCTATGAATGTGGTGAGCCTGGTCATTTTGCTCGTGAGTGTCGTCTGCGTGTTGGGTCGGGACGGCGTCGTAGTCGCAGCCCCCCTCGATATCGAAGAAGCCCAAGTTATGGTCGAAGGCAAGTTCATGCCAGATAGTCTTATTATGTTTTTGATAAGTAGAGTGTTTTTACTAATACTGCTGTTGCCTTATTGGTATAAATGTGATATTGAGCTGGGGTGGGAGCTTAAGATGGGGGATATGCCCAATTTAGGTTGGAAAACCGTGCTACTTGTAGCCTGATGCCCTTTGACACTCTTACTGTGTGGCAGGAGTTACAGTCCTAGTGGACGATCCCCTAGACGCCGCAGTTTGACACCTCGTGGGCGCAGCTACAGCAAGTCACCTCCATACCGTGGGCGTGGACGTGAGGAAGTGCCATATGCTAATGGGTGAGGTTCTTCTGCTTTGTTTTTATTTATTTATTTTAAATTGTATTCTTTAGGTGGTTGGTAGAAGGTGCTCTCTTGCAGGAAGGTTACTAGACTTTGTTTACAGCCAAGTGCATTGTGTGCATATCCATAACTGTTAACACCTTTTTATTTCATCTTTTTCCTGTCAATAGCCAAAACATGAGCTTATACTTTCCCACATGCCTTCTGTACCTGGGCACAAGTGTAACAGTACTGTCTTTAATTTGTTTGCTGGACAGGAGCATCAGGCCTGACCTTATTAGCCTAGCTTCATCCCATACATGATTCTCCATGTTAGTAGCTATAGATTATTAAACTACCAAATATTTGGACCACTCACTCACAAAATTACCATTACCACACAAACAAAAGTGCATGTCTTGGCAGTATTAGAGTTAACTTCGTTTATTAATTTTATTATCTTTGGTAATGTTTCTGCTTAATTTTATGCAGAAATGGTCTTAGGGATCGACGCCGAAGCAGGAGCTGAGTATTGAAGCCTCCCTCTCTTGGCGGTGTTAAGAGGAAGATACTGGAAATGAATGTTAATTAGTGTGCTTGGACTTCAGTATGACTGTTAAAATGGGCGACGCCCTCAGCTTCTACTCTTGGATTTGGATAAGTTCCTTTCTTTCTTTAATTTTGAGCTGGGTTTTTTTTTTTTTTTTTTTCTCTATGCAGAATATGTAGTTCCATTATAGCAGATCTCAACATTATGAGTTTATTGAGGGCAGTTCATTGAGAGCTTTGCTAAAATCCTATGCTTTTTTTTTTGTTGGTTTTGAGGTCTCATCTGGTCCTGCTTCATTGTTGGTGTGCTTCTGCACTCCCCGGATTTCGTTCTTCATTGACCCTGGGATCTTCAATTTTGAATGGTTGTGGGTCCCAGCCTGCTACTTCTGTAGATGCTTCTAGTTGATTGAATCTCTCCAGTTGTGATGCACCTCCCTCTCTTGTGGCGTTCATTTTTTTTAACATGAAAGGATTGAGGAGCGGTGTCCAACGTTCTGGCAGGTATACATATCTGTTCTACAGAAGTTGAGGGGTTTTGGGGAATCTCCTTAATAAAGTATTTTTTGTTTTTGGGGGGTTCTGTTTTCTAAATTGGATTTTCTCAAAAACTTTGGGGGTGTATGATGTATCTGTTCTACAGAAGCTGAGGGGTTTTGGGGAATCTCCTTAATAAAGTATTTTTTTGGGGGTTCTGTTTTCTAAATTAGATTTTCTCACAAACTTTGGCGGTGTATGATCCATTGAAAGCCTTCTTTTTTTTTTCTCTGCTTTTTTTTAAAGGGGGTATTGGTTTAGGATTTTGATTTTGTAGCGATGATGGCTAATCTCTCCAGTGGTTGGGTTGCAAATGGTTGTTAGAGTTCTAAATAATCTTACCCTTGATGCTCAAATGGAGTAAGATTACTCTTACCTCGGGTGCGGGAATGGCTTTGACATTCACGGTCGTTGAAAGATTTGTTTATACGACTACATGCGCCTGCTGTAATTTCCTTCATGTGATTTTTTGTCCTTAATATCTACCGGGTCATGGGTGGTTCTCATGCTGTGGGTTGGCGACCTCTGGCTAAGTTTTGGTTTCACTAGAAGATCAAGGACTCCAATTGTAGAGAGATACTTTGGCTATTGGCTTTAGAGCTAAAGCGGCTATCTGATTTGGTTTGGCATTTTGTGCTTAAGCGGCTTCCCTAGTTGCTCTGGTCTTTTCTGGAATGATTAATCTCTTCAAAAAAGCTTGGCACTCTGAATGATTTTTCCGGTCGACTGCAACGTAAGTAAACAAGTTCTGGACTAATGGGATAATTGCTGAACTGAACATGCAGTTATGTCGGTAAAAGCAGTCAGAACTCTTTTGTAGGAAGGTATTATTTTTTGGGTCTTCCAAGTCCGACACTGCCAGATGATGTTGGGCGAGATTCACCGCCGCAAGTAGCTTTATACTGGAGAATTTTCTTTTACACGGATTTTCAAATCATTTTCATCATGCATGGACTATATATATATATATATATATATATGTGTGTGTGTTCTTTCTTTCTTTCAAGACTCGGTTCTGCGGTACTACGTTCGTAAGATATCTGTGGGTCTGTGCTGGTTTCTATGCATTTTGTAATGTTGTATTAACTGGGCCAAGCCGATACAACTCGAGTGTGGTTGTAAACAATTTCAATAAGTAATAATATCTTTTTTGATACATTCGAGTCAAGAAAAGTTAAAACTCGTCCGGGGAATGCCGTAGCATTCAATTTCAACGGTACTTCTTGCGAGCAAACTGAAACAGGTCCTCTTCAATTTGAGCAGTGTCACAATCTGCGAAGTCAACATCTAATACTGTCTGCTCATGTTGCGCGATGAGTAGTGTCCATTTAACAAGATCTGATCTTCAAAATGGTGAAAGAAGATGCTCTTAGTCAAATGTGGCTCCCTAATGTAATTAATGTTTCTGTACTGCTAAGAAAATACGAGTTTAAGCCATATATCAGTGCTCCGACTAAGAATCCATTTTCTTATCTTTATTATCTGATCACGACATGTGGCATTTTGTTGAAGAGTAATCAAAGTCTCAAATAGATAAGTATGACAAGTTTCATACGAGCCATTTATTAAGAAGTGGCTCATATTAATAAATAATTATTTTTTAATATATTTTTTTAAATAAGATTTATTTTTTTACAAGAGTTTATATGAGACACGTTGGTTGGGATTTGTTATAAATCATTTCTCTTTGCTGAAATGTTGACAATGGACATGAAAAAAAACTTTTTTTCTTTTTCTTGTCTTCCATAATTTCCTATTCCATTAACATTAAAAAGTTCACTTGTATTAGTCTTGAGTCGTTTGTCTGATAGCTCGCCATCGATTCCCATCCTGTATCCTTGGCCATCGAAGGTAGAGGCTGCCTGATATTTGCCGTAATTTTTAACATCACTTCCACAGTTCATTGTTCTTCGCTTCAAGTCACTGTTGTATTGCCTTTATATTCGCTGGCCTGCAACTGTCTAGTGGATTGGTTAATTAAATTTTATTTCTCATCCTTCCAGTGGTATTTTATTTTTATTTTATTTTATATGCGAGCGAGTAATATCTTTATAGTTTTTTGTCCAAATTTTATCATAAAGTCTGGAGAGAAATAAATACAGTTTATTGTTCTTTACAACATTCTACATTTGTCTTTTATAAATAAATAAATAATAATAAAAAAAAAACATTCTACATTGTCCATGTTATTCTTTTATATATCATTAAATCTTGTTTGCATGTACATTATTTCTTTATACCCCTCTCATCATAATCATTCCTTTTACATAGATTTGTGGATTTTATTACTCAGCATTTTCTCTTGATTTCTCGAAAGAAAAGAAAAGGAAAATACAAGTGCAGTGCAGTGCAACTTCTGAGTGACCGTAAATTATGTTTCGAACGAATTTATCCACGTTTGTTCACGGATTGTTACGTTAAACTATAGAGAATTTGAATAAGGAAAATGTTAGTTAATCCCCCCCTCAAGTATACCGCTCAGAGTTGGTTAGTGTATTTTGTTTGTTTTTTTTTAATGTTTTAAAAAGTTCATTAAATTTGTATATATTTTTTTAAATATTTAAAAATATTTTTATTTTTTAAAAAGAATAAAAATAAACTAGTGGTCACGTCCAAGCTGGATGACCGCCTAGCAAGACCCTTTGAATAATATCTTTTATGGAAATGATCATGCTAGTCAGCCTCTAGCTCTTAGAGCACTCCCAATAGTTTATGTATCTTATCTTTTAAAATACATCACTAAAATTTATTTTTTCTATTTTACATACTAACTTTTACAATATACCATACATCAGTTTATCTATTTTTTCTTTATATTACATTATTTAATAGTTTATTAAAAAAAAAGTACAATGAGAGAGAAATTATTATGGGAGATAAAGTACATGAAAAGAGAATAAATAAATAAAATATTTTTACATTTGTGAATAGTTCATGCTAAATGTAGTTGAACACTGTAGCAAAATGTAAAATAGATTTGAAAATAAATGATCCATTGGAGGCACATTTGAACTACTTTTCTTCAAATTTTACATAAAAATGGATTTTACAAAACCCATTGGGGGTGCTCTTACTACTCAGTATGACCGCTAGTTTATTCTTTTTTTTATATATAAAAATATGTTTTAAACATTTAAATATATATATAAATTTACTACTAATAATTGTTTTAAACATTAACCAAAATAAAGTGTATTGACGGTCAAGTACAGAGAAAAAATTAAGAAAAAAACTGTACGGTTTGGATAATGAGATGAGATAAGATAGTTTTAAATGAAAGTTAAAAGTTGAATAAAATATTATTAAAATATTTTTTTTAATATTAATATTATTTTAAGATTTGAAAAAGTTGAATTGTTTATTATATTTTATATAAAAATTTATAAAAATTATAATAATGAGATAAGATAGATTGTGCTGATTTTAATATCCAAACTAAGCCTAAGCATTTTCCGAAAAAGTATATCGATATTTATTTATTCTTTTAACTGTTCAGAGTTATTAGTCAACATCACGGTTTTCGCAACGAGTTCCAACAAAAATTGGGATAGAAAAAGCAAAAATATATATAATATTTTTCTATATTTATTCGGATTATGTAGCCTCCAAAAACACGACAAGGCAATAGAAAAAAATTGGGTGAACATGGCACCATAAAATCGGCTAAAATCTAAATTTAACCTTTCTTTTGAGGAACCGATGATGCTGAGTTCAATGAATAAAAATGATAGTTACAGTTGTGACTTATGAGTATACAAACATCGTATAATCAATTTAAAAAAAATGAATAAATATGAAATCAACATAAAAATAAATAAATTTTATAATTATAAACTCTACTTTTATTCAAAATGATTAAATAACACTTACGCACATCATCATCATCATCGTACGTACGTAGGTAGTATTACTAATAGAATAGTATCTGTCGCCCCCCGGCCAAACTCACTCGTCCCAGAAAACTCAGTAACCTGTGAACTATGTCACTTGTCAGCTCCGCCTTGGTGGGCCCTTGTAATCGTGAAGTGGACTCTTCCGCAATAAGGGATCGTGCCTCGATAACGAATCTCGGGGATAAAAGAAAGAAATAATCGATCGATCCCATATGAATTTCTGATGCAAAGCTAAAAAACTGTTATTAAAAGAATATATTTTTTTACATGGTTTCTGCTATTCTCTGTTTGTCTTTCACTGGAGACACTCTTACCCAATCGTATCCATTATTTCATGCCATCCACGTTCTCTCTCTCTCTCTCTCTAAATCCTGCGTTTTCTTAATTGAATATGCATCAATAACTGATTGTCTGAGCTGTATTCCCCTGTTTTTACTGTTAGTTTTCTTTTTGGGCTTTAATGAAAAGTCAACCACCGAACCGCATGTAACAACCATGTTTAATGTTGACACCCAGTTTGAGCCTTCAACAAACAACAAAGCCAGGCGCTACCCATTCTCTCTCCAAAAAAAGGTTCCATTGAATTTAATTTACATTTTGGAAGAGATTTTATGATTTTGGGTGCATTTCGGCCTGTTTGTTCGTAGTCTCAACTGATCTGTTCGTTAAAATAGAGAGATTTCAACTTTCACCGAGCAGCATAGTTTTTTTTTTTTCCGAAAAAATTGGGATACTCGGAAAAATGTTGTCCGAGGAGAACTCATGCAGTCAATGTCTCCTTCGCTTCACAGTATTGCTGCAAGCCTGCAATATTCTTCAGTATGCTCTTGGTTTTAGTTTATGTATGTGACCAAACAAAAATACAAGCATGGAGTTGAAGAAAGTGAGGTAATTCTCTGTCATGTCCTCTATTTATTCTCCTTCCGATTGTCAACTTTTGTTGTGATTTGATCAGTGAGATTTGAAATTCATAGGTTTTATAATGATGAAAATCAAAGTTTCCGACCTTCCTGGGAGAAAAATGACACCCAGAAAAACGTGGAAAGGCCCTTGTCACTGTACAAGGCAACGGCGCCTCTGATTAAACTAGAAGGGAGTGGTACTGGTGATAGAAACCAGAGTACTAGTACAACTTCCACGTTTGGGAGGTTAAAGGTTTTCCCAGAGAATCATAAGCTATGGCAGAAACGAATTCTCGATCCTGGAAGTGATATTATCCTTCAATGGAACAGGGTTTTCTTATTCTTTTGCTTGGTGGCCCTCTTTGTTGATCCACTTTTTTTCTACGTTCCAGTGGTGGTGGTGAACAATGATAATTCGTCGTGTATGGCAACTGATTTGAATCTGGGAATTGTGATAACGTGTTTTCGGACTGTTGCAGACATATTTTATATGTTGCATATGGTTATAAAGTTCCGGACGGCTTATGTATCGCCGAGTTCAAGGGTTTTTGGGAGGGGTGAACTTGTCATGGATCCAAAGATGATTGCAAGGTGGTATTTAAGATCAGAATTCCTCATAGATCTCATGGCTGCACTGCCTCTTCCTCAGGTACTGCAAATTAGTTTGAGTCTGATTCATGTGCAATTGATTCTTTGGTTCTGTGGTGGCTCAATAATCATAAATGAAAAACCAATCTATTGTTTATAAAGTTTGATTTAGTCTGATTACTGGCCTGTAGTAAATGAGACTGTACTGGTGTGATTTAGTCTGATTACTGGCCTGTAGTAAATGAGACTGTACTGGTGAATTTTGTTTACTTTCTACTCTACTAATATAAAAGCAAAATTGTTACCATTATGTAGATGATTGGGGTTGAAGTGGATATTAGAGTTTTCTTCTATTTTCAAGGCATGCCTTCAACAATGAATTGGAGCCTATTTTAGAATAAGAGAAGTGAGGAGGGAGGGCTAATGATTTTACAGCGAACTTGCCTCTTATTGTTAATGGATAGTGTAAACTTTAGTCCTATACAGTTTACACACCACGCAAGTCTATAAAGGACTAAATTCCTTCACATCATAGTGATATTCTTAATTCCTTCACATCTTTCTGATTTGAATCTGAAGCGAAATAACATCAGCTTGTGTTTTTTATTTTTTGGCAGATCGTGATATGGTTTATTCTACCAGCACTTAAAAGTTCCCAAGCTGATCATACTGACAATGCCCTTGTACTGATTGTTCTGCTTCAATATATTCCCAGACTATATCTCATTTTCCCATTAAGTTCTCAAATTATTAAAGCCACCGGTGTAGTCACACAAACTGCTTGGGCCGGGGCTGCATATAATCTCGTCCTATACATGTTAGCCAGTCATGTATGCAACTTTCTCCACTTAATTATCTAGCGTCTTATTTCTTTTTAGAGTATTATGCAGTAGCTTGACTTTCTTTTTTTGCAGGTCATAGGGGCATCATGGTATTTGTTGTCCATTGAACGACAAGCAACATGCTGGAAATCAGAATGCAAAAAGGAAGATAGCCCTGTCGGATGTGACCTTAGTTACTTGGCTTGTACAAGTTGGAACACAACCGAGTTCAGGAAATGGGCAAACACTACTGCTGTGTTTAGTGGCTGCAATCCAAAGAACAGCAGTAGCGATTTCAATTTTGGCATATTTGAAAAAGCTGTGACAAATAATGTCATCTCCTCAAAGTTTATTGAGAAGTATCTTTATTGCCTATGGTTTGGCTTACAGAACTTGAGGTATGATTCGCAAACATGCTATGTGAATCATATTCACCAATCACCACTATGCTTATTTCCTATTTAAAGGATTTGATGATACACGGGCGTCTTCTAATTATCTGTGTATTCTGTTGAAGTTTATGTTTATGATTACATACATTTAAGTGAAGGGCCTAATCTATCTGATTGTGTATACAATAGTCATGAAATTTCATGACTGCATCTCACGTCCAGTCTCCTACATACAAAAATCAAAATATAGCCACAGACGATATAAATTTCATTTGTTACAACATCCTGAACTTATTGTATCAGAGGTTTGAAAAACTGATTTCTACAGCTGGACTTTAGCTTTCCTAAAAGACTAATTGGCTCTCAGAAGACCTCCCAGAACAAAAGGAAATCATTAAACAATAATGCTGTTCTTAATGAGGACAGCACTAGATATATTCAATGGAGATGAAAGCCCGATTCTGAACTTCTGTACACATCTAAAATTAAATTATAGGCTTCAAAACCAGAAAAAATAATTTAAATGGCTTGCTCATTCAGAATTATGATTCATCTCTTTTGCTTCATGTTTCTTTTTCCTTTTCTTTTTTCATTTTTTCAGTTCCTATGGCCAGAATTTAAGCACAAGCACATTTATTGGGGAAACATCATTTGCCATCCTCATTGCAATATTGGGTCTGGTTTTGTTTGCGCATTTGATTGGAAACATGCAGGTACTCCACCATTAATTACTGCATTTATCCTCACAACAGGCTATATTTATTATCCAAACTCAATATCTTCCATGAAGCAATTAATTGTTGTCCCCCTCCTCCCTCCCTCCCTCCCTCCCTCTAAGGCCTCAATTTTTCATTCTGATTGACCGTTGAAGTTTCAGAACCTTTGCTTTCTGATCTCTTCAGCTTAAATAAGTAGCTGAAGAGTATGAAAACTTCTTTCTTGGTATCTTTGACAGGATATAGAATGAAAGATATCTCTAAAATCACTATGGTTTCTAAACTCTTTTTAATGTCATTGACAGGTATATATTAGTACGATTTTTTTCAGCATTTGTGTTATAATTGATTCTAGGAGATGTCTTGAACTATAGAAGTCGGAACTCATTACTCTTCTATCTGCTGGAGTATGTAGGTGTTGGAACACCATTTTCTTACTAGTATTGAACATCTCGCTTATTAAAACCATATTTAATAAAGTGACAGTCAGTAGGTCTCGTGTTGCACTATATTGGCATCAATCCATGTAGATGTTAGTTATTAACTTGTTATGCATAGGGAAAAGTATCTCCAGATACCATCTTCCAGACATTCTATTTTGTGTAGACCTATCTGCAATCCATCACCGTGAGATTGGAGGAATGGAGGCTCAAGCGACGAGACACTGAGGAGTGGATGAGACATCGTCAACTTCCTCGAGGGCTTCAAGAACGTGTCCGACGATTTATTCAGTATAAGTGGCTTGCAACTCGAGGGGTGGATGAAGAGTCGATCTTAAGTGCCTTGCCTACAGATCTACGTCGAGATATCCAACGCCACCTATGCTTGGACCTTCTTCTACGTGTAAGTTCTCTTTCTGGATCATTTTATTCATGCTAAAGTCTGCACCGGACCATGATTTTGTCAGGACATGTTATATCTTTGATAATATATATCACATACGGATGCTGTTAAACCTAGTTTTTATTCCTAATTATGAGCTCTTATCCTCTACCTGCAGTACTTAGTTTTTTCTTAGACAATGAATTGTTCAACTGTGCTAGTGTTAATACAAACTTACGTCACTCTTAAAAGAATTGGCAAGAGTTATTTGCTTGTGCAGTTGGTCTAGTTATGCATGCCTGTTTTTTTCTTGCTGATATGTTGCCTTATTCTCCTGCATTATTGGCGTATCTTTGCCTGCCCTCCAAAATAACCCATTAGGCTGTTGCTCAATGCAAATAGTGTGTGTCCAAACCTTATGATCCTACTGGTAGATTTAAATGCAGGCGCTGGTAAGTCTTATGCAGCTTATAACTTTCTGTCCTATCCAGATTGCTACTTTTCTCCCCACCCTTCGGGAGGTGATAGTAGACTTCCTATTTCTTGTACAAAGTGTGTTTTTAAAGAGGGCCTGGGTATTACAGCACTACTATATAGCAGAACGCGAACTAAGTGTTCAATGTTGATTAGTGATTACTGAAAATGTCTTGCAGAATTTGAGACACTTAATTCTTCTCATTCCCGATATTGAAAGCCATAGGTCAAGTTGCAGTGATCTTCATTTTTCTTACTCCACTAGTAGCTAAACCAGTACCTTTTCCCCCATTGCAGGTACCTTTTTTCTCACAGATGGACAATCAGCTACTTGATGCCATCTGTGAACGCTTGGTGTCGTCCTTATGCACTCTGGGAACCTACATTGTTCGTGAAGGCGACCCTGTGACAGAAATGCTTTTTATCATCCGAGGGAGGCTTGAGAGCTCAACAACAAATGGAGGCCGGACGGGTTTTTTCAATTCAATTACCTTGAGCCCGGGGGATTTTTGTGGGGAAGAGTTGCTTGCTTGGGCATTGCTTCCAAAATCTACTCTCAACTTGCCTTCTTCTACAAGAACGGTTAGATCCCTTGTTGAAGTGGAAGCCTTTGCACTGCGAGCAGAAGATCTCAAATTTGTTGCCAATCAGTTTAGACGTCTCCATAGTAAGAAGCTACAGCACACTTTCCGCTTTTACTCTTATCACTGGAGGACATGGGCTGCCTGCTTCATTCAAGTTGCTTGGCGTCGATACAAGAAGAGGTTGCTGGTAAAGAACCTTAGCATGAGAGAGTCATTCTCGTATAGTGTTGACGAGCAAGTAGTCAGTGAAAACGAACAAGATGAGGAAGAGCATTCAACTGTACCGTCATATACTTCACAGGCGAAACAGAACCTAGGTGTCACGATACTAGCTTCCAGGTTTGCTGCAAACACGCGAAGAGGAGCTCAGAAAATCAAGGATGTTCAAATGCCTAAATTGCAAAAGCCTGAAGAACCTGACTTCTCGATGGAGCCAGAAGATGATTAAGTTCAACTGCCTGAAGAACCAGACTTCTCGATGGAGCCAGAAGGTGATTTAAGTTCAACGCTGCTAAAGTAAATTATATGACAGACACTTGAGTATCATAGATAGGGATGGAAAAGATGGCGAGGCTTCAAAAACATCATTGGAAGGACTGTAAAATCCATTCTTCATACGTTATCATAGGTTGTAACAGCAGGTACGGTTGCATACATCCTTGTAAGGTAAATTGGTCATTGCCCTTCAAAAGCTGTTTCTAAATTGTATGATATTCAGTCTCTACTTATATTTAGCATGTCTTGTTGAAAGTAGAATGTTGCCACAGTTCAAGCAACTTTACAGCAAAAGGGCATCAATTTGTGGTGCAAAACTGAGTTGCTGGCTCACTAGTGACTATAGATATGAAAGCTCTGCATTTCTATACTCGATAATTAAGTTCCCGTTTGAATATGGAAAATGTTTCATCTCATCTTATTATTACAACTTTTTTAAATTTTTACACAAAATATAATAAATAATTCAACTTTTTCAAATTTCAAAATAATAATAATATTAAAAAATAATATTCTAACAATATTTTATTCAACTTTCATTTAAAATCATCTCATCTCATTTCACTGTGGCCTAAAACTTTCCTGCACATATAGACCTCCTGTAAAACGCGGAATACAACGACTTTTACATTTTAGATCCCACTTGAGTTGTATTTCTGGTATCTTTTGCTGCTTATACGCCGAATACAAATTTTTTTATTGCTCAAAAGAAAGAGAGGAAAAAAAAAAAAAACATCTTCGTATTAACTGTATACAAAATCAGGTAGGCTGGGCTAGGCTGGCGTCCGATTCAGGACGGTCGGTTTGGATTGTGAGAAAAGATAAAAGATGGTTTTATATGAAAATTAAAAGTTGAATAAAATATTATTAGAATATTATTTTTTAATAATATTATTATTATTTGAAATTTAAAAAAGTTGAATTATTTATTATATTAAATATAAAAATTTTAAAAAAATTATAATAATAAGATGAGATAAAATAAAATTGTTTCTGTATCCAAACATACCTCAGCCTTACGTTTCATCGTTGAGCCCAGAAAAACCTGACCTTCAGCCTGGACTACTCCGTCCGAGCTCAGATTATACAAGATCTTTTGGGCTTAGTTCCTTGTTAAGTCAGGCTAATCTTTTGTGCTGAGTCGTATAAGGCCCGAAGGTTCGGTAATTGTAAAAATGATGTATCCCTTTCAACATCATTTCTTGATACATTACATCCATCCAAAATGCAATTCCATATATTTGAGAGGTTGATTAAATTACATGCTCTATACAATTAATTGAGTGAAGGGTGAAAAGCCATCCAGGCAAGGCCAATTACACATTGACGCTGGATTTCTCAACTACCTGAATACCTTAAACCTAAACCACTAGCATCAAACTTGCCAGCTTAGGTATATCAAAGTGGGAATCATTAATAAAATATGGAGTCTCATCTTTTCTTTTTCTTTTTTTCTTCAAATTTATATATGCATTATTAAAATAGAGAAATAATATTTACAGTCGTAGAATGCACAAGTGTTATACAATCCCTTTAGTAAAAGTGAATAAATATGAGATCCACATGAAAAAAATTAATTTTCTAAAATTGTACCTTTTTTTTTCAAAACAATTGCGCAGCGCTTACGCAATTCACGACTGCATTATTCATTAAAAAAAAAAAAAAAAAAAAGGGTCCAATTGAATTTGAGATGCTAAGGGGGAAAGCTGTTGGCTTGTCAAATCTAAGATCTTGCTGATTGCCTGTCCAATGTCCATGCCGAAATAGAGTGGACCATAGAGATTGATGGGTAAATATGTACTTTGATTATATTGCCAACCATAAGCAAAATCTAAAAAGCTAGAATCAGCATATGCCCTACAAAAGATCCTGTGCCTCAATTATGTAAACCCTTTAATTGAATAAGTGTAAAGTGTAGGACCCAAAAACCTCAGCCACCCCTACAAACTGTAAAGCTAAGCTTGTTACCACCCGCTTCGCCTGCCGACACTTTATTCATCTAGATTGCAGCTATAACCCGGCACACGTGCGTGCATACACACTGACACATAAGAAAATTGCAGAAGAAACAAAACAGATAAAAAGGCCAAAAGAAGTTGAGTTCCGCTGCTTGTGTGCATATGTTAAGAGAGAGAGAGAGAGAGAGAGAGATCAGAGAGGTGGGGAGATATTATTTGTTCCATTTAAATAAACCAGAATACTTGTACAGAAACATGTTTTACATGTCTCGCTCACTAATAAAGAATCTATGAAGTATAAAGCAGAAAGCATCAAGCAATCTCATCATCCTTAATCTATTCAGCCTCTTGCATTCTGCAGAATGCAAATACAGTATGGCTTGAACAGGAGATGCCAAATCACGCACGAGCAAGAGTTGATGTAAACTGTAGTACAATTAAAGAACATAGAGTATTCTATTTCTACCTATAGCAAACGATAATACAATGCCTACGGAGAATTACAATACGACCCAATGTCCTATGGAAATGAAAAAATTGCAAGGTGTGAATGTCATTTGGAGAGTGATAGTAAACAGAGAAATCCTATAAGATACTTAAAATCAAATGAGGAACACAAGAAATTCATTTTATTGAATTGGAGGGTTACCCCTTCACTGCAACCTCCCGAGGCAAAAAGAATTGAACTTCCTCCCAAGCACTACCCACATAGATCACTTCTGTTGAGATGACCATTACTGAATATAAGCAGAATAGTGGCTTTTGTTTTTTTCTCCTTCTCCTTTCTCTTGACCCCCTTTGTTATTAGCTCATCTGCTCCCCAATTAGATCAAGACCCACAAGAAGGAAGGTCACCCCTTGGAAAAGCAGGAAGTAGAAGTGGACTCCTTGAGCAGATAACAGGCTCCTGACAGAAGCCGTGAGCAAAAGGAATGCCAGAGCAAGCTCCTTCCTATATATTTTATTGATTTTCTTAACAGGAACTCGGGCTGCTTCTTTCTGTTCCTTAATTTGGTTCAATTCAGAAAGCTCACTCTCAGACGCTCCTCGGTAGATTTGTGGTTGGTTCATTGTTTTAGATTCCCTTTCAGCAGCAGCCAGTAAATCGGATTCTGATGATCTGCCAGCCTTCTTGGTGACAATCCACTCGTAAGAGCTACCCAACTGGAACAATCCAGATACCATTGCGTTGAATTTTGTAACAGACATGGTATTCTCAAATAGGAGGTAAGGAACAATGAAGGGGAAGGATTTGGGGGCCGGAAGAATGTTGAGGAGGGACATAAAAACAGGCACATAACAAATGACCCATACAGGGAGCTCAGCCTCGGGGACAAACATGGTTAGAGGAAGAATTACGCAGAACAATGTGAAGGAGTAGAAGGGAAGGATAAGTTTCCTCAACAGAAAGAACAACAGTATCAAGTTTGCTTTCTTACATGCTGATATCTGCAGTATCAAAGAGTTTGAGCCTCTTAGTTCAAATCATAGTTGTGGGTCTGGGTCTTCTATATTATAAGTCATTGGTAAACGGGAATTAATTGAGGTTGAGTATCAGAGGTACCTTAGCTGTTACAATTGCAGGAAGACACAATCTAAAAAGTTGCATTGGACCAGAATGCCAGCGATGCTGCTGCTTCCTGTAAGCTTCATATGACTCTGGAACTTCACAAAGGACCTGAAAATGTACATACATCTAAGCTTGAAACAAGGTTCGACAATTATCAGGATAAAAAGGGAAGTGCCAACTCATGTGCCTCTTCAATTAAATCTAAAACCATCATGCGACATGTACTATTACCTTTACGTCATCAAGGAAGATGAACTTCCAACCATTGAGATGGGCTCGGACGGCTATGTCCATATCCTCTACAGTTGTCCTTTCAAGCCAGCCTCCAGACTCCTCCAAGGCTTTAATTCTCCAAACACCGGCAGTTCCATTGAAACCAAAGAAATTAATGAACACCCCATTAACTTGCTGTTCCACCTCAAAGTGGAAACACAGATTAATGTTTTGGAGACGAGTCAACAAGTTTTCATCCTTGTTCACAAAAGCCCATCTAGCCTGAACTAAACCTAGTTCAGGATTGTCCTGTAGCACAAGGTAAGAACTTAAGAAAGACGTGTATTAAGTTGCTGAAAGTACTTTTAACTAAGAAGCTAAGAGTCTATATTTCTTTTCCCACCTTGAAATGGGGCACAGTTTGCTTTAGAAAGTCAGGATTAGGTTGGAAATCTGCATCAAAAATCGCAACAAACTCATAAATCTTAACATAATCACAGCTCATTGCAGACTTGAGATTCCCCGCTTTGTAACCAGTTCTAACCAAGCGATGCCGATAGATTATGTTAATGCCCTTTTGGCTCCACTTAGCAACCTCTGCCTTAATTAAGAATTGAATACTCTCATCATCGGAATCATCAAGAACTTGAATCAGTAAACGATCCTTTGGCCAATCAAGTTGGCACACAGCGGAGATAGATTGCTCATATACCTGCATGGGGCCAGTGCAGAAAACCTTATCAACATCAAGAAAAAGTCCACCAAAATAATTTACAGATTGATCGTATTTAATTATTTATACTGATTTGAACCAATTTTAGATGTCCTCATCAGATACATGTCGATAAGCGTAACTTCAATTCCACTGACAGAAACAACAGATCTGAGCATAGTGACAATTATTGTAATTCTTCTTCCGTAGAGCTGATTTAAATCTGGTGTCTTTTTTTGGGAGGGGAGGGGAGGGGGGTAAAGTATGTATGTCTGATTTATAATACGACACTTTCATCATTATTTAACCATGCAAGTTACTCCTGAACAGTACGAATCCTTTAATTTTATATAAATCGATAAAGAAAAATTATCCTTTTTTTATTCTTTTTTCTCAATAATGCTCATAGCTTTCCAATTCGGTAATGTCATATTGGCGTCTGGGGATCTATTCCTGAGTAGAATCTAATCCCTACACAACAATAAAATACAAGTCCCAAATTCAGAACTTCAACTAGTTTGAAGCCACACAAAACCAGTTTAAATAACTATACGAAAACGAAAAAATAAAAGAAAGTAAAGTGTGAAAACTAGTGTCTGACCTCCCTCTCATTACACATTGGAATTTGAACAAGAACCATGGGATGCTCAAAGCCCGATCCCTCCACATCATCCGGTTTGAAGGGATCACCCTCAATCGTCGGCTTAATCTTCTTGTATTTTATCCACAAGCAACCTAAGCAAAGTATCATACGGTCCGCAGATTGGATAAGGAACAGAACAACACAGAATTTAGAGAGTGCTTGAATTGGAGGCGCAATGTAATCGGCCCGGAATGTCAACCAAGCAACATAAGCCACGTGAAAGAAGCCTTGCAAATCAGAAGTCTGCGGGATGTGCAAACTGGGATTCTTAAAATAATTCCACCCTTGCAAATAGGCAACCACCTCAAAGGCCAGGATGGCCAAGGCAGTGACTAAGAACGCTCTTATGATTCTGAAAAGCAGTTTCCCCTTTCCCAACTTCTCACTCGCCATGGTTACTCCTTGCCTATGGATCAGTCTCTTCTTGATGGCTCCGAGCAATGCCCAGAGGGCCGTGGCGAGCCAAGCGACGCAACCGACAGCGCGGTTGGCCTTGAGAAGCAAGACCCACGTGACCTGCTTGGCATTCTTACCCCGGCTTTTCTCCACGGGCCGGAACGCAGCGTCGGGGCCATCAATCTCCACAACCGAGAAGTTGGGGTTCTCCATTGTGACTACGACCGGAGTTCCCTTGCGGGTATCTTTTGCCCACCAGTTAGAGAAGTCCAGTCTTGGAGCCATTCCCTCGATTCAAGGTGGTTTTTGAACTTCAAAAACTGAGAAAAATGCAAACCCAATACCAGAAAACCACAAAATTTTTCAAGAAACCCTCATATCTCAGATCTCGAAATTGAGAACCGAGCAAAACCCATTTCAGAACCAACCAAGAAAACTAAGAAAAACTACAGGAATTCACTTCCAGTTTGTCCATTCCACCCACAATGTGGCACGGACAAGAAAGAAAAACCAACAAGCGAGAAAGGGAAAGGGAGAGAGGGGGTGGTGGGTTGGTTAAAAGCTTCGTTGAACTCTCTGAAAGTCTCAGGGACACTCACTCTTAAACACGGGAAAGCCACATTATGAGGGCAAGTATCCGCAGCTGTGATAACCTAAAACCATGTGGGGAGGTATTTGTCAAGCAAGCCAGACAAGCAAAGCCAGCCGAATTTAACTCCTCCCAAAAAGTTTTAACTGTTGCTTGGTGTATATTTATTTTCCCTGGTTAGAAATCTGCATTTATTTACAATGGCATCAAGTAAAAGGTTCACTCTAAACAAAGAAGGTCAAGGTGATAGTGAATGAAAGACTAGTTGCTGACTTAAGTTGACAATGGAACATGCTTTCGATTCTCAAGTGAAAAAACATGTTCTCGTGTTTCAGGCTTTCAGGTGTCGTCGTGTTGGAGTGTTGACCCGAGTGTCTGCTTGGAATGGAATAACGTGCAGCAAAAAAAAAAAATGGATTATTTAATATGTCCATTTATTTTAAATAATAAACCTTAATCCCATTATATTCTTATTCTGTTCCTTTTGAAGTCACCCTCATTTCGTGTAGGAATAATAGCAGTAAAAAAAATAAAAAGGAATATTTTTTTTTGACAGAGACATGTAAGTTTGTATGCATAGTGAGGAGAATATTCTTTCCGCTTCCACGCTGTCGGGACTCGGGAGCTCACATGGCATTGGACATAATTGTAATTTGAGTAATGCTACGGCCCTCGAAGTTTTATTCCGAAAAAATGTCTCTACCGTTATACTTCACTTCTTTATTTATTTATTTTTATATAATTTTTTAATCATCATAAATATTTTTTAAAAAAAATAAAAAATTCACAATATCATTAAAAAACACTTCTTTAATCATTAAGAAAAATAAAAAAGATTGAGGACACTTCTTCAGAACCCAAACTCGGATTCCAAAGTATTTATGTTATAATTTTGAGTTATGAGATGTTTGGATTCAGAGATGAGTTGAGATGGTTTGTGAATAGTAGAATAAAAGTTGAATTATTTATTATATTTTGTGTGGGAATTTGGGAAAGTTGTTTTGGGATTTAAAAAAATTGAATTGTTTATTATATTTTGTGTGGAAATTTGAAAAAGTTGTAATGATGAGATGAGTTGAGTTGAGGTGGGTTGAGATGGGTTTTGAATCCAAACCTCTCCTTAATCTACCCACAATCTTCATTGTATCCAAATGGGTACAGCTTATACAAGTCAACACAGTTATGTTTAAAAAAATTAAAAATTAAAATAATATTATTTTTAAAAAATATTTTTTCTCTTTTTATCTTATTCGTGACTGGACACGTAGTCTTTCACTCAAAATCACAAATAGAATTTTTCTTAAAATTTAATAGTCTCAAATGAAAAAAATTAAATAGGAAAATAAAAATTAAAAAGAGAGGGTGGCTTCAGTTCAGGGTCCACATCCTCATAAACCTTTTGTGTCGGAGAAAAGTATTTCCACTGAGGGAATTAATGCTTTTTATTTCTGATTTTGTCGATTAGGTAAAAAACCACCTTAACTCGATTTTGTCGATAATACGCAAAATTGGTTAGGAAATTAGTAATTTGAAATACAAATAAATTTGGGAAAATAAATGCAGAAACATGACACTCTTGCCCATCACATATTGCATGTAATACAGGGAACCTTTCGAGGAGATAATTGTAAGACAAGAGAAACGATATATAGAATGCAAATGAATTGTTCTAATCAATCATGTTGCATGCCTTCAATGGTATAGATATATTATACAAGAATAATACTACTCTTACTAATGAATTTTATCAATAGTTTTTACCGCTCTTTTTTTTTTTTTTTTTTTTTTTTTTTACTTAATGATTAAGTAAATACTTTTTAATAATATTATGAATTTTTTAATTTTTTTTAAAATATTTAAATATGTTAAAAAATACATAAAAAAAATAAAATAAAAATAAAAATTACAAAACCATTAACGGTGGCTCTAGTGCCACTCATTATACAATATACCTGTATGATCCCCATGCACCAGTAATTAATCATTCTTAATGTGTTTAGATACCTGCAACATTCTTTTATTTTTGTCTTTGATTCCTTTTTGGGATGGAAGGTGGAGAGAGAGAGGGGCATAAAAGTAAATACTTGTTACTTTTAAGTTTAAATTAAATCGATCAATATTCGATTCTTAGTGTTATATATATTTACAATTTTACTTACAATACTTATAATTTTGTCAGTTTTCTTTTAAATTTAAATTTTAAATTTCATAATTCTTAACGTATCAATAACTGACACGTGGAGAAGTAATTTTTTATAAATACAATTAATAAATTTCTTTTATCAATGGTATAATCCATCCAAATATGAAGTTTCCTCTCATAACAACAATTTACTACTTTTGGAAGAGATTATTTTTTGCTGGATTAAGTAGCTCTTCCTTATAGGGTTAAGATTAAGTACTAAAGAAAAAGAAAAGTAAAAACGATATCCAAAATTATGAAAAATTTTATTCATTATTCCCACACATCACACACCATACTTTTTTTTTTTTAATCTTATCAAATGAGTGGTATATGGATGATGAGTATAAGAATTCAATATGTTTAAAAATAATAATAAAAAAAAAAAGAAATTAAAAAAAAATGTGGTATATGGTGTGTAGAGATGATGGGAGCAAAACTCCAAAGTTATTTATCCTAATTAGTATCTTAATTAGACACTTGCAGTTATGTGGATATTTGTGCTTTCTTAGATAGAAGCAAAATGTTCTTTTATGAATTGTATGGTCTAATATAAGTTGTTCCTTTAATTATTTACTAATTGTCATGTTTATGCAAATTTGTAGGGATTGTTCTTGACTACAAGAAACGATAAAAAGTTCAAGACTTGAATATTATTGAATTGAATAGATTTGGGAAAAACAAAAGTAATAAAGTTTCAAGGCTATGTAATAGGTTGTGTAAACGTTGTCAATTAATTTGTTATGGTTAAGATTTCAAGGGAATTTTGTAATTAAGATTTTTTTGCAGCTTTTATATTAATTTTCTTGATTTTATAGGACTATTTGCTACGAGGTGAAAATAATAAATGGTTATATATTTTTTTAATTTCATATAAAAGTATTTGCTGGGAGATCAATTCTGTACAATTGACACTTTTGATCACAAACCTCATTTCCTGCAAGATAATTTTGCCAAAAAACAGTTTTTACAGCCAATTTTTTGCTGCAAATAGTTATTTACGATGTTTTTAATCGTTACAAACGACTATTTGCCACTAGTTTTCCAAAACAAAAATCCATTATGTTACAACTATTAGGGATGAGACTTTCTTTTCGTCTCAAATAAAATCCATTCAAATGGTATTTTTTACCTTCCAATGATTATTAGGGATGAAATTTTTTTCGTCTAACAAAAAAAATTCATTCGAATAGTACTTACTACAAGAAAACTGCTTATTTGCGACCAGTTAATTTTAGCGAAATGACTATTTAATCTTAAAAAAATTTTAGAGACGAAATCGAAACTTTTTTAGACGAAAATTTTCATCACTAAAAAGTAAATTTGTTGTAGTGTATATCGATCCCACATGTAAAGATAATTATGGACAGATCGAATTCAAGGTGATACCAAAAAACAATTACTGTACATGTGAAGTTTCGAACTCTGAACCGATATATAGTATGCCAAGTATTTATCAGAGCTCCACGTGGACTTATCAGAAATTTAATTTAGATTTTATCCATAATTTGTTTCTTGTGTTTTGCCTTATAACATGCAAGTAAACGAACTAATTATAAGATATGTTGTCATCTCGTACGTACGTAGTCTATCTATTGATTCGATAATATTATTGCTAGCTGGCTAGCTACAATGAATAATGTAATTAAACGTGTATGATACATGCAAGAGTTCCTACTATTTAATTACTATTATTTTTATTCAAGGCTACTTCTACGAGTACTACTTCTAATTGCCTCTCAATCTATATTCGAGAGCCACGCATATAGAAAGTGTTCCCAATAATATCCCTCGAGAGTAATATTATATGTAATCGTAAAGTACGTAAATATTTATGTATAATTATTCTGAAAAAGAGTGAGATCTATTATTAAAAAATTATTATTATTTTTTCATATGAGTCTTATATTTATTATTTTTTTTAAAGTAATTGTACGACGCTTACGCACTCACAAATACAACTATCATTATTTCTCATGTCCCTATGATGATCTCTCTTTCTCTCTCGTTGTTTTTTACGTCAATATATTGTTATAAAAAGAAGTCGTGGACAACCCCATGATAATGCTGCAAGAAGATTAAAATAAGGCCAAAATATGTATACATGAGGCATGTGTTCAACTTGCAATAATGCTGTTTTAAAGAATATTAAAATAGCTCAAAATATGCATGCAGGCACGTTAGATCTCTCTGTCATGTGTCTCCATTGGTCCCATTTCAGTTCTCCATGCATTGCATGGGAATTCTCAATTATTTTCAGATCTGCCTTCTCTGAATGTGATATTGAACTGCCCAAGCGATCCAGAATGACCTAAATTTCATGTTAATCATTTGCCCGAGCTGCAGAAATGTGTTAATGGACCTCTCTCACTCTCTCTCACCTACAGAAAAAAGGATTCTCTAGATATGCTGATTGAGCACGTTGTTTGCGGGATATTGCATTTATATTGAAAGTGATCGTAGAGGAATTATTTTGTAGTACTATAGCTCCAGCCTCCTGTTGCATGTACATGTACTGCATACTGCTTATTTAACTCTTTTTCTAATAATCACATGACACAAATGCATGTATTGATTTGCTGAGCACTAAAAAAATAAAAACGGAGATAATATTGCAGATATTTTGAGTCCTAACCAATGAGTGTACGTGAGCGCCCAAACCTCTTGGAATTCATGATCATTCGTTTCTACCAAATAAATAAATAATTAAAACAAGAATCAATTCAGATTAGTCGTCCTAGGAAATGAGCCAATTAATACTATATATATTCATAGAATGTTTAAGTGCTTATTCTGATCTACAGTACTACTAGATATCTTCAGCTGTGTATATAGTATATATGCTGTTTTCTTTCTGCGAATTAAATTCCTTTTTTTTTTTTTAATCTTTTTTGCTGGCCAGCCGGGAGGGGTGTGGCCGGGTTTTGAAATATCAAAGTACAAGCTGGATCATGTAGCGGTTTAATAGCAATTGGCAATCTCCAATATCAGTGTATACTCTCATGAAACGCATGACAAAAGGAGATATATATCAGAGAGAGACAGCTAGCATCATGATGATCAATATATAACAAAGCATGTGCACCGTGTGACGCAACAGAAAAAGATGCATGCATGCTAGCTAGCTGCTCCCTTTCGAAAGAGTTCTTTTTCCACTTTTTTTTATTTTTATTTTTGCAGTTTTATCAAACAGTAACACGATTACCTAATGGGGGAAAACAACAGAAACAGAACAAAAAAATGCCGCACTGCCGCTGCAGCTCCCTCGCTCTCTATTGCATGCAAGCTGCTTGTTTTCCAATGTTATTCCGTCCATTTCACAGTTCTTTTAAGCAAAAATAGATCCAGTCAATGTCTTACATGCGATATTAATATTCATGTTGGCTTGGAATATGAAAACAAGAAAAATGGAAAGACAAAGCTAGCTGGTTCTTAATTAACTCTTATTCTTACGCCAAGAAAGTTGTTCCAGCACCTTGAGATAAGGAATACATGATGAGGAAGAGATCAACGACCACACACGCAATATCGATCCCAACTTGCTATTAAAGGATACCACAAATGCTCCCCAACCCCCCAAGTTTGTGTCGGTGGAAATTAATATATAGATCTACGTACTTATATGACAGAAGTGGATTGTGGACCCTTTTATCTCTATTTGTGTTTGGATCCCCCGATTAATCTATATTTAAATGGCTAGCTCGCCCCCAGGGATTTTGTACTAGTTGATGAATCACTCATGATCATGATCTACACAGAAAATGTTATCTTTGATTTGGAAATAAAGAATGAATTTGAGGAGAAAATTAGGAATAAAAAGTGTGTGCGTGCTCTAAGCATAAATCTCTAACTAGCTATATATATATATATAAATATAAAGTTAAAGTTAAACCACAAGACAATACCTAACTCAAATCATGATACTAGTACGTTGAGAAAATTATAAGATGGATCAACTCAACTAATAATAAAATGATTTTAAGGCCACATCTGTGACTGTGAGCCCGAGCCCAGTTCCGACAGTTGTGGCCCAAGCTAGCCTAAATTTCAAAGTCGGAAATTTCAGTGACCAAAGTCCGAAATTTTTCGAAAAAGCCAGATTAGGATGTTTCCCAGTGATCGTCCAATTAACCACCACAAGTAGATCAGGTCCACTGATCATGACTAATAGACATCTCACATTTATGAAGGATCATCCGGGCAGTGGGGCTACCCACCTTTCATTTTCCATTCCATAATACTACAATTAAACCAAGATTGTGGTAGCACTCTAGCATTCCTCTAATTGCTTAAAGCCATTTTTGCCGTTTGGCTTTCCATGCCATGCATTTTTCATCACTATTACCAGGAATAGTTAATAATTTTAATAGATATATAAGAGACCCAAAAAACAAAAAACCTTTCAGCTCATTTGAACAGGAAATGCTGCTAATCCAAAAGAAACCATGCATGTTAGAACTGTACAAAATAGACGAGGAAAAAAAGGGAGTTCAGAGGAGGTGGTTCAAGTGAAATCGCTACATGCTAAGGATGAATTCAGCTTTGAACAATAATGATAAAATAATAAGGCCTCATTTGGTTAGATAGATGAAATGAGATAAAAATTAAAAGTTAAATAAAATATTGTTATAATCTTATTTTTACTTTGAGACTTGAAAGAGTCGAATTATTTATTATATTTTATACGACAGTTTAGAAAGGTACGGAGAAATATTTACACGAGCACAAAATGTGCCCTTATAAAGTAGCGGTTGACCGGTGCATAGTAACCCGACCACATCAATTTCCAAGTCATTGTCTGTCTAGTGTCTCTCTCTCCTCTCTAACCAACGTCAGTTTCAATCCATGAACAACCCCCATGTGTGTGCACATGAACTTGTATTAGGAGATGATGAGGTCTCCACTCATGGTGTGAATTGATGTTATAGGCAGAGATGCATATACATTTATTTATAAAGATTTACAGTTACAAAAAATAGGAAATTATAGTTGACGTCAGTAGGAGGTGGGTCCATTTATTTATTTATTTATTTATTATTGTTTGTCTCGGGTGTGAGAATCTTGCTTATACTCCAAGATCTCTCATGCACGATGAAACCAAATCGTTTCGGCATCAGTTTACGAGTGTACTTCAATCTAACAAATGCTAAAGTCCCAAATGGATAAAATACCACTTATTAAACCACTGAAATGAAATCCACTAGAAAAGCAGTAGCTACAGTTCTCACCATCTGCATAAGAAACATTGATAACCACAGTTCCCTTTTTATCTTTCTCAACATCCTTAATCATATCGTGTTGGCATTGATTGCTCCATGTACAAAAGATAGGCTGTTAAATTGAACACATGTTTAAGCTTTACTGACTACAATGAGAAATACAAAAGAAAGTAATTTCATCATCACTTTGTTGCTAAGTGGTACAATTTAAAAGGTAGTTGAATGGTCAGAGACAGCAGCTGTTAGCACCTGCTATCCCTGCATACCGCTTTTTATTTACGATGCGCCTCAATATCTGACATTAGCTTTATTGGCTTGTTCTTCTTTTGTTGATACTTGGCATATGAATACCACACACCACCAGCAGTGTTGATAACCAATCCAGTCACGTTCAAAGCATGAACTTGAACACCACCCAGTAACACAAAACCAAGGGTCTGAGATACCAAAAAAAGATTACATAAAAAACTAAAAATAGGAAAGCATATGTCAAATGTGTTGGTTCAGGAAACTCATAATGTTTTATTTCTTAAAAAAAACCACAAGCCGTTTCAAATATCAAGACAGGAAAACAGAAGAAAAATCAATGCCTTTAAGGGTGTGTAATGGGCTGGTTATTAGAAAATTCCAAATTTTCCTTCCCTATCACCAAACTTATGTAAAACAATCAAAGAGGCTTGTTTGTTTTCAGAGATGAAATGAGATGAATTGAAATTAAAGTTAAAAAGTTAAATAAAGTATTGTTAAAATATATTTTTTAATATTATTTTTGTTTTGGGATTTAAAAAAGTTGAATTGTTTATTTTATTTTGTATTGGAAGTTGTGAAAGTTGTAATGATTAGATGAGATGAGATGAGATGAGATGAGATATTTTCTTAAAACAAACGAGCCAAGATCCTCGATGCATACCGTGGAGCCAACCCCTTTAAGAACGCCAACTATTGTTGTTGTTAAAGCAGAGTTGACTATGGTACATAAAAACATGGTGAAGTTGAGGACAATGCCCATTACCAATGAAAGAATAAGGATCACCAAAAAGTATAAGGAATTACTCTGCATATTAAAGACAAATTTCATGTTAGAGATCGATTTAATGTTAAGATGCACAATCTTAACAATACCAAATGAAAAGCATTCTACCACTTCCAACAAGAAACCGAATCTTAATGATGTAATGAAAGCATTGTAAAGAACTGAAATGAACCCTGCCTATTTATATTTTTTTCTTTTCAGTACTCTTGTCGAAAGCTTGACTCAAATAGGTCTAGGTAACAAATGCATAATTCTGGATCAATCAGGCAGACTTTTGGATGTGCCATGCCACATACTCTTTTCATAGATGCAGGCACCTTGCTTTGATTTTATTTGGTAATATTTATGGACTAAAAACTACAAAGATACATTTTGTTGGAATGATGCAATATGAGCAGGCGAAACAAAGTCATCACACCTAACAATAAGGAAGAAATAGTTTTCAAGGAGATTTGGCTATCTAACTTCAAGCTATTAGAATGTTTTCCCAACCTTAACCAATAAAGCTGGTCTTTCCCCCCTTCATGATAACTCCATTTATTATCCCAAAATATATGGTATTGTTACATTGAATACAGTTTCAAGCACCCATTGATATCCTGCTACGTCCATATAAAAAAAAAAAAAAAAAAAGAAAAAAAAAATGACACCAGGGAAGGAACAGTCCAGCACTTATTTGATTCAATGACTATTAGATAGAATGTTCATGATAGTCTTTATTATTTCGTGCTCAAGCATTATTACTCTCCGAAACAATCATAAATATCACTAAAAAAGCCAGTTTAGATTCTAACCTTTGCAAATAATAGTGATATAGAACTTGGAAACTCTCCTGTAGCTATGATGAGAAACAGCAAAAATGGAAGGGACAAAGTACTGTTGTAGAACATGATTTCAACTGAAGAAAGCCCATCCTCTGCACCAGACTTCTCAACCAAGACTAGGTACATGGTCAGCATTGCACATGAACAAAATTCCATTTGTAAAGCTCAAATATTACGAGCTCCAAAATAATCCACAATTTTAAAGCTAATAGACATCCATTAGGCAGTATTTTTGTTGTCTTTGTCCTCCTCAACATGGTCCAAGCTCTGGCAATCTCAATCGCCTCACAACACCCAAATCAAGAACAGTATTTAAAGCAACTAGCCAAGTACTTGTTAGAAAAAAGGTAACTAGCCAAGTCACTGGCTGTTTGCTCAATTATTGTTTGAGAGCCACTGATTGTACCTTTTTGAATTATCACCAGCCATACCGGAGACCAGGTTGAGGAAGCCTCGATGTTGGTGAAAGTAAAGAGGGATAATGATACCAAAATTGGGGTAAGCATTGATGCTGCATTGCAGGCTCCCAAAGAGGTAGAGGGATTTGCTACAGCAAGTGCAGAAAATGTGGCAGAGTTTCAGAATTCTACAAATCAAAGTTTTGAAAGACGTGTTAAGTTTGAGGAATTGAAGCACTGGATGGGTTCTTATATAATGTTGGGTTTGATGTAGGGGAGAGAACGTGAGGAGGTCAGAGGATGCAGATGGCAAGAAGGCCAAGGAAGATTCAGCTAGAACCTGACCATCATTTTTTTTTTTTTTTTTTTTTGGGGGGGGGGGGGGGGGGGTCACATTAACCTATCTTATCATTTCAGTTGACGTCATAGGGGAAAACCCAAAATGAAGCTTTTCATGAAAACACAGACACTAGTTTGACACATGGTAGTTTCAAGAAACTGACTTGAAATTTGAATGGTTTTCAGTGAAAGGATACATACTACTATCTATTATCTAACCATTCATAGTTCAAGAAAAAAGGTCCAACCTGGAAAAAAACAGAAGTAAGGGCCATGCTGTATCCAAAAAGGTCAAATGAAAAATCTCCCAGCGCAGCAATGATAACTCCAGCAGCAGTCAATAGAACAGAAAGAGACACCTGAAATTTAATAAAGAAGCCACGACAGATTAGAACTTACTAATCGAAGATAATAGTCATAAAGATTATTCTGCTAGTTTAACATAATACTTATCAAAGATTCCAGGAAAAACCACTGCACTTAAAACAAATACCAGTTAGAGCCTACAAATCTAACATACGAGCTCCTTTATTATTGGAGTCTATTACTGAGTTCTTTGCAGCATTGTATTCTGTAAATATGCCAAAGGATACCAGGGATACGATGTACTGGAGTCATTCAAAGAAAGGTAATTTCACTGTTAGATCATTTTACCAAGTGCTAACGAGTCCTGGAATGACTAACATGAAGTTCAAAACACCTACTCTACAATGTTAACATGAAGTTCAACTAAAATACAATTGGCATGATGGATAAGATTTTTTTTTTTTTTTTTTTTTTTTTTTTTTTTTATTTTTATAAATAAGAAACTTTATTGATCAAATGAAACTAGGCAAAACCCATGTACACAGAAAGTATACAAAAGAGACACCTAATTACATTCTAGAAAGCTGAAAAGAAAACAAAAACTCATGAACATTCCCTCCCTTTAGTACAATAGCAGAAAACCACTGAACCAAAGAAGACACAAAAAAATTCCAGATTTCCTCCACAGCTCACTCCTTTTTGTTGAAGCACCTCTCATTCCTTTCCATCCATAAACACCACATTAAGCACAAAGGAATCATCCTCCACACCGCTGCCAGTTGAGAATTATTATGATGTCTATTCCTCCACACTCTTTGGCATAACCCAATTCTACTTAAAATGCCAACCCATAACTCCCTAGCCACCTCACAATGTAGAAGTAGATGATCAATCAATTCACCATTTTCTTACACATGAAACACCACTCTATTACAATCATCTCACGTTTCCTTAAATTATCAACCGTCAAAATCTTTCCTAGAGCAGTCGTCCAAGTAAAAAAAGTAACTTTAGATGGCACAAAAACCCTCCAAATACTCTTCCACGTAAACGAGATATTTTGTTGATCTGTCAACACCTTATAAAATGATTTAACAGAAAACTTGTTGCTCCCCATATGTTTCCAGTTCCACAGCATTCGATCTCTCCCATTTCCTCCTATTTTCAGGGAATACAAAAAGCTAAAAAAACCTGCTATCTTATCAATTTCCCAATCATGTGCATTTCTAGTAAAAATCACATTCCAATGCACAATCCCATTAGCACAACACAACACCTCTGAGACAACAGCCTGATGATTTCCAACCAAGCTGAAGACATCTGAAAAAACAGTATGAAGAGCTCTCGCACCACACCATTCATCAAACAAGAAACATATTCTTGCACCCTCTCCAACCTCAAACTTAAGATGTTTTTCAAAAATGTTCCACCCCTTTCTAATAAATTTCCAAAGGCTCACACCATAAATCCCCCTACCCTCCTTGGAACGCCAACCCCCCCCAATCACTTCCATACTTCCGATCAACAACCTCTCTCCACAACAAATCCCCTTCCAATTGATATCTCCACAACCACTTTCCTAATAGAGCTTTATTCAAAATGTTCAAATTTCGCACTCCCAAGCCTCCCAACACAATCAGACTGCTCACCCTTTGCCAACTCACAAGATGAAATTTATTCTCTTCCCCCATGCCACCCCACAAAAAAGCTCTAAACAATTTTTCAATCCAACTTGCCACACCCACCGGTAATGGAAATAAAGAAAGAAAATATGTAGGGAGATTGGAAAACGTACTTTTAATATGGGTTAATCTCCCCCCCTTTTGTTAGATATAGCCGCTTCCAACCTGACAATCTTTTCTCAACCTTCTCTACAACACAATCCCAAATATTCTTTGCTTTGAAAGATGCCCCCAATGAAAGCCCAAGATATTTCATTGGAAGGGAAGCAACTTTGGAGCCCAACAAATCCTCTAGCGGGTTAATATTCTCCACATCCCCCACCGGAACCAATTCCAACTTTCTCAAGTTCACCTTGAGGCTCGAAGCAGCTTCAAAACACAATAGAACAGCCCTTAAAGCTTGAATCTGTCAATTGTCAGCATCACAGAAAATAAAAGTATCATCCGCAAACAATAAGTGAGAAATGGTGTTGTTTCCCACCGAGAAACCAGCAAGAAAACCTCCCCCTACAGCAGCATCCACCATGTGACTCAACACCTCCATAACTATAACGAAAAGAAATGGGGATAACGGGTCCCTTTGTCTCAAACCCCTCGAACTCTTAAAAAATCCACAAGAGTTGCCATTAACTAAAACAAAAAATCGAGCAGTCGAAACATAGTGTTTAACCCATCCACACCACCTATCTCCAAAGCCACATCTTCTCAGCATATAAAAAAGAAAATACCAACACACATGGTCATATGTCTTTTCCATGTCCAACTTGCAAAGAACCCCCGGAATACCTTCCCTCATTTGGCTGTCCAAGCACTCATTTGCAATCAGAACTGAATCCAATATTTTCCGACCTCGAATAAAAGCATTTTGAGGTTTAGAAATAATTTTATCCATCACCAAACTCATACGATTAGCTAACACTTTCGAAATAATTTTATAAATCCTGCCTACCAAACTAATTGGACGGAAATCTTTCATAAAGTAAAACTCTATAATCAATCCATTAAAAGCAACTTCGCATATATAAAATAAGATCATCACAGACCTGTGTCGTAGGTCTCCCTTTTCCAGAAAATAATCCAGCAACCAGGACTGCAAGTGGTGTGAGTCTCTTTATCGCGATATACATTGGAATATTAACTCCTTTTAAACTCGCCAATGCAAATGCTACGTTAGCATTGTAAAACAGTGAAATTGGGAGAAGCTTTCTTGCCGTCAACATATCTAAAGATCCGGATTTTGTGTATCCCATTCTTTGACCCAAGTGTATAAGCAAGGTGGTTGCCAATTGCTAAGATAATGAAGAACAGCAAACAAAATTCACTATTAACAGTCACAAAACCATCACAAATTCAGTGAAAGAGCAAGTGCACCATTTTACTTTCACAAAGTCATACCTGCAAAGTGAGGAGGGTCATTGAGTGCGCATATTGAATAAGTATGGCCTTATTGATAAAAACCATCACCATTGAAGCAATCCCATATGACAAGGCTGCAAACAAACTACATGGGCGATGGTATAGAGTTACAACTGGCACAATGAGAATTAAGATATCTTATATGTGGCAAAACTGTTTGTTAAAAACAATGTCTGATCAATATCATACACAGCCATCTCATTAACACGATTAAATTCGCTTTCACACAAAAATGGCATACACATGAGCACGGCTCTATTGCCAAGAGAACATTCAGGCTTGGATATATCATATCCATGGATCAGTTGAATTATAACTTGTAAAACTCTAGATTCTGTATAAGAAGGTGGTAAATGGGATCCCACATTGTTTCGAATGGAGAAGTTCAAGCCCTTTATAATGATTCCAAGGGACTCCAATTACTCCAATTGCAACATTAATTAGTTCCATCAGAGTATGGATTTAGATGTGGTTTGGGCCTTCATTAAGTTGTTACAATTTAGAAATTGAGCCATCGAGATTGTAATATCTTAGATTGTGTATATAAAAGTGGTAAATGGGATCCCACACTGTTCTAATTGCAACATTGACTGGTCCTTTTTTAGTATAGACCCAGATATGGCTTGGGTCTTCTTTGTATCATTACATAACTTGTTCAGTACTCATAAACATGACAGCCAATTTAATTAAGAAACATAAAATTGACCACGTGCAGTCAAGAAAAAGATCTGGATGGGCTTCAAAAAGAAAGTACGTCTTACTCTTATCACCTCAAACTTGTAAAAACTATTTTGAACACGGTACACCAAAATCAAAAACTGACAACTAAGCCTTGAAATCTTAAATGCTTTACTTAGGATTAGATATGGCATTATGCTGGTCCTTCAAAGTTAGTGATAGCCTTCATAATGCTGCTGCGACAATTAATCATTCAAATCCATGAAATTCTAAGGTTTCAAGACATTGCTTAAATTGAGATTTTGTGACAGCAAACGAAGCAACTTAGCTACAAGTAGCGAAGGAATCTGGCTGAAAAAATAATAATCATAATCATAAATGGAAGAACCTCAAATGTGGACTCATATTTGAGTCACTAAGATTTTCCATGGTCGACGACGAGAGGATGGTTACGAGATCCAGATATAGAGAACGGTCTCACTGCCACTCTAGTGACGTCATCACCAAAAAAACTCCAATCACAGCCCCAAACTCACCGCCAATTCGTACAGAAATCCTGCGAATCAAAGTAACCCTAATTCGATTAGTCGCCGAGAAAACCAGAAAAAATAAATAATTAAGAAAAATAACGAAGCGGGCGAAGATTAAGGGGAAAAAAATTAACCTGGTTAAAGTAGTAGATAAAATTACATCGTTGCACAAGAAAAGATCGATAGGTGCGGGATTTGTAAACGATCAGGTTACTGGATCGGATATCAAAAGAGGAAGGGAGAATTTTCTGAGTGTAATGGAGCGTGGCTCGCGTGGAGTGGGGTGTGGACTATGGAGTGCGAGAGAGAAATGAATATATAAATTGAAAAGAAAAGGAGTAAAAAACAGAGGGTTGTGGGTTTGACGAAATAGCCAGCGTAGAAGTGCGCGAGGGCGGGCAATCACATGGCAAGTGCAAAGATGTGAAAGCAATCGCCATCGGATGTGGAATGGACGCCATTGCTGTCGCGCCTAAAACCGGAGCAATTAGCAAAGTTCCGAGGTTCTAGTGGGGACATCGTTAGTCGTTACCCTCTTCAACTTGTTCTAATTTGATTAGTTGTTGTTAACGGACATTGCTGTTTTTCAACGTGATTTCCGTCTACTTTTTAGCTAGCTAATCCGTGAATGCAAGGAAAAACTTGTGCCCCACTGTAGAAGCTATGATTCTTTGTTTTCATAATTCCTCTAATTTTATGTAATGTAATCATTATAATTTTTTTAAATTTTTATATAAAATAAAATAAATAATTCATTTTTTTAAATTTTAAAATAAAAATAATATTAACAAAATAATTCATTTATTCAACTTTTAATTTTAATTTCAACTAATCTCAGTGGGCTCAAGTTCAAGTCCGATTCCTTTAGGCCATTTGGATAGTGAGATGAGATGAAAGTTACAAATTAAATAAAATATTATTATAATATTATTTTTTAATAATATTATTATTCTGATATTTAAAAAAGTTGAATTATTTATTATATTTTATTTCAAAATTTAAAAAAATTGTAATGATAAAATTAGATGAGATGAAATCGTTTTTATATCCAAAATGACTTATTATGATATTTTGTTAAAGGAAAATCCTATACATCATATTACCATCCCACTTTCATCCACTAAGTAGGATGTGACACATTTATCACCATTAAATGATCATTTATTGCATGCTTCTTTATTATCTAATGGTAATGAATGTGTCACATACCATTTAGTATGATAAAAATAAGATGTGAGTGTAGTGTATAGCATTACTCTAATACCCCAGTAGAAGGCCCAAATCACATAACTTATACTCCAAAAGGACTGGTTAATGATATAATTGGAGCCCCATTAGAACCTTATAAAAAGCAAAAACTTATTATTCCCAAGCAATGTAGGATCTCATACACTACCTACCTTTATCCATATGATATGGAGTATCATAATCTACCCCCCTTAAATTCCCGACCTCAGACTCTAGTTGGTGATGGTGGTTATCTGCATAGCTCTTCTATCAACCTCAAACCACATGACCTATATTCCAAAAGGACTAGTCAATGATACAATTGAAACTCTATTAAAACCTTATAAAGAGCAATAACTTTTTACTCACAAGCAATGTGAGATCTCATACACCACCTATCATTATCCATATCATATGGGATAACACATTTATCACCATTAAATGATCATTTATTACATGCTTCTTTATCATCTGATAGTGATGAATGTGCTATATACCATTTAGTATGATCAAAATATGATACGAGTGTAATGTATAGTATTACTCAAACACGTTGGGTTGGTGTTTGTGAACAATAATACTGAGCAAGTGGTATTGACCATTGAGTTTCTAAGATAATATAATTTTGTCTATTAGAGCATTAAAGCAAGAAAAATATTTTAGCTGCAAATAGATTTTATAAAAATAAATTTACAAACTAACATGATTTTAAAATAAATATAACATATCATATGAAATTACGTCAATTTATAAATTTACTTTTATAAAATCTCTTTATTCCTATAATACTTTTCTTAAAGTAAAGCCTGCCCTCCTCTTCTTCTCCTAGCTTTTTCTGTAAGTAAATAAAAATCTTGTTCTTGGAACATGAATAATGTCTACTACATATAATGCCAACGTCATTTGGATGTTGTCACTCACACTATAATATTTGCATTTTCTACTTTCTTTAATGAAAATATCTTCACTAGAGGTGGGCTGCAAGTCATACCACCATTCTGTAATCTCGGCTGAGCGCAGAATGCTTTTAGCACATCTGAGATGGGTGAATTATGGTCATGCATCATCTATCTCGGATTAAGTCCAAAACGTCTATATAAATTTGGAACTCTGCATAGATTCCTAATATGTAAGCCTGTTTGCAACACAACATGACTAGCGCATGCAAACATCAGCATTTCCCACGATAAAAATTTTAAATGGCACATCGGATATGTACATGCAATGCAACCATCAACATTTCTCAAAATCAAAATTCTAAACGACATAATAGATCAGACAAGTTTGATGCTCCATATTAAGTTGTCACTGGTAAATCGTTCAAATACGTACTACTGGATAGAATAAAATGATCATCAGCGGAAAAGTCATGCTTCCCTTCATTTTCCCATCTCTCTTGACAAACAGTTGCATGGATCTTACTTCACTGCAGCTCTTGCACTCATGGACGAGTGATAGGTGGTGCTTCTTTGTTTCCTGTAGGAGGTATAAACGTCATCATATTGACTCGCTTCATTTGGATTAGCTGTGGCACCAAGTCCCAACCTTCCTGATCCTGACTTCCGATCTACACTTCCATCAGCATATGCCCCCGTCTCAGGGTCCACCTGCAGGTTCGGGGGAGGAGGGATGCAAGCTCCTCCCTTGCGTATTGCAGGTTCTCTCTCATACTCATCTTCATCTCTTGAATCAGCATTAATGGGCCCTTCAGAAGGGTTAATCTCTCCAATGTCTTTGAAGAATTTCGACACACTATCAAGAATTTCAGATTGAGGAACATTGGATGGAGGAATTACAGTTGGTATGTCCAAAGGGCTCATGGGAGAGTAGGGCACCCCGCTACCAATCTGCATCTTTCTGACCATTCCAGGAATAAGACCGGGTGGAAACAAGGGATATGGTGGCAATTTTTCACCATTGCCAGCAGTTGGGCCTGGCAATAAATGGGGTGTGGGCTGTTGGTTTGCAGGTTGAACAGAAGCTGATATGGTCATGGACCCCATAAAAGCACCACTGGGGCCTGAGTTTGGAAGAAATTGCTTGGTTGCTAGAGATGGCGGAATGGCTTGGGCAGAGGCTGCATGTTTATCAGGAAGCTCTTGATCTGATAAATTTCTATCAGGTAGCCACTGCTGGATGTTATGGTTTGTCGAATGCTGCGGCAATACTGCATGAAATGAAAATTACGTGCAATTTATAGCATTCTTTATTTATAGAGACATATGCATAGACACATCTAGGCGCCTGCGTTGAACCAAAAGAAACCCAGTCCAGCTGCCCCTAAAAAATAACAGAAACATAGAAGGGGTTTTGGAATGGGATGGGGAGGATGGGGGTCGTAAAATTGCCTCCTCAACCCCAGGTTTATTACATAGCAAAAGCACCGGCTTTGGCATGGCTTTGACGATTTGAGAGAGTAAGTTAGAGAGTGAGGGGGAGAAAAGCATGGCTTACCAGCAGCCGGATCTGCTGAACCACTGGTGGTTGGAAGCCCTGGAAAAGAATTAGTTGGTGGTCCAGCAATCATCTCACCCTTAAGATCGTCGATAGTAGTCTGATCAAAAATATCTTTGGAAGCCCACAACTCTAAAATCTTCTGTAACCTTGTCTGATTTTCCTCCTTGTTCTGAGGGTTCCTAAAACAGGTACAAATGCAAGGGCTTCATTATCAAGGTCGGGGCTTGTCCTCCGTAGCAAGCTGTAAAATTTGCAAAGCAATATTAAATTTTTTTTTTTTATATGTAAAGGCAAGACTAATATATGTAAACCATGAAACAAAATGCATCTAACTAAAAATTGAGAAACTCATGAACAAGCATAATAGTCGACACTAGTTTTCGATGCTCATTACAAGGTGAAGATAGGTGAGCTATGACAATATTTTGGCATGAGTACGCATCCCTTAGAACTTGAAACAAGTGGTTCGCCTCCAAGAAGAGGTCCATCTTTTTACTCCATCACGTTAAAGAGCAAAATTCATTCCAAAATTTTCTTATTGAACTTAGAATACCCCTTCCAACATCTAAATTCAATAACTGACTACAGTTCATCTTCAACATCTAAAGTTTTGAACTTGATGTTATGTACCTTTGAGATTGGATTGGTCATGTCATAGCGGGTGGTGGAAATGATGGCTTGTTGGCTTTGGTTCCTTTGTGTTTGATCTGGTGTATTTATAGGGAATGTAATGCTCAAGCCTTGGGAAATTGTGTGGATACAGTGTTCAAATTATGAACAAACAATTTTCTTTTGTTTGGATGGTTGCATGGTGCATACAATAGTTAAAATTTCTCGGAGTTTCGTGGAATTATGATCATTCTCTTCTTCCACATAGTTGGGCATTCCCACCCTCTATGCTGTGTATGCGATTGCACTTTCTGGGAGGTGGAAGCACAAGTTCGATGTAATTTGTGTCAATTTAAGGGTTTTTTCTATTCTTTTATTTTTGATTGTCAATGTAAGAGCTCTTTGTGCACCAACTATTCCTGCCATAGGCAATCACCTGTCCTAAACATAATTTGGCAAGTATATGATGCTCAGCTGGTGTTCCTTTCTCAAAGCAGAACTACCACGGACATTAGGGAAAATAAGAGAAGACTACCTGAGCTAGGTCCCTAAGGGTGGCCACCAAACAAAGCCAGAATAGGATTCGGACTCAGGGGTGCACTTCCCAATCAAGAAATCCAAGCTGAAGAAACTCCATGGGATTATCTTAAGGGAGCTTCTGATACTGAGATGTGGTGGTTTCTAGGGAAACACTCAGAGATTCCGAAGTTGAACAGCCAACTTCATGGTGGAAAACAGATTTGATGGGCCCTTTGGGCCCACCCCTGCAGAGTAAACCCCGGTCCCGTGCACTGCACCCTCGGAAGTTTCCCTACACGAAACTGGTTAAATCACTGGCTTTTCACCAGGAGGTGTGACCCTAAAGGATTGTTTGCACCCATGAGGTGTTGAACCTTGGACCTTGAAGTGAGTGATACCCCAAGACCAAGGCGTTCACCACTTGGCCCAACCCCTTGGGGTTCGGATGACAAGGACATATAAACTTCTATTTCTATAAGTATAAAGACAAGCAGACTTTTTTTTATAAGTAAGAAAAAAAGACAAGTAGACTTAAAGATTCAAAGACTTGGTTTTTATTCCCTACACTGTCATTGCTATCATTGTTGCAAGGATGCGGGCCAAATTTGATGGATATCCACAATTCTTGTTCTAATCAGCTAACTAAAATGGTAATAAAAGCATCTTTGTTAGGTATTGTTAATAATAATAGCTCACCAACCATAAACTTGAGTAGTGTTCAGGTTTCCTTATGGACAATGAACAAAGCCATAACAACACCCCCACCCAATTTAGGTCGAAAACGGGGCAATAATATAGCTTCTACCAGAGCCCTGTAGAGAAGTATGGTTGATGAAGATGCAAAAATCAATAGCCTTAACACTTTGTTAGCAGGGAGGAAAAAATATATATGAGCAAAATGTTGTGGGGAAAACTGCATGAGTAGAAATCATGATTCTAAAAGACAACATTATTTGTGCAGCCATCTAGTATACACCTTGTGTACTTGGTTTACGCCTATTAATAAAATTTTACTAATATAAAAAAAAAAAACATTATTTGTGCAGCCAACTTGTATACACCATGTACTTGGTTACGCCTATTAATAAATTTTTACTCATATAAAAAAAACATTATTTGTGCAGCCATAGAATGTTACCTGTCAAAAAGAATGTCATTTGCAAGGTATATTATATGCAGTTGCCTCTCAGAATCATCTAGGACAAAAATTCGTTCTCTAAGTGCCTCAGCCAGTGCGGGTGCAAATGGGGATCTCTGCATGAACCAGTTTTTGGCACCCTTAATTGACTCTTTCGTACCATTTAGATTGTTAAGCACGCTATTGAGCTCCATTGCAACATCAGATGGAAGTGGTCCAGAAAGACCCCTGAAAGACTTGGATGACTGGTCATAATCTGGTCGACCATGAATCCCAAAAGACTGTGAATGCTGATGGTGCTGTGGCTGCTCGTAGAATGAGGGAAAAGGAGGTTGGTGCAATTGAGGAGCACCCAGCACTGTAGCTGATGCCCCAACACCTGCAGCTGCGGCATTCATTGGGGGAGCATTTAAAGGGGGAGGATGCATCATAGGTATAGACGATGATGCAAAAGGAGGATTGAAGGGACCACCTGGAGGATGTGTAGCTAACCAAAGCCTGTAACGGTAGTACCCATGCCCCTCCCCGCCAAAGAGAAAACCATAGTCAGGATTCTCTTGCTGCTTTTCACGAATCATAGCTTCAAATTCAGGGCCGTTCTTGGCAGCATACTCAACAAGTTTTTCGACGCGCTTATGAAGCTCCGGATCGGAAGGTGGAGCAGCTGGGGGTGGAGCTGCATCATATGGACCATGAAACTGTGGAGGAATGAGAGGAGAGGGTAAATGAGGGGGGAAAGCTGGCGGTGCCTGCTGTTGCTGTTGAAGATGAAGAAGGTGAGGATGGGGTGGAGGATGCGGATGGAGCTGCTGCATTTGGGGGTGATATGGGAATTGTTGGAGAGAGGGATGCGGGGGTAGGAAAGGAGGACCATGCACTGATGGAGGAAATTGCTGGTGCTGTGGAGGAAATCCAAACTGTTGTTGCTGTTGCATGCTTGGGGGTTGTCGCTGCTGTTGGGCATATGCCATAGCAGAGGCTGATGCGTAATCATGAGGCTGTCGATCCATCACCCTTTACAGAGAATTAGCAGGAGTATAATTCAGCAACCTTTGTGAAAATCTTCAAATTCACCTACACTAAATACACACACCGCCCAAAAAAGCATAGACTATCGTTATTATAGCAAGAGGAAAGTGCACTTGTTTTGACAAAATAACTGGGAAAATGCAATAACATTCTCTCATTGATATTCCTATTCCAAAAAATGGCCAGTAACCAAAATTTTAATGCAAACAAATTACAAGTTCTCAATGTGCGGTAAATTGAGGATCTCAACATTTATAATGATTACCCATGTCACGAAGAAAACGGAATTAACGTGCAGAGTATGCCATTAAGTTGAAGCCCCAGCAAAAACACACAATCACGGGCAAAAACAGAGAAGAAGTGTGAGCAGAATTCAGATTTAAGAAAAAAATATACAATAACCTTTAAGCTCCAATCACCAAAAGCAAGAAACTGTAAGCCTATTTGCTTTACACATTGATTTTCAAAGTGTCTCTCATGCCCTTGGGGGGTTTATGGGGTAACGGTCCTATCTGTAAGCAATAAGCTATAAGTTCATTGCAAGCCTGTTTTTGGGTTCTTCGTAATCTCTCGACTAGGTTTTTTTATCCACCAGAATAGACGGTGAAATTAAAGACTGCAATTAGAGGAGAGTGGAAAAATTTTCCATTTGTTTCCTTGTTTTATACTTATATTCGGAAGCGACGCACTCATCCTTGCTCTAATCTACTTCCCCAGTGGTTCGAGCTAGCGCAACCCTGTTGCTTTTTTATGGATCTTAGGATTTAGTGCTTCGTTTGAAATACGAGCAGCCACGTATTTGCAGAAGTCCCAGAATAATCCAAAAATAAATAAATCTACAACAAGATCGAAAGTGGAGAGAGAGAGAGAGAGAGAAATACCTAGCGGTGCATCGACGTCAATATCAACGGGGACTAGCGGCGGCGCTGGGCTGCAAGGATGGGGAGTCTGGGGGGCTTGGGTCGCGGGGGTTTGGGAAAGGGAGGGGGGGGGGGGGGGGGGGGAGGGGAAAAACAAAAAAAGGAAAAGGAAAAGAGCGTCTATCTTGCGCACGGTAAAAAAAAGTACACCCATGACCCAACTCAGCACAGCCCAGCCCAGCCCAGCCCCAAGTAAACCCTCACCCAAAACCCTTATCAGCCTTCTGCCTCCCTCTCCCTCTCTCTGTCTTGCCCCAAGTGATAAAGCCGAAGCAGAAAATAAGAATTGAAAGAATGGCAAACGAATGAAACCGTCGCTGACGATGATTAATCTACAGAGGAAATCGTTATTGGTCAGCACTGCCACTTTCTCTTCGTCCGTGTTCTCAAAACCTTCCACTACTTCATCTCCTCGACTCAACTCAATGTCCAAGGTTACCCAATCATTCTCCCTTCGCTCTTTCTTTATCACCTTGCTAAGTTAGTTAGGTTGATTTCCTTTACTTTGTTATCTCGGAAACCAGAGTCCGATATTGGTTCCTTTACTTTTACAGCATCAGTTTACGATTGGTAGCTGCTACATGATTAAGATGGCATTCATCTTATAATAATTGTCTAGTTAATGCGTCTATAACACCCAGAATACCATGGTATAATCGTTTCTTCAATGTGTGATTTTCTGTTACTGTTGCAATTTCCTTTGATATACCCGTCAGAGCTCGCTTGTAACTTCAAGTAAGACTCCTGAAAAGGTTATTCTGGCCAGTAGATGTTTGAAAAACCGAGGGATTTGGGAAAACAACTATCTTTTTTCCCCTTTCTGGAATTTAAAATTTTCAAAGCTAACATTCTGTTTTCTTTCACATAGATTTCACATAGTCCTATTCTGATCCATGTGGAGGCAATAAAGCTGAGTGGAGGATGATTCCTTCGTGTTTGTTCTGGTGTCTATGGCTTGAGAGAATGGGAGGTGCTTGGAAGATTGTGAACGCACAATGGGGGAATTTAGGGATTTTTTCTTTAGCACTTTAAACTTTTGGGTGAACAATCTAGTGAGGGATATGTATATTTATAATACTTTATTTTAATTCTATTTTGCTTTAGTTTGTATTTAGGTGTATTCTCTTGTATACTTCCTGTGTACTTGGGCTATGCCTATTTACTTGGAATAAAATCTCTTATTACCTATAAAAAAAAAAAAATTGCGGTGCTATTATGTCCATCCACATTTGATGCGGAATATTCTTGTATTTCTGTGTGGTCTTTGTTACAGCTGCAGCACAGGGGACTCTGTGTGAACCCAAGCACCTACTTACCTTGTTCTCCATTTAGCGTTGGTAATGGCAACAGATACAGAAGAGCGTCTCAGCTTAAGTTTGACAGACACAGAGTATCTTGCAGGATCTCAACTAGCCATGCCAAGGCTGTGACAGATTCTCATCTTTTTCAAAGCTCTCTTGATGCTTTCCACTTAAGACCTGGGTTCCTGAATTGCATGGCACCTCTAAATAGTGTTATTTATGGGTCTCTAAACAGAGGTTTCAGAAGGAGTTTATCTAGTTATGGAAGCTTGGCTCAGAGGTTTTTTTCTCAAGATGCGAGTTTAACAAATAGATATGAAAACGTTGGTGTTCGTGGTAAAGAGGGTGATGGGAAGTCCTTGGGCTTCCAACCATTTAGTGAACACAGGAAACGAGCAAAAGCATTGGCTGCTCACAGGAAAAAAACAGCTGCAAATTTGAATATTTCAGCCTCTAAAGATGTCGATACGATGACTTCTAGTGAACAATTAGTGGGAGATGGGAGTAAGGATGTGAAGCTGGGATCAAATATTTCAATTTCTCCTGTTAAAAATGATAATCAGAATGCTGAAGTTCATGGGAAACAGAAGCAGCACTCAAGAAGCAAGAAAAACAAGGTGCATAAAGTTGCTGCTAATGCTTCAGAAGAAGCAGTTGAAGCAAAAGGACCCCAAAGTTCTTCTCAAGCAAAGACACTGAATGCTGGCAAAAGAGGCAAGAATTCCACACAGGCATTAGAGGTTAGCGGTTACTAATTTGTAGGATCACCAAATTGACTTATTTATATAAAAAAAAGATGTAACCGCATCAAAGTTAAGTCCTTTATTTCATTAGAATATTTAAGCTAACACCTCAGTTTTTCAGAAGAGTTCAGTTGGGAAAACATATGTGGAAGTGCTTGATAGTTCTGCTTCAAGAAAAGCCCAGTTGAATGAGAGAAATGGGAACTCTTGTAGAAAGGTGAAATCTATCAAAGCAGCTAACAAGTCACCAAATAAACAGAATTCACAAGAGAGAGGCAAATTGAATAATCAGGGTCCAAAGACACTGAAACAGCTATATTCCCCCCTTGTGAAATCTGTAGTGGTGGTAGAGTCTGTAACAAAGGCTAAGGTTATTCAGGGCTACCTTGGTGATATGTATGAAGTATTGCCTAGCTATGGTCATGTAAGAGACCTGGCTGCAAGGTCAGGATCTGTGCGGCCTGATGATGACTTTAGCATGGTGTGGGAGGTCCCATCCACCGCCTGGACTCATCTGAAGAGCATCAAGGTTGCACTAAGTGGGTATGGTTCTCATTGCCTTCAATCACCTTGAACTATTCTAGAGCAGAAGTATTGAACAGACTACATAAGCACAGTGGAGCATTTATCTTTTGTCATACATATCACCTTATGTTTAATTTTAAGTTTGAGGCGAGAGGTGTTTTTTCTTTTTGTGGTCATTTTCATAATAATTAGTGATGCTGATGTATTATGCTAATATTGTTAGTTTTTATTTGTGGTTTTTCATTATTATCTCTACCTTACTTGTGCTTTTCTGTTTCTGAATTTTCTTATTCCTGTTGCCTTGTTTATCAGAGCAAAAAATCTTATCCTTGCATCAGATCCAGACCGTGAAGGAGAGGCTATTGCCTGGCACATCATTGAGATGCTGCAGCAACAGGATGCTTTATGTGAAGACATTAACATTGCAAGGGTTGTCTTTCACGAAATAACGGAGTCCTCCATCAAAAGTGCTCTCAAAGCTCCAAGAGAAATTGATGTAAACTTGGTTCATGCTTATCTTGCACGGCGTGCTCTCGATTATTTGATTGGATTTAACATTTCACCATTATTATGGAGGAAACTACCTGGTTGCCAGTCAGCTGGGCGAGTACAATCTGCCGCGCTCGCTCTTATATGTGACAGGGAAATGGAAATTGATGAATCTAAAACTCAGGAGTATTGGAGTATTGAGGTGAAGATGAACCAATATGGACGGGGTTCTTTAATGAATGGCTTTTCTTTCCCAGCACACTTGACGCAATATGATTCTAAAAAGTTGAATCAGTTTTCAATCAGCTCTGTTACAGAGGCCAAGGAAATTGAGCGGAAGATTAGTTCAACAAAATTTAAAGTGGTCAGCTCTAAAAGAAACAAAATGCGGAAAAACCCACCGACACCATATATAACATCAACACTTCAGCAGGATGCCGCAAACAAATTACATTTTACTGCGACCTATACAATGAAGGTTAGGAAAGTCATGTTTATCTATCTCTTATGCAGATTTTATATTCGTAGCATTTTTGTTTTATAAAATTACTATTACGTTTTATGAAGATGCTCTTGGCTTAAGGCTTGATGCAATTTATTCTGTTCCCCATATCCCCTTATCTAATGACAAATTGACATGGTTAATCATTGGTAAATAAAAGCTACCACAAGAAATCAAAAGCTTACAGTTAGTATAAGGCCAAGCTACCCATAAAAGAACTATAAGGCTAAGCTAGTATCTGATTAGAATAGTTTTGAAAATCTCTCCCCCTAATTGGGTGCCTTCTATTGTATACATCCTGTGTACTTGGTTGTGCCCCTTTGCACTTTCAATTAAATTGCCTAGGAAAAAGTAATGAATGTATGAGGAAAATCTTGCTTGAGCATTGACTTTTATTGCTGATAAGTAGCAATATTTCACGAGATGAGATGTATTCTGGAGCCTCTCACTTACGTTATCATATGAATGCAGCTTGCACAAAAACTTTATGAGGGGGTTCAATTATCTGACGCTAAGGCAGCAGGTCTGATAACGTACATCAGAACAGATGGACTACACGTAGGTATCACTTTGGCTGCGTGGATATTTCTATGTAATGCTTGGTTACTGCATGGAAGTGTTTCATCGTTTCCCCTTATGCCTATTGGTGGCTGAATTCATTTAGTTGCATAAAATTTTGATTTTTTTGTGGAGTATAAGTAACTAATCTATCTAATTCTTGTGACAGTCAATTATTTTTTTTAGCCAAACATTTTTTAGCTAGCACATTACTACCTTGCTTAAGGGCTTGTGGAATGCGACTTTGGTTGTCACTAGTGAAGACAACACTCTTGCCTTGGTACGGTGAGGATGAGACAAATGCAGCCGGATTGCTCATCATATGATGGGTGGCCCCTGTGTAAATGTAAAAAACAACTAATAATCTAGCTTGGAAGATGAATAACGTGATCATAAGCCTTCTCCATATCCAACTTGCAGAAGATACCCAGGTTGACAGATTTTAATCTACTATCTTGAAATTCATTGGCAATGAGTACTGAGTCCAATATTTGTCTTCCCCTTACAAATGCGCTTTGGGTTTTCGTAATGATCCGCCCCAAGACCTCCCCTAGGCGATGCGAGTAAATTACGAAAGTTGTCATTTACTTCTTTGCATTATTAAGTGATAATGGTTGCTTGGTGGTTATTAGGTGTATTCCGTGTATACTTCTTGTGTACTTGGGTTGTGCCTTTTACTTATAAATAACAAAAGAGAAAAAATGGCCACTCCAACTGGTGAAGTGTTTATGAGAATTCGCTACTGTATATTGCCATTGTTACCTTAGAATCCTCATTGATTCTGAATGCTTCCTGTAGTTCTATAGAATATAGTAATTGAATGTTAATTATGGATGCTTTAATGTGATCCCCTTTCCCTTTTTTGACGTGTGCGCATGTGTTCATTAGGGCTCCATGTTCTGCCAATATTGTTAATTCTACTGTGAAGATGCTCCTTTTGTGCTCTCCGATAAAACACCTTTTATTTTCTATCTCAGATGTCCGATGAAGCTGTTAAGGACATTCGCGCTATGGTAATTGAAAGGTGACATATATAGTTACCCACATGTACATTTTTTTAATATTCTAATATGTATGTGCAGCCATGTATATTCATGGGCTCTACAAGAGTGACGATTTACTATGCTATTGGTTGTTTTTGTTAATCTGGATATGTATATTTGTGGTGCTTTGGAAGTGGTGGCAAAGGCAATTGGTTGCCACTGTTGAAAGGCCAAGCTTGCTAATTGTTGAGGAAAAGTAAATTTCGGGTAAATGCAGGTATGGACAAGAGTTTGCATCAGAGCATGCTCGCAAATATTTTAAGAAGGTGAAGAATGCTCAAGAGGCCCACGAAGCAATTAGACCCACTGATATTCGGATGTTACCATGTAAATAATTTGATTTTTCATGACAATTTTAGTTTGTAATGCAAATTTAATGTTTCTGATTTTACCCGCTGATGGACTCTCAAGAGTCGATTGACCACAATTTGCTTTTTTCAAATTGGCTTTCAGCAATGCTTGTTGGAGTACTTGATGAAGATTCCATGAAGTTATACACTCTTATTTGGTCACGGACAGTTGCATGCCAAATGGAACCCACTATCATAGAGCAGGTTCAAATATAAATTTCTTTTTAATATTTATGTAAATCATCCCTTATTCAAGTCAGCAGAGCCAAATTCTGAATAAAAGAATTGCACTCTCTATTTGGACTTATTTGTTTCCAATTGCGGCTTGTTTCTCCTTTCCAACAGTACTTGTTGTTAATTTCAATCATCTTTTAGCTAACATTTCTTTCTTTATCAAACTAGATGCTATTGGATGTTGGAAATGATGATGAGTCAATTATTTTGCGATCTGCATGCTCACGAGTTGAATTTCTTGGGTATCAGGCAGTTTTTGAGGTATAACCTATACTACTATCTTAGGACTATCTGTTTGGTGATATTTCTGCAAATGTGTAAATGTGTCTTGAGAAAGAAGAGTGGAATGGAATTAATGAGTTGAATGCTTGGTCTAGCCAAGGTTTAAAGTGGTTTGCCATTTTTGGTTTTTGACAATTGCCTGTTAGTGGATCATGAAACTTTATTTTTTAAGACACATTTATTGTAAGATTTATACATCGTGTTTATTGTTTACTCTCTGCTGTTAATTTTTTTTTCATCGTTAAGAAGTGACGAATAACATTAGAAAGAAGAAACAGAAGGAAGGAGCATGAAAACCTTCAAGAGGACGAGTACAGTTACTATTCTGAAGTTCATTAATTAAGTTTGCTGCTGCTCTTCTTTTTTGTTCTGCTATTTGCATTAAAAGTTGTATCAATTTATTTCTGCACTCCTTGTCTAGTGAAATCAAACGTGTGCTACCTATGTATGGCTGTGTGCAAGTGTATGGAAATGATGACGGCCATGATATTTACATATAATAGGGGTGAAAACCGACGTCGGTGCAATTTTGGTCCAAAACCGACGCCGCACCGACGGCATTTTGAGATGTTCAGAACCGGCTGAATAGGGGGGAGAAAACTGACAGCCTTGGTGTCAGCATGAGTTGGTGCGGTTCTTCGATTTGCCGTCGGTGTTGCTGTGAAGGAGGAGGGGAGTGGCGAGGGCTATACCGTCGGTGGCGCCGATTCTAAAAGAAGAAGCAGAGGGAAGAAGAAGACGTGGGAATAAGAAGAAAGGAGGGGGGTTATTAATCCCAAGTTGAAACGGCGCCGTTGGCTTAACCTAATTTATTTTATAAAAGTCAGAACTAAAATGATGCCGTTTCACTCACTTCGGCGGTTTGATATTGGTTCAAACCGGAACCAAACTGGCCAATGTTGGTTTTGAGTTATTTCTACCGCCAGCCAATTGGTTCTACGCCGGTTTCGGCCGGTTCTGTATTTCGGCAGCCAGTTCGTGTCGGTGATGGCTGGTTACCTCGGTTTTTGTACAGCTGTAACATATAAAACCATTCTTATGGATCGAATTTGAAGCTATTTTTCATGTTGATTATAACACAAAGGAGCTTGTCATGAGAAGGAACGGAGTTGTTCAAAGTTTATTAGGGATTCCGGATTCCCTACTAGATAATGCACTGTCATATTGCAGTTCCTAATCAGATCCAGTTGGCCCCGGGTTTGAAGTATATTCTTCGGCTGCCAATTTATTGTGTTGTTCTCTGAGTTCTATTGATGGATTTTCATTGCTGGAGATTATTTTTTAGTCCACTTGTATTGAGTTTGGTGGCCATGACACACTTTCTTTCTATATAGTTTTCTGTAATTCATACAAATTGGAGATGCCTCGGTAATTAATAGTGATTGTGCTCATCTTTTTTGAGTTTTGATTTTAAATTTTGTGATTGTGACAATAGTTTCTTTTGCTTTCTTCCATGTATTTGGCTTTGACATGTCTGAGGGTATATATGTTTGCATGAGTTTTGTTGTTGTTAATCATGGTTGGGATTTAAAATCGAATCTGTATAAGAAGTCGGGTTAACATTTTATAGCCACTATGCCTACCTTTCATTATCTTCTACTTGATCTGGAATTTGCATCGCTTTATGTATTTATTCAGTTGACTTACATGTGATTTATATAAGCTTTATTTTAATTCGGCACTTTGTCTCCTGTTTGTATGTGAGATTGTCTTTTTTGTCCTTTTCTTTATTTTTCTAGGATGTGGAAGTTGAAGCAATCCAAAGTAAAGAAAAGGAAGAGAATGATCGCAACGAGGCTTTTGGAATTCTTAGTTTATTGAAGGTAGTAAATTCTCATTCCTAATTTCCTAGTATTTGTTATGACAGGAATGATATTAGATTATACTTTGAATAGGTGTTCTTTCTTAATTCCATTCTTCACCTACCGAAGGTGGCATATGCCTCCTCCCGACTGCTAGGAAAGACAGTACCATTCTTTTTTTTTTATGGGTCGACAGTACCATACTGTTCATATCTTTAAATGAGGCTAGCCACAGATTTTGATGGATCATGAGGCCAATATTTAACTTGACTATGTGTTTTGCATGAATATGTCTCTTAAATTTATTTTAACCTTGGTAATTTTTTATACATGTTCTCTGGAGTGTAACTTTATTAACTTGTTTGTAGTGTGGAGACCCATTGTGTCTTGGTGAAGTGGAACCTAAGCAGCACTTTACCCAGCCTCCGTCACGCTACTCTGAGGCATCATTGGTACATAATTAGCGCCCTTCTCGATATCTGTAGCAAGAACATGTTTCTCTCTATGACGTTGTTCCCCAATGACATAGCCTTCATCTTGTCATGCCCAAATAGAAACTGTGTAATAACTGTTCTGTAACAGCCTAGTACAATATAAACAAAGATGTAGAAAGCCAAGCCTGCAATATTTGCAAAGGTTCTGTTGCATGTCTGCACTTCTTCTTCTTTTGGTTTTTTGATCTATCTGCCAACAGCCTCTTAATATATTTTTAATAGGGTCAGGTCCCATTGGTTCTTGCATATTTTGTATTGTATTTTATAGCTACTCAAGACTAAGGCCGCAAGGGCTCCTTTAAACCTGCTTGTAACTTTTATAATTGTAGTTTAGCACAATTTTAGTGCAATTTTTTTAATGAGCTGAGCATGAGCAATATTGGGGTTTCAGCTTGAAAATATTTGCTACCATTTATTTCTTATAACTTAATTCCTAAGTTGTCTTCAGCAAGAACACACTCATTATACAAGGAAATCAATTCTACTAACCTGCCTCAATTGTTTGCCTCTTTGTTACACGATCATGTCACTTTGCTGATTTAGGTATTCTGCACCCAGCCTGTCTATACATGCCACAATTGAATTTTTTAGCTTCAATCCAACCCCATGAGCATTCCACCAAATGATTGGTATATTTAGTAAACACATGGGATTATCTAAACCTGAATGGCTTGTTTGTTTTTGGAGCTGAGTTTGAATTAAAGCTGGATGGCTTGTCTCGAGCTCAAGCCAGGCTTAACAAAGTTACTTTCTAGCTGGCCAACCTAAAACAATCTCTAATTTGCCTTGTTTGAGTCATTTGCAGCCTTATCCAAACTTTCCCCTGGAAATGTTGATGGCTTTGCCTATGTACCTATCAAAAGAAAAAAAAGGTTGATGGCCTAGTCTATGTGATTGGTTGTTCTTTTGCTCTCCTGAAGTATTTAAAAAACAGTTTGTGCACTATTATATTTTTTATGCTGGAGGAGCTCAATAATTTATTTTTATAATGCTCTTTTCCTCTGGACAGTCTCTATAAACTTTGATTTTCTTCTATATTTTTTATACTCAGATAAGTGACTGTCTTGTATACTTCCCGTGTACTTGGACGCGTCTTGTTATTAATATGGTTTTATTACTTATAAAAACTTATCTTTCATAAAAATATTTTTCTTTTTTTTTTTATAATTTACTCTCCCAAAAGTTTCATTTTAATGAGATAATACTGTGGCTTGAGTGGAAACTGTCCCACTTACACACATGCATGGTTTTGTGCATGGTTTTGCTATCTAATGTATGAACTACTGTCTTATGTTGGGTTTCTCTTTTTCTTCTAATACTATCTTGAAATTTATAGGTTAAGAAGCTAGAGGAGCTTGGAATTGGAAGACCTTCGACATATGCCAGCACACTAAAAGTTTTACAGGTAAGTAGTGCGCAAATGGTCAAACGAATATCTATTATATCTATTGATATTTATATATACATAGCGTGAGGGTTACTTATCAATATATTTTGCTGAGGGTTATTCTGTAATTTAATTGTCAAATTGACAGATCTTTGCATTATGTTCTTAGGATTCAAATCCCTTTGGGTGCAAACAATCTCTAGGGGCCATCGGACTGGGAGATTTTCCCCTTGAATTACCCAAGAGGTACTTGCGGGAAACTTCTTGCCGAGGGTCTGTGCACCCCTGGGATTAGTCGGGACGCTGTTCTTGGACACCTGGTGCCAAATTAAAAAAAATGTTCTTAGGATTGCGTTCCTTTGTTGTACCCTTTTATTTTAGGTTTTAATGGGTGGAATTCCTTTTGAAGGGCCTTTTCCGTTCTTCACTAAAGTCTCTTTTTCTAATATATTATGTTGACTAGAATGGCAGTATTTGAATTTATCATAAGACACAGTATGCCTATAAATACTGCATATGATTATTACTTGAAAATTATTCTCGTCTGCTTTCATGAACTAGTGAAATTTTGGTGAGTCAGTGCCAAAATAAAAATATATCTTTTTTTTATAGGTAAATATATCTATTGGACATTCTTCATCAGCATTGATGTGTAATCTTTGATTTGTATGTGTTCAAATTTGTGGAGAACGAACTTGTCTTATCTGTATTTTTCTCCATTGTTTTATCTTCTTATTTATTCTCGGCATCAGGACAGAAACTATGTGACTGTGAAAAGCCGTGTATTGCATCCAGAATTTCGTGGTCGCATGGTATGTTCTGGCCTTGCCACTAAATACTTAGATTTATTATCCTTTCAATGATCGTGTGGGCATTTAATACCGCATTTTTGCTAGAACAGTCTAATACTATTGCCATTTCTGTAAAGACTACTTTTACTGGGGGTTTCATTTCTGCTTATATAAGGGGCTATTTGGAACAGCAATATTTCAAGGATTTTATCTTTTTAGTGGTGTAGATGTGGGTCAGAAGTCAGTTTCTACAAAACTAATAAAAAATTCCCTTCAGATTGGTCTTATCAGGATGCTTTCTAGTCATGGGTATTTAAAACTCCCAGGATTCTAATATTTTGAAGTTTCAAAATTCCTTCATTTTAGTTTTTCCTTTTCTTTTGCAAATTGGGTGTTTCTGAAATTGCTAAAAAGCATGGGATGAAGGTGAGCTTCCACTTTTTGTCAGACCTGAAATCTCCACTTTTGAAAAGATAAAAATTTGTTGGGCTTGAAGGTTTGAAAATAACTAACAAATCCCTTTAGAAGAAAATTTCTCATGAAAAGACTAGGTGTTGCCTAAAGTATGAAAGTTGTCCCTATAACCAATTAGGAACATCTAATCCTTCCTCATAAAACTTTTTTGACAAGTAATTCCTCTTACCAAAAACTTGAAGATTGGTTGGTCTGGTCCCATTGTAATGTTGAGATAACTATATGGTTACAGAGTAAAATAGTCCTCATGGTTTTTAATTTTAAATCTTTTACTCTCTTTGCTTTCAATCTTGATCAATCAGTTCTTCCATCAATAATTTACTAAAAAATGCCATGTCAGCTATGACTAGATGCCACATGTTGTGTAGAAAATAAAAATCATTTAGAAACAAAAATTAGAAAAAAAAAAGTGGACTTTGTGGGTTGTGCTACTCAGGCGTGGCCCGGGACCTGGGTCATACGACTCATACCCATGTTGCTGCTGCCATGCCACTGCCTGGGATGAGAGGACGTATACAAGAGAAGACACCTAATAAAGGGTTAGAGATGGATGCAAGGAAATCATGAAAACTGAATCCATTCTATAGCTCAGAGAAACAATGTATTAAAAACGAAATTTAAAGTTCATTAAGAGAATATCCCTGATCTTCAAAGCTCTGGCAATTCCTTTCCAACCAATGCACCACAATAGACATATAGATGCTGTCTTCCACGCTGCTGCAATTTGGAAACTACCATAGAAACATCTACAGTTGTCTAGGAGATCAACCACCCTCCCAGGCATTACCCATGCCGGACCAACTCTTCTGAAAAAGTTATCCCTATAGGGCCTGGCAACATCACAGTGAAGTAACCTGTGGTCCCTTGTTTCTCCACTTTTTTTTTTGCACATGCAGCATCAATCAATAACAATGACCCTGCGCTTTCTCAAGTTATCCATGGTCAAGACCCTCCCAAGGGAGGCTGTCCAAACGAAGAAGGCAACCTTTAGAGGCGCCTTATTCCTCCAAATACTTCTTCAAGTAAAAGAGTTGTTTTGAAAAGTCATGGCCTTATAAAAAGAACGCCCACAGAATTTCCTTTTCTTAGAGGGAATCCAAAGCATCTCATTTCTTCATTGCTTACATCTGTGGAGTTTAGCAAGTTGAAAAATTCTGTGAAGTCACCAGCTTTCTAATCTTGGGCCGCTTTGTCATTATTCTATATATCCACTAGAAATTTAATACTTTCTCTTGTTGTGGATTCTTTTGGATCACTTTTTTTTTTCTTAATGTTTTCCATTCATGCCTTGTTATTGATTAACAGTTCCTATTTATATCATGCTTAATGTTGTATTTCTGGAATACTATTGAAATATTTGTCTTCCTCTTCTATAATCTGCTTTTGTTTGATTATCTAGGTGTCAGCATATCTTTGTCACCATTTTTCAGAGGTCACAGACTACAGTTTCACTGCCGACATGGAGACTGAGGTAACGTAGTTGCACTTTTTGTTGCATACTTTGCTCTGGTTGTAATTAGCTAGTGTTTCTTTGTGAAATTTTCAATGTACTATCTTCCTTTGCGTAGCGTTATGATTTATACATTTAGTTATATGATGGCTCACCGTACTTTATCTCTATATTTTTATAGGTAAAATAAAGTTTTATTAAAGAAACAGGCATAGTCCAAGTACACAGGAGTATACAAAGGAAACACCTAGTTAAACATTAGGAACTAGAAAAAGCTAACCTTACCTTATCTCTTATCACATAATTGATTCAGAATTGGATAGCTTTTCAACCCTTTTTTTTTCTTGTTATTGATTTCTTTAACTCTTGCACCAGCTTGATAATGTTTCTGCTGGATTAACTGAATGGAAAGGCCTTCTCAGAGATTATTGGACAAGATTCAGCTCATATTGTGATCGTGCTAATAGCGTCCATATTCACCAGGTTGGCTTTCTTTCGTTAAAGGTTCTGAGTGTGCTATCCCCATGGCAGGAACTTTCAATTACTATTGCTTAAAAATATTTTCAGGTGGAGAAAATGTTGGAGAAAAAGTTTGGGGATTCCTTATTTGATTCTCTCCCAGATAAAAGCAGAACATGCCCAAGGTATGTATATGGCACATGCTTCCATTTCTGTGTTCTGTGGGAACCGAAAAACGCACATAATTGTGAGAAGGAGCAGTGACTTCTGTCTGAAGTGGTAATATTTATTGGCTTTTTAATGGTGAATATCGTGCATGTATGGGATTGGATCCATGACCTCACACTCAACCTTCTGTTTATGGGGAAGGTGATGCCATTTGGTCCGGAGACCATTTGGTTTACTGTTAAAAGTGATTAATTTGACATTTGTACTGTGTTTGGATGCTTCAGATTTCAGAGGAAATTAATTTTTTTACTTTTTATCCCTCTTTCATCAGATTATATGCTCCTTTGATTTGATTAATTCCTTGCATCTGTGTGTCAAGCCTTAAGCATATATCACTAACTTATTTTTTTTTTTAGCGGTAAACAAATTTTTATTGATCAAAAGAGTAGGCAAGAGCCCAAGTATACAGGACGTATACAAGAGCAACGCCTAAGCATGCTAGGTTAGTGATACAAGGAATTCATGGAAGGTCATGCCATGAAAATAAGTTACAATTGACCAATGGAGTAAAGTATTGGAAAAAATAATTTCTAAACTTATCCATTGACCGCTCTTGATCTTTAAAGCTTCTTCATTCCTCTCCCTCTAAATGCACCACCATAGACATATTGGTACCATCTTCCATATTGATGCAATTTGAGAGTTGTCCCGAATGCCTCTCCAAGAAGCTAGGAGGTCGCTTACCCTTCTCGGCATCACCCAAGCTAGTCCCAACCGAGCAAAAACTTCATTCCACAAAGTCATGATAAAGATCTCTAGTCTCTTTAACGGAGTGGTGAAAGACTTTTTCTTGTTGTCAATGTTGGTTGTGGGTTGTTGATGGGGGGCTATCTGTTATCAAAGTATGGCTATGAACTCTTTTAGTTGTTTAGCTATAGAGTCAAAAGTTTTTGAGGTGAGGAGAGTTGGGGGTAGGGTGTGCATTACAGAGAAAGGATGGAAAGGCGTGAGCTGTATATGGTTGTGTTTAGAGACTATCCGTTGGGTGGCTAACTCATTGGAGGCTTGTCTGAAGTCTGGGAACAAAGGTTACTACTCAGCTCGACGGGAAGGTGACAGAGGTCTCACTGCCCAACGATGCTCAAACTCTCGTGGCTCATACATGGCTTTGGCTGTGTATGGCAAGGGAGGGCGCCGGAGTTACATACTCATACCTGAAGACAAGGCTGGAATGGGGTGGAGGAAGATGGTGGCGGTGCTGAAGGACATGGGCAGAGTAGGTGTTCAGGGGAAAAACCCACCGCAAGCGATGGCGGTAGCTTTGCCGTCAAGGTCGTACAAGGAGGCTCTGGAGGTGCCTCGAGCTACGCAGCACACTGTGATGGCAGACTTGCAAAAGGGATCACCTCCCTTTTCGGTAGCTGCTCAGAGTGGAGGAGGAGATGGTAGGGATGGTCGGGCTGAAAGAAGAAGAAATTTTGATGGAGTTACGTGAAGTGCAGATTTCATTGGGGGAGCTAACTAATAGAATGAGGGAGTTAATACGGTGCGTTGAGGGTTATGCGATGGAGGGCGTGGGCTCGGGCTGCCATTTGGGCGTAGGGGATGCGAATGGTGGGCTTTATGAGAAGGCCCAAGCTTTTGGGAAGGGCCACGCTTATGCAGTTACTGGGATCTAACCCAAGACAAGAGCACAGCATGGAGGCCCGTTCTGGAGGAAGAAACCGCAAGCCGATGGTGGCCCGTCGACGAGTGGGCCTGAGCCACCGTTGCCGGAAAAGCTTCAGTCGACCCCGCCGAAGGTCGCAGAGACTCCAATGGATGTCCCGTCGCCGGAGAATGCAATACCAGAGCATGGAGGAGGGATTTATGACGTTTTTATTGCTCACGAAGGCCCGATACTTGCACAGACCACCACGACAGAGGGTATCGGCGCACAAACAACTACGCCGATGTCAGTGGAGACGTCGGCGAGCAGTGGTAAGGTTGTGAGTACCTCCTTAGAGGAAGGGGAAGTTTCGGGATAAATAGGCGAGACTGCTCTGGTTACTGTTGGCGAGTCTTTGCCTTCGAACCAGACACAGATAGTCCTGATTGATGATGAGGAAGCTATGGGTGGGTCAAATGAGGTGTTTTTGGTGCCGGGAGTGGAAGAAGTGGTTTCTGTCTTGGCAGGAGCGGATTCGGTCGCTGGAAAGGAGACAGGCACCAGTCAGCTGAGTCTCTGTGTGGATTTTGTGGGCAGTGAAGAGGAGGAGATGGGTAGCCCACCACCCTTACAGATGCTCCCACCTCATATTGCACTTCGAGCATCAGATTGGGTATTAAAAAAATTAGAGATGCTTCATGGTTGGGTGGGGATTTCTTGCGAAGGGTGCGAAGGGTATGACTCCACGGTAATGAAGTCAGCCGCTAAAAAGGAAAGAGAGTTGAAACGATTGCAATGCTCCATTAACTATGATAATAAGGAGGGAACTTCGAGGAGAGATAGAGCAAAAGGGAGGGATGTTTCTCTTGTTAATGAAACCTAAAATACTGTCTTGAAATGTGAGAGGGATCAATGACGTGAATAAACGACTATTTATTAGATCCCTTCTCCGAAGTTGGAAAGTAGACATTGTTTGCCTACAAGAAACTAAACTGGCAGTTATTTCTCTTCGTATCATTAGGAGTTTGTGGGGCGGTTTGCAAGTGGGATGGCATTATTTACCGTCCAATGGAGCATCCGGGGGCATACTAATTATGTGGGATAAAAGAGTGGTGGAAAATATGGAAGATTTCATGGGGGATTATGTGGTGGCATGCTCGTTTAAGAACGTCATGGATGGCTATCAGTGGGCTTTTGCAGGTGTCTATGGGCCTAATCTTGACCGGTCTCGAAGGTTACTGTGGGATGAGTTGGCTGGTATTAGCAGTATATGGGACTTACCTTGGTGTATTGGAGGTGATTTCAACGTCACCCGTTTCCCGAGCGAGAGATCAGGTGGCTCGGGTTTCAACTCACCCATGGTAGATTTTTCTAACTTCATTTCTGAACAGAATTTATAGGATATTCCGCTTGCAGGTGGTTCCTTCACTTGGTCTAGCAACCGAGATCTTCCATCTTGGTCGAGGATAGACAAATTTTTAATCTCACCGGAATGGGAGGCACACTATCCGGATCTCATTCAGAAGAGACTACCCAGGTTGTGTTCAGATCACTTTCTCATTCTTTTGAATTGTGGGGGCATTAGAAAAGGCCCAAGGTATTTCAAATTTGAGAACATGTGGTTGAAGTCAGAGGGTTTTCTGGACAGAATAAGACAATGGTGGTCTTCTTACCATTTTCATGGTAATGCTAGCTATAAGATGGCTTGCAAATAAAAGTCTTTGAAAAAGGACTTGAAGGAGTGGAATATACAAGAGTTTGGTAATGTGGAAAGCCAGAAATCTGTTCTAATGGAGGAGCTTAAGGATTTGGAAGGTGTGGAAGAGGAGAGGGTTTTTACTGAAACCGAGCGGGCATGCAAATCCCAAGTGATTGCGGACATTGAACGGCTGTCTCTTTTGGAAGAAATATCGTGGCATCAGAAATCACGTGCTTTATGGTTGAAGGAAGGGGATAGATGCACCAAGTTTTTTTACCAAGTGGCCAACTCACATAGGCGGAACAATGCTATAGATACTCTGTTGATAGATGGGGCAGTCTCATCCAACCATACTGAGATCTCAGACCACATTGTCAATTACTATGAGAAGTTGTTTTCAGAACAATTTGAGTGGAGGCCGAGACTTGACGGTGGTGTTTGATGTTCTTGACCCGCAGGTTGCGGAATGACTCGAAAGGCCGTTTGAGGAGGTAGAGCTCAGGTCGGTGATCAAGGGTATGGCGGGTGATCAAGCCCTAGGTCCCGATGGCTTATCCATGGCTTTTTTTCAGACGTGTTGGGATGTGCTTAAAGATGATATCATGGAGGTTTTCCATGAATTTCATGGAAGCGGGCAGTTCAAGAAAAGTCTTAATGCTACTTTCTTAGCACTCATTCCTAAAAAGCCCGATGCTGTAGAAGTGAAAGATTTTCGTCCCATTAGTTTGGTGGGTGGGCTATACAAAATTTTATCCAAAGTATTGGCGAACATATTGAGTAAGGTGATGGAAGGCTTGATTTCGAAGCCTCAAAATGCATTTGTTCAAGGTAGGTAAATCCTTGACTCGGTATTTATAGCCAACGAATGTCTGGAGAGTCGTATTAAATCGGGAGAGCTGGGACTCCTTTCTAAATTAGACATGGAGAAAGCTTATGATCACGTCAATTGGAGTGTCTTAATTTATATGCTGGAGAGATGCGGCTTTGGCTCTAAATGGTGTTCCTGGATCCTTCATTGTATTTCTACGACCTGTTTCTCTGTATTGGTGAATGGTATATCCAAAGGTTTTTTGAAGAGCTCCCGAGGTTTGTGACAAGGAGACCCTCTTTCTCCTCTTCTCTTTGTTTTTGTGATGGAAGCTTTCAGCAAGATGATTTTAGGGGCGGTAGAGGGAGGGTTCATATCAGGATTCTCAGTGGGAGAGGCAAGTTCAAGTTCGCTTAACATTACTCACCTATTGTTTGCTGACGATACACTAATCTTTTGTGAGGCTAGACATGAGCAAATCCGAGCTTTGAGAGCTCTTTTATTATGCATTGAAGCCGTGTCAGGCTTGAAGGTGAATTTGGCTAAATCAGAGGTAGTGCCAGTGGGACATGTACCCAATGTGGAGAGTCTGGTGTCCATCTTGGAGGGTAAGATAACTCAGTTGCCCATGAAATATCTCGGGCTTCCGCTAGGTGCAGCGTTCAAATCGAAATCTATATGGGATGATGTAATAAAAAAAATGGAGAGGAAACTAGCTGGTTGGAAGAGGATGTACTTATCCAAAGGGGGCTGGGTGACTCTCATAAAAGGTACTCTGTCTAATTTACCAACATATTTCCTCTTTATTTCCGCTCCCCGCTAAGGTGGCTCATCGCATGGAAAAAATTCAACGTGATTTCCTTTGGGGAGGGATCAAGGATGAGTTTAAATTTCATTTATTTGGTGAAATGGGCCACAATTTGCTCCCCATCAAAGAAGGAGGCTTGGGTATACGGAATTTGAGATCTTTCAACCAAACCTTGCTTGGTAAATGGTTATGGAGATATCACCAAGAACGATAGGCCTTGTGGCGAACCGTCATTGCTTTGAAGCACGGGGAATCATGGGGAGGGTGGTGTTCTAATGCGGTGAGTGGACCTCATGGAGTTGGGCTTTGGAAACATATTAGAAGAGGGTGGGACATCTATGCAGCACATACTTGCTTCAAAGTTGGCAACGGAGTTAATTTAAAGTTTTGGCATGACTTATGGTGTGGTGATCGGGCACTCAAGGATGTTTATCCACAAGTTTATAGCTTATCAAGAAGGAAAGAAGCATCTATTGCAGATTTGATTATCTATTCCAATGGCTCTTCCCAATGGAACCTCACTTTCCATAGAGATGCACAAGATTGGGAGATGGATGACCTTTCGGCCTTTTTTGACTTTGTGTACTCCACTCGTGTGTCGGGGGAAGGTGAAGATAAGATATATTGGCGCCCCTCTAAGAAGGGAGTGTTCACGGCCCACTCTTTCTATCATTCATTAAACATGCACAACTCAGTCCCGTTCCCATGAAAGAGTATTTGGAAGACAAAGGCACCTCTAAAGGTAGCTTTTTTTGTATGGACAACCTTTTTGGGGAAGATTCTTACAATAGATAACCTAATGAAACGTGGCATTATCGCTATAAATTGGTGTTACATGTGTAAAAATAGCGGTGAGTCTGCTGACCATCTATTACTACATTGTGAGGTTGCCATGATCTTATGGACCGAAGTCTTAGCACGGTTGGAGTTAGCTTGGGTGATTTTGGAAAGGGTATGTGATTTTTTAGCCTTTTGGAGAGGTATTAGGGGCAACTCTCAAGTTGCATTCATATGAAAGATGCTACCTATTTGTCTATGGTGGTGCATTTGGAGGGGAGCGGAATGCAAAATGCTTTGAAGATCAAGAGAGATCAATGGAAGAGCTTAGAAGTTTGTTTTTCAATACTTTACTCCATTGGTCAATTGTAATTGATTTTCATGGTAGGTCTTTTCATGATTTCCTTGTATCTCTAAGCTAGACATTGTGAACGTGCTCATGTATATGTCCCGTATACTTGGACACTCTCTCTCTCTTTTGATCAATAAAAATTTGTTTACCGATAAAAAAAAACAAAGTCATGATAATCTCACAATGAAGTAGTAGATGGTCAACGGACTCTCCGCTCTTCTTGCACATACAACACCAATTCATGACTATGATTCGACATTTTCTCAAGTTATCTAGAGTGAGAATCTTCCCCAAAGAAGCCGTCCATTAAAAAAAATGCTGCCTTTAGATCACTAACTTATTAACATAAAAAAATTCTGATTTCTTGCTTTAAGAGGCTTTTGAAAATAATCGAGATTTCTATATATGTACATACACTAGCCCCTAAAAAAAAAAGCACACCATGCACCCAACTTCCGATTTTACACCCCAAGGACGTTTCTTTGTGGTACACTTGGATTAAATGTTATCCTCCCACATCTTTCAAGCAAAATACGGGATATACTGTTCTTCATACAGTTATTTAATGATAAAATACTTCAATAGAATTTTAATTCTAAGCACTCAATTTATGGACAAATTGATATTGGTGAGCATGATGGGCATGGAAAGGAGAGAAACCAATGATGAGCTTGCCAAATTATGCGTTCCACAGTTTCTAAATAATGATGTGGAGTAATAGCAAATTCCACCACAGATGCAACACTTGGAAATTGTTCTGATGTAATTTAATATGATTTGATTTCTTGTTTTTGTGGAGTTATTGCAGTTCTTAGCTCTAATATGATGCTTTAATATTTTGTTTTAAAATTTCCCTACACACGTTTTTTATTTCTTCACTCTTCAATGGTCTTACGGTAATCTTTGTCTGGACACGTCTCAGTTGTATGGAGGGCACTTTGATTTTCAAAGTAAGCAGATACGGTGCTGGATATTTTATTGGTTGTGATCAACACCCAAAGTGCAAGTGAGTACGGAACTGCATGATAACAGCTTAATTTCTGTATTATATGCCTAAAAGTTCTTCATACATGTTCTACTGAAATCCATGCTTGTGATAAAGAGTGTCAATGGTGACGAAAAACTCCTTATTGATTACCTGTTATTTGTTCTTGTTGCTGTGAATAGATATATTGCCAAGACATTATATGGTGATGATGATGAAGAAGTTGCTCCTCAAAAGAACAACATGGAGGAGCCAAAAGTGCTGGGTATTAATCCTGGTTCCGCCGAAAAGGTTTGGATTGAATTTTGTTCTTGGAATAACTTGTTTTATGTTATCAGTGGAGCTTGATTTGTTTTGATGCAATTGTTATATTTATTGTACAAGTCAAGCGCAAATGTTCTATCCTTTCAGGTCCTTTTGAAGAATGGTCCATATGGATTCTATGTACAGCTTGGTGAAGACAGGAAGGGATACTTGCCTAAAAGAACCTCTGTTTCCCATGTATGTAACATCATTCTTGACGACCTTTTGGAACCAACTCCTGTCTTTTTGCAAGCTTTTGCATTGAAGTGGATCCTATTATATATATGCATATACACACACACACACACACACACACACACATATCTTTGTATCTTTCATGTTCAAGCAAATATCATAATTCATAATTCCCATTTGTTGTCTGTTGGCATGCACATGTGCTCCTCTCTGGTCATGCTGTGTGGAATATCGTTTATCTTGTCAACAAATGAATTGTGTTTGTATGTGTCTTTTTTGCAAAATGATTATCAAGGGGAATTAAAGTACTGTATTTTCTTTTTACGAGGAATCTGATAAACCGTGCAGACGCAACATATCAACTGTAACTTATTACCTTCTACTTATATATATATATAAATAAATAAATAAAATTATTTACCATCAGGGTGCAACCTAGTGGTCAAAGGGTGAGGTTAGGATGAGCTGTAGACTTGTACATCTTGGGTTCGGTTCGCACTAGGTATTGCCTACACCATTCTGGCAGTTGGGGTCATGTATCAGGGTTTACCCCCTAAGGGTGTTCCGGAGGGTTCTTCCTTGGCAAGGTTCACATCCTGAAACAAAAAATAAATAAAGAAATATGGCAACTTATCATTCTCTCCCGGGATTTCTTGCATGTTGTTTAATGGACGTCACCTTTGTAGTCCATCTGCTTCCCAACTTTTTTGGTGGTCCATTACCCTTTCTAAAGCCGTATTTTTCACCAAATTCTAATTCAGGTCCCTTTCTTTCTACTTCCATCCATATTCAGTCTTTTTTTTTTTTTTTTTTTTGTCTTTCCAGAATTCTCTTATATGGATCGATTGTCAGCTCCCAGTATGATTAAATTGTATCAGCCATGGTAAAACTGAATGTTCATGGTCTTGCTTAATTAGCTGTTTTTGTGTGTTAGTGGTCATGCTTGAACATCTATTTACTTGTCTTACCATTACCACTGTTTTGCCCTTTTCCTTCCCTAGTTTCTCCCATGCAAACGCTCTTAATGTGATACTATTAATTGGGTTTATGTACTTTAAAATTAGGGAAAACTAAAAATCTGTTCTTTTCAGATAAAGGATGTGGAGTCTATTACTATTGAAGATGCTCTTGAGTTGCTGCGCTACCCTGTGACATTGGTATGGTTGTCATTCTCTAAATTGAGTTTTCTTTGGTTTATTTCCTTATGTATTGCTGAGCTTATTCATTTCAACGTCTTCTTAGGGGAACCATCCAAAGGATGGCCAACCAGTGGTGTTAAGGCTTGCAAAGCTGGGATTTTCTATTAGACATCGACGTTCAAATGCTCCAGTCCCCAAGGTATGCTTCTATTTGTTTAGCATTTTGCTGTAACATGGTGGTGATCAGACTAAAACAAATTTTTAAAGTTTGGTCGCTATGGTTTTTTTGATAAGTTTAGTCGCTATGCAGTTCAAAGCTTTGTTATAAGTTCATTTTGCAGTGTCTGAGATGTGATGATATAAAGGCACTAATTTTTTAGATGGGAAATGTAAAAGGGGATCTAGCATGGAAAAATAATACTTCACCTAAAATGTGTCGAGGCATATAACACATGATAAAGACGACAAAAGTTTACATATTGTATCTAGAGAAGTTATTTATCAGATGGTTAAAAGCTTGAAATATTGTGCAAAATTTTGTTTCTTAACTGACTAGTGGACCATTATTTATCATATTTGTTTAGCTTATAATTTCACCATTTCACTCGTAATTTCTAACTTGAGATTGGTTGGTCCTCTGTGTGTTTGAATTTCATGATTGTACTTGGAAGGTACAAACTTTATTTTGATAAGTTGGAAGGTACAAACGGTATTGCTACCTGATTCATTAGAACCCTGTCATATCAGTGGTGGAACTCTTTGTTTGACTAGATACGGTAACATTTTACCCAGTAGAAGGAAAAAAAAAGAAGTTATAAAGTATGGTTTGAATTTGATAAACACGCTTATGAGGCTTCCTGTTGATGTACACGCTTATGGTGTGGATTTCATAAAGATTCTGGTTAATTTATGGGTGACATGTGAGCCTCACTAGTAAAATTTATGGTTCAATCTCTTTAGCAGCGGTTAAATATGCTTTTCTAAATCCCTCTCTGTATGATGTTGATCAATCATCTTCTAAATGCATTTGATGCCTTGAAATACATTTAAAGATATCAGAGCACATTCTGGATAGCGTTGTTTCTTGACGTTAGCTAACTAGACAAACTTTGGTGTGAGTTATGGTCAAATGAGTATGGAGTATGATGCTATGGTATTCTTTCTGCAATTTAATTGGTCCATTCTGCTTTTTCGCAGTTCTAGATTGTTATAAGGGTTGATACCAATTTTTTTTTTTTTTTTTCTGTGTCTTATAAAAATATTTAACTTGTTGATGGATTGTGTTCTGAAATGTGTGTTGTTTTGATTATTTGTTTGTTTGCTTATGATGAGCTTGAAACTAAAAACTTTACGTCAGTGCTTCCAATGTATGCAGGAGCTTGTTGTACTGCCATTTCCTCATGTTCTTTAGCGATGTCTTTGCAAACTTGGCTCTATTAACTTCAAGTGATTATCAATGTGAGGCTTACCATGGTTAATTTTAAAATAATGGATTTGTGTTCTGAAATGTGCAGAATGTGAAGCCAAATGAAATCACCCTCGAGAAAGCATTGGAGCTCTTGTCGAGTAAAGATGTTAGACGATGTGGCCGACCTAAGAACAAACCAAAGGTTGAAGAAACTGCACAGGCCATGTAGCCTCGGCAAATAGTAGAAGAGTGCAAGTTCTTTGCAGAATAATAACTTATGAATACTAAATAGTGGCAAATTGTCCACTCTGCAACAAGATTTGATCAATGCTGGAGCATCAACTTCCATCACCTGGAGATTCTTTTGTGCATCAAGAAGAGGTGCGCACACAAACTGTGATAGTATTTAGTCTTTTTGTAATTCTTGTTGTATGATCATGTACAATTGTTGTAGATTCTTTTGGGATCATGTATATGTTGATCCCACTTCATCGTTATGTCAAAATAATGATGTCGGTTGAGATATGCAACTAAGCATTTATTCGGAATATCGGGAAGAGCTTCTGTCTGATCCCCGGAGTTTTGATGTCTTTATAATCTGTATTTTTTTCTCTCTAGAGAAGTATATATTCCTTGTTATATGAAAGAAAGCTCTTTAACTTTACAAACAATCCAAATGATATTGGTGATGAGTATTCAACAGCTATTGAAGCTTTTAATAAGTCCTGTTCTTGTGGAAATTTTATTCTCTCCTTTTTCTTTATGGTTAATTAGAAGATGCAGAATATGCAAGCGTTCGTGAATCTTTCTGGTGAAATCATATTGCATGCAATATTGTCTGCTTGGAGAACGGAACCTACGAACAGGGTTTAGTTTGTTGTATTCATTTATTTAAGCCCCTTGTCCCCTCACAGTAATAATGGTTAAGAATAGTGTCTGGTTTTATTCAAGTTTAATAACATTCCTTTCAAGTTTTTAATATTTTAATGATGTATTTTGTGGTATGAAATTGTTCTCTTTGTTTGCTTCTTTTTGATTAAGCAACCCTTAGCCATCTTTTTCACTAGCTATGAACGCTAGTTCTTGCTTTCAAAGCTGAAGATTTCAATGAATTATTACCTCTTGCTATGGTAGTATCGGTCGATTTGGGGGGTCTACTTCATCGGTCCAGTTTTTTCCTTTTTTAAATTCATTGTCCTTTTATTGGAATTTTCATACAATAAAACTGGTAAATCGATGTGGCTAAATATAATATGTCAGATATATTTTACATAAAAAAATATTTTTAAAATTTGATATATTGCAACAAATCACTTCATTTTATGAACTTATTTTTGTAAGATGCCTTTGTAAATTAAATATTTTTCTATAGCAAAAAGAGTTTTACTCATCGTCTTTATACCACACACTGCAGGTGTGATAAGGATAATGAGTATAATTTTTCTAGCAAAAATCAATCATATTAACTTGGATAATTGTTACACACTCTTGGAAAATAAATAATTGAATTCTATCATATAACACAAATTGTTATATCTAATTATAAATAGTAATTTTTAATGAGATGTTTTGAATTATATAAATATAAAAAAGTTCTTATAATAATATTTTTAAGAATAATTTTCCATCTTTATAATTTTATTTCAAATTAAGAATACTTATGTAAAATTAAAATCATTTTAATAAAATGATATAATTTCATTAGTTTATGTTCTAAAATAATTATGAAATAATTTTATTTGTAAAAGAGTTATAACTTTATTATTTCTCGAATAATAATACACCGCTAATGCTTTTACTATCTTTATAATTCTATAGTTATGTAAAATTAAAATTATTTTAATAAAATGAAATAATTTCATTAGTTATCGTTTGTAAAATAAAATAATTGTAAAAGAGAGAATTTTATGGGTACCAAATTGAGTACCGAATGGTGTATTGTGATTTTTTTAAAACATATTTATATGTTTTTTAAAAAAAATACTAAAAATAAACACACAAATATTTAAGGAAAAAAAACAGTAGTGGGTACACTCCATCGGTATGGTTTGTCGGTCGACAAAGCATTTTTCTAACCTTTTTTTTTTCCCCTAACTTTATTTGTAAAAGAGTTAATGAGTTATAACTTTATTATTGTTTCGTCCCAATATAATTTGAAAAGCAAAACAAAAATAAAGAAAAAACCTCAAACAACGCGAACAGAAAGCGCCTTCCCCGTCTAGAGATGCTCCGATAAACTACGTTACAAGATACAAAGACGGAACCCTTTACGAAGAAACAAGTTACAACGTCAAAGTTCGAGAAACGGAGTACTCACTTCTCGTCGATAAGCTCTCCAGGTTCTCTTCCTTCTTTGACTTTCAATATTAATTAATAATAATACTGAAAAAACCTCTCGACAAAAGGAAACAAGGAATGAAAAGAGATTGCAGAGTTCTTGGAATCGTAATTCTTGCTCGAACGCTTTCCTGCGTTTTGTTTCGGAAAGAAACGGAGGGAATCATAATAACGTTATCGTCTTGAAAGTTGTGATCTATCTAACTGTTTGTTGGGAACAAAATACACAGGGAGAGAGAGGAATATGCAACAGAGGCTGAAGCTTCAGCAACAACAACAGCAAGCCCTAATTCAACAAGCCCTTCTTCAGCAGCCTCAGATGTACCACCCTGGCGTCATCGCCGCTGCTATGTCTCAGGTGTGTATATATCATGATATATATTTTCAATCCGTGTCTTTTTTACCGTCTATCTCCTTTATGCTCCATGTATATGTTTTACGATAGGGAATTTTGCTTTTATTGTTTTTAGTGTGTATCATTTGGCATTTCATGTCTTTTCTTGATATCATTAATGCCACGATCAAGTATACTACGTCCCGAAAGGAGTAGTTGAAGTTACAATTGGAGTATCGATCTCAAATAAAACCTGGTTTCTTTGGATCTGCGTTGGGGGATCTAACAGATATTCTTATATTTGGAGCCCCTGGCCCTGAGAGTAAGTACATAATCAAAAAGAGACTTGGTACCCACACAATGCCTTCACAGTTCACCCATCCTATATCATACTTTTTTACAATTCTCGGGCATCACAATATTAATATCCAATCCAATGTTGCGTTTAGTTCTGCCCAGTTATGGTATATTTTGGTGTGCAATGTGCTTAAATGTTATGAAAACCTGACATCATCATTTGGAATGCCTTGGAATAGTGAAGTCATTCCTATTTATTTCTTAAAGGTAATTATACGACTGAAACTGCATGAATTTGAAGGATATATTAGCTAAAATATTTCATCTGATTAACTTTTCTGGTGGTGTCCCCACTTCGCAACATTGCCTTCTCGCTTTTAGAAATTTATTTTCATCGTCATCTATTTTTTGGGATTTTTTTATAAATTCTTTAATGATGTTTTTGATAGAATTTTCTTTTTTATATTTTTTTAGAAATGTTTGTACATTGAATAGATTTTTTTTCACCTTTTCGTCTGTTTTCTAAATTTATTCTTATTTGGAGAAAAGGAGGGACAAGGACAGTGGAAATGTATTCTTGGTTTGAATTTGTGGTGATTTTAGAGATAAACTAGTCAAGGCTTATATTCCTTGAAAGCTTTTTGGAAAATTTCATTTAATTTTTTCTTTTGATAAAACTCAAACAAAATTTTCTTCAGACTTGTTTATATACATTCACGTGGACCTTTTTTCAACATTTCACTCTCATGATTTTATTTTGAATATTCTCCTGGTTGACATTATTATTAATGCATCAACTATCTATATTGGGCATAATTGCTTCTTGAATATTTTGTTTGTGTTTCTCCTATGCTTAAATTGCGGAATTCTAGTTCTTGATTATATTCCCTTTGTTCCTCCTTGAGGGAATTCCCAATTGTTGAATATGCACTACCCAAGGCATCTATAAATAAAATGGTTTATTTCGTTTTTTCAGAATTTATGAAAAAGTTACACAGGATAGATTTATACCGGGCTTGTAGAGTTCTGTTAGGTGCTTCTGTTTTCTTTGGCATCATTGTTTAATTTTATTTAGGACATCATCTTGGAACTGCTAAGCTTTATTTTGTTCATTTTTCCTTTTAATTTTAATTTTGCAGATGGAGCCCATCCCTGGTGGGAATCTTCCCCCTGGCTTTGACTCATCTACGTGCTGCAGTGTGTGAGTGCTGTGCAACAGTTCATTTCTTTGCCGCCCCCCCCCCCCCCTCTTTCTTTTAGCGCTGGCTCTCTGTTTCGTAGTTTGCTTAGTTTCCGTAAGCATTTTTCAATGTGACATCTATAGGATACAAGATTGCATGATGTGTACTGTTAAAAAAAATAAGATTGCATAACATGTGAAAAAAAAAATTGTGAATGGAGTGGTCAGGATTTGTTTGTTAGACAAAATTACTTTTTACAAGTTGCTTTTTAAGAATCAAATTCGTGGTATCAGATGTGTGAGCTGGTGTGGTTTGCACTAGCTTACCTAAGATGTTGTTTTATTTCGTTTTTTTTATTTTATACGATTACTGGTCTGATAGCTTGATGATCAGTTATGTAGGAAATATTCATGTAAATGTCACAGAGAAGCTTCTTGTGGAAGTTTTCCAGACTGCTGGTCCTCTTGCAGGATGCAAGCTCATCAGAAAGGATAAGGTTCGGTTTAGTACTCAGGTTTTTTTGTTGCATCATCACTTGATTTTTACTTTTCATTCTACTAGCTTTATTATATAACGTCCACAGTGGAAATTAGTTTCTTTAGTTCCTTTTAACTACTCAATTATGTTATTAGTAATAATTCATGTAAACATCTATTCTCCATGGTACCCTACACTCTGAGATTTTCAATTTAGTAAAGACATTGAGGCCTTGCTAAGGTGACATGCCAAGCAATTAGTGCATAAACTAAGTTGGTGATGCAGTCTTTTTGGCAACTGTATGCCTTGCCCATTGAAAACTTCCTATTAACATATACAAGCACTTATTTTTTTTAAAAAATAAAAATCCCATATGAAGGTAGGCAAAATTCTAACTCACCATCTGTTCATCTTCTTACTGTTGTGATTTTCAAGCTTTTTGGCTGAAGATGAGGACATAGTTAACCTGTTGTGCTGAAAGCTGAGGGTGAGGTAGCGATGGATAATATGACGTCCTGAAAGCTGAGGTGAGGTTGTGATTGATGAGGTGGCGGAAGCCTTCAGGTCTTGCTTTGTGTATGGTACCTGAAGCTGGTGCTGTTTATTTCTGGAGTTGAAATAGTGGAGCATGAATTTTTCCAACAGTAAATTCCCAAGAAAATGACCCATCTTTACAGAATCTGTGGTGCTCTAGACCAACTTGAGTGATGAATTAAAAAATAAAATCTGGTCAACTACCACCTTGCCCTCCCTTAAAAAAAAGGGCAAAAAAAACATTGTTTCTAAGGGTTGGGTGCTCTGCCATCTAGCAGCTGTGCTCAGTGGGTATCACATCATATGACATCAGCACATGCATTTGCTGGAATTCGTTTACTGATATTTTTCATTGTTTGTGCACTGTACGTTCTCATTATTTTTCTTAATTTGATGGTTTGATTCATTCTTACTGCAGTCATCATATGGTTTTGTGGACTACCTTGACCGGACATCTGCAGCCCTTGCAATAATGAATTTGCATGGCCGCCAACTGTAAGCATTCGCTTATAAGATATCAACTGAGGCCATTCTGGTGCTCTTTGGAATTTTATGTGTGCATTTTGTTAGGCCACAACTGGGAGGGAGGGGATGCATTTTTTATTTTTTTTTTTGTACTTTAAAAAAATCTATTATATTAGTGAATTTCTCATCACTTAGTAATTTAAACATTTTGTAATTAAATTTCCATGTAATCATGTATGGACTTTGCCATTTAATGCTCCTCTTGCCTAGTATGTGGTTTTATTTTCAAATCAACAGTCTCTCCTCATGTTGAGTGGTTCAACAATTGTCTCAATGCTTTCACTTTCATTGACGGTCAACTCCCTCTTTATTTGATTTTATGGTAATTTTATTTATTTGCTGGATTCACTTTTTTTCTTTGCACAATTTCAGTTATGGTCAGGCACTTAAGGTGAATTGGGCATATACCAGTAATCAGAGGGAGGATACTTCAGGTTTCTTTAGGCTTTCATTTTTATTCTGTTACTTTTTTTTGTTTTGTTCTTATTTGAGTGCCTAATGATATGTGCTCCCGTTTAATGTGCTTTTAAAATCGTCAGGACATTTCAATGTATTTGTTGGTGATCTGAGTGCAGAGGTTACTGATGCGACTTTATTTGCGTGCTTCTCAGTCTATCCTAGTTGTTCGTGAGTTCCTCATTGCCTTGAATATTCATTAGTCTTACATTTTTTTCATGTACATATACCAACAAGGGCAGCACGTTCTAGATTTCCTGATGCAAACAGTCAAATTCGTGCTTTCACATGTCCATGACCAGAAGTTCATGGGGGAAATTCTAAGCATTATCATTAAGTTTCTTGAATCTTGTACTTCCCGTTGATCATGGTGTGAACCACTATAATTTATGTTGTGTGCGTTTAGATGTCTGGTTTATGATCCTTCTTTTTTCTTCATCATTTTTAGTGATGCAAGGGTCATGTGGGATCACAAAACTGGTCGCTCAAAAGGATATGGATTTGTTTCTTTTCGTAATCAGCAGGTATTGCTTATTAAGTAGTAGTTCCTGAAAATATTGAACCCCCCCCCCCCCCCCCCCCCCCTTCTTCAAAGAAGAAAAGCTTTTTTTGAAGAATGCAAAGCTGTCTAAATTTGGTTGACTACAGAGCATGAAGATGCATGAAGATGCATGAAGAAACATAATTTTTCCTAAAAACAAGTTGGACTGTTGGATATCTTTTTTTTTCCTGATAAGTAATTCAAGTTTATTATATTATAGGCGCTAAGGGGCGCAACCCAAGTACACAGGGAGTATACAAGAGAATACCTGACTAAAGAGAAGAAGGAAAACAAAAAGTCATAAATTCAAGATAATTAGTAAAACCAGAACTGTTCTGCGCTGACATCCAAACATAGAGGGTTTCTAACACAAAGGAAGTAAGCTCATTCTCGGTGGTGGAACTAGCATTTATTCTTTACTTGTTTGAAAAGAAAAGGGAGCCAAATTAGCCCAGCTACAGCTGTGGGACTAGCATTACAAAATTTCTTTTAAGAGTTCTGGAAAAAACACTAAAAATGTAGAGAGTCAAACAAACTGATAAATTGCCTTGTGGAATCATTTTGCAGGATGCACAGAGTGCTATCAATGAATTGACTGGTTAGGCATCTTGTTGACCTTCGTTGCTTAGTTTTTATCTTTTTCAAGTAGCCTGGTTCTCAATTTTTTCGAGGATGTATGATCTGTTTTTCCCACCATCTTGTAGGTAAATGGCTTGGGAATAGGCAAATAAGATGCAACTGGGCAGCCAAAGGTGCTGGTACTAATGAAGATAAGCAGATCAATGACAGCCAAAATGCGGTTGTACTTACTAATGGATCTTCAGGTAGCACGCAAGCTTCTACTTGATTAAGTCCATGTTGTAGAATCTTGGTGAATTAGGATGGAGGCACCTGCTTAGGGCTTATGGACGACTCAGGCTCTGGGTACCACATTCACTCAAAATATCCAGATGCATGCAATGTGGAATAACAACATAATGTTGAGAACTCGATAACCAAAAGCTGGTGTATATCAGAAGCATAATTATGATTAGCTTTTATAAAAAGTGACAATTTTACCCACTCAATCTAAATACAACCACTCACCAAAAGTTAATTACTTTGATGACACAGGCCACAGTCCTAGGCTCCTAGCTAGTTTCCAATGTGGTGGTTACTCTGTTCGGTGACAAGCTAATCTCAAGAGGCGTATTTTGCTATTGTTTGTTTAAATCGCAAATGGTTGATAGTCCACTGTAGACGGGGAAAATGATACACAGCAGACTCTAATTCTTTGAATTCGGAGATGTTTAGGCTATGCCTATTTTCATATTAATAAAATCTTTCTTACTCATCAAAAAAAAATGTTTAGACTTGTTCATATTTCATTCCATTGACAACTTGAGATGCTTTAAGGCGTAATAAATTGCAGCATATTGATACTTGAATATTTATATTTAATCAATGAAGAATATGGATGCACTAGATATAGAGACGCATGTATGCACACGCACACACTCTCTTGTTGGGTATACAGTTCATGCAATTGCGTGGGATTGAAGCTCCGCCGTTGGGCTGAGTGGAGAAAGACGTTTCCTTCTTCACATCTTCTTAATATGGCTTATCATATTTCTCTGCTCAATACCCTCGTGATCACTTCAGGAGTGTAAACACTAATGGCAGCTTGTCAGAAGAGCTATGATAATTTGTTTTGTGACCTGTTTAAACTCGACATATTTCCTGCGTCTCCAAAGTATGTGAACTACTTAAAAGATTTGGAATGCTATAAATTGCTTGGATATTCTGGATGTTGACAGTTCTTCTGTTTTCTTTAATTTGTAGATGGAGGTCAGGAGAATATCAATGAAGAGGCCCCTGAAAACAATCCGGCATACACCACTGTCTATGTTGGCAACCTCTCTCACGAGGTAATTAAGAAATGCACAGAATTGTCCTTTCATATCCCCTTCTGCTCAACCCTACCTGCATCCTGGCAAACTTTTAGTTTTATTTTTTATGAGTAACATCTGGGTGAACTGTGTTTCACCATCTCTGCTCCACCAAGAATTTGACATCCCTGTAACTGCTTTGCCTGCTCCATTTTTTTCTTGGTTTTCTTGGCAAGTAATTGATTCATACTTCTGTGTTTGCATTCAAACTTCAAGCCCGAGGTGAAAAGAAATAGTTAACACAAGGAAGTTCAAGGGAAAAGAAAAATTAGGAAGGCACCCAGCGAACTGTGGTTCAAAGTGATCACACTAGGCGTATAACACTGGAGCTCTTATGAAAAAACACTGAAGCTCTTTGTCTCTAAGAATCAATAAATCCTTTGTTAATAACTTTTTTTTTTATCAGTAAACAAATTTTTTTAATAGAAACAGGCATAGCCCAAGTATATGGGGAAATCCTTTGTTAATAACTTTAAATTGACAACTTGTAACTGATGTTGCAATTTAATCTTTTAGTATCCTAAGAAAGAAATACAGACAAGAGAAAAAGAATTCTACAAATATGAGAGACTGAAATGTCCCAGAAGAGTGCCATCTTCCACAGAAGCCCTAATATGTCTATACAGGTTGGAATTTAATAATTTACTAAACAATGCATGGAATCACTGACGTATGTCATCAAGGCAGGGAAAAGTAATTATATACCTGCTCTGAATCCATGTTGGGTTCTTACATCTCTTTTCTCGATTCCCACATGGCCAATGTTGCAGTTTGCTCCAAGCCTACCCCATTGGTAGTGGAGCCATGCGAAAGCGCTGTCGTAGCGAATATTTTTTTTTTTTGATAGGTAAAATAAAATTTTATTGATCAAGTAAATTGGCAAAACCCAAGTAGACGGGAAGTATACATATGCAAAAGCGCTTTCATAATGAATATTGTACCTATCAGTCTTCCGAACAAAGCTAGATCTTGGCCTTCTTTAAATGGTTATAGTTCATGTGCTCTCTTGACCATGAGATCCCATACTTCTTGACATTCCAATTCGTTGTAACAAGTATATATTTGATTATCTTTCTTTGTCATCTTGATGTGTATTTGTGCATCATACTTCCATTTATCTTTTTGTTCAGTTTCACAGATTGTTTTTCCACTATTTAATTTTATCTTGTAAATGTGGATCCATGGCATAATCTTCATAGTCAAGTGCGAGAAATTTACTTTGTCTCTGACAATTTCATCATGTGCTTAGGTAACTCAAGCTGAACTCCATTGTCAGTTTCATGGTCTTGGTGCTGGGGTAATAGAGGAAGTACGTGTCCAGAGGGATAAAGGATTTGGGTTTGTCAGATACAACACTCATGAGGAAGCAGCCTCGGCCATTCAGATGGCTAATGGGAGGATTATTCGTGGGAAGCCCCTGAAGGTAAGAAAACTTTATGAGGAGGTCGTTTTAATTTGACAGTCAGCTTTATTTGATCTTAATATAACAATAATATCGTGGCTTGGATACTTCCAAGGCGTATCCTTATTGTCCTGAGATGGAATGGGCTAACAAGCCCTTGGCAGGGCCATGGATGCATGACGCTAGTCAATATCAAACGAGTTTCCTACATGCATGTACATGAAGACACATTACAACCCACCCACCCTTTCACATATGCACAGAGAACCTTGTTTGGGTCATGCATGTTATGAACCCCACCTGTGTCTGGTTTCCATGCCCTTGAATGAATGCTATACACTACTGATCTTGAGAGACATGAAAGACTTTTGTTTTGATTGGTCAACTAAAAGGCCAAAATGTGAATATATATATATATATATATATATATATATTGTTGCCGGAAATAGTATATTTAGAACCTGTTGATTTGCTGATGGTTGTATTTTTGAGGACCTGAGTAATGCATAAAAGGGAAAGGAAAAAAAATAAAGATAAAACGGGAACTGGATATGTGTATATGTATATATATATATATATATTTTTTTTTTTTATACAAAAAATTTCTGCAGGTCCGTTATTCCTGTTCACTTCAGGTCTCCAGCTATTTTGCGTTAGTCTAGGGCCTCTAGGCTTTTAACTCTTTATGGGTTGCGGATTTGCTATTTAAGTGATCAGTTTGAATGTAGGACCTAGGAGGTCCTTGGCATGGTGCCATCATCAGAAGAACAAGCAGTTCTGTGTTCCATGTTAAATGATTTTCATGTAAATTTTAAGCAGCATTTTTACCCGTTGAAGAAAATGTCTCATCTTTTTGGCATGTGTGAATGCAGTGCTTGTGGGGTAGCAAGCCAACTCCTCCTGGGACAGCTTCAAATCCATTACCTCCTCCTACTCAACCATATCAGATCCTTCCGACTGCAAGCATGAACCAAGGCTATTCACCAGCTGAGTTGTTGGCTTATCAGCGGCAACTTGCCTTGAGTCAGGCTGCTGCTTCCATGGGGTTGAGCTCTGGGGGATCGCAAGCCATGTATGATGGATATCCTAATAATTCATCGGCCCAACAGCTCATGTATTATCGGTAGTGGGTGTTTCCGTGGTGGAATTCTGCCTCCTTGTCTGGGTAGGGTTAATAGCAAATAATTTTCCTCTTTGTCCATCATGGTTAGATAATTGTATTGTCTTTAGCGGTAACTTTTTTTAATCGAATTTGGGGTGCAAAGATTATATTCTGGATTATTTGTAGGAAAGGAAAGTGAATTGAGCTTCATTACTCGATTGCCGCAGGAAATAGCTGTCTTCTTGAAATAAGACTTTCAAGTATGACCAAGTAATCTCTTCGTAATAAATTGTCAGGCTTTCTTGCTCAAAAACTTCACAAAGTTTTTAACTTTCCAAGCTCACGGTATCGCTCAAATGGAGTTATGAAACTAATTGTATATTAATTAGCTAGATTCTACCCATATCGCTTAAGGCTTTCTCCATTTGTTACAATGAGCCAGTCCATTATACTTTCCTTGACACTTGAAGTTTGCGACAAAACTGTGTACTAGATAATGGATCTGTTCAGGACAGACCTTGTAGAGCACTGAAGATTCTGAGGGACAAAGGGAACACTGTCAACATCAGGTTCTGCCTCTCCAACTCTCAGTCGTTTTTCCGATAACATATTGGTTCTTGGTGTCTCGGTATAAAAATATAATAATATAATGCTAAAGATTGATAAGTTATTGTTCTTTGTAACAAACTCTACCTTAAATAGTATTTTAGAGTATTTTTGCTCCGGAATTTAGTATACCGACGTGTTGCTTTTTTCAAGAAAGGAAACAAAAAAGTAGATTTCATTAACAGCCTCATTGACTACCGGCCGTCTGATGACACAGACGTAAACCATTACAAGACAACCACATTCATGTCTTCTGAAGCACCAGGCTTTAAAGTATATGGGTGCTTGTTTGTGTGTGTTTTCTTTTTAATCTTTCTCTAGAACTACAAGGAATGTGTGTATATATATGTACACGTTGATTAAGAAACTTGGAACTTCATCTTGATTCGCTGTACATGATATCGAAGTTGCAAGCACGGCTTTGAGAATCAGAGATGCTATGAACATCAGCTTTTACCTCCAACAGTTGGCACGATCATTTTAAACCAATTTTTTTCCTCAGAATTTGATCTTTACTCGTAAGGGAGATGATGGAACTTTCTCCAGAAAGTGCAGGTGGAAGATCCCCCTCCTGCAAAGAGTCAATCAATACATTTCTGATTAGGCCTTTCATCGTGAGGTAGAAGTCAAACAAGCATTATGTGAATCCTAAATGAACTGTTACAGGAAATGACAATGAAATTGGAATAGTTTTATGGTTTATGAAAAAGAAATTGACCGTGAAATATTTAACTAAAATAGAGTAAATCATGGAGTCAAAAGTTGAATTTAGGACCATCGCTCTGAATCCTCGTCGAGTTAGTAATTGTCCAAAAAATGGATGAATTTAATCATTAGATTATATTGTCAAGCTAACACAACTTACTAGCTGCAGGGAAACTTGGCTGTGGCCTGGTGAGGAGGCTGGACTGCCATTTATCGAAGTGTGGTGCATGGTTTCCTCAGCAAGTTCTCTCAATCTGTTAAGTTCTGGCAAGACTTCCTTGCCAAGATCTGGTCTATCCTTTCGCCTCAACTCTGCACACTTCAGTGCCAGCTTGGCAAAGCACAAAGCCTCTTCAATTGGCCAATCAGGCACGGTTGGATCCAACATCTGAGTAAAAGTCCCTTTTTCGATAGCCCTTTCAATATGGTGAGTCAAGCCCATCGGTGGCCTGGCTGTTATCATTTGTAGAAACATGATTCCAAGGGAATATATATCAGACTTCACTCCAAGCATGCCTGTTTGCTGATATTCTGGATCTATATAGCAGAATGTGCCTGCTGTGGATGTCATTCGATACTGTGTCACGTTATCGACCACAGATGGGGGTACTAATCTGGCCAAGCCGACATCACTAATCTTGCTAACATAGTTGCAATCAAGTAAGATGTTGGCTGGTTTCAGGTCACGGTGCACTAGTGGCTCTGGTTTGGTCTGGTGAAGGAACAACAAGCCAGTACCTACTTCGGCGGCAATTCTAAATCTAAGCTGCCAAGAAAGAGGTGGAGTGTTACCCCGGCAGAAGAGGCGGTCCTCCAAACTCCCATTAGCCATGAACTCATACACCAAACAACCATACTCGGGGCAGGCTCCTAGAAGAAGAACCATGTTCGGATGTCGTATGCAACTCAATACCTCAACCTGAGAATGGTTGTTAGTGAGTCATAACGAAACTATTTCTAAATACTTAACTAAACTTTCAAGCATAATTTTTTGATTTGATGCTTGTGTAGACAAGTACTTCTATTTTCAGTATACCTCCTTTTGAAACTGTGACCTTCCTTGAGCTGCATCTGGGCGAAGAACCTTAATTGCAGCAGGTGTATGGTCCAGATAACACTTGTATACAGGTCCAAAACCCCCTTCCCCAATCTTGCGGGATATTGCAAAGAAATCTGTGGCAATTTCGATATCCTCGATTGTGTACCTCCTACACCGATCGTCTGATTGTGCTAAAGCATCAAATGCCTTTTTCTTCTCTTCTGTTTCTTGCAACGCTTTCATCTCTGCATGGATTCTTTTTTTCGCTTCTAGTTTTGCTATCCTCTTGGCTGCCCCAGCAGCCTCAATGGCAGCCCTTGACTTGGCCTTCTCCTTTGCTGCAATCGCTAATGCAGCTTCCTCAGCCAATCGTGCATCTTCCAATCTTCGTTCTTCCTCTAATTTCCAACGCTGCAACTCTACTGCCTGTTATGTAAATCGTATCAGTGTTTGCTTGGAGTTTATAGAAATTACAAGGCATAAAGTAGGTTTAATTTCACCTACCATTTGTTTTGCTGTGAGTGCTTCTTTGCAGGCAGTACTGTACATTTCCATTGTCTGCTTGAGTTCTAACTTCAGCCTCCTCATTTCAGCCTCCACTTCTTCCTGTATTATTTTTTTCCATACAAGGTTATTCATCTTGCACTCTTTCTTCAAGTTTCATGTAACTGTACATGAGTTACAGTATTCATGATAGAGATGTTTCTGAAGTCCCCCAACTACAATAAAAATCTGATCTACATATATAGGAAGCTAGCTTTTGAAAATTTTAAATTGTGCTTAAACAAACTGAACATAACATCTTCCAATTTCTTCAAATTTACCGCATGTATCGGGTTTGAGAATAATATACATGCATCATATCCATGCCACATAATCATGTGGGAACTGCTATCTAATTAAAGTCCAAATTAATTAATGAGCTGAGTACTTGCATGGTTCTTACCACTGACTGAGATGCGTTTGATAGCCTATCACTATCCGGCGAGATTGGTGACAAATCCAGTGGAGAAACGACATCTAGTGACCTCCGTTCGAACTGCTCAGATGAATCATATGTCTGGTTGATGTCATCTGTTTCCAAGACACATGACATCCGTGAGGGGGTGATGAGGTCTCTCTCCAGGTGGTCATACAATGAAGGAAACATACGGTCGACGCTGGGCCTCTCAGAGCTAACAAAGGATATATCAGTATCAGACAAATGGATTTCCCCATATGATTTCCCACTTATGCCTGATCTCCCAGGCAATGGTGACCTGCTTACAAATATTCCAATGAGACTTAGATTAGAGCTTTTGAATTATTGGCTGCATGTGATCCAAAATCACATGATGTATATGCAGGGGAATCACATGATGTATATATATATAAGTGCCCATATATATATACATATATATATACCTGATTACGTCTACCTCATCAGCTTGAAATCTACGCGCTGGCTCAATTAATGGTGGCTTTCCTGATACAGGAGGCCAGGGGATGATCAATTATGAGAAGTGGCGCAGAAAAAATAAATAAATAAAGCCAAAAAGAGCATTAATATTAATTATTATATATGCTTGAAAATAAGAGAGTTTAATTAAAGTACCGTAGATATTAATAGAAGTAGCCGGGAGGAAGACTTGTGGCTCCGGTGTATCTGATTTGATGCTTCCTCGATATGTAGCAAGTTGGAAATTACGTAGAGAGGTTGTCGAAGTCGTCCGTGATGGTGCAGCACGCAAGGCAGATCGCATGGACTGAATCTTTCCTCTGGATATCACGTATACGTTACAAAAATCTGGTGCTCCTTTTGATACATAGCCTGGAATATCTGTTCCCTTGAATCTTCTGAGGAGACAGATTTTTGAAGTAAAATCATTTTCAGAATAACATAGCTAGCTAGTTAGACATGCATTCACATCTTCACACACACACACATATATATATATATATATAATGCTCCCCTGGCCTATAATTTATAGGCATCTCGTTTTTGTGTTTTTACGACGTTACCAGTACTCTTGTAACCTTGTTAAAATTAGAATGAGAATTAATGAAACTCGTGCCTGCATGATTTCTAGAGATACTTGATCTCTTGAACTCGTGTAAAGCAAGGAAAGACGTTCATGCACCGGAGGATCATGAGTAATTTCATAAATTTTGGTGCAGCAAGCAGGGTAACTTGATAAGAGAGAGAGTACGTACTTAAGAAAGCCAGTTTTCGACGAGGAACCAACAACCAAATTCTCAATAGCTGAATGACTTGTATATTCGATCAATGCTCTCGCTACATCTGTGTCTTCTAGTACGATATCTCTGCAATTTATCTGATGTCAAAAAGATAATCATCAAAAGTAAGAATTTCGCTGCTAATAATGTACGTATGAACATGTGAATGTACGTACTATATATATATATATATATAATGTTTTTTTTTTCCCTTTTAATTAAGGTGGCCGACCAAACAGAAGAGAAGCAAAATCAGTTGGATCTGGCCTGATCATGACATACATCTTTACGCGTGCAGTAACAACGGAAAGGGAGGAGCATTTCTTTGGTTTTTTTATCAAGTTCGAGGTAGCATGACGGCGAACTCTCATCAACAATACCAGCCCTTAGCCCTGCACCAGAAACGAAAATGAACTCATTGCGATCGTGTGATCATGAGAAACGTAACCCAGCTAGCTACGTGCATGTTATACCGAAACGGTTCGTGACAACTGAAAACCCATCACCTTTGGCTCAATAATTAGATCATGAGACTCCTCGTGATATGACCCAAAAAGAAAACATTTCCAAAATGATACTCACTCGAGGAAGAAAGAGAAGCTGCGGAGGAAAATGTAGACGATTTGAGCTTGACATGGATGAGAATGACGGTCTGGCCCCTCTGGAGGAGATTGTCAACAGCCCATTTTAGAGCATTTTGGCTGCCTTTGTCTCTATCTACTGCCACTGCCACCAACCCGCTCCCTCCTCTTTTTTCTACTTGATTTCTAGCCAACCACATCTTCTCTCTCTCTAAGAACCCTTTACTATGTTTTGTTCAAACAAAACACAAAAAGGAAGAGAGCAGGGAAAAACCCCAATAAGAAAAGTCAATAATATTGGATCTTCTTGCTGTACGACCTTTCTTTTCGCTACAATCTAAGAGATCACCTCGGAACTTCTATATGTTTTTCTGTCACCAGAAATTCTCGAGAGCCTGTAAACGATCCAGTAAAAAAGATGGGTTCTCTGTACGTTTTGGATCTCCTGGTCTCCCTCCAAGTTCCACGACAGTAGGGACAAAGAAGACTTCCAATTTGACATGAGTTCTGTTTTTCTTCCCTAAATTAGCAGTTGGGTTCTTTTAGCTAATTTGATCTTTTCAAACGAATCAATCTACAAAAATCTCTCCCTCTCTCTCAGAGTTGCATGAGAGACCGTCATTAGCGGCTAATTGATGACCTTCTAGTCTATCTTACGTTGAAATTTCAGATGCTGTCCAATTCGTCGTCGTCTCGAGGCTCAATCCCTCCTAAAACGGAGGTCGAAAACGCTTCTAGGGCTTTCTCGAACCTCTTCCTTTCCCTGTCTTAGGATTACTTCATTATTAAACAAAAGGGTATGCTATTATGCCCTTCAATTTGTTCACTTGATGTACCTTAAATTGTACTTTTTTTCTTTTTTTAAACATTTTTTAACATGTTTAAATATTTTTTTTTAAATAAAATATCAATCCACTAATAATCACTTTCTTAATTAGTAAGCAAAAAATTAAAAAAAAATTAAATGTATGAACGGTTAAAATGAGAGGACATATTAATATTATTCTTAATCAAAGTAGATTATTCCCAGCGATAGTGTTATTTTTTTTTAAAGAACAACAAACATTAAAATTTCATTGGCCACACTTCCAAATCTTCATCCATTAGGGTTAGTCCCTTGGTTTCCTACTTTATAGGAAGAGCTCTAGAGTTCGACCATTTATAAAGCCTTTTTTTTTTTTTTTTAAACTATGGTTTAGGTTCAAGCTCAACAAGTTCTGTAATTTTATCATCCCAATTATATGAACGATCCACTTTTGTGCACAAAAGCTTGATATCTAGTTTCCAGTAATTGACATTTTATGCCTTAAATGTTGAGTTTTATTTCATAGCCAATGTTTTTCACTGCTTATCTGAACTCTTCTCTAGCAAACAACGTGCTCCCCTCCAAACCCAGGAGGTCGAAAGCACTATAAATTTACAGAATATAAACATTAAATTAAGAAGAAAAGCATAAAAGGTGTCTTGGACTTGAGAGCATGCCAACTTGCAACATCTGTATGAACAAAAAACATGGATTTGTTTGCTAGTCAAGGACAATTGCCCATCCGTGGACAATGTACAGTTTATAGTACAATCGAAGGGATGAATCAGTCTATATATCGAACACAGAGATCCTGAGAAGACAGTTTTCTTTTTCCCTTCAATTTTCCAGATAAGTAGAAAATGTAGTCAGGTTAGTGGGCTGAAAACGCTTTAGTTTGATAAGTAACCGGGCTGACGCCATATATCCCAATCCAAACAGTTATATTTTGTGTGGCATCACAGTGCTTTAGGATAAATTAACAAGGTAAATAACTTCGCATATGCCAAAACTACGTCTCGCAAGTAACGGAATTACCTTAAAAAAATATTGTTACAAAGCATGGGAGTCAAAAGCCAATGCACCATCGCCAGGCAATGATTGTATTCCGAGGGCCGTAGTGACAAGAATTTACCCCTTTGTGTTAGGTTTCAGAGATTCAGTTTCTCCTTCGTGACGCCCTGGAAAACATTTCTTTGATGTTCCTGGATTCTGTCTCCACTTTCGCCTTTTTAGCTGGCTTTCCAGTTTTTGTGCTCTTTTGGTCACTCCCCTTTCCCTGATAAAAAGGGCATTATAAAAGACCATTCCGAACAACTGAAAAATCATATCACAAAATCACCGTAGGCAGTCCCTGCATCTTTTCTGCATCCAGTGTGACACTACCAGGAAAAAAAAAAAACTACGCAATCCGATGCTATTTTTCATTTCTTGTGTTCAACCATTTTGCTTTTAACACCATTCTTAAAAAAAACCACTCCCAGAAAATTTTATTCCGTAGTCAAAAGCTAAAATAGATAAAATACTCGATTAAAAACAAAAGACAGGCAAGTACATAAATAATACCCTTCCCACATAAACTTCTTTCTTTCTTTTTATTTGTTGGCTTTTGATCCAATGGCTGGACTATACATGGGATAGTTTTCTTGCTACCTAAAAGCTACAACATAGTGAAGGCATAGTTCAATCCAAAGTCTCTAGCACAATACCAAGAGAAATTACCAGCTGTGTTTGCTGGCACCTTCCTGCAAAAACTAATTAAAAACGAAGTTGCAGAGGTAAAAACGAAGTTGCAGAGGCTTTACACAATTGACAAAACAAGCATAGAAAGTTAGCAGATTTAGACTTGAGATTCTAACTAATACAACTAAAAAATGTGTAACCAATAAGTTCTCTCAAATTTCTACACCAAAGTGGCATAATATCTGACAGTTCCTACCAGTAAGTTGCTCTGAAAAACTGGGTGGCTTCCTGAAGCAGGTGATAGGTTCTCAACCTCTAGAGCTTCTCTAGTTGCCTCAACTGAATTTAACCTGCAGACACATTCAGTAATCTAGGCTGGGTTAAAGCATATAAAAGAAACCCACTCTAACCGTAGTAAGAGGTAATGGAGTTTCAATTTGTCGAATGGGAAAGATTAGATAAGGGAATACTTTAGATGGTTACACAGGAGATTCAACCAAGGCTCATCCTTCACATACTCCCCCAATATTGAAACTGCATCAGCTACTGCACTAATAGAAGGGGATTTAATGAAGAGAAAACTATGACTTCATCCCAAGATATAGCATGCACATCACAAGTTGACATATGCAAACCAAAATTTCTTTTTTTTTATAGGTAATCAAGAAATTATATTCATAGAAAAAAGTACCTAACTAGATATGCAAACCAAAATTTCTAATCACATTACTCAGTTCCAAGAAGGAAAACACACACACATTCGTACACACACAAAACAGAACACAAGAACAAGATCATCTGCATGGCTTAATAATTCCCGATCCAAAGAGCAATTTCAACACCAACCCAAGCCACTAACTTCAATGCAAAACTGACCTTATATTTGTATAGCCCTCAACCACCACCCACCTCCTTTCCCACTTTTTCTTGTACGTACAAATTATCACACAAGCAGTAATAATAATCATAAGTTTGCTCCTGTAACAGATTCTTTGGTATGGAAAGAAAATTAGGTAATTGAGTGAATTCAACCTGGGCCATACCTCTGCAAAGTTTTTAATTAATAGGCATTTAAAAAAATAAAGAATATTCTCGGAAGCATCAGTCACACAGGCATTTAAAAAAAGGCATTTGGATTTAACTAGAAAAATCGCAAAATGAAAAGGTTATAAAGAATTTTAATTATAATCATACACGTATCCTTCTCTTGTCGTGCAGCATAGTTTTTGTCCAATACCGAAAGTGTCTCTTTTAGCTCACATACCTGCAATTAGACTCACAACATTATCTAATGGGGGAAAAACATTACAAGTACCATTATCTTAAATGAATATGAGCTATTTAATAGCTTCTGCTCAATAGTCGATAAGGCTCAAAGAAAGGTCCATTGGATGTTCATAACAGTGTTTGTGAGTCTCTTACCTTACCCAAACCCTTACTAAAAAAAAAGGAAGATTGGCTATTCCAATCTCATACATCCCCATAAAGTAAAATTAAGTACCTTGTGATATAACCATGCTAGAACCTTTGAGTCATCAAGCCTAAAGAACTTTGACGATCCAATTTCTGCACACACGGAGGGAGGGAGAGAGAGGAGGAACAGTATTTGATTACTCAAGCTGTTGTATCAAGAAAATCGCACAAAAGTCTAGCTATAAAAGAGTTCATCACATATTAGATCAGATTGGGGCCTTAAATTATTACTGATAACTGAAAACTGTAGAATGGTTAACAAGGGTTAATAACCATATCTTTAGCTTCTTAAGGTTCCCATGAAGTATATCTCATCACTCAGGCCAGCTTTCTCTTCTCACTCCAAGAACGGAACATATACAATTTTCAGGATCCTATTAATCAACTGAGTTCATGCCAGTAACAGTAAGTGTCAAATGAAGAGTGTTAATAAAGATGGTTCAAAACCACTTAATTGTATGCCACACTACAAGCATAAAAATAAAAATAAAAGGATTTTTAACCATCAGATAGAAAAACATTTTAAGCCGATATACTCTATCAAGCCTCTGACTAAGATTTACATTGGAAAAGTAAGTATGGAATAAAATAAAATGGTGCAGGTAGATGGCCACCTTTGATTTCACAAACTACTTGCATTGAATTCTCTGCAATGGACAGTAAATGTTGATAGCCAGGATAGTCATGAATGAAGATTATCTCATCTAATTGCCTGAACTTCCCAGGATCATCTTCCTTCTGCAATCATTTTAAAAAAGCGCAGCCGCCAGTAAGGTTAATAAAGAAATAATCAAAACAAAAGGTTGACATTCAGTAGCAGATGCCGAGACTAGAAAACATTACACTGACAGATTATAATTGGGAAAAAAATTACATATATTGTATATATAGTAACGGCATTGAGGAATTAAAGACACGATTGTACAAAGTGAAGAGTATATATTGGTTGATTTATAATTAAAATGTGAAAAGTAGCAGAACAGGATTTATGTGCTGATCCAGATAGTGTAATTAAGCACTGCAAACTATAAATATACCTTCATTCTAGCTTCCTCAAAAATGGGAAGCATAATGAAAACAGGATCAACTGGAGTTGCAGTATATAGGCGGCCATCTATATGAGGAAAAGAAGTGATACAATTACTGAGAATTAGTGGGAAGAGAAACAAGTACACTTCAAATCAAATACATCCATCAGAAGTTTCAAGGTGATCCAAGAAATAACATAAAAAATCAATGGTAGAGCCATGAACTGCATCAGAGAACTAGAGTACAATGGACAGAAGTAGTAGAGTTAATTGTTTTGATCAAAGCCATGGAAAATATCAGGTTAACAGGAAAAAATATACCATTGCTTGAACTTGTACAAACAGGGGACTGGGAAAAAAAAAATGTCAAGAGAAAGAAGAGTGTTGTTAAAGCCCAAAAAAACAGAGCATTGATCTCATTTTCAGGTGTTTGGTAATTTAACAGTGTGGTCACCAAGGATTCAAAAAAAGATCAAGAATGGTAGCATGTGCCTAACTACCAGACCTGAAGTACCAAAATCACATGACATGTATTTCAAGACCGCATGCTTTGATTTGACTAAGTGCACCTGGTGCTTTTAACAGCAATGAGGAAGAAAAGAAAATGAAAAAGAAATTATTTAATGTAAATAATGACCTACAATAGTAGATGCTTTGAAAAGATGAAGATGCAAAGGGTAAAGAGAACTGACACAAAATGTACTTGATAACACAAACGCATTGGCTCTAAAGATTGAAATTTCTTAAAAGCAGATTTTGGACTCTAACCATAAAAATCTTGCATCTACCTTCACAAACATAATCCCCCACAAACCAAGATCCATAGGATTGCTTAAACCAATGAAGTTCTTGAAGCAGCCCGTTGACGAAGAGATAGCAAGCAGTCTTTCCTGTCCAATTAGAGAAAAGAATAAAATTGAAACATCTTAGCACATACATGAGATATTTGGATCATTTAACTTAAAAAAAAAATCAAGAAGAAATAACTATAAATATAACCCAAACTTGACACCAGGTGATGTCACTAAAAAATATAAAACCAACCAAACAGAGTATTTGGCTATGTATCTTGTCTCTTCAACAACAAGCAAACTCCAAGTTCTCAAGGATCTAAAATTAACAAACAGAGAAACACATGTAATGAGTATTCTTGTACATAACCTGACTTTGGATGGCGTAGCGATAAAAATCTTCCAACACCATTTCCTGTTGCCCCAGGATCTACAAGGATACATCCAGAAATGCCAGAATACTTGAATTTATGCATAAATTATAGCATGTATTAAAAAATTAACCATGCAAGGAAGTAAAAGATAACAAAAAGAATGAATTTATCAAAAGGATAAAATTACAAAAAACACCCTCAATTTTTATGACTGCCTTGTCTATGATGATTTAAGTCTTTAGCAAATGAAATGCTTAGAAATGCATATAAAAGAATGAGTTTTTCCCATCATTCAATTTGTGAGCTAAAAATTCTCTAAAATCCAAGCAAATGGTATACATATATGCAAATCAGTCAGCAGCTACTACCCCGCACCCCCAGACCGTAGAGAGAGGAGAGCAACTTTGACTAGATCTGTAGCAGTTCATTGTCGGTTAACGCACATAACCTATTTGGTGCTACACAAATGCTACTATCCTTCAGCCATATACCAAACCAGGCTGACAAGTTATTTACATCAAACATAATTACTGCATTGTACATCAATATACCAAATCCATCTACTTAGGTGTTCCTCTTATATACTAACTGTGTACGTAAGCTATGCCTTTAGTGTTTGTGATAAAATCTTTGATTACCCATTAAAAGAATTATCTGTTGTCTATGAGTGTCTGATAAATAATAAAAAATGTCATGAGTCATATCGTGATATTAAAAGGTCTTGTTGCCACCATTTCAGAAATGCTAATCGCGCACATCTATATTAGATACTTGCATTTCATGTCATATCCTCTATTTATAACCAGGCTAGAAGAAAATCAACAAATAAGATCACTTTCAAATCAATAATGCCACGTGTTGAATTAAATAATCATGTATGCAACTCACATTGATCCAGTTTATGTTCAACAAACTTAAGGTAGAAAAAAGTAACAAAATCCTTGACTACGGAATCCAGTGATTGGGTAATTAATTACCAGATGCAATAAGGAGACGACATTCCTTAACACCTTCCCACCAAGCCATGGAAATTTAGCATACAGCAAGCTTTGCAATCCTATAGGATACCCAAACAAAAAGTTATTCGGCTGCAAGGATGGTTCTCTAATTATGCTTACGCACATACATATATAAACATTTAGTTTAGAATCTTTTAAGAATTAAAAAGGATGATTGAAAATCCAACAGCTTAACAAATACATATCTACACATACATAGAGAAATGATATCTGCAGTTGTGGAGTAGCCAAAATCCGCGCAATTTCTTTGAAAAAACAGCGTAAATACATACCCACGTGAAAAAAAAAAAATTTAAAATTAAAATAGACCCACTCTTTTCATTACTAAGGGAAAAAAAAAAAAAAAAAAAAAAAACGATTTCACAGCACTTGGGCACTCTTGCATTACTAAGGGAAAAAAAAAAAGGGTGCTCTTCAGACCTAAAGGATATATGCTTTCCTTAATGAGTGAAAAAAAATTCCCAAAAAATCCGAATGGAGATCAGTGATACATTTCATTCTAGCTTGGCAGAAAACATACCAGTGGATAAAGCCGTAGTCTTGTTGACCTTTAAACAACCCCTGGGAAAAGAGAAAGAAAAATGCTCGAAATTAGACGGAAAAAGTGCTCGAACAGGTATTCCCCTACTTTCGTTTGGAGAGAATAATAAAGTAGAGAGAGTCGGAGATGGAGCGCGGGCGCGCGCGAGGGAGAGAGAGCTTGCCTTTACAAATGAGGAAACCACTTTTGTGGCTTTGCCACATTGCAATTGCAATTGCAATGGTGGGCTAAGTTGAAGGTAATTTTTGGGCGGACCGAACCCGACTGGGCCCAAAAGAAACAGGCTGAATTTATTTGGATTTTAAAGAAAAATAGAGAGAGAAAAAAAAAAAAAAAAAAAAGGTTTTCAATTGTCTTTTATCCTCTCTGTTTAAATTAGACATATTCAAGTATGCATGTTTTACCCTTGAATTAAAAAATAATAATAATTTTATTTCTTTTTATTTCAAACGCTTAATGAAAGGAATAATAATAATAATAATTCTTAATTTATTTTCTTATAAACTTCCACAAAACGGCTCCGTTTGGATTGAGAAATCATCTCAACTCATCTCATCTCATCTTATATCATCTCATTATTACAATTTTCTTAAATTTTCACACAAAATATAATAAATAATTCAACTTTTTTAAATTTTAAAATAATAATAATATTAAAAAATAATATTCTAATAATATTTTATTCAATTTTTAATTTTTATCTAAAATTATCTCATTTCATCTCACTATCTAAACGGGACTAAAAATTCACGAAGATTGTATAAATCTTTCGTCTAATCTATTGCATCCCTTATCACTCTCACGATATACTTCCCTCGCTCTATTGGCCTTCTTGCAGTTATAATAAGCTCCAACATGAGCACTCCAAAACCATAAACGTCACTCTTATCGGTCAACTGGTGGGTCATGTAATATTCCGGGTCCAAGTAGCCTTGAAACAACAAAGAAAATCCATTCTCCACATAAGAATTTGACCCAATGTAGTGAAATCCGAAATAAATTAAAGCCCTCAATCAACTTTGCTAGAGATATTAAAAGAAACAGAACGTAGTTTTACGTTCTGGATCTTGATACAGGTCACCTCAGAGATGAAAGAAATTTATGGGCCTAACTAATGTCATAAAACCGGTTTAATAAGAGAAGATTATTCATTCCTTATAAATATGCCCAAAACTTTGTCCACAATCAATATGAGATTATTCCTCAACATCCTCCCTCACGTGCAGGTCAGTATTTTTCCTGATCCTTATCACGGGATAAGTAGTGTGGGCCCTCATTCGTCCTGTGGCAAGCTCTAATACTATAAAAAAATTCATAGGCCTAACTCATCTCATAAAACCTATTCTAAAAAAGATGATTGTTCATTCCTTATAAAAATTCCAAGACCTTGTTCACAAGCAATGTGAGATTATTTTTCAATAAGAGGAATCACTAACAAAAAACAAACTAATATTAAAAAAATATATTCTAGTAATATTTTATTCAACTTTCATCTTAATTCATTTCATCTCATATCAAAAAACAAGCTAATTATTAAATTGGTCGTTCAGCAGAATTATACCAGCAGTTTCTATTGGATTCATATTTTCTGGCTAGCAGCAGTCATTCAATTTCGCTTTTTGAAGGAGACAAGGGTACCGAAAGATCTAATGATATTAGTGTTCTACTAAGGAATGTGAGTTTCAACTATTTCCAGTCCAGATTTATGTTGTGGAGAACGTAAAGAACTGGATGGAAGTACCTGAAAGACCATCCATCAGAGTACCATTTTGAATGTACTCATAAACCAGAATTTGTTCCCCTTGCTCAAAACAGAATCCCACGAGGCTGACAAGATTCTTGTGATGGACCCTTCAATCTCTGTTTTAAATTCATGCCCACCCTGCAAAAGAATCTGCCTGAGCTCGTTTGATGGCAATCAGTTGCCCGGTGGAAAGAGTTCCCCTATAAACCTGTACAAAATGTTCACAAGTACACATTTGGCTACTAAAAATAGTCCACAAATACAACGAGAAGGTTGACAAGTTTAAAAAGTACTTCTTTTAAAGAAGGAAAGTTCAAATTTTCAAGAAAAATTCTATACAATAAGCCTCACACTCCTCCACAGTCCACACCACTTAAAAATATGTGAATTTATTTTTTTACCCTCATGTTTCATGAAGATAAAAGAGTAAAATCACATATTTTTTAAATGGTGTGCAGAGTGTGAGACTTATGTGTAGTACAACTCATTTTTTAAAAGCATCAATCATGTCATAGAAAAGATGTAATATTCTAATAATATTTTATTCAACTTTAATTTCATTTGTTTTGTGTAACCAAACGAGGCATAATTCCCCTGCACAAAAGGATGGCACCAGAATAAGAAAAGAAACCACGTTAAATTAGTCGTGATCCTAATTTTGTCAAGGTGGACCAAGTATTGTGTAGTTTCCAAGTCCTGCCAAATAACTCAAAACTACCGGCAGTAGAACATAATATCATGACTGAAATAATTACTTCAGAAAATTTAAAATTTAATCAGACTACATAACTCTGATTTCAAATCCTAGCATGTTAAGAATTTTCTCCCTAATCAGAAGAACGCACATGCATACCAAAGAATATTCCAATTCTTTATCACTCAGCAGCCCTTCAAAACTCAATCTTAATAAAAATAAATAAAATGTAACCCTCTCCTTAATGTGTGTAGATCGAGTTGAAGAAAAGACAAGTAGATTAAGGTACTTTTTCATGCACTTTTGTTGAAATTACACCACAAAGAAAGAATGGGAAGTTCATGATCTCCAGTGGGTCATGATATTGTCTTAAATAGTGGGTACGTAAGTGCTTTCGTTCTCTTAAACAAGAAACGCTGATAAAAAAAAGGAAGCTTAAGAACAGATAGTATAGTACGTATAGTCCATCATTCGAGTATATATAGACAGAAAATCAAATTACCAAACTAAAAGGGACATAACAAATTGAACCGAACTTACAGTCACGCGACTGTTAGTTTGTGCTGCTACCTGCATGCACCATCAATTGGATGAATGCATGCATGCAGCACTAACACTAGACTCCTTTGACCCATACTGGAGCTTTAAACCTCACAATTCCTGTAATTAATGATGTCGAGTCGAGTAAGAAAACCCCTAGAGAAGAAAATCTACATGAAGATACGAGTATTTTTGTTCACACAAATTAAAATGCGTTGCAGGCCTCCATATCATGCATTAATTCCTCAGTTTTTTAGTACTTTCTATAACAGGGCGGAAAGAAGATAAAAAGGCGACCAGCCCAGTTGTTTTCTGGATACCATGAAGTCAATAGTTGGATTTTAATAATTCGTTTTGAAAACATATTTGAACGTTGTAATAAGAATAGATCATACGCTGTCTGAGTTCTTCCAGTACGAAACGAAAGCAAATGGCAAAGATTGGTTTGAAGCTGTTATATATAAGAAGATAACTTGATTTCATTTCACAACGACTCCTCTTTAATTGGTTTCTCTTCTCCAAACCCTCTTCATATAATCGTTCAAAAGAAGGCAGCTGTCGTTAGTTTATGTCATTTTTGTCGAGATATACAAGACAAGTGATCAATGACTTGTTATTTATCAGATCGAGCCTTCATGTCCAGCCATTCACCTTCCCAAATACTGCCTCCACATCCTTGCATACACCCAGTCTGAATGAACTGATCTAGATAAGCCTGAATTCCTCATTTTCTTATTGGGAAAAAACTCAATAACTATAGTAAAGAAAAGATAGAAAAATTAAGTGACAAGTTCATACCTTAGCCCATGATTTACAAATTCCAATAGAACTTTTTACTCCTTACATCATTATTGCAGTCTTTGCAGATAAGAATAGAACAAAAATAAAACTGGGGGACATAGCAGCCACCCCGCGGACCTAACTTTATTGTTCTCCAAAAGTATATGCACTATGCAGATTCTTCAAAGTTTTAACCCTCACATTAACTCATCAACACTATTATATATTAACTGAGAAAGGAGAAGTCTTCCTCAGTCATTCCCCTGGAGGATTACATGTCTCCTTCACTGGCATTGGAAGAACAGTAATTGTCATCCTCATTGTCCCTCTCCTTCAAATCTTCAATCTTCTCCAGAGCCTCCCTCAACTCCCACCTCCTATCCACATTCCCCTCACAGCAGCACATTCCAATCTTCAAGAGCTTTAGCATTTCTTCCTCGCTGTTTTTGGTTCCCTTCATGTCATAATCAAACACCTCGCCCGTCCACTCTTCCCTCACAACTGAGTTCACCCACGATGCCAAATCCGCGTTCGCTTCCTTCCCCTGTTTTAGATAGTTTGCAGGAAATTTTCCAGTTAAAAGCTCAAGAATGAGAATCCCTAGGCACCACACGTCGGTCTTTTGAGCAGTACGGTCCCGTTGTGTGAACTCCGGAGATTTGTACGCCGCCATGTATTGTTGTGCATGCTCTTTGTTGACCACTGGGACGAGAGCGAAGTCCGACAACAGAGGCATGAACGTGTGGTCCAGAAGCACATTGGAGGATTTTAGGTGACCATGGGGTAGGGTTAGGTTAGGGAACTCTCTGTGGAGGTAAGCCAAACCCCTGGCTACTCCTTTGATGATCTTTAGCCGAGCTGGCCAATCAAGCCCTGGCTGCCCGGGTGCACGTCTTGCTGAAAAAATCAATACCCAAAACAAAATTTTATTAGGCTTTAGTTTTGCTTAAATGATAAAAGCCATAGATGAAATTAACCATGCAGTCCCTTATTCACCTTTCTATTCATTCCCTACAAGATACAACAAAAACTACATTCAAACTCGGTCTTTTCTGGGACCGAATACTGGTTATTTTTAAGCTCAATCAAATTGATGGGTCCTGGAAGATGTTGGGTCGTTAAGACGTTCTTCCATTGATTTGAAAAAGTTTCACAAATCTTAGGCTTGAATCCTGTCCTACCAAAAAAGAAATGGAAAAGACAATCAAATTAATTGAAGCAGAACATACCATGGAGATGACTAGCGAGGCTGCCGTTTTGGACATAGTCTGAAATCAGAAGCTTTTCTTCTTTGGTATGGTAAAAGGCTACAAGGGGAAGCACATTAGGATGGGACAAACTCCCAAGCCTTCTCATGTGGTCATGAAACTCTTCCTTCCCTACCTTGTTCATTTGCCTAAACCTCTTCACAACCATAGCAGGCCCACTCAAAAGAACAGCCTTGTAAGAGGACCCAAAATTCCCACTCCCCAATACTTCGGCCGAGGCTCTAAGTAGGTCCTGTAAATCAAACATCCCTCTGTCATTTCTCACGAAGTACAACTTTCCTTGTTCACCCCTTTTGTACTCGCCGGGGAGGTCGGGTGATTGGGCCTCTTTGCTGCCAACATCATAGGCTTCAGCCGCTTCACCAGAGTTCTTGTAGCCTTTTATTTCTTGGGCCATTTTACTCTTTGTTTTTTGGAGTCGGCGGCCACGTATGTACAAAAATACGCCCATTGCTGCTAATGCGACCACGGCGATAGCTAAGATGATGATTATTACGATGTAGTGCTTCCTTGAGGCCTTGCATGGCTCCAGAGGCAGTCCGCATAGGTCTTTGTTGGCTGTCCAAAGGGAAAAAAAAAATGAAAGAGTTTTACTTTTAGACACCAAAAACAACATATTTTGGCACAGGAAAAAAATAAAAGAGTAATAATAGTATTATTATTAAAAATATTTTTATAGGGAGAATTTTTTAAGCATTGGTATCAACGTGCATACCATTTACAAATATTCTGTTTGGGTTCGGATATGATTAAATAAAATGCAGTAATATCTTTGTAATATCCAGCATATGTACGTCGAAGAGACTGATCAACTTACCCACAAAAGAACTAGAATTCATCTTGCTTAAACTTTTTGGTATCCGACCCTCAAGTTGGTTGTCTGCTAGATTGAATACTTTCCACCCGTTTGATCGAAAATTCGGTATCTTTCCCTCAAATTGGTTGCCCTCGAGATTCAACTCCATGAGCTTAGGCAACGCAGCGAGGGACTTGGGAATTTTACCCATAAATTCGTTTCGTGCCAAATAAACTTTCTTTAAAGAGTTCATGCCGTCAAAAGCATCATCCTCAATTTCGCCGGAGAATCGGTTGTGGGACAAATACAATGTCTTTAGTGCACCGAGTTTCGCCATGTTAGGCATCGGACCGTCGAAGCTATTGTTCATGAAGCTCAAACTCCGCAAAGTTTGCAACTCCGCCAGCGTGTCTACGTCGATGATGCCCGTGAGACTCATGTTCTCCAGCCGCAGCCCGGATAAGACCCCGTTGGTGCATATCAAGCCGGCCCAATTACTCTTGTTTCCAGTACCACTGCAAATATCGATCGATTCATCCCAGCTGTTAAGCACGTCGTTTTTTGACAAGGAGCTCTTGAATTTGATCAGCACTCCTGCATCGTCACCAGCAGCACCGGACGGTGCCGCAAGTAAATGTATTAACGTGGTAAGCAGCATCAAAAGCCAACGTGCTTTGTTGTGAGCCATGATGAAGAAGAGGTGGAAGATGGCTCAGACGGAATTTTGAACTTGAGAATGGAGGAGATTAATATTGGTGAAGACTGCGAACTTAAAGAGGGGGGGGGGGGGTGACACATGATGTAGGGCCGGGTGAAATTGACAAGGTAGTTCCTATACAAGGCTTAGCTGTCGATCGAAAGGCCGGCCATGAGAGAGTATTTATAATTTTAAATTTGAGTTTTTTTTTTTTTTCTACTCATTTATATTGGAGTTTCATTCCCTTTGATGTTTTTGTTTATTATTTTCTAGCTTGGCATGTGCTGGTAAGCTAATTTTTCTGTTTTTTCTTGTTAAACGAGCCGTGATTTTTTCAGCCGTCCAGCCTCCAGGTAAAAAACCCATTTTTGTTTGTTTGCTTTAGGCCAAGACCCAAGAAATTACCTCTATGGTTCGGGGTAGGGCTGTGAATCCGGATCCGGATCTGGATCTAAATTTTAAAAAGCGGGCGGTTATCCATCCAGGTAAATCGGATTGAAACCCGGGCCGATATTTGGATTTGGACCCGGATTTCCAGTTTCTGAAATCCAGATTTATACTTTTTTTTTCCCTGAGTTTTTGTTTTTAAAAAACAATATGTTTTTAAAAACTTTTTAACACTTTTTAAAAGGCTTTTTCATCCAAATTTGGACCAATATCCGGATTTTATATCATCTTTTTTGTTTTTTTTTAAATAAATATGTTTTTAACACTTTTAAAACGCTTTTTTTTTAAAAAAACTTTTTAACACTTTTTAAAAGGCTTCTTTATAGGCTTTTATGTTTATTATTTTTTATAGGCATTTTTTTATATAATGAATATTTTTTAAGCATTTTTTTTAACCTTTTTTATTGCCTATGCAAATTTTTATAAAACAAAATAAATAATAATAGACATCAACATACACAATACATTACATTGTTGTTTACAAGGAACAAATAGTGAAAAATTTAAAAGCAGCATATAGAAGAACATTTGAAGTCGAGCCCCCTATCTCTTTTCATTGTGAGCTGTGAGAAACAAAGAACAGGAAATCAAGAAATTAGTAAAAAAATTATATGCCAACTGATATGCATATATATTAGAGAAAAAAATGAGATAGTAAGAAAGCGTAATAAGCACAGTGGCAGGCCATGGAAAATGCATAACACAATCTTTCTCTTCATCTTTCACATCCCACCATTGTCTTCTCTAAAGTTTATCTCAGAGAAACAAAGAGAGAAATAATGGTGTGAAAAAATGAAGTTCATAGTTTCAATCATGTGGACAGTTTTCTCATGTACTTCACACAAAATAATCATCTCAGCAGGTCATGAAGTTCACTTCTCGAGAACAGACAGGAGAAAAGAGAGATACCTGAATGAGAGTAGAGACGAAGTGAGGCATAATAAACTGGAGTATGCATTGGGATTTCTTATCAGATTTCTCCAAACCCAAATCCAAACCAAAAGGAGGGAAAAAAAAAAGTTTAATGCACGCGGTGGAGAAATAGAGAACTTCAGATTCTTGATATACAACATCCAAAGAAATGAATAGCAAGAAAAAAATTGAAAATAAACTATAGATTAGGAAAAAAAAATACAAACCCAGATCCAAACCAAAAAGGAAAAAAAAGTTTGATGAACACCGCCCAACATCTAGAGATCAGAAGAAAAACAAATAGAAAAAAACCCCCAACACATATCCAAACCAAAAGACTATCGAGAAATAGAAAGAAAAAAACAAAAAACCATGAACAAATTCAAATCATTCACTATCAGCTGTCTGAACAAGTCCGATATACAAGAGATCTACAAGAACTTCAAAGCCAAGACAAACCAAATCTATACTATGAAATTTCAAAAACCCCATAAAACGTTCAAATCTAGAATGACAACCAAGATTCACAAACCAAATGGTTATGAAGTAAAAAAAAAAAAATGAAAACCCAGATCTAATCAATCCATATCTACAAAAATGAACTCTCCCAACAACCAAACACAAAGAACATGGAGAAATTTGAAGTGCATATAAACCTGCCAGAGAATGACAGGGTTGGAAGTCTTCGCAGAAGACTCTTCGCGAGAAGAGGCTTTTGGGTCTTCTTTGCAAAATCAGATCTTGTCTTCTCGTTCTAGGATACAAAATTCGTAAATAAACAACAAAAAATATTTTTAGTAAAAAAAACAAAACAAACACATATACAAATCCAAACCCAAAGGAAGAAAAAAAAAAAGAAAACATAAATAAGCTGACAGAAACTTCGATCTACAAGCACAGGAACTCAGATCTACAGAAACGTTTTTGCTGGAAGATTTTAAAAATAAACAAACCCAAAAAGCAGATCTACAAAACAGAATCTCAAATCTACAAATACAAACTTAGAGAGAGAGAGAGAGAGGAAACTACCGAGTAGAGAGAAGAAAATGACGTTAATAGACGACGGCCACTGCTAGTCACCGGCGGCAATAGATTTGATGAAGGATGCTTGGATTTTGTTGGAGAGAGAAAGAGAGAGAGAGAGAGGAAGTGAGCGTCTCACTATGCTGTGAGACCGACGACCCAAACGGGGAAAGGGGAAACGTACGGGTTAAATACTCAGGTTATGCTTTTAGTTTTAACGTTAAAGCTGGTTACGGATAAAACATCGGTTTAATACCGGACCCGTAATCGATCCGGGCAGATATAATAATTTTGTATCCGCCCAGATCCAATCCGGGTGGTTATCCGCCAGGATTATCCGGATTTTTAACCGGACCGAAAAAAATCCAGTCCGGATGCACACCCTTAATTTGGAGATTCATGATTCGTTGATTCGCAGCATGGCCCACTAGGACAAGATCTCCACGTGGATTGGAGAACGTGAGACCCAAGAGAACCCATATATGTGGGGCTTCTCTTCCCAGTTTCTTTCTTAATAGTCGAATTTTGGACTGGGCCATGTCTGGAAGGGTGTTCCCTCATAAACTTAAAAGGATCGGTTCGTTAGGATAAAGAGAGATTTTATTCTTCTACAATAGTACTTCTCCTTCGGTGCGAGTGCGAGATCCCTGAACTATGATCTATCTATTAAAAATAATTCAATAATTTTAAGAAAAATATTATCTATACTTATAATTTTATTTAAAAAAAATTTATCTATCATCATTTTTATGATCATCATTTCAACATCTCTTAATTTAGCATTAAATGATAGGTACATAAGTAAAACATAATAAATAATTTACAATTATTTAATATCACGTGATGAGATGATAGGACTTGAGATGATGATGAGTAGTATTACTCTTTTATTTATATAATCTTACATGTTGATGTATCAACTACTGAAAATTATGAAAATCTTAAAATTTAAATTAAAAAAGAAAACGCTAATAAAATAGAGTTGCTACTAAGTATTTATAATATTGTGCATAAAATTACACGCACGTATGATACGTAGGTGTAGCACTACTCTAATTTTAATCGAGAAGAAAATTCAAATTTAAATTCATGATCACTACTGTAATATCATAAAAAATTAAAAATAAAATATAAATTGAAATGTAACTTGTACACGGGTTGATTAAATTGGCTTGTTTTGACACTTAGTTTTGGGTTAATTTATAGCGTTCTAATTTGTAAATCCCCGTAATAATGTTATCACGGTATTCATCCGCTACAAGTGAGGGTACTTAAGTAATAAACTTTGAGTGGGACTGCTATGTGTGTAACTACCGAATTTTCTTAAAAAAAACAAAATAATAATGAATTGTAAAAGAGGAGAGATAGAATGGGAATTTTAATAACTTTTAAAGGATACATTTTATTACTCTCTAGTTGAATTTTACATCAGTTATTATCCTTATGTATGAGAATTGTGGATAATTCAAAATACACAGAATATATTTAACAGAGTTCTTCGGGGTCAAAGTCTCAAAAGCAAAAGAACAAAAATTTCTTAAAAACTGCATTTATTTCATTTTTGTGGGACGGAGATTTCTTTTATTTGAAAAATTATTCTCATCAGTCACTATTTACCATCTCATACTTCACATTTTATAAAAAATATTTCATATCCTATAAAAAATATCTCATACTCTATGAAAAAAATTATAAATATGGAATATGCGGGTGAATAGTTGTTGATGTATACTTTAGGGCAGGTTTGGTAACCAGAACAAAATCCAAAATTCTCATCTCATCTCATATCATCTCATCATTACACATTTTTCAAATCCACGTACAAAATATAATAAACAATTTAATTTTTTCAAATCTCAATTCAACTTTTTCAAATCCCAATACAATAATAATACTAAAACATAATATTATAAACACTAAAACAAAATACAAAATTTTCATCTCACTTCCAAACCTACCCTAAATCTCTTACATTTATATAAGCTAGCTTTTTCCTTCTTCGTGGTGGCTGCTAACAAATTCACGTGCAAGGCCACCCTGTGACTTCTTTTCGACGATTGGCCCGTGTATATACAGCCGCGACGAAGTCTTTGCCATGCCTTGTCACAGTTCTTTCTATGAACTATCGAGTCCAACAAAATCAAATATTGGGTATTTTTACCCACATCATATTTTAGACACCTCAAGAAACGAATATCCTAATGGCAGGACAAATGGAAAAGCACCCACAGCCACAGGCATTTACGCCAACCCTTTATTCTTCACTTCCTTTGAGACCCCTATTACAGGTAGTTGAAGAGAACTCTCACAAGACAAAGCAAGGTTTGTTGCCTTTTCTTTTCTACTTTATATCTTTGTTTTGTAAATCAACCAGAAATATATGCTTTCGGCATGCACCTCGGTGCGTAATGCTTATGATCACTTATCTGTGGTTATAAACTTATATATATATGTGTGTGTGTATATATATATATATATATGTAGGATTATATAATTATCACTAAACAGTTAATTACCTTTCTTCTTAACCAGAAAATTAAGCCTCTCCCGCATATATTACAACACCATTTAATCAAAACCTCATATATGTACATGCTCACACTCTTCCGATCCCAATCTCCTCAACCAAAACCCAACCCCATGAACTCATCCACCACCTCCCCTGACTCCCATATAGAGGTCAACTTCACCTCCGGCTGCCGCACCCCCTCACCCGATGAACCAAACCACTCCAACGCCATCCCCTTACTCCTCCAGCCCTCATACGCCAGATCAAAATCTTTGATCTTCGACGAGCTACGCAACTTCCGCATAAGCCTCAGATGGTGCGCCCTCGACCACTCTTCCTGTATTGGAAAATCCGTTTCCTACTTCACATTCATATTCTTCACCATCCTGGTTCCGTTTGTCATGGCCTGCTTCTCCGTCCGAGTCCCAGCCGCAGCCTCAATCGATGACCCCATCTCTTTCAACAAGCTTGTCCAACTTCCCGAGTCAGGGCTAGCCGCCATTGCCTTCTTCACACTCTCCGGGTTCTTCCGTAGGTAATGTATTGAAAAGTAAATCTAGAAACGTAAAACTCATTCATGGATATTAGCGCAACTTATTATCAGTCTAAAATTTATGTACGTATAAAATAAACAGGTACGGCCTCCGACAACTGCTATTGCTTGAGGGCTTGCAGGAAGATTCTTTATACGTACAGCGAGGATACAAGCGCGAGCTTGACAAGGCGTTCCGCTACCTTGCAATCATACTTCTACCGTCGTTTTTCGTCGAACTCGTTCATAAAATCATATTCTTCTCCACCGTGAGTATATCATTTCCATATGTCAGTGCAAGCGTGGCATTGAATTGCATCGTGCTCGTTTTGGTTTTGGTCTCGTGGGTTTATCGGACGGGGCTGTTCTTGCTGGTTTGTGTTTTGTTTCGGCTTACTTGCGAGCTTCAAATACTAAGGTTTGAAGGATTTCGAAAGATGTTCGAGGGGTGTGAGTCCGACTGCGGTGTGATGTTTAAGGAACATGCGAGAATAAGGAAGCAGTTGTTGGTGACGAGCCACAGATATCGGTTATTCATAATTGCGTGCATGGTTACCATCACCGTGAGTCAGTTTGTAGCCCTGTTGTTGGTTTTGGCATCGAAATCTGAGAAGACTTTCTTTAATTCCGGCGACCTTTTGGTAAGTATATATTGGTGATCAAAAGTCCCCACACTCCAATCCAAGCACTTATTTTCATATATAAAATTCATGTATATATTTTGGAGAATGCAGGTTTGCTCAGCTGCTCAGCTTAGTGGGTTCCTGTTGTGCCTACTTGGGGCAGCGAGAATCACGCATAGAGCTCAAGGGATTGTGTCGGTCGCAACTCGGTGGCACATGGTTGTGACTTGTGCATCTTCTGGATCAAACCAAGGCAAAGGCCGCCAGACAATATCAGATCAGGCCGAGGATTGCATCCCAGTATCTAAATGCGATCACAGCGATTATGAGTCGTCCGAAATTTTCGTTTCGATTTCCCCTGCATTAGTACAAGACTCAGCTTCCTTATCACAAACCAGGCAAGCTTTAGGTGAGCAATTCACTATATAATTCCAATACTACAAGCTGCCAACGCCTTCTTATGTATTCTTATAATTTGTGCTATTTTTCGGTCAAAGATTACACATGATATTCAGTCAATTCTGGTTTTTTTTTTTTTTTTTACCGTGGCAGTTTTTAGATCATATATATACACGTGCATGACATATAAATATTATGTTGCTGATGAGAGCTTTAATTTCCGTGTAGTGACATACTTGCAACACAACAATGGAGGGATCACGCTGTTTGGTTTCGCGCTTGATCGCGGATTGCTTCACACACTGTTCGCATTTGAGTTCTCTCTGGTGCTGTGGATACTGAGCAAAGTCGTTGTTTTGTCATGATTCTTGAACAAAATATATAGTCCCACAAAATCATCTGCATATTATATATATATATATATATATGGAGTTTCCGTCACTTTATAGATTTACAGTGGAAGGTAGCTAGCTAGCGAATTCCATGTACAAACTATTGTAAAGGAACTATCCGATTCATTTTAAAATCTATTTTGTTGTTATTTAAGGAAATAAGATTCAGCCCCACTCATGAGTCTGCATATAAATGAAATGAAATTTCATCAGTACTTGTAAGATCCTCCCCAACCGCCCCCCCCCCCCCCCCCCCCCAAAATTCTCTACTTGGGAGGATGTCGTAACTCAAATATATAGGAAGGAAAAATCAATTTAGTACCTTTCACCCACAAACCATCGCATCATAGTATATATAACTTCAAGTTACAGTACCAGCTTAAACTATCTATATGTTCCTGATTTAGATACGATCGTAAAGATTATTAATGTACTATATTGTATATTAGATGCCCTGTTTGGATTTAGAGTTGATCTCAACTCATCTCATCTAATCATTATAATTTTTCTAAATTCTCGCACAAAATATAATAAACAATTCAACTTTTTCAAATCTCAAAACAATAATAATATTAAAAAATAATATTCTAACAATATTTTATTCAATTTTCAACCAAACTCATCTTATCTCAACTCACTATCCAAACCTCACATTAATCCACTGTCTAAAAGTAATACCAGTATAGGTTCATTTATGACTAATCAGTTTAATTAATTGTCACAAAAAAAATAAAAAATATTCTAACCACAAAGGAATTATACAAAGTAATCACATACATTGATGTGGTTCGTCATATTATAAAGTTATTTTTATTGTAAAGTAAATTTAACTGATCACATAAAATCACGTTAGTTTATGATATTACTTTTGTATGATATCTTTGTGACTGTAGTAAAAAAAGTGCAATTAATTGTCTTGATGATTAATGTACCAAGTGTTACAGAATCAAGAATCAAATTAAGTAAAAAGGCCAGCATCTGACTCCATGGCCCAATGGATAAGGCGCTGGTCTACGGAACCAGAGATTCTGGGTTCGATCCCCAGTGGAGTCGCAGTTTTTCAAAAGCATATGTTTGATTTTTCGCCATGGGGCCATGACGGGTTGCTGGGGTGCCAATTTTTATGATTTCTCGCCATGAGCCCATAGTTACTGGGTGCCAGTTATTCTGAGCGATAATGTAAGAAACCAAAACCTCTCCAAATTTGCCCACTCGCCAAATATACGATAAGATGAAATGAAATAAGAGAGAAATGGGTGACTTCGAGCCAGAGGATTATTTGCTCGTTCATGGTGATTTTGTTCCTCACATGCGAATAACATGGTAATGAAGTTAATTAGCTGCTTCATCACCCTCAGCATTTAATTATAAAAATACCATCATAATTCTCTAAAAGGCTTTACATTATAAATTAAGGGCTAGTAATTCTTCCTACCAATATATTTTTAATACAAATGCCTTAAATAATGTGAGATTTCATATGCTAACTATGTAAAATTACAATATTTATACCCATTTGTCACTATATGGTCTTACCTAACCACTGTGCACGTTCGAAGGGATATTCTTGTCACCTATTGTGCTGGGCTTCTCGGTCTACAACAGCCAAAGCATGACCCGACATCGCCCACCTCTAGAGCATTTCCCCCCCCCCCCCCCCCCCCCAACTAAAAGTTGTGGGTTGGGTGGATTTTTCAGAGGCCATTAACAAAGAAGAAAATGTAGTAGAGCAAGAAGAATAAGTGAAAATGAGGAGTTTGGAGAATAAGGATGATAAGAGGACTATAGTGCGGTGAAAGGAAAGAAGAGTCTAATCCAAATCGCATTTATATAGAAGGAATGCAACAACTAATCTCCCACATGGCAGAAGGGGGAGGCATGAGAGTCATGGCTTCAAATCCCGAAAAATATGCACCACGAAGTGACGTGAAGGCGAAGAGCCATCTGATGCCCTTTATACTGATATAATTGAAACAATGCCATCAAAATTATTGAGAAATGTGCTAACAACAGTGGAAAGGAAACGACATCAAGATAGCCAAGCGACGAGGAACCATCTCAAATTTCGGGGCCGTGTACACGTCAGTAGAGGGACCCCGGCCTCAACGACAAGGCAGAGTTAAGATTAATAATAATTCCCACCATACAAGTCCGATGAGAATTAACGAGGTAACTGTAAGAGGTCCTCCCTCTCTCTGTCTTAACTGGCCTGAGAAGGACAACTGAGAGAATAATAAGCGGAGGCCCAGCCCATAACAACTAGACTCTTTGGCTCGACCCAAGGGCAGACTCCCTTAGATGCAACCTCCATGAGGGAGCATACTGCAAAAGGATGAGACTCGTCGACCTAGAGAACTCTCGAACAATGTCTAGCCCTTGCGTGTCTATCTGCGTAATGGGCAAAAAGTAAAAAGTACTCTCGATCCCCTGACATGAAAGATATTGACGGACCACCAAGGACACCTAAGGTACGTATTATATGAACCATTCCGGTCCAATATTAGAAAGAGTAAAATCTGACCGATTTTTAAAAAAATAAAATCCATACCAAATCGAATCAAACCAAACCAAACCTGATACTGATTCGGTTCAATTTGATCCGATCCCGGTTCACCGACTTTTTTTTTTTTTTTTTCACGCCTAATTTCAGATCTGACTTCCATTGAATTTGGCTGTGCTCCTTTTCTTCTGTGCTGATAGCTGTACTCTCCTTTTTGACCACGACTTTTCTCGTGATCAGGTTTTCGCCACGACTTTTCGTACTATGCTTTTCTGCCGTTAGGTTCCCATAAAGACCGTCAATCTACATGGTCATTGGTTTCCTTCATTTGAATGACTTTTTTTTTTCTTCTATTTGCCTCTGCCTCTCTGGCCGGCTGGGGATACAATAAGGGTAATGATACCTCACAACCGATGCACCACTTCTTCACTATTTATGCTATATTTGAATTTTTTTTTTCATTTTTTTTAAGTATTTTTTAACATCTTTAATCATTAAAAATAATTAAAAAATATATAATTTTATTAATAATCATTTCTTTAACCATTAAATAAAATAAAAAATTAAATAAAAAAATTATAGTAAATAAGTAGTATGAGAGTAGAAATCGTATCATTTTTCATACAACAAACTCCTCTCCCATTGAAAAATGGATCATGAGTCATATCATAAATGATATCAAACACCATATAATTTCATTCAATGGATGGATAGTGAGAGAAATACATCAATTACAAAATTGATACACGCATAACCTGACGCAATGGACAACAGTGACGTAAGCTTTTGGTAACATCCCACAAATCCAAATTCCACTATCATTGCTGCAATTCCATGATCCACCACATATATCTGTATAATTTCCTTGGCTTCCTGAACTTTTAAACTATGTATTCCACTGACTATGTTCTAATATATATCAATAAAAAAAAACCCTCGAAGAACTAATTGCAGTATATTATATTGGAAGAAAAAATCTCATCATCTATTTCTTTTTATCATCATCTCATAATTTTATGATATAAGATTAAATGATAAGTTTACAAATAAAATATAATAAATAAATTATAATCATCTAATGTCTCGTCATGAGGTGATGAGAGAATGATAAAAAAAAACGATGAATAACATTACTCAACAAATATGTAATATATGGATGATGAATAGAAAAATTCAATTAATTTAGTAAGAATAAAACTAAAAACAATTAAAAATAAAATAAAAACAAGTATGGTGTGTGTGATGACGAGTAGCATTATTCTATTATTAAAACCGACAATCAAGGTTTGGAAATGAAATATTGGATCGAAATATAAATTTAATATAGAATATAAAATTTAAAATTTAAAATTTATATATTAAAATTTATTATTTAAGTGATGTATATGACATACTCTACCACTTGAGTATATAATAATTTAATATAAAAAGGGTAGAACTGACGGCATAAATTGAGGTAATTTTTTTTTTATTTGTTGATCAATGCACTAATTTATATAAATAGGGTGATGCTAGGAAGCCTGTTTTGGACTCCCTTTTTTTTATTGGGTTTTTTATTTATTTCTTAGTTTTTTTTACTTAGTGATTAAGAAGATATTGTTTTAAAAAAATTCTTATAAATAATATTTTCTTAATCATTAAATAAAAAATAAAAAACTCAATCAGACAAAAAAAAAAAAGAGCCCAAAACGGACTCCCTAGCATTTTTCATATAAATATAAGTATATAACATGCGTGAGATTGTCTACCTCGAATACGAAAAAAATAGCTTCCATGCACCCATATTTTCCGTTAACACTACTAATTTAAAATAAAATAAAATAAACGAGGCTCAAAGGATATTGTTGTTGATAATGGATTAATGGTGGTGCTTTTAAGTACGCGCATATTACCATATACAAGCTATCCATCTAGATAAGGGAAAAGCCAGGTCTACGTAGAGTGCCCGAGGAATTCGTAAACCCAACATGTTGGTAGGTTTGGTAACGAATAGGCGTCTAAGTTCATTGAACCAATTGACTGGAATCGCACGTTTTGTGGTACTCTTCCCACTTCCCAGCTCTAATTTCTAATGAAGACGCGCGACTTGAATGAGGCATGCATTGAATTTGAGGCTGACATTAGTAAATAATATAAATGTCTAGGTTCAACGAACCTATCCTCTTACAGTTTCATATTTAATGCTATTTGCTTCGTATTATCCATGCATGCATGCATGCATGATGTTTTGTAAGTTGCGCCAATTCGAAATTGAATTTGGTGATTTTTTTTGGATTTTTTTTAGACAGTAAAATGCAAATATCAATAAAAAAGACAATGAAATACTAATCTAAGCACTTTATTTATTTATTTTTTCTAATTAATCAGTTGATTAGGTGATATCCGATTGTTTTAAGAAGAAAAATAAGCTAATTCAAGAAAACAGCTGATTTTTTTATTTTATTTTATTTTTTCTATCATGTGATTTTTTTTTTCTACCGCACCGGTTACACCTCTAAACCGGTATTTGCAATTTTACTGGTTCCAATCATCATGTTCGTTCCAATTTTTCAATATATTAAATATATATAATATAGTATATAATAAAATAGTAGGTCTGCAACCTGAGGTCCCGCTCAAGGTTTGAGCCCGACCCATATGTCTGAGTATGTGAGACCGACCCAACCTGACCGGGTGTTTTTTTTCCCCTTTTAATAATCAAATTCAAATACTAATATACAAATATATAATTACATTCACCGAAAGCCATGGAGCTACAATATGCACTTCTCTATCTAGAGAGGTAAAAGCTCAAGACAGGAGGAACTTGTGCGCAAGTTCAAGAAAGGCAATCTGGGACCAATTTTTTTTTTTTCACAATCTAAGACGCCACAAGACATGAATTTGCTTCATAAAATATCTTTATGTCGGAGACTTCTTGTATAAAAATCACCAGAGATTTCAGAGGTCTTGTATCGTATCATGTTCTTTGATTGGGAATTGAACAGAGGCTCATTAGTCATTTTTCCAAGCATTGATTGATTGACTAAAGGGAACCCTATGGATTTGATACAGAAATCTCTTCTTAAACGGCAATGCGTTTCTCGTATCGAGTGTGCATAAATGCTCTGTTCCTATCATGTTGAAGCTGCTCCATCTTCAAACAAACTCTTACATTAAGCTCCCGTAAATTGGTGAGATTGTTCAATGTTGGTAGGCAGATGAGTTGTTTTCCATCTAGATGACGTATGAACGATGGGGAGCAGAGGCAATGATGATGGTGTCGTGATGAAGAGAAGTAGGGACTTTAGGAGGGGTTAGGGTTTCATTTGTAGAATAAAAACATGTTCTGAAGTTATATAAAAGGCTAGTCACAGGATTGTACGGATCGAACTTGAGCAATAGCTAAAACCGTCTTTTTCAGGTCGGGTCGGGTCACACGATTTCCTGCACAGGCCTATAAGATAGTGATAATATATTATAGTATATTATAATATATTATAATTGCATTATAGGCTATAATGATATATTATAATATATAATATAGTGATATATTATAGTATATTATAATATATAGTGATATAGTATTAGTATAACTACTAATAAAATAGACTATAGTGATAATATATAGTAATTATATAGGATTTTAAAATTTAAAATTATATTAATTAATAATTTATCATATAATATAAATTTATTTTATATATAATTATATCTTATATATAAAAAATATTTAAAACAAAAAAAGTATAATTTACAAGAGAATGCCAAATGGCAAATAGTCAAACCCAACGACATACTAGCACTACCATTTTTTTTTATCACTAAGAGCATCTTCGATGGATTAGCCAAAGTTACATGACATTTTTTTATGAATATAAGATAAATTTAATTTTTGGCTATTCCATTCACATAAATCTCTACATTGTAATAGTTATTTTTCATTATATAACAATAAAATAATATAAGATGAATTTAGTTTTGATTATTCACATCAAATCTTCACATTGAATTATCCATTTATTCATTATATAGTAATGAATAACTAATAATTTTAAAAATATTTAATTTTTTTAATTATTAATTTATTTTATTTATCATATTTTACTATTCTACTTATTATATATTAATTAATAATCACATTATAATTAAATTAATATATCATTAACTCAAATTAATATATAAACTGTAATAAAATATGTGATAGAAATAAAGAGAATGAGAAATAATTGATAAAATATATATTTGATGTAGCTAATCCATTATGAGCATATTTTACTCTCTAATAGCTAAATTCTCAATGCTCTAAGTAGAAAATAATTTAAAATAAATGCGATTAGATGATAAAATGATGGGAAAAAAAAAGGAATTCATTCGGTCAGAACATGCGTACATACATACATGCGCATGATTCATAACATCAATAGACGTGCACATTAGCCTTGGTTAGTTGGGTCTGAGGTTCCTCCCCCCTCCCGACTATAAATAGTCTCCTTTCTTCGATTCTGCATCTCCCTTCAGAACCAGAAGACGCAGACGGAGGAACAAGGGAGAGGAGAGAAAGAGAGAATATAGACGGTCGGAGAGGGAGAGAGAAACGAAGGGAAACCCCATTCGCTGAAGCTAAGCCCTCTCGCGTTTGGCTTTGTTCCTCTCTTTTCCACCATAATATTGGCAGCACTTAAGAATCTTCGCGCATCTCGCTTTCTCCTTCAGATCTTAAAGGGAATTTCTAAGGACTTTCTCTCTCGTTTTCTCGGAAAAGTTGTCCGCAATATTCTTGTAAGAATTGTTCCTTTGTTTTATTGCCTTTTCTTTTCACCTTTTATTGTTTTTTTTTTTCGGCTGAATCGGTGTATCGTGAGTTGTCGCTTTTGATCCATTAAACAATGCTGGTGTCTTTTTTGTTTTGGCATTATTTTTTAAAGTGAACCGCATTATGACCCATACGATTGTTTGGTGTTTGGTGTTTGGTTTTATATTATGAAAGTCTCTCCCGTTATTATATTGTTTAGATAACTGAAAAGTCAACTCCTATCTCTCGTATTCCCTGCGTTTTTGAGTGATACGGAATTCTGAGAATGTCAATTGTTGCGGAAATGGATGCAAAGGAAAGAGGTTTTGAGTTTTTTTTTTTTTTTTTCCAGCATTGTTTGAGCTAATTTGTTTCCTTAATAAATAAGTCAATGAAAAAACTGTCTCATTGTTCCAAAATTGGTACTTCAATAAATTAAGAAATAAAAGTATCTAGCACAAGTAGTTTATTTATTTTTATTTTTTTAATATTTGGTATTGATCAAGGACTAGATCAAGTTGTTGGGGGAATGTAAACAACTGGGGCATTTGTATAAATAGACTAGATACTCTAAAGCTGTCAGGGAAAGGGTGCAAGAGATTTGAATTTCCTGGAATGGGGAGAGATGACGATGTCGCGGAACAACTATGGCATCAGAAGAAGTGGATATGGGGGAGAGCTTTCCAAATTAAGGGGATAACAGAAACAGAAGTTGTGATTTTACAAAAGCAACCTTCAAACTCGAGAATCTTCACAAATTTACAATATGATGCCTTGTAAACGAGGGAATATAAGTCAGGAATAGAAGGTATCGCAGGTCAAAGTTTCTAGTACATATTTATTTGTCTGATCCGGGTTTTGGGCGGTTTTATGCATGTATGAAGCGACTGTTGATATGGAGCCCAAATAAATGCTTCTGCCAACTTGAAAAAAAATGTTTAACACAGCTCAGTTAGGATGCAGCAGGGCGAATTTACGATACTGCAGGACTATACCTGCACCAAACCGTTACAACAGTATTCACCAACTCAAGCTACAGAAACTAAATTAAAAATCATTTGCTTGAGGAAATAGTAGTCGGTTAAATGTGCAGAGAGGTTTCACCTTATTTTTTGTGACTATTATTGAAGATATGCAGTTAGTCATGAAATTTGTTTTGGCAGGAATTATACAACCATGGTATTCTGGGTTTTTGGCTATGGTTCACTTGTGTGGAACCCAGGATTTGAGTACGATGAGAAAGTGATAGGCTTCATCAAGGACTATAGGCGTGTATTTGATCTTGGTAAGGTTCTTATTAGTATAACTGATTTAAAAAAGCTTCTTAACAGTATACAAGTATTCATTGACATATTATATGAGAAGTTATTAGTCTTTCTATGCCCAAACATCAAATTATAACTGCCTATACTTATGCCATTAAATTTGCGCCAGCATGCATTGATCATAGGGGTACACCTGAATGCCCTGCACGAATTTGCACATTGGAGCAGAAAGAAGGAGCCAAATGCGTAAGTGGAACTTTATATTGGTTATGATGTATGTTACTCATTTTTGGCATAGTGAGTGAGTGACATATTTCCCGTTCCTTGCAATAGAGACTGGAGTTTTGTTTGTTGATTTTCTGACATCTGAAATTTATCCTGTCAGTGGGGCGCTGCGTATTGTGTTCGGGGAAGTCCTGAAAGTGAAAGAATGGCAATGGAGGTATGTTTTCTTTTTCTGGTTTTGGTAAATCTACTTGCAGTTGTATGTACAAAAACAAGGCTAATCTTTGATTGGTGGGTGAGTTGGCTGTTAAAACTAGCCGAGCACTCGGAAGGCCTTTTAACTGTTTCATAGAAATTCGAAAATTTGTCTCATTTTCTACCAGAATTTCTTTACCCAGCTCCCAAATTGCCTTTTGCATCTATAATTTTTTTATAATTAAATCATGCATACGACAAGTGAATGGGCAAACTCTCCACCAATCATCTTGTACTTATTAGGGATTTGAAGTTCTATAGCCTTTGGTGGATGGGCCATCTTTCATCTGAACAAGTTGTTGAGCGACTGTTGGTTATTTCTGTTACTTGGACTAATTTTTATTGTATAAGTAAACTGAACAATCTTTCCAATGCAGTATTTGGAGCGGAGGGAATGTGAATATGATGAAAAGACTCTTGTAAACTTCTACAGGGTGAGATTTTGATTTTGATTGTACTCCTGTCTTCTTTCCTGGAGTTGTCTTATTCATTCTTTCCTGTTGATCATACTTCTTTTATTTTATTCTTATTTCATTTGTCTGTTTGTCATTAAGCCAGGAAGGGGATTCCTTGCAGCCTGCTTTACCAGGAGTTATAGTGTAAGTTATCTTCTTGTGCATATCTAAATCTCACATTTATTTCATATCATTTTGGGGAACACAAAGAGCTTTACGTTGCATATTGACCTTGTATGGTGAAGTTAGACATGATTTGTTTATGTATCTTTCTAACTAATACTACGTATCCTTTTTACAGGTTCACATCCACTCCAGACAAAGAATCAAACAAGTATTACCTGGGGCCAGCTCCTTTGGAGGAAATGGCCAGGTAAAGTTGTCAGCATTTTTTTACATTGTTCCTTTATCATAATTTTTTATGAGATATATTTTCCAACTGGTTTCCCTGATTTGTCATTTACTTCAGGCAAATTGCAACTGCATTTGGTCCTTGTGGAAATAATAGAGACTACCTTTTCCTGTTAGAGAAGGCCATGTCTGATATTGGTGAGTTTTATTTTATTGCACCTTGATATTTATTTACATTTTGTAAAAAAGTAGAAAGGGAAAACTGTTTTATTTAATCTTCTCGAATGCTTGTGAACAGGCCATGAGGATGATATAGTGATAGAACTTGCTAATGAGGTGCGGAAAGTGCTTGGGATTGTAGGGAAAGGAGTTCTAAAGGAGAGGAAGTTGGTTGGACCATCCCATATACCCCTCAAGTCCCACATTCCCACCCTTCAACTGCATCCTCTTCCAGAAGCAATTGCCCTGGACTCCTAGCAACAGAGGATGTCAAACGAAGAGGTTGCCATGGATTCCTGTCACCTGAGGATGCTAAATATAGTAATTGGATACACAAGAAGAGCCCGCTAACCCATTTATCATCACCTTCCGTGTTTAACTTCGTTCTACTAGGGAGAAGATTTTCTGTTGCTTTTAGCAGTCTATTTTGCGTTTTCTTTTTTCGGTTCACATTTTACTTTCGTTTAGTTTACATCCGAGTGCTGCTAGTGCTAACACCGGGTGTGAAATTCGAAAGAGTAGCTACCAATTTTTCACACGAGATACACAATGTAGAACGCTGATGATGTTACCTATCAGTTTCCAACCAAAGAGAAATACATTGTTATTTTTATGGCCAATTTCAGTTGTTCCGTTTGCTTGTTCGTATGGTTTAGTTTTTCTTGTAAGAACTGATTCGATGTCTTGCGAATGAGCCATTTTAATTACAGTTATAAGCTACACTCGATGCTTGTTGGAAGTTGGAACTTGACTCGATCAAATTCGAAGACAGCATATTCCCATGTTGCCTACGGAGAATTTTTCTTAGCGAGAAATGTTACTCATCATCTCCACATCACATCTTAATATGTGATTCGTTATTTTTGTCTTTGATGTGTAAATTCATATATTTACACATCAATATTTGTGTTTGAATATAAAGATAAAAATAACAAATCATATGTTGGTTTGTAGTGTAGAGGATTATGAGTATAATTTTTCTTATAAAAAATTGTCAAAATTGATAAAGACTAGAACTAAGATGGTCCATGATTTGGCTCTATTGGCTTTTTAAGTAAATGTGATTACTTAAATGAATCAGGTTGTGTTTGGTTGTTGAACCAAATTTAACTCATCTCAAATCAATGAATCAATCATTGATGAGATTCATTGCCTTTTCAATTTTCTATAAAAAAGTTAAACTCATATCAATTTATTTCATACATTTCAATTTAAAAAATTAAATTCATCTTAATCTAAAAAGTTAAACTCATCTCAATGAAATCCACAAAATATTACTATTCACAATTCAAGTCAACTAATCTCGACATGCCTTAACATTTTAAGTGAGCAATAAGCAATCTAGTTCATTTTAACAGAATGTTGAATTTGTGATTCTAGGTTTACGAAAAAGAGAGAAAACAGAGATAAAAATGTTCTGTAAATTGAATCTCTCGTATTACAAGTAAAAGTGAAAGTAAGTTACTGTACATAAAAGGTCTGACTTATATACTTGGCTAGAAACTGTACACGTGTACACTACGTAAGTATTAAGACTCCCCCTCAAGCTGGACTATACAAACTTAGGAGTCCCAGCTTGCCAACAAGAAAATTAAATCTGTCATGAGTGAGAGATTTAGTAAAAATGTCAGCTAACTGAAACTGTGTAGATACATGCAAAGTTTTAATAAAACCAGCTTGAAGCATGTCTCGAACTAGGTGGCAATCTATCTCAATATGCTTTGTTCGCTCATGAAAAACAGGGTTTTCAGCAATGTACAAAGCAGCTTTATTATCACAATACAACACAGCAAGAGATTTTACTTGAGATTGGAAAGGCTTGAAGTAAAGTTGTAAGCCATTTGAGTTCACAACAAGTAGCAGCCATTGAACGATACTCGGCTTCAGCAGAAGAACGAGACACTGTCACTTGCTTCTTTGATTTCCAAGCAATAAGGGAATCACCAATGAAAATGCAAAATCCAGTAACTGATCTTCTAGTATCAGGGCAACTAGCCCAATCTGAATCACAAAAGGCTTTTAATTGAAGAGAAGATGAGCTGGAAAAGAAAAGACCTTGTCCAGGGTTTAGCTTCACATATCTCAGTACCCTAGTTGCTGCATCAAGATGGGATTGACATGGCTGGTCTAAAAACTGACTTAGTGTATTTACAGCATAGGAAAGATCTGGCCGAGTTATTGTCAAGTAAATAAGACGACCAATAAGCCTTCTATAAGAACTAGGATCAGCCAACACATTATTATCTTCTTTGGACAGCTTGCAAGTCTGATCCATAGGAGACTGAGCAGGTTTAGCAACCAATAAACCTGAATCTGAGAGAAGTTCCAAAGCATATTTACGCTGACAAACAGATATACCAGTGGAACTTCTAGCAACTTCAAGTCCTAAAAAATATTTAAGATTCCCTAAATCCTTAAGCTTGAACTTAGAATCAAGGAAGGACTTGAGTGCAGAAACTGAAGAGGAGTCATTGCTAGCAATAACAATATCATCCACATAGACCAAGAGAGCCATAAAGGAAGAACCCGAGATCATAGTGAAGAGAGAATAGTCTGACTTTGATTGAACAAATCCATAAGCAATTAAGGTAGTGGAAAATTTGAAAAACCACTGCCTAGAAGCTTGTTTTAACCCATATAGAGACTTATTAAGCTTGCAAACCCGTGTATCATTAGGTTTGGCAAAACCAGGAGGCATCACCATATACACTTCTTCATGTAATTCTCCATGAAGAAATGCATTATTAACATCAAGCTGGTGCAAACACCAATTTTGAGAGGCAGCAAGAGCAATTAAACATCTAACAGTAGTGAGTTTAGCCACAGGGGAAAAAGTATCAAAATAATCAACCCCCTCTTGTTGAGTGTAACCCTTGGCTACTAACCGAGCCTTGTATCTCTCCAAAGTACCATCTGACCTAAGTTTGCACTTATAGACCCATTTACCACCAATAGGATGTTTTCCAAGAGGAAGTGTAGTTAAGGTCCAAGTGTTATTTGCTTCAAGAGCAGAAATCTCAGCTTGCATAGCTTCTTTCCAATGAGGAATTTTAATGGCTTGAGAAAATGATTTAGGCTCAGAATGAGATGAAGTAGCTAAAGTAAAAGCTAAGTGAGATGGAGAAAGTTTAGAATAAGAGATACAAGAAGAAAGAGGATATTTAATACCTTTTTGTGCAGAAACAGTACCATCATCCAGGGAAGATTGATGAAGTGGATGCTGAAATGAAGCTAAGTTACAATGATAATCTTGCAAGTATTGTGGTTGCTTATGAGACCTTGATGACCTTCGAATAGTATGGGATGGGGCTGGAATTTGAGGATCTGAGGAATTATGAATTTGAGGATCTGAGGAGTTATTTTGATGGGAATTAAAATCTGTAGAGGGAGTAAAATCTGTAGAAACAGATAGAGGAAGGGAAAAAGAAATTGGAAGAACAGGATTAGGTATGTAAGATTTAGAAGGAGCAGAAATAAATGAGAAATCTGAAGTAGTGGATTGAAAAGGAAATGTGGTTTCATGAAAAATCACATCTCTGGAAATATGGACAGTATGGTGAAGAAGGCTATAAACTTTATAACCTTTTACACCAGTGGGATAACCAAGAAAGATGCAAGGCTTAGCTCTAGCATCAAACTTGGTTTTATGAGTAAGAACTGAAGCATAGCAGAGACAACCAAATGTTTTCAAGTATTGATAACTCGGTTTAACAGAGAATAAAATTTCATGAGGAGATTTGTGATGTGGTAACAAAGGTGTAGGGAGGATATTAATAAGATGTACTGCAGTTAGTATACTGTCACTCCAGAATTTTAATGGTAAAGAAGATTGAAACATGATAGCTCGAGCAATATTAAGAATATGCTGATGTTTTCTCTCTACAACAGCATTTTGCTAAGGAGAATAAGGACAACTCTTTTGATGTAAAACACCATGAGTACTAAAGAATTGTTTCATGTCAAACTCAGGTTCATTGTCAGATCTAAGAACCTTGATGGTGCATTGATATTGAGTTTGAACAAATTGGAAGAAGGATTGAATGTAATGTCTAGCTTCTGACTTAGACTTCATGAGATAAACCCATGTACATCGACTAAAATCATCCACTAGAGTGAGGAAATAGCTGAAACCATTATATGAAGTTATTGAATAAGGTCCCCAAATATCACAATGCACCAAATCAAATATAGAAGAAGATGTTGAAGTACTAACAGGAAAATGTAATCTTTTCTGTTTTGCAAGAGGGCAGATTTGACAAGAAGAGTGACTTGAAGCTGAAATGAAAGATTCCTTGGAAAATTCCTTAGGAAACTCATGAAGTAAAAATTTCATACGAGAATGAGATACATGTCCTAATCTACGATGCCATGTTTCAAAGGCATTATTATTAACAAGAGAACTGAAATTACAAGAAGAAAAACAAATTGAAGAATCAAACATTGTCTTTTGTGAACCTTGCAGTAAATGATAAAGGCCTCGAGTTTCTTTACCCACTCCAATCGTCTTCCAGCTGGAGAGGTCCTGTAGAAAACAGAAATGATGAAGAAATATGAGACAACAAGGGATTTGAGAAACTAATTTGCTTACTGAAATGAGATTACAATGAAAGGAAGGAACATAGAGAACATCTTTAAGTAATAAAGATGTAGAGAGTTGAACATTGCCAATATGAGTGACTGGAACAAACTTACCATTTGGCAAATGAACTGAAATATTAATGGGAGAAGGAACAGAGGTAAACAAATGAAGGGAGCTGATCATATGATCAGTTGCACCGGTGTCAAAAATCCATGAATGAATAGAGGATTCCTTAGAAATATTTTTATTCACAGAATAGACAGATGAATATGAAGGAAGAGAGGAATTTTTACCAGAAAATGATGGAACATTGGAACTTGAAGTATTGTCAGATGATGAAACAATACCTATATGATTAGCAGATGGTTGATTTTGTGGATTAAAAGATGAATTATGAGAAAGAGATTGAGATTGAAGCATGGAGATAAGCTGTTGACACTGCTCCTGAGAAAAAGGTATGACTGGACCAAAACTAGGTGTAAGATCATTAGTGCAAACTTGATTGGCTGAAGGAGATCCAGATGCTTGTTTGTTCTTGGTGAATTTGAAGCCAGGTGGAAAGCCATGAATCCGATAACATTTCTCAACTGTGTGACCTTGAATCCCGCAGTGGCTGCAATAAGGCTTGTCCTTGCGTGAATTGTTCTGTTTCTCGGTGAACTTGTGCTGAAATTTAACTGGTTGAGACTGAGTAACCATAACAACAGGTTCAGAAGCAAAATTGCTAGGAAGGGATTGGTTGATCTGACGTTGTCTTTCCTCTTGAAGGACAAGTGAGAAAACTTTGTTAATGGGGGGGAGAGGATCAGATAACAAGATCTGACCTCGAATATGAGCAAAAGAGTCATTAAGACCCATTAGAAACTGTAAAACATATTCTTGATGATGAAACTCCACTACAGTTTTCATAGCACCACATGAACAGATCGGTAGTGGACGATAATTCTGCATTTCATCCCATAGTGCCTTCAAATGAGTGAAATACACACTGACAGACAATTGTTCTTGAGTCAAACTAGAAATAGCCTTTCGGAGTTGAAAAATACGAGGGCCATTGCTATGAGAAAAACGTTCTTGAAGATCTTTCCATACATCAGCAGCAGATTCAATGAAAATAACACTAGCAGCAATATCTTTGCTCAGAGAATTCAAAATCCATGAAAGGACCATTGTATTACAACGAATCCAAGAATTGAAGAGAGGATTATCCTCAGAAGGTTTCAACAAATTACCATTGACAAAACCAAATTTATTTTTAGCAATCAAAGCCATAGTCATCGATCGATTCCATGTATGATAATTTTCATCAGAAAGGGGTTGAGAGACGAGTTGAGCACCTGGAGTATCACCATGGTGTAAAAAATATGAACTGGAGGCATCTTGATCTGGAGGAATAGGCGGAGTGGAAGATCCAGAATTCTTTTCTGATACCATAACAGAATGTTGAATTTGTGATTCTAGGTTTACGAAAAAGAGAGAAAACAGAGATAAAAATGTTCTGTAAATTGAATCTCTCGTATTACAAGTAAAAGTGAAAGTAAGTTACTGTACATAAAAGGTCTGACTTATATACTTGGCTAGAAACTGTACACGTGTACACTACGTAAGTATTAAGACATTTTTTGAGATGCCAGTTCGAAAAGAGCACGAGAGCACGATGGGTTTTTCTCCTTCGTTTTTTTTTTTCCCAAGCAAATGACGAGATTTTCTCCTTAGTTATAATAATATTGAGTGGGTTTTTTAACATCTCAGACATTTTTTGCGATAAATCTTTTGCCAGGGATGCACCACTCGCAAGCTGAATGATATCAGAACAAACCTTCTCCCACCCCCCTCCCATCAAGCAAAGTAAACCCTATCTGATTATCTGTATAATAGAGCTGTTAGGCGCCATTACTGAGAAAGTTGCTTAAGCAGTTTTTCATTTGGGCTACCGAAGTGGTAATGGAGAGTTCAGCTCGATTTCTCTGTGACGTTTTGATCAGGGTTTTAGAAACTATACGGTTCAAGTTTTTGGTAAGGTGAATTTAGAATATATTACTCCTAATTTATTTTTAATAAAAATGTGGATTGTCTTTTAGAGAGATGAAAATTAGCATTTCCCTTGCCAGGTTTGGTTAGGTAGATAGATGAAATAGATGAAAGTTGAATAAAATATTGTTAGAATATGATTTTTTTAATATAATTTTTATTTTGAGATATAAAAAAGTTGAATTGTTTATTGTATTTTGTGCGATAATTTGACTAATTATTACATTGTATTTTGTATGAGAATTTGATAAAGTTGTAATAATTAGTCAAATTTTTGCACAAAATAAAATAAACAATTTAATTTTTTCATATCACAAAATAATAATAATATTATTAAAAAATAATATTCTTATAATATTTTATTCAATTTTCAACTTTCATCTCAACTCATCTCATTTTAATTTACTATCCAAACTTATCCTAGAACACTGCCTCGTTTGTTTTCAGAAAACATCTCATCTCATCTCATCTAATCATTAAAACTTTTCCAACTTCCAATATAAAATAAAATAAACAATTCAACTTTATCAAATCTCAAAACAAAAATAATATTAAAAATATATTTTAACAATACTTTATTCAACTTTTTAACTTTAATTTCAATTTATCTCATTTCATTTACAAAAACAAACGAGATTTATTCAAGATCCTATAATAGAGAATTATTTTATATAGAATAAATATAGATAGAAGTCACTATTGAGAGCATCCATTTTGTATACATAATGTGGCATCATGTAGACCACACATCTCCCCAAGTGAGTGTTGGAAACAATCAACTAGAAGCAACTATGCAGTGAGTGTAAAGTGTGCATTGCTATAATCACTTATCTCTTTCATAACTAATGTAATTGTATTTTTATTTATCAAAAAAAAAAAAAATGAATGTAATTGTACGGTTAAGCACGTTGAGTTTTATTAAGTATAGATCTCTGAACACAAAAACACCGTAAATTTGAATTCAATCATTCATATGCAAAGAACTACCCATCCAACCAGTTAGAATGCGTTTAGATGTTGAGTTGAGTTGAGTTGAATTCTTTATGAATAGTAATGAGTTAAATAGTAAAAAGAGTTATATGGAGCCAATCTAAACTGAATTTAAAGTGTGTTTGGATGTTAATATGAGTTTAATACTTTTATAAGAAGTTAAAAAAAGTTGTAAGTTCCACGTATAAAAATATATTAAGTTAAAAAACATTATGGGTCCCACGTATACAGAGGTTTTGAGTTGAAATGAGTTTAGTAATTTGAGATTTGAATATTTAGATGTTATATTCGACTTAAAATTAGACTGAGCTCGACTGAATCTTGCAACCAAATGTAATCTTAATGTACCTATCTTAAACACTTTAGTAATGATCTATTTACAACTTTTTTATAATTATTTTACCACTCACCCTAAAGCAACTAATTGTTTATCATTTTCCTAGTTGTAAAATAGCAGACTTATGGTATATTTATCATTTTCCTAAGCACTTTATTAGGAGGATAATGATATACTTATAAATTTTTTACAGCTATTTTACTACTTACTTCAAATTAGTTAATGAAATTGTGTTATTTCATTAAAATATATTTTTAATTTTACCTAAGGATCATTCCAATTAAATAAAGTTATAAATAGAGTTTTGCTGGGAGCAGCCGGAAGCCGCACCATCCCAACAAATTTTTTTTTTTTTCATCCTTAACATGGTGTGTTAAGGATGTAGGATGTTTTTTATATTTTCTGTTATAAATATTATTGTTTTATGATGAGTAATGGTAGATATAATTTGTACGAACATCGCACACAATTTTTTTTAAAAATAAAATATAATTATTTTTTTATATAAATCTCGCATATTATTATTTTTTAAAATATAAATTACAAATATAATTTCACCATTCGATGTTACGCCGGAGGTGAAGTTATGCAATAAGAGACTTTTAGCGAGACGTAACACTCGTCATTATTAATTTTTTAAAAGGAAAAGAAAAGGAGATGGGAAAAAGAAAAGAAATTAACTTGGGGAAGAAGTCAGTTTTATATAACACTGAAGCCAAAACCCCTATTTTCTCCCGTCTCTCAGCTCTTTGATTCCTCTGCATCGCTACAAGCTCATCATTTCATCGCGTTAGGGATTTCGCTAATATCCGAGATATGGATCTTAACAAACTCGATCTAAATGCCCCTCATTCCATGGGCACGACCATCATCGGCGTCACTTACAACGGAGGAGTTGTTCTCGGAGCCGACTCTCGGACCAGCACTGGTATTTTACTCTGTCTGCCTAATTTTTTTTAATATTTTCTGTTTTCTTCATTATCTATTTGGTTGGTAAGATACACAAATAATTTTTTGTTGTCTTTCTCCGAGAAGCTAACCCTAGGTTTGCTGCTTGTGTTTGTCGATTAATTCATTATTAGTATATGTTCATGTTGAATCAGTTTGGGTGAATTTTTACCGTCAAATAGAAGTTTGGAAGTTATCTGTTCCGGTAACATTGGCGATTTATGTTTTTATTTAAATCTCACTGTTCTTTTGGTAGGAGTATATGTTGCTAACCGCGCGTCGGACAAGATTACGCAGCTAACCGATAATGTCTATGTTTGTCGCTCGGGATCGGTATTATTCTTTCTCCTAGTGGCTTCTGATTTTTATTTTTTTATTTTTTGCCGGGGGGGGGGGGACTTTGGAGTTTATAAATTTAATGGATTAAGGATTGTGGCGCATCGAAAGGCAAGGAAAGTGCTACTGCTTTATGTGCTTCTTTGTTTGCTCTATCCATCAGCTGGACATAGTCTAAAAATATGTTGGACACTATTTTGGTCACAAATGTTAAGCCTTTAAAGCATTACTACGGGTCTTCTCCCTTGTAAGTTTTACATGTATGACTTTTTCAGGCTGCAGATTCACAGATTGTTTCTGACTATGTGCGTTACTTTCTTCATCAACACACGTGAGTGGTTCTGTTCCTATTAATTTAATGAAACATTTAAATTGTAGATAGTTTGTGACTGTGTATCTCTTTGCTCATCATATATCAAACTAGTTGTTGTGATTTTTCTTCGCATTATTTTTCAGAGTTTGTTTCCTTCTTTTATGTTTTTTATTCCTTTTTCCTTTTCTTTATTTTTTTGCAAGTCTAGGTAACTCCTCCTTGTTAAGTGTCTGATCTGGTGATACTTTCTTTGAGTATTTTTTGTTCTAAATCATTTCTCATTTTATTACTAAGAGTCCTTCATAATTGCCTTTAGTGATAAGCTGATGTGCTTGCATTAAAATTATGAGGAGTTACCATATGCTTGCATTAAAATTAAGGCATTAAACGATTTCGGGTTTTTTTCCTCTGATTTTGTTGCTATGCTAATTAAAGGTTTCATTTTTCATGTATTGACATCTTCAATCTTTATATATCTTTATATACAGGATACAGTTAGGGCAACCTGCAACTGTCAAGGTTGCTGCAAACCTTGTCAGGCTGATATCCTATAATAACAAGGTCTGACGTTACTGCTTCAGATTGTTCAATATAATTCCTTTCTTGCTTTGGATAGACTGCTATAAAAATATTTGCATGCACCTACTTGACTATTTTGGTTCTTTTCGTTTGCCTTATAAATTTTTTCATGTTTATGGTGAACTTAGCATTTAAATAGAGTTGATTTTTACACTTATTATTGTTTTAAGAACTCTGTGGGAGAAGAATAGGACATTTTTTTTTTTATAGGTAATCAAGAAGTTTTATTCATAGAAGTAGGCAAAACCCAAGTACACAGGGAGTATACATGAGAATAACCTAATTAGAGTTTACAATTGAAATGAGAAAATCATGGACATTTATGTTTGGTTTAGATAGTGAGTTGAGATGAGATGAGAGTTAAAAGTTGAATAAAATATTGTCAGAATATTATTTTTTAATATTGTTATTGTTTTGAGATTTGAAAAAGTTGAATTGTTTATTGTATTTTATGTGAAAATTTGTGAAAATTGAAATGATAAGATGAGATGGATTGAGAGTGTTTCTCAATCCAAACTGAGCCTTAGTCCATTACAAACAATGGCCTCCGCCCATAAGAACAAAGTTTTAAAAAAGAAAACTTTAAGCTCATCCATTGTTCTCTTGCGGTCTTCAAAGCTTCTATCTTCTCTCCCGCCAAATACACCAACACATACATATAGGAACCATTTTCTAAATTGCTACCGCTTGTGAGATGCCTCAGAGGCCTCTCCAGCTTGCAATGAAATCCACCAGTCTATGAGGCATGACCCCTGACAATCCAATTCTCGCGAAAAAATCATCCCACATGGTCCTGGCCACCTCGCAGTGGAAAAACAAATGATCTATTGATTCACTATTCTTCTTACACATACGACACCAGTTCAACACCATTACCCGGCGCTTCCTTGAATTGTTAGTGGTGAGGATCTTGGCCAAAGATACTGTCCATGCGGAAAAAACTGCTTTTGAAGGAGCTTTCGTCTGCCATATACTATTCCATGGGAACATGGTCATTCTAGGGCTCGTTAGAACTTGATAAAACGATCTGACAGTGAGTTTACCTTTCTTGGAGGGGCTCCAGCTCATAAAAAAAATGGTAAATCCGTGGGAGAAGAATAGGACATAAAGTTGATGGTTACATGGAAAAATGTTTCCATAATCGGGTACGCTTTTTTTGTTTTTTGGCAAATGGAAAGATTGGTAGGACTGTGATATTGCTGCAAGAAATTACTAAACATACATACATAAAAATACATGTATCATTATCCCTATGTTGGATGGCCATGCATGCACTGAATGGTTGAAAAGCTTTTCCAGACTCCAGGTTGAACTTTTTGAATGCCTTGCTTCCCCTTGAGCTTCCATGTGATTTTTTGTCTCCTGTGTGCTCTGCCACATCATTTATGAATATCAAATTTAAAAATAAATAAAAAATTCGTAAGAAAATGAGTCAGTTGTAGCTGCTCCATGTTGCTTATGATGAGCAATAAAACTTTTAATTGCAAAGATTAAAACATGATACGTGTTTTTGTGTGTATGTGTGTGTAGTTTTTTAGGCCAGTTTCCTATAAAGCTGTATTTAACATGGCTGGTTGCTTGTATTTACTGATATTTGGATCTGGCAGAACATGTTACAAACTGGCCTAATTGTTGGTGGCTGGGACAAGTATGAAGGCGGTAAAATTTATGGAATTCCTCTCGGTGGAACAATAATAGAGCAGCCATTTGCAATTGGAGGTATGTTTTACTTAATCTAAACCACTTGATTCTAAACTATTAATAAATATACCCTTGCACCCTAGGACTTGGTCAACCTGAATGCTCTATTTTTTCCACTTCATACTTGGTCAGACTATGTTAGAGTAATGTAAGCTATGATTTAAGAGGAAATTTTATAATTCTCAAGGTTTCCAGAGATGTATTCATAGCTTACATTTCCTCTTAAATCAGTATTCATAGCATTTTGAATACTATGAAATTAGAGGTCAGCTTGTACCATAAGGTACTTGTGGTCTGGGTGGGAGGCATATTCCTTGGACATGGGATTTTGGTGTACTCGCTAATTCATGAGCTTGTGGGAATTGACTTCATTTTTTTTTTTTTGCAAGTAAGAGGTAAATTTAATTGATATGAATGAAATAGGCAAAGCCTGTGTACACAAGAAGTATATAAGAGAACACCTAAATACATTCTAGGATCCAGAAATTAAAACCAGAAAGTCATGAACATTGTTTCATCAGTAAGTACACAGGAATTGACTTCATAGTTGCAATGTTATGTCATTTTTACCTCTGCATCATGGTTAATTTATAAAATGTTAAATTAGTGTATATGCTACTTGCTTCTTTTTTTTATGTGTTAGGGAAAACCCTCACTAACATCAATCTTCACGACCAACTTCAATGCAATTTCTTTGCTTCATTGTGGCAATTTGAAATGCTCTGTGTTTCACAGGATCTGGCTCTAGTTACTTGTATGGGTTTTTTGATCAAGCATGGAAGGAAGGAATGACCAAGGATGAAGCTGAGGTATGTAGAACTTGAATTTGCAAATGCAAAATTGGTTACTGCCTTGGAATAAATTCATGATGATGAAATCTTCGCACGATTCTGCAAGATGTGACCTCATTTTTGTGTTTCATCAGTAGACAACTTAGGGCTGACCTCATTATTATGTTACATCAGTAAACAACTTGGCATTGAATTCAGAGAGAAGTTACGTAGAAAACATGAGAACAAAATATTATAATTTGTTTAATGATAAGGAGAGTCATTATTACATTTATCATTTCTGTCATTACTTACAGAGGAAGTTGTGTTTGTAGGAAGGAATATGAGGGGAGCTCTTGATCTCTACTTGCTAATCCATTTTTCTTTTGAAGTTTTAGGTTTTGGTGTTTTGTAGCCATATGCTAACACTTCTTTTTTCCTTACTGCAGCAATTAGTGGTGAAGGCAGTTTCCCTTGCCATTGCTCGAGATGGTGCTAGTGGCGGTGTTGTTCGCACGGTCACTGTAAGATTTTATATGTGGACAGTAGCAAACTCCAAGTAGATTTGTTTTCACACGATGCACATGCTTATAAATTGACACAAAACCCCTTGGTGTTTGATTTGGGTGCAGATAAATTCTGAGGGTGTGACAAGAAACTTCTACCCTGGCGACAAACTTCCGTTGTGGCACGAGGAATTGGAGCCTCAGAATTCACTGCTGGACATACTGAACACTACTAGCCCCGAGCCAATGAATATATGAAGGGGAGCATCTCAGCGTTGATAGGCATCTGGCTTCACTCTTTAATTCATTTGTCGTTTTGCTGAAACATCTGTTTTGTGTAACGGGAAAACGGATTTTATAATGTTTTATGTTGGAGAACTATTCATATACCATACCCATATGGTGGTGGATATATTTCGGATTCAATCTTGATGGTCTTCCGTTTATGTTTTTGGCCATTGTGGCGATCGGCTTATGTTCAAATTATTATTCTGGCCTTTTTATTTCTGTTTAGTTTTGGGAAATCAAATATTATATTAATCCTACAGTTTTTTTTTATTATTATTTTATTTAAAAAAAGAGAAGAAAAGAGGAAAAATCAAAAAAAGTTTTTTTATTTGGAGTTTTATGGGGGAGGCACAGAAGGAAAAGGTTGAATATAAGAGGTGGAAATTAGAAATTGGACAGGTGCGAGGATTCATTATTTTTGTTTTATGAGATGGGATGAATTGAAATTAAAATTAAAAGGTTGAATAAAATATTATTAGAATATAATTTTTAATATAATTTTTATTTTAAGATTTGAAAAAATTAGATTATTTATTTTATTTTATGTGATAATTTTAAAAAATTAGAATTATGAAACGAAAGATTTTAAAAATTTTGAATTTTAGTCTTAATAACAAAACAGGAGAAAGGATGAGATTTTTTTATGATGGTTGGGTGAGATGCGTCTCACTGCATCATGTACAACGTATATTACCGAGCGCTGGTTGGCGGAGAGTGACGAGTACTTGATAAATTAAACCACCTGCGAGAAAGGGGAGAGAGAGAGAGAGATGAGTGGGAGCTTTGCGAGCGGGGCCGGAATCGGAGTCGGATCCCAGTCTCAGTCTCCGGTCCTTCACAACGTCTTCGTGTACGGCAGCCTCCTGGCAGACGACGTTGTTAAGGTGCTCCTGAAACGAGTACCTACATCATCCTCTGCCATCCTCCACGGCTTGTCAGTCTCTCTCTCTCTCTCTCTCTCTCTGCGCGCTTGATATTGCCCGCAGCCTAACCTCTTAAACACAATTCCTAATCATCTCTGTTCTCCTATGATTTCGGATCACAAGCCCGACCGATGTGAATGCTATCCCGTTTGTATTATCGCATTTGTCTTTTGTATATTTTTTTCCATATTTAAGTATTCATGCAACTATGCAACAATCATCGCGGACCGGACCAACCTGGTTTTGTTTGTCAGGTCTATTTCTTTTCATGCTTTAATCTCTTGATTACATTGGCAGCGTCATAATTTTTTTCTCACGGAAATTTACAATCCGAAGAACAACGTGTTAGCCATGCAACGTTTTCTAGTCGTGCCTCTTTCTAATTTAGTTTTCTTTGATTTTGTTTCTGGATCGGCCTGCTTGGCAACGAAGTATATGCTTACCGATACCTCGAGTGATTGTCTGGTGATGACCATCATCCTAGTGTTGCTGTTGTTGCTACTGTTATTTCAATAAAATCCCCTTCTGGCATTTGATAGTCCTTAGTCTACATCATTTTGTTCGCTCTGTTCGCTGATTTTGCTATTTCTTTTGGACATTGATTTTCAACATGCAGTCATAGATTTAGCATCAAAGGACGTGTTTATCCGGCTATTTTACCTGTGGAGAATAAGAAAGTTACGGGAAAGGTATGTATAATCATCTATTTCACTTTAATGGCTGCCGGACATAATTTGCTTCGAATAATGTTTCTGCTTCTATATCTGCATAATTGAAATCCATTCAAGAGCTTGTGGTATAATGTTTAGATCATAGTTGTAGAACTCTTTCATGTGAGCAAGAGCTTTGTACCAGAATCTAGATTATGCTATACATTTCGTGTGTCAGTAGTATTCTTTTGATGGAACCTGATCGGTGGCATTTTTGACAATTTACCACAAGAAATATGCCTTCTAACATTTGAAAAAAAAGAGGAGAATAAACTTTCTTGAAGCTGGAAAGGAAAACTATACCCTTGAACTTTGAAGATATATTTCTAATCCATCTGTATATTTTTTGTACTGCCCCCCCTCCCCCCTGTGCGTGCCTGAGGAGAGGGGAGAGGGATTTATGGATGAGAGAGATTTGTTTATTGAGATGATATAATCTTTTGAAGCAGGTGAAGTAATGAGTTGTGGTCTAGACTCCAACCACTTGGTTATAACACATTTATGATTACATCTGGTTATAAAAAAACTCAGGCCTTTTATGATAAAGGTGTCAAATAATAAATTTGATCAAATTGTTGCATTTTTTCAGGTCTTGTCTGAAATCACAAATCCTGAATTGGATATTTTGGATGCTTTTGAGGATGTTGAGTATGAAAGAAGAACTGTTGAGGTTTCCTTGATGGTGAGTATAATTGAAATCCTCTCGATTGCTTTCTATTAACCATTACAGATTAAAAGACATGCATATTAGAAGACCTCAAGCGGTAGGTTGATGTAAAAAACCTACTAGTATCCCTTCTAATACCCCTAGATTTTAAAATGTGCTCAGAGTGCGCCACATAGCTAGTTGGCAGTGCATTGCTGCAAGGTGCTGAGAAAAAAAAAAAAGAAGAAGAAGAAAAAGGAGTGGGTTACTTCAACAGCTTCGATAGATGTACTTTGGTACTAGTTTGTAATGCTTTAAATGCTTGTGGGGGCACATGTATAAGCCATGCAGAGCTGCGAAAAAGAATTTGAAAAAGAGACGGTGACTATGAGGAAAATATTTCGATTTAGTCATGATTATCATTAGCTGAAAAGTTCATGCTTTCCCAGAGAGTGCTAAAAAAGAGGGTGACAAATTTTTGCAGGATATTTCCGAGAAGTTACAAGCTCACACATATGTATGGAGTGACAAAAATGATCCAGACTTTTACGGAGATTGGGTTTTTGAGGTATACTTGTGGATACAAATCATTGGTCTTTTAGATGTCTGTTATTATTGACTTTCTGCTCATCATAGTGAGCTTGGTGTTTTGGGATGGGGTTTGGTGTTTACAAGATGGACTACTTACCTGCACACTTCCAGTTTTAAAGTGGGATATTATTATTTAAAATACTTGCAGATAGGTAGGGACCGTGCTTTACACATGCATTGTTTGATACATCGACCCATGTTGAAAATAAACTAATGTTTATTGCTCTGCAACCTCCCAATGCATAATTTATTTCACCTCACTTTCATATTTTCTCCTCTCTCTCTCTGTGGTTTCAAGGATATTTTGGAAGCTACAAATAAAAATGCTTTGCAAATTTCTGTTTTCCAAATATTTCTGGAATTAGTTCTGAGCCTTTTCTTGAGGATGTTGTCATTATGGTACTTCTGAGTGCTCATGAACGAAGGATGCATCTTCTCATTTTCCTGAAACGATGTGGTTTAATGGGAGGGAAGAGTGGGTAATTTATATAGTTAGGATGAAAACAATTGTCCTGATGCCCTCTGGAAAATAGTAAATATAAAAGAGCATCGGTAATGAGACGACAGTTATAATGTCTAATTGTGGATACAGTGCTGATAGAACGTTTGATTGCCAAGGAAGGTGGCTAGCTGCCGTTCTTAAATTTCCTCTTCTTGTGTAATTGTTATTGTTATAACCCCATTCCCCTTTCCAACTATTTTTCTCTATTTGACTTGTCCGATTTATTTATAAGGAATGGAAACAAGTGCACATGGATGATTTTATCAAGATGACATCTGGGTTTGTGGAAGAGTTGGAGCTGCCTGAATCAAAGCCAAGAGTTGCCACATACGAATCCTTCTATAAGCAAGAAGGTTAAATATTCATCCGCCTCTTGATATTATATTCGTAATTTCTAATTTCTGAACCGTGTTTACACTTAAATGCTGTTTTACCACCGTCAATGTTATCATGATTAGATTAAATTTTCATACATATTTCTCTTTCTCCAGAATTTGTTGTTAATAAAATTACTTTCGTTGGAGAAGTTAAGCCCTCAATTTACTTTTATTTTATTTTTATTTTTATTATTCATTTTTGCGTTGGAAATAGTTTAATACAGTGGCGTGGGAGTGATATTCCTTTAGATGTATTCTCTAGAGATATGGTGCCCAATCAGTTGTACTATAGAGTCACTGTACTAAGGGGAATATTTCTTTTGTTTTGAGAAAGAAAAATGCTAAATATAGTCGCCAAGCATAACTGCTGGGGAGTTGGCTACGAACGTGAAAAAATAAAAATGGTACGTTTCATAATACATGAATCGTTCCACAACAACGACCTCCCTCCCTTCATCTTTCCACATACGAACACAAAGTCCTTCGAAGCCTCCTTCCCACAACCAATCTCTCGAATGCAAAGTAAATGAGATTTTTTATTTCTTTTCAAAATAAAATCGTTTGCCGCAGAAGTTCATTCTCAGTCGCATACTTTTCAAACTTTAGGTCTATTGCTGAGATGCCTTTACTTTATCACCTTTCATACATTCAAAGCAACAAAAAATAAAAAATAAAAAATAAAAAAAATCAATGAACATTCCTTTAAAACCCAAAACTTTAGTGAGAGATCAACATCGCTTGGTCTTAAAGAAGAGAAAAAAGAAGAGGAAGAAAACTGTCCTATTATTGGAAGCTGACATTTAATGGCCATCAGAGAAATTCCAGCTTTAGCATCCAACTTCATGGGCAGGATCCCTCAATTCAACTTCAACACCAACATTATCGATATCCATTAAAATAAACAAACAAAATATCCTCCACCACAGTCAATGAGCCCAGAATCCAAATTTTATAACCAAAAGATTGGATTTTTATGCGGGAAAAATCTCAGAGACTCCCAAAACACATTTACATTAGATTCTTTGGACAGAACCCAGGAAAACAAAATGGAAATAAGAAATTCTAAGACCCTAGAACATCCAGTGTTGAGCCCAAAGACAGAAAAAGCAAATCAACAAAGAAAACACCCCTGGAGTTCTATACAAATCCACAAACTGTGCTGGAGAAAATCAAAGAAAACTAGCCCAGACAAGAAAATCAAAGAAAACTATATCCCAGTTTGGCTGCCTCTTCAATTTTCTCACATTTTCTCAAGAAAAAAAAAAGATAAGAAAGAGAAAAACAAATTCAGAAGGTAGAATCCAAAGAAAAAAGAGAGAGAAAGAGAGAGATCTTCAAGGCGAAGGAAACATTCGAAATGTGGCAAGACTGGTCTTCTTGCCGAAGAAGACTCACACCCTCGTTGAAGAAGTTTTGTGTATTTTTTTATTCCACATAAGCAATCGGTTACCCCCCCGCTTGCACACTCCACTTATACCCAGCAGAACTGTTTTAAGAAAACATTTTGGTAAAATGCTAGATTGGTCTTCCCTTTAGAATATATTTCCTTTCATTTTCTTTGCTGTGGTTGTTTCTTGTTTTTGGTTGAGCCAAGTTTCTAGTCCTATTTGCCTCTCATTTCTCAGCATCCACTGCCATCTTTCAAACACTAGTTTATCCACACACAAAATAAATAAATAAATAAAATGAAGCGCCAACTTCTTGTCATAAGAACCAGAACAAAACCTAAAAAACCATGAAGAAAACGATAAACTTATTGATTTTATTACTGGAGTGTGTAAATTGCCATACACCCAGAAAATGTCCAGGTGAGAAGACAGAATCAAAGTCGGCCCTTGCCAAAGCTTTTACTTTAATGTAGCTAGGAGACTTGATCTGTTTCTATTAAATACCATAATTGTTTATCTTGCAATCATTTTATCCCGCAAAGCTGCCACTAAGTTAGCTTACTAGAGATGTGACGGCGTATTTTCAGATGGCCAAACCTCCCGGCACCTGGTGATGAGCCTTCGAAGACAAATGGCAAATAGCCTGTTGCTTTTTTGTATCTCTGTTGAATCTGGAAAATCAAACAGTATAAACTTCTTTATTTCAGCTCAATCTACTTAGATTCATCAATAAATGACCAACCTCCCACTGAATCGCCAAATAATTTGCACTATAGTAGATACGAACAACATTTGAAAAAGCCATACAAATCAAAGCTCGAAAAATAGTCCAATTTAAGTTGAATCAGCCAAAAACTGAATCGGTTTTAGTAAACTTTTTTGAATCGTTCACTGAGCTGCTTTAATCAACTGATTTAACCTGTTTTAGACCAATTTAAAATGATTCCAACCGATTTAAAACTATTTATTTTTAAGTTGTCTAACAACTAGGTTTTTGTTTTAATTTCTTGTACAATACGATAGAACTAAACATATATTAACTTTTTCATCATTGTATTCAATAAGAATCATAGAAAACTTGAAAGATAAGACATAATTCTTTATTTTTTTTTTAAGTGAACAAAAAGATTAGGAGATGAATAGTGCTTTGTATTAAATTTATGGCTGTGCATAAAATACAACATTTGTCATGTGCTTATTACTTAATCGTCTTTATCTTCTTTGTATATGAGGCATAAAATATCGACAATTGAGGTTATATACATAAATTACATGAAACTATTTAGATCTATACCATATTTTTATTGAAACTAGTCAATAAATTTTATATTTTATACTCTTTTATACATGACAATATTTAATGTTGTGAGATCCAACGGCTATATCTATCTCTTTCCAGATTTTACAAAGAATTTGGACAAAACAATTGTAGAGAATTTGGACAAAAAAACTGAGCTGAAGAGGTTGTAGATTAATTTAACATCGGAGTATTCTGTTAGTCTTATTCAAGGTGAAATTGGAGAGGAAAAAACGACAGGTCTTCTGATGCTTTCATGCGTAGAAGTAAATATCTTTCTTTCCTAAAAGAAAATGGAAAATGAAAAAGTTACCTCAATAATCTGATGGCTGCTTCGCAGACAGTTCCTGCCAACTACGCAAACAGTTCCACCAGAACCTCCACCTGTAATTTTGGCTCCATATAAGGTCCCATCATCAGATTTACTGTGCTGCATTGCCTGTACTAACTTTGCAAGCCTATCGGTCCCATCAGAGCCAAGTCCGCAAGCACTATAGCTGTAGTGACACTGCAAAAGATGGTTAAATGTCAAAAACCATTTCCTTCATTTTTTTTTCCACACATGCGGGAAAAAAATCAAAATGAGAATCATAACTCCAGAATTTCGCTTCATTTTCTTTTGAACCAGATTAAGAAAAACTCCCATTTTAGACATGGGAAAAAGGGCTGGAGATATGGTAGGAGAACATGCTTGATTTTAGAAACCATAATGATAAATCTGTCACCCGTCTTGGATAGAATGAAGATAAGGCACCTTTCAAAATGGACCCCACAACTCAGCCAATTTGATAGAGTTCGACTTTCATGATCCGCAATGGGTGTATTGCCAATATTAGCTAATCCATCCACCAACTTCTATCATTAACTTCAAATTTGTAGGGGGCATAGAATCGGTGAAAATCCAGAGAAAACTCAGCGTTACCACTCAGGAATTTCACCAGCATTACGAAAATAGAAATACTTTAGACACAAAGGAATTACACAAAAGTAAATCCATAAATTGACGTGGCTTGATGTGATACATCAGATTGTAAAGTTACTTTTATTGTAAAGTAGATCTAATGGATCCAATGAAACCACATCAGTTAGTAAGTTTATTTTTGTGTAATCTCTGTGTATATAACAGTTTTCTTAGGAAAAACCTCATCCACAAGGGAGCCAAAGATGGTCACAACTTAAATCATTTCTTGTTGTAACGTAAAATTTTGAACCCATTAGTCGTTGGATCTACTATGTAGGGAAAAACCCTTCTATCATTTATATAGAATTCAATTTTTTAACAATTACAAACACGGACCTCTGAAAGAACAATTTAACTAATAGGATATATATATATATTTTATTGGCACAGGGTGTCCAAGAACAGCGTCCCGACTAATCCCAGGAGTGCATAGACCCTAGGCAAGGACTTTCCGCAAGTGCACCTCGGGTAATTCAAAGAAAAAATTCCCCAATCCGATGACCCCTAGAGATTGTTTGCACCCAAGAGAATTTAAACCTTAGATTTGAGAGGAGCATACCCTCAAGTCCAAGGCCTTTACCACTTGAGCCAAGCACTACAATTAAGTTTAACTAATAGGATATTGTTCTTGACATGCCGAAAGCACTCACCAAATAATCATGTCAAGATTCAAGTTCAATTGGATATCCATTTATTTATACGTTAGTAAGCTCAGATAAAGGTTATGAGATACCTTAATAAAATATTCATTTTACTTATAAAAATAAAATAAAATATTCATTCATGAAAGGAATAGAAGGGGATGAATTTTATTCAATGTCACTGGCTTCCATCACATTATTAGATGCATGCCTATATATGTGCAGAAATGGATTTCTCAAACCAAGCTTAATCTACCAGAAATTTCAGTATACCTGATACAATAGTTCTCCAAGAGCTGTAAGTTGCTCATCTGAAGTTGCCGAGGTTAGAAGTGCTTTGAATGCCTGTAAGTCAAGTAATTGAGGGAAGTAACTCAGCTGGTATGCAATACTAGCAATCAAAAGTTAAATAAAACAAGGTATTCGCAGCACTTTAAATTTTATGTCATCCATAGAACTTGACACTTGTGTCAATGGAGCAGAGTGAGATAACAGGGATTTATGGTTTGAATCTTGCAAATATGCAAGAAACAGAGCAATTACCCTCTAAATTAGAAGACAATGACAAAAATTCATAAATAGGATCAGTCATAAAAACCCTCCTTTTGGATTAACAACACCATATATCTATGAATTGATCTTGTACCATCTAAATTAGTCCATGTTATATCCATGAATCAAATTCAATTTTCTAGCTAAAAAAAACAAATAAAACTATTCCTAACCTTGACACGGAAATTTTCATATATTGGATGTTTAGCTGCCGCTGTCACTCCATAATTACGCTTAGGATCAATTACTGTGACAGAATCATTGTGATCAGCATATTTCTCCAGAAATGTCTCGCCAAGCATGGACTCAGGAAGCATCTTAGCATAAAGAGCTTCATATCTGTGCAATTGAAGTTCCAAAAGGAAGAAAACATATCAACTTCATAGTTGGAGAGCCAAAAACAATCCCACTTGAATTGGAGCATCTAGTAATTAGAGCCATAATTTTGTGTCCAAAAGGTTGCATCTGAATAAGGGGCAATAAGGTGCAGAGAAAAGGGAGGGGGAGAGCAAATGACCGGCCGCTGAACCAAAACTAGAGAAAATCAATAATTTATTTCCTCACTTCATTTTAATTCAGAAAGCAGTGTTATTTTTTATTTTTGATAAGTAGAAAGCAGTGTTATTTAAAAGATCTCGAGAAGGAAAACTCTTAAAAGTGGACATACCTGTGAGGTGACAGATTACACAAATAATCTAATGACGCTTCTGCTTCAATTAGTTCAACACTATCATCCTCCAATTCATCTATGTTTTCCCCACTAGAGCTTGGCAATGACTGAGACAACATAGAAGATGCTATAGACTTCATCATCTTGCAACCCATAAAGGCGCCAATTCTGACAGATCCATAGTCTGCACCACCAACACTGCCATAGAAGTACCATGGAACTCGGAATTCAAAAACTTTCAAACAAATGAAAGAAAGAAAAATATAAGAATAATTATGGTGATACAATGATGGTAATAACTCTCAAAGGCTTCAAAAGAAGAGTGAAACCTGAAAAAAGAAAGACTGGGTAGGACCTGTCTGACAATGTAACTATTATACCAAAATAAAGGGCAGTTTTAAGGGGGTAAATCTGTTTCATAACACTTACACGAAAGCACACTTCATTATCAACGTATAATAAACATGTGGATCCAAAATGGAAGCTTTAGAAGAATGATCCAGCATAATTTCAGTTAACCCATCCATGAAAATCAGGCAAGCATAGCATGAGAAATCAATTTCAATTGTGACAACAGGCATAAATGCATCAGATTACAAAACATAGTAATAGACGCATTACCTATGTCGTATTCCTGAGTCAATTCCCCAAAATCGGATATGGCTAGGAATTTCTACAAGCCCAACAATCTCAGCAGGCTGCATGAATTTAGGCATCATTTTTTTATCTATAAAACAACCATATCACTGTTATCTTTACAGAACTAGTGGTGCTTACCTGGCAAACCATAGCTAGAAGTTTGTTGGCTTCACCACAAGCCGAAGTCATCTGGTCCATCACGCCACATGGAGCTCCAACAATGTGATTCTCCACCTAATAAACAAAAAAAAATGATAAATGAAGTAACAAAACATTCACGCACAAGGTACATAGAAATTAAACATTCTAAAATGAAGGGAAGAATATTCACCAGAAGGTTATAATAAAAAGTCAAACCTTTTGGCAGAGCAAAGCAAGATCTCTGGCACTGATGCTTAACCCTGCAAAGTATAGTTGAAGATTTTAAGTTGATTGTTTCTCCAACTGCTCCAAGGAAGAATAGGAATAACGAGCACATTGTCTTCTAAATTAATCACACACAACGAATATCCACTTTGCAGTAAAATGGAAGGGGGCTCGGGGGGAAACTAAGAGAGTATGTTCAGTATTTAAATTTTATATAAGCATACTTTAAACTGCCATGTTTACAATCCTGAATTCACAGTAGAATTCAGAGAAAACCTAGTCATATATTTGCCTGTTGTATTGACTGCAACACTTCAGTATTAATCATTTATGCTGAGGTACTTTATTAAATTGAATTTCAAGCTCAAACAGGCCACTTTCCTCTGTGCATTCACAACTCTCAATTGATAATTCCAGTATACAAGCCATTCTAAAAATTGACATTTAGGTCCAATTTTCATGCGACAAGCTTCACACTGGTAAATGAATTTCATTTTTAATCCATCTACAAGATAATCGGGAAAGTCCTGCCTGGTTTTTTTTGAAAAATTATGTCTTATACGAAACTCTTGGCCATGTTTAGATTCCAAAAATTTTCAGAAACTTTTTTCAACTTCACAATCTAAACATCTTTTAAACACCAATTCTACTTCCCAAAAAATAAATTTTCATCTATTAATTAACCTTAAGTTTCCATGAAAAAAAAACACAAAAAAAAATACAAAATCCAAAAACCTTTTTATCCAAGTAATTTTTCAAATCTATGTATTCACTTTCATAAACTCTTAACACAAAACACATCTTGAAAACTGTTTATCCAAAAAACTTCTCATCTACCTGCCCACTTTCACAAAAACCAATAAGAAACGCATATAATTTTTTTTTCAGGAATTCTCAATAATTACAAAAATTTTCACTTACCAGACGCCCTAGTGGTTACTTCTCCACAGCTACATCTCATTTCAGTGCTTGGGATGCATAGGTCATATATGAAGTCTTTTTTTTTTTTGATCAGTAAAAGATAAATATTATATATATGAATGAAATATGCGTAGTCCTTGTACACAGGAAGTATACATAAGAACTTCTAGTTACATTCTAAGGACGATAAAATAAAGACAAGAATTCCTGGATATTATCCCCATCTAATACAATAGTAGAAAACCAACACATTAAAGTATGGAGAAAAAAATTCTTCAACTCGGTCATTGAGCGTTCCTTATCTTCAAAACAATGTGCATTCCTTTATGTCCAAATACACCACATAATACACAACGGAATCATCTTCCATACTGCTACCACTTGATGACTACCTTGCATATTTGGCCAACACCCCAACAAATCCACCACCCTCATAGGCATAACCCAAGCAACATCAACCCTTAAAAAGATTTCATCCCACAACACCCTTGCTAACTCACATAGTAATAATAGATGATCCACAGATTCTCCATTCTTTTTGCACATGTAACACCAATCCAACACTACACAACCTCTCTTTCTCAAATTTTCTGTGGTCAATATCTTCCCAAGAGCAACACTCCAAACAAAAAAGAAACTTTCGAAGGCACACGGGATCTCCAGATACTCTTCCAGGGAAACTGATTACTACCTCGTTGTGTTGTTAAGATACTGTAATACGCCTTCACTGTACATATCTTGTGGTTATTAGTCCGCCAATTCAAACTATCTCACTGCGCCGTAGGAGTCTCCATCGAGTATAATAGGCTGAAAAATTCTAAAACTATAGGTAATTCCCAATCATGGAAATCCCTAATAAAAAGAACATTCCATTGCTGCACACCATGAGAGTATACACGCACATCTGCTACTGAAGCTTCCCCGTTAACTGCAATACGATATAAGGCCGGAAAAGCCCTTTCCAAAGCATAATCCCCACACCACACGTCCCGCCAAAATCTAATACAAACGCCCTCACTAGCTACAAAGCGTATTTGATTTACAAAACCTGGCCATCCCTTCCTTATGTACTTCCATAAACCCACACCATACCTCCCTCCCACTTCCTTAGAGCACCAACCACCCAATCGGCCCCATATCTAGCATCAATAGTTTCCTTCCACAATGATCCCCTCTCCATATGATATCTCCATAACCATTTTCCCAATAATGCTTTATTAAAAATTCTCAAGTTACACACTCCCAACCCCCCATTCACAACTGAGGCACATACAGTTTTCCATCTAACAAGATGAAACTTCTTTTCCTCTCCCATACCTCCCCATAAAAAAGCCTTGAAAAGTTTCTCCATTCTGTTCACCACCCCTACAGGCATAGGAAACAAAGATAGAGCATATGTAGGGAGGTTAGTGAGTGTACTCTTGATAAGAGTGAGGCGACCCCCTTTTGATAAATACACCCGTTTCCAACCAGCAAGCTTTTTCTCTATCTTCTCCACTACTCCATCCCATATAGCTCTATTCTTGAAAGTTGCCCCCAACGGGAGGCCCAGATATTTCATTGGGAGCGAGGACACCTTACAATTCAAGAGACTTGCCAAATCTAGGATATTAGAGACCTCACCCACAGGAACCATCTCAGACTTGCCCAAGTTCACTTTTAACCCTGACACTGCTTCAAAGCAAAGTAGCAAAGCTCGTAAAGTTTGGATCTGGCTACTAGTCGCTTCGCAAAATACTAACGTGTCATCTGCAAATAGAAGATGTGAAATGATAATGTAACCACCAGAACCATTGCCCACTTGAAATCCTGATAAGAAACCTCCCCCAACAACAGCCTGCATCATCTTGCTTAAAGCCTCCATAACCATAACAAAAAGAAGAGGAGATAGAGGATCTCCCTGCCACAATCCCCGCGAACTGTCAAAAAAACCAGCAGGTGTGCCATTAACCAGGACCGAGAATCGAGCGGTTGAAACACAATGCTGCATCCATGCAATCCACCTATCCCCAAATCCAGTTCTCTCAAGCAAGTATAAGAGAAATTCCCAATTCACATGATCATATGCCTTCTCCATGTCAAGCTTGCACAGAACACCTGAACCTCCCTCCCGTAATCTGTAGTCCAAACACTCATTTGCAATGAGTACTGAATCAAGAATTTGTCTCCCTCGAATAAAGGCATTCTGGGACTTTGAGATAATATGTTCCAACACCGGACTAAGCCAGTTAGCAAGCACCTTCGAAATAATCTTATAAACGCTACTAACCAGACTTATAGGCCGAAAGTCTTCAATAGAAGCTGCCCCATGTTTCTTGGGAATGAGAGCAATAAAGGTCGCATTCAGTGATTTTTCAAAACTTTTGGAAAGAATGAAATTCATTGAAAACCTGCAAAACATCACCTTTTACTATGTCCCAACAGGTGTGAAAGAAACCCATTGTAAACCCATCCAGACCCGGCGCATTATCCTTTGCCATACCCGAAATGACCTTATAAATCTCTTCTTCGCCAAAAGGTCTCTCCAACACATTTGCACTCTGCGGGTCAATAGCCTCAAAATGCAAAGCATCAAGCTTTGGCCTCCAAAGAACCAATTCTGAAAGCAGGGTCTCATAGTACTGAACTATATGATTTTCTAGCTCGGATGGGGAAACTAGTACCTGAGACCCTGAATTAAGAGCCTCAATAGCATTGTTACGCCTATGTGAATTGGCCACTTTGTGAAAGAACTTTGTACACCTATCACATTCTTTCAACCAAAGAACTCTGGATTTTTGCCGCCATGAAATCTCCTCTAACAACAAAACCCTCTCCAAATTTGCCATAACCATGCCCTTCCTCAATGCCACATCTTCCGAGAACTCTTTCTCTTCTAAGTCTTGCAGTTCCTCCATCAGTGTACCCTTCTGACTGTCAATGTGACCAAACACCTCCAAATTCCACTTCCTCAAATCTTGTTTAAGAGCCTTCAATTTGCCTGCAAGAATGTAACTAGGGGTACCAATAAACTGATACGAAGCCCACCAAGCACGTACCATCTCTACAAACCTATCCGCTGTAAGCCACATGTTTTCAAACTTGAAATATCTGTGCCCCCTGTGTATACCCCCACAATCCAAAAGGATAGGAAAATGATCTAAACTGACTCGAGCTAGTCGTTTCTGACTTACTTCCAGATATTTAGCTTCCCACGAGGGAGATACCAGAAATCTATCCAATCTCGACCAAACCCGTCCATTTGACCAAGTGTACTCTCCTCCTGCCAAAGGAAGATCCATGAGATCAAGATAAAAAATGAACTCATTGAATTCCTCCATAGCCATCGAATGTCGACCATGCCCTGATCGCTCACTAGGAAAACGAATAGTGTTAAAATCACCCCCCATGCACCATGGCACATCCCATAAGTAGTATAAACCCGCCAACTCCTCCCACATCCCTCTCCTAATCCTATCCACATTAGGACCATAAGAGCCTGCAAATGCCCATTCCCATCCGTCCACCACATTTTTAAATAGAGTCGCAACTGAAAACTCTCCAATACATTCCTCAATCATCTCAACCATTCTTTTATCCCACATTAGTAACACTCCACCTGAGGCTCCCATCGAGGCCAAATAAGTCCAACCCACATATGACATATGAAGTCTTATAGCTTTGAGCCTTGAACCAACCTCACACATTCCACAGGGTGAATTACTAAGCCAAGATGCACCATGGTCTCTCTCTCTCTCTCTCTCTCTCTCTCTCACACACACACACACACACACCACTCACTTTAAGGAAAAAATAACAATAAGAAAATAAAAATTGGTCATTACCCAGTGCTGGTCCCATCAAAACCGGTTCTTGCTTGAGGTTATTTGTGTATAGTCATAACGTTGGGCATTTTTGCGTTCATTGCACCTCAAACTACTATGAGAGTTCCCTAATTTTAAGAGTGATTCTATGAGGTGTTCAGCACACTAGCATTAGCTTGGGTTATGCCCACGACAGTGGTTGCACTTTTGGCTAGCTGGACAAATCTAAGAGGAATTCAACAGATTAAAGTTGTGTGGAAGATGGTCCCTACACTTGATCTATTACTTGTCCTTTATGAAGTTATATATAGGGATGTAACACCTAATCCTCTTTTTCACCTTCTAGATAGGTGCATCTCTTGTATAGTCCATGTGTACTTGAGTTGAACCTTTTATGCCTATCAATAAAGATTTATTACTTACAAAAAAATCACTTAGTTTATAATCCCCCCCTTCCTGATAGAAGCAAAAGTCACCACCAAGAAAGAGAGAAAAAACTGAGTAAAGAAAACTATGGAATATTTGAATACATAATTACCATGAGAAGCAGCTAGGGCAGACATGCTAGCAACCTCCACAGCAGCAGAAGAAGATACACCTTTGCCTTCTGGGACTGCAGAAGAAACCTGTATGTTTGTAATATTGGAAGATTAAACATGGCCTTTTGTACATACTTGAAATTTAGCCCGTAGTAGGAGTTTCTGCAGTGTCTTTGAATGAATCAAAATATACTAAACATATAGGTAGCATCTTATACCAGCATACTGATACTATTTTCAAAGCGTACACCAAGTTCTGTCATTAAAACCAGAATCGTCCCTGCAACATATGCTGCCCACCTAGAACAGGAACCATTTTAGTTGCATAGAATGATAAAACCACAGATAATCAAACAAAAGAAGATTAACCTACTTTTGAGATGGATCCCGGGCGAAGTACTTCTTTGCCTTTTCATATGACATTGGCTGCTCTCCATCCATAAAATCAGATAAGTCCATGTCAAATGTTGGGCCACGATTGCTTAATTCAGAACCATATGATACCTAATTTGGCCAAAATGTTGAGATAACAGAGATATTATTTTTATTAGACAATTTTATGATGAGGCGTAAACGGACACAATCAAGTGCACCAGAGTGTATACAAAAGAAAACACCCAATTAGGAAGTAATGGAAAAACAAAGAGACATAAAATCAAGATAAGTAGAACAGCCAAGACTGTTCTAAGCTGACATCCAGACAAAATGTTTTTCCAGCATTATGGACCTATGTTCATCATCTGTCTTCTTGCAACCTTCAAAATTCTAAGCATTATGTTCATCCCATACGCACCACATGAAGCATAACGGGGCCAGTTGCCGATCTTCCACACTACAATAGCCAACATTCTTACTTCTCCAACATACCAACTACACTACTACCTTTTGGGGCATTGCCCAATAAACACTTAAGAAATAGAATAATACAGAGGCCAATACTTTTCTCGCAACTTCACTCTCATCAACAAATGATCAGTCGTTTCCTCATTCTTCTTGCACAAGCAGCACCAATCCACTACTAAAATTTTCTTTCTTGTATTATCCATAGTAAGGATCTTTCCTAGTGCAATGGGTAATCCGCATAAGATTTAACTCATATCAATATGGATTTCCCATTGCAAAAGTATCAATAAAATCGAATAATTGTCTAGGTCTATAAAATTTTTGTTTTCAGAGAGCACACTTCATGCAATAAGCTAAATCTCAAACACACTAATAAGCAAATTATATCTGCATTCTACTACTAACAACCTCTCTTTACTTATCACGAAAATAAATAGTTAAAAATCCTTCTGTCATCCCAGAGAAGAGGAATCAACCACCTTTTTAGATGATAATATTTAAAAGAAAAACTTTGTCTCCATAAAAATGCCTATACATACTATTTCCAGGACGGGTGTCGATCCTTGTCCTTTGGCTTGCTGTCGAGCCAAGGCATGGTTCCAAAGCCTATGTTTACTTGGATGATTCCTTTGCACGGCAACATGGCATGCTTCTCTTATTGGCAGCTGCAAGAAGAGAGCAGACAAAGAATCATGAGAAGAGAGAAGTGGGAGGAGGAAAGGAGAACATAATCATATCAATGAACTTCAAAGGAGACAAAAAAAACTTCAAAGAAAACAATAATACCAGCTCTCTCGCATCAAAAAAACTTCTAAAGGAGTTATACTTGATGCAAAAGGAAGGTGTTTCTATCAAATTTGCTACATCTATATCAGATGCTTATCTAGCAACATGGTTGTGACTGAAATCTGACAGTTGTGAAGAAACTCTTAAGTTTCATAGACCATGTTCAATTTTAAATAGAAAAATATAAATGAACATGTTGATACAAGCGATACTGGGAAGCCACACTATGCAACAATGATATGCAGATATACACCAAATATAATGACACATATAATGAATGTCGTAACCAACTATTAAGATAAGAAATGGGTGGACTTCTTGAAAGATAATTAATCCCACGAAAAAAGAAACATCTTTGTGATTAAAGTCATCCAATAGAACTTTCCCTTCAAGATCAATAAAAAATATACAATAAAAACACTGTAAATTTCAAGTTTTCTCAACATCCAAGTGAGTCTATGGTCAACATTCTCCTGTACCAGAAAAAGGCATCCTCTTGTGTATCCCCCACAGAAGGGCTGACATCCCAGCTAGTGGTTGAGCTATTGACCATGTTTTGGTGGAACCCCTATGGGGTTTACAAATTTAGAAGTTTGGAGGACGGTTCCCATATGTTTAATGTGATGTATTTGGTAAGCGTGAATCGCTCAAACTTTTGAAGATAGAGAGAGGATGGTGGCAGAATTAAAAGATACTATATTCAGCATCCTCTATGCTTGGATGACTGATCACCATGGCTTCCATTTCTCTAGTTTCCTAGACTCTGAAGGTTTTCACTCTTCTCTTCTTCTTTGTAGTTGGATGTTTCCTTTTGTATACTTCCTAAATACTAGGGTTGTGCCCATCTGCACTCAGTAAAATTGCATCACTTATATTGATTAATATATTAAATTCCTAACTTCAGGAAGCCCATCCTTAGTCAATGCGTCTAGTCTTCACATAGTTAAGGAAACATCACATTTTGGAATTCACATAAATAACAGTCATCAAAAGATCTTAAGAAGGAAATAGTTGCTAAAATCAGAGCTGATAATTTCATATGCAACATCGGTGACTAGGGGTGTAATCGGGTCCGGTCAGGGGAGGTCACGGACTGAAAATTTTGGTCCATGAACATTTTTTTCCTCTTTCCGTTTTTTGGCAAATAAATTAATACAAAAAATTAATTAAATTAGTAAAATTAAAATTAAGCGAGCTCTTTAATGTGGATTATGCAACTAACTCATTAAAAAAAATAATTGATTATAACTATATTTATGATGTTAATAGTTCCTAACTTAGTAGTTCATTAGTCATAATGGCCTATATTAAAATTCTAACATTTTATATGATGAATGAATATTAAATAATTTCATTGTCCATTAATTATTCATGCTTACTTGCAACTTAGGTATCTTAAAAAAGATAACTAATTACGCTAATTTGGTGTAAATATGAGAGTATGTAGCTACATATAATAACATATATTATCACATGATATATTAGTTAATTGATAGCATATATTATTTTACATTTTATATGATCAATAGTGATAGATTAGATGAAAATTACATAATTAACTTATACAACTACTATCTAAAATAATATATTATATAGAAAAAAAAATATTTAAAAATTTTATATGTAAACATTTCGGTCGGGTCCAAAAAAACCACACCCCAGGATTGGACCGAAAACCGAATTCTTCATACACTATGGACCGAGACCGACCAACATGATTTTAATCTTTCACCCTTATCGGTGACTCTCTTTGCCCTCAAAACAGTGGCTACTAACTTCTTTCCCTTCCTTCTTAAAGAACCTAATAGTCTCAATCTGTCAATAGAAATATCATTTTGTGTAGGATAATTAATTTGAGCTAGAAGAGTTATTAAATATGCAACACCAAAATATGTTATGAAAGACATACCAGAATCTAACTTTGAAGAAAGATTTAAATTTGAGGGAAAATAAGGCAATGGATAGCAATAATATTAAAGACATAAAACTAGAATTACCAAACTGATAAATCTAACCTGCAAGACAAGACTTCCTGAATAATCAGCAATCCCTCCCATAACATCCAACCTTCCAGGTGCTCTTGCCACAAAGATTTCCTCCTGAAGTGAAAATTTAGAAAAAGGAAACAAAATGAAATCATTCAATAAATTATCAAGATGCCAAATAGCTTGAATACAGAAGCAGATGGCTATAACAAATTTATTTTTAACTCCCACAAAAATGTGAAGGGCAAAGATTTATCCAACACGGCCAAACATTTTTTAAATTCTCTCATGGTTACAGTTCCCTGAAGTAACATTATGATTTCAAACAAAGAAACACCCAGTTATATCAATTACCAAATTGAGGGTCTACGTGGATAAGAAACATTATCACGTGCTAACTTCAAGATATGTTGAAAGAACCATAAATGACAGCAACGGACAATGTATATCTAGCATCAAATTCATATAGTGCTATACTACATCAGTAGTTATCAAGTGCATATTGTCCTTACCAACAAATGCTAGTAAGAAAAAACATTCTAGGGAGAAGTGAACAAAAAGAATATTCAGTCGAAATAAACATGACCTCCCAATTGAAGAGTCCAGCAGCAGCCTTACGTTCCCGTATCTGGCGTTTCTCAGGAGTCCTTTCGGACTCAGATACAGCATCTAGTTCTGCCAAGCTCTTTAAGAACATTATTGTATCCGGAAAGCCTTGAGGATCTCCATGAAGAATCTCAAAGTCTTCAGTGTATCTTGGTTGAAAAAAGAAGAAAGATTTAACCAAAGTAAGCAAATTCATTTCATGAACAAACTAGAAACTATTAAAAGAGAGAAACTCACGAGTTCGTTAGGGAGCTATTCTCAGACTTCTGGTAAGTTGGTGATCCACTAGAAATACCAAGTTCATTTTCAGCACTTGCATACCATTCTGGGATGAAGATATCTCGTCCTGGGACCCTTTGAAGTTGATACCCAAGAATGATAGCATCACGCAATCTCCTTGCCCCACTAAGCTGCAATTTGGTAAGGTAAAAATAGAATTAGAAACATGAGTCAAACGTTAAATTTAATGAAAGCCAGAACCCAAATAAAACATGATAATGATATCAAACATTCAAATACCTTATCTGATGTATAGTTTTTACCAATAGCTGTCTCCTGCAGGATTTGAGCTGCTACCTATAATTATAAAATGCATCAGGAAAAAATTGTGAAATCAATTTGTATCAACTTTAAAATAACAGGAAACTTTTTTTTATAGGTATAAAAAAAACCCGGAAACTGTGAAAAACATGAAGAAACGATTGTAAATCTACGTCCTGTAAGAATTAGAAACAAATCGGTATTTTCTTATTAGAACACTATGTACTAGAAAAGCAAATATGAATAGTTCCTACAAATTATTTCAAGATTCAACACTTCCAGCCCTGTTAAACTGGCTTAAAGTATAAACTTAATTCAAAAGTGTTTGCATATCGCTGGTCCATTTTTGCAGACTAAGTTGTTCATCTTTCAAAAAGCTCAGGTTTTTCTACATATTTCCTGTGTGGTTTGTCACAATGGAAAAGATACAATCACTGCATTGATAACCCTTTCCATTCAGCTATTTACTTAGTAAAGCAAAGTTATCATATATCTTGTTTTTAATTGATAAGCTACACAAGCACTTGGTTGGTTTGAACACCAGGCCGCACCCTCCACTCTGTTTTTATAGGGTATGAGAGATGCTATTTGAGCTGAACATATTTTGTTAACATATATTTCTTTTAATTTAAGATAATCCAAATGCACATCCCCAATGCTCCCAGCAATGTGGCAAAGATAATTGCCCTAAAAATATTCACGGACAAAGAGATCATGTGGTGGTAACAAGAAATTTTACTATGTGAATAGTTTATACTTTCACACCCACAACAACTAAGACAAATAAGTCTTGGCTTTTTATAATTTTTTTTAATCTTTTCTTCTTGTCAAAAAAAAAAATTAATCTTTGGGCTTTCTAATATATAGAGAAATTCCTATTACATTGCAAGTGAATAGAGGTGTGCGCTGTCATGATTGGTCCGTATTCCTTGAATTGACAGCTGATCCAACTCTTATGGCCAGCAAAAAGAGCCACTATGGCCTCGTTTGGTCATACAGATGAGATGAGATGAAAGTTGAATAAAATATTGTTAGAATATAATTTTTTAATATTATTTTTGTTTTGGGATTTGAAAAAGTTGAATTGTTTTTGTATTTTGTTTGAGTTTGGGAAAGTTGTAATGATTAGATGAGATGGTTCGTGAAAACAAGCCAGGCCTAAATCTACACTGATTGGTGGTCAGAAACCAAACTGAACTGCATCGATTGCTGTCGATGTGATCCAGTTTGACCGGCTGGTTGGAATGAGTTTCAAGTGTTTGTTTAATGCATTTGGATCCATCATATCAATGGGCCTGTTTAACCTATTTTCGATTTTCTGACCCTTCTAGCTTGGCTCATTTTAAGTTCATCTGTTTGGCTCAAATTTTCTGTTTCTAATTGGATTTTCTCGACAACCAACGAGAGATGAAGAAAGTCACAAATCAATATTTATGTGAGATGTGAGATTAAGTTTTGCTTCCTGTGATTAAAATGCAGTCAGAATTTAATCTTGCGAACTCTTTTGGTCAATATAATATAACTAAAAGTGATTACTTAAGTGCACAACGAGAAAACAACTTCCCTAAAACAGAGTCATAAAACACGAGTACAGAAAAGATTACCTCACCACCATTGATGCCTCCTTCATAGCAGGGTTTCAAACTTATTGCACGTTCAAGGTAAGGTTTCCAGTGTCCAGTGAGTAAATCCCTTCTTATCATCTCAACACCACCTTGATAATACTGTTCAAAACAATAATTATATCTCAACCAGTATTAGATTCTCATTAAGCATTCCTGAAAGAGAGATGAGGACCATAAGGAGACCAAAAGGGAAGGGTAAAGGAAAAAAGAAGGCAAAAGATGATGATGATGATGATATTGAAATAAAGTAAGCGGTTAAACCTCAAGCATATTTCTCAAAAACGGCTCTTCATTGAAATAATCTCTCCGAACAAAGACAAATGGTAACTTGTATGCAAGGGCTTCACTGACAGTTCCATATCCAATTTTTCCTGAAACAACGAAGGTTCGTTCTATTAGATATAATACTTATCCATTTGTTTGAGATCAGTTAACAGAAAAAACTTCATACTGACCAAGCATACAATCAGATGCTGCCATAAGATCGGGTGTATAAGCATCTTTTGCAAGCTTCACAAAATTTGGTGGAAGATCCTGGGTGTCAGCACCACAAACCTGAATATACAAAAAAAAAAGCATGTGTCATCACCAAATCTTGCACAACAGTACAATTATGTCAATTACAAAGGACATTTAAAAAAGGAGAAGGATGTAGAGAATGCGCCACAAAAAATACCAGGCACAACCATCCAGAAGGTAGGTACTCCTCTTTCAGCTTCCAACCAGCTGGCTGCAAATGAGACACGGCATATACAGGTGCAATGAGAATTTCAAGAAGGAAGCACAATCATTGAAATTCTGAAAGAGAAGTGCTAGTATACATCTGATATGTGAGGCAAATATTGTCATGCCCAAAACACACCCACATAGAGAGAGGAAAAAAACTGATATTATTGTTGCATATCTCTACAAACCTATTGAATAGAAGATATATTCCAGGGTATGGACTCAGACTAGACAATATACAAACTACCAGCATTTTGTCAATTTTCTAGGTCAATGAGAACTATATTTTGCCAAACACAAGCAAAATCTTATGACGAGCATGCAACTAGATTTCAATGCTAACGTGTGACAGGCTTAGAGATCCTGACCCTGGGATTGTGCTACAACAATTAGTTCAGCAAAAACATGTATAAGAGAAGAAAAGTTTTTGGAGGTGACAGGTTATGCAACCACAACACAGTTCAATCGGTTATCTATCAATGCAAAATAAATAAAGAGGGGCAGGGAGAGAGAGACAGACAGACAGAGACAGAGACAGAACAAGAATCATCCATCATGCATCACTTGTAGCCATTGACTCATTCCAAAGAAGATAAACCTCAAAACGAAAGCGTCCAAGTAACTAACCATTACAACTGGTCAATCAGTTACTCACCTGTCCACCAAAGTTTAGGATAACTAGCTTCACATCCTCCCCAATTCCAAGCTCCTTCCTCACCTAAAACAAGGATTTCGTTCAAAAAGAAAAAATACATCATGAACTAAATGATGCAACGAGAGATTTAGCAGGGTTTTGTGAGCTAAAACCTCCTTGCGGGATCTGTGTAACCTCCTAACAACCAGAGGCACATCAATAACATCTCGGAAAGCAGGCACTGCAAAGTAAAAGATATTTTAAGACATTCATTAAGAGGTCCCAGATCAGTGTATCTAGTTGAGGAGGATAAAATGAGCACAATCAAAACCATTTTCCTTGTGGTTATCAAACAACAACATACTTGGGCAATATCCTGGGAGGCGGATTAGGAACTCACAATGGGAATAGTCCTCTGCTATCTGTAATAGTTTTCAAGCGACTGAAAAAGTTTAGAATGACATAAATAACGCAGAAAACACTAAAAGGCTGGTATTATTACCTCATGTTATACTCGCTCTATAAACAATAGATGAAAATTTACAAATGATATGCCCTTTAAAGAAATAAAACTCTTCCCAAGATGCTCTTAGACTGGCCAAGAAAGATAAGTATAAATTTTGGAAAATTGCAGCTTCAAATTTAGGGTTAATATAGGAAGTGAATAGATGCTTTCATATTTCGAAAGTCACATCTACATTGGAACATCCCAAAAAGGAAGCATATAATGCATGACACAGAGAATGTTCAACATTTTTCTCAACAATGGAAAAGGTAATCGATGCCAAGAGGCTAGTAAAGTAGTAATTGTCTAGAATTTTGGTTTATATCTTCCCAAGGTAAGGTCATTAAAAAATTCCCAAATGACAAAAAATAAGTGTGTTTACGTACACAAAAACTCCCTTCCCCAGTTACTAAAAAACTCTAGTAAGTTCAGAATAAATTGGTAGTATGGCAGTGTTACTTACTGAACATAGACATCAAGTTTATGATCTTATTTGGGTATCACTTCGTTCTACATTTGTGACTTGTATAAAGAACAAGAATATTTTTTTTATATAATTATTAAGAATTTTATTATCATGAATAGGCATAGCCCAAGTACACAGGAAGTATACAAAAGAAATACCTACCACACTGTAGAAAACAGGAAGACTAAAACAGAAACAGATTCAGTACATTCTCATCATTCCTTACAAAGATCTTAGCCCACAAACTCAAAGTAGAAAAGAAAAAGTTTCGAAGATCTTCAAAAGAGCGCTCCTTGTCTTCAAAACATCTCCCATTTCTTTCCAGCATCACATTAAACACAAAGGAATCATTCTCCACCTGGCAGCAACATCTTTCCTCACCTCACAACCACGCCAACATGCAAGAAGCTCCACAAGAATATTTAATTATGAGTATGCAATGTGGATTTAGTGTTCGATGACATCTGTCTCATATGGGATCTTACAAAGCACACTTCATGGCCCTCGAACTCTGGGTTGCACTAAAAATACCAGAGCAGTGACATTTTTATGGCTTTGTGCCGAGAAACATGGGACCAGCTTTGTGTGGCCATCTCCCTTTTTTTTTTTTAATTCTCGATTAACCTATTTGGGGTATTTGTTAGGGTCCCCCACCTCCACCGTTTGCACTACCCTTTAATTTAATGTTTCTCTTGCTCATAGAAAAAGAATTGAGTATGCAAGACCCAAAACAATCATACTTGTATTTTATCTGATTTTCCAAATGATTTTCAAGGAAATTTGTCAACATCAGCCGCCACTCAATGCACCTAAAGCATGTCATTGTTGGAGTAGTTTTGCTATTTTCTTGTTGAAGATAGTTTCTTTATGTTGACAATGAGATAAGAAATTATACCAAATCAAATCAAATGTGGCCAAATAAAACCAAACTAAATAAGATGCAAATGGCAATTGACGATACTTCTTTCAATAATAAATAGAAAGATGGGAAAGAAAATTTCGGTCACCTCCCACACTATGGAGCGATGATGATTTCCAGCAGCCATGACATACTCTGCATAGATGAAGTCCCAACTGCCAATAGTAGGGAATATGAGGGTATAAACAGCTTGCAGAAAACTGAAGAGCTCTATTCAATGCAATAACTCAGAGAAGGTTGGGATGATTATCACCAAGTCACAACTTTTTTTTTTATAGGTAAACTATTACTACTCACCAAGTCACAACTTGTAACATATAAACCATATTCCACTATATAGCTCTGTCTAGTTTAGTTACCACAGATAGTTTTCTATCATAAGGTAGTGGTTTAGGAGGAAAGCCAAAGGCAGATTTCGGTAGATTAAATATAGGGCAAAGCTTGATGCAAATATACCAAAACAGAATATATCTATGGTAGTTAGATATCATAGATAAAATATGCCCTACTTTGGCATATTTATCTACCCACACCATGCGGATAGCACCCCCCCTACTTTGGCATACTTCCTGTGTACTTGGACTATGCATATTTACTTGTCAATAAAATTTCTTATTACTTATCAAAAAAATATGTGAATCACTAAGCATAAAATTAGGACTGAAAAGAGAAAAGCGGGAAGTTGGAGAGCATGAAGCATCATTAATTTCCCAGGTTCAATAGACATTGATCAACAACATAATTGCTAGTTCGATTAATAGCTTCACTGTCCTTCAAGCAAGTGTAAAAGGTATGAACATTACTCAAAGCTATATTTAGTATCTTAGATCATGAAAAATGTTTTAAATCCTTGAAAGTAGAAATTGCAAAAACACCACAAATCGAGTGACCTGAAGTTTGTGACACAGACAGAGCGAATTCCAGCATCAGCTGCCGCACGACAAGCAACTGGAACAACATCTGAGACCTGTTTTTGTATAAGCACAAAAAATAGTCAAAGACATTCTATTCAAGTCTATAATTAAACAAATTCCCAGCAATTGGATCATAGCATGCTAAATGGCCAAGTTGACACGATGAAAATGCCTATAAAACTGATAACTAATTAACAAACAAATAAGAGAAGCCTCTAAGTACCACTAAGTCAGCTTTGATGGAGTTCAGCCATGCTACTTCCGTTTCCAAAATAGAAGCCCGAGGCATAACAGCTGTGACTGAATACTGGAATACCAAGAAAGAAAGGAAAGAATTTGTAAGATTTCAAAGAAGGCATACAGATATCCAAGTATCTATCTTTACAAAGGGATCATGCATATGGACAAGGTCAATATTCAATAAAAATAATTTAAACAATAAGTTGCAGTAACTTATTCGGTAACATTTTTTTTTTTTTGGTAAGTAACTTATTCAGTAACATTGATACAATAACTGCTCAAGCCAAAGCTTCAGACAACATAGTCATTATTAACTCGGGAGGGAATGCTATTTGTATACCTTTTCCAAGGAGGCAAGACGATCCACTGTCAATGCATCTGCCTGAACTGCTCCACAGTCCAATAAAACCTGAATTCCCACACGCCAAGAAGTAATTAATATAGAGTTGCATCAGATAACACTTCTAAAGTGGAAGTTTGTATGGCCACTCCCCTCAAGTAAAAGAATAATATAAGGCATCCACTCCTTGTTTGGAAAAAATAGAAATTAAGAATACATATATTGCTATGCAAAGGATTATTATTTACAGTTAATGGTCAAGTGTACTCTTTAGTTATAGTATATACTAAAATAAATAGATTAAGGTGCCGTTTGGATAGTAAGTTGAGACAAGATGAATTGAGATGAAATGAGTTGAGATAAAAGTTGAAAGTTGAATAAAATATTATTAGAATATTATTTTTTAATATTATTATTGGTTTAAAATTTGAAAAAGTTGAGTTGTTTATTATATTTTATGTAGAAAATTGAAAAAGTTGTAATGGTGAGATGAGATGAAACACTTCTTGTATCCAAACCGGGCCTACACGGAGATGAACAGAGGTATTGATTATAATCATGACTTTCCCAATCCCGGATAGATTTTTAGGAAAAGATTTTGAACGGAAAGAAACAGGAAAAGATTATTTTCTTTTTCTTTTTAATGCTTACAAGTTACCTTTCGTATGAAGAGACGAGGGGACTGTATCTCGGAGGTGAAAACAAAATCCGGAGCACCGGTCACCACATGTACATCATGCCCGGCAAGTATTAGGTGCCGGACCACCTACGTACATCACATCGAGTAAATAACTATCATTCTTCAAATAAAACGTTGAAATAATTTTATCTTCACGGACACTGTTCCGATTATAAACTTTCCAACAGTTCGAAGAATGAGAAATCTGTACAAAAGTATATCTAAAAGCAAAAATAACAAAAATCCAAACTCTCCCTCGGATTTTTTTTGAAGTCTACCAAAGCGATTTCTTATCACTATCATATCAGAATTATATCTTCCTGTTCAACAAAAATGACAAGAAAAATAAGAAAGATTGATCCAAAAACTTCCGAGTTAATGCGTTGCATAATCTTGAAAATTCAAAATTAAACCAAACGGAAAATTTTGATCTAGAAGCAATAAATATGGCTCTGGTAGTTCAAAAAAGAAAGAAAACACAGAGAGATAGAGGAGAGAGAGCGAGCAATGATCGGGGGAAGCTAATTAAATTGGGAATGGCACCTCGACAACACGAGTGGCATGGCCGAAACCATGGCCAGTGACGTAATAAGCGAAGACCAGGTGATTTCTGGACGCCGAGACTCCATCACTTTCTTCCTTAATCCTCATTGCTTCTGTTTTTCTCTCTGCCTCTGATCAGAATTCTCGTGTATGTATAATATATATATATATACATAAATAAATAAATAGCCCTGGTAGAAACGATATAAAGAGATGTGAGTAACGGAGAAAAAAAGGCTCCCCAGAAAGAATAAACCCTCGCCGGATCCTTCTCAGGAAACTCGGAGACACCGTTAGCGAGGGTTCCGAATTCTTGAGTTGAGCATTTGAGGTTTCGATTGGTAAAATCATGTCAGCGCCACCTCAGCTCGGTATTCGAATTTAGTAAGCCTATCCTATCCGAGTGAGTCTGTCACGCACGTCATTTAACTGATCATGACTGATTCTTGCTTTTATTACTTTGACTGTTGGGCAATGTATCCGAGGGAGTCTGTCACGCACGTCATTAAGGAGAGGTTTGGATTCCCCCTCAACTCATCTCATCTCATCATTACAATTTTCTCAAATTTTCACACAAAATATAATAAACAATTTAACTTTTTCAAATCCCAAGACAACTTTTTCAAATTCCAACATCAAATATAATAAATAATTCAACTTTTATTCTACTATTCAGAAACCATCTGAACTCATCTCAACTCATCTCTGAATCCAAACCTCTCCTAACTCATGGCTGATTCTTGCTTTTATTACTTGACTGTTTGGCCATGCAGCCGAAGTGTTTGGCGAAAATTTTTGAAACATTTCTCGCTTTTTTGGTGGTAATATGTGATACGACTCGTTAATCTAATATGAACACGATACGATAAAAACGAATTAGGATTTAATCTTAACAGATTCGGATCAAAACGGGTTGACCTGTTAAGATACGATTGCTTAACGGGTCAACCCATTATGTCTCATTAAAAAAATTAAATTTACTTTTATACCTTTAGACCTAAAGAGCAGGGAGGACGCTCCACTTCCTTCTTTAAGTTTTAAATTTGTTTAGATCTATGTTTTTAATTTTTTATTATATTTGAGATTGTAACATTAATATATTTACAGTGTATGTTTTGTTTATTATATTTGGTATGTAATTTTAATAATGAATATTATTACAAATTGTGTGGATCATATTTGTTTAGATTGTAATTTTAGACTTGTAGTTAGTTTTTTATTTTTTATAGATATTATTTATATTTAAATATTTATATAAAATCAATTAAGTCAAACGGGTAGTGTCGTGTCGTATCGTGTATGTCCAACCTATTAACGTAAACGGATTGAAACGGAATGGGTCGTGTCGTGTCAATTTATTTTTTATTCATTAACAGGTCATAACGAGTTGTGTCGTGTCGTGTCGTGTTCGGGTTTGGAATTTTGACACGAAATCATTAACGGGTCGTGTTCGTGTTGACCCGTTAAGTGTAATGTACATACCTTGACGCGACATGAACACGACTCGTTAACACGATTTGACATCCCTACTTTTCTCCGACTTTTTTGGTAAACATATTCAAAATTTGTGTATTTTAAAATTTTAACTTTGTATTCGATATTATCTAATTACTAGTGGAGGTACAACATGCAATTCATGTTTGCATAAACCTATTTTTTAATTATTTTATAGAAATTTATATAGAGAAATGTTAAAAAAAAGTTAAACAACAAGATAAATTATAAACCTATTTTTTTCTCATCATCATTGTAGTTCTGGGCCATATTAGACAAGAATAATTGAGACAACATTGAAAACCAGAATGCAGCAACCAAAAGAAAAAAGGACAGCAGAACTAACAAAACAAAAGTAACCAATAAACTAACAAGCTATCAAATCAAATATAAAAAAAATAAATCTTGAAAATCGCATAAAAAATATCTACACGATTACTGAGAAAAAATCTCGAAAATACAATTCTTGAAGCCATCAACAGTAACTGGCGGACTAAGAGAACCATTAATGCACTGACCACAAGATGGCACATTCATTTAAAATAAAACCCCACTGCGTATATGTAATAGGTAAACATATAATTATCAAACAACCAAAAACTACAATTAAAACAATTACCTAAAATCTACAAACAACAATAGTAACAAAACTCATAACTTTAATAAAAATTCTTGTAAAAAAAAAGTACATCATCGACCACGGAATTAATACTCACACCCAAAAGTAAATTCGCAAACAACATTTAACCACCACCACAATAATACCACGGATAAAATACAGGAAGAACACGGAAAGGCAACCCCAATGGCATTCTATATACTACTTTTCAGCAAAAGAAAGTGCATAATCAACCACGAAATCAAATTGAAAATAACAAAAAATATAAATTTACTAAAACTAAAACAAACCAAACGAAGTGCATCATTGACCACTGGATCAAAGCAAAAAATAAAAAATCAAACCCTTCCAAAACCAGTAAAAAAACCTCAATGCACCACTAGAAACCCAAAAAAAAAACACAAGACATTCTCAAAAAAATCTGAAACTATTCAAACTCTTCCAAAACCAGCAAAAAATCTCAACTTTGAACCCACAATAACATCCCCACTAAAACAAAACCACAACTTTCAACCTGAAAAAAACTGCAACTTTCGAAAAAATCATTGTTCTTCGACAAGCACCACCAAAAGGGCAAAATGAAAAAAAACTCAAACATCCCAAACAAACCCACACAGCACCAAGAGCCATACGCAGAAAATGGAAAGGCAAAACGAAAAGTAAGGCAAATGTTCCAAACGCCTTCAAACCGATCAAAATGCACCACCTAAAACCCAAAAAAAAACACAAGATACACCCAAAAAAATCTGAAAACCTTTAACTTTGAACCCAAACCAGCAAAAAAACCTCAACTTTGAACCCACAACAACATCCTATCGAAACAAAACCGCAACTTTGAATCCACAAAAAACCAAAACTTTCAACCCACAAAAAAATCAAAACTTTTGGAAAAAACCTTACTCTTCGACAAGCACCATCGAAAGGGCAAAATGAAAAAAAAAAAAAACTCAAACGCCTCAAACAAACCCGCACAGCACCAAGATCCATATCCAGAAAATGGAAAGGGAAAATGAAAAGCAAGGCAAACGTTCCAAACACCTTCAAACTGACCCAAATGCACCACCAAAAACCAAAATAAAAAAAACACAAGACACACAAAAAATATCCGAAACCCTTCAAACTCTCTCAAAACCAGCAAAAAAACCTCAACTTTGAACCCAAACTAGCAAAAAAATCTCAACTTTGAACCCACAACAACATCTCCACTAAAACAAACAAACCCATACAGAGAGCAAGCCAAACGTCTCAAACAAATCCATACAAAGAGCCATACGGAGAGAACGACAAAGAGGAGAAGACAAAACCTAGAGAAAGAGAGGGAATACCAAATACAATGGACGGACGAAATGCGAAAATGAAAAGTCATCCAAGCATCCAAACAAACCTACGGCAGAGAAGGAGAAGACGAGAGAAAGAGAGAGAAGACCAAATGGAGAAAACGCAAAAATGAAAAGCACCCGTCCAAACAAACTTACATAAATATCTACCCAATGAAAAGACAAAAAAAAAACCCATACACAGAAACAAACGGTAGAAATGCAAGGGCAAAAACGATAAAACAGAACATGCACGGAAGGGAAAAACGAAATGAGAAATTAATGTAGCGCACTGTAGCATGCCAATTCCTACTTATATAATAACTATGAATTATTTAAACATAACATTAATATAAATTTTAACAAAAAATTTCTAAAAAATTATATTTAAACAAATTCTCATATTTATCTATTAACTTTCACAAATTCCAATAAAACACTTTTTTAAAAATATATTTTTATTTAAACTTTTCTATTTTATTTCTCAAAACCTAATCTCAAACAAATTTTCAAAACTCTCCAATCTAATATATTGAAAAGAATAATGCTAGTAAACCCTCTTAGTTTGTTTTTTCATTTTGACTGTTCATGTATTTATTTTTATTTTTTTTACTTATTGATTAAAAAAGTGACTATTAATATATTGATATTTTTTTATTTTTTAAAAATATTTAAACATGTTTAAAAAATATTTGAAATAAAAAATAAAAAAAATACAATTTACACTAGGGCACACCATGTGACCAAATTAGAAGAACATAATAGCTCTACCCGAAAAGAATATATTATTATTTATTTATGATTTGTCTTTTCTTTTTATCCGTTGAGTGGGAAAAAGATCCCATTATATGAATTATCTAATACCTATAAATATTGATATTCGACTAATCAAATGTCAGTGAAATATAAAATTTAGATAAATTTTATACTTGAGACCTGAATTGGACTAGAAAAAAACTTTGAGCAGTTCTATATATCTGGAATTTCTGGTATGTATAATGTGAGCAGTTCTAAACCAAAAAAGATCCCATTTTTGGTTTGAATATATGCAAGGGTAAAAATTTCTGGAATTTCTCTTTGATCTTACTTGATTTTGTGCTGACCTTTGTTATTGTCGGTTGTATTTTGCTGATTTTAGTGGTTTTATTTTAGTATTTTTCTTTTAGGCTCTTATTTTGTGATCAATGCCATTTTGATTTCAGTGGTTTTCTTTTAGGTTCTAATTTTGTGTTTCTTGAAATGATAATTTCGAATTGTATAGTTTCTTCAAAACCAAAGCGTCAACACACAAGGAAGGCTAAAGGATAATGTTGACAATTAGACCTTCTGTTGAAGTTTTGTAAAACTTCATTGGCTCATAGATTTTAAGATTGTATATTTGTCAATTCTTTATTGTAATAGCCAATCACTAGCATTAGGAAACATGATTGACTTCAAAAAATGAAAGGTCTGGTCAAGTACTTTCAGGAAACAATTTACAAATTTTTTGGAACCACTAGCAAGCAAGTACATTTAGAAAATTTAAACTGGACTACGTAATGTTTCATTGCAACTGGACTACAAATTTGGGATATTGAAATGCGTATAATCGATATGATTATATGATTCATGGAGTTGGTAAGGCTGAAACTTTGAAGTACATTTTTTTGCTGTATATAATCGACACACATGTACTGCATTTTTTAGCAGTACATTAGGATTTCATTTTCCTTTGTTTTATATATCAATTAAAAGCAATGCAACTGAATGGTGAAAACCAAATTAGTAATGCCTCTAAAGTGTTAACCGAAACTTAAAAAGTGCAGAAAACTAAATTCATTTCACTCGAATCAGACTCTGTGCCTGGGCTCATTATTGCATAGCTACTCCATTATGTTCCGTGTTGTTTTTAATCTGTGTGTTTGCAAAATGTTTGTGTGCTAGCATATTTGAAATAGCTTCTTCAATTGCTATCTCTCATTGTGGTTGCGTTTGTAATCCAATTGTTCATGGATTACTATATGTTCATGGCTGACTCCCTAAAAATTAAAAATTTTTCAAGAATGCACACCTTTCGATGATAACCCATTCTTCACCACTCTCTTACAAAGTGGAGGAGAATGTTGTAATAACACCCCAACGCAACATTCTAATATTGTGGTTTAAGCAACTCCCATTGACAGTGAAAAGAGGCCTCCAATAAAAAAAAGTTCAAAGAGGTGCATCTTTCACTGTAGAGGAGGATAACCTCATCGTCTCAACTTGGCTCAACATTAGCATTGATGCTATATGAGGTACTGATAAAAAATCCACTCAAATGTGAGACAGAATTTCAGATTTTTATCATGAATATAAAAAACCAAACACAGTGAAACGTTCTGTAGACTCTTTGATGAATCGCTGGTCCTGCATTCAGAAATGCACAAATAAATTTTGTGCATTTTTAGCACAAGTAGAATCATTGCACCCGAGTGGTGCAATGGAGCAAGACAAGGTATGAAGCTTTAATTATGCAATTATGTATGGCTGATTTATGAACTAACAATATTCATTCACCTTTGTAGATTGAGAAGGCAAAACTTATGTTCAAATAGATGGAGAAGGCGAACTTCACAGTGGAGCACTGCTGGTGTCTTCTAAGACACCAATCAAAATGGCAGCAATACACGATGTCCCTTGGTACGAGGAGAAGCCCATATGATAAACGTCCAGCCATAAGCAAGAAAGTCAAGTTGTGGGCGACTCTGTGGAGAAAAACGTGGAGGTTCTTGGTGAGAGACATCTAGGCAAAAAAGTCGAGAAAGAAAGGAAGATGAAGCGAAAGTCTCGGGAAGGCCATGATGTTGAGATCAACATGGTCTTAGCTCGAATGATCGACGATAGACACCGGTACATGGGAGAGCGGAGAGCAGTTGTGTTGAAGGCAGATCGCAATAGATGTGCTAAATTTGAACTAAAGAATAAAAAGTTCGAGATGAAGATGATTAGATTGGATCTTGCTGGCATGAATGTCACGCAACAAGAATACTTCCTTAATATTTAGAGAGAAATTTTGTAGGCATCGAAGTCTCATTCCAGAGATACATTTACATGTCCATCCACTCCCTATGGAGGTGTGTAACTGGCTGGACAGATTATTTTTGTTATGATTTTAGTGGATGCTTAGCCACATGTGGACTAGAGAAACATGGGACTGGGAAGCAACTAAAAGTGTTATATTTTTATGGATGAGATCTGGTATATGCACAGTTGAAGTGACTTATTTTTATTTTGCCTTATAAGTATGAGTGTAAATTTTAACCAGAAAATTAGCCTAGACTGGCCTGAACTGGTGTAATAGGTCCGGAACTAGTTTCTAAAATTTCAAAACCAACAGGAACGAGTCTGATTCTAGTTCTATGATTTTTAGGACCGGACCGGTTGACTATAATATATATTTAAATTAATTTTTTTAATATTATATATAATATTTTTATGTAATATATATTATATATATAATATATATAATAATATAAATTATAAATATATATAAGATAATGTTATTATAATTTATAACATAAAATTTTAATATTAAACATGAAAATTTATTTGATTATATACTTTAAACATAACTAATACTAATACTGATTTGAATCTTTGATAAATACATAGTACTGATACAATAGTAATACTAATATACATCTGTATATTAATTAAATTTCACTTCAATTAATTAGTATACATAGCATATTTTTTTTTATATAAAGTCGATTTTTTATAGCATAATTTTTTTACAGAACAAATTTTTTTTATAAAGCATATTTTTGTAAATAGTAACATATTTTTTTAGAGCTTTTTTTTTTTTTTTTTTGTAAACATGTTTTTTTATGACAAATTTGCATTTTATTAAAATTGGAAAACTGGACCGAAAATTGGAAGTACCGGTTTAAGAGGGTAATCGGTGCGTAATCGCTTTTGAAATTTTTTTCCAAAACTGGTGTATACCGGTTCAGTCCTAGATTTTGTCCAAAATCGAACCGGACCAGTTACATCCCTACTTATGAGACCTAGACAATTTATTTTGGTTGAATTGGATAATCTGTTTTTGTGTTTGACATGGATGATACACAACTTGTAAATGGATTAATAGGTTGTGTGCTTATGTTGTAAATTTTTGTGGACTAGTGGGATGAATTGCATTGCTGAAGTTATTTGTATTTTGATTTAGTAAAGTGTTGGTGTTGGTATAGACTGCATTGCTGAAAGTGTTGTATTTTGAAATTATTGACAATAGATAGATATTGTTCTTAATGTGTGTGCTATAGACTATTTTTATCTTGGACAAATTACTCCATAATTTCTTTGTGGTTTTATTAAGTTCTTTTTAAAACTTTAATTAGTAAACAAGGCTATATTATGTTGGATAATTAGGTTGAGAACAAAAATAGTTGAGAAACAATAACTTTAAGTAAAAATTAAATTCTTAATTAATATATGTAGTCTATTTGCAAATTAGAAAAAAAAAATTATTAAAATATATAATATTATATTATTAGTTTAACTTTGGGATGTAAAGTCCAATGTGAACTAGTTTCTTCAATGGCTTTGACTTTAGTCAAATTTTTAACTTTTAGTCAAATTCTAGACCATTGTCAATGCTCTAAGAGCACTCCCAATGGATCATTCATCCTATCTTTTAAAATACATCATCAAAATTTATTTTTTCTATTTTACATACTGACTTCTACAATATACCATGCATCAATTTATCTATTTTTTCTTCATATCATTTAAATATTATATTTTTTAATCTTTTTTATTCATTTCAAATATTTTATCTAACTACCAATGATATCCTCATATCTTTTGATATTTGCAATATCTCTCCATATACAATGTCATATAATTATGTTATATTTTAAATTAATCCAAATTTATAAGCTAAACTAAAATATAAATTAATTCAAAAAATAAAAAGAAGAGATTATATAATGAAAATATTCTCAAAGTATATCATGAGAATATTCATTCTCGATAATTATAAAAGAATATTTTTAAGAAAATTGAGTCACTACTTTTTTTAAAAAAATTGAGTCAAAATCCGGCAAATAACTTTTCATTAATTTATGTCAAACCTCTTGTACAAATTTATGAACATTGAAGCGATATGAACCTTGAAGCTTAAATATAAACATTGAAGATGAGAGGGTCAGACAGGAAATTAGCCTGAGATTGCAGAAGGCGTCGAGGTTGAGAGAGGCGTGAGAAAGGAAAGAGAAATTAATTAAAGTAAAAGTCTAGCGGTTTCCCGTAGATGAATGTAAAAGTCTATTTAAAATAGAAAATTCAATGGAGAGCATTTTTTAGAGCATTTTATTATATTTTAAAAAAATATATATTATAAAAAATTTATTGGGAGTACTCTTAACCCACATCATGTGCCACCGGCCCACCAGGAGCCGAGCTGTCAATATTCAAATTTAATTGAGTAAAGCCTTTTATCCAACAAGTGCATGGGCCTTACGCAACGGCATTATCCAATCCGCATACGAGCTTCACGGGCCGCCGTGTCCCCGTACCTTAGAGAAGCCATACATGTCTGTTTAATAGAATTCTTGACCTTTATTCTTCCAAATTCGTCCACATATCCTTCCACCATCAGCATGTGAGACACTGTATATATGTCATCGCAACTATGATAAATTCGGTTCTGGCTGTTCGTGTTCTGTTTCAATTTTCATTTTTTCATGGACTTATTTGACGGATGGAATATCAAATCCTTGAAAATATAATATTTGAAAAATGATAAACCTATAATTATTTTACAACTCTATCTAAAATAAAGAGTAATTATGTAAAACTGAAAACATTTTTTAATAAAGTGGCACAATTACATACGAACTCGAGTTAACAATGCTTTCTCCAGAACATAGGGCTTGAACGTCTTTATTATTAACATTCTTTTCATGTATTTTGGTTTTCTTATAGCTATGATTCTTTTTTTCGATAAGTAGTTCAGTCTGCCTGAACTATGCGAGATCTAACGGCAAATGTGTTATAGTCTGCTCGTAAGTGTCTTTTGCTATTCAGACTTCATGAGATGTCTTTGAAGCCGTTTAGTAAGCTCAAGTACATTATGTTTGTCTTGTCTCGTCTTTTTTTTTTTTTTTTTTTTTTTTTTTCCATCAGTCTTTCTGTGAAACCGTGTAAATTCTTAGTTTTATGATTTGAATGGGATAAAAAAAAATAGTTCAGCCCAATATGACGTCTATAGTCTAATCTATTGAGTGACTTTCATAAGGAAACAAGTAAAAAAAAATGGAAATGAAAAGATAAAGACTGAAAAAGGAAAAAACAAGATATCAAAGAGAAATGACAGAGAAAAAGATAAAAGAGAGAAAAAGGAGGTCAAATATGAAAAAGTGGACCAGAAGTGACATAAAACTTGCCGATCACTGACACTGACTCAATATAAGGAGATTTGATCGGATGAAAGGGGGGAGACTTCTGGGCGACAAACGAAGAGAGGGAGGGCTTCTTCAACCTCCACACGGGAAATTTATCTTTAACTTCTATAGATTAAAAGGGTTCATATCCCATTTATATTGTAAGATATAAGAGATCACCAGTGATTGTAAAATATTTTCATTATAATGAATTTGCTCCAAAATGACCCATGGGTCCAAACCACGTAAATATGTATGACTCATTCTCTATTTATATTTATTTTATATTCATTGTTATGGATGTACCTATGGACACTGTATTGTTGCTCCGAATCACTTTTGTGAGTTTCAGACGACACTGATCAAGACCTAAGCCACCACCATAAGTCGAAGATAATCTTTCTCTCGTTCTGACGTGTGGGGAAATTTAAGTCCTTTAACATGATTGATTAAAAAAAATGTAAAGCGAAGGCAAATTGGTTTTTTGGTTTGAGAAATGCTTAGTCCACCAGTGGAATCCACTGATGGTTTTTTTTTGTGTTTTTTATATTATTTTTTACTTAATGATTAAAAAAGTATTTTTTAATGATGTTGTTATTTTTTTAAAATGATGAAGGATATATAAAATAAAAAAGAAAAAAAAAAGAAAAATGTCATTTAGCCTTGTCAGTTGCACCCGTAGGTGGAATCCATCGGTGGGTTTAATACCACTCTTTTGGTTTTCTTTGTGGGTATCCATGCCGAGGGAGGGTATGCAAGCAAAGCAACACTCTGTAAACAAACAGAAGCCTGAGAAAATATTGATTAAACTGAATATCCGCAATGAATTCAGTTACGAATAAATTAAAGTTTCAAATTATTAATGATTTGTTCGAATTGGAATATCAAATTAATAATTAATTTGATTATTATTCTGATTTGATATTCTGATATAAATTATTTAATTAAAACAATGGCAAAAGAAGGTTAATGTTGTATTTGAATTAAAATATCAAATTAAGAATTGATTTGATAAGTATATATAGCATAACAAGGCTCTAGAGAGAGAACAAGCTTATGACTGCTTGTACGAAAGAAAAACTTCCACCTAAAACCTATATTACTAATCAATTCTTATATGAAATGATGTTGTTCATTAACTTTTAAATATATATTTTTTTAAATCAAGAAACGATTTACCACATAGAAAATGTTATATTTATAATAATGAGATAAAAATAAAATAGCTGCATGTTTTGAATTTTGATAGCATTACTCGGAGCGAAGGAAAATGAATAGGCTGGAAGGCTTAAAGGAAGCAGAGCGGGGATTTATGTCCCGTTTGAATAGTAAAAATATTTTATTTTATTTTATTTCATCTCATCTCATTATTACAATTTTTTAAAATTTTAATATAAAATATAATAAACAATTCAACTCTTTCAAATTTGAAAATGGGAAAAGCTTCAAGCTAGACGGGTATCAAACCCAAATTTTCACCTGCCAATAGATGGACGACACGTAGGCACTCAAGGAAAAGCTTCCATGAACTAGCATGCATGTTGATTCCCCTTCTTTTCTTATGAAATCTTCCTCCCTCCCTCATCTCTGCACATCGTTTTCTTCTCAGAAAAATCATCACCTCCACGACTCACAAACTCACATCGTTTTCTTCTCTTGTTCCCATCAAGCTTGTGGTTAAGGGCCAAGCTAGAGTTTAAGCTCTTAAAGACTTGAGGTAGGTTGTGGTCGCTCATGATTCGGCGAAGAAGACTGTGGCATACAACAATGATATATCTTTGGTTTATTCTTCGTTGGGCCGTTTCACTTCGCATGCAGTTGGGTCAATGGTAATTAGGATTCTCGTGAATTTAGATCTCGACTCACAATCGAAGGCCAATTGATGCAACCCGCGAAGGTATCGTTAATAGTGGACACACTAATGAGGGATCCATTGAAACGAAGATCAATTGCACAAAGTTGATCGAGACGTTGATGACCGGGAAGGATTTTGGGTCAGAGATAATCTCAAGCTTGAGTCTTTTGGTCAGTTTGTTGAGGTTGGTAAAGGACAACAGACACCCAAATGGAGTCTTCGCTGGTCTCAGTTTGCTCAAGTCAGTTTGTTTCTATGAACCAGTTAGGGTCTCTGTTGTGAGCATTGGGGCAGTTCCCCAATTGGTTGAGCTCTTGCCTAGTTTTAATATTGTGTGTCTGGAATTGTCCCTTTATGTTCTAGAGGTGTTGTCCACTCTTCCAGAAGGAAGAATGACTTTAAAGGATTGCCAGAACACCATATCGAATGTAGTGAGATTAATGATGAAGGTTTCAGATAGCTGCACTCAATTTGCACAATTAATCTTGTGGGCTATTTGTAAGCTTTCTCCAGATGAATGTGCCTCACTTGTTGTGGGGGGATGTTAGTTTGTGAGTCGTTATACGTCATGGAGTGGGTGATTTTTTTAAGAAAAAAATGATGTGCAGAGATAGGGGAGGGAGGGGGAAAGATTTGGAGGGAGGGAAATTTCAGAAGAAAATAGGGAGAATCGGCATGCACGCGAGCTCATGGAAGCTTTTCCTAGAGTGCCTACATGTCGTTCATTTATTGGCTAGTACAAAATTAGATTTGATATCCATCCGGCTAGAAATTTTTTTTTTAAATAATAATGATATTAAAAAATAATATTTTATTTAATTTATTTAAAATTATCTCATTTTAACTTATTATCTAGACAATTTCTCACGGGAGAGATAGGAGGAGAGTGAAAGAGAAAAGTCAAAGACAGCAGTATTGAGTGAAGGGAGAGGAGTATTGCGTGCAGGGGAGTCAGTAAGAATAGATTAGGAGACAGACGGCAACGGAATGGACTGGAGGAGGAAACTGATCGGGATTTCAAATGGGACTTTCATTAGCCGAGAGCAGGTGGAGAGCTGGAATTAAAAATGGGATTATTGGAGTTGGAAACTAAAATGAGAGTTAATAAAAGAATGGAACTAAAACCGCGTGTAAGATAATAAAAGAGTGTTAGTAAAGCTATCGGTGTTGTTGATCATGACCGACAAAACGTGTGGGGAAAATCTCATAGGATTTTGATATATTGCTAATAAGAAAAATCCAAATTAATAAAATATTATGTACGTAGGGGGCGAAATGAGAAACTGGTTTAGCAAGGTATATAAAATATGTACTATGATAGGCTTTCAACTGTAATTTGCAACCAGTTTATAATTAAGACAATAAAAAACATATTGCAAGATTATAAGATGCTTTTCACATCATTTTTTTTTTTTAATTTTTTCGTTATTTAGGTTGTAAACTGATTGTCAATGAAGTGTAAGGTTATTATTATTCTATAAATATGGAAAGATACAGGTGGTGGCGCCGGCGACGGAAAAACTTTGAGAGAGGATCAAATTCAAAGGATGTTCTACTTTATAAGATTTTTTTAACAGAATATAAGAGTTAAAAATGATTTTGACTGACTCTGTATAGATTAGGTAAAGGTCCCTGGATATCATATTCATTAACTCATTAGGTAAAGGTCCCTAGATTAGGTAATGAGACTGCAAACGCACGCAGTCTCCATTGTAAAATGTAAATAAAATTTATTTTATTAATTTATCGAATTTTATTATTCATCGTATCAGATCACACACTATATATTATATTTATTTTTATTTTTAGTTTTATTTTTATTTTTTAAAATTAATTAAATTCTTCTATTTATCATTTATACACTATATATTTAATAAGAAAAACAAATTATATATAAAATATAATGTGAAGATATGAATAAAATTTTTATAATCTAAATGAAGTTCAATACGATAGACTTTGGCTACGTTGGTGGGCGACATCCACCTACCTAGGACTAAACACTAAACAGAGTCTCTGCAGGATCTAAAGATGGCATACAATATCCAACTGTCAACCTCTTCTTAGAATAAATATTTTTTTTTTTTTTTTGCAGTCTTCTTAATGAATATATATCTTCATTTGTAATTGAGCAACGATTATACAAGGTAATTATAATTGTTAGAGGTATATGATCTTGATATAATTTTTAATCTTTACAAAAGAAGTCTGTAATTCAAAACTCCCTCCCCAACTCAAAAAAAAAAAAAAAAAAAAAAAATGGTGCGACCAATCCATGTACACGGAGTCACATTACATTAGGGGCGGGTCTTAATGTAAATTTTGTGTTTCAATTTAATAAAATTTAAAAAATTTATTTAAAAATATAAATAATTCATTATATTAAAAGAAAAACTTGCATGTTACCAAAATGTACCGCTACAGTGTATTGCTACGGATAGCCTTGTCATTGAATCGTCCCTGATGGCAATGTTACGTTACTGGCATAAGATGGGGCTCAGTCAATGATCTTATAGTATTAGTATTGGATTCATCATTTTTATCTTTAAATTTTAATAAAAAGTACATATTTTTCATAAATTTAAAACCTCCCTATCTATAACTCCATATTAAATTAACTATTGAATTCATCAAAATAATAATATAATAATATTTTTAATTTATTTTTTTCATATTTTATAATTATACTAATTATATGTTAATTAATAATTTAATTTGATATTTAAATTATTATTTTTCAACTTAAATATATTGTGGTTCAAAATTGGAAAATAATAATTTAAATAAATAAAATAATAGTTATAGAGTGTGAATAATGAGTCTTCAAATTTAAAGATAAAGAAAATGAGAAAAGATATTTACAACCGTGAATTGTGTAACCGCCGCGTAATCGCTTTGAAAAAAATGAATAAAACATGGGACCTACATGAAAAAAATTAATTTTTTAATAGTGGACCCTACTATTTTTCAAAGTGATTACATGACGGTTACGCACTTCACGATTGTATGTAGAATTACTCAAAGAAAAATATATTATAATTAAAAATTTAAAATGGTGAATCTATTACTAAAATTTTAAAGCTAAAATGATTAAATTTTGATGATTGAACTCATGAGTCGAATGACATTTCTCTAAGTAACTCTACCATTGAGCCGCCGGTCCCGCCCTTGATAACAATGTCACGTCACATGGATAATGACTACTTTCAATTTGTGGCAATTATTTTTTAAAATAATAATATAATACATACAAGTATAAGCGTCGGCGCGATTTAATTATAAAAAAGTTGGTACTATCGTGGAAGAAAAAATTTACACGACTTCTTACTGTCATATAACTTCTGTATTTTTTAAATTTTTATTAATTTTTTTATCAAATATTTAATATATAAATAATGAATAAAAAAATTGAATTAATTTAAAAAGAATAAAATAAATAAAAAATTAAAAAATTATAATATGTAGAGATTGAGAAGATTGTGTAACATTGTTCATCGCGAAAATGTGTGAACAAATTGTTTTTACCAAGTCTTGAATGGAAAGTATTTCATCTTATCATTATAATTTTTTTAAATTTTTACACAAAATATAATAGATAATTTAACTTTTTCAAATCTTAATTCAACATTTTAAAATTTTAAAACAATAATAATATTAAAAAATAATATTCTAATAATAATTTTTTTAATTTTTAATTTTCATATAAAATTATTTCATCTCATTTCTAAATTCAATCCAATCCTTAAAAAAAAAGGTTTAACCAAGAGTTATGCATTTGAAACTTGTACCTGGTTTATTTATTTTTTAATCGTTCAATGTGCAATTGTTTTACTATTCATACAAGACTATCAACAATGTATAATTAGGCGTAAAAAGAAATTAACATCCCGTACAATACATTCCGTGTAAGACTTCCCGTGTAGCAATCAATTTCATTTAGAAAGAAACAAATAAATGCTATTCTCAACCATCGCATTTTGTTTACCACTTGCGAAAATTTTATCTTCTTCCTAGTACGAGTTGAAGGCTATTATTAGGTGTAGTTTAGATATTGAGTTGAGATATGATGAGTTGAGATAAAAGTTGAAAGTTAAATAAAATATTATTTTTAATATTATTATTATTTTAAAATTTTAAAATTTAAATTATTTATTATATTTTATATAAAAATTTAAAAAAATTATAACGATAAGATGATATGAAATGAGATAAAACACTTATTAAATCTAAATAAGACCTTAATCTTTTAAGAATTGCCAATTGAGCTGTATAAAATAGTATATTAAACTGAGTTAGCTACACCAACGTCATTGCCAATTGAGTTTTATTTTTAATCATTAATTGAGAGGACTCGCAGGGACGTCGAGTACTTTTGGTAACATGCATGAACTCCAGGGTGATTAATTTGTGAAATCTATGGATTTGCCAAGCTAGCCCCAGAGTTTAAAAAAAAAAAAAAAATTAATGAGGAAGAAGATTAGGTATATATAGACAAATAAATGGTAGTTAGGAAGTAAGTGCTGACCACGTCTTTTGGTGTAATCAAATTTTTTTAGGATTTGTTTGGATAATGAGATAAGATGTGATGGTACGAGATGATTTTAAATGAGTTGAATAAAATATTATTTTTTAATATTGTTATTATTTTGAAATTTAAAAAAGTTAAATTATTTATTATATTTTATGTAAAAATTTTTAAAAAATTATAACCATGATCAGATGAGACAAATTATATATCTCTGAATTCAGAGCCGTAGAGTAATAATATAATATATACAAGTTTAAGTGTCTGCGCAAGTTAATTATAAAAAGAGAAATGATATCTGCAATCGTGAGTGTGCAAGCGCTGTACAGTCATTTTGAAAATAAATAAATAAATATGAGACCCATATGAAAAGAAATTAATTTTTTAATAAGAGACCTCACTCTTTTTTAAAACGACTGCACGACACTTGCACATTCCACAAATGTACGTAGTATTACTCTTATAAAAAAGTTGGTACTATTGTGGAAATATGTACGTGATCAGATTTTTTTTTATATAGAGTAGTGCTAGGATGATCGCTGGTATGTACTGTCCATAAATTCATCTTTTTATTTTTTTAAATTTTTTTATTTATTTTTAAACATTTTTAAAAAATATAAAAAAATATCAATATACTAATAATTATTTTCTTAACTATTAAGTAAAAAAAATTAAAATATAGGAGGTGTCAAAATTAGATGTGAAAATTAGGTGTCAAAGTAGCATTTTCTTTTTGTATATGGGAAATGCTAGGGAGCTCCGTTTGATTTACCCGTTCACTTTTTCTATTTTTTTTCTAGTTTTTTTTTACTTAGTAATTAATAAAATATTGTTTAATAATATTGTGAATTTTTAAATTTTTTTTAAAATATTTAAAAGTGTTAAAAAATGATGTGAAAATAAAAAACTAAATAAAAAAAACTAAAAAAAATAGAAAAAAAGATCGGACAAACGAAACCGGCTCCCTAGCATTTTGTTTTTTTTTATATATAGTTATGCATTTGAAACTTGTGGCTAGTCTTATTTATTTATTTATTTTTATTGTTTTTATTTTTATTTGTTATTTTTAAGAAGAGGACGGGTAAATCAAATTGCACTATTCATACATGACTATCACCAATGTATAATTAGGGGTAAAAAGAAATTAACATCCCGTACAATACATTCCGTGTAAGACTTCCCTTGCAGCAATCAATTTCATTTAGAAAGAACAAATAAATGCTATTTTCATTCATCACATTTTGTTTCCCACTTGCGAAAATTTTATCTTCTTAATCCTTGTACGAGCTGAAGGCTATTAGTGCAGTTTGGATAGTGAGTTTATGATATGAGACGAGATGAGTTAAATTGAAATGAAAATTAAAAATTAAATAAAATATTGTTAAAATATTATTTTTTAATAATATTATTATTTTAAAATTTAAAAAGTTAAATTATTTATTATATTTTATATAAAAATTTAAAATAATTATAATGATGAGATAAGATAAGATAAAATGAAACACTTCATAAATTCAAACAATACCTTAACCTTTAAGAATTGCCAATTGAGCTGTATAAAATAGTATATTAAGCTACACCTAAGTTATTGTCGTTGGTCAAGCTATTGACATCATGAACCTTTAAATTCAAGCTAATTAGCTAGCCCGTGGACATGCTGGTCCATGCAAGCGATGCTTACGGCCATTTTCTGAGTACCGTGCATCTCAATTGGGATACGTAGAGAGTTAATTTCATTTTTAATCATTAATTGAGAGGACTCGCAGGGACGTTGAGTACTTTTGGTAACATGCATGAACTAGTCCAGGGTGATTAATTTGTGTAATCTTTGGATTTGCCAAGCTAGCCCCAGAGTTTTAAAAAAATAAAAAATTAATGAGGAAGAAGATTAGGTATATATAGAAAAATAAATGGTAGTAATTAGGAAGTAAGTGCTGACGACGTCTTTTGGTGTAATTGACTGGTTAATATGGCAGCCGACATCGTTTGAAAGTAGCTAAGTCGACGTGCTGCACGTGCTCTTTGGAGAAAAGGAATTTTTTAATGGGAAGTGTTACATATATAAAGAGAATATACAAAAATAAATTTATAAATGATGTAGTTTTATGTGATTCGTTAGATCTATTTTATAATAAAAATAACTCTACAATCTGACGTATTATATTAAAATATATCAATTTATAGATTTATTTTTATGTAATTTATAGTTAAAGTATTTCTCTTTTTTAATTATTTCTTGCGGAGGGCTGAAATTCTACCCCTACAGTTCCTTTTTTATCTATATATAGTCGATCGTTTCAAAATGAATTTATTCAAGCCAATTCACGTAAAACCAAGTCTACCTATAGTCATCTACTGTAAGATCAAGTGTCAAAGATGAATATGAAGGTTCAAATCCTATCCAAAAAGTTTATCAAACCTGCAAATCCAACTCCACCCCACCTTCGGAGTTTGCAAATATCATCCATAGATCAGCTTAGCCCTCCAACACACGTACCATCTGTTCTATATTACCCAGCCAATGGGTATGAAAATGATAAAACGAGGAAGCTTTTGGAGAAATCACTGTCAGAAATCTTAACCCTCTATTACCCGCTAGCTGGGCGATACATCAAAGACAGTAAACTAATTGACTGTAATGATCAAGGGGTTGAATACTTGGAAGCCCAAGTAGATGGCAAGCTTGCTCAACTTTTGACAGGAGAAGTCAACATGGAGCTGTTGAACAATTTTATCCCGTATGGAATATTGGAATCGGCGACTACTCCTTTGATAATTGTTCAGGTTAACATGTTCAATTGTGGAGGGCTAGCCGTTGGGATTCGGTGCGCGCACAGGATAACCGACGGATTCACAGGCACTGCATTCTTTAACTCGTGGGCTACTACATGTCGTGCAGGTGGGATCGACGACATTAGTCATCCAAGATTTGACCTGGCTTCTTTCTTCCCACCAAGAGAAATTGTGCCTGTTGCACTGCACCAAACTTATAGAAGAGCTGACATCACGAGAAGGTTCGTGTTCAACAAGGCAGCAGTAGCAAGCCTAAAAGCCATTGCCAAAGGTGTCGACGCCTGTGATTCTACAACGTCGAAACGCCAACCTTCACGGGTAGCGGTGGTCACGGCACTCATATGGAAGGCTCTAATTGGCGTGTCTCAAGCTAGACATGGGCGCTCGAGACCTTCTATCCTGAGTCATTTAGTGAACATGCGTGGAAAGACAGCTCTGCCAATATCGGAGAACTCTAGCGGAAACCTATGTAGGAATGCATTTGCTCGATTTGGTGGAGAGAGCTGCGACAAGAAGTTGATAGAGTTGCATGCGTTGGTGGGTTTGGTTAATGATGCAATGAGGGATGCGGTGGCCAGTTGCCTCAAACCAAAAACCGGGAACGATTTATGTTCTATGGTGAGTGATTCCTTGAGAGAGGTTTGTGAGGAATATGAAAAAGGTGAGACTGATGTCTATTTGTTCTGTAGCTGGTGCCGGTTGCCTTTCTATGAAACAGATTTCGGTTGGGGAAAACCTATTTGGGTGAGCACTACACGTGTACCCGTGGAAATTGTTTATCTGCTAGACACCAAAGATGGTGATGGAGTGGAGGCATGGATGCATTTGGATGAAAAAAATATGCTCCTGTTTCAAGATCATCCCGACATTATCGCCTTTGCATCCCAAATCTAATGTATCACCCGACATCAATTCAATAAATGCATGTCCACAGATCCGACTGCTAGATCATGACGTACGAGATCATGATATATATATATATATATATATATATATATAAAATATGGTTTGTTTTTACCAAGTTATTTAATGCTGCATTATTCATATATATTACAATAAAGAGCTCGATCACCATATTCCAGATCTATTATGGTCGATCTGAGCAATGTTAATTAGCTAGATCAAGCACTGATACAAAAATCTCGATGTATTGAGTCGTTAGTCTGAATAAATTAATTTGAGTCTATATATGATTTTCTTTATGCCTCAATTTATGAATGTTGGATTCTTTGACGAAATAATGAGACCGAACTTTTCTTAGCTTATAAGTTCATGAGTTGGTTCATCTAATTAAGGTTCCGTTTGGATTCTCAACTCAACTCATCTCATCTCATTATTAAAACTTTCTTAAATTCTTACACAAAATATAATAAATAATTTATCTTTTTCAAACTTCAAAACAATAATAATATTAAAAATAACATTTTAACAATATTTTATTTAACTCATCTCTAAATCCAAATGGGCCCAAGTACGCCTTGTATGGATGCAAGACTTTTTTGAAAGTTTTTCCAATAAGTCTAAACATTAATTCTCATTAATTTCATCCTTAAATATATAAAATCTAAAAACGTGTCACTCAAAGTATTTTTTCTTTTTGCTCTTCATCTCAACCTAGCTATTTTCACTCCTTCAATTAAAATATTAAAAATAAAATAAATACATAATAAAAAAAATCGAATTGACCTATGGGGTGACTAACAGTAGTTACAGTACTGATCACCTCCCCTTGGGCGGTTCTGGATAGCCCAGATCGAGTGGCCACCCGATACCCATGCAATCGAATGGCTACCATCCCGATGACTAGCCCTGATGGAGGCCTACAATTAACTTCTTTTTTTTTTTCAAAATATTTCCTACTAACTTTCACTATCTAGATATTTCTTATTCATAAGTATTAAACAAAAGTATAAAATATAAATATTAAACATAATTATAAAGCATAAAGTAACACACAGGTCCTTGGAAAACCCAATGCTTGTCTTCAAACTGTCTTCTCAGTCCACGCTATTTGCTTTTTAATCGTAGAAAATATAATAAAATAAAAAATGAGATAGAGAAGAGGGAAGGAAAGAGATTTGAGGATTACATCTTTATTAATTTCAACATGAAAATTTTAATATTAAACATGAAAATTTATTTGATTATATACTTTAAACATAACTAATACTAATACTGATTTGAATCTTTGATAAATACATAGTACTAATACAATAGTAATACTAATATACATCTGTATATTAATTAAATTTCACTTCAATTAATTAGTATACATAGCATATTTTTTTTTTATATAAAGTCGATTTTTTATAGCATAATTTTTTTACAGAACAAATTTTTTTTATAAAGCATATTTTTGTAAATAGTAACATATTTTTTTAGAGCTTTTTTTTTTTTTTTTTTTTGTAAACATGTTTTTTTATGACAAATTTGCATTTTATTAAAATTGGAAAACTGGACCGAAAATTGGAAGTACCGGTTTAAGAGGGTAATCGGTGCGTAATCGCTTTTGAAATTTTTTTCCAAAACTGGTGTATACCGGTTCAGTCCTAGATTTTGTCCAAAATCGAACCGGACCAGTTACATCCCTACTTATGAGACCTAGACAATTTATTTTGGTTGAATTGGATAATCTGTTTTTGTGTTTGACATGGATGATACACAACTTGTAAATGGATTAATAGGTTGTGTGCTTATGTTGTAAATTTTTGTGGACTAGTGGGATGAATTGCATTGCTGAAGTTATTTGTATTTTGATTTAGTAAAGTGTTGGTGTTGGTATAGACTGCATTGCTGAAAGTGTTGTATTTTGAAATTATTGACAATAGATAGATATTGTTCTTAATGTGTGTGCTATAGACTATTTTTATCTTGGACAAATTACTCCATAATTTCTTTGTGGTTTTATTAAGTTCTTTTTAAAACTTTAATTAGTAAACAAGGCTATATTATGTTGGATAATTAGGTTGAGAACAAAAATAGTTGAGAAACAATAACTTTAAGTAAAAATTAAATTCTTAATTAATATATGTAGTCTATTTGCAAATTAGAAAAAAAAAATTATTAAAATATATAATATTATATTATTAGTTTAACTTTGGGATGTAAAGTCCAATGTGAACTAGTTTCTTCAATGGCTTTGACTTTAGTCAAATTTTTAACTTTTAGTCAAATTCTAGACCATTGTCAATGCTCTAAGAGCACTCCCAATGGATCATTCATCCTATATTTTAAAATACATCATCAAAATTTATTTTTTCTATTTTACATACTGACTTCTACAATATACCATGCATCAATTTATCTATTTTTTCTTCATATCATTTAAATATTATATTTTTTAATCTTTTTTATTCATTTCAAATATTTTATCTAACTACCAATGATATCATCATATCTTTTGATATTTGCAATATCTCTCCATATACAATGTCATATAATTATGTTATATTTTAAATTAATCCAAATTTATAAGCTAAACTAAAATATAAATTAATTCAAAAAATAAAAAGAAGAGATTATATAATGAAAATATTCTCAAAGTATATCATGAGAATATTCATTCTCGATAATTATAAAAGAATACTTTTAAGAAAATTGAGTCACTACTTTTTTTAAAAAAATTGAATCAAAATCCGGCAAATAACTTTTCATTAATTTATGTCAAACCTCTTGTACAAATTTATGAACATTGAAGCGATATGAACCTTGAAGCTTAAATATAAACATTGAAGATGAGAGGGTCAGACAGGAAATTAGCCTGAGATTGCAGAAGGCGTCGAGGTTGAGAGAGGCGTGAGAAAGGAAAGAGAAATTAATTAAAGTAAAAGTCTAGCGGTTTCCCGTAGATGAATGTAAAAGTCTATTTAAAATAGAAAATTCAATGGAGAGCATTTTTTAGAGCATTTTATTATATTTTAAAAAAATATATATTATAAAAAATTTATTGGGAGTGCTCTTAACCCACATCATGTGCCACCGGCCCACCAGGAGCCGAGCTGTCAATATTCAAATTTAATTGAGTAAAGCCTTTTATCCAACAAGTGCATGGGCCTTACGCAACGGCATTATCCAATCCGCATACGAGCTTCACGGGCCGCCGTGTCCCCGTACCTTAGAGAGCCATACATGTCTGTTTAATAGAATTCTTGACCTTTATTCTTCCAAATTCGTCCACATATCCTTCCACCATCAGCATGTGAGACACTGTATATATGTCATCGCAACTATGATAAATTCGGTTCTGGCTGTTCGTGTTCTGTTTCAATTTTCATTTTTTCATGGACTTATTTGACGGATGGAATATCAAATCCGTGAAAATATAATATTTGAAAATGATAAACCTATAATTATTTTACAACTCTATCTAAAATAAAGAGTAATTATGTAAAACTGAAAACATTTTTTAATAAAGTGGCACAATTACATACGAACTCGAGTTAACAATGCTTTCTCCAGAACATAGGGCTTGAACGTCTTTATTATTAACATTCTTTTCATGTATTTTGGTTTTCTTATAGCTATGATTCTTTTTTTCGATAAGTAGTTCAGTCTGCCTGAACTTTGCGAGATCTAACGGCAAATGTGTTAGTCTGCTCGTAAGTGTCTTTTGCTATTCAGACTTCATGAGATGTCTTTGAAGCCGGTTTAGTAAGCTCAAGTACATTATGTTTGTCTTGTCTCGTCTTTTTTTTTTTTTTTTTTTCATCAGTCTTTCTGTGAAACCGTGTAAATTCTTAGTTTTATGATTTGAATGGGATAAAAATAGTTCAGCCCAATATGACGTCTATAGTCTAATCTATTGAGTGACTTTCATAAGGAAACAAGTAAAAAAAAATGGAGATGAAAAGATAAAGACTGAAAAAGGAAAAAACAAGATATCAAAGAGAAATGACAGAGAAAAAGGTAAAAGAGAGAAAAAGGAAGTCAAATACGAAAAAGTGGACCAGAAGTGACATAAAACTTGCCGATCACTGACACTGACTCAATATAAGGAGATTTGATCGGATGAAAGGGGGGAGACTTCTGGGCGACAAACGAAGAGAGGGAGGGCTTCTTCAACCTCCACACGGGAAACTCATCTTTAACTTCTATAGATTAAAAGGGTTCATATCCCATTTATATTGTAAGATATAAGAGATCACCAGTGATTGTAAAATATTTTCATTATAATGAATTTGCTCCAAAATGACCCATGGGTCCAAACCACGTAAATATGTATGACTCATTCTCTATTTATATTTATTTTATATTCATTGTTATGGATGTACCTATGGACACTGTATTACTGTTCCGAATCACTTTTGTGAGTTTCAGACGACACTCATCAAGACCTAAGCCACCACCATAAGTCGAAGATAATCTTTCTCTCGTTCTGACGTGTGGGGAAATTTAAGTCCTTTAACATGATTGATTAAAAAAAAAGTAAAGCGAAGGCAAATTGGTTTTTTGGTTTGAGAAATGCTCAGTCCACCAGTGGAATCCACTGATGGTTTTTTTTGTGTTTTTTATATTATTTTTTACTTAATGATTAAAAAAGTATTTTTTAATGATGTTGTTATTTTTTTAAAATGATGAAGGATATATAAAATAAAAAAGAAAAAAAAAAAATGTCATTTAGCCTTGTCAGTTGCACCCGTAGGTGGAATCCATCGGTGGGTTTAATACCACTCTTTTGGTTTTCTTTGTGGGTATCCATGCCGAGGGAGGGTATGCAAGCAAAGCAACACTCTGTAAACAAACAGAAGCCTGAGAAAATATTGATTAAACTGAATATCCGCAATGAATTCAGTTACGAATAAATTAAAGTTTCAAATTATTAATGATTTGTTCGAATTGGAATATCAAATTAATAATTAATTTGATTATTATTCTGATTTGATATTCTGATATAAATTATTTAATTAAAACAATGGCAAAAGAAGGTTAATGTTGTATTTGAATTAAAATATCAAATTAAGAATTGATTTGATAAGTATATATAGCATAACAAGGCTCTAGAGAGAGAACAAGCTTATGACTGCTTGTACGAAAGAAAAACTTCCACCTAAAACCTATATTACTAATCAATTCTTATATGAAATGATGTTGTTCATTAACTTTTAAATATATATTTTTTTAAATCAAGAAATGATTTACCACATAGAAAATGTTATATTTATAATAGTGAGATAAAAATAAAATAGCTGCATGTTTTGAATTTTGATAGCATTACTCAAAGCGAAGGAAAATGAAGAGGCTGGAAGGCTTAAGGGAAGCAGAGCGGGGATTTATGTCCCGTTTGAATAGTAAAAATATTTTATTTTATTTCATCTCATCTCATTATTATAATTTTTTAAAATTTTAATATAAAATATAATAAACAATTCAACTCTTTCAAATTTGAAAATGGGAAAAGCTTCAAGCTAGACGGGTATCAAATCCAAATTTTCACCTGCCAATAGATGGACGACACGTAGGCACTCAAGGAAAAGCTTCCATGAACTAGCGTGCATGTTGATTCCCCTTCTTTTCTTATGAAATCTCCCTCCCTCCCTCATCTCTGCACATCGTTTTCTTCTCAGAAAAATCATCACCTCCACGACTCACAAACTCACATCGTTTTCTTCTCAGAAAAATCACCTTCTCTTGTTCCCATCAAGCTTGTGGTTAAGGGCCAAGCTAGAGTTTAAGCTCTTAAAGACTTGAGGTAGGTTGTGGTCGCTCATGATTCGGCGAAGAAGACTGTGGCAAACAACAATGATATATCTTTGGTTTATTCTCCGTTGGGCCGTTTCACTTCGCATGCAGTTGGGTCAATGGTAATTAGGATTCTCGTGAATTTAGATCTCGACTCACAATCGAAGGCCAATTGATGCAACCCGTGAAGGTATCGTTAATAGTGGACACGCTAAATGAGGGATCCATTGAAACGAAGATCAATTGCACAAAGTTGATCGAGACGTTAATGACCGGGAAGGATTTTGGGTCAGAGATAATCTCAAGCTTGAGTTTTTTGGTCAGTTTGTTGAGGTTGGTAAAGGACAACAGACACCCAAATGGAGTCTTCGCTGGTCTCAGTTTGCTCAAGTCAGTTTGTTTCTATGAACCAGTTAGGGTCTCTGTTGTGAGCATTGGGGCAGTTCCCCAATTGGTTGAGCTCTTGCCTAGTTTTACTAATGAGTGTCTGGAATTGTCCATTTATGTTCTAGAGGTGTTGTCCACTCTTCCAGAAGGAAGAATGACTTTAAAGGATTGCCAGAACACCATACCGAATGTAGTGAGATTAATGATGAAGGTTTCAAATAGCTGCACTCAATTTGCACTATTAATCTTGTGGGCTATTTGTAAGCTTTCTCCAGATGAATGTGCCTCACTTGTTGTGGGGGGATGTTAGTTTGTGAGTCGTTATACGTCATGGAGTGGGTGATTTTTCTAAGAAAAAAACGATGTGTAGAGATAGGGGAGGGAGGGGGAGAGATTTGGAGGGAGGGAAATTTCAGAAGAAAATAGGGAGAATCGGCATGCACGCGAGCTCATGGAAGCTTTTCCTAGAGTGCCTACATGTCGTTCATTTATTGGCTAGTACAAAATTAGACTTGATATTCATCTGGCTAGAAACTTTTTTTTTTTTTAAATAATAATGATATTAAAAAATAATATTTTATTTAATTTATTTAAAATTATCTCATTTTAACTTATTATCTAGACAATTTCTCACGGGAGAGATAGGAAGAGAGTGAAAGAGAAAAGTCAAAGACAGCAGTATTGAGTGAAGGGAGAGGAGTATTGCGTGCAGGGGAGTCAGTAAGAATAGATTAGGAGACAGACGGCAACGGAATGGACTGGAGGAGGAAACTGATCGGGATTTCAAATGGGACTTTCATTAGCCGAGAGCAGGTGGAGAGCTGGAATTAAAAATGGGATTATTGGAGTTGGAAACTAAAATGAGAGTTAATAAAAGAATGGAACTAAAACCGCGTGTAAGATAATAAAAGAGTGTTAGTAAAGCTATCGGTGTTGTTGATCATGACCGACAAAACGTGTGGGGAAAATCTCATAGGATTTTGATATATTGCTAATAAGAAAAATCGAAATTAATAAAATATTATGTACGTTGGGGGCGAAATGAGAAACTGGTTTAGCAAGGTATATAAAATATGTACTATGATAGGCTTTCAACTGTAATTTGCAACCAGTTTATAATTAAGACAATAAAAAACATATTGCAAGATTATAAGATGCTTTTCACATCATTTTTTTTTTTTTAATTTTTTCGTTATTTAGGTTGTAAACTGATTGTCAATGAAGTGTAAGGTTATTATTATTCTATAAATATGGAAAGATACAGGTGGTGGCGCCGGCGACGGAAAAACTTTGAGAGAGGATCAAATTCAAAGGATGTTCTACTTTATAAGATTTTTTTAACAGAATATAAGAGTTAAAAATGATTTTGACTGACTCTGTATAGATTAGGTAAAGGTCCCTGGATATCATATTCATTAACTCATTAGGTAAAGGTCCCTAGATTAGGTAATGAGACTGCAAACGCACGCAGTCTCCATTGTAAAATGTAAATAAAATTTATTTTATTAATTTATCGAATTTTACTATTCATCGTATCAGACTACACACTATATATTATATTTATTTTTATTTTTAGTTTTATTTTTTTAAATTAATTAATTTCTTCTATTTATCATTCATATACTATATATTTAGTAAGAAAAATAAATTATATATAAAATATAATGTGAAGATGATGAATAAAATTTTTATAACCTAAATGAAGTTCTATACGATAGACTTGGCTACGTTGGTGGGCGACATCCACCTACCCAGGACTAAACACTAAACAGAGTCTTTGCAGGATCTAAAGATGGCATACAATATCCAACTGTCAACCTCTTCTTAGAATAAATATTTTTTTTTTTGCAGTCTTCTTAATGAATATATATCTTTATTTGTAATTGAGCAACGATTATACAAGGTAATTATAATTGTTAGAGGTATGTGATCTGATTGATATAATTTGTAATCTTTAAAAAAGAAGTCTGTAATTCAAAACTCCCTCCCCAACTCAAAAAAAAAAAATAAAAATAAAAATAAAAATTGGTGCGACCAATCCATGTACACGGAGTCACATGACATTAGGGGCGGGTCTTAATGTAAATTTTGTGTTTCAATTTAATAAAATTTAAAAAATTTATTTAAAAATATAAATAATTCATTATATTAAAAGAAAAACTTGTATGTCACCAAAATGTACCGCTACAGTATATTGCTACGGATAGCCTTGTCATTGAATCGTCCCTGATGGCAATGTTACGTTACTGGCATAAGATGGGGCCTCAGTCAATGATCTTATAGTATTAGTATTGCATTCATCATTTTTATTTTTAAATTTTAATAAAAAAGTATATATTTTTTATAAATTTAAAACTTCCTTATTTATAACTACATATTAAATTAACTATTGGATTCATCAAAATAATAATATAATAATATTTTTAATTTATTTTTTTATATTTTATAATTACACTAACTATATGTTAATTAATAATTTAATTTGATATTTAAATTATTATTTTCCAATTCAAATATATTGTGGTTCAAAATTAGAAAATAATAATTTAAATAAATAAAATAATAATTATAGAGTGTGAATAATGAGTCTTCAAATTTAAAGATAAAGAAAAATGTATTGTAATTAAAAATTTAACATTTAAACATATGGTGAATCCAATACGCTTTGTTTGGATGATTAATCTATCTCAATTCATCTCAATTTATTTTTATAACTTTTTTAAATTTTAACATAAAATATAATAAATAATTTAATTTTTTTAAATTTTAAAATAATAATATATTATTAAAAAATAATATTTTAACGATTAAATTTTGGTGATTGAACTCATGAGTCGAATGACATTCCTCTAAGTAACTCTACCATTGAGCCGCCGGTCCCGCCCTTGATAACAATGTCACGTCACATGGACAATGACTACTTTCAATTTGTGGCGATTATTTTTTAAAATAATAATATAATACATACAAGTATAAGCGTCGGCGCAAGTTTATTACAAAAAAGTTGGTACTATCGTGGAAGAAAAAATTTACACGACTTCTTACTGTCATATAACTTCTGTATTTTTTAAATTATTATTTTTTTTATCAAATATAATATATAAATAATGAATAAAAAAATTGAATTAATTTAAAAACAATAAAATAAATAAAAAATTTAAAAATTTAAAAATTTAAAAAATCATAATGTATAGAGATTGAGAAGATTGTGTAACATTGTTCATCGCGAAAATGTGTGAACAAATTGTTTTTACCAAGTCTCGAATGGAAAGTATTTCATCTTATTATTATAATTTTTTTAATGTTTTACACAAAATATAATAGATAATTTAACTTTTTCAAATCTTAATTCAACATTTTAAAATTTTAAAATAATAATAATATTAAAAAATAATATTCTAACATTAATTTTTGTAATTTTTAATTTTCATATAAAATTATTTCATCTCATTTCTAAATTCAATCCAATTCTTAAAAAAAAAAAAAGATTTATCCAAGAGTTATGCATTTGAAACTTGTACCTGGTTTATTTATTATTTAATCGTTCAATGTGCAATTGCTTTACTATTCATACAAGACTATCAACAATGTATAATTAGGCGTAAAAAGAAATTAACATCCCGTACAATACATTCCGTGTAGACTTCCCGTGTAGCAATCAATTTCATTTAGAAAGAAACAAATAAATGCTATTCTCATCCATCGCATTTTGTTTACCACTTGCGAAAATTTTATCTTCTTCCTAGTACGAGTTGAAGGCTATTATTAGGTGTAGTTTAGATATTGAGTTGAGATATGATGAGTTGAGATGAAAGTTGAAAGTTAAATAAAATGTTATTTTTTAATATTATTATTATTTTAAAATTTTAAAAATTAAATTATTTATTATATTTTATATAAAAATTTTAAAAAATTATAACGATAAGATGATATGAAATGAGATAAAACACTTATTAAATCTAAATAAGACCTTAATCTTTTAAGAATTGCCAATTGAGCTGTATAAAATAGTAAATTAAACTGAGTTAGCTACACCAACGTTATTGCCAATTGAGTTTTATTTTTAATCATTAATTGAGAGGACTCGCAGGGACGTCGAGTACTTTTGGTAACATGCATGAACTCCAGGGTGATTAATTTGTGTAATCTATGGATTTGCCAAGCTAGCCCCAGAGTTTAAAAAAAAAAAAAAATTAATGAGGAAGAAGATTAGGTATATATAGACAAATAAATGGTAGTTAGGAAGTAAGTGCTGACCACGGCTTTTGGTGTAATCAAATTTGTTTAGGATTTGTTTGGATAATGAGATAAGATGTGATGGTATGAGATGATTTTAAATGAGTTGAATAAAATATTATTTTTTAATATTGTTATTATTTTAAAATTTAAAAAAGTTAAATTATTTATTATATTTTATGTAAAAATTTTAAAAAAATTATAACCATGATCAAATGAGACAAATTATATATCTCTGAATTCAGAGCCGTAGAGTAATAATATAATATATACAAGTTTAAGTGTCTGCGCAAGTTAATTATAAAAGGAGAAATGATATTTGCAATCGTGAGTGTGCAAGCGCTGTACAGTCATTTTGAAAATAAATAAATAAATATGAGACCCATATGAAAAGAAATTAATTTTTTAATAAGAGACCCTACTCTTTTTCAAAACGACTGCACGACACTTACATATTCTACAAATGTACGTAGTATTACCCTTATAAAAAAGTTGGTACTATTGTGGAAATATGTACGTGATCAGATTTTTTTTTATATAGAGTAGTGCTTGGATGATCGCTGGTACGTACTGTCCATAAATTCATCTTTTTATTTTTTTAAATTTTTTTAAATTTTTTAAACATTTTTAAAAAATATAAAAAAATATCAATATACTAATAATTATTTTCTTAACTATTAAGTAAAAAAAATTAAAATATAGGAGGTGTCAAAATTAGATGTGAAAATTAGGTGTCAAAGTAGCATTTTCTTTTTGTATATGGGAAATGCTAGGGAGCTCCGTTTGATTTACCCGATCACTTTTTCTATTTTTTTTCTAGTTTTTTTTACTTAGTAATTAATAAAATATTGTATAATAATATTGTGAATTTTTTAATTTTTTTTAAATATTTAAAAGTGTTAAAAAATGATGTGAAAATAAAAAACTAAATAAAAAAAACTAAAAAAAATAGAAAAAATGATCGGACAAATGAAACCGGCTCCCTAGCATTTTGTTTTTTTTTATATATAGTTATGCATTTGAAACTTGTGGCTAGTCTTATTTATTTATTTATTTTTATTGTTTGCAATTTTTTATTTTTATTTGTTATTTTTAAGAAGAGGACGGGTAAATCAAATTGCACTATTCATACATGACTATCACCAATGTATAATTAGGTATAAAAATAAATTAACATCCCGTACAATACATTAATCCGTGTAAGACTTCCCTTGCAGCAATCAATTTCATTTAGAAAGAACAAATAAATGCTATTTTCATTCATCACATTTTGTTTCCCACTTGCGAAAATTTTATCTTCTTAATCCTTGTACGAGCTGAAGGCTATTAGTGCAGTTTGGATAGTAAGTTTATGATATGAGACGAGATAAGTTAAATTGAAATGAAAATTAAAAATTAAATAAAATATTGTTATAATATTATTTTTTAATATTATTATTGTTTTGAGATTTAAAAAGTTAAATTATTTATTATATTTTATATAAAAATTTAAAATAATTATAATGATGAGATAAGATAAGATAAAATGAAACACTTCTTAAATTCAAACAATACCTTAACCTTTAAGAATTGCCAATTGAGCTGTATAAAATAGTATATTAAGCTACACCTAAGTTATTGTCGTTGGTCAAGCTATTGACATCATGAACCTTTAAATTCAAGCTAATTAGCTAGCCCGTGGACATGCTGGTCCATGCAAGCGATGCTTACGGCCATTTTCTCAGTACCGTGCATCTCAATTGGGATACGTAGAGAGTTAATTTCATTTTTAATCATTAATTGAGAGGACTCGCAGGGACGTTGAGTACTTTTGGTAACATGCATGAACTAGTCCAGGGTGATTAATTTGTGTAATCTTTGGATTTGCCAAGCTAGCCCCAGAGTTTTAAAAAAATAAAAAATTAATGAGGAAGAAGATTAGGTATATATAGAAAAATAAATGGTAGTAATTAGGAAGTAAGTGCTGACGACGTCTTTTGGTGTAATTGACTGGTTAATATGGCAGCCGACATCGTTTGAAAGTAGCTAAGTCGACGTGCTGCACGTGCTCTTTGGAGAAAAGGAATTTTTTAATGGGAAGTGTTACATATATAAAGAGAATATACAAAAATAAATTTATAAATGACGTAGTTTTATGTGATTCGTTAGATCTATTTTATAATAAAAATAACTTTACAATCTGACGTATTATATTAAAATATATCAATTTATAGATTTATTTTTATGTAATTTATGGTTAAAGTATTTCTCTTTTTTAATTATTTCTTGCGGAGGGCTGAAATTCTACCCCTACAGTTCCTTTTTTATCTATATATAGTCGATCGTTTCAAAATGAATTTATTCAAGCCAATTCACGTAAAACCAAGTCTACCTATAGTCATCTACTGTAAGATCAAGTGTCAAAGATGAATATGAAGGTTCAAATCCTATCCAAAAAGTTTATCAAACCTGCAAATCCAACTCCACCCCACCTTCGGAGTTTGCAAATATCATCCATAGATCAGCTTAGCCCTCCAACACACGTACCATCTGTTCTATATTACCCAGCCAATGGGTATGAAAATGATAAAACGAGGAAGCTTTTGGAGAAATCACTGTCAGAAATCTTAACCCTCTATTACCCGCTAGCTGGGCGATACATCAAAGACAGTAAACTAATTGACTGTAATGATCAAGGGGTTGAATACTTGGAAGCCCAAGTAGATGGCAAGCTTGCTCAACTTTTGACAGGAGAAGTCAACATGGAGCTGTTGAACAATTTTATCCCGTATGGAATATTGGAATCGGCGACTACTCCTTTGATAATTGTTCAGGTTAACATGTTCAATTGTGGAGGGCTAGCCGTTGGAATTCGGTGTGCACACAGGATAACCGACGGATTCACAGGCACTGCATTCTTTAACTCGTGGGCTACTACATGTCGTGCAGGTGGGATCGACGACATTAGTCATCCAAGATTTGACCTGGCTTCTTTCTTCCCACCAAGAGAAATTGTGCCTGTTGCACTGCACCAAACTTATAGAAGAGCTGACGTCACGAGAAGGTTCGTGTTCAACAAGGCAGCAGTAGCAAGCCTAAAAGCCATTGCCAAAGGTGTCGACGCCTGTGATTCTACAACGTCGAAACGCCAACCTTCACGGGTAGCGGTGGTCACGGCACTCATATGGAAGGCTCTAATTGGCGTGTCTCAAGCTAGACATGGGCGCTCGAGACCTTCTATCCTGAGTCATTTAGTGAACATGCGTGGAAAGACAGCTCTGCCAATATCGGAGAACTCTAGCGGAAACCTATGTAGGAATGCATTTGCTCGATTTGGTGGAGAGAGCTGCGACAAGAAGTTGATAGAGTTGCATGCGTTGGTGGGTTTGGTTAATGATGCAATGAGGGATGCGGTGGCCAGTTGCCTCAAACCAAAAACCGGGAACGATTTATGTTCTATGGTGAGTGATTCCTTGAGAGAGGTTTGTGAGGAATATGAAAAAGGTGAGACTGATGTCTATTTGTTCTGTAGCTGGTGCCGGTTGCCTTTCTATGAAACAGATTTCGGTTGGGGAAAACCTATTTGGGTGAGCACTACACGTGTACCCGTGGAAATTGTTTATCTGCTAGACACCAAAGATGGTGATGGAGTGGAGGCATGGATGCATTTGGATGAAAAAAATATGCTCCTGTTTCAAGATCATCCCGACATTATCGCCTTTGCATCCCAAATCTAATGTATCACCGGACATCAATTCAATAAATGCATGTCTACAGATCCGACTGCTAGATCATGACGTACGAGATCATGATATATATATATATATATATATATATATATAATATGGTTTGTTTTTACCAAGTTATTTAATGCTGCATTATTCATATATCTTACAATAAAGTGCTCGATCACCATATTCCAGATCTATTATGGTCGATCTGAGCAATGTTAATTAGCTAGATCAAGCACTGATACAAAAATCTCGATGTATTGAGTCGTTAGTCTGAATAAATTAATTTGAGTCTATATATGATTTTCTTTATGCCTCAATTTATGAATGTTGGATTCTTTGACGAAATAATGAGACCGAACTTTTCTTAGCTTATAAGTTCATGAGTTGGTTCATCTAATTAAGGTTCCGTTTGGATTCTCAACTCAACTCATCTCATCTCATTATTAAAACTTTTTTAAATTCTTACACAAAATATAATAAATAATTTATCTTTTTCAAACTTCAAAACAATAATAATATTAAAAATAACATTTTAACAATATTTTATTTAACTCATCTCTGAATCCAAATGGGCCCAAGTCCGCCTTGTATGGATGCAAGACTTTTTTGAAAGTTTTTCCAATAAGTCTAAACATTAATTCTCATTAATTTCATCCTTAAATATATAAAATCTAAAAACGTGTCACTCAAAGTATTTTTTCTTTTTGCTCTTCATCTCAACCTAGCTATTTTCACTCCTTCAATTAAAATATTAAAAATAAAATAAATACATAATAAAAAAAATCGAATTGACCTATGGGGTGACTAACAGTAGTTACAGTACTGATCACCTCCCCTTGGGCGGTTCTGGATAGCCCAGATCGAGTGGCTACCCATGCAATCGAATGGCTACCATCCCGATGACTAGCCCTGATGGAGGCCTACAATTAACTTCTTTTTTTTTTCAAAATATTTCCTACTAACTTTCACTATCTAGATATTTCTTATTCATAAGTATTAAACAAAAGTATAAAATATAAATATTAAACATAATTATAAAGCATAAAGTAACACACAGGTCCTTGGAAAACCCAATGCTTGTCTTCAAACTGTCTTCTCAGTCCACGCTATTTGCTTTTTAATCGTAGAAAATATAATAAAATAAAAAATGAGATAGAGAAGAGGGAAGGAAAGAGATTTGAGGATTACATCTTTATTAATTTCAATTGTTATTGAATACATATATAAGATGATCTGACACTATTTAAAGATGAATGATTATGAGATTAGAGAAATAACGGAAATACAATAAATAAACTATACAGATTATTTTATACAATAAACTAAATATGATAGATAATAAGTTATAATATTATGGATATATTATATAATAAATATATATTCTAACGTTAATAACTTCATTGATGAGGTGCACTTAGACTGTTTTAGGACTTCACTACTGTTCTAGCGACTACAAGCATGTTATTTTGCATTTTTGTACGCTTCAATTAAGAAAAAATCTTTTTCACACTCTACTATTTATCACACACTCAACACACTTAGTGTATTGAGTTAAAAAAAAAAAAAAAAAAAATTTGAGTGCATGGTGTGTGGAGAGTGTAGGCAGATGCTTAGAATTGCTCTTCAATTAATTCCGTGTGCTTTAAAGCATGTCTTTCATGTTATGTCAAAGTCGTATTAATTTGAAAAAATAAATACGACTTTGAACACTATTTTTAAGATAATAATTACCCCCACTTGAAAGAGTTTGCTATTGGGTTACAAGTAATTCAATTCTAGAATACAACAAAGTTACTAACTGTAGATAGCAATATTTAAGTTTTTCCTTCAGAATTTCTCTACAAAATTCATGTGCAAGTGACCGAAAATATGGAAGAATAAAATATTAAAATTCGTGAGTCTCATCCTCTATATATAGAATATAAATTGGCACCGTGTGAAAGATCACAACTTTTAAGTTGTGACTTTTTAAGTGATAGTTACTGTTTAAAGGTAATGATGTTTTTCATTTAAAAACCAAGAGATATGCAGTTTCCAGAAGTGCATTTTCAATTAAATTGATTTTTGAAGCATTGCACTATGCCTATTCGACCCATGTGCAACCACTCAAGTGTTGTGAGTGTTTGGCCCGCCCAAGAATTCTTCCATTGTACCTTTTGCATTCGGAACACGGTGATTAGAGCTCGGACCATTGTGTCATCAACCTTGCGCGCATTCTGTGGCTTGCAACCATGATCGTCCTCGCCAAGGTGAGCTGCCGCTGAGCTTGCTCTTGAGCTTCCAAATGCATGCAACACGTCTCCAATCAATCTTGAGCATGCCTCGGTTATGCCCATTATGTTAGACTAAAAGCTTTTCACCTATCAAAAGAATTACTAGCGTTTAGAAGAAAGCACTCTGAACGAGTGGAGTTGAGCAAATAAGAGAGATTGCTTTCCTTCTCGATCCTCTCGTGTTCAACAGTTTTTATAGTTGGAACAATGGCATTATACCCTCGTTTTCTTTGTAATCACGTGAATGCCATTCCAATCTTTTTTTTTCGTAGAAGAGTTAAAGATGAAAATTGAAAATTGAATAAAAATTATTAGAATATATTTTTTTAATATTATTTTTATTTTAAGATTTGAAAAAATTGAATTATTTATTTTATTTTGTATGAAAATTTAAGAAAATTATAATGATTAGATAAGTTGAAAAGTTATGCTAAATACAATCAATTTTGCATATTTTTTGTACATTTTATTAATGTGATTGACCAAAATAATAATTTTACTAGTAAAAAAAAGTGACGCAACCAATCATATTAGTAGAGTATGTAAAAAATATGTAAAAATAATTGTATATAGAACTTTTATAAACACAAATTAAAATACCACACAACAATTACAAATTCTCTAAATGATGGGATATCCTAAAAAGTCTAGTTAATTTTAATTTCAGTAGGAAAAAAAAAACATGTTCTATTTATTGGGTGTACGACGGAATCAATAAAGTAAGGAAATTGAAAATTCCGAGTACATGTAAATCTGCGTGTTAAGTTATTGATTTTTGTAGAAGGTGTTAATGAGGCCAGCCACTGTGCATAATCCAGCCAAGCTGGGGTACTACTTGATACGGCAGCTTCCTAGAAGAATGGATGCACCACTTTCATCCAATTACAAATTTACAATGATCTGAATAATTTTTTCTTAAAAAAAAACAAAATCGATCAATTATAATATAATAATTCAAATCTTCAGCCGATCAGCTTACTGTATTAATATTATAAGAGTAAACACTACGTAATCGTTTTGAAAAATAGTGAAATCTATTATTAAAAAATTAATTTCTTTCATGTGGATCCCATATTTTTTTTTAACTTTTTTAAAAAAGATTACGCGACGGTTGCATAATTCACGGTTGTAAATATATTTTCTCATAATTTTATTAGCTCTACTCACTTATTTAGAAGTTAATTATTATTGGAGTAATTCTTCTTGCAATCCAAGACTCCCTGCGCACGCCATGAAACACATCGTTTCATTTAAAGTAGGCCCCATTTATTGAATGTAGTGGATGCTTGGTATCTTACTCCTGGAGATGAGAAAAAAATAAAAAATAAACCAAACACATCGTTTTCCTTATGCCTTAAACCTTCATCCCGTGGGTTCCATCTTCATCCTTAGAGAGGTTGTTGTGAGTTTCATTTCAGAAACTTTACGGAGGTTGAATCGTAACAGAGATTTTACACTGCAATTTTTCATTCTAGTTTTCTTAGTCTTCTTTTAGTTATTTTTTGTTTACTCTCTGTTTCTATTTTCTCTATCAATTTTTTTTGTTAGTTTTACATATGAGCAAATTATGCTGAAATCTATCTTGAGTTTTGAAATGAGTAACCGGTGATTTTTCCTTTCTGGATTTTATTCTTATCGATTGAATTTGCAATATCTTTGTTTTTTTTTTTCATTTCCTTGGTCTGCCGGGCTAATTTATTTGTTAAAGTTTAGCTTTAATTGGAGCAGCTTTAATCGGGCCCCCTAAAACGCACGCATGGAGATCTCTGAAGTCTGATTTTGGACTTGATTAAAGGAGTTGCCGCCGGCATGGAGATCTTTGAAGTCTTGAAGGAGTTCCAATGCGAGGGGAGAAGCCATGGAAGATGTTGGAGTATGTGTGGATGAGACGGCTGGTGGTTTGTGCAGGTAGTTCCGTCCTTGTTTTCCTTAATGCAGAGAGTGAATACTTGTACCAGAGTTCATGGGTAGGGGAAATGGAAGGCTTGGCATCGGGTTGGACTTGGAATACATAAGTGGTCTTCTTCTATCGCGGGAGGGAGTGATAATCGCTGGAGGGGAAATATGCCACGGACATTTTTGACATTTCACCATAATTTAAGGAGTAAATGACCGAAAGCTCCCCATTCGTCCGCACGCAGGCTCCTCACGGTTCTGCATGTACTGCCTGATCTTGTCATGTGGATCCTTTTTTTTTTGGAAGAAAAAAAATCGTAAACTAAGAGGATATACAATACAAGGCTCAATGGGGTGAGAGTATCTAATAATTATTTCAAAATCAACAAATACAACACATGCAAAATAAGAAAAAAAGAAAAAAAAGAGATTTGGAGCCAAAAGTTTTGCTCTCACCCATTTCCCACAAGGGGAAGCTGCTTGAAGCGATTTTTACATAGTCTGATAAACGGACTATAAAACTACGGCCAGAAGCAGCAGTGGATTATTGTGTGCTGCATTTTGCTGGGCTGGACTAGCTGAAGTAGACTTTCACAACCACATTATCTTGATCATTGGTTAAGAAAAGCAGGAACAAAATAAAGTAGCAACCGGAAAATGAGTCGAATTGCCGGCGAAAGACGGCCACTGGCTGTGGAGGCACGTGTAGCTCACGCACCACCTTTGACAATAAAGTATAGGTCGGATCTAAAAGATTCGAAGTCGGATCTAAAAGATTCGAAGTCACTGACCCCGATGGTGCTGCATGTGGCGAAGAAAGACCTCCCTTGGTGCGGCACCGCGTGAATCTTGTGCGCAATGTGAACCGCGCGTGAGATGTACGTGCTGCACTTTTGGTCCATTTTCTTCTGTTGTCTAACAAATCGACGGTTGAAGAATCTGATGGTGGGGTGCATGGTGGTTGTAGGAGGTCGATAGGCTGCAAATTGGCGCATTTCGGTGCTGTGGGCAAAAAAATAAAAGAAAATCAGGGAACAAAAAATCTTTGGACAATAAGTCCGGCAAAGGCCAGACATGGGGAGGGAGGGTGGAGTCGACTCTCCAACCCCTCTTGCAGGAGAAAATGTGGTTATAACTAAAACGGTGGTGAGAGGATATATAGCCTGGAGAGAGAAAAAAGATTAGACAATTTTTTTTGTTACGTGGATCGACTTATTTTAATGGCTTCTCATACTCTTATTTTCATAATTTCCTTCCGCGAATTTGGTATAGCATGAAAAATCCACAGGTTCCCCGCACGGGCCTTTAATTTTAAAGCCTTGTTACTTGTTAATCAATGCCTCTTGAAAAAAAGGAAATCATGATATGCATCTTGGCTACAACTTTTGCATGTGATTCATTCGGAAAATTTAGAAGGAAAGTTCGAATATCATTTTACTAAATCCAATTTTGAATCATTTAGAAAAAAAAAAAAAAAAAAAAATTCCCACCATAAATAATGGATTTTTTTGAATAAGTTATACTTGTTTCAAAAAAATTACACAGAATTTCAAATTTGTATGCTCTAAACTTATACAGTTGGCACTTCGTATATACAGAATAAGGCAATTAATCTAAAAGAAAGACCATGAAAAAATAATTATGCTTTGCACCTTTCGTTACGTTTTGTGATCAAGTGGAAGCATATACGGTACAATGTAATAACAATGACATCTACATTTGCCTTCGGTAAAGGTATAACAGTGCGCTAGAAAAGCTTCTGAAGAGTTTGAATGTCAAGATGAGAAATGATACTTGCAGTTGTGAGTGTGCAGTCGCTTTAAAAAAAGTAAATAAATATGAGATACACATGAAAAGAAATTAATTTTTTAATAGTAGACCCCACTCTTTTTCAAAACACCTGCACGACATTTGCACATTTTACAACTGTACGTAGGATTACTTATTCAGGGTCACAGCAATAGCAAACCAATTATTCAAGTCGGCAAAGCCTGTTGATCCGCCCATTCCCGAGTGCACAAAGGCTGCTAGGGGCCCCTCCTTCGAATTGAACCTGTTAAATCCTAGGCCAAAATCCCCATTTGGCAAAACCAAATTCCAATATTCTCCAACACCCAAGAACGCATCGTGAATTCTGGGATTGTTAAAAATCCTACCAATAGAGTTGTTTCGAGGATTGGGATTTTCAGGGTTGTCGGTCATACTGGTGCTATTGCCACTGTCCTTGCTAGTCCTACCATCATTGGCAAACCTAGTAGTAGAAGTACAACGGCTGGTTTCTCTACTAAGGCTAACGTCCTCATGATTCGGTTTTTGTTCATAGTCATTAGAGTTGTTCGTTGAATCGGTAACTGCCTCCTTAGTTCTACTACCTCTCCGCCTTTTTAAGTGGCGGCTTGGAAGATCTTTAAGTTACGGTCAAATTTACAAATTTAAATCTACAATTTAATTTATGTGACAATTTAGGTCTAAATATATATTTTTGGTCACTTTTTGGCTCAAAAATAGTATCTGGGCTCAATGATCCATGGATACTATTGGAGCGGGTGGGAAACTCCGCCTCCTAGGACCGCAACCAGGGAGTGGGGTGCGGATAAGAGTCGACCTCGCCATCGCATGGGCCGGTAGTGCCCCTAGTTTGCAATTCATGATTAATGACAACTATACAATATATTTTATAACATATTTCATAATTAGATTTTAAAATAAGAATATTTTTGAAAAGTGATGTTATTTTTATGAGATATTTTGATTTTAAAACATAGGTGCGTAAGTTATTATAAAAAGTAACGTGTGTTTATTTATTTTTTGGCTTTTCTTTTCTATTTCGTCGATGCTATAGTCCAAGCACTAAATCAAGGAGGAAGCCGATGCAAAACCGACGAATTTTGAAAAACATACATGACTGCGATAATGGGCTGGGCCATCAGGAAAAGGCAGTATTACGTTGGGCCACCCATCAGGAGATCTAGCAGTCTGTTGAATTCAACGTTTTAGTATAGGCAGGCTCGGAAGACTAGGCATGGCCCCGTGGGTTTATCTTTCAGCCCATAACGGACTCCGACCTGGGTTTCCACTACAACAATGGCTAGGCCGAGCCAGCCCAACTCAAGGTATGTCCTTAAACTAGAACTGTTAAAATAAAAATAAAAAGCATAAGAGGAACTAATTTTCCGACAAAGGTTCTTAATAGAGCAGCGACTGTTTTTTTTTTTTTTTTAATCATATCGTTGAATATATAAATGCAATTTACCGTTATAAGCAGTCCAACTTAATAATAAAAAAAAGGTGATGAGAGGCACATAAAGTCTTTCTGGAAAACAGATCAAGCTATAAATTCGAGATCTTTAACATATCTTGGAATTAAAAATGGAGAAATTCTTCTTATATAATGAAGAGACCCGGCCACCTGTTGATCATCGGCTGGATTAATATATGAGCTACAGCCACACATGGAGCTGATGGGGCTGCCGACAATAGTTTTTTTTCATGCAATTTTTTTAACACTTTTTAATAAATTTACAGCATCATTAAAAAAAAATATTTTTTTAATTATTAAGTTAAAAAAAAAAAAAAACTGTCGGATGCCCCCATATGTAAGATTAGCATTTCTCTTAAATATAACTAACCAATTGGTGAGCGAGTAAAGAGAGTATTGTCATAAGTACTATACTTATCACACTCAAATTTCGTTGGTTAATTTGTCGGGGGAAACCCTTTTGCCATATCCAGCAGTTAGAAACTTAGATGTCACCGATCGAAAATAGTACGTACCGCCATTGATCAAGTTTGTGAGTTAACAACCTCCACCACACTCCATACTCCACATTTTTTTAAATTTTTAAAATTTTAATATTTTTTTAAAATTAAGTTTATTCTTTTTAAATTATTTCAATTTTTTTTATTAATTATTCATATAATAAATATTTAATAAAAAAATAATAAAATTAAAAATAATGTAGAGTATAGAGTGTTAGAAAGTTGTGAAGATTTTTCTTTTTTGAAACTACCAAACTTCCGGCCCCCATAAAAATAAATAGGAGATTATTAAACGACAAGAAGCTTCAAGGAATATATATATATATATAGAAAAAATATTTACATCAGCCTACTATTTATCACACACTCCACTAGATTGAGTGTAAAAAAAAGCACAATACACAGGTGTGCTGCGGCTACGGATTGATGCCCAGAATTTCTCATATATATATATATATATATATACTAGCAGTATATAACGTGCAAAGCACGTTTGCCCATTTGTCTAATTAAAAATGATGTGTTTAAAAAAATAATATGATGTATAAAAATAATATATTTTTTTAAAGAAAATTAATTAGTTAATAATTTAATGTTATTAATAACAAATAATTAAATATTTTTCAACATATATTATTTTTTTAATGAATTTATAATGATTTTTTTTTCCTCACGTTGTCTCTTTGTGGCTCGATTCTTCCTCACGGTCAGTTTTGCTTCAGCCCAGCGTGGCGCTGCCGTGCACCGGCCAGTCTCACCGCCACCACCGGGGAGTCTCTCTCACGCCAACGAGCACCCGAGGCACCATGGATGTCCCCCACGCGCAGCCCTAGGTCTCCCCTGCGGAAACCCATCCGAAATGGGTTTTTCCCATTTCTCTCAACCGGCACCGTTGTACGCGGCCACCTACTGTCACGACCACCACAGGCGACTCCCCCTCACGCCGGCGACCAACCCAGATACCACCGATGTCTCCCGCGGAAACCCATTCGAAATGGGTTTCTCCCATTTCTCTCAACCAGCGCCGCCCTAGGCGGCCACCCAGGCCACCAGACCTCCAACACTTCACACCGGCGACAATCTCTACCAGACCTGGCCACCACGAACTTCCCTTTCCCTCTCCGTCGCACACTACCATTGAGATGCAGACGGCAACTCTCTCTTCCTCTCGTCAAACCAAAAACAAACACAGAAGAAACAAAATAGAGGTGTCAAAATACATCTGAAATGAAGAAATAAATCATACGGAGAAGAAGGGAAACGAAGAAGAAGAAGAAGAAATATACCTACGTTGTTGAGCCGAAGAAAGAAAATGTGATTGAGCCGTAGAAAGAAAATAAATATGTGAGAAAGAGAATATGAAAAACAACATGCAGAAGTGAAATTAGGAATTTTTGCATACCAAACGGTAAGAAGAAAACTCTCAAGAAATATTTCTTCCTCAACTCGAGCATGAAACGTCTGCAGATTCTAGAAAATATCTTGCATTCCATCCCCTTTTATCAAGGCTAGATATTTTGGACTGTTCCAAGAAGAGCTAACCAGATGTTTAACGTTCAACTAAGATGTAAAAATGTGACTGAAATGAAATAAGATAGGACGGAAATGAATGACAGAAGAAGACGACGCTGTTAAATCCACTAAAGTCACTGTTTATTACTGTAGATATTATAGGCGCTTTTAAGTATAGGCCAGATATTCATATACACACACTAGTAGTTATATAACGTGCTTTTTTGTCTATTTGTCTAATTGAAAATAATGTGTCCAAAAAAATAATATGATGTGTAAAAATAATATATTTTTTTAAAGAAAATTAATTAGTTAATAATTTAATACACAGAGCAGGAAAATAAATTTTAACAAGCATCATATTGATAACAAAACGTTACAGTAATATGAGTAATATGAAAATTAAAAGATTTTGGATATTTTAATAATAGTTTTCTTAACAAAATATATGAATTGTGTAGAATTCAACCATAATACCCAATGACTCAGGGAACACAGAAAAAATACATAATCTTTTATTTCTATATTGCTCTCACATTTTTTTTTTTTATCATTAAAGTAAGTCTCTTCTATTTTGGAAACTCCAAAAATATTATAATGGTAGAAAATCATTTTATCTAAATGATTTTAGTTAATTAAGAATATTATGAGATTTAAATTATATTAAAAACTCTAATTATTTATATGATTTTACTCTCTTAAAAATATTTAACAAAACTCTATCATTTATTTAATGATAAAATATTAGTATTTTATAAATTAAAGTTGAATTTATATTTTAATTATCTATTTTAAGTTAGTTTAACCTCCAATGTTGGATCAAATCTGGAGATTGAAGATGAAGGGTTGAGATTTAAAATCTCAAACCCTAATTTTTCCTCTCATTTTCCCCTCATCCCTCCAGCCGCACGCCCCTCTCCCTCTCGATCTCTCTTTTCCTCTGCTCCTCCCAGCGCCACCACCAAGCCCAGTCACTGGCGACCTTTCCCATGCCGATCTCGTCCCGACAGACCTCTCTCTCTCCCCCCTCAACAGGCCGAAGCCCGTAGCCCTCTCTTCCTCTACAAGGACGGGTTTCTCTCCGTAGCTCCGCCGTTAGCCACCCCTTCGGCACCGCACCACCACCACCAGCCCGCCGATCTCGTCCCCACAGATCTCTCTCTTCCCCTGCAACAGGCCGAAGCCTGTAGCCCGTAGCCCGTAGCCCTCTCTCTTCCTCTACACGCACGATGATTTTGTGATTTATGTGGTGATTTTTATGGTAATTTTGTGATTTATGTGATGATTTGGTGATGATTTGTGTGGTGATTTTGCTGTGAGGATGCAAAGAGGGATGCGGATGCACATAGCATTGTTTATTACCGTTCACGTTATAGCCACCTTAAGTTAAATGAGATATATATGAATCCTAAGCCACAGGAAAGACCGCCAATGAATATGTATCCTAAGCGCGACAACCTAGGTAACTTTCGGTCCTAAATTAAGTTACTTTTCTTTGATATATCATAACCCAAGAAGCTACAAGCAGGATTATACGTACAAGATTTGCCGTTTCCGGATCGTGTTTTCGTGTTTTCGGATTTTCAAGTCGCGTTGGTTTTGTAACATTTGATTATATAGGTCAAGTCTAACCCAATCCCTTAAGTTAAAAGTGTTAAATTTCTAAACCCTAACTCAACCTATTTAAATAACGGGTCTTGTCGTGTAACCAATTTTGACTCGTTTAATAATTAATTAAAAATATGTTAATATGATGCGACTCATTTAGACCCGTTTGTTTCATGTAAATGGATTGAACTAAAACGTATAAATCATTTAACTTGATTCACATAATTTCACATAAAAGTTAAAATCTATATTTATTAATAACTAAAATATCTTAAAATATATATATCAATATTTTTCAAATTTTAACATATAATAAAACTAATATTACAAATTATATAATAACAACTATGAACATAGATCTAAAATTACAATTCCAACAATTTCAACAATAACAATATAAGCATATCGAGAAATATCAATATTATAACTTAACAATAATAAAATTTTGATTTAGAAATAAATTCTAAACGGATCTAAACGGGTTGATTTCGTGTTAAGCAGGTTGACCCGTTTATAAATTGTATCTTAACGGGTCAACTAATTTTGATCCGAATCCATTAACATTAAATTCAAACTCGCTAAATTTATGTCATATCTGAATTCACAAATTGTATCACATGTTGTGACTACTAATTTATCGAGTTCACCTTACTATATATGCGCGCGTGCGCGAGAGAGAGGGAGAGAGAGCGGGAGAGAGAATCGATAACCGGATAACCGAATAGTTAAAGAAATTAGGGGAATAGAAAAGAACGTGAGTTTGCATGTAGCTAGCGCGGCTAGCACCTGCTTGCGTTGTTCATTAGAAATTACCAATCCTAGCTCTTTGAAGTTATACGGATCGATCCACACGACATCCGACTCGACCCAGTACTGATATTCCTTAATTTCTTAAGTGCGTTGCCTTCAATCATTGTGTTTTTATTGTCAAGGCTCCTCATTCGCATGGATGATGTCATGATCATCTAGTACTAATGAAGGTGCGCAGATTCTTCTCAAGATATATAGATGATCATTATCTCACTTGCTGTGGAAATGTGAGGTGGGCTTTAAAAATATATATTGTCTTAAAATATCTTTGAACAAAAAACACTACAACATAAGTGATTTTTTGGGATGAAAATTTTTGTTACAAAAAACTGTGATTTCATCCCAAAATATTTTTTGGGACTAAAAAAAATCAATAACACTTTCCCAAAAGATATTTTAGGACGAAAATATTAATTTTGTCCCAAAAAATATCTTTTGAGACGAACTTGAGCAAATCATTCAATCGTGTTTGAACTAAATATTTTTTTTGGAACGATTAAATTTCATCCCAAAATAACGTTCGAACGGTACAAACTTGATGTTTGAATGCCAAATACGTTGGAACGCGTCCTTTGTGAGCGGTTGATCGATAGCAATTTGTTCAAAAAGGTATGAGGAAACGTAAGAATAAACAACTTGATGGTTGAACAACAAAATATGTTTGAACGTATTGAGTAAGACGTTCGATCGGACCATGATAGGATCGAACGATTTATTATGAGATGATGTTCGAACATTTATTTCATGTTTGGTGATTCGTTCGAATGGTTTGAAGTATTGTTCGAACGTTTAATACTGATTACATTCGAATATTCTATATCAATGTTCGAATGATTTTTTGTCGTTCAAACGATAACTATTATATTTTACCCAATAATGAAAAATCAAATAAACATACATAATATTTAAAAAAATACAATACAATTTGTTCAATATCCATAAAAGTAGTCAAATAAGTGCGAACTAAATAAATAAATAAATAGTACTAGCATCCTTCGTACAAAAATAGATCCCAAAATCTATACTTATAATGTAAATCGGTAGCTTGGAGGCCTCAACTGTTGTATAAGCATCTGCATTCAGAGTTGCACCTCTCTCCTGAACTCTCATTCTTGTTGTTCTTGTTGTTTCATGCACATCTCCATGTCTGCTTATTTCATCAATTGAGTCTTTAACTCATGCTGCCTTACAATTAATTATTTGATTTTAGAATTCGCTTTCTCTAAAACTATAGAAGTATTAGAGGCAAACCCGGACGATAAGGAAGAGGTATAAGGCTTTACAAAACGACCCAAACCTCTCAAATATCCTGAATGTTGACCCAAAACTTGTATAAAAATTTTAACATTACTTGAAATAACACAGTTCGAGCGGTATATAATATGGTTCGAATGATATATATTATGGTTCGAACGGTAGGATATTCCAAAACCGTTCGAACGTATAACATATCGTTCGAACGGATTTGTACATATAAGGTGTCGGGGGAGGCTTTTGAACGTCTTCATCTCTCCCACAACAACCATTCAAAATTTTGAACATAACCCAACTTAGTCGAACGCCATTGTCATTGCCGTCGTCACCGCCACCATCGAAGATTCGTTCCTTTCAAGAGATACAATCCTTACATTGAATAATGGTTGATTTATATTGGTTTTGTTAGATTATTTGTAAAAAATATGAAACTTTGGTTTTTCAGTCGATGGCCACCATAAGTGGTCAGAAATCCATCGTAGGTTGTTTACCAACTATTGTGTACTTGTTATTCGTGGAAGAACAAAAGGAATTGGTGGATTCCTTTCGTTTTCATGGCCGCTGAGTTAACTAAGCCATGGTTGAGTTCGATCCATATACCGTTCGAATGATTTTGTATGCATTCGAACGATAGGAACTCAAATGTCGAACGGTTGATCGGTTCACTATACATTCGACTTTAATTTAATTTTGGCTTTCGATTTTATATGTTTCACGTTCAAATGGTGAGGAAAAAATTATAACGTTCAAATGGTTAGGTATTTGATCGAATGGTATAACAGAAAACAATTTCTCATTGTTTTAAATAATATATAATTTTGTGAATATTCATGTATTATATTTTATAACTAATGTTGCATATATATTTTATTTTTTAAATTTCAAGTGATAATGTCTTATAGGGGACGTAAACGTAGCAGACCAGTGCAACCTTCCATTGAAACAGTTCGAGAGAGGACTATTTTATTAGAGTATCAGGTGACGATTTTTGACTTTCTGACTCTTATCTGGGATGGTCATTCCTTGACATCAGTCTTCAATGATCGCTGTTGGACACCGATCCTCGACCAAAAGGACGAAGTATGAGACCTCATTTTTTTATATTGATATCGTCTCTGAGTTCTATAAAGAGCTCAGTGGTGTCAGCCCAGATAACGGAGGGGCATACACAATCTCTATCCAAGGAGCTTCAGTTATATTTTCAGCAGACAGACTCGCTGATTTATTGGTATTCCTCGATTGTACATTGCATATCCGAACTTGGTGCTTAGAGAGTCTCCAGCTTCGGGTGATGGGGAGACGGCCGAGGACGAGGAATCTTATACAAATGAACTCGATGGCCTCTCTGATCATGATGTGAGGCAGTTGGTTGTTAGTCCAAATCCTCCTCCCTATGATGGGACAAAGAGCATCAAACAAATACATCTATCTGGTTCTTTTCAAGATCATGAACTTGATTATCGCCAACAACATTGATCATCGGTAGCACAAGACAGAGGTTGTCATAGATCAGATGAAGTTTATAATACGCGTCGTTCGTGGTGTTCCTATCGACCTAGTGAGTTATATATTCGATAGAATTCGATCAGAGGCCCGATACATTATGACGGATATATTGTCATTCGAGATCCTGATCACACAATTTCTGTTACATGTCGGGGTCCTGCCAGATATTGATGAGCGTGTCCGAGAGCTGATGAGACTGATCAACTCCTCCACCATGTCACAAATCACGAGACACTCGAGATTTCTTCTTCGTGGTTCTTTTCCAGACCCGATCGATACTCATAGAAATGCACACTCGGGATATCGTGGAGTATTGGCCAGCGAGACATCCACGCAGGCCGATGCATTAGTCATAGCTACTCGTGAGGAGATGACATATATAATGCATGCAGAGATCAGGGACATACATTAGCGGTGATCGATGCAGTGCGTACAGAGATCCGTACTACCATGTCTGACTTACGTACAGAGATTGATGTCATGTTTGTGACTCACCTCACGATCAATACTCGACTAATACAGCTAAAGACACGCCTAGCTACTGTCAAGGATGTGTGCAGAGAGTTTGGATCTTAGTAGTTTGTATCTTTTATTTACATTTTTTTAGTATAGACAATATTTTGTCTTTTGCAAATTTAATTTAATTTTGAATTAAATCATTTTTGTCTTTTTTAAATCAATTATTGATTTCTATTATTCCTATTATTTGATTGCTAATTTTTATATAAATTAAATATTTTTCATAATTAAGTAAGGTATTTTGTTGTTATCAATAATTGTAAAAATTATGTAACCATTCGAACGGAATATATCACGTTCGAACGCTTCTCCATTCCCTTTAGATATTTCTGTAATAAATCTCCGTTTGAACTCATTATTTCACGTTCGGACACTAATTAACGTATTCGTTCAAACGATATCATAATCTGTTCGAAAGGTAAGTCAATGTCCCGCTAAATTTATTGACTTAACTCGTCAATTTCTCATTCGATTATACATAATATCTATTTGAACATTAATTAACTTTGAGTCTTTGACGTTCAAACGTTGTTGTATGTTATTCGAACGGTAAGTCCATCTCCCGCTAAATTTTATCATTTAATGTGTCAAATTCCCGTTCGACCATATATAATATCCGTTCAAATGTTTATTTTATTTTATTTTGTTCGAGCATTTTTTGTCGATGTTCGAACGGTTATTTTATTAGGGACGGAATTTTTTGTCCCTATATGTACCGTTCGAATGTGTTGGAACGGTAAACACCTTTCGTCATTTTTTAGGGACGAAAATTTCGTCCCTACATCTAATTTTTTGGGACGATTTTCATTTCGTTCCAATAAAAAATTGTCCCAAAAATGAATTTTTGTTATAGTGAAACTTTCTCATATGTTAATGACATGGATGGCATTAAAATGTTAAAAAGAGATCAAGTTTCTAGTACTTAATTCACACTGTACGTACGAAAATCAGCAGTATAATGGGAACTAATTTATAATGTGGATTGTAATGAATCCTGAAGTAGCATATTCTTATGTCTTATGATTATAAGTGGCAACTTCTAGATCTCTCGTTGTCAATCCGATCGAGCAAAATGGCCGGTTTTGAAAGATGTTTGTCACGTTGGCATGCATTATATATATATATGGCAGCCGATAATGGCCTTTTGTCGTGCAAAGATACTATCGAAAATGGTGACTGGCGATTTCGTGCTTCCATATATGCATCAATGATATTCAGTGCTTGTGATAGGGCCTCGGATTATTTATCTTTTTATATTTTTTTTCTCAAAGCAAGCTTGTTGGGTCTGTACGAGCACTAGACACGAATTAAATGGTCTAGTCATGTGTTCTTTGGTTGCTAGCTGCATATGGTCTTATCATGTCGAAATCAAATAATTCTAATAGGTTGTTGGCCACCCACACGTACGTACTTCCTGATCATGAGGCACCCCCGCCCATTATACATGACCCTGTTGATTGGACAACTCTGTTGTTTTTTTTCTCATCTTTATTGGAAAATAAAAATAAATAAATTATAATAATAATATATACTACTTCTGATCAAAAGGAATTTTAGGGTGCGATTAGAAATTAAATTTATCTTAACTTATTATTATAATTTTTTTAAATTTTAACATAAAATATAATAAATAATTTAATTTTTTTAAATTCTAAAATAATAATAATAATAAATAATAATATTTTATCATCTCAACTCAATTCAACTCAACGTCTAAACACAACTTTAAAGTTTCACGATTGAAAGGCAAGACAAGGACGTACGCTTTGAGGCTAATTGCTTGCCTTTGAATTTGTTTTCGTTAATATCTCAAACAGCTAGCTAGCGCCTATGCATGCATATCTCAAACAAATTTTGGCCGCCCTGCTCACAATTTGACCGAAAAGGACAACAATGCAATCGCATTTTCTTTATTAATAAGTGAGACTAATTTGCTGAAAGTTCGAGCTTCCTCAAAGACTCAAAGTGGACTTGAACAAATTTCTAGTTAATTTGCCTTTTCTTTAAATTTGTCTTTATTTTGCTTTAATTTCGGCTTTTTGAAAAGGGATTAAAATGCATGTATATAGCATACATACATATATATATATAATCATATATGCATACGTTATATTGAAAAAAGAAAAAGAAGAGTGGGCCAGGAAATAATGGCGGAATACATTGAAGGTTACGAAGTTGGGGTACGAAACAGCTCCATTTAACCTTCATAAACTTATATTATTGGCAATCCAAGTCATGACTCATAAGGAAGGCGTGCTAGCTCTTATTTGGCCAGTGGCCACCTCTATCTCCATTAATTCTGCTCATATATACATAGTTTCTTTTTGCTAGCTGCGCCTTGTCAGACTCTCACTCTCGTATAATATGATCAGTACCTAATTCCACATGCACCATGCATATAATATCATGTAGCCCTAGATTATTATAATTCGATCACAACAATATTCCCCTTCGACCTTTTTCTTTTCTTTTCTTGTTTAATTTTTGTAGAAAATCTGAACGCCATTTCAGAGATAACTAATCTATGTTGCATTTTTTAGTTTGTATGGGTTAAAATCATATAATTACTAATTGAGTTTTGACACATACGCACAATACATAAGCATTTGAAAAAAAACAAGAATATAAAGACAAAAAGAGTTGTCTTAGGCTGTACTGTTTGGTAATTAAGTAAAATAGTCTCAGACTACGTACTTCACTAAGAATAATGAGAGGGTTATATACTATACCCTAACCTACTACTAGTAACCCTACTACTACCCATTTACTACCCAATTTATATTTGATTTTTTTTTAAATTTTTTATTTTACTTAATGATTAAGGAAGTGAGTATTAGTAAAATTATATATTTTTAAAATTTTTTGTTAATGATTAAGAATGTTAAAAAAATACTTTAAAGAAAATGCTCACTAATATTCACTACTTTTTATAATTAATTAACAGCTTACTATATATTATTCACAAATTATTTACTATTTTTTTATTATTATTTACAAATCATATGAGATCATGATCTCATGAGCATCCAAACATATCCTTACTTAAACTCATGGAATTGAGTGTCGAGCTTTTATGAAATGACAAAAATGATTTCAGACAATCATAGACAATATGTCTCATTACTTTTTTTCAGACACCATGTCGATACATTCAGACAATCATAGACAATATGTCCCATTTCAGACAATCCAGAGTTATTTTTTTACTCATACTTGGGAAAGATTATATATCTGATCATTAATATGTCTCAGTTATAAAGAGCAAAATTATCAATCTAGCTAATTTTAAGATTAGAAGTTAGAACAACAAACTTTAAATGTCTCTCATTCTATAATTGACTGCTTAATAATTAGTACTTCACTCATTAAGAATTTGGATCGATCGTGTATAAAATCTGATCATGGTTAGGAAACATGAAGATTAATCTTCATGTGTCCAATGATTAGTGTGCAATCCGGACACTTGGAGAGGAAAAATAAAAAAAATAAAAGAGTGGGTTTTCCACCAAAATGCCCTTAAAATAGCACATCATGATGATAAAAAAAGGAAATGAAGAAAAAGTACTGGGGAACAGAAAAGATGGCAAGGGGAACTTAAGTCCCCATAATTTTAGGTCATGACCGTAATTTTGTGATAAATTAGGGGTTCAGTTTTATTTACTTATTTGCTTGTCAATTGATTACGTACGTGCCCATTTAAAACAAGTCCACGCACATTCTATCTGAATATCATGTGTATATATATATAGTTGCCGATCAGATGCAAAGGAGATCATGAACTCAGAAAAGTAGTATATTAGCAAGCCAAAGTTATATATACAGATCAAAGAGAGATGGAATGGAGAAAATGTTATCTGGATGTGATTCTGGTACCGCTAGGGTTTTTGATTACCATTGGTTATCATATCTGGTTATGGCATAAGGTTCGCAAACAACCACTCACGACCATCATCGGAACAAATGCTGCCGGACGACGTTTTTGGGTCTCGGCCATGATGAAGGTACGGACATCTTATTTTTCATTAACTTGCTGCAAGTAGTGAGAGATAGACATGATGAACTTAATTTGCTCGTAGCAGTAGCTAGGGAATCAATTGCTTAAACACCAATATCCTTTGTATTCATATACATATACCCATGGAGCATAATCTTAAGAAAGTTGCAACTGTAGCTGGCCTGTCATCTGATCTTAATATAATGATCATTAAGAACAGATCATGATTATAACTATCTAAGTGTATTGGGCTACAACGCAATTCAACAAATCCAAGCAGAAATTGGTCAGTATCGCTGTCATCTCTTCAATTAGTCTACCAAGATTCATCCCCAAAAGTTGCTATCATATTGAGCAAATAGCAATAGCATGCACGCGTGGAACAATATGGCCTGTCAACATTAGATCAAAAAGTGGCTTCCACGTAGGTTAATTAATTTTGTGGTGTAATCATAGAGGAAGATGCATGATCATGTTGGCAAAATAAAACTAGAGTAAAAAGAAAAATAATAACTCTAATGATCAGCAGTTGAATTATTTAATTTGACAGGACAATGACAAGAAGAACATCTTAGCGGTCCAATCGCTAAGGAACACAATAATGGGATCAACCCTAATGGCCACTACATCGATTCTCCTCTGCACTGGTCTGGCTGCCGTCATAAGCAGTACATATAGCGTGAAGAAACCGCTCAACGACACTGTTTATGGGGGACATGGGGAATTCATGTTGGCTTTGAAGTATGTGACTCTCCTCACCGTTTTCGTCTTCTCATTTTTCTGCCACTCCCTGTCCATTAGGTTCACAAACCAAGTGAACATCCTCATCAACACTCCACAGGACTCCACGTCCATTGTCACCCCCGAGTACGTGTACAACCTCTTAGAGAAGGGCTTTCTCCTCAACACTATTGGAAACAGGCTCTTCCATGTCGGACTTCCTCTTCTGCTTTGGGTTTTTGGTCCTGTATTGGTCTTTTTGTGTTCTGCAACAATGGTGCCTGTGCTTTACAACCTCGACTTTGTGTTTGAGAGCGAAAAGGGGAAATTTGAGGATGGGAGTATTGTATGAATATCATAGCTAGCGAGGGAAGGGAAGAAGAAAAAAAATACGGAAACCCATGGCCCAGAATGTGGAAGTTAATTATGATCACTTCTGCTTATGTCCAGCTTTAAGTTGTCTGAGATTTAATTGTTTTTTCTTCTTTTCCTGCGTGCAGGTAAATGCTGCTTAATAATTATTTAAGTAATTATATATACTCCTCATCTCAATTCTTATCCTCCTTTTATTATTTCATAACACGATATTAAATTATTAAAAATTATTTATTATATTTCACTTATAAATCTATCATCTAATATCACATCATAAAATAATGAGATAATGATAATAAAAAAAAATAGATAAGAAATCAAAATTTTCTAATAATTTAGAGCTTTTCACGACCAAATGGAAAATTAGTGCTTGTTTTTTGGGTAAAAAAATTGCTATTAATTATATGGTTGATACATGCATGCATGGTTCAAAAAGTTACTGGCCAGAATGTTAGTGCCATGCATGCATGACATGGTCATGCAAACAATTAAATGTCCGGGGACGAACCTAAAACTCAAAATTATTTTGTTTCCTATTAATTGCTGATCATATATATGAAAGCTTTATCATCACTTGCAGCCAAAAAAAAAAAAAATTTAAATTAATAAATAAAAGAAATAAGAAGTATATAGTACTGTCAAGAACGTATAATAGAAACTTAGAAGATCAGGATTAATAGAAACTTAGATATCCACTGCAACATTCATGACTACGTACCATGCATGCATGCATGGGTTGGCCCTCTATGGAATCAAGCCTTCAATTTCCGGTTAGTGGTAATTAAGGCCTACTTTGGATACTGAGAATAATATTATCATAATACCTTACTACTATTTATTATTTTATTATTACTTTTCATTTCTATTCACTGTTATTTAATATTTTATTATTACATTTTTATAACTTTTTTTATTACTATTCACAGAATACCTAAAGTATTAATTCTCAGTATCCAAACTAGGCCTAAGTCTTAAACATATATAGATGCGTGAACGTGATTTCTTAATGATGCCAATTGTCCGACATATCCTTAATAAGCAAAATGAGAGGTTTAAATATTATTATATATAACTAATTGTATAACTCACAAGCATATATACTCTCAATCCGGCCATGTGTTATTCTTTTAAAATTTCTGTACGTTGTGAGTCCAACAGCTAGCATTAACCGAAACTAATTAGACAAACATGAGACTTGATCATCCATGACCCATGCATCTGAAATTAATTTTATAGAATCTAAATTGGGACCGGCCGATATTAATTTAAGAGTAATGCTATACACCACACTCTCATCCTATTTTGATCATACTAAGTAGTATGTGGTACATTCATCACCATTAGATGATAAAGAAATATGTAATAAATGATCATTTAATGATGATAAATGTAGGATGGTAGTATAGTGTATAAAATTTTTCTTTAATTTAAACGTGGATTGGGTCCCACATAATATCATCAGTGGGGCGTCCTAACAAATACATATATTATTTATAGGATGATGCTACAGCTCTCGCTGGGGGCTCCCACTGGGAGTTCCCGCTGGAGCTGTAGCTGTGTTTACATGTATTTTTTTAAAGTTATTTTTTATATAGATTTTTTTAATATTTTTTAATATTTTTAAAAAATAAAATAATTTTAGAACATCATTAAAAATACTTTCTTAATCAAAAGTAAAAAAGAAAATTATTAAAAAATACTTCCTTAATCACGAAGTAAAATAAAAAATTATAAAAAAATATTTTTATTTTACTTTATGAATAAGAAAGTATTGTTTAATAATATTATGAATTTTTTTTATTTTTTAAAAATATTTAAAATTATTAAAAAAATTTATATAAAAAAATAACTAAAAAATACATATAACAGCTCCGGCGAGAGTCCCAACGGGACTCTAGCATTTTCTTATTTATAACCTAACTACTATAATTAGTGCACATCCAATCAGATAGTCCCAAGTTTGTTTTTGTTTTTTTCCGGCTTCCTCGTCATTCGTCAACTTCGCCTTCAATTAGTTGACAAGTCGTTCTTGACGGGCCTACAACACAGGCCTAGCTTTAAAGAAATGCATTATTGGATTTCGTATAGCTTTAGCTAGGATCTGACTCTAGATCATTAATTTGGGCTTTGGGATCGTATTTTATTAAACAAGCCCGGCAGAGCTCGGTAATAAATCAGCCCATCTTAATCTAACTCCAACAGAATTTGGTAATTAATCAGCCCATTTTAGCCTCATTTATTTTCACATATAAGATGAGATGAGATAAATTGATAAAAAAGTTGAAAGTTAAATAAAATATGATTAAAATATTTTTTTTAATATTTCTTTTTATTTTAAAATTTGAAAAGGTTGAATGTTTTATTTTATTTTGTGTAGGAATATATAAAAATTATAACGATTAGATAAGATCGATGAGATGAAAATAGTTACGAAAAATAAACGAAGCCTTAATCTAATGCTCTTCAAGAATTAAAAACACATGCAACTGATCAGTTCTTAATGTACAGTACTGAGTTCTAAAGATTTCATGACCTTGTAAGTAAGTGCTTGTATAGACGTTAAAAAAAATTAATAAATAAAATGTTTTGGGCAGCTCGTGACTGTGGAGCCTTTAATTTTCGTCTTCGACTCCCTCTCTTTAGAGTTCCAGACAGTACTCAATCGATCATGTGCTTTTTGTCTTATTCTTCTTCGAGGTATGTGACCAGTGACATTCCTTCCTTTCATGAATGATTTCAGCTTCTAGAGTACGTAGACGAGTTATTTCCATGTCATTTCTTAGGCAAACAGCTAGCTAGGGTTTCTATAGGCCAGAATATCAGTGGTACTAATTAATTTCAATTACTAATTTCGCATGTAATTTTTCCCAATATATGTATTTATATATAGGTCGTCTCAAATGATTCTGGACAAGCTAGCAAGCTTCCTGGGACAGTGTACAGGATAAGGGTGATGGGTATCTCATGCATCGTATTTTGTTGATCCCAAGCCAGATGCCATTTTTGCGGCCAGCGACTCTACTCTGTGGACACAATTTCCAGTGACATGCGGGGAGAATATCATGACAGTATATCTATATATATTCTGCAGAACCAATAATCAGCCGCCGCGGCCTGCTGTCTCGGAGTCGATCTGTAGCATAATATATAAGAAAATGCTTTGCTGACCCACAAAGCTTTGTGGTATATATATATAATATATATGTATGGTTATACACAAAATGCCATCAGGCCCTAGCTAGCTAGCTAGCCTACGTACGTAAGTATCGAATTAGCTAGTTCCTTCCCCCACATTATCAACGTTTTATCATTAATAAAATCATACATAAACTTTCTTGTTGATGGTGGGTGTATCGTGGGGCTACGTAATTCACCTTACAAAGTAAGTTAGGTATTACTCAGCCTTTAGTTCTAAAGTTGCCGGGGGAGCTGGAGGGCAAAAAGAAAAAAAAGCAAAAGAAAACTCAAATGAAAGTGGGGAGTTCACCTCTTTTGTGCAAAGCACCTCACCGACTTTAGTCAGAGGTCGGTGCCTGTCCATATCAACTTTCATTGTTTAATTTGTCCTGTTTGTCTATACCACCGCCATTGCATGCACTCTTTTGCATCATATATAAGCCAAAAGCCATAAGGGCGAATTAATGCTTTTTGCTTTGAGGAGTTTTTATTTTTATTTATTTTCAAATAAATTAGTTCTATTAATTGGTGTTTCCTTGCTTTTTTGACGGACAGGAGCTTAAAGTTTTTAGGAAACAGAGTTTTTTTTTTTTTTTTTTTTTTGGAGAGATCGACTTTCGAATGTTGCATCAGATCTGAAATCTGGGTCCATAAACATAATAATTCACTGACTTTGATGCTCCACTGAAACCTTTTGCTTAACAAATGAACGTTCACAAATCCAAATTGGATTGATTTCATTGTCTTCACTCTTCCCGTTAGACAGGAAGATGCCCCAGCTTCCGGATACAGTACCACTGCTCTTTTTTCCCCTTTGTTACTGTATTTATAAGATTAGCTTTACTACTCATCAACTTTGCATATCGTACTTTTAAGAAAAAAAATTCGTAAGAGACTTTTTTTTTTTTTTTTAAACTTATTGAATTATTTCATTCATCATCTATATACCATAAATTTAATAAGAGAAAAAAATAAAAATAAAATATGGTATGGTGTGTGAAAATGATGAATAAAATTTTTTTTATAAAATTGCTGCAGATCATATTATATATAATTTCTTGTGGAAACAAATTATAGCCCTAAAATTAGTTTAGAATTAATTAGCTCGCAGCAAACAGATGGATTAAGATACAAATTAATAAACAATAAAATAGCTTTATAAAAATTTTAACAGTAAAATGTAATATAATACCAATTAACGGTTAAATCAATCATTTTTTTTTAATGATCGAGACCGCATGAAATATATATATGATCTTTTTGTACGATAATATTATTACAAATAACGACACGACTTAGAGTATTAGTAGTATTGGCCTAGCTTTTCTTTAGTCAAAATCTGGTTAGAAAATTTAATTTTTTTTAATTTAACTAGTCATTTTTTAACAATACTAAATAATAAACTCTTTAAATCTTTCGCTATTCCATTTAAATATCTATCTATAATTTTTATTTATTTTAATTCTAATAATAATTAAAATATTTCTCGTTTATTAAAAAAACAGTACTTGAGCTTGATCGATGTATTCACCTAAAATAAAATATGACTTTGGGATTCTAATTGATTTTTTAAAATGTTAAATTTTTAAAAAACACTTTTTTTAAAAAAAAAAATGTTAACTTGAATATGCATAAAAATGTGTATACTCAACTCCACAACCTCTAGCTCACAAATTATACTACGAGATTTATCGTAAAGCAAAAACTCGCATGACAACGTGTAGGCTGTGCTCACAAAAACAAAAACAAAACAAAACAAAATTAAACCAAATAAAAGAAAAAAAAAAAAAACCGACCTACAGAAAGTAGGAAAAATATATTAATGAGAAAAAAAAAATATAACCAGTACTACTCGTTTTGGCTGGCTGGCTGGTTACATTTGACCAGTTAAAAGTCCCAAAGTTTAATTTATTATAGATTTAGAGAATTTGTTATGAATGTATTTTGAGCTGACTAATTAAATTTTGACTAAATTTAAATTTTATATATAGCTAGCTCATTATTAATTCTTTAAATGATATTAATATCAGAACCCCTTCGAACGGTTGGCCTGTTCCAAGGGTTTTGACAACCACCAATAAAATCACACCACGTCAGCAAATTCTATACAGTATAGTAAGACGCAGCACGTTTGATAAAATCAAGACTCCAAAATTCTACACAGATCCCCATCTAGCATCACCGCACAATGCCGTGGAAAGTTCCATCACCCGTCAAGGGAGAAACTTGAAAATAATTTCTGGAGAAGAAACTGATTATTGTTTTCATGGGGACGGGCACTGATTATTCACAAACTTAAAAATAATTTGTTGGGAAGAAACTGATTGATTATAATTGTTCACATGAGGGGCACTGATGCTAATCGAGAAACTTGAGAATAATTTGTGGGGAAGAAACCGATTGATTATTGTTCACATTGGGGCAACTGGGCCTGGTCAATTAGAAAGAAGCTGATTATTCTTCACATGGGGGCACTGATTAGGAAGAAACTTGAACAAGCCATGAGTTCAGAGTATTATCAACATTATGGATTAACACAATAGTTCAAACAAAGATGAAGAAGCCAAAAACCCAATCGAAATTCACAAACTTGTTCACATGAACATCAGTACCGATCGAAACCCAGAAACAACCAACGTGAACATCAATACCATTCGAAACCTAAAAACAACCAACATGAACAAAATTACAAGAGAACAGTAGTGTGTGTAGGGATAGAGAACAACCATAGATTCAGGGGCTTCGTTGTCGATGGCAATGGATAGTCGGAGCAAATGGGTCTTCATCACGGCGACGGTAAACCCTCACGGCAATGGCGACTTCGAGAGATTCATGGTCAATTTTTTATGGTCAGAGTCCACGAGTCACAACAATGGCAACACCTCACGATGTCACTTCTCACGAGTTTCAAATTTTGCAAATTAGAGGCTTAGGGACCAAGGGCTTGCAAATGGGAGGCTCACGGGTTTTACACCAAGATCCTTGTTCCTGTCCATCGCAATCTTAGGCTCTGTTTGGAACATTCAAACACCTAATTTTTAAATATTTAAACTCATTTTAATTTAAAACATTTTTATATATGGAACTTACAACTTTTTTCAACTCAACATTTCTTTGCATGTGGGATCCACAACATTTTTCAACTTCCTATAAATATATCTAAATTTATCTTAATATCCAAACACATCTAAATTTGTTTTAAATGGGTCCTACAAAATTCATTTCACTATCTCAATATACTACTATTAATAAAAAAATTTAACTCATTTTAACTCAAGTCAATATCTAAAAGAAAGCTTATTGCTAAGAATAAATCTTTACAACCTCCCAACATTCCACACTTCATATTTTTTTTAATTTTTATTATTTTTTTCTTTTATCAAATATTTATTATATGAATAATAAATAGAAAATTTGAAATAATTTAAAAATAATAAATTCAAAAAAATATTAAAAAATTTAAAATAATGTGGAGTGTAGAGTGTGGTAGAAGTTGTATAACAAAACTCTATTGCTAAATGGAATGACTACGTGGCATCGGTCATTGATAGGCTGTTTTAGCACGACCGGGGAAATCTAATTTTCGTAAAACGTCACATCTTAAACTTCATGTGCGGTCCTACCTAGTATACTTTTTCTCTCTCTCGATCACACTGTCGTACTTTGCTTTCGCAAGTTGCGCTTCTCCATGTTCCGCTTCTATTTATTTCTGCACCCCCATGCCATAATTCGCTCCCCCCTCCCCCTCCCTCTCCCTCCAGTCCCCGGTAGTTGAACCGGTTCAACTTGTGAACACTGGTTATCGTTGTGCTCTGGGACTCCGTCTCAAATCGCGTCGGTTTTCAATAGCGGTGACATGAAGCGCAGCGCATCGGAGTTGGCTCTCGAGGAGTTCATAAGGAGGACGATACACGGTCCTGAGTTGATCGATACCGGAACCCGTGATGACGATGACAAGTATCAGACAAACGGAGAGATTCAGAGTCATGAGCGAGACAGAGCTGGTTTCGCCGATGAAGTCGATGGCTATCTCACCGATGTGCTCTCCGGTGATCTTGCCAACTTTGGTCTCAAAAGCCGGGTCAGTCCCTCTCTCTTTCTCTATATCACCGTCGCTGTGTTACTCGGTCAAGTGACGTGGCAAAGCCGTTTAGGCCTCCGCCCAAGTCCTAACGAGCAGAAGGAGGCTTTTGGTCCCTAACTGCTTAACCGATGGAAGATGGGCGCATGCCAATTTCAATTTGTAAAATAAATAAAAACCAATAATTAAAAGCAGTGCTACCTATAAACCCCACACTCTACACATCTAATTAAAAATATATCATTTTATCCTATTTTATTTACAAACATGTTTGAAATCATTTTCATTATATGGATAAAAAAGTAAAATCACATATTTTTAAGTGGGTGTGCAGGGTGTGAGGCTTATGTTTAGAATTTTTCAAAAATTAATTAAGCATCCCTATAATATGAAGGGTATGTCTCGATTGTTTTACGGATGAGTTGATATTAAAGTTAAAATTTGAATAAAATATTATTAAAATATATTTTTAATATTATTTTTATTTTGAGATTTGAAAAAATTAAATTGTTTATTTTATTTTATGTTAAAATTTTAAAAAATTATAATAATTAGATAAAATAAGATAAGATGAGTTTAAAAGCAAAATAAACAAAGACTAATTCTACTGGCCCTTATAATCCCACAGATAAGGTCCCACACCCCTCCTATACAAAGGAGATTTGCGACTAGATTGAGGCATCATTTGTACCTTAAAATATTTCGTAATTATGTAAATAGTAATAAAATGATTTGTAAATAATAATAAAATAATTTAAAGTAAAATATTTTATTAAATTTTAAAAAATAAGAAAAAAAAGTTAAATAAAAATATTATAATTTTCTAATATTATTTTTATTTTAAATTTTAAAAAAGTTGTATTTTTTTTTTTTTTTGTGTGTTTGTTTGGGAGTTTGAAAAATTTGTATTGGGTTTTGTGTTTAGATAATAATTAGATGAAAAAGTTAAAATTTTGAAATTAAAAAATGTTTTATATTTAAGTGATATTTGAAAAGGAAATTATGATAAATTTTGAGAATATCTCATTACCCAAATAAGACTTGAGTTTTCTGCCTTTGGGTTCTAGGATTTAGAGTGTGAGAGAGTTAGACATATAATAGTCTCATAATATATTTAAATTGAGAGATTATATTCTCAAACATATGTATAAAGCACATCTAATAAAATATTTACATGATGTAATTTGATCTGAAAGATAAATTTTAAAATTTAAATATTACAAATCAAATTTTACAATATTGTAAATGATGTGAATGGTATATTCTAGACACGTAGTTGAAAATAAAATAACTCATTAAATTTTTTTGATATATTCAGACCATCAATCTCTAGGTATTTGAATTAGCAGAAGAAATAGATTTTACACCCGCTTTGCCAAATGTCATCAACGGCACTATTAATATAATTTTCATTAATTTATGTCGGTTGGATGAATTGAAAGCCATTGGCATGCAATAGGCCCATCGCTTTCTACCAAAGCGTGCCGAGGTGAAAATGGTATATTAGGGATATAATATTGAGAGTGCTAAGTTAATGTAGTTTATTGGGAAAGCCTAGTGTAAGAATATAAGTATATAATATTTGTAATTTTTAGGTTATGCTCGTTTAATTCTACATGTTATATGATGCTGATACAGTCAGCCTCGCGAGGAAGTTAGACAAAGGGACATGTCAACAGTAGTCGACAGGGGACCATCCCATTATGTCGTTGTTAGGATTCTCAAATTGATTAGAATTTTCTAACAACTTTCATTGTGCGGATAAAATCTATCACTCCTACCAACTTAAACTTTTGAGACAAGTGATAATTTTATTTATACGTCTCTTACCAAAGTGAAATTGCTGGCCAATATGTGTGAACGTATATAGAGATGGACATAGGATAAATAAACTGGTGTGTCCAAGTGCTCATTGATGTATATATATCTCATAGCCATTATTCTGACCATATCGGGGCATTGACAAGTACACATATTCACCATCTAGTACTAGTATAGGAGGATCTAACTCATGTTCCTGTTGGTAAATACAGGACATAATAAGTTTATTTTCAGGTTGCGGTGGATTGACAGAAACCCTTCTGGGTTCTCCCCTCCTCGCTTTCAAGAAATCCAGCATTTCAGCAGCCATGGATTCCCAATCATCAATATGTGGTATGATCGAGGAGACGTGCATATACATAAGCATCCTTCAAGATATCCTAGAGTTTAATGAATCTCCTTTCTGTTTGTTCTTCTTTTTAATACTACTCGAACGAATTGGAAATCTGTCAGTTAGCAGTCCAATGTCAGCCAACAAACCAGAAGGTAGGGATACTCAAGAAAGGAGAGCTACCAGTGGTTCCTCGCATGAGCAATCTGATGATGAAGATGTTGAGTTAGAAGCTGGTCCATGTGAGCAGAGCACGGACCCCACCGATTTAAAACGTGTAAGAAGGTATGCTCATGTATATCAACTACATTGTACCATATATACCAGGTTGTAATTTATGACCCTAACTACATTGAATTGTTATTGGTGGACAGGATGGTTTCCAATCGGGAGTCTGCTAGGCGATCAAGAAGAAGAAAACAAGAACAGCTGCAAGATCTTGAGTTGCAGGTATCTTATGTTTTGAGATGTTTGCGTTATGTGATTAGTCAATCTTGAAAGGGTTAAAAAAAAAAGGGTCAAATCTTGATTCCCCAAATTGGCTACTGAGGAAAAGAAATTCAGAGTAGTTGAATGCTCCTTTAGCAGTTTAAAACTATGTTTGGTTTAACTCATGGTTCTGTATCAGGTTGAACAACTGAGAGGAGAAAATGTGTCTTTATGCAAGCAGCTCACAGATGCAAATCAACAGTATAATGTTGCGGATACAAATAATCGAGTCCTGAAATCGGATGTGGAAGCTTTGAGAGCTAAGGTATTGTAGCAGATTCTAATGTAAAACTCGGAGAGTTTGTTTGGATACAGAGCAATACAAATAACGAAGGTAAATAACCTTTCATGTGGATTTTAGGTAAAATTAGCTGAAGATATGGTTGCTCGAGGCTCCTTAAACTGCAGTTTGTATCAGCTTCTTCAAAGTCATTTAGGTACACCACAACCACTTAATACCTATAATCTGCGCCGGGTTCCAAATGTGTCACCAACCATCACTGTCCATGGAAATGATGCCTCGTTTGCTGGAATGACAGTTTCTGGGCAGAATTCTGCCATTGTCCATGGAGACACCAATGCTAATAATAGTAACAACATTAAAACTGGAATCTTGACTAGTAATGCTGTAATCACTGAAGATGCAAACGTACTGTTTTAAATTTCTCTACTACTCTGACAATGCATAAAATGGTAAAGATCCTGACCATGATAGCATGATTGATTTTGGTAAAAGATGGCCAGTCTTCATGATTGGGGTTTGCATCCGTATCCGAGTGCATAGCAAGACAGAGTTCAATGTATATTTATGTTGAAGGTTGATGGCTATTTGGACTTCAAATGTTGCCAATTTATTGTTCAGGCTCGGGTAAAATAAAATCCCAGATTTTCAAGTTTCTTCTAAACAAGTAATGAAGCAAATTGATCAAATGCGGCGACTCTGCAATTTCATGTTTTCGATTAAACCAACCAGCTCAAATTTTCAAGACGATGCATTTTCCTTTAAGAAGAGAAGGATTAGGATATACAATACTTAGCATAACAAACTCAATAAATAATAATATTCTTTGATAAATAATCAGTGACGTTAATTTTCACTTCATCATTAATTCGAACTCACTGAAATCAACCTTCCCGTCCAAGTTCAAATCCACAATTCTCACCATCTTCTCGATCTGATCCATATCCAACCCCTCGTCCAATCCCAAGCACTCCAGCACCCTCTTCAACTCCACTGCCTCTATATATCCATCACCATCCTCGTCGAAAATCTTGAAGGCTTCACGCAGTAACTCGTTGCGCTTCGACGCATCCTCGAAGCCGCCAAGCACCTCCTCTATGGGCACTTCATCGTCGTCGTCTAGAACACCTTCGCCAGGTAGCTCAAAGCCAGATTTGTCTTCCTCGGAAGGAGGAGTACTATATATCAAGCCAAGCTTCTCCACCACTCGCCGCGCATTTTCCTTCTTGATTCTTCCATTGTTTTGCATTCCGAACACGGTGATTAGAGCTCGGACCATTGTGTCATCAACCTTGCGCGCATTCTGTGGCTTGCAACCATGATCGTCCTCGACAAGGTGAGCTGCCGCTGAGCTAGCTCTTGAGCTTCCAAATGCATGCAACGCGTCTCCAATCAATCTTGAGCATGCCTCGGTTATGCCCATTATGTTAGACTAAAAGCTTTTCACCTTTCAAAAGAATTACTAGCGTTTAGAAGAAAGCACTCTGAACGAGTGGAGTTTAGCAAATAAGAGAGAGATTGCTTTCCTTCTCCTCCCGCGTTCAACAGTTTTTATAGTTGGAACAATGGCATTATACCCTCGTTTTCTTTGTAAATCACGCGAATGCCATTCCAATGGTCATGGTGGATGATGACTAATTTTTCAAGAAAAATTCTATTCCTAAATCTCCTACACCACATACCATCATTTTTATGATTTCTTTAATTTTATTCTCTTACCAAATGTGTGGTATATAGATTATTAATAGAATAATTCAATTATTTTAAGAATAATAAAACCAAAAAAAACTTTAAAAAAATTTTAAAAAAATAAAAATTTTTTGGTGTGTAGTATATGGGATTATGAATAGCAATACTCATTTTTAAATGAAGCTGATAATTGACCTCTTGGTTTCCACAGCTGGCTCATCATCTGTCTTGAATATTTAAGTGGGATTACACATTTGCTGCGTATAATTATTTTTGTATATTTGTAGATATTTTATAGATGTGATTGACTAAAATAGTTATTTTACTAGTAAAAAAAAATGATGCAGCCAATCATATTAGTAGAGTATGTAAAAAGTACGTAAAAATAATTGTATATAGAATTTTTATAAACACAAATTAAAATACCACACAACAATTACAAATTCTCTAAAGGATGGGATATCCTAAAAAGTCTAGTTAATTTTAATTTCAGTAGAAAAAAAAAACGTGTTCTATTTATTGGGTGTACGACGGAATCAAAAAAGTAAGGAAATTGAAAATTCCGAGTACATGTAAATCTGCGTGTTGAGTTATTGATTTTTTTTTTTTGAGTAGAAGGTGTTAATGAGGCAAGCCACTGTGCATAGTCCAGCCAAGCTGGGGTACAACTTGATACGGCAGCTTCCTGGAAGAATGGATGCACCACTTTCATCCAATTACAATGATCTGAATTATATTTTTTCTTAAAAATAAATAAATCGATCAATTATAATATAATTATTCAAATCTTCAGCCGATCAGCTTCCTGTATTAATATTATAAAGCACTGAGAAAGGGCAGAAACCGCGTTTTGTAGTTGTACCCGTAATAATTTTATTAGCTATACTCACTTATTTACAAGTTAATTATTATTGTACTTCTCTGCATGTACTGCCTGCTCTGTCACGTGGATGCTTATTTTATTTTATTTTTTAAAACAAGCAATAAACTAAAAGGTTATACGATACAAGATTCAATGGGAGGAGAGTATCTAATAATCATTTCAAGACTAAAAAAAAAAAAAAGAGATTTGGAGCCAAAAGTTTAGCTTTCACCCATTTCCCACAAAGAGAAGCTGTTTGAAGCGATTTTTAATTTTTTACATAGTCTGATAAACGAACTATAAAACTACAGCTAGAAACCGCAGTGGATTATTGTGTGCTACATTTTGCTGGGCTGGCTGGACTAGCTGAAGTAGACTTTCACAACCACTTTATCTTGATCCTTGATTAGAAAAAAAATGAACAAAAGAAAGTAGCAACCAGAAAATGAGTCGAATTGTCGGCGAAAAACGACCATTAGCTGTGGAGGCACGTGTAGCTCACGCACCACCCTTGACAGTAAAGTATAGGTCGGATTTAAAAGATTCGAAGTCGCTGACCCTAATGGTGCTGCACGTGGCGAAGAAAGATGTGCGTAGTGTGAACTGCGTGTGAGATGTACGTGCTGCACTTTTGGTCCATTTTCTTATGTTGTCTAATAAATCGACGGCTAAAGAATATGATGGTGGGGTGCGTGGCGGTTGTAGGAGGTCGATAGGCTGCAAATTGGCACATTTTGGTGCTATGGGTGAAAAAATAAAGAAAAATCAGGGAACAAAAAATCTTTGGACAATAAGTCCGGCAAAGGCCAGACATGGGGAGGGAGGGTGGAGTCGACTCTCCACCCCCTCTGGCCGGAGAAAATGTGGTTATAACTAAAACGGTGGTGAGAGGATATATAGCCTGAAGAGAGAAAAAAGATTAGACAATTTTTTTTGTTACGTGGATCGACTTATTTTAATGGCTTCTCATACTCGTATTTTCATAATTTCCTTCCGCGAATTTGGTATAGCATGAAAAATCCGCAGGTTCCCCGCACGGGCCTTTAATTTTAAAGCCTTGTTACTTGTTAATCAATGCCTCTTGAAAAAAAGGAAATCATGATATGCATCTTGGCTACAATTTGCATGTGATTCATTCGGAAAATTTAGAAGGAAAGTTCGAACATCATTTTACTAAATCCAATTTTGAATCATTTACAAAAAAATAAATAAATCCCACCATAAATAATGATTTTTTTTTTAATAAGTTCTACTTTTTTCAAAAAATTTACACAGAATTTCAAATTTGTATGCTCTAAACTTACACCGTTGGCACGTCGTATATACAGAATAAGGGAATTAGTCTAAAAGAAAGACCATGAAAAAATAATTATGCATTGCACCTGCCGTTTTGTTTTGTGAACAAGTGGAAGCATATACGGTACAATTTAAGAACAATGACATCTACATTTGCCTTTGGTAAAGGTATAACAATGGGCTAGAAAAGCTTCTGTAGAGTTTGAATGTCAAGATATATAGGGTATTGGTAGTATAGGTAAAAACAATGTAATATGTAAACGGGAAAATTTTTTCTTCCCATCCTCAATTAATCAAAGGTCTCGCAGGATTTAACTGGGCATCAGGTCCCATCCCACCAAATCTCAAGAAGTCCGCCGGTACCGGGATATTCAACTCTGAACAAACAAGCTGTACAATGCTTGCAGTTACAGCGCCAAAAGACATCTTATTCAGGGTCACAGCAATAGCAAACCTGTTATTCAAGTCGGCAAAGCCTGTTGATCCGCCCATTCCCGAGTGCCCAAAGGCTACAGGGGGCCCCTCCTTCAAATTGAACCTCTTAAATCCTAGGCCAAAATCCCCATTTGGCAAAACCAAATTCCCATATTCGCCAACACCCAAGAACGCATCGTGAATTCTGGGATTGTTAAAAATCCTACCAATAGAGCTGTTTCGAGGATTGGGATTTTCAGGGTTGTCGGTCATACTGGTGCTATTGCCATTGTCATTGCTAGTGCTACCATCATTGGCAAGCCTAGAAGTAGAAGCACCACGGCTGGCATCTCTACTAAGGTTAACGTCATCATGATTCGGTTTCTGTTCATAGTCGTTAGTGCTGTTCGTTGAATCGGTAACTGCCTCCTTAGTTCTGCTACCTCTCCGCCTTTTTAAGGGCTTCTGGGAAGGAAATTTGGGGATGTGGGGGTGGCTGCCAAGTGGCGGTTTGGAAGATGAGGAATGAGGTTGAGGTACTACACCACCATCAGCTAGGGCTGCATAGTAACGCGCAAGTGCACGCGCTGAGCAATGTCCATTAGCAGCAGGTATGATGGCACGGCGAGTGTTGAGCATGTTAAACAGAGCTGGAAGGGAGGTCATGGATTGGGCAAGATCGCTTGGCTGGAACGTGGAGGGCATGTCAGGACGAATGCTGATCCCTGAGAACTTATGCAGATCATCTGTATCTAGCGTGATCGTTGCAAGTCGTGATTCAACACCTGAATAGGATCAACAGTAAATAATGATAAGGGAGATGATAATTAGTTTACCGCTGACCTTATTTTCCCCAACTATTATAAACCCCACCAACAACAAAACATAAACTAATGAAAAATTATAAACTTGATTTTAATTTTTAGTTCAGCATGAATGAGGGAAGAATGTAACACAATCGTGTTTACTTGATGCAAAATAGAGCACGTTGGTCAGGATAACACGATTCAACACTTGCCTGGAGGGATTCCAATGTATAGCTCGCCTTCAATTTGCAGGGGATGAATTAATGCTTCTTCAAGAATTTCCTGAAACTTTTTCCCAGATGCATGCTGTGATCAAAACAGAATATTAAAACGGGAAAACAGGTAGGTGTAGAATAATCATAAAGTCAAAGGATAATAAGGATCTTTGGCCTCCCCATAGTCCTGTCAATACATATCAAATTGACAATCAAAACATAATATGGATCAAAACTGCCTACATTTGTTTTTGCTTTGGGGGGGGGGGGGGGGGATTGTGGTGGGGAGGAGAGAGAGGGAGAGAGCTAAAATCTATTAGACCAAGCTACTTAATTCAGAGGTAGAGGCCACTCTGTCCAAACAGAAGTCCCTTAAATCTCGACATGTCGGGAGCATTATCATTGTTGGGCCAGGTTAAAAGTCAGCAGGAAGGAATGAACTTCTTTAAGCATCACTTCATGGGAAGAAATCCCCACATTGATACATAACTACAATAATTTGTATAGACCCAGGTCAATCTAAGCTATCGTATCAACTTAATACCTATAGGAAATAGTAGATAATCAAATTACCACAAAACCTTTTCATAAGATCATTCTCAGATCCATACAGGGCATAAAAAAGTTTGGGAGGAATTTTAGATAAATTGACAGATCATTAAATCATTCTGACATGTAGGCAATAAATAATACCTCAATAATGCCACCACATAACCAGCCAAATGACAGATAGTGATACAATTGCACCTGGCCAGGTTCAGTCTCAGGCACAGACAAAGCAATTTGCTTCAAACATTCATCCCAGTCAGACCATAGTAGAGGATTTTCTTTGATAATGTCTGCCAAAGCATTGTGAAGACCAGATGTATGGTTAAGCACATGATGGACCTAAACAGAAATAAAGGAAAAATAAGAATTTCAGTTGATAATGGGAGAAGTTATCATGAGTTGAGACAAAATTGAAACCTTAATGAGATCTTTTCTATTTGATCCAAATTCCGGCCAAACATTTGCTACATTTTCCTTGAGATTCACCTTCCTGCACAATAAAATGGTTAGAAATATGTATTAAAGCACAGAAAATATGGGCAATAGAAAATTTATCTACTTGGTTCCTGCAAACATGTAATTTGGCAATTACAAGCACTGGGAAAAATTGGGGAAAATAAGAGTACATGAAATAATTAAGATTTCAGTATTGCCTTTCCTTCATTATAAAATACAACATATGTCAACGTCATAAATGTTAAAAATACATTTCAGTCAGGCATTGGGATGGGGGGGGGAATCCGGGAATCGCAGAATATGCTCCTGAAAAAATTTCTAACTATTGAGAAGTTGGGCCACATTGAAAACCCTACATCTGCCATACTATATTGGTGTCTGTGTGTGTCTGTGTGTGCACGTTCAGAAAAAATGCTAATTCCCATGCCATGCCCACCATTTGTACGGCATCATGGACCATCAAACCACTTTTGGGATGAAAGATTAATTGCTTGTCCATCACTACGTGAAAATATAAAATGATCAATTGGTCTTTGATTCAGCAAATGAAATTTTGAAGTTCATAACAGTCTACAACGCACCCATTTTCGACCAGCCAATGTAACATTCCAGCTGTGATACCCTTTGTCACAGAAAAAACCGGAAAAAGGCTATCAGGCTGGACTGGACGAGGATCATATCGACCAAGCACTCCAGCAGCAGTGTCAATGATAACCTCTCCATCTTTGTATGCGCATACCTTTACAAAAAGATTGAAATAAAATCACACAAACGAAAAAAAAAAAAAAATCCCAGAATGCCATAGGCATTGAAATTCCACATTACCAATCTCAATAACATAGTTAAACTACATAAAATTGAAGAAAATGTAAAGATTATAAGAACATTTAAGATGTGTTGATTTATGTCACCTAAGTTCATTTCTTACCCGTGGTAAATCTCCTGTTCCATTCATCAGATGGAAACATATAACTTGGTCAACTTGTATGTTATCACATACATTACATCTTATACACATAGAGCTCTTCTGATTTTAACCTTGCCACATAAACTTTCCAAGAAAAAGGAACCAATGAAGAGACTTCTTTTTTCATGTAGTTATACGTGAAACTGGCCTCGTTTGTTTTCGCAAATGAGATGAGAAGAGATGAGTTGAGATTAAAGTTAAAAGTTGAATAAAATATTGTTAGAATATATTTTTTTAATATTATTTTTGTTTTGGAATTTGAAAAACTTGAATTGTTTATTTTATTTTATATGGAAATTTGTGAAAGTTATAATGTTAGATGAGATGAGATGAGATAAGATGAGATGAGTTGAGAGGAGTTGTGAAAACAAACGAGGCTTCCTGCAGGGAACACAAAATAGAATTCTCATTCTCAATAATACAACACACAAAAAACCTTAGGGCTTCTAGTGAATTTAACTCCCCTAAATCTATACTTCTGTTCAGACCTTAGTAGTTCACAACAACACAGAATAACTAAACCTAAATTTGTTCTTAGCATCTAATCACCCATATGCTTTTGTAGGTTTTCCTCACTTCTCGCTCATTCAGTGATCCAGAATCACTAGTTGCATTTGCTACAAAACTTCCACACTCAATAATTTCTATCGGGTTGATAAATCTTCATTTATCCTCGATTACCTGTACTTCCAGGCAAAGTTTAACAGAGACCTAGATACAGAATGTAGTATATGCCAAATACTGGTATCAGGCAATATACACTAGCGTTTCAAGAACTATTCATGATAACTCCCTACAGGATCCTATTATAAACAGCTTTTATTGTTGAGTGCACTCACATGAATAAAGGGGCCGAAGGTTGGAGGGAAAAGGTCTCATGATATAAGTTTAACATTTATAGCAACTTCTTTCAGCAATAACAGTTCCCATAGAATGATGAAAACAATTAAATAACAGATAAGAGTTATACTAAGCCCTTCTGCATGCCATAATGGGAGACAAAAAAATGACATACAAAAAGTTGTGATGGCGGAACTTTGGTTAATAACAAAATAGAGGAAGGAAAAATGACCTTAGCAATAAAGAAAGCATGACCGACAAGAAAAGCTAGTAATAAACACCAGTTAGTTCATCCTTTGAAAGGAAAAAACCAACACCCGAGGTAAATACACCACCACTAAAAGCTGCAAAACTACAATGTAAAGAACAGGATGACAGAGAATATATTAAGCTTCAATAATGCTACATAAACACGGAGACTGTTCAGTTTTTCATCCTATCATATTAATATCTAAACAAGCTGCACACCTGTATTCCAAGTATTTTCTCATTATTCCCCAGCTCAACTAGGAGATTCCTTAACTTTGCCTCCACATCAGAATGCACAGGTGTGTCATAGACCCACTGATCATTAACTGCTGGTCCCCTATAAATATTTCTGACAATGCATCCAGAATTCAATCAGAAATTAAACAGAACAACAATAAAGCCTGACACACCAAGGTTCAGGATACACTCACCCTTGCAAAACGGATTCTGCAAATGGTCTCATGATATCCAGATATACTATCCGAGCATTCATCAGAGAAGAAAGCCCTAAATCCATGTAACACATAAAAATTAAAAGGCTTCATCATTTGACCATACAATTTAACAAGAGGTATCTCAATTGCAGACCTCGTAGAAGATTAAGGACCCGGGAAAAAATTACAATATCTCCAGGAAATGCATCAACCTAGAAAGAAAGATCATTAGCAAATTGAAAGGGGATGAAAATGGCCAATCTAACATATCAGAGAAACATGGCTAGAAGACAAATAAATGTACTTACAGGATTAAATCGTTTAACCTCTTTTTGGTTGAGTTTCATCTTTTCTTGCACAAGCTTCATGTTTTTTGTTCTTTGCTCCGACAAAGATTTCATGGTTTCCTTAAAAATCCAGCAAATAAATAAGCAAATGGGACTTACTAAGTTTACAAAAGCAATGTAAGAAGCAAGTAACTGAAAAATCAAAAGAGCTTAGTGCATATTTACAAGGGATTCTTTGGCAGGTGTTGCATTCCGAAAGAATACAGTTGTCACCTCCATTGCTTGCTCTGGCATGTCCAGGCGCAACTTAAGTCCCATTTCTGCAAAAGCAGACAAAAGAGCCACGTGGTCCCCCTGTGGCAAACAGCATCACAAAATACCATCATTCAAAGAGTGTAGTTTGAAGCAACCTTAAAAGTAATGGATAAAAGTAACGAACCACTTGTAGTTGTATTGTAACAACTATAATTTAGATTGGTAAAACAACACAATCAATACCATTTGATAATCAATTTCCTCGCACATATTGTGCATGAAAAATTGCACATCACAGCACTGCCTTAAGTCACCCAAGTGAAAACAGACCAATACTCTTACACAGATCCTTAAGGATTGTTTGACTTAATTTTCAACACTCATCATGACAACCTAGTGCGACACAAAGTTAAAATAATATGTAAAGAAAAAGAAAGGAAAATAGTAATACGTTTCCCAGTCAGGAAAAGGCAAGGAGAAAAACACTGCTACTTTTTTATGTCTGAGAGCATGAAGGGATTAAAGCTTGCAAAATCAAGGTCAGTATGATAGATAAAGAATTTACAAAAAGCTTGTACAAACCTCAGCAGATGCCAGAAACATCTTTGCCAGTGCTTGCTTCATAGAGCTTGATAGTTTTTTAGTAAGCCCAAAGTCCAGCAAAATTGGACGATGAGGAGGTTCCTTGCTCACAAGAAAATTCCCTGCAGTGAAGATCCGTATAAAGCCGTTTATAAAGCAGAATGCATTGCTTCATGAGCATGAAGACAATCAAATGTAGATTCCAGCTACTATGGGAGTGATCTCATTTACATTGACATGGATTCTCATTTTTTGCCATGCTTGCATAAGCTGTATGATTACAAGTGCCGCAGTATTTTCCTTCCATAATTTTTGTTTATCTCCTTAAGTTGGATGTATCTTTAAAAAAGTTTACCTTTTAAGGTGAGCTAATAATAGCTCATGAAAATTCAAATTACCATTTGTTCCTTAAAAATATTTACACAGAGAGAATAGCTCGATACAATACCATACTAAACTCCTGTTGAAAAGAGGGGAAAAGACAGTGTGTGTGTGTGGGGGGGGGGGATGTCTGTGCGCGGGCGTGTGTGTGTGTGAGAGAGAGAGAGAGAGAGAGTGATTACCAGGATGAGGGTCACCATTGAAAAATCCATCAACATAAATTTGGTGGGCATATGCACGTGTAATTTCTTTGACAAGGTTTTGCTTGTTAACACCAAAAGCCTCTAATGATTCCAAGTCATTTAAACGGATCCCATCCATGTACTCCAAAATAAGGACTTTCTCTGTTGACTATCATTTAAACACGGTGAAGAGTAAGATAGGTGAAAACATATTTTACACTGTAACAGGAAAAAATATACATATGCGATATAACGGAAGCATATTAATTTCAACCATCCATACAACTCAGCTGAAATAAGGAAGCACTTCTCTAAGCCTACTCCAAGACCTATTATCTCGAATGTTGAAAATTTACATATGGAGACAATATGTTTAAAGTTAATTTTAGGGAGACCTAAAAATCTGTGCAGAAGGGCAGGGGTTTGTTGGTTAACAAGGGCTTCATCACAGAGGATCTTTTGGGCAGATGTCTTCACGATTGTGCAACTTCAATCTTAGGTCAAATGTATTGAGAGTAGTAAAGAACCTTTCGTATTTACCTTGTAATTTCTTTATATTTAATACTCTATTTAGAATAATTGTATTATTTTCCTTTACCAGAACTGAAGACAAATTTACATGACAACAGAATCTAATTTTTAAAAACTGGTACATGACTTCTAACTTCTTAAGATCTGTCAAAGATTCGATATAAGGTATTTTTTCTCAATATAAAGCATGAGGCAAACTAAATCCCACGACTCCAGTTTACAGATGTGATGTTAACAACTTGGGACACAGTATACCTGAATAACATCTGGAATTAATACATCCACTCGATTGGCATTCTTGTTATTCTCATGTCTACCAATTTTGCATCCAAGATTTCTGGATACTGATCGAGTATTCTCTATGGACACAAAAGAAAATGTCAATACTAACCAATATGAAAAACAAACAGGAAGGGGAAATTTCCCAAATTAAGCATAATTAATGCCAAATGTCAAGATGATGAGTTCAAAAACTCAAAACCAGTTAAGAATACAGCACATAAGACTAAACTTGGATTTAACCAAATTGAAAATAAGCAGGCTACAACAGGAAAATACAGCTGGGTTAGACAATAGAGATCAAGCATAGCCAACATACCACCACCCAGCTATTCAACCAACCCAGGAAAAGAACGTCCTGCTAGTATTTTATCAGACAAATCTTTTTTTTTAATAAGTAAATACACATTTTCATATGATACCCATCCCTACGACACCATTTTGGTTTGATGGAATTTCCATTCCCTTTGTTCCAATAACCTCAGGTACATCCATAATTCTCTCCACACACCTTAAATGCCACAAGTGGATCAAGAAAGCACAATCATTTTCCTTTTTAAGTCACAAAAAAATTGCTAAAATCAGTTCAAAATGACCAATCCAGGCAAGAGCCAGGCATACCAGCTTCGGAATTGAAGTCAAGTTCCTTGGGAGCTTCTTTGCACCATTCATCTATCATAGGGTTAAAGTCATACTGTGGTTCTGCCCAGGCTATCCAATCAACAATTGCCTTCGCATTCTTCAAGTCCTGTCAAACAATAGTATGCAAAAAACTATGAGAAACAACTTCGACTTACTTTTCATCCCAATATCTCAAAAGCCAAAGCATGCAAAACCTCCAATATGATTGTCTTGATGCCCTCATGTTGAACTTTAACAACCACCTCCTGCCCATTGAGCAGAGTTGCACGATGGACTTGTGCTATCTGCTTAGAACAGAATGAGTAAATAATAATATTGACCCAACAAAAAAGAAAAAATAAGAAATCAATCATTCATAGTCCTAATCTAACAGCTTATATATATATATATATATATTTCCGGCTACCAACAATAGTTTTGAGGATCTTACAGATGCCGTTGCCAGAGGAGTTTTGACAAAATCTGAGAACAGTTCATCCATTGATTTCCCCAACTCTGTCTCTATGGTATGACAAATCTGCACAAACAAAATTGACCACTCAGAAAATGATGTACCTGGGGGCTATCTTGATATAGGAAGACTCCTGTAAAATATCTGCTAAGCAAAAACATTCATGAACTACTGTTCATGTGACATGGCATGAAATGTCAGTTTTGGAATAAAGAAAAAAAAGCCAAGCATTTTCAATTGAAGAATACATATGATGATTTGAAACCATTTTTACAATCGGAATCTAAGAATAACTGTTTGAAATATAGCATATTAGCATCACCAAAAAATTGCTTTTCAAATGAAATTTTCAAAAATGTTTTCACCTTGGCATTCTTGTTTGGCCCTACCAAAGTTGCATGACATTTGTAGGTCCAATAACATTATGCAATACATTGACAATATCACTTCAATGGTTTTTTATACTATCAATGACATATATAAACATTGAACAAAAATAAATACAATCATTTGGCATGCACAATACCTCTTGCAGGGGACGAGGAGGAAGAGAGTCTTGTAACTGCTTGAGAACGCATATATATGCCTCAGGAAGCACATCTGCACGTGTGGATAGATACTGTCCAAGTTTCACCCACAAACCTTCTAACTCCATTATCAAACTAAGCACACGCTTGGCGTTGCGCTCGTGGGCTCTTTCCCATATGATAGATCTTTTAGGTCTACTAGTCCATTTCTCTCTTTGCTGTAAGGCCTTCATAGATATAAAAAAAAACAAGGTAATGTGGTGTTCCATTTATTTAAAGCAACAACTGCAATTGAGAAGCTTTTACCTTATAATCTAGGTATATTAGTAAAGTCACAGTGAATACTCTCATGCGTCTCCTGCAGATGTTTCCCCATCCCATTGGTAAAAGCTATGCACAAAATAGGCTCAATGGGAGTTTAAGTTTGCAGATCTTTGCTAAAGAAGAAGAAGATATGTCAGACTCTAAATAAGATGGGCCCAAGCAAACTAGCATCAACATGAGCAATCAGTGCATTATAAAAAAGCATAAATAAATAAATCAGAAAAATGCTGAAAATAAAAGTAGATTGACAACAATCAAGGAGCTCAAGTCTCATAAAAATTAGCTAAATGGGGAATTCATATGGAAAAATAGTCCAGAAACACAAACAGCTGATGCAAGCAGCAAACATCCCCCATTTCATGGTATGTGAAATACTGTTTCTTGAATTATATATAAATACCTTTTTATGCACAGCTGTTATAGTAAATCGTAAGGTAGCGGTTAACATTTAGATCCCGTTTGGATAGTGAGATGAGATGAGATAGCTTTAAATGAAAGTTGAACGTTAAATAAAATATTGTTAGAATATTATTTTTTAATATTATTATTATTTTGGAATTTGAAAAGGTTGAATTGTTTATTATATTTTGTATGAGAATTTGGAAAATTTGTTATGATGAGATGAAACCGTTTCTGTATCCAAACGGGGCCTTAACTGCCACAGAGAACTAAACACTTGAGGCGCTTCTTTGTATGCTAAGGTAAACCATCAGAGACCTTCCAGCAAGAAGAGATTTTTCCACCATCATTTAATGTGCTAGACTAGAAAACAGGCAGATAGAAGCTCTAAAAGCGTACTAGTGAGGTTGAGATCATATATACTAAGAATATCAACGTTAATAACTGGTTGATGTCAGCCGCTTCAAAGGTCACTTCTCTCTCTCTCTCTTTCTTAGTTCCTTTCAAATTAAAATAAGATTTAGAAAAACATAAACAAACAAAAAGTTTTCCTCCAAGACGATCGTGGATACGATTAACAAATCTTCATGTACCTCTGTAAACCTGAGTTTTCTTCGTTGCAATTATACCATTATTCTAATAATATGATATAAATGGTGTTCTTGTATCCTGGAAATTAATGTTGTAGAATGCACGCAGGTGATGCCTTTCTCATATCATTTCTATCGTGTTGATAACTACGATTTATCATCCATACGTAATTAAACTCTTAACAAATTAACACCAAATTTATTTTCTCAAAATCCAGCAGCTCATGAACCATTGGGAATTTAATAGAAAGATGCAACACCGACGAAGAAGCTAATCCGTAATCCATGTATTTATGAACTGATAATGAAAAGAAATTGATAGTCCCCATTAATCCAAGAAACATGGATGAAACCAACCCCCCCAAAAAAAGAATAACCCTTCAATATTAAAAAAATTATTCTGAAACTCCGAACAATTACAAAGTCTACCTATCAAAAAAAAAATTACAAAGTCAATACTAATAACTCGTGCAAATCGAAGAAAAGTCGTTACCTGAGTTCTCAAAGAGACTGGTTTCGAACGAGAGAAAGAGGGAGAGGGTGGGCAGTAATAAGGAAAGGAAAGGAAAGATATTGAAGCTTCCTCGAAACGAAAGGAATTTGCTTTTCTTTTTTCGTCCGATTAGGTAGTTGATCACCTGCTAAAATTGTGATTAAGAAGGATAGATAAAAATTCGAAATAAATATTATTAAAATATTATTTTTAATATTAATTATTTATTATATTTTATATAAAAATTTAGAAAAATGAGATAATTTATGAGTAAGTCTATATACATTTTCTAAAGGGTAATACTACACATCCATATAATTATGTTTAAAAAAAATTTAAAATTATAATAATTAAAGTTAAAATTATTTTTCTTTTTCATTTTACTTTCTTTCATTAATGAAATTGTACGCATAATTTTCATTCAAAATTGTAAATGAAAAATACTAGATCTCCCGCGGGGCTCTCGTTGGTGTCTAGTAATGTATACTTAAGTGTTTTTTTAAGGTTTTTTTATATAAATTTTTTTAAGAATTTTAAATATTTTAAAAAAATCATTATATTATTAAAAAATACTTTTTTAATCACAAACTTTGTGATTAAAAAAGTATTTTTTAATAATATTCTAAATTTATTTTATTTTTTAAAAATATTAAAAAATTTATATAAAAAATAACGTAAAAAATATATATATAAAACAAGGAAAAATTTACTTGCAAATAATTTCGTGCACTAAACCGTATATCAATATTAAATGTATGATTTTTTTTATTTATTTTTATAATAAAAAAAATTATATGAATGTTGATAAGTAATTTATTTTGCCTACCTAGCAAATCCCATAAAACAATACCACACCCAGCGGGGCTCTAGCATCGTCCATTGTAAATATAATTATTTATATAACCGTTAAGTTTGATCGTGAATTCAGTGAAATCATGATGGTAGAAGTTTCTACTTGTCATACTATGGTTAACCCCGTCGTCCACCGACACGTAAGCTTTCTCTTTCCCAATTGGTTTGTTGGCATCGCCCTTTCCCATGTACGTAAAACTAAAAGAGCGAAAAAAGTCAGCGAAAATAACTGACAAGTTGAGAAAGCTGTAGTCGCGTGAAATCACAGGGACGAGTCTAGCCGTTGGATCGATTTAATTGTGGCCGCTAAATCCTTGAATCGCGTGGCGCACACTTAGCCAATGGAATGGGGTTGGCGTTCCGTTCGGGATTAAGAAAAATTATATTAATCATCCTCACACACTACCCATAATACTTATTTTTATTATTTTTTACTCTTATCAAATAGAGAAAAGATACTTACAATCGTGAATTGCGTAACTGCCGCGTAATCGTTTTAAAAAAAATAATAAAACATGGGACCCACATGAAAAAATTTAATTTTTTAATAATGAACCTCATTCTTTTTCAAAACGATTATGCACTTCACGGTTGTATGTAGAATTACTCTATCAAATATGTTATGTATAGATTATAAGTAAAAGAATTCAATTAATTTAAAAAAAATAAAACAAAATAAAATAAAAATAAATATGATGTGCGAAGATAATGACTATCAAAATTCATTACCAAAAATAACTTCAAGATTTTATGGTTAATTGTCATTGATTGTTTACCTTTTATAACTTAAAGATTTTAGTTTTTGATTTTTACAAAATTAATATCTGAGATTCTGAACCAAGAGTGATTTCTCTATCAATCTAGCGTTAAGAAATTAATTAGAATAAGAGAAAACATACTTACAACCGTGAATTGTGTAACTTCCGAGTAATCGCTTTGAAAAAAATAATAAAACATGGGACCCACATAAAAAAAATTAATTTTTTAATAGTGGACTCCACTCTTTTTCAAAACGATTACGCGGCGGTTACGCACTTCACGGTTGTATGTAGAATTACTCGTGACGCTAATTTTTTAAAAATTGATACGTGAATCTAAAAAAATCTAAAAAATCAAGTTCTCAAATTATAAAAACATGAAAAATCTAGAAACAGAAATTACAATTAGTCCTACATTTTCCTCAAATATATATTGTGATTAAGGGATAGATTAATATAGTATTTCAACTCTTATTGGTACTGAAAAATTATTAAATATATTTAAAGTAGGAATGAAGGGTTCTTATTTAATTTCTAATTACATAATATATATGATAGAGTGGAAAATTATTTATTTTACCAATTACTTGATGATATTAAAGTTGATATTATGTAGGAATAAACGATATTAAATATTATGATATTCAAGTCTATATTTCTGCTAGTTATAAAAGAATATTGGAAAAAATATAATTATAAATAATCTCTAATTCAATTCAAACTGGGAAGATCAGCAGACGTGAGTGGATCACTGGATTGGATTGGTCTGAGTTGGTTTTCAAAAGTCTTCCATTGAGACAATAAAGATTTGCGACCGCAATGGCATCGACCTTGACCACCATAATCTTTCCTTGGCAACGCAATAGTATTTTTTTATTTTTATTTTTTTAAAAAATACTACTTATTATTCTCACACCATACACTAACATATAATTTATTATTTTTATATTTATATTTATATTTAAACACACATATATTTATACATGTTGATATATGATGTAGATAATGATAAGTATAATTTTTCTTTTTTTTTCATTTTGGTATGATAGAACAAAAATCTGGATCAATAGAATAATTATTCTTATCAGTCATTATTTTCTACTCCACACCCCATGAAAAAAAGAAAAAAAAATTATTAAGTATGAGGTATAGAGATGAATAGTAACTAATGTATAGCAAAACTCGGATCAATATATCTCAAAAAATCATCAGTCCGTGATATTCATCTTGTAAAATTTAATGGTAGTAGTTTTTTTTTGTAGGCAAGTTGATATCATTAAACTAAAAAAGTGATACACGAGGAGGGGGTGGGGTTCCCCAACAATAGCCCTAAAAAGCAATAGAAAACAGTGCAAAGTGGTGAACGGGTTTATTTGGGACCAATTTCTTGCTCCATACCCATGTCCTACGAGAGGACACCGTCTTATATAAAGATGAAAATATGTTAGCAAAAATACGAACGATGAAACCACCGCTTGAGACGGTGGAACCTCCGCTGGAAGCGGTAAAGATGGCAGTGGATGCACTATCACATATTGTCTGGAGATTATTTTTGAAGAGATCCACGGTCCCTCTTACAAGATCACTGGTTAGGAAAAGCGGTAACATAGGGTAGCAGCTGGAATCTAAGTCGAGTCGCCTGCAACAAATCAACACAAGCAGTGGCAACGCGTGTAGTACATGCGCCACCTGAGGAGGTAGACGAACAAGTAGATCTGAAGGATCTTAGGCCTCTGAAGCCGGTGGGGCAGCGCGTGGCTACGGTTGAAAAACCCGCACGGCAGAGGTCGCGCGTGCGCCAAACGCGCCGAGTAGAATCGCATTTTTCTATTGCGAACATGTAGATCGGCGTCAAGGGAGGCTGAACCGGCGTCGTGTGTTGGTCAAAGGTTGCCGGAAAGCAGTAGATCGGCGAGGATCAGCGCTAATGAGGGAAAACCAAGGAAAAACCTAGAGGAAAAAAGCAAACAGAAAAACATAAAGATAAAAAAGGCTCTAGGGCTGGCTAGAGGAGGAGGTGGTCGGAGCCTAAGTTCCGAACCCCCTCTGCCTAATGAAAACAAGGGAAGTTTCAGTCTGGGAATTTCATAGAGAAAAAGGAGAGGGAGAGTAATGGTAGTAGCTTATTGAAGTGTTGAGAGTATCTGATATCTATTGATCGGCTAAAAAAATTAAAATAAAAAAGGAAAACTGTATAGAAATTGTGGTCGTCTCTGTCATTTTTTTTTAAATATTACTAAAAGAAAAATTATTCTCATCAACTATTATTCACCAGCTCACACCTCACACCCTATAAAAAAGACTCCTACATTCTATGAAAAATATCTTCACACTCTATAAAAAAATTAAAAAAAAAAAAATCACATCATATGTGAGATATGAACAATAATTGATTTGTAACAAAACTCTTATTAAAATATGAAGCTTGTATAAACTTTCCAACCGTGGGTGCGTACGTAACGTACGAATCAACATTACTTTCAGTGGCTCATCCAGCTAACAACATTAATGCTCATCGGTGTCTATAGAATTAGGTCGTTTAGATACAAAAAACAATTTTATTTTATCTCATTTTATTTTATTATTATAATTTTTTTAAATTTTTATATAAAATATAATAAATAATTCAATTTTTTTAAATAATAATAATATTAAAAAATAATATTCTAATAATATTTTATTTAATTTTCATTTAAAATCATCTTATCTCATCTCACTATTCAAACGAGCATCAGACTTTCTTCATCCAAATAACAATTAACAATAACTCCACAATCTTATGATATGGATCACGAGTTTGCATATTAATTTCCAACCTTCTTTAAATAATATATATATACTAGCAGTGGCAATCTGCCAAATTGAAGAAAAAAATAAAGTTTAATTTCAAATATTAAAATAGTCTAATATATAGGAGTGAAATTATTATTTATTCATGTTCATTATTTATTATGAAATTTAAATTATATTAAAAATTCAAATTAATTAGATAATTTTTTTTTCTTAAAAATATTCAGTAAAACTTCATCATTTATTTAATGATAAAATATTAGTATTTTAGAAATTAAAGTTGATTTTAAGTGTATGATATAATATTATTCTCTTAAAAATGTTCAGTAAAACTTTATCTTTTATTTAATGATGAAAAATTAGTATTTTATAAATTCAAGTTAATTTTAAGTGTATGATATAATATTTATATTTTAATTATCTATTTTATGTTAGTTTAAATCAATATTTAAACTTCTACCGTTAGATTAAATCTAAAGATTTAAGATGAATGGTTGAGATTTAAAACTCAAAGTTTATGTATGATATGTTATTTATATTTTAATTATTTAAATTATAAATTAGTTTAAATCAATGTTTTAATAAGAGAAATTATTTATATATAAATCTTAACAATAGAAATTATTTATTATAGTGATAAATATTACAGTCTTATAATTACATCTCTAAATTTTAACAAGAGAAGTTATTTATATAATTTTAAGGTGTGTAAAATATGCACAATATCTTTAAAAAATTTGGTATATTTGAGATCCACTTTAAAGAATCTACTTTTTACATAATAGTGATAAATATTTTAATGATTTTATTTTATTTTTATATCTAATAGTGATAAATATTATAATGTTTTTTTTTCCTCACTTTCTTTCTCTCTCCTCTAGCTCGATTCTATTCATTATTCTATACCACACATCACACTTGATAATTTTTTTTTATATTAAATAAATTATTCTATTCATCATCCATACATTATACATTTAGCAAGAAAAAAAGATAAAGAAAAAGTAAAATAAAAATTATATATGGTGTGTGGTGTGTGGTGTAAGGAATAGGAAAATATGAGTAAAATAAAAAGATAAAAAGTTATTTTTACATTAATACATTATATTTAACGATATATGATTTTAACAACTCAAGTCAAGTCACCTTTAAAATTATATTGTAAAATAACTAATCAATATTATAATTAAAATATCTTAGAAAAAACCTAAAGAGTTATTGTCTTATAGTCTACTTGGAACCAAAATATGTTTTAATTTATGTTATACAAACAAGTTTAAGCATAAGTTAATTTTAACAAAATATATTTTTACAGTCTTATAATTGTATTTCTAAATTTTAACAAAAGAAATTATTTTTATAATTTTAAGGTGTGTAACTTTTGCACAATATCTTTAAAAAAATTTGGTATATTTGAGATCCATCTTAAAGAATATATTTTTTACATAATAATGATAAATATTTTAGTGATTTTATTTAATTTTATATATAATGATGATAAATATTATAGTGATTTTATTTGTTATTTATATATAATAATGATAAATATTATAGTGATTTTATTATTATTATTTTTTCTCACTTTCTCTCTCTCTCCTTTGGCCCGATTATTACCCACGACCCATTCTCCTTCAGCCCAGCCCAGCGCTGCCGTGCGCCGGCCAACCTCACCGCCACCACTAGGGAGTTCCCCTCACGCCAACCACCAACCCAGCCACCACCGATATCTCCCATGTGCGGCCTCTCTCTCTCCCGCGGTAACCCAACCGAAATGAGTTTCTCACATTTGTGTCAACGTGCGCCGCCGTACGCAGCCACCCAGCCTCACGGCCACCACCGGGGACTCCCCCTCACGTTGGCGACCAAGGCAGCAACAACGGATGTCCGCCACGCATGGCTGGCTCTCCCCCTCAAAACCCAACCGAAATGGGTTTCACCCATTTGTGTCCACTTCTGCAGCCGTACGCAGCCACCCAGGCCACCGCACCTCCACCACCTCACACTGGCGACAACCTTTAGCAAAACCAGCCACCACGAACCTCCATTTCCCTCTCCGTCGCACACTACCATTCGCATGCACCAACCCATTTCTCCAACTCTCTCTCTCTCTCTTCAAACCAAAAAGAAAAAGAAGAAACAAAACAACATGCGGGAAAAAAAAAATAACACAACCTCTTTACTGTTGACTGTTCATTACTTGTTCATTTCAACATAGCCTCTTTTAAGATATATGCAAAAAAAAAAAAAACAACACAACCTTTTTACTGTTTATTTTAAGATAGCCTCTTTTAAAATATAGGCAGATATGTGATTGTTGCTATTCAGTAGAATAAAAGTGATGGGAAATGCATTTTTATTCCAGAATGTTGCAATTGAAACCAGAAGTTTCAAAACTAATTCAAGGTAATTCGGGCCTCTCAAATTCAAACTATGTAGTACATCAAACTTGACCAAATCCTCTCTTACGACTAAGAACAATAAAAGACTAGGCTAGCGCAACAAATGCATGCACTGAATTAATTATTGGACTTATCAACCATATTTATTTCAACTGCATGACATGAATTCTCGCTCGAATTTGGTCCCAAAGCTCATTCAAATGTGAACCCAAAATTTTCGCTAAACACAAGTGATCTTCTGTTTCCAATCGATTCTATCTGATCATGTATGTCTTATTTGTACACTAACTCTTGTAATAGGAACAATATTATGGTTATTAGTCATGTCTCTTCCATGCCTTTAATTGATCAAGAAAGAATATATATATATATATATATATATATTTTCCTACAAGTTGAGTAATTATTAGGTAATTCTAAAGTAAAACACGCAGTATTTTTAACATATATTAAGATGTCATGCCATCGAAAATGAATGCTTACGTAATCAATTTTAACGTCATGGCATGTTATAATAAATTGAATATAATATTATTTGTACATTGAGATTATTTAATAGTTTTTTAAAAGAGTATGATACTTCCATCGAACTACCACAATTATCCTAAGCTGGGGAGTATGATACAAGAAAAGGTATCCATTTTGGACCACGTGTTCTTCAATTTGAATTAAGAATCGAATCTTATGAAGGAACAAGTGTCCCGTCTTATGAAGTGCATGCCACTAATATCTCGAATCTAATGTTTGAAAGTAGCATATAATTTGGTCAGAATGACATCCCACGGGCGTGCTGTCGTTGATGGAAGAAAATATGCCTACCCATAAGATTAGTGAAGCTGCTTTCTCCCTTTAAAATGTCGGAACGAACACAATAGGAGGAACACATATCACGTGTGATCATTATCAAAAAAATATAAAAGCAAAGTTTTTAGCATCAGATCCAATAAAAGAACAGTTTTTAAGTCAAAAAGCATATATTCTAATAATTAAGCACGACATTGGTGCTTTTTATTAGATATGCATTTCTATCTAGTACGTACTCGGTACTAGTCCCTGTTAATGCCTAATTATCGAAAGTTTTGAGCAAATGCGTTCCATTTGAGTTTTAATATAAGAGTACTGTTACATCTACAAATGAATTATATAAAAGTAATCTTACAAATTGATGTGATTTCATTTGTTGGATTTACTTTACAATAAAAGTAATTTTATAATCTAACAAATCACATCAAATCACATCAGTTTGTAGAATTGTTTTTGTGTAATTCATTTGTGACTATAATATTTCCCTTAATAGAATCATAAGAACAATCTATTTTGTACATCAAAATTATTATTATTTTTTCAATTTGCATTCCAAATTAAGGAAATGTTTCATATATTATAAAGAGAAATATTTTAATTACAAAGAAATCTTACAAAAATAAATTTATAAATTGACGTGATCTGATGTGATGCGGTAGATAGTAAAACTACTTTTATTATAAAGTAAATAAAACGATATTATATGAAACCATATTAAGTTATTAAATATCTTTATAGCTATAACACTTTTCTATTATTAATTATCCTTGATAATCTTGATGATGCTGGTTAGGCATACCCCCACCTAAATTTCACTTGTCACATTAATTTTGGTCATATTTGGTCAACTCCATTCCTAACACGGATTTTACTTTATAGTTGATAAAAGACAACTTAACCGGACTGAAATGAGGCAAAATTGCTTAAAAAAGAAAAAAGAAAAAAGAAATTCTATACGATTTTATTTTATTTTATTTTTTCTGTCGATACTCGTGTTTTTTTTTTCTTTTTTGTAAGAGTCGTGATTTTCTCCGTCAATAATTTCAAATAGAATTGAGAATAACGGCAATATTGAAATTGATAAACCCTCGTACTGTTTGGAAGAGAATAATAAAGGTATGTAATAATTTGAAGAAACTCTATTAATTATAATATTAACTAAATTTTAGAGTTCTTTCTTAAGTCCATCCATGATAAAATCTTAAAGCAGTACCATTTCTCGAGGTTCTATTTGAATAGTGAGATGAAATGAGATAGTTTAAAATTAAAGTTTAAATTTAAATAAAATATTATTTAAATATTTTTTTAATATTATTATTATTTTAAAATTTTAAAAATTTAAATAATTTATTATATTTTATATAAAATTTTGAAAAAATTATAACAATGAAATAAGATGCAACCGTTTCTCTATCCTAACGGGCCTTATTTACTCAATTGAATAAGCTTTTAAGATTGGTCTCATCAATTCTGAATTACTAGAAAAAAAATAAAATATAGATAGTAAATGAAAAAAAGCTTGGCATACTACTGCTCATAACACAGAGTAAGAATCAACTGATGTTTTAAAATGAAATTTTATGTGAATTATGTAAAAGATGAATTAAATAGAGCTTGGACCGCTCTTTATTTCCATACCTGCTTGGCTACTGTCACCAACCACCCATTGCCCAACAACCCAGTTTTGTTCACGATTTCGAATTTTCAAGTCCGAAGTACCTACCCCGGGTTGATATCCGTCATTCTCAGCAACGTAACCACTAACCAGATATTCACACACTTCTCATCAAAAAAAAGAAACCGTCCAAAACGACACGTGCTCTGTACACCGCAACATCGACCGCCCGAACCCCCTGACATTTTATTTTAATTTTTCGAAATAATATCTAGACTATGCTGCTGGCGACGATATCACCTATGGTTGCGAGAACCGAACAGCAAATCTCAAAGAACTCCCAACAACTGTCTCTGTCTCTCTCTCTCGACTGAGTTTTGTTGGCCGTGATTGCATGCCATTGCCATGACGACTTCGAAGCTCTTGCTTTTGTCAATCTTCCTATCTCTAGTTCTTGCGCATGTTAGGGCAAGTGTTCCGGTCGATGAAGATGAGGCAGTTAAAGTCGCCGGATCTGACGGTTCTGATTATTCGTCCGCTCTGAAGATCGAACTGGAACAACTTAAGTTCAAGATCCAAGAACTTGGTCAGTTAGTTTCTTTGCTCGTTATTGTCCGACTTTAGCACGTTCTCGTTTTCAGTTTTCCTTTATAGTTCCTCTGCTTCTGTTTGGATGCGGAGATAACTGAGGCAGAGAAGAAGAAAAAAGTAGATGGTGTCACTCAATAGGCCCTTCTACAATGCAAATCTTATTTGAATGTTGGTTTTTATGCTGTATGCCCCATGAATTTCTGTGAAAATTATCTCGATCATTTTTTAACGCGAAATTTGAGGGGAAATCGCTTAGTTTGACGAAGAGTCTGGGATTACTTCCATAAAGATTGGTCCGTTTGATTTATGCGGCACTATAGGCTATATAGCTTTGACGGAGATAAATTCCCAATGCTGTGTTTGTTTCTTGAGAGGCTAATCTCGAAGCTCTGGTAATCTTTGGCTTTATGGGTTGTCGCATATTTTTCTTAGTTAGTTCTCAAAATTCTACGTTCGTTCATTTTTTGCTTTTGTTTTGTTTTCTTTTACCTTTTTTCTCTGCATCGAACTAGAGCATAATGGAACAGTGGTACAACCACTGAGAGAGTGGCTAAGATCGTAGTCAACTGAATGATAGAAACAATGGTGAAAGGAACAGTAACCCACGTCACACGTTAAAGCGTGATGAAAATTAGTCTTGCTTCGTTTGATTTATTAATACGAGAGAGAGTCACTAGATGATATCAAAATTCTCTGTTCTCTCCATTGAAAGTTTTCGTTGATGTCAAGATGTGGACGAGTGGCATGGAAGGATCCATGTTGTGAATCTCGCTTATTGGGATTAAGGCTTAATTGGGTCGTGTTTAGTATCATAAAAAAAATCCTAAAAAGGAGTATCACCATCTTTCTCGAGAGGAAATTTTGACAAATTGAACTGGATTTTGTGTTGCCTTGTTGCCTGATGTTTTTTCACTTTTTGTCATTGAAGAGTCCCACGTCGATAAGAAATCCAAAGAACTGAAAGCAAAGTCAGATAGCATAGGGGAGAAGGAAAAGATCATTCAAGAGAAATCAGATAGCATTGCTTCCTTGCAGAGTGAGATCGCATCCCTCCAGGTGAGGATTGGCATTGGACTCTGCAAAACCACTGCCTGAAAACAACCACTAATCTCATTTTGCAAGAATTGAAATATATAAGACATTTTTGTATTTTAATTCTTATAATTCGTATGAAAATAGAAGTTACTACAAAGGCACTCACTGTCGACTACATTTTTGGGTATCATCATTCTTACACAATGATTTTACCCGAAAATTAAGGGCACATTCATAGGGTACCCTTCCTTGGAATTAAATCTAGCCTTTTTTTTCAAGTGCAAAAAAAAAAAAAAAAAAACATTAATACCTACTTTTATGAGGTCTGTGTTGACAAGAGTTCAATATACATTTTTTTTTTCCTTATTAATTTCAGAATAAAGGGACTTTAGATGCTGCGGAGTTGGTTCGTAAGGCTCATGCGCGCATTGATGAATTAGAGAAGCAGGTTAGATATTGGCAAGCAAACAATTTACTCTCTCTTAAACATTGATTCTTTATACTCTATCATTATCTGCACAGGCTGACAAACGTAAAAGTGAACTAGAAACTCAAAACAAGGAGAAGAAGGCTTTGGAAGCCCGGGTAGATGAAGCCGAAAGGAAAGTACATGATTTGAGTTTGGAACTAGAGACTGTGAGTTACTTATCTATTCTGTTTTAACACTTTATTTCTTTGGCTCAATTTGAGATGAGTTCATTTTTGTTGCATGAAATGAATATCAATATAACAACAAAATTTTCCATTTAGGGAGTTGGACATAGTTTGTTAAACCCTCCAAGAGCAGAAATGATTAACCAAATTAGAAAATTGAGACCCAGTGTTTTCACGTATCTATTTTTTGAGATAAGCGTACACTAAACATCTATCATGCTCTACAATGCTTCCATGGATACTACTCCCTGTGATGCCCATTGCCCTCTTTAGGGAGGGATTTGTGTTAGGTAGAAGTTACAACAAGCATAGCCTAAGTATACCATTTGCCTTGATTCCTAACACAACACAAGAACCGTAAGTTAAAATTTTATCATGGGTAGGGGTAAGTCTCTTCTTGGACAGACTTGAAGTTAAGCAACCTTGAAAGGTTCCTGCTTGAACTTGGATTTTTGTTTGATTGTAATTTTTAGTTACTATCTTTTTATTGACTATGTATCATGTCACCTTTTTTTATTCCAGTTTTGCTCTTATAATCATTCAATTTGAAATTTTCTCTGATATTGTGATATGAGAATGGTATAGTGATGACAGACATCGTCTTATTTTAAAATTTTTTTTAATAAGTTTGTCTTCTCTGTACAGCTCCAAAAGATTAATGATGAACAGAAGACCAGAATTCGTAAAATTGAACGGGCTCTTAAAGTTGCCGAGGTACCTAACCTGGTGCTGATAGAGCTCATACTATGTCAGATTCTACATGATGGATCTAATGTGCTGGTTTTCTTTTTGGAACTTTTTAGGAAGAAATGATCAAGGCAAAGTCTGAGGCCACTTCAAAAACTAAAAAGTTAAAGGAGGTAAAATTGACTTAGTTTTTCATGCTCTATATCGCTTTGTAGCTTACTAGTATTATGGGCTTGGGAAGTTTTAGGGTTTACCTGTCACGTTTGTCCTTTGACTTTGTTGCTCCAAGTATTAATTTTCTGTATATACTCTACCATCTATGGTTTGGACTGAATCTTGTTAAAATATATCTGAGCCAGAAATTTTGGGAAATGCCAAATTTTTACATACTAGTACTAGCTCATAGTTGTATAATTTTGTATTTATTTTAACAAATGACTGAGGGACCCTTGCTTTAACAAGTCAGCAATACTGTTGGTCAAACAGCAGAGATAAAGAAATGGGAGTATCAGTGTGCTAAAAGACTATTGGTTGCTTGCTCACAAGGAACTATTCTACCATGTACACTCCCTGATATAATTTTTGAGAGTTGATTAAGTTATCATATATTTTATAGTTCAAAAATAGATGTAATTTTGCTTTATTGTATTTTTTTGGTTTGTAATTTATTAGAAAATGGATGAAAGGGCACAACTGAAATATGTATACAAAATGAAGGTCCGAGTTCACACAGATCAGAAAAATAACAGAAAAAGGATGAGAATGGATGGTTACTCTCCTTCGCTTGTCCATTAAGCATTTCTGCACTGAACTGAGATTTCATAGGTTGCTGAAATTACAGTGGTAGTCTAATGGCTATGGGATGAATAGATATGGAGAAATTATGGCAGAATTACCTTTATTGAGCAAGGCTTTCTAGCTGGGAAGCCTCAAAATGATTTTGAATCACTTTTTCTGATTTGATCCAGAGTTTGAAGAAGGCTAGATGATACATAAGTGGTCAGCAGCCTGCAGTTCTTAATGGAACTTCAAATGGATTTAAACTAGGATTGCATGTGCGTCACACACATCTGATTAGTCGTGAAAATCTGAATACCCCCCATGATGGCACTGCTGGAACTAATTGTGGACTTCATTGCCCAGAATTTACTGTTTGCAGTTACGAATGAGGGTTCAAAGCTTCTGAATGTTGCCATTGTTGTTATGAATATATGGTCTGTCTGTGTACGTGCTTTATGCATCCAGGCACCATGAGTTGCATGGTTACATTTATTATCTTCTCTGATATCTTGCATACCCATGACGACAAAAAAAAAAAAAAGGAATTTAATGGAAAAACTGACAAAAATGTGGCAGGTTCATGGTGCGTGGTTTCCACCTTGGCTTGCTGTGCATTTAATCCATTGTCAGGTAAATTTAGTGCAATTGTGTTTTGCACAAGTGGGATACTTCACATGAGAGCTGAAAACGTATCTTCTTGTAGTCCTTCATGGAGACACATTGGAATGAGCGTGGCAAACCAGTTATGGATATGGTAATTGAGAAGGTATTTTTTCCTCCTTGTTGCTATGTGGTTATTTACCCAGTGGGAGACTGTATTTGACTAATGTTTCCACTAGTTTGTTTGGGAGTTGGTGTGACTAGTTTTAATCTTGTTTTGAATGATATATATCTCATAGTTCGTTATCCATGACCCTTATGTTTCGAATTTGCTCCAGGCCCTAGAGAAAAAAGCACAAGCCCAAAAGTGGGCTGCACCTCATATGGAAACAATTAAAACTGTAAGCTATCTTTTCATTAACCTGCTTTTGTGTGTTGTGTTTTGGGACTTCCAATATTTCTATGTCGACTTTTTGTTATTTGTTTTGTTTCTTACAAGAGAGTGAAGTGAATAATGGTGTTCAGTGGTTACTGTTTGTTACATGATCGCCCTCCCCCCCTCCCCTCCCCTCCCCTCCCCTCCATCCCTTTTCTTTTCTCCCTTGCTTAAAGTTGCTTTGCTTGTTAGAAATGACTAACCTGGGTGTGTAATCTTCTCATTCTTTGTTCTGTCACTTGAAGAAATGGATCCCAACTATAAAGGAACAGTGGGTACTACTAAAAACGAACACTGAACCACATGTCCAGACACTCAGGAAAAAAACCATTGAAGTTTATGAGGCATCAAAGACCAAAGTAACTCCACATGTTGTCCAAGTGATAAAATTTATTGATCCTTACTTTCAGGTAAATTTAATATTTTTGCGTCCTTGGTTATCTGTTCTAGTAACATGAATCTGAAAAGAATTCTTTATGGGTGACAGGATGCGAAGAAGTTTAGCAAACCTTATATTGATCAAATTGCGGATGTGGCAAAACCTCATGTTGAAAAAGTACAAGTGGCGATAAAGCCGTATACAAAGGAAGTAGTTTATGCCTATGGGGAGTTTCTGAAATCCGCAACTACCTACCACCATCAGGTTTGAATATCAGTTACTGTCGTTTCTTTACCCCCAATTTAGCCTTTTTACTTGTAAGGTACCTGTACTCAAATATGTGGTAAAGGAATATAGTGTTTTCAGTAATAATGTGTTATTCTATTTTCTCATGCTTTGTTAAGATGCAAGCAACTGTGCAAGAGATGCTGAAAAGGCATGAACTGACAAGACCTCTTGCTACTAAAGAGTTGGAGTGGTTTGCGGTATGTGATGGTTGTGTACTTTCTTCTCTTATTTACTTTGTCAAATCTAGTTATTTAGCTGCACATTACTTGACATGGACCATGTGACTTACTAGTGAGCTAAACGGTGCAGGCTTCTGCTTTGTTGGCCGTACCCATCATCATACTCTTCAGAATTGGTTCCACCATTTTATAGTCAGTTTCTCAATTAGCTCATTTTTTTTTTCTGCCCGTCTGTCAAAGGATTGACAACCATATTTTCACTTGTTTGTTATTGAACTTCTAAAACTTCTGTAACGGTTTTATGTGCCTGATCTCTGCAGCAAAAGGGTGAAGAAACCTACTCGAAATGCTCACACCAACCATGCACGTCGTAAGGCTAAACGGGTCCATCCAGACAAGTAGAGTACGGCATGTTCATCCACTGGTTTTTATATTCAGGGCAGGGGACTATTTAAGGTATGCTTCATCCTAATTGTTTTGAAGAGCATTCTATATATTTGTGTTCCCGGGATTTCATATGCCTGGAATTGAAACACACTGATCTCTGGATAATACATCCAAAAAAGGTTTCACCTTCCCTGTTATTAGCCATATGTTTTTATGATTGATGTTTAAGTAGCATAATATCTCGCTGACTGTTTTCATTAGCATCACCTTCATGTTGTTTACCACTTCAGATGAGGATTTACTTAATACACTTTCGAACCAAGATTCAAAAACCTGATTTGTATATCTTACCGTTGATCTGCTTGAGCTGCTTCATTGATGCCATATCCCTTCCCTTGCTTTATTGTTGCGTGACTCTTAATGCTTCCATTCTTGATTGTTACCCCTTGTTTTTATTAGGTAATCAAGAAGTTTTATTCATAAGAAAAGAAGGCATAGTCTCAGGATGTATACATGAGAAGTACCAAACTAGTGTTTACATTAATCAAAAATAGAAATCATGGACATTTAAGCCATTAAAATCAATGACCCCCACCCATAAGAACAAGATTCTAAGAAAGAAAACTTTAAGCTCATCCATTGTCCTCTCGTGATCTTCGAAGCTTCTATCATTTCTCTCCCCCTCCAAATGCATAGTTAATCTTGTTACATCCATGCCTTCTATCATTTCTCTGCTTGAATCCTTAATTCTAGTTTCTCTCCATGAGGGGGTATGTCAACTACCGCAGGAAAGACGATTGGCCACCATAATAATCTTTATTAGAAATGACGGACAATATATGTGTAGAAAGCAGTTTGAAAACGAAAACCCACGGCTTTTTCAATCAAGAGCCAGTGGATCAAATGCTGTCCAAAGAGCTTACTCTAAAGTGGAGATATAACGTATAGAGTGATCACCTCTGGCATACACTTGTTTAGCTATTTTAATAGTAGTGTTATATCGATTTGCTTTGATTTTGTATGATTTGTTGGTTTGTTCATTGATGCGACTGAATACCGAATTTCCTTTTACTGCAGATGGAGGTGCACTCTTGGCATGGGCTTTCTAGCTATCTACTTGTCAGTGACCTCCTGATGTTTTAGAAGATCTCTCCTTTTGTTCGTACTTGGTTTGCTCGTTTTGGTTTTTTTGTGAAGAAAAATTTTAGAAACTTCATCACACGATAGTTTGACAGGTAGTTCAGGTATCATGGGCAGTGTTGTTGATGTTGACAGGGGTAGTCCCTTTTTTTTTTTTTTTTTTTTTTTTTGGGGGGGGGGGGGGGGGGGGGGGGGGTGGGGTTCACGAGATATGTCGTCAGAATTATATTTTCTGTGCCTGATTAACGACGACAATTCTCCATCTTAATATATATACTTATTTATGTACTCTTCTTATTGGATTGTGACGCCCAAAAGGGGCCAATATGAATTTAATAAGTACTCATATATATTTTATATATATATATATATATATATATATATTTGTTTCCGGTTTTTTTCTACCCCCGCGGTTATCTTGTACGGAAATGAAGTATCGACGCTTGGGAGATGCGGTGCTTGAGACACATACGCTAGTGTGTCACATCAAATTATGCAGGTCCGGATTATGTAGGTTATAGGTTGGAAAATGGATTAATGTCCCTTCGAGTTTAGCTAGAAATTAAACAAACTGTCCCCTTCAAGTTCACACGTTGAAGTTCTTGTCCGAATAACACGAACTTGAAGAGATCTAGTATATGAAATGGTCTTTGCGTAACTATATATGTTCATCATGTAGAAATAACAAAGAATCTTAGTAAAATGGTTTTAAATAGAAAGACTTTCTTTGTCGTCTTAACTTCTTGAACTGCACCTTTTCACTTTTGCATCGGCCGTCCCCACTATCCCATCGCTCACACATCGACGAATTGGGTCCTGCCAAGTGTAATTACGCGGGAGCACTCAGAGCGCTGTAGAGGGTATTCAGTGCAGTTTGGGGATTGACCATCGAATTAAAGGTTGGTTTTGTGGTGGCCGTGAGCCTTCCCATTTTGTGGTGAATTTAGGCTCTGTGAGTTTTTTTGGAGGCTGCGGGTTGTTTGGGATTTGGTGCATGGTGAGTGAAAGTATATATGGGTTTTTTTGGTAGCTTCGGGATGCGGATGCATGGGGTGGCATGATCCGGTGATTCATGGTCAGTTCGTTGTTTTGGATTATTTCGTGGGCAAAGAATTCCGATAAATATTGGAAATATCTTAGACGTACATCTTTATCCAAAGTCTGACCCAACAATAAAAGGATATTGATTTATCAAAATTAAGACCAAAAGGAAGCGAGGAAATGTAGCTTGTCCAGGTTTGGTAAGTGTAAGGCCGTTTCCCTCCTCTATCTTAGCGGGTCTGAGTAAGGGAAATTAAGGAAAAAAAAAATGAAGACCCAATTCAAAACGAACAGACTCTTCGACTCGGTCCACAAATAACCTCCTGGACGCAACCTCGACATGGGAGCATACCACAGGAAGGGCCCATTTAACGTCTTGAAGGTACTGTTTGTTCCACGTAACTATGAAACCAATCTTAATTCCACTTTCAGGTCCACAATTTAATTCCTTTCGAAAGCAAGTACTTAAACATGCAGAAAAAGATCGTAAGAGTACTACGTACGTACGATTGCCGCACCTTGTCTTTTCTTTCTAAATTGATAATAATAAAACTAGACTAAATTGCTAGCTGATCCCGCGTTGATCCGTTCCCTGTTCCCCCCCAATTAATAGGGAGGCCAGTAGTTATCTAGATCCAGGCAATGATCCATGCCCATATATCTGTTGCTGGGCGGGTTTCCATGATTCATTTCCGTACCATAGCCTGAAGTCTCAGCAGCAAGAGGATTACCAGTCATCATGGAGGAAGACACATCGTGTTGATGATGATGATTCATTGCGAGAGATGGTGGTGCTGGTGCTGGTGCTGGTGCTGGGGGCATGGACCGGAAAACTGGTTGAGACGTTCCTGCTCCACCTCCAAGATTCAAATTTAAACCTGATATTGTGAAGCATCCTCCAGCACCAAGCGGCGGATAGTTTAACTGGGGTTGCATTTGCAGCTGGCCGTTGACATGACTAGTTGATCCGCCGCCTCTGAAAACCCGCGTGAGCTCCGCTAGTTCTGCACTGCTCACGTAATTCCTTCCATAATGGAACTGTCCCGCAGGATCTCCCAGCTGCATCATTTGCGGTACTGGCACGGCACTGGGACCTATTTCGAGGTTGTAGGGATTCAGCCCAGCTCTTGACTGGTTCGAAGGGAATTTTTTTGTGCCTGCGCTCTTCTGGAAGACTCGGCAAACCACCCATTCATCCTGCTGTACGTATGCAACAAAGTTTCAGGCCTAGTACTTCCACATGCAATAAGCTATAATATTTGGAGACAAGTATGCATGCATTTTTTCTATACTTACACGCGCGTTCATTTATCTAGATTTTTCATAAGACGCAGCTTCGATTTTTTTTTTTTTTTTTTTTTCTATCAATAGGCTGATCTTGTTCTCTACAAGATCAGTAAGGGAAAGGACACCAAGTTGTAACTTGATGACGTACGTTTGTAAATTAATTACCAAAAAAACTCATATATATAATAATTTCCTTTACTTGCATTTCCATCCCTTTTCCGTGCACTTATTTGTGCTTTAATTTTTGGGCCTAAATCTCCTAGTTTTCAGGTTTCACCAGTATTTTATCTATACGTTCACGTGCGACGCCTATATATATATATACACACACACACACACTAGCTACTTTATAGACCTATAAATTGCATGCACTATTTAGCTTTGACATTTCATGCTCGGAGTATATATCTAAATATTTGCATGCAACTGATCCTATTACGTGCTCATGGGACAAAACAGCTTAATCATGTCGTTTGAACTTGAAGTATGAAAAATACTAAAGATTTAGATGCTACAAGTTTTCTTACAAAAATTTAATAAATTGAGTACACTAGCTATCTCGATAGTCTTTTTTTTTTTTTAAATCTATCTAAAAGTTAGTATATATATATATATATATATATATATATATATATATATAACTGCTGGCCAATATATATCGCTTGTACGTATGATCTATATATATATATATATACATGATGATGCTCTGTTGAAGAACAAATGTGCGTTCTACGTGTGTGTCTATATATATATATATATGCCAAACTTTGCATTAAGAGCTAATAATTAAAATGTTACGCTTAATTTTAAAGGTAGAGCTTTAATTTATTGTCTCGTGTTCCAGAAATAAATGTGCTGGAGATCTAGTAATAATATATTATTTTCCTCCATATCTATATAGAATTAAGTACGTAAAGATCTATAGATATATATGACCAAAAACTGTGTGTGTGTGTGTGTGAGAGAGAGAGAAAGAGAGAGAACTGTTGATAATACAAAATTCGTAACTCTGCTGCAAAAACATTCTTAAGAAATCAATTTTAGTAGTACTGGCCTGAAGCTTCAGCAACAAAATTAATTAATTAGGGGCTCGCGCAGATCATATTATATATTTTAAAATTTTATGTACAGTCATTTTTATATATTTTTTACGCACTATACTAATGTGATTGGCTGCATCAGTACTTTTTTTTAATAAAAAATAACTGTTTTAACAAATCACATTAATAAAGTACTGCACAAAGAATATATACGTAAAATTGATCGATCAGTACTGTATGTAGCAAAATTCTTATATATTTTATGTTATCGAGGTTTTTGCTATTGGTTTTTAATAGTCTCTTCCAAGTAGGTCCTGTGAATTCACACACACATATCACGTCCTTGAACATATCACTTGAATTTATTCACCTAATTTTTGTGCACTCGTAAAACTAGTAGCTAGGGGAATTAAGATCATCAATAATCATAACATTCTACGTTGTTTTTTGAGTGATATATATATATATATATATATATATATATATATATATATATATATATTGATTGCGTTATACGTACCTTTGTATTTCTAAAGGCAGATTTTGAGTGGATGCGATATTCATGCATGACCCAGTTGGTTTTCTCTCCTCTGGGAGCTCTCCCCCTATAGAAAACCAATGTCTTCTTCATCCCAACCAACTCTGACGTTTCGCCGTTGAAGATCTCCTTGTCTTTCCCCGTGGTCTTCCAGTAACCTGTATTTGTTGCTCGATTTGTTCTCACTCCAGTTGGGTATTTCCGATCCCGCAGGCTGAAGAAATACCATTCTTTTTCTCCCATTTTAGCCTTCCCTAGTAGGCATATACGCAGAAGAAGTTGAGAGAAATAAGAAAAGGAATTCCGTCAAATTAGACAAGAGTTTTATTCAGCTGTTTGTTCAGAATTAAACAAAACTCTGCATGTTATCCGTATCACAAGAAACGAAGACAACGTTTTCCTTATATTATGAGATTTAATATATATTATTCTATCTAATATATTAATTAAATTCGAATCATGAACAATGTATTCGTCATTTGTTCTCTTCCAAGGGAGCACGTGGGGAACCCTAAATTATATTGACGAACGAATTTTAATAAGAATCCCACTAATTGCGAATTAAGTCCGCATATTTTCTGGCCGGGAAGATCAAGTATTGGTCAAAAACCTAGAATCAAAATCACAATTGCATGGTTAATTATAAAGCAAATAATTCTTTTTTTTCTGCTCATATATATGTGTAAAACTGGCTAACTACATGATCATGATGATCATATGCACTACTAACATTAGAAAGCAAGGTTTCAGCTTTACTACTACCTGGAAGTTCCCAGGGTTCGCATTTGTTGAGATCAACATCTCCGATTGCCCTTCCTGTAAAATTAGCATCCGATATCTTGTTTATGAGATAGTAAGTTATTAGCTCTTCATCTGAGGGATGAAATCGGAACCCTGGTGGCAGCTTTTCATCCTTTACATGATGATCTGATCCTGCCATATTGTCTTTGATGATCTCCTTCTTGCCTTGTTCCTTCCCCTTCTGATTACTGCTTTGTTTCTGTAGCAAAGAAAGAGTGACATGAAAAGAAGTGCTTGAATTATGAGTCTCTAGGGCATGCAGCCAGCTCAAAGAACCATATGAAGGTGAATAAGAAGGCTCTCTTCTACTTTTCTTGATACCCTATTTAACAGAAAACCCTAGAGGAGCACGAAATTTCTTCCTCAGTACTGACATAGGAAGTAAAACTTATATATGGGAGCTAAAAGGTAACTTACTTGCATGGAGAGAATTATGACGAATTCTTCAGTTAGGTTTTGATGCCTGTCATATCATTTATCGACCAAAAAAGGTATATATCAGTAGCTTAAGGGATACTAGCTAGATAATGAAATCTGGTGCTTGAGTCTTGGGAGCTGCTAAGTACTTATGATCACCATGCACAAGAAATTGGGAATTTAAGCTAAAGGGGATGTACTGATAATTAAACAATGGGCCGGGGAGGGCTGTGCTTGTCAAGCTCTCACCTACTATGGGTCTTCTCACACAAGGTACTGGCCCCGGCCGTCATGATCTTGTTTAGGTTAAGATATATATTATATGTCTGTAATATAAAATTAATAAGAATTAATTTGGAACAATTGGACTTGCAAATTGAGACAAAGTCCCGTACACCAACGCCCTGCAGTCAGCTATATAGTTGCTTGCGCCCAAAACCCCGTTCACATTCAGATCACCCAAATTAATTAAGTTGACCACGCCATGTGATAATACTGGCTTGGCCTCTTCAACTTTCTGAATATCATGAATATCCTTCTTACCAATGGATGCACGCCACATCATCAAGTCCCATAGACAGTGCTAATTGCGGAGCCTGCAGCATTGAAATGGCGAGAATATTTGGGGATCATGCATGCACGGACAAGAAAGGAAAATACATATAGGAGAGGGATGGGGATGGGTTCCCTCGACAGGAAACCACTGGGAATTAATATTATACGTTCTGTTTATTTAATGGGATGCGCGGCTTCATCTTCCCCTGACCAGTCTCCTGGATTCCCTTCCCCTATGTTCTCATGTTTTGGCTGATCCTTTAACTCGATCGTGTATATATATGCATGTCAATTTTCATGAGTACTGTTTAAATCAAATAGCTTGCTAGCGGCCACATTTTGGATTGTGTGAAAAAATGATCAAGTTGTTTTGATCTCACAAACGTTTTTTTTTTTATTGACGTACGTTGTAATGTTCTTCTTCTTTTACACATGCTTGATGATTGTACATGAATAGCGTAGGATCAGTACTACATCATGTATCCTCCACTTGTTCATGACATGCATGCATATACAAACTTGAAAGTTATCATGTAGAGACCAAATCCGCAAGGGAAATCATGCCCCTTCTTACAAATTTACAGGCACAGTACCCACATTAGAATTAAGCAGATCAGGATGATGTTGTGCATGCAAAGGTTTGACCGGCCAGTGACCACATGTTTTTCTGACAGTACTGGCCGGTGATCGCTATATATCTAGTTAAGAATTAATTAAGCAATAGTAATTTGGCACTTTGTATCCTATGTGGACCGTGGTGATCATCTCCAATTAATTATATATATATATATATATATATATATATACCCAGATAAAAGATCATCTATTTTCTCATATCTTGACCCACTGTAGTGACGGCTTTTATTGTTTCCGTCAATCATGATGTGAATCTTATCACTTTTTGAATAACCTTTTATACACGTTCTCGTACTCATGTCTGGGTTCAAACCCTTCAGAAACAAACGAAGAAGCAGAAGTAGTTTAGGATCAAACAATGGAGAACGCTATAGATTAAAGTAGTTAAACAATATTATCGGCGCGAGACAAAAATAAACAAATAATCATTTACGTTGTTATTTCTTTTCTCCAATGTAAATCTGTCGTGTGAGCTGGTTGCTTAATTAGTTTTTGACCTTTTCTTTTGGAAATCAAAACGCAATAACTTATAACCTTAAAAAAAGGAAAAAACTAATTTGACTGCGTGCGAGCTATATTAATATCATCCGTACGTATTTCTCAACTATAAGTATATATTGTGATACGTACAATGCCTGCTAGAAATATCTTAAAGCTCGGCCACTAAGCCTGATCATAAAATTGGGTACGTGGGTCATTATTCTATGAAAAATGTGAATGAATATGACAAAATGCATGCATTGAGTAGGTTTATAATGATTTCAAATATCTCCAATTGCATGCGACCTCCTGAATTATACTTTTTTGGAGTATAAAACCCATATATATATGTAACTTGAGTTTGCTTAATTTCTCCCATGTGATGTACTTATAAGGACACTCAATGCCACATGGGCCATGACATTTGCAATAACCTCCCGCTAAGTCTCATATTGGGTATAGAGATGGTTTATGATAGAGGTGAATCATGATGAGTATGATCGTGATCAAGATACTTTGGGTGTCAAGTTCTATATTGATTCCTTACCATTGATCATAAAGTTGAACCGATCGATGAGCCGGCCGGGTGGTTGTGTCTGCTTGACCTTTCTTTTATTGTTTCTTCCCTCCTATTCCCTTCACCTTTCTTCTTCTTTTCCTTCCTAGCTCTTTCAGGCAAAGGTTTCTTGTTTGACAGTTTTTTTTTTTAATCTTATATATCTTTTTTTTACCGTAATCAAGCTGCTTAATTGCCACCAATAGGAAGTTGAACCCAATCTCAAGACGGTCCGTCCACTCTCATGGTCATAGAAAGAGTTGGTAACAATATCAATTATCATGCATGTAATGTATATAGAACGTCGCCCTGATGATGCATGGCGTCCTTCTGATTCTTGATGGCCCAATTTTGCAGAGGTACGAATGATGCTGGAATTAAAGGTCATGACTCATGAGACCTTTTTATACTTTACACACCATACATGCTGGTCTCTAGCTAAAGGTATACACACACGTACACACACACACACACACACACATATATATATACACTCAATGATCATGATCTAAAAAGTCGTTAAAACTTTGATCAGACGGTGTGTAGCTCCAAACCCTAAACAATCCCTCTATGTGTTAATAATTGTGATCGATACGATGTACATTAGAAACAAGACAAGCGAACATAATAAATACACATATAATATGCCTCATGATCGATCAATTTGTACTACACGAATAACCAAGCAAAGCTTTCTTAGAGCATTGAGAAACCTGGAAATAATTAACCGGCCAGCTGCTAGCATTGATCATGTATCTTTAAGCTAGCTGTTCAAAACTGCAACTTCTGGTACATATATAATATTGCTTTTATATAAGTTAGGTGTTCTATGAAAAAACTTGTGAGACACAGATTCAATGATTGGGGACTGGAGCTAGCTAGAATAACCCACCTGATCTCCCCGAATAATTAATAAACTTTCGTAAACGACTTCATTACAATTAATCACTCAGTACTTCTCGATAACGCATCCATATTGCAGAGAGCATGCGGTACGAATAAACCACCATATTCTCCTGTTAATGATCTTCTCGCGCCCGCTAGCTAATTGGGCTGGGATTCAGTGTTTTCTTCGTAAGCATGTACGTATTTTTGAATTTGATCAGCACCTGCAGCTAGCTAGAATTAATCAAGGAAAGTGTGAATACACATGCATACACGTATAAACGTGTGTTAATGCTTTAATAATTAAACTAGTCATGATCATATCACTAGCACTCGTACTGGGTCATGATCAGGTAAAATTCATTAAGCAATATATTCTCATTTTTATCGATCGGTAGGAAAATAACTAATCTTGTCTTCAGGCGCATATGGGTCACTTTACGTATTCTTTAAGTAAATAATTTGTCGGAAAATTACACCATTATTCTAGTCTTCTGGATATTGTTGATTTTCCTGGAAGTAGGTTAGTTATGATTATGGAAAGATTGAGAGGTTTAGAAACGAATTATTGAACCCTAGCTACGTGTCTCAAGTTTTTAAACAAATGCAGTACGTAGTAGCCATCGGCCACATTAATCTTTCGTTTACTTATTGAACACTTCAAATATCATAGTTTGAAAGGGTCTGTATCACACTTACTGGTGCTCACAGGAACATTAATTCGCCGCCCCCCGGCGGCCCCCAAAGTCTTTATATACAAGCTGCGCGCGCATGCAGTAATATTGCATGCAACTTGATTCAGACTATCATGAATAGATGATATATATGTAGTGACGAGCATACATGCGCTTTTATGTTAATTACTTATTATCAACCAGCACATGAGGAGAATTAATTATATCCCAACGTATATAATGAAAAAGCTGTACGCAATTATAAATTAATTATGGGGAGTGAGATTTGCTCATGTACTTTTTCAACAATTCAGATCAGTACTGATCAACCCTTGCAGCTTATAATATATATGCACGAAAAACTACCAATATTAATTAATATTGAGCTCTTTTACGTACAAGCAGATTCGCAAACTAATCTGTATACCAATGTTAACATAGATTATTTTATCAAATATTTATTTTTAAATTCATACCGTTTCATTAAAGTCTACCTTTTTACCTTAGTATTGATGAGCATATTGGTGCACAAATCTGCTTACAACCAGATTTTTCCTGCATCTATACATCCCATTATTGATCATTATCATCCCCTAATATTTACATCTTAAAGTATTTATGTGGGTAAGACGCATCTATAATATATTTATATATTTATAGAACCTCATCTCGGTTCCCAATAATTAGGATTCATAGGACTAAATATTATAACTCTACATATATACCATCAAAAGTGGTATGTATAATGCATGCATGTTTGCATGAATGCTAAGTTTGTCTTCAGTCTCGAGAAAATCATTATATCATGATGATATATATTATATATAATTATTAGGCACTGATAGATCTTCAAACATATTCAAGCTCATAAAGATCGAAATATCTACTGATCGATCAGTACTACTACATAGTATGTGCATGTGTATTAATATTATTAGGATTTTCAAGAGCTAGCTACATGTTGGTACCATTCAACATGTAAGTACTCCGCGCCTAGTACTACTATATATTGCACTTAGGGCTCGTTTGGATACAGAAACTATCTCAACTCATCTCATATCATCATTACAATTTTTCTAAATTTTCACACAAAATATAATAAATAATTCCAACTTTTTTAAATTTCAAAACAATAATAATATTAAAAATAATATTCATATAATATTTTATTTAATTCATCTAAAACCATTTATTTCATCTTATCTCATTATCCAAATAAGCCCTTATTATATACAGGCAGTGAAAGGGGAAATTATTATTATTTTTCTAAAATGAAAAATGTTGGTGGCATCAGGGGCGGATCGGACCCACGTTGTTGGTTGGGGGGGCTATCGCCCCCCCAAAATTTTTTAAAAATATAGTTTTGTATATAGTTTTTTTTAAAGATATCCTAATATAAAGATAATTTGCCCCCCAAAACATTTTCAAAAATCTCATTTCGTACTTAGTTGTCTAGGTTTCTTTTAGTTTTTTAATAATTTTTTCATAATTACTCATATTTTTTTCATTAATAAAATTTGATCACATTCTCATTTCTTTTTTTACACGTCATAAGTGGTAATAAAATATCTTGGTCTCTTTTTATAAGCTATTTGGTAAATTTACAACCTCATTTTTCCTATTTATTTACACTTTTAATTTTAAGTCTTCCACTAGCTAGCTTGTTTGGATTAGTTTTGTTAATAAGTACATATTATATATATAACTACCATCGAGTTAACAATTAGGAATGAATGCAACAAATCTCACATAGCTATTTCTATCTATATTATAGAGACATATTAGATTTAACAAAAAAGTTTATCTTTGTTTACTTAATTTTTATCATTTGCTTCAAAAAATCTTACATGGCTATTCTATCTTAATTTTTATCTTTCACTTAAGTTTGATGGAGCTCAAGTAAGAGGTTTAGATGGGTGGCTTTAATAATTTAGTTTGTCCCTAGATAATAACTTTATATAGTTAACGTTAAATGTCGGTGACACACTTTGCTACCTTAAATATCGATTACTGTTTATCTTTACATACAACACATTTTACTAATCGCCCCCCCAAGTACCAAGTCCTAGTTCCGCCCCTGGGTGGCATAGAGTTTTTTCCTTGAACATAACATGATACCATGGTAGCGATATTGATCATTTTGTTATATAACAAAAATATAATAAAGTAATAAACTTAATTATATAAAGTGCTCGTTAATTTGTCTAAACACGGAATAAATGTTTTATTATGATCAAATCGCTTCATGGACACGGTCGTACATAGGATAGATGTTTAATCATCTCTAATTAATTCCCTTTTGAAAATAATCTGTAAGCATGAAGACTAGTCATATATAGAATGGAAAGGGCAAATAGAAGTTTTTCACTTAATCTATGAAGAAAATCTATATACCACATAGAGTCTTGGATCCATACATGATCTACATTGGAAAGTGCCATGAAACTTATATCGTTCGTTGTTTCCTTATAGTCGTCGGTTGCGACAAAACGAAATATATATTTTTTCTTGTTATATGGGGTTTTTAAATGTTGTTGACATAGAATTTGTCCTTGAACATGACATCCATGTATCATGGTAGGAATCACGATCTTGTTATATAACCAAAACAATAAACTAAGCTTGCGTACTCGTTTATCCAAACATGGCCGAATTACATTTTACTATGATCGAATTACGTCATATAGACGCGGTCGTAGGATGTGTTTGATTATCTTCGCTGGTGGGCGATTAAGTTTTGAAATGAAAATTATTTTCGCAACAAGTTTTTCAAACTCTCGCGGTGAAGTAGTTGATATGTATTTGTCAAGAAGACTCTCTAGAAGCAATGGGGAACCCTAAACCAATATACATTCATGATTGGCATGCTACTTGTCAAGCACTTCAAAATGAATGGTGGATGCCTATTTTATCTCGTATTGTTACGTATTTCCCGGCCGATGTGCATGCTTTTACCACGATGCAATAATTAATTAAGCAACTTTTATTTGTAGAATTAAATATTTAACTTGTTGGAGTAGCAATGATGCAAGAAAGCTATATTGAGAGAGAAGGATCACGAGTGCATGGAGAGATAAATTTTGTTCTAAAAGGATCACACAAAAAAATCAAAAGAGTAGTTGTACATGAAAAGGAAAGACTGATTATTAAGTAATTAGCTTAAGATTACGTGTTCTATTAAAAAAACAAAAGAAAATAGAAAAGATTTACGTGTTGTTCTTCTAGTCTTTGCAATAACAGTTGTTCTTCGATCTAGTCTTTGCAGTTGTTCTAATAATTCTATCTAGTCTTTGTAATAACAGATAGCCAGCATTTTTATTTTTTATTTTTTGGTGTATTGGGATAAATAGAGACAGATATTAGCTAGATGGCTGGCTGGCTTGCATGAGGACTACTGCAACGACTTAATTCATGAGTCTGATTAAGCAAGTAATTAGTTGGTATCTAGCTAGCTAATTGGTCCATATTATATGATTGTACGTCTCTCTGCATTTCGTGTTTAGATTTGCTCAGATATATATGTTAGGTTGGAAGTACCAATATATTTATATGGACTTTGTACTTTCACAGCTCATTTCGAGTCTTCCAAGTTTCAACCGACTATTATTACCGCACGACTAGATCTAGAGAATCAACGTCTAATATTAGCTACGTACCGGTATATTAATACTCGATTCATAAACTAGGGAACGAACCATGCATTCAACGAAACATGATCTAACTCATGATGCATGTACATATATAAAGGGTGTCGGCTTATATAAAAAATTATATTTAAACTATAATTTTTTAATATTTTTATTTAATTTTTTCTCTAGCTCTTATTTTTCAAAACTCAATAAAACATATTCACTACTGTTCACAGCGTTATTCTGAGATATTTTTAGTATCTAAATGATCAGTCCTAACTGTATGATCCAAATTTTCATATGATATGCACGAGACACTGAATTTAAATTATCAGAATATTTGCTCCATCAGGCTATTTTACGTTGAATTTATCCTTTGGTCCTAAGATTTTCCATCCACTATAATACAAGAGTTTAAAGCCCAATAGCAACTAGTAGATAATGGTACACAAAAAGCCCATCCATTTCCTGGGCTCAAGTATGAAACAGGCCCATACTAAATCTCTTTCTCTCGCCCTATTAGACATTTCCATCCCAAAATTTGTATCTCCTAGTCTCAGGGCAAATTCCGACTCCATTGAACGGCTCGAGTCTTTATCCGTCCAGATCTATCGGGTATTGAGTGCCTTCCCATCTCTTTCTTTATCCAAATTTTTGCAACTCTTTCTTGGAGATTGTAATTCAAATCCTGCCTTACCTGATAAACTCACGGCCATTGTAATAGGTTAGGTCTGTGCGTTTGTGTATATTTCTGTTCTACTTCCCTGTTTTTTGTTTTTAGTGTGAGAAATACTAGTGTTATGTCTGCATGAATTCACAATATATTCTCCGCTTGTCGTTTTGCTTCGTCTAGATTCATGCAAATTAAAATGCTCAACTAGTGTTCGGCGTAACTCCCATCAACCGACTTTACGTTATGTACATACTCATGTTAAAGGGATGTTAGGATGGACTTCATTATTTTGTTGAATTGGAACCTAGCGTATTTCCTTTACTTCTCCATTCTTGCTAGGATATATACTGTTTGGGTTTCTTCTTGTACAACGTTGAAGTTCAAATTAGTTGGCCGTGTTCTTGTTCTTCTTACAGTTGCTGTCATATCATTCTGTGTTTTTGTTTGAAGGCTTTCGTACCTTATAGGGGATTTTTAGCTTTGTAATGATATTTTTTTTTATTGGCACCGGGTGTCCAGAACAGCATCCCGGGGGTGCACAGGGCAAGAAATTTTCTGCAAGTGCACTTCGGGTAATTCAAGGGAAAAATCCCCCAGTCCAATGGCCCTTGAGATTGTTTACTTCGAGTAGCCTTATCCCCCATAGTCTTTCCAAATACTGCAACACATTGATTTATTTATCCATGCTCTGTATATCAACGTTCTAGTCCTGAGGTATCTGAACCTCTGCCCGAATTGGTTGGGTCACCTCCATTGAAAGAATCTTAGGTTCTATCCAGAATGTCCATTACATTAACCTGGCCTACTTGACCCAAGAAATTTTGGAATTAGCACGTCTTTGTTGCTGTTAGGTACTTGTTCCCAATTCATATATTTGGTTAAGTGGTTTTGCGGAGTCATAAAGCTTGTTTTTCATAGGGTGGTGATCGTCAATCCAAATGTTGATCTTTGAATTGTGTTTTTAGATTGCTTTATTTAGTACATCCTCAATTTAACCTGCAGCCGCTAGGTCAATAAAAGTGAACAATCTTAGAAGATAATTTAAAGAGAAATGACTTGCATTTTTTGTAAACATGAAAAATGAATGTTGTCCCTACTGTGTCGGTATGGTAATTAGATCACCATGTGGAATGTGGTGGCTACTTATAAAGGCAAGAGGTTTTATCTTTTACATATGAGAGGACGGTTGTGTCGGGGAGGCTGTCAATGTTTCATGGACTTCTGAGGGTAGGAAATGGTGATCCCTACTAGTGTTGGTATTGGAAGAGGCTCTGCTGCCCTGCAAACCCATTAGCTTGACTGACAACAATGATTATATGGCCAAATACGTGATTGTCTAATTTGTCACATTTTCAGCCCTCTATTTGAAATGGATGATCAAGATTTGGCTAAATCCACAATATATAAGTAGCCCTGAATTCCAGCAGATCTGAATCCCACTACACCAACCATTTGAAGGTTTATGTGAAAAGCTAGGGTGATGTTAAACTTCCTATTTTATTCTGTCTTAATGCATTTGTAACCGATTTTCCACTCTCAAGCTGTTAGTCATTTGGTTCGTAATTGCCAGCTGGGACAACCTGATTGAAATTATTACAGTTAAATCTGAGGCACCCTGTGTTTTCTTACAATTTCTTGCTTCTTTTTTACTTAGAAGTTGTATGATGGTGAGTACCTTTATGCACATACTTGTCGAAAAGGGTACCTTTATGCTCAACATATGGCCTCTGAATAAGACTTAACATGAGAATTAGGAAAAGAACATTATTCGATATTGCATTTTAGCCTCTCGTTTTACGGGCATGGGTTTTCCCAAAAATCTTACTTGCTACTATTGTACAGCTTTGCAGAAGAAAGCCATGTTGGAAACCAAGGCAAATCCAAATATCAGCAAGTCAACGGGCCTGCCTCGGAAGCGTTTCTACAGAGCACGAGCACACAGCAACCCATTAAGTGATTCTCACTTCCCAGTGCCTATCTCCCCTAGTCATGTTGACTACTCCCTTCATTACCCTCATGTGTTCCTCCCCTCTTCTGATCAGAATGATAGCTCCAAAAAGATCCAGTTTGCAGATATTGGTTGTGGTTTTGGAGGACTGCTAATCAGTCTTTCAACCCTTTTCCCTGAGACCCTAATGATTGGCATGGAACTTAGGGATAAGGTTACTGAGTATGTCAAGGAGCGGATTTTAGCACTGAGGGTGGCAAATCCAGGCCAATACCAAAATATCTCAGTGACGCGGACAAATTCCATGAAATACATTCCGAATTACTTTGAGAAAGGACAGCTTTCAAAGATGTTCTTCTTGTTTCCGGATCCTCACTTCAAAGAGAAGAATCATCGACGTCGGGTGATCAGTACACATTTGCTAGACGAGTATGCTTATGCTCTTGGGGTTGGTGGGATCATTTACACAATTACAGATGTAGAAGAACTGGGAGAGTGGATGAAGGCTTGTTTAGAAAGTCATCCCATGTTTGAAGCCCTCACAGAGAAAGAGCTTGAAGCAGATCCAGTTGTAGAGCTCTTGAGTTCTGCCACCGAGGAAGGACAGAAGGTTGCTAGGAATGGTGGACAGACTTTCCGAGCAGTTTACAGACGCATTATGCCACCATTATAATACATAGAAAAACTTTTAAGGTTGCTCAAACGACAAATGCAGTTGATTAATCGGATCATTAACTTGGCACGGTAGCATATATTGTTGTTCAGCAAGTCTTCAGGCGGATCGTCTGGTTTTTGAAAATTGTATTTTGCTCTTTTCTTGTGATATTGAGACTACTACAAACATTTTCGGGAAGTTGATAGTTTTTCCAATTGACTTCTAATTTTGTGATGTTTGTGGCCAACAGGCCGACGGGCTAAAGCTCGATGATCTTTCTAGTCATACTTGTTTGAACGGTGGAAACCAGTGATGCTGCCGCGTAATGAGGTTTCACCGGAGGTCCTTACCAATGTTGGGGGACAGCCGTAAAGGAGGGGACGACCCCCGGCAGAGGGGCAGCCTATCCCTCTTGGCCTTTTCTTTTAATTTTTTAAATGTATCTGAAAATTTAAAAAAAAATGCATATTTTTAATTTTAATTGTTTTAAGATTTTTTTTTTGTTATTTAAAATAACGTATTTTTGTTATTTTTTGTGGTTGATCAACTGTGAAAATCTATTAGTTAAAAAATTCAATTCTAAATATTGAGAGTGGAGAGGAATATGTTCATTAAGGAATTGAATTTGTCTATTTTAATAAAAAATAATGCTCGTGTAAAGAAAAATTAGTCTTTTCATTTAGGTTTAGATTTCTCTTATTTTTTTCAATTGAAGCACGTGAAACTTGCTTATTTAAGATTTTGAAAATTTCTGTACATTTTTTTTTTTTTTTTTGTAAAAAATGAAATCTATCGTTAAAAAAATTAAGATTTTTACTTAAATTTTATATTCTTCTTATTTTTTTAAAAGGAATACATAAGCCTCATTTACTTTAATACTTGAAAAAGTTAAAAAAAAAATCTGAAATTCACGTGTAAAAATTGAACTTGTTGGTTTTTATGGTAGGCTTCTGTTATAAAAAAGAATGTACAAATTTAAATTTGTAGACTTAAAATTATAAGTAATGTTATACATTACACTCTAATCTTATTTTAATCATATTAAGTGGTATGTAGCACATTCATCATCATTAAATGATAAAGAAACATGAAATAAATGATAATTTAATTATGATAAATGTACCACATCATATTTAGTGGAATGAAAGTAAGATGGTAATATGGTGTATAGAATTTTCTTAAAATTATATTTAACATTATTTTTTAATAAATAATTTTTTTTATTAGCCCGATATCCTTCGGTGCGGTCGGATATCGTAGAAAACGTGACATATGTGAGTGATTGCGGAGTAACAGTTGGGGGATCAAATATCCAACCCAAATAATAGGGGTGTAAATTCAAACCGGAAAACCGGTCCGGGACCGGTTCTTAGAATGTGAAAACCGGCCGGTTCCGGTCCGGTCCGAAAAATGTCCGGTTCCTATTTTAGGATTTTTCGGACTGGACCGGACCGGTTGATAAAAAATATATAAAAAAATAATATTTGTATTATTGTATATATAAGTTTTATAAAATATATTATATATATATATATTAATATATATAAGTTTTATATATTATATATAATTATAAATTTTTATGTGAAATTTTTATATATAATATATATAATTATATATATTCATATATGAAATAATTTCTTATTATAATTTATAAATTATTACATAAAATGTTAATACTAAATCACTAAAAGTTTATAACTAATACTAATAGTCTAATATAAACTAATGACTACAGTTATACTTATAATTAATACTACAAGTTCTTACTAAAAGTTTATAACTAATACTAATATTAAATATATAGTTTATAACTAATACTAATATATAACTTATAATTATATCAATAGTCTAATATTAATACTATTATATAGTCTAATATATTAATAAAAGTATAAAACAGTTTTTTTTAATCAAAAAATTTTTTTAAACAAATTTTTAATGATAAATTGTGAAACTTACATCTTAAAAAAATGGAAAACTGGATCAGACTGGACCGAAAACGGTAAAACTAGAAGTATCGGTTTAAGAGAATAATCGATGCTTAATCGATTTTGAAAAATACAAAATAAAACCGGACCACCCTACCGAATCAAAATAAAGGGGGATAAATTATTCGCGATCTACATGAGCTCAGAAGAGGGAGGAAAGGATATGGCGACCGACGTTAGAGAAGCCCGAAGAAGGAAGATCTTGGAGCGTGGTTCCGACCGTTTAGCCCTCATAGCGGGTCGGCTCCAAACCCTTCCTTCTTCTTCCTCTCAGGACGAAAATGCAACCAGCTTGGGCTCAGACCCGCCGTCCCAAGTGGTGATTCCCAGTGATCCAGATCTCCAATCCCATGTCTCCAATCAAACCACTGGTACCCCCTCAATCTTTCTCTCTATGTTTGGTTGAATTTCCGAAAAATGTTCTGGGAAAAATATTTTCTCGAGAGAGCAGATTAAATGTATTCAGTAAGTTTAGCAAATAGCGGTTTGGAGTTTTGATTGCCGAGGTTTTAGATGACCGAATGTTTCACTTTTACTAAAATTCAGCAAGATAGGATATTATTGTCTGTGGAAAACATTCTTTTAGGAATTTCCTTCCACAATCAGATGTCACCTGTAAAGATTTCTTTGATCTTTTTTGGGATATTTTATCCTTTTTAAAATTGTTGATTTTACTGATAAAAAAACAATAGTTGATCTTATTTTGTGGAATATCATATCTTGTATGCAAGTACGATTGAATTTTAATTGAGTTTGCTTGCTGTCCTCAAGCAAGGTTAAGGCGCCGTTTGGTTGACAAACTCAACTGAGATCAATTTATTTCAGTTTAATTTTAAACTGAGTCTAACATTCAAATACTCAACTCTCAAATTATTAAACTAATCTCAACTCAAAACTTGGGACCTACAACCTTTTTCAATTCAATATTTCTTTACACGCGGGATCCACAATCTTTTTCAACTTCTCATAAATACATCTAAACTTATCTTAACATCTAAACACATTTAAACTCATCTTAGGTGGACCCTACAAAACTCACTCTGTCATTTCAACTAATTACCATTCATAAAGAACTCAACTGAGTTCAACTCAACATCCAAATGCAGCCTAAGTTGATCTCACCAATCTTTCCTTAATATAATAAGTTTTAGATAAAGATACCAAAAATTATCTTCATACATCTCATCAAGTTCACTTTTGCTGCTGACCATTTTTTTTTTCTTTTGAAGAATTCAGTCTACATGGTCTGTTTTTTCTGCATGGGAATTTGATATGGTGGAATTTAGGTTTTCTTTCATGTTGGTGTGTCTATTGGAAATCTGACAAGATGCACATGAAACATGTGTAATGTTTATGTGGGCTGCATCTGAAGGATTCCTTAGGTTCTCTCTTTTATACTTGTACTTGGACTTTGCCTGATTAGTTGGTCTAATAAAATTTCTTTCTACTTATAAAAGAAAAGGACTCTTTAGGTTCTTTGGAGTCCGGTCTGGCTGTTAAGGATGGTTATTTGCCAATACTATTTTGGAAAGGTTTCTACTTAGGTTATGAATCTATATCCAAGGGGAGTAGCCCTTAAAAACAAGGATCAAAGTACACAAATACAGTGCCTTGATCAGTAAGCTTGCTTGCCGTTCTAAACAGACTAAACTTGTAGTGGTGAGGTGTGGTAATATACAGTCTTTTTGACAGGTGATATGAATGAGTGAGTTGCTGGAAACAAGGTTGGTATGTGGGTTTTATCCATCCGAAATCTGGCTCACTATAAAACAAATTTAAATGCCATGGTTTTACTTCTCGTTGACATTTGTAGTTTCCTTATCTCAAAGTTTTCTTTTGGAACCTGAAGGGTAAACAGTAAACACTAGGTTTCAGTTTCACCTTTTTGGGTAGAACTGTTAAAGATCCAAACACCCCATTTGGGGCTATAGGTGAAGGTGGCAATGAACTCCGTGCTACGACTTGTTTGTATTGTTATGTTCTTCTATTCTTTGTAAATGGAATTTGAAAATTCATATTATCACTTCATGCTCTTGGGTCCCAATTGTCTGCAGTTCCACTTCATGGAGATGATGAAGCATTGGGTTCTTTGTTGCTAAAACGTGATTCCATCACTAACGTGAGTGAGACTAATGCTTATGATGGTGGAAGCAACATAACACCTTCCATACATCAATGCGAGACGAGCATCAAAGCCGTAAGAGCCCCTAGCTCAGAAGTCAGTGGCAAAGAAGTACATTCACCTATGGTCTCGCTCATAGATCAAAATTCTTCTGCTTCTACTTTGAGCTTAGATCAACGTTTAGAGCATCAAACACAGCGACACAGATTTTTCACTCCAAATCAGATAAGTTCTGCAATTACAGCATCAGAGGATACCCGCCTTCTGTGTTCTGTAACAATAGCCCTTTTAGTTGTGTTATCGTATCAAGGGTTTCCTTTACTAGGCAGCTACATCATAAAGACCATAATAAGCTTTAGGCCGCTCTATCTACTTTTGCTGACCAATGTGACGGTTGTGCTCGCACGACTTCTTTTTTATAAACAAAGAGGTTTTGAAAGGGCTGCCCAAGATGAAAATGAAACTTCTTCACTCAATGGATTCGGTTGGGCTGAACAAGTGAGTAGGAGTTTGGAGACAGGTTTGGTGATGCAGAGGGCTCTTAACGCTGTGTTCATGGATTGCAGTGTCTATGCAATTGTTGTCATATGCGGCCTCTCCCTTGCACAGCTATTCTACTAATCAGCTGGTACGTTTGTTCATCTTCGTTCATTTTGGTTTATATCATTGTCCGAATGGGTCCTTGGTGACATCGGCCAACCTTTCCCAGAACTAATTCTCTTTCGTGCATGAGTTTCATTTTACGGACTAGCCTTTGCGACTATAAATGCATGTCAAGAGATATTGGCTGGCACATTTGCATTTTTAAGAGAGAGAGAGATTGGTGAAGGCACATCGAAAATATATTTGCGTCACACATGACTCGACAAGTTATTGTTCTTCTGTCTATAATCGCCAAGTTATTTCGTAGCCATTGGCTAGAAACCCTTCCAAGTTCGTGTTCTTTCAATTTAAGAAGAGTGAGAGGCTGAGAGCATAGGCTTAAAGTAGATACACTTTATTTATAGGTAAGACTTTATTGATGAAAAAGAAGTACACAACGACCCCCGACCTTTCTCAAAATGGGTTCCACGATGCTACTTTCTCATGTTATATTCTTAAAGGAGTGATTGAGAGCTTGTGGGGCGGTTAGATGTTCAGAGGGATCATACCTCAACAAACCTTGCAACAAATCAGCAAGAGAAGATGTTGAGGACTCAAGATGCTGAGATACCCAGATCCTGCATAAAACAGCATTAGTCATCGTAACATAAAAATTTGCTACCAAACCAAAGCTACTAAGGGAGAAACTAACCTTTAGGCGGTCAAGCAGCTTATTGACAGCCTTGATTCTCTCCCTTGAAACTGCTCCGCTCCTTCCGGCCAATTCAATCGCAAACCTCGCCGAAAATATTTTTCAGCACCTTTACTTTACTGCATATGACAACAAAGGCAAGCAAACTTATAAATAAATGATACAGTGAAACATAAATTATATCCCTTAATGTTTCTCTACAAAAGTATTGCTCAATCAGTGTATGGGACCTTCGGGAACAAGCAACTAAAAATAATAAAAATGAAATGAGAAATTTTCTTTTAAAACAATAACAATGAAAATATTCAGAAACTCAGAATTTTAAACACACCAGTGTTTCGACCTCACCTCACCCACTTAGCCCATTGGATTATATGTTTTTTAAAAATTAAAAAAATCTTCAAAGGTTTTAATTTTATTAATTTAATGTACATATTTACAAAAAAGTAAAATGATAAAAACACATCATTTTTCATAATACTTTACACACCAATATTTTAAAATAAAAGATACTTTTGTAAGATACTTTATAAAATTAATATAATTTTATATAAATATCTTTATCTTACAACATATATTATAAAATATATTATAAAATGTGTTGTATGGATATCATTATCCTAAAAAAAAAAAAAATTGAAGGATGCAAGTCGTTTTGAAAGATTTATGATAGTTTTTGTAAGAGTAGGCTGCTTGTTGAAAGAATAATAATATTTTTACAATCTTGAAATTAATTGATAAAATAATATCTCCTTATTAAAAATATTAAAACCTTTTAATTTAGATTTTAAATGTTGTATAATTACTCTCCAGTGCTCCACAAACTAGAGTATACAGTAACACGGCATAGAAAACAGCCCACAGTTTCAAGTTTCAAACAAGCGGTAGATAGAGTTGCTAACGTTGATATAAAAATAAGAAAAAGAATCCCCCACACACGTAAAGGCGTGCAGTCCACGCGACTCGCCACAAAACTCGTATATATATATAAAACACTCGAAAACAGCGGCCTCTCCCGTGTTCGGAACTGGATACGTAGACTGTGGACGGAGAAAGGAAGGAAGCGATCGAGCGAATAAAAATGCAGTCACTGCAAGCCAAGGCCTCCGAGTGGAGTGGAGTCAACCAAGACGATGCCTTTGCCATTGATGACGCCAATCTGTTCCAGAAACTAGGCCTCCGGACCTTCATTAATCTCTCCACCAATTTCTACACCAGGTTGTTTATTTATTTTTTGGTGGAGGATACCGTATTTTACTTTACGAGCTTTACAATGGAGCAAACTGTAGAAACTTTCTAGGATGTGTAGTTTTGAATTAAAGAAATTAAGAGAAGAGAGAAATAAAGGACATATTGCTTCTGTAAATGATTTCCCACACAGTATTCAATATCAGTCGTTCCTTTATATAGGCATTAGGTTACAAGCAGAGCAATAGAAATAATACAAAAATAGAAAGGGAATAAAGTTTGTTACAATAGCTGTACAGTAGGTACAAATGACAGAATTGGCAGCACTAGAGCATTCCTGAAGATTCTGAGGGCACGACTGAGGTGTATTCTCTCAGCTTTTTACTTTTTCTTTTTTTTTTGTCTGCTGTGATGCATTTGATGAGCTTATGTTAATACGCCCCCTCGAGTCCAATGGAGCGTCACACACATTGAGACTCGTCCTTAGAGAAGAAAACTTGTCAGCAACTAAGGGTTTTGTAAAAACATCTGTAAGCTGATCTTTGCTACTACAAAAAGAAACCTGAAGCATCTTGGCAGCCACCTTGTCTCTGACAAAATGAATGTCTATATCCAAGTGTTTAGTACGTGAATGATAAACAGGATTAGAAGTAAGGTATGTCGCTCCCAAGTTATCACACCATAAGCTTGGTGGATGATGAAGAGAGATTCCAAGTTCTTTGATCAATGTTTGCCCATCTTTTGTTAATAATACTTATTTTACTTATAAAAAAAAAATGTTTGCAACCAAATGAGTTCAGCTGTGGTGTCGGCCAGAGATCGGTACTTAGCCTCTGTACTTGATCGTGCAACAGTGTGCTATTTACGGGAGCTCCAAGAAATTAAGTGATGACCCAGAAATATGCAAAAGCCTCCGGTGGAGCGTCGATCATTGGGGCACCCCGCCCAATCAGCATTCGAGTAAGCATGGAGAGTGAAATCAAATTGTTTTGTAAAAAAGAGACCATGATTGATGGAAAATTTTAGGTATCTCAGAATCCTTTTTACAGCAGTCCAATGAGTAAGTTTAAGATCTGCATAAATTGACAAACCTTATTCACAGCAAAGGAAATATCTGGTCTAGTTAGGGACAGGTATTGAAGGCTTCCAACAACACTCCTGAACATGGTAGGATTATCAAAAGAGGGAGAATCAAACTTGGAAAGTTTAGTGGAGGCAGACATAGGGGATGAAATGGGATTTGCTTCAGCCATGTTGGTTTTCTTTAGGATGTCAGATATGTATTTTCGTTGGGACAACAACATGCCACCAGTTAAATAATCTAATTCCAATCCAAGGAAATAAGACAAACATCCTAAATCTTTGACAGGAAAAGCTTTACTAAGATTGGCAAGAAATTTATCAATGGCAACAGATGCAGGGTATGTAATAACCATGTCATCAACATATATTAATGTAAAGATGCAGAAATTTTCTCCAAGAAGAATAAACAGTGATGGATCCCCTTTTGAGGTTGTGAAGCCATAGTTAAGAAGCCAAGTACTCAGTTCAGAGAACCAGGCACATGGTGCCTGTTTGAGGCCATAAATGGCCTTGTGAAGTTTACACACGTAATCAGGATGGTTGACATCGACGAATCCAGGGGCTGTTCCATAAATACAGTCTCATTGAGCCTTTCATGAAGGAAGGCATTTTGAATATCAATCTGTCTTAGAGGCCAATTTTGAGAAATGGCAATAGAGAGGACTAACCGAATGGTGGTGGGCTTTACAACAGGGCTGAAGGTTTCGGTGTAGTCCACACTAGGCTGTTGATGAAAGCCTTTTGCAACGAGCCTAGCTTTCCTCCTCTCAATCAACCCATCTGAGTGAAGCTTAGTCCGAAAGACCCACCTGCAAGCAACGAGATTAGAGCATGTGTAGGGGGAACAAGTGACCACGTTTTGGTTTGAACGAGAGCATCATACTCTCTGGCCATGCCGTCTTGGCATTCGGTGAATTTGGAAGCTAGGGCAAAGGACGATGGCTCATCGGGAATAGTTTTGGTGGAAATGAAGCAGGTTCGAGACGGGTAGGGGATGGTGCCATCGGTGAGGACACGCGAACGAGAGGAATTGGTCTGAGAATGTGTGATTATGGGTGATCGAGGAGGAATGAGGCACGGTGAATGATGAGAGGATTGAGGCACAGAAGAAGCATTGAGAGGAAGGGAAGATATCGGTGGGGAAGAAGTAGTGGGCTGAGATGAATGGGCTGGGCAGGAATGACTAGATTGAGGTGAGTTTGTTTGGTGTATATTAGATGGACTGAGTGAAGGTGTTGGAGATGGGTTGAGTGGGGAGTTTATGGGATTGATTGAGTGTGGGCTGGTTGAAGGAATTGGAGGTAGGCCTAAGATAGAGGGTAAGAGGCACGAAAGAGGAACGGTCTAGTTAGTGGGGTGAGATGTGGTGGGGTTAGATGTCTTGTATGGAAAATTTTGTTCTGCAAAAATAACGTCCCTAGAAATATAAAGACGATTAGTTTTGAGATCAAGACATTTGTAGCCTTTATGGGAGGAACTATATCCAAGAAAGATACATGAAGTGGACTGAAAATTTAACTTGTGTTGATTGTAAGGGCGTAAATTGGGCCAACATTCACATCCAAAATTTTTTAAAAAAAGTGGAATCCGGCTGTTTGTGATGGACCATGAAATATGGAGATTTATTGCGTAAAACAGGTGTGGGAAGTAAGTTGATTAAATAAGTGGCCGTTTGAAATGTATCATCCCAAAAGGAAAGAGGTAGAGAAGCTTGGGCTAAAAGAGTAAGTCCAGTTTCTACTATATGACGATGCTTTCTTTCAACAAACCCATTTTGTAGATGGGTTTGAGGGCATAAAAAACGGTGAGTAATGCCAAGATTTTTGCAAAGAGGGGTGAGAGAACGAAATTCTCCACCGGCATCAGTTTGAAGTGAAATTATTTTGCTATTAAAGAAGCATTCAGCAAAGCTAATAAAAGAAGTAAAGGTAGACAAAACTTCCGATTTAAGTTTGAGAGGAAAAATCCAAGAGAATCTAGTGAAATGATCAACAGTGGATAAGTAATATTTGAAACCATTTCTGGACATAAAAGGAGTTGGGCCCCATACATCGGCCCAAATTAATTCTAGGGGCTTAGTGGTGCGAGTGGAACTTAAGGAAAAGGGCAGCTGGTGTGCCTTAGCCAGAGGACATTCGGGACAAGTGAAGTTGGAGTCATTGGGGAAATACGGCAAGCAGTTGGATCGCAAAATTCGTGAAACCAGATCAAGAGAAGGGTGCCCAAGTCTTCGGTGCCATTGACTGAGTGTGGTTCGTTCTCCAAGAAGAGCCTTTGGGGAGGAGGGAACTGATGGAGACCATCACGGACAGGACTGCTGATGAGGCTTCCCTATGATTTTGTCCTTAACAGAGAAATTATTGGAATGAAATTCAAAGAAACAAGTTTTGAAAGATGAAAGGAAGAGAAATTGGAAAGGAAAGTAAAGAAGAGTCACCAATGTTTTCGATAGGCAGTCCATTCCCATTGCCGACTCAAATTTGGTTGTTTCTTGCTAAGGTTCTGAGGAGAGGTTTAAATGGGAAAGATCGTGGGTGATATGATGGGTAGCGGCGGAATCAGGGTACCATGAAGAATCAATGATGGTGGAAGGAGAGGTGTAGTTGGCGGAAGGGGTGGTGGAAAAGGAACGAGGTGGTTCGTACTGGTAAGTATGGTCAAATCTAGAGTAACACTGAAGAGTTGTATGACCTGTTTTGGAGCAGACCTGACATGTAGGGTGAGGAGAAGTTGATTGTGAAGTGTTATTTTGAAAGGGGTGAGACTGAGATGGTGAAAAGCATCCCCTGTAGGAACCCCTGATTCGGTCACGACTGAATCTGTTCCCCCTATAGAAGCCTCTGCCTCGTTGGTCACGAGATTGTCCAGTGCTTAGGTTCACTATGGTTCAGGAGAGGTAAGAGAGCTAGTGTTGCGAGAGGTATGGGTCATTTGACTTTCATGAATGAGAAGGAGTTGATATAGTTCAAGGGAAGTGATAGGCTCGGTTCTTGTGGTTATTGAGGTAACAAATGACTCATACAAAGGGCCAAGGCCATTTAGAAGATAGGTTACAAATTCTTTGTCAGGCAGTGGGTTCCCTGTGGCTGCAATGGTATCAGCTAGCATTCTAACTTTGCTGAAAAAGTCAGAGACAGATTGCTCTCCTTTGGACAGGTTGGTAAGTTGAAATCTAATTTGAAACTCTTTTGCTTGAGAGTGGGAACTAAACATGGATTCAAGTTTAAGCCATAGTGCTCTTGAGGTTTTTGCAGAAATAACATGACCAATAACCGAGTCAGTAAGCAAGGAAAACAAAATGCTAAGAATCATTTGATCAGTCTTTTGCCAAGAAAGATAAACGGGATTGTTTTTTGGTGTTGAGCTTGAGTTTGTTGAAATTGTTTTGGGAGGGATGATCTGGGTTTAATTTGATTGTGACTATATGAGAGAAGGAGGATGAGATAGAGGTGGGAGGAGGGGTGAAGGTTGAAGCTTCTGTAGTCATGGCAAAGTGTGGATCGAGAGACTGCTAGTCAGCAGCTCTGATACAATAAAGAAATTAAGGGCAGATTTGGGGCACAAGACAAAACACAAAATTCTCATCTCATCTCATCTCATCTCATCATTACACCTTTTTCAAATCCCAAAACAATAATAATATTAAAACATAATATTTTAAACACAAAATTCTCATCTCATCCCCCAAACCTGCCCTAAGAGAAGAGAGAAATAAAGGACATATTGCTTCTGTAAATGATTTCCCACACAGTATTCAATATCAGTCGTGCCTTTATATAGGCATTAGGTTACAAGCAGAGCAATAGAAATAATACAAAAATAGAAAGGGAATCAAGTTTGTTACAATAGCTGTACAGTAGGTACAAATGACAGAATTGGCAGTCAACAGAATTGGCAGCACTAGAGCATTCCTGAAGATTCTGAGGGCACGACCGAGGTGTATTCTTTCAGTTTTTTTTTTTTTTGTCTGCTGTGATGCATTTGATGAGCTTATGTTAATATGAATCTTTTGATTTTTCAGCTTCCAAACTTAAAGATTTCTCTGCTACCAAACGAAGTCTTTAATTTAGGAAAAATTCTAGACATAAGCCTCGCATTTTGCACACTACTTAAAAACATATGATTTTTACTTTGAAATAATGAAAGGCATTTAAGGTTTTTGGCATGGAAAAAAACCAGGGTATATGATGATGAAGAGGAATGGTTCCAGTCAATCTTTGCGAGTTCAAAGAAAGAGGACGCTATTCAAAACCAATATGAATTTTTCGTGCAGAGAATGGGAGGGCCTCCTCTCTACTCTCAGCGAAAAGGTCAGCAGTCTTTGCCTTATATAATTTATGCTTATCCTTCATATGCTGGTTTATTGGATTGTGAATTTCTTTGGTTTCTTTATAATCCATAACCTACTCCATATACAGAATGGCATACTCCTCGTCCTTCTCAAATAAGAACCAAGACATTTTTAAGAACGATGATTGATTCATTCCTATAATCCTTTGTTCTACATGTATGGTGTTGTTGGCTTTGTGGATATCCTTTTTCGCTGTCTAGTGTGTGGTGGAATCTAGTTTCTTTTTTAGTAATGGATCACCGTGCCTTCTATTGTGGGCTCCGTAGCTCTGGGCAATGTAAGTTCTGATTTCCCCATCTATGCTTTGTCATTTGATTTGTGGTTACCGACCAAAACAACCTTGAATTTTGTCAAACAGTTTGAGAACATGTGGCGGCTGTGGGTAGCACTTGCCTATTAAACTCGAAGATGAACCATACCTTTCATTTTGTTTCCTAAAAGGCATCTGAGAAATTATTTCGCCTTAGTGTCAAGCTGATTACATATTTGCTCATGGCAAAACGATGGATTTTTTTTTTTGATAAATAATAAGACATTTTATTAAGGCAAGTAAATAGGCATAGCCCAAGTACACAAGAAGTATACAAATGGAAACTCCTAAATACAAGCTAGGGACTAGGAGCTAGGAAAGGCTGAAAGAAAATCAGGCAAAACGATGAAATTAGAATGAGTATCAGAAGAACTCTCAAGCATACTGAAATTACAATCTCCAAAGGGGAAAAAAAAAAAAAAGAGAAGTGTTCTTGAGCTCTATTAGCCATCAGCAGTTATTCTTCTCTTCTTTGGTTAAAAAGCACCCTAAATTCTCCTAGTTTTCTAATCTCGTGATGTCTCCATTTCCTCTTCTTGCATACACTTGACATGTCTACCTATGTCAAGGCAACTACTTTATGAAGCTGGTCTCTATATGCCAAAAATTGGTCACTGTCGGGATTTAGCATGATCTTTTGTTCCCTTTTGACTTCAATATTTGGCAGGCCATCCTGCTCTGATTGCACGTCACCGACCATTTCCTGTCACACATCGAGCTGCGGAGAGGTGGTTACATCACATGCAACAAGCATTGGAAAGCACCCCAGATATTGATGCAGACTCAAAACTTAGAATGCTGAACTTCTTCAGGTACAGAATTTTCAAAGTGACCTATTTTCCCATGTGTACTCACATCTTATAGAATTCAATTTTTTTTTCCTCTCTTTGTTCAGATTTCATTTAAATGTTATGCCTGTCCCTTGTGTTTTTCAGGCACACAGCATTCTTTCTTGTAGCTGGAGATGAGTTGAAGTGTCAAAACCAACCACCATCGTGTAAGCATGGGAGCAGTAACCAGCTGCCATCTAAAACTTCTTAACAGACCTTGCTTATTCAGGCGTGAGAAAAAGCAATATACTATGAATCATCAAACCTATTGTTGTAGAAGGATACTTTTTTTTAGTAATAAGATATTATATTGATATAAAGATGGGCATAGCCCAGGTATACTGGAAGTACACATGTGCATATACCTAAGAACTAGAAACAGTTACAAGGAAATCATGAAAGCTGAGATTAAATTGTAGAAGGAATACTTCCTTACAGCCTTTATCTCAATTATCTTTAGGTGAGAAGATTCTTGCATCTTTTATATTATGATGGAAAACTTCAAGTGTGAGTATACTTGCGCCAAGTGGTGAGCTCATCAAGTCGGTTAATCCGGTGAATCTTTGAAATTGCAACAAAGTTGTTGCGAGGGTGGAAGTTGTAAAGGCCGTAAGTCATAATTGATTGCTTGATATTAGCTTTAAGTTGTCCCACACGAATAAATGAGAACACAGTTCATCACAAAATGCAGATTCATCTAAAGGCTAAACAATAAATTCGAGTTAAAGTTGCACCTTTTCCTCTTTCAGTACGTATCTGAACCACTAATTCCCATTAAAAAATCATCAATTTACAAGGCTAAGCCCATCCTTACACAACGCGACGAGAATCTCTACTAAGCAATGTGAGTAAACTACTCATAATTTATCCCAGAAAGTTATTAGTGGAACATCGGCACCATCATGACAGGAAACCCAAAATAATAATAAAATCAGGACTAGTTCATCCTCAGAGACTAAAAGCTCAATTGCTTGTTACAATTCATTTACTGGATCTCAAGGGAAATAACCATTGCAGACGCTGGATTCGACTTTAGAGTGTCTTCACGTCTTGGAATGACCCAATCATGTTGATGCCATTTTTTTTAATCATTGCTATAGTAAAGGATCTTGCTACAGCCACCACCGAGGGTCGCCACCGAAAGTGTATTTTATTTTTTTAACTTCTTTAAATATTTAAAAATAATTATAAATTTATTAAAAAATAATTCCTTAACCATTAAGTGAAAAAAAATAAAAAATGGGTAATTTTATCTGTGGGTGTTCTTGGTGGCCTAAGCATTTTTCTGTAGTTAAATAATAGTCGGATGGCCTGAACAAGTCGAAAAAAAATGAGGGCCACGTAACATGGGCAGGGAGCAGTACGGCAAACAGAGCCAAGTGTTTTAGATACGGTTTCAACAGTGAGTTGAAATAAAAAATAAAAATTAAATAAAATATTGTTAGAATATTATTTTTTAATATTATTATCGTTTTAAAATTTAAAAAAGTTGAATTGTTTATTATATTTTATGTGAAAATTTAAAAAAATTATAATGATAAGATGAGATAAAATACTTTTACTATCTAAATAATACGTAATAAGGTAGAAAAATGATAGACAGAAAGAGAAATTCTATGGACAACCGCGTGCGTCCCCGCGGCTGATGTGGCATACGGCCATGTCAGTTGCCTTATTAAACAAAATGCAAAGCGGGAAATGAAAATAAATGTCAGTTGCCTTATTAAACAAAATGCAAAGCAGGAAATGAAAATAAACGTCGTCAGGTTCGTCTTCGAGCTGCAGAATCCCAAGCTTTGTCTTCAACTCGTCTTGGCCCAAAGATTGTCTTCTCCCTAACTTCATTGAGTTCCAGAGTTTAAAAAAAAAAAAAAGAACGGAAACAAAATGCAAAGCAGGAAATGAAAATAAACGCCGTCAGCTTCATCTTTGAGCTGCAGAATCCCAAGCTTCGTCTTCGACTCGTCTTGGCCCAAAGATTGTCTTCTCCCTAGCCTCATCGAGTTCCTGAGTTTGTCTTCTGAGTTCAGTTCTGTTCTATGTGGGAATGGGTGGGAGCGAAACAATCACTCCCCCGTCCACCTCTCTCTCTTCGTCACATATTTTTCTCTCTGATCGCTCAACACAAAACCCAAAAGGAAAATTCGAAACACCCATAAAGAGATTTTTTTATGGGTGTCCGAGCCCTGATTCTTCTCGGTGTAGTACTTGTTTGTTTTCTCGTGTTGATTCAGGTGCTTCTATTCAAAACCGGGTTGATTTCTGTCATGAAGAAATAGTGGAGATGGATCGAATATTGCTTTCATGTTCACCAGTTCCTCAAAGTCCCCAAATTCAATGAAAGTATGCAAGAGAATCAGCTTTATCGAAGAGTTTCCTTCTACCTTAACTCCTTGTCTAGTCTCGAAGACTCTGATTTCACCAACATTATCACTGGCAAGAAGCCTAATGACATCGTTCTCTGCCTCGACCCCAACCAGACCGTCGAGGACAACTTTCTTGACGTCGTATTAACATGGACCAACGCTGACAAGATGATACGAAACGATTACGGAAGCTTCATGCTAAAGGTTCGAAAGACGGAGAAGTGCAGAATGCTCCGGCCGTATCTCCAGCACATCCACTTTGTGGCTGATGAAATTGAGCTGAGAAAACTATGAGACCTGAAGCTGTACATGAATATCAAGCGCGGCGAGGACGACGACGATCATCACCATCATCATCATCGCAGTGGGGATGGTGACGGAAGGTGGAGATCTGCTCCCTTTACGCACCCTTACACCTTTGATACCATCGCCATGGAAGACGACCTCAAATACAAGGTGAAGTCCGATCTCGAATCCTTCGTCAAATACAAACAGTATTATCACCATCTTGGTTGCGTTTCGAAGACTCTGGTTTCTTACGTTGAAATCGACAGGTGTGAGCTTGTCGGGAGTATTGAACTTCATGGATGAGATATTAAACTCGTGCTGCTCCGAAGAGAAAGTGATGGTTTTCACGATGATGACAGCAAGGATCGCGTCGAAGGAGATTTGGGGGGAAGAAGGAATCGGAGGAGGGAACGAAGGGGACTTGGAGATGGGGAAAGAAATCGAAGGCGGGGAGGGAAATCGAATGGGAAAGAGGAACGAAGAGAAACGAAAAATAAACAAAACGGCGTTGTTTTTACCTGCCACGTGGGAGCCAATTCCACAGCGGAGACGCAAGGGCAGTTGTCCATAGAATTTCTCAGACAGAAAACATCAATCCATGTGCTAGATTCTCTTTGCTTTTATCACGATGTCTTCCACTTTGCGAATATAGAATAAGGCATAAATGAGAGCGGAGCGACCGTGAGCCTCTCAAAGCATCTTTATTTGCTTGTGAACGACCAGAGAAAGGAAGAAAAGTTGGAGACATACACAAGCTTTTCCTTTTGTCTCTTGTGCTGTTTCCTTGCATTGAGATCAGTAACGAAGGTCAAAACTCAAATAAAGACAAAAACCATCCCCACAAATAAAAGTAACCGAACAGCAAAAACAAAGAAAAAAGAGAAACAAAGCTCAAAATCTAAGGAAGCCGTGACTACAGCCGTTTTAGATGTCTCCCACTTGAATAATTAAGACGAAATTTGACTCGACAAAGGATGGCCCATTCTGCATGGAGCATTCCCAAAAGAAACCTTAACATACTTTGTGCTTATTACTTTTAATTTCAGGATTCACATATACTATATTGCCCCACTTTTGCATCCGTTCTTAATAATCAAGTCAGAATGCTAAGCTTCGTTTGGGGAGAAAGAAGAGAAAAACAAGAGAAAAGTGAGCCATAATACATAGATATTAATGCTGGGAGAAATTGAGGGAGGGCTAGTTATACCTTTGAACTCACGAACAAGAAGATACTTAATTGAATGGGTTTTAGCTAGGGACGTTGCTAGGGGGCCGCTAGCTTGTACCGCTGGACGTGCTTTTAGTGTATTTAAAACTTTTTTTTAAATATTTAACTATTTAGAAAAAAAATACATAACTTTATTAATAGTTACTTTTTTAATCATTAAATAAATATAAAAAAATCAAGCAGTCAAATCCAACAGTGGTGTCAATTATGTAAAGAAAAATATTTTAGTCATAAACAGATCTCATAAAAGTAATATTACAAAATGATGTGGTATATTAGATTATAAAACTATTTTTATTATAAGGTAAATCTAATGTACCACATTAAGCCACACATTTTATAAAGATTATTTTTATAGGAGTCCGGCTATACATCAGCCAGCACTCTCCACACACCCTTAGGTAGGTTTTTTTTTTTTTTTTAACTCAACACACTAAGTGTGTTGAGCATGTAGGCTGATATAAATCATTTTTGTTTTTATAGAGTCTCTTTATGGCTGGCACTTCTTTTCTGTAACTTGTCCATTCATAAAACTTTTAATGAAGGATCGGCATACCGAGTCGAGAAAGATTATCAGGCTCCATCCACCCAGTTCCATGATCGAAGTTTTTCGAGTACGTCTTAAGATCATAGGTAGCCCGCATTAACGACTTAAGAATGTTGGGGTATATGTGGAGACTAGTTTTGGAGTTGAAAAAGTGTTTGCTGAAGTTGGTTCGACTGTTGGCTCGAGCCAATTTTCGCTCGATAAACCTCTCGAGCGAAGGCAAGTCAGAGAGAGTTCGCTCGAGTCTCGCTCGACACTCCGCTCGAGCGAGACACAAACCCTAGCGTTCGCTTGACACTCCGATCGAGCCAATGTTCATTTGATTGTTCGCTCGAGTCGCGCTCGACACTCCGCTCGAGCGAAGTACGCAGTTTTTGCCAGATTAGGGTTTTCAGTGCCACTCACTATATATATGTCATATTAAGCTTGTGTTGGACGACCTTAAGCATATTTTGAGATAGAAGAATTGTCTTGTGAATACATATTGTGTGAGAGAGAAAAAACCTAGAGAGTATGAGTTGAGATTGAGTGATTGTAATCTCCTCTGGTTAATAAGATTTTTGCAGCTCATGTGGACGTAGGCAATTTGCCGAACCACGTAAATACTATGTTGTGTTCTTTATTGTGTTGCTTTTATTTTATTTGTCATCGTTGGTGTGTGTGCTTTGCATAGTATTTCACGATAAAAAATTGGTAAACTTCTTGTCTTTCGATTTTCCTCCAAATCAATTGCCACCTCTGCTGTGTCGTTTAAGTGTTGTTGTCGTAGGTGTTTTGCACATAACTCCGGCCTATTAAAGTGAAAATTGAATATAGCTATCAAGTGTTTGAGAAAAGTTCACAAAGATTAATATTATCTTTCACGAATTGGTATACATTGTCATAGCCCTCCAGTGCACAAAGATTTCTTTATATAGGCAATTGCCATAATAGAATTTGTCCTCTAGTCACACTGTGATGACACCTAGCCTAGTAGGTCTCTAAGGCAGTTACACAGATATTCTTCTGGAATATTTTGTATTTTGTTGAATATTCTCTAAGGCTCTAGAAGCTTTCGTGTTGTGTGAGTCTGAGGCAGGTACATTTGCTGCCTTAACATCCCCTCGGGATGCAAGCGGCACTAGAGTGAGAGTGAGGCTTGATTGGAGTTGGGAAAACCTTGTAGAGGCAAGAGGCTTTGTGAGAATATTGACGATCTTATCCATCTAATCATTGCTAGAAATAAATGAAACTTGAAGTGATTTAGCTGCAACCCATTCTCTCACAAAGTGATAGTCCAAGTCAATATACTTAATCCGAGAGTGCAAGACTGGATTGAGAGATAAGCATGTAGCACCAAGATTGCCACACCATAAAGTAGGAGGTGCAATAAAAAAAATTCCAAGTTCACATGATAAGATTGCAACAAAAGAAAACTCACAAGTAGTGTTAGCAACAAATTTATACTCAGCTTCAGTAGAGAACCGAGTAATTGTAGGTTGCTTCTTAGAACCCCAAGAAACGAGATGAGTGCCAAAATAAAGGCAAAAATCACCAGTGAATTTACAATCATCAGGACAATCAGCTCAGTCAACATAAAAAAATGCAGATAATGTAAAGGACGAAGAAAGGCGTGGGAAATGCATATACTGACATACTCGATTAACCGCAAAGGAGATATCAGGTCATGTGAAAGCTAGGTACTGAAGACTGCCAACTACACTTCAGTACTATTGTGGATCCTCAAATGAGCAACCATCAAACGCAATGAGCTTTTTAGAGAATGGCATAGGTGTAAATGTCATTCACTGAACCTTACGAGTTTCATTGATCGCTCCAACTTAAAATCATGAAGAAGATCGCGCACGACTCGAAGCAAGGGAAGCAAAGCAGAGAATAAAGGCTTCTAGAAGGTCGTATGCAGATTGGAAAACAAAAAAACAAAAAACAAAAACAAAAACAAAAACAAAAACAAAAAAAAAAAACAAAACGGTTTGAACCCGGAATCTAGGTTTTTTAAAGCCCGGATCTGACCCGGGCTAACCCGGTTCGAGTTTCGATTCGAATTTGAGACCCGAGTTCCAATCCAGATATACTTGAATTTCTAGACTGAAACCCGGATAAACAGTCTTATTATTCTAGAATATTTTGTATTTTGTTGAATATTCTCTAAGGCTCTGAAAGCTTCTGTGATGAGTGTAAGTCTAAGGCAGGTACATTTGCTGCCTTAAACAATGTTTTTAATTTCGTACCGTACCGGCCAGTACGGTTGAAATTTTTCGTACCGGCCCAGTGGCCAGTACAGGTATCATATGTGTTTCGTACCGGCCCAAATATCAACCGGTACTGACCGTACTGACCTGTATTTCGGCCTATACTTTTTCATTTTTTTTTTTCATTTTTTCAAACTACAACTTATTTTTTGACCCCCAATTCAGATTAGACTATTTATAATTTATATATATAGGTATTTATATATAATTTATTCGTATATAGACTATTATTTTGGAATATAATTTATATATATTTATATATATAATTTATTCATATATCGACTATCCCGAAACGGTACACGAAACGGTACTAGTACCAAAATATTTCGTTCTAGTGCCTTGACCGATACTCCATCCGGTACGGTATTTAAAACATTGGCCTTAACACGGCCTAACCGGATGTATTTAGTGTCGGAATAACTACTATTCACTCCACAAAATATATTTTAATCATTATTTCTCTCTTCTTCCACTCTCTCTCTCACAATTCTTTAATTTTCTCCCTCATTCAACAACACAACAAACTTTCACCAACACATTCATTTTATTATTATAATATATTATATTTTTTTTTCATTTTATTATATTTTTAATATAATAAATAAAAAAATATATTTTTTATTATTACATTTGTATTATTAATATCAAATGTATATGTAGTGGATGTTAATTGTAAAATATATATATATAAAAATTGATTTTAACAAAAAATTAATAATTATATTATGTCTCAAATATGCATAAATCAATGTGAAAATTTTATGTAAATGGCAAAGTGGTTATCGTAATTTCGTTCCTTCTCCAATCGATCCACCGCGCGGGTCTTTGCCTCTCTTTCCCTCGCTTGCTTTATATCATATTTTTGGAGATTTCTTCGTGAAATAATAATAATAATATTTAGCCATGAGAGACATCACAGTTAATGAAAGAGGCCCGTGCCATATTATAGTATATATAAAACAAAAAACAATGTTGTACTGTACACTTCAGATTCAATTCAAGACCGCCGAAAGAGTCATCTTGAATAGTGTTTTTATAGTGTGTCGAAATTTTCTGAACACAAGTAAGGACGTCTTGGTACGTAATAGGTTCAAACAATTTGGTTTTTGTTAGTTCTGTTTTTACTTTTTACTATCTTAGCAAGAATATTATATATATGTATTGAAAAATTATATAAATATTACATATAGTAAAGTGCTCACAATGTTAATAATATGTTTTACATACCAGCTTAAGAATAAAATAACTTATATATATATATAATATTATAAAACTACACGAGCTAGCACAAGGGTGCTTGGGGGCAGCGATTAGGCTTTTGGGCTTATTTGCTTACACCCCCTTCTCCATCTGTAACTAGTAATTAATATATTGGCTAACGCCGCAGTTGTCCACTAACTTGATTTCAATACACTAGTGTTCATATTTCATACCAAGGACAAGAGAAGAAAAAAGGACACCAAAACTAATGGTAAAAAAATGCACCAAAGCAGAAGGAAAAGAAGCACCCTGCTCAAGAGGTTTCCATAAATAAAGCATATCATTTCAGCCCTCGTGACCTAGTGAAACGCAAAAATACATGCAAGTAACCACAGAATCAAAACATGTGTGTACCCGTTGCAAATACTTGCAAAGAGGGCTTCGGACAAATAAAACAGCAACATATTCCACACAGGAACAAAGATAATAAACTTACCTTGCCAAATAAACAGTTTGTTCGGGAAATGACAGATTACTGGTGTTTAAGCTTAGATCAAACTTCAATACAAAACAGATTTTACACAAACTCACGAAGGGCCGCCGTTAAATTTCTGTGACTGCGTGATGGACTTTACTTTCTCACAAGCATCGGAACAAGCACGTGTATAAACTGACATGGCACGGAAGAGCTCTGGTAAACGAGTTTTGAGACTACCTAGTGACTTCTCTCTCACCTGAATACATTGTCTTTGGTGAGATTCAACTTCATCTTCCAATCTCTTCTTCAAGCTCTCAACTGCAAACTCCTTCTCTGAGATGGGATCCTTGGGATTTGCATCTTCACCTCTTTCATGGTCCATTTGGTCTGACCCCCTCCGCTGCATATACTTCTGGTACCATTCCTGAAAAGCCTCATTTTTACGAATTAACTCTTTCCTGATCTCCTCACACTTCTCTTTTAGCTTCATCTCTTCCTCCTGACTAATTATAATGGTTTTTATCACAGCAGCAAAGGAGGCAATTGCAGATTTCACAAGCTCATCTGGAAGCTTTTCAAGATGGTCATGCCATGAATGGAGGAGGGCTTTGATTGGAGGATGCTGGACTCGTGGTGGTGATGAGATTTTCTCCTTTAAGCTGCTTTCAATTGGGATGAGATTTAATTTTAACCAATTGTTAAGCGCTCGGATGTATTCTTTTTGATGAGTCATGAGCTCTTCAAATTGTGCTTGCCATTTTTGAACGACATTCAAAAGTTGCACGGTTTGATCATAGTGGTGCTTTGTTGTTTCCTTGGGAGCATGTGCAATGTCAAGGCATCTGAGGTCTGTAACAAGTCTCAGCTGGCTGTCATGATGTGCACACATATTTCCCCACATTTTGGCCATCCTGTGGAGAAGATATCACACTTGTGATCATGATCAAAAGCTGCCTTCAGAAGAACATAATAAGCATATTGCCACAATTTGTGACAGTAAAAATGGAAATATACACAAAAAAAAACAGAGGAATCCTAGTAAAGTAACCCCTTGGACTATGATATTAATGGATTAAACAAATACTAACAGAGAAGCACAAATTTTATACATAATATATCAAGTGTGATTGAAGAGGATGGCAATATACGGTACTGCAACATGCATGATCAAAATGACCCTTTAAAGTTTAGCAACATATGACTTAACAGAAGATCTTAGAAAATACTGCAGCCCAAAACACTTTTCATGATTAGTAGATGTAAAGATCATAGGTTTTCTCATTATAGTTTTGCCATTGTGAATTAATTATCATTAAATGGTTACAACCTCGAGTGGACACATAAAATAAAGTAAATCCAAAAATTAGACCGCAATGGGAACCTCAGCTGAGTTGAAAACAGCCCACCCTAAGTAACTAATTCCCAGCCATTTAACCATAAAAAAAGTTCAAATCTTGTCGATGGAAAAGAATTGAACACACCCTTCCCACTTGAACATCAATAAATCCAGCTACGTTTTCTTAAGCCATTCCAAACAGACAAAAAGCCAAAATGCGAAGTGGACTTGTGAAGGTAAGCCCAACCAGACCATGCAAGCCTTTAACTGATCTGAAAGGTTGAAAGACAAGGGCAGTTTGGTGTGGCATGGAATAAACAAGAAAAGGAGAAGGTCGAGGAATGGTCCCTCTGAATGTAATTTCAGAAATCCATAAAGAAAGGTATGTCAAACAAAGCATTGCAATATATTTTATATTAATCTAGAACTGCCTGTCAGAGCAAAAAGAGCATATATTTTATACTAGATACCATGCATAGAAACAGCGTACAATCTATTGATAGGCAAAGAGAGAAGGCCTGCTTTGTGTCAGATGGTCTTTACACCGAAACACGGAGAAAATAAATTGGTTTTGGCTTCACATTCTCGCAAGCTCAACGAAGAAGAAAGCCAAATAGGTTTTAGGAGGGTTCTCATTTAAAAAGCAACAACTACATAATGTTTAGGACGGGCAATACAAAGCTAAAGAGCCAAACTGTAGTTGGATACAAGCCCCTCATGCACAACCAAAAAGATCATAAAATACAAGTGACCGTCTAGCAAGGAATGTTTTGTGGAAGAAATTGAATTAGGTAGATATTAAGATTTCTTACAAACTTTTTCGTTAAGTTAAAACTTACCCAGCAACAAGGTCAACAAGTTTCGGGTACAATTGCTCATCACGCAATTGATTTACTTCCAAAACTGTTGAATCCATTGACTGCATGTCGACTATATATCTTGTATGCAAATGACTTACAGCTGCTTTTGTTTTTTCCAAGGATTCAGCACTCGCATTGCGTTTCTTCTGCTTGTTCAGCAGAGAAACCTTCCTCTGGTACTCAAGCTTCATGAGCTCACCTTGCTGTTGACATGATGCAAAGATCGATAAGATTTAAAATAAATGATAACTTTGCAACATAAACCAGTTATGAACGACAAGAGATAAAAAAAAAACTTGAGCAAAAGTGGAATCAATCACACAAAACACAAGGTTTACATGGCGCCTACGTCCATGGAGCACAGAGGATTTTATTTCAGTTGATAATCAAAGATATGGTGTGGTGGTCGTACAAGGGTTTAGTACAATATATAGTAAACCTTAATCATTGGGACGGATTGGATCAAGAGCCACAACGAGTCAAAAAAATTTCTTGTTGAAAATCCACCAAAAAAATCGCAATAGATCCTTGTCGGGTCGAGTTATCAACCAGGTTGCCACAAACAGAACCAGGCTCCACACAAAGAAGCCCAACAAAACCTACCAATAAAACTATAATTACTAGGTCTGCCAAAATCATGTTTCAGAAAAGTACAAGTTCAGCTTTTGAGTATCTGAACAAGAAGCTTCACAATCGATCCTATAGAGGAGCTGAAAAGTTTCATGCCCGTGATTCCAACAAACAGAATTGCTATATTTAAACAGATTTAATTTCTTTAATTATTTGATAATAAAAACAGTTCAAATCTGAACTAGACCATCCAGGACTACTAGCTGACCACAATTGCACAAAGAATGCATTCAATAGAGATGAAAATACAGAAGATCTGAAAGGAAATAATCAACATACCTTGACTTCTTCATAAAGTTTCTTTTCCCACGCTAACAACTTATCCAAAACAGTGGCATGAGTTTCATATTCTTCTGAATCAAAGTCATCCTTCCCACCCTCACCATTGGATATACCTCTGAATGATTTATTCCATGTAATAACACGCATGACCCTTGCAGAATGATCAATATGTCCTGCACTTTTTAGAGCATATTAGTTCAACCATTCTTTCAATTGCATGGGATTTTGTGATCGTCTGCAACTCAAGACTAGTAAACTTTGAATTCACTAGGAACCATTTGGGAAACTTTCTTTTACTTTCAAAGAGGAAAAAGGAATGAAAGGTCCAAGATTAACGTGGGATCCTCTAAAAATTTTAACAAGGAACTAAGATCAATCGTAAAGCCCAGATCAGTAAACATGAGATGAGCTCTAAATTTATAGAATTATACGACTGGCCAGATCTATGCTTTGTTTGAGCTTCAGTTTTTTCATATAATGGCCATATACATACTTTAGAAGCTTTATATGAAATTTCAACAATAATTAGTGTGCAGAATAACTAATCACAACATGAAACATAATGATTGGAAAAGAAATGCCATGCGACTTATAACATAATATTTGAAACCATCCAAAACAACTGAATCATTTCGAAATTAAAACATTGCCCCCAAAAGCATGTTGCATAGAAGAAAGAACAGAAGCAAATAAGAAATTACCTCGATTATCAGCGAAATTAGAGTGGTAATGCAAGCGAGTGGCCTCAAGCATGTTGGAGACCTCTTGAGCACTCTGGGAGGCCTTCAAGAAATGATCATCAAGGTCAGTCAATATCTTCATCAAACTAACACCGGGCGCCGCCTTCCCCATTCTCTTAAAATCCTCCGGTGCGGTCTTTGCGCGCTCTATTTGCTTCTCCTTCTCCTTCTCCTTCTCCTCCCTCTCCTCCCCTGTCTCTGGCGTCTTCGGCTCCACCAAATCATCGCTACCGAGGCCGACATTTTGCGTTTCTTCACCAAATGCCACACCTTGATTAATATTCTCATTGTCAACATTTTCGTTTAAGGTTGGGTCCGGCGGGGGCATATTTTCCTCCACCATAAAGAAGTAGTCCCAGGCCATGCCCTTCGATTCCGGCATCGGAGGGACCGCCTTCATTTCCGGGGTCAGTGGAGGGCCCACTTCTCCCCCCTTATTTCGTGAGTCCTTTGCAATAACTCCATCCTTATTCATTCCCAAATTACCCTCATCATCTTCCTCTTCTTCATCTTCTACTTCATCTTCTTCTCCTTCTTCTTCTTCTTCTTCTTCTTCCTCAGCAATGGCAATGGCCCTGGTTTTTCGTGGCTTTGTCGGCATTGTGGGCAAGCTCGTGGCGCGCTTGATCGGGCTGGGGCTGGGGCTCGGCGAGAAGTTTGGGGGCGGCGGAGGAGGAAGACTGTCCATGGGCGGCGGAGGCGGTGGCGGCGGTTGTGAGGGAGTGGGGTCCACCGGCTGCGGGTGGGGATCTTCGGCTTCCCCGTGACCGTAGTCGCTGAGCGCGGCCCCAGTGTTCTTTAAGGCCATGGCGTAGCCGGAATGGCCTGCCGCGAAGGCGTTACGGGCTATTACGGCGTCCTTGATGAGGTTCTTGCGGTCCTTGCAGCGCGACACTGACTCTTCATTGTCTATTCTGGACTGTGCGCAACCCATTTCCCGTGAGATTTCTTGGGTTTGGTAGGGAAGGTATACTACTGTTGAGAGAGAGAGAGAGAGAGATGTGGAAACTTGGGGTTTCTGGCGTTCTAGAACTCTTGGGTAATAGCTTGAGTAGTGAGATTTTCATGCACACAAGTGATTTCGAGAAAATGATGCGAATGTGAAGAGAGTTGGTTTAGTTAAGCAGAGAAGAGAGAGAGAGAGAGATAGGGGTTGGCAACTAGCATTGCAATGAGAAGAGCATGAAAATAGAAAGCATACTTCCAAACAGAGCAGGTTGCAGAGAGGCTCTCAGAGGACAGAGAACTGTACACTCGCTGAGAGTATTGCTCACATGTACTCGCTACTTTTGATTAGGGGGTGTCTGATTCTCCCGATCGTCATTTTAAAAATAGCAACGGTCACATCTTTTGAGGTGAGTAAACGATGTCGTCCTTCTCTGTCGTTTCGAGATAACTACTATTTAAACCAAGAAATGACGGTGTGGATTTTACAACAAGCCAAGGAATTACCGATCATCACCGAGTGCAATGTTTTTCGGAGGCGGCTCCCCGTAACTTTTTATTCCAAATTTTGTTATATTTTACAGAAACAGACATAATATATAAATATAATAATTGAAACACAAGTATGAAAATAATTAGCGAGTGAAGATTTATGTGTTGCGTGTCCCTTTAGTGAGAAATGAATGACATGAAGAAAGTTTTTTATCCCCCTACAAGCTCAATGATTTTTCTGATCGGATCCGAACATGTGGGGCTCATGCATAAAAATTGCAATGTCCCCCACGAGTAACAGTAGGGAAAGGGGTAGGATGTGGACCATATTCTTATGATATACACTACTATATTATAACCTAAAGGAAATTAAACAAAAAAATAACATATCACTGTAATGAGAGAGGCCTAGGAGAACAATAAATTTAATCATAAAATGATACCATCGTCTTGCTACTTGACCTTATTTTATATATATATATATATATATATAAATAATCTATAAGCATTACGCCTTATATCGAACATCATCCATCACATTTGATTGGTGACATTCTGTTATAAAATTAAAGCAAATGCTAAAATATACAATGGTAGCAAAGACAATCTTCTTTTGTAAGTTGATTTGGCATTTACTTGTTCAATTATTTTATCGTACTAAGGTAAACTAACAGCGACTGTTTAAGTAAGCCAAGTAACAGAAGTTCAGATTCAACTTTCTGACAATTTCAATGATGCATAGTACTAGTAAGCATGTTACTCGGGTAGGAAAAAAAGGGAAGGAAAACTCAAATGATTGTACATGTTTAAAAAGCCATTATCAACCGTTTGAATTTGGAACACGGTAGTTAACGCTAAACAACTTCATCGAGAATACTGAATTTTATCTTCCTTCTGCAGGTTGACCACAATGAAATGGCAAATACTGATCTTATGTTTTGAGAAAAATAAAAACAAAAGACAAAAAACCGTGTCCCCGTATATGCCTCCGACATCAAAATCCAAATAACGAATGCAATCCATGAAAGGGGAATGAAATAATCAAATGATTAAAGCGAAAAAATATGGCATCTCGTATAGAATTCGATGTAAACAATATATCATACAATAAATATAAAGACTGGTATTGTTTAATTATAAGATGTAAAATAAATAAATCTATTTGATTAATATTTTATTCTATATATGTAAATATTAATTTGTTAGTTTTAAGTAAGAAGTTTGTTTCAACCACCCCCACCCCCACCCCCAAAACACAATTTTCTTCCTTTATTTGCGTTTTGACAAGTAAAATTTAAATTTAATGTGTTTCACAGCCTGGGATGATAAAACCGGAAGGCGTCCTCGGGTCCTTCTCCTTTAATTTTGGGAACTAAAAAGAACAGGCAGGTCCAAGAATTAAGGATGAAAACCTATTCCAAGTTTCAGCGTAAAAATAGCAATTCACACATCTGAACTTTGGGCAACAAAAATCAACCTATAGTTTCTGATCTGGAAAAAGGAAAATATAACTAGACAACTGGTGGCAGGAAGGATGCGGGCGGCATCTTAAAATGCAACTAGAAATAATGGGGTAAACCAATCAACCAGGGATAAGGGTAGCTGAACATATTTATAGGATGGGCAAGACACGATAGTTTTACAACATACATCAACGATGTACATGGTATAGAATGTGGGGAACCAACTTGACCAGTAAGTTGCCCTCGAGACAGACAATTGATCTCCAAATGCCAGAACCATCCTCAAAATATATTTACCTATTCTCAAAACTTGCGTGACTACTCACAAACAAGACCTCTGCTAACATACTCCATCTTCTTCCTGTCAAATAATTAAAAATAAAAGGCATTTGAGATTTTAAGAAATACTACCGTGTTAAGACACAAAAAAGCTAAAATATGGTCTCTGTTCTTTTGCCAGTTTTATGAAACTGAAAACCATATCTCCGAGAAGCTGATAATGAACATAGTTACATAGCTTTGCAACAATAAGCAAAAGAACCTAGAAACGGATGTATTTCTCCGATAAGCAGACGAAAATTTTCTGGACTTCGTATGCAGGCACAAATAGATGCACTTAACAATATTAAAAGACTAGATACCAATGGCATGCATGCTGCCAGCTTATCCAAGAAGATAACTAACTAATAACAAATGAGAAACTTAAACAGATCATAATTGGAAAGTAAACAGAATAGATATAATTACCAATAGACACAAAATAGACAGTGGGGATCAATTTGATAGCTTCTGGTATGCATGAACAGAAACAAAAGTACTGTACAAAACAAGAGACAACAAATTCAAGATGGAACAATTATGGGATGCTTCGAAGAAATACATTTTTTTGTGTTGAAAGTACTTACCAAGAAAAGGAAGAGCCCAAATCTACTGGTTCTCAATTGGACTTGAGGCTGGACTTGAGCATTTTCAACTCCTCCCCTTGTTGCTAAAGGCATCATTCCCAGTTAAACAAAATCAGTAAAAATACGTATATCCTATTAAAAAGCAAAATTCACATGCATTACTTAAAAGGAGAATATTCAATCAGCTTGAAACCTTATACAACTGTTTCCAACAGAAGTCTGATCGTTCTTGAAGTAAGCACCATTCCATGGCCATATCATATTCAATTGTGTTAGGCTGAGAACAATGTGAAGTAGATACAGCTTCTCTCTGAGAAATAAAACCAACCCCAAACAAATAAATTAGGGGGATCAAAAAATACTGAGTCAAAGTTTTGTATGTCCGTTAATGTGTGTTTGTGAGTGCCTGGGAGAGGGAGACCCCCTGGGGGGAGGGGGGGGGGGGGGGGGGTGGGGGTGTGGGAGAGAGATAGAGAGTAAAAACTTGTACCATTTCCCTTGGCATCTGATATCTAAGTTTATCAATAGCAAAATGGCCAAAAAAAGTTGGTTTCTTTTCAGGGAAGCAAGGAGTTCCGATACTTCCAACAAGAGGCCTGCAAATTATTTAGAGGGGCCGGGGGCAGAATTCAATGAGTAAGCAGTCTCTATGCATAACAAGCTAGGTTCAGATACAGCAAAATGTGATCCAGAGGATGGTGACAGTAACAACACTTGCTAGGGCAAGATTCGAGGATTATTTGCACAATATTAACTAACAAATACAAGACATTTGATCAATAGAGCATGGAAAATGCTTGGGCTACAAAGCATTACACCACATGGGCATACAAACTGGTGCGCACACTTCAGTAGTCTTTTTTTATTTAGGGTTGAGTAGTCGATCATCCCTTGGAATGGATGACTGGGTACCCCAGCTCGTTGAAGCATTGGGTCTCCCTGGAAGAAGACCTGGTGAAAAGAGACCCATGGTAGCTGTGGTAGGAGACCTCCAGCCAGGGAGACCAGAGTAGCCATTACTCAGTGAAAAGAGACCCATGGCTGTGGATTTCCACAGTGGTCAGCGATCCACCCTAGTGGGTGGCCAGACCTCACCCCAAAAGGTGGGGGTGAAAAAGGGGGGTTGAGGGGGTAATTGGCCACACAAGGGTGATTGGGGAGTCCCAGCAAACTCGTAAAAAAGAAACTGATACAGCACTTCCACATCAGTTTTCATGTCATCTAAACTTGAACCACTTTAAGATTATTGGGAACAGGTGAAGTGAAAGAGAGCATACAGGCCAAACATTCTATTAAACAAGGAAAGATTAATCTATTTTGCAAATAGTACAGCAGGCTAGGAGCTCAAATGTCTTTCAATAATGGAAAAGTGATCTTCAAATTCCAAACAAACTGAAAATTTCATTAGAACCACCAACAACAACAGTTGTAGTGTATGGTGAATCCGAGAAATAAAGTTAATGGAAACCAGGCTACCGAGATTTATAAAAATAAAATAAAAAACAGCTGGACATATGGGCACCACGGGAAGGAATGATCAATAAAGATTCTAGAAAACCTGAACTTTAAAGGATGACCTAACTAAGATGGGTTCCACATTAAATGTGAAAAACTTTATCATCTTTTTCTTTTCTTTTTAAGCCTTAAATTAGCTGAAGAAGAAACTCGCTGTAAGCTATATGTTCTGATTCAGTACAAGCGCATACCCCTCAAGGAAGAAAAGGTTCAATTGTACAACATGTTTTAAATGGCCTATCCCTCGACTCGGATTTTCAACGTCACACTGGTACCATATACAAGATGGCTTAGCTAATATCATATCCAGACTGATCACACACACAGGTAGCAAAGCAGCCTGCAGACGAGGGCGACACAATAAGCAGCCACACCACACAAAAATGCTAGCTGGTCAAGAAGTGCATTCAAAACAACATGATGAGAGGTTACCGAGAACAAGACCAGAGTAACCAACACAAGAAAGTTGGCACCACGAATGCCGGTCGTAGAGGAGATAGTAAGTTTTCCCAAGTATTGGCAGGAAAAGCTAGTCCTGGGGACTTGGATTTATTCATTAGGTTCTCATTAAGGAAGAATTAAAAAACTAAAAGTGATATTAGTAGTATAAGGGATTTCGTACATCATGCTTGACAAAAACATCATTTGAAAAAGGAAAATGGCAAAGTAGGATTCCTGTTGTTGACACCACTTAGTTGATATCATGCACTGATGGTTCATAGGAGTTGCACGCATACCTCCCATTTGATATCCAAAGGCAGCCCTCGTCCAACTTTTTAACAACCATCTCTGCTGCCTCCCTTGTCTTGAATATAACAAAAGCTTGACCTACAACACCAACAACCTAAACCATCGTGATCGAGTCATGCACAGTAATGACAATATCATTTCCTTTGTGCTTCATGTTTACAAACAAAGCATATCATTTACTGATGACTTTCTACTATTTCGGTTAGAGGGTTGGGGGATCATAACTTGAGGATCTTTAATAAGGCTTTCTTGGGGAAGTGGCTTTGGAGATGTCGATCGGAAGGAGAGTCACTTTGGAGGGAGGTCATTGATCGGGAGTATGGAAGTGCTTGGGGGGGTTGGTGTTCCAATGAAGTTCAGGGGTTTATGGTGTGGGACTTTGGAAGTTCAGTAGAAAGGGCTGGGAGAGTTTTGCTAGTCATGCTGTTAGAGAGGGATCTAGGATCTGATTCTAGTTTGACATTTGGTGTGGTGATCGGGCCCTCAATGGTGTGTTTCCGGCTATCTTTCAATTGGCTTCAGATCGGTTTGCTGCAGTTTCTGATTTGCTTTTTTGTTCTAATAGCTCGATTCAGTAGGATATTTGTTTAACTAGAGCTGTACATGATTGGGAGATTGGCAAACTTTCAGCTTACTTCAGCTTTTTATACTCTCTGAGGCTTGGTGGTAATGAGGAGGATAGGATGTTGTGGAAGTCTTAGGGGAGGTTTGGATAGCGAGTTGAGATGAGATGAGTTGAGATGAGATGAAAGTTGAACAAAATATTGTTAGAATATTATTTTTTAATATTATTATTGTTTTGGGATTTAAAAAAGTTGAATTGTTTATTATATTTTGTGTGAAAATTTGAGAAAGTTGTAATGATGAGATGAGTTGGGGGGACCTCTGTATCCAAACCGGGCCTTAAGGGGTGTAAAAAGTTCGTTGTTCGTTCATACTATAAGTTGTTAGAGACTTTTCAGAATAGTCATCATTTTCCTTGGAAGTGTATTTGGAGGTCTTACGTGCCTTCCAAAGTTGCTTTTTTCATTTGGACTGGCTCTCTTGGAAAAATTTTGACGTTGGATAACTTAAGGAAGCAGGATATTATATTTATGGATTGGTGTTTTATGTGTAAAAAGAATGGGGAAACCATGGATCACTCTTGCATTGTGAGGTGGCAAGGGCTTTGTGGGATGGCATTTTTTCCTAGAATCGGCTTGGCTTGGGTGATGTCTTTGAGAGTGGTTGATCTTCTTGTGTGTTGGAACGGGCTTCATGGTGAAGATGGTTCCTTTGTGTCTTATGTGGTGCATTTGGATGGAAAGGAATGCGCGGTGTTTTAATGACAAGGAGCATACTTTGGAGCAATTCTGGAATTTCTTTGTACACTCTTTGCTGTTTTGGTTTTCTACTTTAGTGACTAACAGAACTTCAGTTCATGATTTACTGATGTTGCTTTCTGTTTCCTAGAATGCATTTTAGGTGTTTTCTTTTGGATACTTACTGTATACATGGGCTTCACCTATACATTCGTTTCTAATAAAACTTCTTCCTACTTGTCAAAAAAAAAAATTACTGATGGCTTTTCAAATCATCATCCTGTCATTGTTCCAGAGAGGACGAGGAGGCGGAGGAGGAGAAGCAAAAGCAAGCAGGAGGAGGAGAAAGAAAGAGGAAAAAAAAGTCAGTGAGGGCTTGAAATTGAGGACGTGGGCTTGATAGTGACAATATTATTGAAGTAATAGGTGCTAATTTCATACCACAATGAGGACTTGATATTGAAGTCTGCTGAATCATCTTTGCTCTGCAATTTTCCTTGAAACTGTGCCAAACAATATCCTGGTAAAGGTTTACTCATTCATTAAGATGGAAAATTTTGAAGAAAACCACTATAATTTGTTTTGCCAAGAAAATATGACCCCCAAGAAAAAGTATTCCTCGCAAGGTTAGGTGAAATCTTCTGCAGGACTACAATACCATCCATGGAGATCATAATTGCAACCAGCAATAACATATTAAAAAATCAAAGCTCCAGAATGAAGAGTACCTCCACTTCTGCTGATGTATAAGCTGGATCCAAATTTTGAAGGAGAACCAGTGTTCCTAACTCATTAGCACTTTTCATTCTGTCTTCCCAAGGCTGGTGATATAATATACAATTCATAGATTAGTCTGAACTGTCTCACTTTTAATGTCAGCATGCCCTACTTCAGATTCTAATGATATTAAATACCGTTCTATGCTCCTCGACCAAGGGAGATATACAGACTTATAACTAAACTGATATGCCAATAACCCATATGAATTTTACTGAGATTCACAAGCAAAACTAAGGCTGCCCTGTTTTCTTTGACGTAAAATAGTTTCTGATGCTGAAATTTTTTTCTAGGAAAACTACTGAGTTTCCTGTGTTTGGCCGGGACATTTTTATAGTACCAAAAAATTTATCAATTGTAACCAGAGACCAAAATAACAAAAAACCATCACAAACGTCAAGAAAGAACTAAAAACCACCACAAATTTATCAATTCTCCTCTTCTCTTTGTTTTTGTGATGGAAGCTTTTAACAAGATGATTTCAGGGATCGTGGCGGGCGGGTTCCTATCAGGATTCTCAGTGGGAGAGGCAATTTCAGGTTCACTTAACATTTCTCATTTATTGTTTGCTGATTATATTCTAATCTTTTGTGAGGCCAGACATGAGCAAATTCGAGCATTGAGGGCTCTTTTATTATGCTTTGAAGCCATGTCAGGGTTGAAGGCGAATTTGGCTAAATCAGGGGTAGTGCCAGTGGGGTATGTACCCAATTTGGAGATTTTGGCGTCCATCTTGAACTATAAGATATCTCAGTTGCCCATGAAATATCTCGGCCTTCCGTTGGGCGCAGCGGCAGCGTTCAAAACGAAATCCATGTGGGATGATGTGCTAGAAAAAATGGAGAGGAAATTAGCTGGTTGGAAGCGGATGTACTTATCCAAAGGGGGCCGGGTAACTCTCATCAAAAGCACTCTTTCTAACTACCAACATATTTCCTCTCATTATTTCCGCTCCCCGCCAAGGTGGCTCATCTCATGGAGAAACTTCAACGTGATTTCCTTTGGGGAGGGATAAAGGATGAGTTTAAATTTCACTTGGTGAAATGGGCCATAATTTGCTCCCCCATCAAAGAAGGAGGCTTGGGTATTCAGAATTTGAAATCTTTCAACAAAACTTTGCTTGGCAAATGGTTATGGAGATATCACCAAGAACAAGAAGCCTTGCGGCGAACCGTCATTGCTTTGAAGCACGGGGAATCATGGGGAGGGTGGTGTTCCAATGAGGTGATTGGCCTCATGGAGTTGGGCTTTGAAAACATATTAGAAGAGGGTGGGACACTTATGCAGCCATACTTGCTTCAAAGTCAACAACTAAGTGAAGGTAAAATTTTGGCATGACTTATGGTGCGGTGATCGGGCACTCAAGGAAGTTTTTTCACAAGTCTATGGCTTAGCAAGAAGGAAAGAATCATCAATAGTAGATTTAGTTATCATTTTCAATGGCCTTCCCCAATGGAACTTTACTTTCTTTAGAGATGCACAAGATTGGGAGACGGATGACTTTTCGGCGTTCTTTGACCTTGTGTACTCCACTCGTGTGTCGGGGGAAGGTGAAGACAAGATCTATTGGCGCCCTTCTAAGAAGGGAGTTTTTACGGCCCACTCTTTCTACCATTCCTTGACCATGCACAACTCAGACCCGTTCCCATGGAAGAGCATTTGGAAGACAAAGGCACCTCTAAAGGCAACTTTTTTTGTATTGACAGCCTCTTTGGGGAAGATTCTTACTATAGATAACCTGAGGAAACGTGGCATTATAGTTATGGACTGATATTATATGTGTAAGAAGAGCGGAGAGTCCACTGACCATCTATTACTACATTGTGAGATTGCCATGACCTTTTGGATTGAAGTCTTTGCACGATCGGGGTTAGCGTGGGTGATTCCGGAAAGGTATGTGATTTTTTAGCTTCTTGGAGAGGTATTAGAGGCAACTCTCAAATTGCATCCATATGGAATATGTTACCTATATGTCTATGGTGGTGCATTTGGAGGGAGCGGAACGCAAGATGCTTTGAAGATCAAGAGAGATCAATGGAAGAGCTTAGATTTTTTTTTTCAATACTTTACTCCATTGCTCGATTGTAATTGATTTTCATGGCAAGTCTTTTCATGATTTCCTTATATCTCTAAACTAGCACGCCTAAACGTTGCTCTTGTATATGCCCCGTATACTTGGGCATTTTGTCTCTCTTTTGACCAATAAAAATTTGTTTACCGATTATAAAAATTTAAAAAAAAAACTAAAAAAACATGCAAAGAAAAAAGGCTAAGCTGTGTTATAAAATTCTGGAAAATAGTTAGCAAAACCACAAGAGTCAAAGTATCAATTTCTTTTTCATTGTCGCTTCTAGAGGCAAGGAGGCAACTGGAACACTAGAAATAATTGGAGAGAATGTGTGGGTGTGCGAGTCAAAGAAAGGTTCTTCAAATAGCATTGGGAGTGGGATGGAGGAGGGGAGGGGATTTCTCTAGGTTGCAGGTACGCGGCCGCGGGGGGGGGGGGGGGGGTGCGTGCATTTGTGCTGGGTTGTGTGGGATAGGGGTTGTGCTGGGGTTGGTGTCGATTGGGGGTGGAACTGACAAGGGAAGGGGAGGAGTTCACCCGAGGGAGTGTGAATAGATTATATCCAGAAAATGGTATGTGGATTTAAATAATGTAGGGGTGTTTTTTCCCCGAACCCCAAAAATAATTTGCATGGACTAGCCATTCTTGTCCACGCCAAACTTTGGAAATGCATAAAACATTTTAAATAGGAAAAAGTGGAGACAAAGAACTTACAATTGCCCTGAACCATTTGCTTTTATCCTGTCAACATGTGAAAAATAGGAAATTGTAAGAACTAAACCTCATCCAGAATAGAACTTTCACACACAAGAAAAAAAATAATGCATGCAATAAAATACGTCCTTCACAACAACCAAAGAAAATCCAAGCCACTCTGAACTTATACTCCAAAAGGACCATTCAATGTTACAATTAAAGTCCCTTAAAATCATTATAAAGACAAGAATTTCCCCTCCCCGAGCAATAAGAAATCTCATTTACCACCTTCTTATACTCAATTCAGGGTATTAGAATCGAGAAATGATATTTGCAATCTTAGAGTGTGCAGTCTCTGCATACTCTCTTTGAAAAACGTGGGTAAATCTGAGACCCACATGGAAAAATTATTTTTTTTAATGGTGGCCCTCACTTGTTTTCAAAGGGAGTACATGGGAACTGCACACTCCAGGACTGTATATAGAATCACCGCTTCTAGTTAGACTTGGCTGCAATACGATTTGTAACAAACTAAAGAAAGTCCAAGTCACATTTGGGCCTATACTCCAAAATGATTAATCAACATTACAATTAGAGCACCATGGAATCATTATACAGGAACGAAATTCTCCCACCTATGTGCACTTTGGGTTATTATATCCTTTTAAAAATTAAAATGGCAAACAAAATATTGTTGGATCCAAATTAGAATAATCTTATTCCTAAATTCCCCATCAATCAACTTATTAAAAAAACCCATCAATTGTGATATTTAGTAAAAAACAAAAATTTGATTGGCACCGGGTGTCTAGGAATAGCATCCCGACTAATCTCGAGGGTACACAGGCCATCGGCAAGAAGTTTCCCGCAAGTACATCTCGGGTAATTCAAGGGAAAAATCCTCAAGTCTGATGGCCCCTAAAGATTGTTTGCACCCATGGAAATTTAAACCTTAGACCTGAGGGAGCATACCCCCAAGCCCAAGGCCTTTACCACTTGAGACAACCCCCTAGGGGTTAGATATTTAGTAAAAAATTAGAATCCACTTAACCTAGGATCATATGAAACAAAAATAATATACTTTAGAAAGGTATACAACTTACGTCATCTGGTCTTCGAGTAATTTCCATTATCTGGTCATCAATTTTTTTGTCCTCATCTGCAAACTGTCTGGGAGATGCTCGAGGCAACTTCCCATTAGAAAATTTTGTGTTCTCATCAGGCTTCAACTTCTTGGAAGAGCCTTTTTCACCCACTTGAGAATCCTTAGCAAGTTTAAGTCTATATTTATCTTCATAAGCAGTTACAACTGGCAACGCCTTTGCATCTGTCGAATCTGAGTCAACGGCTAACTTATGCACTCTCTTCTCGTTCTGATTCCCCAATACTTTAACAGGACCATCAAACTTTGCCTTCTTAGATGGCCTATCCTCCAGCTCACTACGATCCCGAGAAGATCTTACTTTCTCACTTTTGACAAAATTCTTACCATCAAAAAGCTTTGTCTTCTCATCAAGCTTCAACTTCTTCAAAGGGCCATTTTCAACCCGTCGAGAATCCTTAGCAAGTTTAAGCCTAGATTTATCCTCAAAATCAATTACAGTTCCTGCACTCCTTGCATCATGACGATTCAAATTAACAGGTGACTTCTGCACACTCTTCACTTTCTTATCATCAAATACTTTAACAGAACAATCCAACTTTGCCTTCTTAGACAGTCGATCATCCAATTCACCACAGTCATGAACAGATTTTACTTTCTCCTCAATTCTGACACAAATTACATTCTCGGATGGCCTATCCACCAATTCATTACAATCATGAGAAGATTTTAATTTCTCCTCATTTCTAACAAGATTCTTAACAACTCGACCTTCACCCTTGATAGGAAAATCTACAGACCTTAATGCAGACTTGTCTAAGGAAATATTCTCCTGTCTATCATTAGTTTTAGAAATTTCTGACTCCACACCTATCCTGTAAGCAGGCTGCTCTCTAAGTGAAGATTTCTGTTTAACCAATGAAGTTTTTGTATCAGCATTTTCTTTCCGTAGACTATTAATAGAAGTTACATTACTTTTTAGAGTTGTGTGCTCTTTAGATGGGTTTTTCTTGAAAGGAACCTCTGTTTTATTACTTGCTACAGCATTTCCGCAAAATTCTTTCTTGTCTGAATCAAGTTCCAGTACAACATTGGGCTCCTGGGCATCCACTCTGTTAAATATAAATTTCACTGCAATATTTTTAAATCCATGAACAAATAAGAAGCAATCAACCATTAGCACGAAAAAAAACACTAATTTGAAACCTTGGGGACTCCCAAAGTAGGAAAAAAGCAAGCAAGCAAAGAAACAAATAAAAGCTTTTTTTCCTTTTAATAAACAACAAACAAAGAAAAAGTAATACCTTCAATCCCAGCAACTTCTTCCTCTATCTTATCCAGAACTCTACCATGCTTAACATCAAAGGCACGGTAAAATATAAAGTCAGCAGTTTTAAGTTCTTCATCTGAAGGTTGTGGATTTCTACTGTCTTTTGAAGTACAAATAATATCGCATTTTCCAGCAATTGCTTCCTGATTTATTGTATAAGATATTAGCAATTGCTGATTCAGTTTAAATGAAACTTACTAGTCACCTCCAAAGGCACTAAATATACTATTTCACATAAGTAGCTTCTATAAAGTATCGTACTAAATGTAAAAAGAAAAAAAAAATAACATGTTCATAACTCAATAGTTTCTAATGATGAAAATATTGAAGTTCTTTTAGGGTAGTTGGTAGTTCATAAGTGACAAGAAGTTGGAACATAAATTAAATTTTGCATAGGCATACAAAATCTAAAGCTATTAAGAAGTTATCCTAATAAAAAGTAACATTATGTTAACCTACAATTCAAAAATCCATGCATACTTAAAACAAAACAAAAATGACTAATTTCTTGTTAAACAAACAATCTCCCCAGAAATCAAATTGGTCTTTAAATTAGCCTTTCCCGCAATACTTCCCCAAATAAAGATGAATTTCAAGTAAAAAACAAATGTTTCTAAAATAAATGTACATTATATTCTATACTGCCTGGAATTTTATTCTCCGTCTAACATTACAAGTAGAAAAACCAACTAGATCATTGAAGCACCAAGACGATTAACTGGAAAAACAGGAAAAAAAATCATAAGTGCGGAAATATTATATCCAGAATTCAATTACCAAAGGATTAACATTTGCAAGGCCTACACCTTCTCCAGAAGCCAAAAATAACTCATTTTTTGCTGTGCCTTCAACCTCAAGATCAATTTCATAAGGGCGGAAAAACCATAAAACCACCACTTCCTTTGTCTTGTCAGGATTCTCCCATATTTCTATAAGCTTACCAATATAAGGTCCAGGTCCATCATCATTGTGCAGATAAACTGTATCATACAGATCATACTCCACGCCGTCATAAGTAAAACATTGATAAAACTGGACTTCTTTCTGTTTTTCACCTTCTCCTTTCTTTCCAACTCCTTTCTTTTTACCCCACTTGAATTCAAGGTCCTCGACTCCGTCTATTTCCACCATACTCTCATATCAGGCCTCTTTCCAAGCAGAGTAATAAAAATACCTGAGAAACAATAATACATAATTGTAATAAAAATAACTTCTAATCCAATATAAAAATCCATATGTCGCAACAACCGAAATTATTAAACCAAAAACATTAAAACCTACTCCAAATGCCAAGACAGACGCGTTTAGTCCATTTTTTTTTTATAAGTGCATTTAGTCCAAATTTTGCAAGCTTAACTCGTTACAAATCATCTGGATAGAAACACCAATGGTTTTTAATATATCTAAACTCCCACAAAGATGCCAAATTTTCCCAAGGCAAGTTTAATGTACTCACTTTACAAAAAAAAATAGTTTTCTTTCTTTCCCATCAAAGAGTTTGCAATGAACTGGATTCCAACAAAATAAATAGGGCTCTTGCAAAGGAGTACATCTGCAAATACACTGCTTCTTTATTGGTCTACACTGTACACTATTACTTATATGTTGTGGGAGAAACTATGGAGACATGATAACTATGACACCAAAAGTAAAACAAGCCACTCCCGCCTCTTATTTAAATTGATGAAAATATTTCACCATGACCTTAAACTGCCATGGAATAGCAAAAAAAAAAGTTCCAGTAAATTCTGGTGGATCAAAATGAAGACCTAGAAGATGTATGGTGAAAAGTGAAAGCCATAGTTCGGTATCCTAAAATGTTATGATCTTAAGGGTTAAAGGTTTAACCAAATTAACATCCAACGGTCCTAGAGCTTTTGAATCATTGGTTGGGTTTTTAACAATTGGTATCAAAGCAGAACCATGTCACAAGTTCAAGTCACGGAAGGGGCGACCTATAGGGTAGATAAAAATGTCTTAGTACTATGTATGAACATAGTGTTAACTAATTGAATATTAATAAATGAGTGAAGTCGCCAAAAGGAAAATGATTATCACCAGGTCAGTGTCAATAGAGTGAGCCGCCGTGGACGTCCGATTCGAAAGCATAGTAAAATATTATGATCATGCAAGTTAAAGATGTAACCAAAATAGTATCTGACAGTCCTATGACTTTTGAATCAATGGTTTTGGGTCTTTAACAATACTTGCAGAGAACAGATTTTCCTATAAAAAATTATTTGGAATTCCAGATGAAAACGAAGACATTTTTCCCGCAAAACTAATTGAAAATAGAAAATAAATAAATAAAAAATAGTACAATAATTATTTAAAGAAATTAAAACAAACCGTAAAGGCCTGATAAAAGGAACAATCCGGAAGATTTTCACTGGAAAAAAATTCCGTCAAACAAAAGCGGTTTGAAAACCCTAGAATAGTGGAAGAACACCAATTAAAACATAAGAACACGAGGAGGCATTGGAGAGAGAAATAGGCGGGAAAACTTACAGTTTCGGAGAGTGAACAAGAGTGCTAGTAAAGTTGTGCTGTCTATGACTCTATATTTATCCTTCAACTTCCATTGAACCTGAAGAAAACCCTAGCGACGGCAAGCGCGAGTTCCGGGGTTTCTTTTTCTCTATACAACAGGGAGAGTATTTTACCCGGGCTCTCTCTCAATACCGCGTCTCTGAATTCAAGTTCGATCTCCTAGACTCCCAAAGTCCTAACTGCTTAACAAGTGTCTTAAATATTGGCCACCCCAACTGCTCCTTCATGGCGCTAGAGAACTAACGACGCCGTTTTCTCCGTTAGATCAAATACCAATCGTGCCGCGAGTACTAAGAAATTTTCTAAATAACTTGTTAGGGCGACTTAAGGGATGTTAAGACGAGATACTTCTAGTGACGAATTATAGAAAAAATAATAATTTCTCAACATACAAAATGTATTTTTTAATGTTCAAAATTTAATAAAGATATATTACTGGTGATATTTTGTTAAAAACTCAATTATTGATCAAAAAACTTAAGATTGTTAGATAGTATTAATTTATTTAAACCTTTAATCCTCAGGTTCAATCATAACATCACATCACACTTTTGAATCAGACATACACATCGGTCCACTCTATCAACACTCATCCAATTGTAGTATTTTCCCTTTTAGCAGCTTCAATCATTTATCAGTATTCATAAATGACTTAACATTATGTCCATACATATATAGTACTAAAGAATTTTAATCCATCCTATAGATCGCTCTTTCGTGATTTGAACTAGTGACGTGGTCCTTACTTTAATAATAATTGTTAAAAATCCAACACTTGATCTAAGATTTTTAAAATTGTTGGATATTAATTTGATTAAATGTCATTTAACCCTCGTAATCATAACATATTTATTATTGTAATACACCTATATATTGCTATCGTTAAATTACGAATTGACGTACATACATGAATGAGGCTGATTTGGACAATAAGATGAGATGTAATAGTTTTAGATGAAAATTGAAAGTAGAATAAAATTTTATTATAATATTACTTTTTAATATTATTATTATTTTAGGATTTGAAAAAATTGAATTGTTTATTATATTTAATTTGTGTAAAAATTTAAAAAAGTTGTAATGATAAGATAATTTGAGACGAAATGAAACACTCTCTAAATCCAAACGAGCCTTGCACGTTGGATTGGTGAATACAAAGCATGTAGGTTGAACATATCTTATTTGGATTCATAGTTGATTTCAACTCAACTCATCTCATTTAATTTAATCATTCTAATTTTATCAAATTTCCACACAAATATAATAAATAATTCAGCTTTTCAAATCTCAAAACAATAATAATATTAATAAATAATATTCTAACAATATTTTATTCAACTTTCAACTTTCATTTTAACTGATATAATCTCAACTCACTATTCAAACGATACCTTAGTGTTTAATAGTTTAATAAGGCTATGTTTTGATAGTGAGGTGATTTCAAATGATTTATTAATAGTAGTAAAAAAAAAAAAAAATATTGAATAATAGTAGAGTGATATGAGATCCCAAACACAAATTAATAAATTTGAAGTTTTCCCAATAAAATTTGTATGCTTTACGAGTTAGAAATCTCACTTTTTCATAAACTTAAACTACCATATTGATAAGTGTTTCAAATACCGTACCGTACTGGTTGGTACGATTGGTATTTGTCGTACCGGCCACTGGTCCAGTACAGGTATTATATATATTTCGTACCGGCTCAAATACCGATCGTACCGGCCTGTATTTCGGTCCATACTGGCCAATATTTTGACCTTTAATTTTTTTAAACTACAAGCTCATTTGTTAACCTTTAATTCAGACTAAACTATTTATAATTTATAATTTTTATATATATGTATTTATATGTAATTTATTCATATATAGACTAGTATTTTGGAATATAATTTATTCATATATCGAATATCCCGAAACGATACCGATATCGAAATATTTTATTTTAGTACCTTGACCGATACGGCGTTCGGTACGGTATTTAAAACATTGATATTGATCATCATTTTAAAAAAACACATAATAATATTAACATTCACGAGTTTTACTCGATTAGAATTAAAATGATAAGTTTTCATTATATATATAATAAAATAGGTAAGCCTTCTTACCAATAAAGAAATATACATTTTGTGGAGGTTTGGTATGCATACATATGTGGACGAGGTTCTCTTCACCTGAATAATATTACACCGATCAGGCCGGCATACCCGCTTTTTGCATGCAAAATTAATTTTTACTGAATTGGTGATTGTCAGATAATATCGTCAGATGCTTTTTCTTTTTCTGTTTCCAAATATACGTGATGTGTGCTTGTTTCAATGATTATTAAGGCACACGTTTAAATATTATTGTTATCTAAGGCACACCAATATATATTATCAAGGCAGTACGTTATTAAGCAGCAGTGTTATCATGACAATACCCACTAAATTAAAAGGACGCAGTGCCAGAATGCCTGCTAAAACTTATTTTTACAACATATATTGTTTTTGCCATCAGAGCTTTAATTCTGCTTAAGTGCTTTTAGAATGCAGTACTAGTACTCCAAATTATGAAATCTTAAATTCACAGCTTCGTTTCATCATCCTCGCTACACGCAGCATTACCACTTACTCCTATTTCTTGTCTGGATCAGGCTTCAGAGCAGCATAGGGCTCTAAACATCCGCTCTATTAAATATAAATTTCACTGCGACATTTACAAACCAAAGAACATGTATGAAGACCATGATCATCCATTAGGATTAAAAAAAAAAAAACACCACTCTTTTGAAACCTTAGGATTCCCAACGAACTCAAGCTAGCAAGCAAAGAAACAAATAAAAGGTAATATTACCTTCAACCCCAGCAACTTTCTCCTCTATCTTATCAAGGATTCTGCAGTGCCCAACATCAAAGGCACGGTAAAATATAAAGTCAGCTGTTCCAAGTTGTTCTTCTGAAGGTTGCGGATTTCTACTGTCCTTTGAGGTGCAAACAACATTGCATTTTCCAACAATTGCTTCCTGATTATTGCATAAGAAATTAGTAATGGCTAATTCACTTCCTGAGCTGAAACATAAGGTCTCATATCATGTCAAATACCCAACCAATCTAAATACATCATGTTCACAATTCACATAGTTTACAATAACGAAGATGCTGAAGTCCTTGAAATAATAATTAGTAGTTCAGATAATGTGACATGACACGACAGATGGGAAAATCACAAATTCACTTTTTTCAGAGACATACGAATTCTTTCTTTTATTTTCTTTTTTAAAAAAGCTTTTCATTTATCTACAGTAAAATTTCAACAGTACCTAAAACAAATATACAAAAAGCCAGCTACGTTAAAGAAGCACCGAGACAATAGCAATTGGATATATATGAAGGCCGGAAGAGTGATAAATGCTAAATACTTCATTTTGACAAGTAATAAATGATAAAACATTACCAAAGGATTAACATTTGCAAGGCCTGCACCTTCTCCTGAAGCCAAAAACAACTCATCTTTGGCTGTGTCTTCAACCCCAACATAATATTGAATTTCGCGTGGGCGGAAAAACCACAAAACCTTTACTTTCTTTGTCTTGTCAGGATTCTCCCATATTTTTATAAGCTTACCAATATAAGGTTCAGTTTCTCCTTCTCCATACAGATAAACGCAATCATAAAGAGCATACTCTACGCTGCCATAGGAGAAAGACTGGAAAAACCGGACCTTTTTATCTTTCCCTCCAACTCCTCTCTGTTTACCCCACTTAAATCCAAGGTCCTTCGTGTCTACTTCCACCATGTTTTCATATCACGTCTCTTTCCATGCAGATGAAAAATAAAAACCTGAGAAATAGCAAGAAACTCTCATTTTTTTTTAATACATTTCAATATGAAAATCCATCTGGAGAAGCAACGACTGAAATTATTAGCCAGAAATATTAAACGATCTCACGTTGACCAAGTATGTGATTGGTTGATAGTTTATAAGTCCTTAAACATCCTTCCCTTGTAAACTAGTTTTTAAAGATGAGTTATACCTAATGGGTTCATAACAAATGCTATCAGAGACACCCCACATCTAAGACTATGTTGCGACGGTTGCAAACGTACGGCATGGGGGTGATGTCGGCATGGCAGTGTTCGTCCAGAACTAGGAAAAAACCTAGCGCATAGCCAGCCCGTGTGAGCATCGGGACCGCCATGGACGTCAGCTGCAGAGCGTGGTGGTTATTACGATCCCATATTGACTAAGTATGTGATTGGTTGATGATTTATAAGCCCTTAAACACCATTTCTTTGTAAGCTAGTTTTCAATGGTGAATTTTATCAAGTGGGTTCATAACACGTAAGTACATACTCTAAATGGAATGTAAGATGCATATAGTTCTGAATCGATGCAGTATGAATGGCGGGGCGGGTGAGAAAGCATGGTTTGCACTAAAAATGTTCGGGCTCTGCGATATAATTTATGGGGTGGATATGTTTTTCTGTAAGAAGTATTAAGCGGTGTATCCTTAAATGGATGATGCATCCAAATTAAAAACTAATGGAAATACGATATAAATATCCACAAAATCCAGGCAAAAAATCTTCCAAACAATAAATAAAAATCCTGAAACGAATCATAAATCCCAATAAACGGAACAACGCGGAAGATCTTCACGGGTAAAAAAATCTGTCAAAACAAACAGCTTCAGCGAACCGGCCTAGAATAGCGGGACGAAGATCAGTATTAAGAATAGATGAACGCAAAGGCAACTTACAGTTTCAGAGAGAGAAAGAGGCTAAGATAATTTTATATCTCTTCGTCCACTGAACCCGAAGCCCTATCGACGGCAGGCGCACGTACTGAATTTTCCGTACAACAGTCCGATCCTCTCCCGTGCCCAGACCTTTCAATCGTGTCTCCTAGGTTAGGAATAGGATGAAAGGACTGAGATTTATTATTTTCGAGCTCTTTTACTTGTAGAGTAATATTAGAGCCACCGCCGGCTCTAACATATGTTTTTTTATAATTATTTTTATATAAATATTTTTAATAATTTTAAATATTTAAAAAAAATAAAATAAATTTATAATATTATTAAAAAATATTTCTTTAATTATGAAAATAATTAAAATAATTAATTATTTTTCTTTTTTTTCCCTTCAAAAATCGGTGTGTCGGATACACATTTTATATTAGTAATATAGACTTTATTTTGCTAGCAAAAAAAATATATATATATATATATATATAGACTTTGATTCATAATTTAAACTTTGCAATGTGCAAAAAAAAATTAGGAGAAATGATTTCTAAAAACCTCAAATAGATAAGTCTCATATAAGTTATTGTAAAAAAGTAAACTCTACCTTAAAAAAATGTACAAAAAATTATTATTTATTAGTGAGACATATTGTTTTACAAAATGCTTGTATGCATGAGACTTGTATATTTGAGACTTGTATCATTATTCAAAAAATAGTACTTCATTTTCATGCTGACTTTTAAATAAAATAATTCTTTTTTTTTATTATTATTAATACGTTATCACTAGGGTAACGTAACCCGACTCTACATGTTCGATATCTATAAATATAATTTTGCCGGGTGGTGTATCCCGGCTTTTTATATTCGGAATCCATCAATAGAAATTTTTCGTGTTTAAAACAAATTATAACTAAATGATAATGTCCGGTCAACAAGTTAAATATAAATTTAAGAAGTACAAATTCTGTTTATAGTTTTTGAAAAAAGTAAGTATTACGAAGAAGTAAACTTTCTACTAATAGATCTAATTTTGTTCAAAAGATCACCTACATGGAGTTCGTACATCTTAGATATATACAAATAAGTTTCAATTTCATAATTTAATATCAGTTTCACCATAATGAAATGAATATATAGTTTTTAGTTTGACTTTTTAAGACGAAGGAATCATATATACTATAATTTTTAAGAGAAATTACGATGTATTTTAAGAACTAAAATTAGATTACTGTTATAATGTTGTAAAATTAAAGAAAAATAATAAGAGAATTGAAAGACCACAATATCTATAATTAGTTTTTCATAAACTAAATATTATTTCTCTCAACTTTCTTGCTGTAAGTCTAATACAAATACTCTTCAATACACATTTTTATAGGCATGGAGGACACATGATATCAAATGAATACATGAACTTAGAGAATGATAATACATTAGTCAAAGGGATACATGAATATGGAATAATTCTAATGGTCATCTATAAAATACATTCCATGAATTTACAACACTTCCCCTTGGATAACCATACACAAAGAACATGCCTCATTAAAACCTTGCCAAAAAAAATCCAATGGGAAAAACTTGTAGCGAAGGAAAAAAAGTACAACATTATAATATGTCTTTGAATGGTTTAGGATTGTCTCATTAAAACTTTGCAAAGTAAAACCTTATGGGAAAAACTTTAGCCAAAAAAAAATAGTACAATCCAGATGATAATTGACTTCTCCTCGTAGGTATGTAAATCTTCAATTGTTCATGATGAAAGATCATTGAGCCGTCGCATTCCAATATTGTGCACCAACTTTTTGAATATTGCAGTTGGTAAAGTTTTAGTGAATAAGTCTGTCAAATTATCAATTGACTGTTTTTTCTTGATTTCATTGTCACCACCATTTTGAAGCTCATGTATAGAAAATAATTTTGGTGAAATATGATTGGTCCTATTGCCTTTGATGTAGTCAATTCTTATTTGCACAATGCATGCCGCATTATCTTCGTATAATATTGTTGGGCTGCCTTTGATTGTGGGTAAACCACACTTTTCTTGAATATGTTAAATTACTGATCTTAATCAAATGCATTCACGGCTTGCTTCATGTATTGCAATAATTTCTGAGTGATTGGAAGAAGTAGCTACTATTGTTTGTTTGACAGACTTCCATGAAATAGTTGTACCTCCATATGTAAATAGGTATCCTATTTGAAAATGCCCTTTATGCGGATCAGATAGATAAACTGAATCTGCATATCCATATCCAATTAATTGTGTGCTTGATTCTTTTAGATAAAATAATCTCATATCAATTATACCATGAATGTAACGTAGGACATGTTTGACTTCATTCCAATATCTTCGAGTTAGTGCAGAACTATATATTGCTAGTAAGTTGACTGAAAATGCAATATCAGGTCTTGTAGAATTTGCAATATACATTAAAATACCAATTGTACTAAGATATGGTACTTCAGGATTAAGAATTTCTTCATTTTTCCCTCGAGGATGAAAATTGTCATTCTCAATATCAAGTGATTGAACAACCATTGGAGTGCTTAAAGGGTGAGCTTTATCCATATAAAAGTACTTTAGGATTTTTTCTGTATATGTAAACTAATGAACTAAAATTTCATTTGAAAAATGTTCAACTTGTAAATTAAGACAAAATTTGGCTTTTCCAAAATCTTTCATTTCAAATTCACTTTTTGAACAAGTTGCAATTTTCTTAAGCTCTTCTGGAGTCCCAATGAGATTTAAACCATCCACATATACTGCAATAATTATTAATCCAGACTCTGACTTATTAATAAAAACACATGGACAAATTGGATTATTCTCAAATCATTTTTTCAATAGATATTCGCTAAGACGATTGTACCACATGCGTTCAGATTGCTTTAAATTATATAATGATTTTTGTAACTTAATAGAATAAATACTTCTAGATTTTGAATTATATGTTTTTGGCAGTTTATATATTTCAGGGATTTTCATATATATCATTATCTAGTGATTCATATAAATATGCAGTAACCACATATATTAAACGCATATCCAAACTTTCTATTACTACCAAACTAATAAAAAATCTGAATGTAATTGAATCCATTACAGGAGAATATGTTTATTGAAAATCAATACCAGGTTTATGCGAGAAACCTTGTGCAAAAAATCGTGCTTTATATCTCACGATTTCATTTTTCTCATTACGTTTTCGTATAAATACCCATTTATATCCAACAGATGTAATACCTTTAGGTGTTTGGACGACAAGTCCAAAAACTTCATGTTTTGCAAGTGAGTTTAATTCTGCATTAATTTCATTTTTTCATTGTAGTCAATCATTTCTACGTCGACATACTGCGACGGTTTGCGGTTCAATTTTATCCTTACTTCTGGTAATGTCAATTGTAACTTTAAATAAAAATATATTGACAATAATTTTATTTATATCCCATAATTCTCATATACTTACATAATTTATTGAGATCTCGTTATTTTCAGGTACCTGTTCCTCTTTAGGATATATCTCTTCAGGAGATTCATCTTTAGGAATTATTTCTCAGGAGAATTTGGCGTTGGAAGTTTAAATGGATCAATTGATTTTGTTGCTTGTTTTGTAGGTATGGTTTTTTCAAGAATATCAAATTATTTTGCTTTTATCTTTCGGGAAATTTTATTCTTTACACCAATAGGTCTTCCACGCTTCAGGCATGTCTTATATTCATTTGCTACTTGATTTCTTAATTGTCCTACAGAGACTTCAATCTATGCAGGAATATTAGCAGTTGGAATGAGATTTTATTATTTTTTTACTATTAGTAAATGCATCTGGTAATTGATTTGCAATACCTTGTAAATAAATAATATTTTGAACTTTCAGTTCACGTTGATTTGTATGAGGATCAATATGAGATCATATCGATGCTTTCCATGTTATTTTTTTTGTACTCCATACACATTTTATTTTTCTGATGGTGGAAAAATTGTTTCATCAAAATAACAATATTTGAAACGTGGCTTAAAAAGATCACCAGCTAAATGTTTAAGGTATCTAATAATAGAAAAATAATCAAGACCAATATAAATATCAAGTCTTCGTTGATGACTCATCTTAATGCGTTTGGGAGGTACAATAGGAATATAAACAGCACAACAAAAAATACGAAGATGAAAAGTATTTGGTGGTTGACCAAAAGCAAGTTACAGTGGGGAGTATTTATTATGGGCAACTGGTCTAATCCGAACTAATGATGCAGCATGTAATATTGCACGTCCTCAAGCAGAAACATGTAGTTTTGTTGTCATAAGCAAATGTCTAGCAATTAATTGAAGTCGTTTAATAAACGATTCGGTTAAATCGTTCTGAGTATTATGTACATGGGCAACTAAATGTTCAACATGAATTCCTATTGACATGCAATAATCATCAAAGACTTAAAATGTCAATTATGTTGCATTATCCAATATGATAGACTTGATTGGATAATCATGAAATTGAGCTCGTAATCTAATAATTTGTGCAATAAGTCTAGCAAATGTAACATTACGAGTAGAGAGTAGACAAACATGTGACCATATAGTTGATGCATCTATTAAAAACATAAAATATCTAAATGGTCCACATGGCGAATGTATTGGCCCACATATGTCCCCATGAATTCTTTCTAAAAATAATGGAGATTCAATTACTACCTTAGAAGGGGATGGTCTAATAATAAGTTTTCCTTGAGAACATGATGCACATGGATAATCATTTGGTAAAAAAATATTCAGGTTCTTTAGAGGATGTCCATGTGAGTTCTCAATTATTCATCGTATCATAATTAATCCCGGATGTCCAAGGCGATCATGCCAAAGTATAAAAAAATTTTGATCAGAGCACTTCCGATGCATTACAATATTTAATTCAATTGTACTCATAGTTGTATAATATAAGTCCGAAGAGAAAGCTGCCAGTTTTTCTAATACGAGTTTCAGGCCCGAAATCACAGAAGTAATGTAAAGATATTCATTATTGCCTTCATTGATAGTTTCAATATGATAACCATTACGACAAATATCTTTAAAACTTAGAAAATTTCTTCTAGATTTTAAAGAATACAAAGTATAATTGATACAAAATTTTGTTTATTCTAGTAACATTATATTTGCACTTCTGGAGCCTTCAATTAAGCTTGAAGAACTGGATATAGTATTGATATTAGCTCTATTTAATGTTAAACATTGAAAATATTTCTTATGTTTCAAAATTGTATGTGTGGTATAACTGTCTGCGAGACATACATATCCATCACTTTTATTCAAATTTATCAATTCATCAATAAAATCCATGATTCCTTAATAAAAGTAAAACACATAAAAAAATTTATTAATATAAATGAAAATTACAATGTTTTCGAAGATAATAACTGAAATATAATGTGATTACAAGACAAAAAAAGAAAATTAATTATTGCATAAAAAATCATCACTAATAAAAAAATTTGTATTTTCATTGGGGTTCACAAAGAAATCATAAACATCCAGATGAGTGAGATCCATTCCATTTGGGGTATAAGTTTAATCTACTGGATTCTTGTGATTAGTAAAATTCATTTCGACTCCCTTTTCATTTTCTTTAATGGAGACCTGATATAGGTCGACCAAATTTTTTGGTGTACGACAGGTACGTGACCAATATCCATTCATACCACATCTAAAACATTTGTCATCATGGTTCTTTGTAGGCTTATTCTGTAAGCCTTTATTATCATCATTTTTTTGTCTCAGTGTTGTTCCACTTCCAATAGTATACTGAGTTTCTGTTCGAGTAATTTTAAGTATGGTCTCCTTGATTTTTATAGTTTTTCTTACGACCATGTCTCTGACCACTTCCACGATTTCCTTTATAATTATGAAATGAAGTTTCATTCGTTTCAGGGAATGGAATAGAACCAGTTGGACGAAATTAATGATTTTTCATTAAAAGCTCATGGTTCTGTTCAGCCACTAACATACAAAATATTAGTTCAGAATATTTTGTGAACTTGCGTTTTTGATATTGTTGTTGCAATAGCACATTCGAGGCATGAAAAGTGGTATATGTTTTTTCTAACATATCTTCATCAGTGACTTTCTCACCACATAATTTCAACTGTGAATCTATTTTGAAAAGTACGGAGTTATACTCAGACACTGTTTTAAAATCTTGCAGTCTCAGGTGTATCCAATCATAGCGAACCTTTGGAAGGATAACGGTCTTCTGGTGCTCGTATATCTCATTTAGACTATTCCATAAAACCAATGGATCTTTTATAGTGAGGTACTCACTTTTCAATTCTTCATGCAAATGATGGTGAAGAAAAATCATTATTTTAGCACGATCCTGCAGGGACATTTCATTATTTTATTGGATAATATTTTCAAAGTTCATTGCATCAAGATGGATTTCAGCATCCAAAATCTAAGATAAGTAATTGTTGACAAAAACGTCGAGAGTAACAAATTCTAATTTTGTAAGATTCGACATTATTTATAACAAATATATTAAAAATCGAATAAGTATATATTATAAGATTTATAATATGCAAGAATTATAAACTTTATGAAGTCATATGAATTGCATTGACAGTATAACGTTTTACTTCAAAGAGTATTGCATAAAATATATGTTATAGCATAATTTGACAATATGAACATACCATGATGATTATAAAATGGTATTATAAAATTGTAGAATGACTTACAGTGATCAAAGTAATCTCACAGATATCTTTCAACGTCAAATAACACGACAATTGGCTAGAGTCTCGTGCTGATTACGTGTTGTAAAACTAAAGAAAAATAGTAAGAGAATTGAAAGACCATAATATATAGAATTAGTTCTTCAGGAACTAAATATTATTTCTCTTAACTTCCTTGTTGTAAATCTACTACAAATACTCATCAAGACACCCTTTTGTAAGCATGGAGGATACATGATATTAAATGAATACATGAATTTAGGAAATGACAATACATGAATCAAAAGGATACACGAACATGAGAAATAGGGATGCATGAATATAGAAGAATTCTAATGGTCACCCATCAAATACATTCTATGAATTTACAACATATAGGTTTTTTTTTTAATAATTTAAAAATCATGTCACGTGTCATTTTAAAACTTGAATAAACTAAAATAACATAAAATGTATCTATTTTTCAATGGAAGAATGATTCATTTGAGATAATAAATGACATTTAAGCTTTTAAAATTGATTTGTTAATTTTGGATAGATCGAACTTACAATGTTTTAGGTTTATGTTTCAGGTAGGAAGAGTAAAATCTTCAAAAGAGGTAACTCCGTTTGGATAATGAAAATGTTTCATTTCATCTCATCTTATATGTAAGGGAGTTTCCCCCTTCCTATCGCCCTGTATAACAAGTCCACGAGAGACCACGAAGGGAGCAAGTCAAATAGCCTGGCCAAGCCTAGTTAAGTCAAATGACCGTCCATTAAAAGGACTTAGCGAGCCTCTGCAGAGTACTCAACCCATGAACAAAATTCATCCACGAAGCAACCCACGTGTAGGAAAAGCGGACGGTAGAGGCAAATGAGACTCGTCGTCCTGACACCACCTCGATGACACTATACCCTCGGGACCTATGCAAGCAGGTGGCTGGAAGTATTTGGAATCCTTGATCTTCTGATAACAAGCATGGAGGGCTTAATAGGGAACGTCTGTAGAAAAAAGTGAATTAGAGAGCCACGTCACATTAATGGCCCCACTTCTCGGACTCTACGCCGCATTAATGATGCCGGCTTATAAGCCACGCCGCATTAAAGGATTCTGACAAAACGAATAGTGGAAAAGACATGGGCTCTTCAAAGCTAGGTACAAACTATCTCCACCAGAAATATAGTATAAGAGTCGATCCACGAGTATAAAGAACTATTTGATTTCTCTAAATTTACGCACGAACTACTAAAGAGATATACTAGTTTTAGCATCAGAGACTTCCCGACCACCACCAAGACCCCCCATTCTTTGTGTTTTCTCAATTGTCCAAGTGAAAGACTCAAAACCCAAGTTGCTGGAACTCGGCCCAAAGGCATACGAAACACAACGTTAACATCGTCATTACAACTTTATCAAATTTTCACATTAAAATATAATAAACAATTAAACTATCTCAAATCTCAAAACAATAATAATATTCTAACAATATTTTATTCAACTTTGAACTTTTATCTCAAACCGTTTCATCTCATTTCACTATCCAAACCGCATTTAAAATGTTATTTTTCCTTTTAAATTGTTAACAAAGTAATAATATTCATTATGTATATATATTTTCAAAAAATATAATTGTTTGACATAAAATGAATCACTCATCAGTTTTAGGAGTTGAGATTTTATTGAAACAAGTAATTAGTAATTAAGTGTTGTGTACTACTACCATGAAAATATATATTTTCTTCTAAATATATTTGTGCGCCGTAAGAATCAAACCCAGCCCCGAAAGTTGTCTTGCCCAACCCAAAACTGAAATGAGTCAAATGACCATCTGCGAGAGCAACCCGACCTCATCCGACTGATGGGATGTAGATGTAGAGGTGGCGAGGACAACCCGGTCATAATTGAGTTGGATATTCGGGTTGGAATGGAATTTCAATCATTTAGATCGCTGATTATTTTAATTTTAATTTGTAACTTTATATTAGTTCATCCACATTAAGAATTAAAAAAATCTGGCTATAGACACTAGGCTCCTGCTGGTACATTTTATTTATGTTTTTATTTATTTATTTATTTTTACATATATTTTTTAATACTTTTAAATATTTAAAAAAAAATACAACATTATTAAAAAATACTTCTCTAATCATTAAAAAAAAAAAAAAATTCCAACAGGAGCCCAGAGGACTACCATCTTCCTTAAAAAAAAAAAAAACAGAAATTATCTAAATAAGTCCAAATATAGAAATCCGAAAACTTACGTACAAAACATTCAAAATAACTCATTTAACTTGTACAGTACAATGTAGGAAAGAAAATCCCAACAATCCCCCACTAAGAAAAAACCCGAAAAAATAGTTTTAAAAAGCCAAAATATTTCAAATATCAGAAAGATAAAAAAAAAAAACAATAAAAAGAGAGAAATTTGTAGAGAGAGAGAGAGGCAAGATTATTAAAAAAGGTTTATATTTTGAAGTGAAAATAAAACATGTTTACGCTTTTATTTTATAAAACAAATAAAAAAATTTACTCATTATCTTTATAACACGTATGTTTTTATTTTTTAATTTTTTTTCAGTTTGGTGTACTTGAGAGTAATACTCTAAAAGAAAAGGTGTAGCTAGCGGGGATGAGGGATGTCCTCCCAATCCTCACATATGGAAAAGAGAAATGCTAAATGGCTCCATTGTCTCTCGTTTTGACCGTTTATTTGTTTATATACATTTTTAAATAATTAAAAAAATGATTATTAATAAATTTTTATATATATTTAAATATTTAAAGATATTTAAAATAAAAAAGCACAATTACACTATTAATAGTTTCGATAGAACAAAATAATAGAACTGAGAAGCATTATACTTGAGAAAATCCCCAATTTCTCATGTCTCGTATAGTTCGAAAAGTAGGATTTAATTATAAATTTTGTATGAAAATTGACTACGTTTGTTTTTATAATACATATCAATTTATCTAATCATTTCAACTTTGTTAAATTTTTATATAAAATAAAATAAAAATTTAATATTTTTAAATTTTAAAATAAAATTAATATAAAAAAATATTTTATAATAATATTTTATTTAATTTTTTAATTTTAATTTAAACGCATCTTACCTTGTATACAAAACAAAAGAGAGCCCTAAATATAAAAAAAGAGCAATTTTACATATCTACTTACACTCTCCACACACCATGCACTCAAATTTTTTTTTTTTTTTTAAACTCAATACACTAAGTGTGTGGAGTGTGTGATAAATAGTAGAGTGTGAAGAAGATTTTTTCATCAAAAAATTAGCCAAGAGAAAAGAATTCCTCTTTAAAGACCTCGTCATGGAAATACATAAAAGGAAAAGGGCGCCGTTGCAAAATTTTCAAGATTGGCCAGGATTTACTATGCATCCACACCGACTTGGCGAATGAGAATTCAAATTGGCTCCGCCTCCGCGACGTCGCAACTAGGCTCCGAGAGCACGCGGCGGCGAAACAGCCAGGGTTTCGCGGACCGATCAGAAACTTACGTCTTTGATCATGGCGTCTGGATCGCCTCGGGGGCGCATCGATCAGGTCCGTTGCGAATCCAACGCCACTTTTTTCAAAATCTGAGTCCCAACGGTCGTCTTGATGCACATACATTTTTTTTTTCTTTGGTATTTTATGCATTTTTTTGTTACTTTTTGGTTTAACTAGTAGATGAAGACAACAAGAACGGGTATTATGTTCGTTTTTTAATAAAAATCTTGCATAAAGTACTTTGGTAAAATGGAAAGTCCCCGACCCACTGTCTGTTTGCTGAGAAAATTGGGTGAGAGAAGATATGGCATAATGTGGTATAGATTGCTTTTCCTTTTCATCTTCCACAACCAGGATAACCAAACCCGGCCTCAGTACTCCATGAGAAAAATAAATTTCAGACAAGATTTACGGCTTTTAAATTGGGTCTTCTCTAAAATTAGTAGCCTAACTATAACTTGCTTTATAAAGGTAATGCCCGCTTTAACGCAACTCGGTGGGGTTCTGCCCAATTTTGTGCTCTGTGTTATGTTGTACAGTTTTTTGTTTCGAAGAAAAGGAAACAAACATCACCTGGTTTCAAGTCTGGGAGAAGCAAAAAACTTGTGAAAGCTACCTTTGAAGGCTCTCCAAGTGCCAAAGGTACTCTGGACAATTGTTTGGTGACTTCAAAAGACGATAACAGTCCTAGGTCTTCGTATACAGTTCATGATTCCTTGGCTGGGCTAGATGCAGTCAGAAGAAATTTGGCACTGGAGATTAATAACTCTTCCAAGGATGAATTTAAGCAGCCCTTATTTTCAGAAGAATTGAACCCTGCAACATCTGAAGCAGTTGAAGTGTCTCAGAACGAAGCATCTCATGGATTATCTGTAATGGGTGATGCTGCAGTTGGAGATTTGGCAAAAGGTTCCTCAAAGTTTCCCCACGGTGCGGATAATTTAGACCGAAAAAAGTTCGCTGCTGATTTCCTGTCTTTATATTGTAGGTATTGTACTCTAAATATCAGGAACCATTTATATCTACATCCTTTACCGATGATTGGATTAGCATTTCTCGTTGGCACTTTCTTCTGGATTGTTCTTTCAGCTAGTGGCATTGAGGCTGATTCAGCGGTTGCACTGCGGTTACTTTATTCTCTAATTTTTGTTTTATGTTATTTAGATTTCTGAACCTCTATTACTTGCAGCGATCTTAAACCAAGTGTAAATTCACAGTCAGAGCCAGAAGTGAATGAACATAAGAGACATTGCAGCCCACTGTGCCTCGACAGGATGGATAAGACATCCAAGAAGAAGTGCAATATCAATGATTCACATTTAGAAGGTGAATTCACTTGCTCTAAAAAGAAAAATCATGAGGACATGCAGCCTGGTGATGTTGATAAAACTGTATTATCGGTTTTTAGTTCTTCTAGAGAGGTAAGGTCAATTTTAAACAACTCAGTTATAAATCTTATAACCAGATTTTGATTATTCGATTTAAATATGATTTACTATCGTTATTATTTTGCCTGGTTAGGTTATTGATGGTGATAGTCCGGTTAATCTTCAACCATGCTTGAAAAAATGCGGCAATACTCCTAAATCAACTGTCAATACGACAGAATTACGTACACCGGGTTCTTTGACTGTTAAAGCATGCAGTAATGAGACCCCCAAGTCAATCCGTGGAAGCTCCATATTTTCACCAGGAGAAGCTTTTTGGAATGAAGCAATTCAAGTTGCTGATGGTTTGTGTGCTCCTCAGGCCGCTGAAGAAACTCATAGTACAACCCGAGATCATGTCTTGAACTCGTGCAATTTGAGAAATGGTGTCTGTCATGACAACTCAATGAAAACATTGGATGAGGGTGAGAAGAGAGCCTGGAACATGGAGTTAAGTGCTTCTTTGGGGTCCCTGGGGAAGCATGCAAAAGATCTGCATAAAGAAGTATCCCCACTTCCTGTTAAGCATTTTGACTTCTCATGCGAGGGCAAAAACCTGAATGAAAGTACCTCACACCATCATGGTGTAGATGGTTCAAAATGTGCTACTCATAAAGGCAGCGAGGAACCTGAATGTGGTTCTGTAAATGTCAAAGGGCTAGAAACTAGTAATATCTTGATTCGATGTGGCAAAGCCCATTCAGACGAAGAGTTGCATGAGGTACAGGAGATGACTTCTACTATTGTAATTAACAAAGAGGCAGGGGGTATGTCATGTCCTGATAATGGTTGTATGACATCCAATTCACCAGTAAACGAAATCAAGAATTTGGTTCTTAACAATGAATCTGATGAAGCAAGTACTCCTTCAAGTTATGTGCGTCTTGAAGATCGTTCAGATGTACACAGTTGGCTTCCATCTGAAATATGCAGTACATATAGAAAGAGAGGAATTTCAAAACTGTATCCTTGGCAGGTAGCTTTTAACTTTCAATGAACTCAGTGATCTATTTGCTCATATGAATGGATTATGGATTAAGATGATTTTTGCAATTGTTATCATATTATTACGTGGCTTTAAATGGTTACTGCAGTGGTCGAGTGGGGCATGATATATAAGTAGCTTTTTCTTCTTCCTTGAGCAGATAATATGTTGCTTATTGTTGCACCTCTTTCTGTGTTTTTTCAATGGTCTTACTATTTATGTGCTTTAGTATCAGATATTGTAAGTTAAAGATATTTAGCATGGATACCTTTATATGAGAAGCGTAGGCGCATAAGCTTCTTGGATATTCCTTAATTTGTTTATGAATTCAAAATTAAAATCTAAAATTGGATTCATATCTCATACTTCGTTTTTTTAAGCTTATCATTCTTATAGTAAATAGGGGCCACTTCTATGTACTTATTTGGGAATTTTAATGAAGTTTTTTTACTTATATAAAAAAGAGTAAATAGGGTCTGCAATTGCATGTGCAAACATAGGAAGGATTCGCAACATAGTTGTGTTTAAACTACTCAAGTTACACCTATAGGTCATTTACCCATGGATCACAATGAACTACTCCTTCTATCTGTTTTAAGTGTTTTCTTTTCTTGTTTTGGAATGCCCCAGGAGACATTTTAAAAGTAAAAACTCTTCATCATTGCCCTTACATTTTGAAAAGATGCGTACAAGACTCATTAACACATGTCACCTCTAGTACAGTATAAAGGACATTTTAGAATTCAAACCAATACATATAAATTGGGACAAAGTGTGTGTGTGTGTATTTGCAGTATCTTTGGTGTAGTTGGTAGCCCACTTTGGTGTATCCATATCATATTCCTATCGATTCAGCTGCCTGTATCCTTACTCCCTAGGCTTTAAAGCATAATGCACACACTTTTACCAAATTTCAGGTTGAGTGCCTTCAGGTGGATGGTGTTTTACAGAGAAGAAATCTAGTATATTGTGCATCTACAAGGTATTTTCCTGTGTATTTGGAATTCATCTTAAATTTTTTGTCATGCTATTGTTGCTTAATCTTTTTTTTATCTTTTATTTTTCTCATTCTTCTAGTTTTTCAAATACCAACCAATTTTTTTGAATGGTTGTGGCACCGAGATTGACTTTGTTCCGGGCATCCGGTGCCATTCAAGAGAAAAAAAACCATTGGCAGTTTCTAATCCACATATGCCATAAATTTATGCTCTTATTACATGCTTTAACGTGTAATTTGTTATTTCTAATCCACATCTGCCACAGTGCTGGTAAAAGTTTTGTTGCTGAAATTCTAATGTTGCGGCGGGTCATATCAACTGGAAAAATGGCACTACTTGTCCTTCCTTACGTATCAATTTGTACAGAAAAGGTGCTTTACTGTTTTTCTATTGAACTTGAAGAAAGCATATGTTAGTTATGGTTGACTTACTAAGCACGCACACGCACATACATAGAGAACAATATATATATACATATGTATATATTATTTTTTGTCTCTGTCCTGATTGGTGTAGGCAGAACATCTGGAGGTTCTTCTTGAACCACTTGGGAAGCATGTTCGTAGTTAGTTATGGTTGACTTACTAAGCACGCACACACACATACATAGAGAACAATATATATATATATATATATACATATGTATATATTATTTCTTGTCTCTGTCCTGACTGGTGTAGGCAGAACATCTGGAGGTTCTTCTTGAACCACTTGGGAAGCATGTTCGTAGTTATTATGGAAATCAAGGTGGTGGAACACTTCCTAAAGATACTTCTGTTGCTGTCTGCACAATAGAGAAGGCAAACTCTTTAATAAACAGATTGCTTGAAGAGGGTCGCCTATCTGAAATTGGAATTATTGTGATTGATGAGCTACACATGGTATTTTACTTGAAGCTTGTGGGATATTTTTCAATTGATGTATTGTTATGCAGATATGTTGCTCAATTCACCTTATTTTCTCTTCCAAAGGCTTTTTCCATTTAGCTTCTTTAGGCATGTGCTTTCTGATTATGCTACATATTAAGTTCTCGTGCTTATATTTCTTAACAGGTTGGTGATCCAAGTAGGGGCTATCTTTTGGAACTTATGTTGACAAAGCTTCGTTATGCAGCTGGTGAAGGCAATTCTGAATCAAGTAGTGGAGAAAGTTCAGGTAGGAGCAGTGGTAAAGCTGACCCTGCTAATGGTCTGCAAATAGTTGGAATGAGTGCGACCATGCCAAATGTGGCAGCAGTTGCTGACTGGCTCCAAGTGAGTGGAACTGTAGATCATTAGTGAAGTTCTAGTGTTTTATTTTGATGTAAAGATCTGCTCGTGGCCAATCTGTTCTGATCCAACTGGCAGATCTTCTCCTTAAGAATGGTATGGAGGGTACAGATTGGCTTTAAGTGAGTGGAACTGTAGATCATTAGTGAAGTTCTAGTGTTTCAATTTGATGTAAAGATCTGCTAGTGGCTGATCTGTTCTAACCCAAATGACATATATTCTCCATAATAATGGTAGGGTGGGTGAAGTCATGGGATCAAGATCTATTGGATGTGTTTAACTTGCCAAACACAGGAGGATAAATGTAAAGATCTGCAAGTGATCACACTTTTTAACATAAGAAGGGCATTAATGCCATAAAAAGCTTCTAATGCACCTATATGTGGTTAAGAAGGGCAATGATTTAACAATAGGGGCACAAATTGGTTCATAGATGTTTGAATGATACACACTATCGTCATTACATCTTAGGCTTTTCAATCTGATGGAAAGACTGCACTTGAAATATTTTATTTTTGGGGTTTCAGTTATTATATGTCACCTTCAGGTTAGTAAATAATTGCTGAGAGATACACGTATATCAGGAAGCTTTAATCATCACAATTTTTTTTCAAGTATATCCTATGTATCTATAGTTCTCATGCTTTTATTGCTTATAAGAAAAAAACATTACTATTGTTGAACATGTTTTAGGAATTTTATTCATATCAATACTATTGCTTGTTAAGGTGATCACATTATTGTTTTCATCTTGCCTTGGGGGAGCATATGAAGTGTTGCCACGTGATTGCTGTAGACTGTAGTGTTCTTGTGTGGTCAATAAACTTAAGATTTATTTTTCTTAAATCTGATGCAGGCAGCATTATACCAGACAGATTTTCGACCAGTTCCATTAGAAGAATATATTAAGGTTGGCAACACAGTTTATAGCAAAAAAATGGACATTGTTAGAACAATTTCAAAAGCAGCTGATCTTGGAGGTAAAGATCCAGATCATATTGTTGAACTGTGCAATGAGGTAGGGGTTTCTTATGGCGCAAAACTGTTTTTATATTATTATAGAAGAACAATATGTATCAACCGAAAATATTTCAGGTTGTTCAAGAGGGTCATTCAGTGTTGATATTTTGCTCTAGTCGAAAAGGATGTGAATCAACTGCGAGGCATGTTGCAAAATTCCTGGAAAGATTTTCTGTTAATGTTCGTAACAATGAAAGCGAGTTCGTTGATATTACTTCAGCTATTGATGCCTTACGAAGGTGTCCTGTTGGATTGGATCCTATATTAGAAGAAACTTTCCCTTCTGGCGTTGCCTATCACCATGCTGGCCTCACGGTATTTAGGATTTCTTTTTTTTTTTTTATATATTTTTATTTTGTTGGGGTTATGTGTATCATTATTTTCTCATGGTATATTCTTGCTTACTTTCTTTGTCATTTGAATGACGAGTGTTTTCTACTATTGATGACTTATTGACTGTTGATCCTTGTGAGATTTCCGTATTTCTAAAGGTTGGGCTTGTTCTATAGGTTGAGGAACGAGAGGTTGTTGAAACCTGTTACCGCAGGGGACTTTTACGCGTCTTAACTGCTACATCTACCTTAGCTGCTGGGGTTAACCTGCCAGCTAGGAGGGTCATTTTCCGACAACCCAGGATCGGTCGTGATTTTATTGATGGGACAAGGTACAAACAGATGGCTGGCAGGGCTGGTCGGACTGGAATAGATACACAGGGGGAAAGTGTAAGTTTTATTATGTAGTTCCTGTTTTTTGTATTGTTTTCCTGTGGTGATTACTGCTCTTTTTTTAATGTTTTAGTTTGTTTGTTGTTAATTTCACTAATGCTTGTTTGTTACCATTTTTTTGTTATATTTTAATTCCTCTATTTTCATTATTTTTTTGGCATATTTTGGTGAAGTCAAATCACTGTTTTTATATTAACTTGTTGATCTTTTTCCTGATAATTTACCCATTCAGGTACTAATTTGCAAACCGGAAGAGATCAAAAGAATTATGGGACTTCTTAATGAAACCTGTCCACCATTGCATTCTTGTCTGTCTGAAGATGCGAATGGAATGACTCATGCTATTTTAGAAGTTGTGGCCGGCGGAATTGTTCAAACTGCTAATGATATTCATCGATATGTTAGGTGTACTCTTCTCAATTCCACCAAGCCATTTCAAGATGTAGTGAAATCAGCCCAGGAATCTCTTCGGTGGTTATGCCACAGTAAATTTCTTGAATGGAATGAAGATACCAAGTTATATAGCACCACACCCCTTGGGCGTGCAGCTTTTGGCAGTTCTCTCTGCCCAGAAGAATCTCTTGTAAAAATTGCACCTTCTATTTCCCTTTTGATTTCCAAACTATTCTTTCACTGTCTGTGCAAAAGTAATGTTGGTTTAAGTAATTGTTGGAACAGAAAAAATTGTAGTTGAGATTTACTATAAACTTTTGTTTGGTCTCCTAGATTGTGCTGGATGATCTTTCAAGGGCAAGAGAAGGATTTGTGCTTGCATCTGACTTGCATTTAGTTTACTTAGTAACACCAATTAATGTTGACGTTGAGCCAGATTGGGAACTGTACTACGAGCGGTTCATGGAATTATCTGCTCTTGACCAGGTAATTCTTCTTGAGTAATGCTAGATACAGTTCTAGAATGTGCAAGTCTTGTGCACTCCCTTTGAAACAGTGGTTAAATTTGGGACCCACATGAAAAAAATCAATGACTCTTTCTGCTGGTTTATATTTGGATGTTCTGCTTCTCATCAAACACTATGCTTCTGTGACTTTGAATTAGAACTTCACTATGAACAACCTTTTGTGGTTCATATTTTGGAATGTTATTAGACTGGTTGGAGGCGAGTAACTGCTTTGTCAGGTATGGGATGCTTTCTGGCATCACTATTGGCAAGTCTGAATGTATATTATGAATTTGTTTTTGTTGTTCTTTTCCCTAGCATTATTGAAAGGTGACTGCATGGGCTGTTTGGTGCTGTGAATACCATGAGGAGTTTTAAAAGATTGACCTCTTTAATTGGATGTCTCTGGGGACACTGGCAAATTGTGGGTTTTTTTAAGAGCAACTCGAGATTTTCCGATTTCTTGAAATCAATACATAGCGTGGTTTCTTTCTTCATGATTACATCTGTATGTCCTTTTTCCAAGTCAATCTTCATAATCACACTAATATTGTATGTGAAACATTGACTTGACTTATGTCCCCCGACTATAGCTTTTGGCTTTGCATTTACCTGTACAATTGAAAATACAAGTATATGGAGTTCGTTGTTTATTTTTTTGTGAATCTAATAGCATTTTGAATCTCTTAATTTCTTTTCTTAATTGCATAAAATGCAGTCAGTTGGCAATAGAGTTGGAGTAGTGGAACCATTTTTAATGCGCATGGCGCATGGTGCACCTATGCGTTCTTCAAATCAGCCAAGAGATTTGAAAAGGTTTCAAGGCAAACATGAAAACAAATTTGCGGTCACAAACAGTTCAATCCTTTCAGATGATCAAATGCGACGAGTGTGTAAACGTTTCTATGTTGCACTGATCCTATCAAGACTAGTGCAGGTGTCTATTATATTTCTTACTTTTCCCCGATATTTTGTATTGCATGTTTTTTATGAGGTTTGTGAATTTTTTATTTGACTATGACTTGGGATAACGTGCAATTCTATCTTGTAGTCTATCTTCCATGATTTTTGTATGGATTGCATGTCAGATTGTATGAAATTGATACCATGTCAGACTGTATGAAATGGCCGAGTTGTTGCTGGCCTTGAGATTTCTTGTTTATTATATATAGACTGTACGAAGAATCTTTATACATGAAAACATAGCTGTCCACTAACTACCACTAACTAAATCAAAGAGTGCTGTCGTCCATTACTAAATCAAGGGATTGTTGTCGTCCATTGACTAATTGAAAGGGAAGAGTAAATCAAGGATTGTTGTTATCCACTAACTCAATCAAGGAGTGTTGTCGTCCATTGACATTGCATATCTATTTGTTTGGTCACCTAGATATGACTCTAATTCCTCTTTATCTGGGAGGGATATTCTAATTCATTATTTATTTTTGGTTTTCCCCACCTTGCTAAATACAATTTTTTTAAAAAAAAAAAAAAAAAATCTGTGGTGAAGGAAGTTCCTGTGGTGGAGGTTTGTGAAGCTTTTAAAGTGGCTAGAGGAATGGTGCAAGCCTTACAAGAGAATGCAGGAAGGTTTGCATCTATGGTTACCATGTTTTGTGAGAGACTTGGATGGCACGATCTGGAAGGCTTGGTTGCCAAGTTCCAAAATCGCGTTTCATTTGGAGTAAGAGCAGAAATTGTAGAGCTTACTTCAATTCCATATGTTAAGGTACCCCCTTTTGTCAAATTTCTTTTTGTTTATGCATTGAGGAGAACCTCACCAGTGGCTTTTGTAGTAATCTGGGATTGGTTTTTTTATGTTTGATTTTTAATATGAGCATTCTTTAAATGGTCAGGGATTGACTATTCTACATTTGACTTTTAGGGTTCTCGAGCAAGATCACTTTACAAAGCTGGCTTGCGTACACCTCTAGCAATTGCAGAAGCCTCCATTCCTGAAATTGTCAAAGCTCTCTTTGAATCTTCTTCATGGGCTGCACAAGGTGATACCAGACATTTTCAGCATATGATTTCTTTAGTTAATAGTTATAATTTACATGTGATGCATGAAAACATCTATGTTCTGTACTGAATTTTTAAACTACAGGATCTTCTAGAACTTATGCAGTATTTGATTTGATGTTTATTAATGAGATTGCTTGACATAACTGATGCAGAGTTGGTTTTTGGAAAATTTCTTTGTGGAGTTTCATATGTTAGATGAACTGCTTTCTTTTGGACTCTCAATATCGTTATTTTTCATGATTATCATCAGCCTTTTTTTTATATGTTGGACGCAGTTGTAATCTTGTTGTGCCCATCACAACAAGATTCTTTAATCTGAGATTTTACACTCTCTTAGGGCCCGTTTGTTTTCGCAGATGAGATGAGATGAGTTGAGATTAAAGTTAAAAAATTGAATAAAATATTGTTAGAATATATTTTTTTAATATTATTTTTGTTTTGGGATTTGAAAAAATTGAATTGTTTATTTTATTTTGTATTGGAAGTTGGGAAAGTTGTAATGATTAGATGAGAGGAGATGTTTTTTGAAAACAAACAAGGCCTTAGTCTTTCTTCGTTTGCGGATAATCTTTCCCATTGAGTAATGCTATGTGGTTGACTTTGTTTATTAGGTTGCATGGTGCGTTGATTGTTGTGCAGGAGGTGTCCTGATTGTACCTTATTCATGATGGTTGGATCTCTAATGCCCCACTAATCACACTTTCTATAAAAGTGAGGATATGATTATATAACTAATCTGCTACTGAATAAAAAAAGGAAAATCGAGAGAGAGGACAAGAATAACAAAATAGTGTTCTATTTAATCCCTGGCTGTACGGCTGTTCGTACTGTGGTTTCTGTTTCCAATATGGTTAAATATTTTCAAAATAGATTCTTTTTGTGCCTCTTTATTAGTGGTGGTAGATTTTATGCTTTATACCCCTTCATGCTCTTATCATTCATTTCCTGCTTCCAGATTAAGTTGTTCTCCTATAATTAATCTATTATCAAAATATCTAATCCATACTTGTATTTTTTTTATCACCTATAAAAACTGTATTGTTTTTTATGTATAGATTTAATACTCACAAGTAAGCTATATGAATGTTAGAAGGTTCAGCACAAAGACGGGTACAACTGGGAGTAGCCAAGAAGATTAAAAATGGTGCACGCAAAATTGTCCTGGATAAGGCTGAAGAAGCAAGGGTGGTTGCTTTCTCGGCTTTTAAATCACTGGGATTTAACGTTCCACACTTTTCTCGACCCTTAATGTCAACTACCGTTGGCGATCAAGTGAGGCAAGGAGCTGCAACCACATCTTTTGGAATTGACACTAGCAGTAATTTTGATGTGGTGGAGCACATGAATCATATTTCCTCCAAGCCATCCATGGAAGAAAATGACAATTCTGATAAAGTCGCTTCGGAAAGTGAAGGAGAGAAGTTAATAAGAAGATCGGATATCGATTTGTTGGCTTCAGAAGAAGTAAACTCAACAGCTGCAGTACACTGTAACTTTGGTACTGAAACTTCTGTGGTACCAGTTGAAGGTTCTGTAACCAGTGGTGCTGAACTGAATGCTACTGTTGGTAATACCAAAAGTGCAGACATTACAGACTCTATTCATTTAAAAAAACCTAGTGCCATTTCCAGGATAGGTGATGGGTATCTTCATTGTGGAGTACCAGAACCACACAACATTTTGTCTCTTGGCATTAAGAATAGCGTTTGTGGGAAAGGCCCTATCAATGCAATTAATACTCCTGGTGGATTTGATTCCTTCTTAGACCTCTGGGAGACTGCACAGGAATTCTATTTTGATGTCCATTACAACAAAAGATTGGATGTGAACTCTGTTGCCCCATTTGAAATACACGGCATAGCCACTTGTTGGGAAAATTCTCCTGTATACTATGTCAATTTGCCTAAGGATCTAATGTGGTCTGACAAAAGAAGAGAGGATTACTCATCCATGTGTATATCTGGTGATAAGAGTAGTGTTTCACTTCCTGAGAATTGGTCGGAGATAGTTGAACGAAGATGGAATAGGATTCGTGAAATATTGGGAAAAAGAAATGTTAGAAAATTTACTTGGAATCTAAAAGTTCAGATTCAGGTTCTTAAAATTCCTGCAGTATTAGTTCAGAAATTTGGTTCAGATCTTGCTGGGAAAAACATGGGCCTTGAACTAATAGACAACTCATACTTATTGTTGTCTCCAGTTAATATTAATGATGGAATTGACATGTCCATTGTCACATGGATCCTTTGGCCTGATGAGGAGAGAAGCTCCAACCCAAACCTGGAGAAGGTAATTAGAAGAATCATATTGATTAGTTTTGGAACAGATTATGTTTTTAGTTTTCACAATGCCGATAAATTTTTACTTTTTAATTTCTTAGGGCCAAATGAGTTCGAAAATTTTGAGTCTTGTTATTTAACTAATAGTACTATTGTGTTCATCATTTCTTGAACTGACTTACGAAGCTGTGATCATGATACAAATAGGAAGTTAAGAAACGGTTATCCAGTGAGGCTGCAGCAACTGCTAATCAGAGTGGGAGGTGGAAGAATCAGATGCGAAGGGCTGCACATAATGGTTGCTGCCGTCGGGTTTCACAAACACGAGCTTTATGTTCTGTACTCTGGAAGTTGCTTCTTTCCGAAGAGCTTATTGAAGCCCTCATGAATATAGAAACCCCATTGGTAAGTTATATTTTTCTCTACTTAGCAAAAAGTTATATTTTTCTCTGCTACAAACTAGAGGAGATCTGTTATCTGAGGCATTCAGACTTTCTGATGTGTCTTGTCTTAGGTACCTACACGATGAGATAGTTTTGGAGCATGTAAATCGCACCATTCTTCTTCATCCTTTTTTCAATGATTTTTTGACCTTGATAAATCTCTTCATCCTTTTTTTTTCAAACATGCAAAGCTATGTATGAAAAGCTGCTTTAGCCACTTCGGGCCAGGAATGCAATAGAAAGTCATTGATCCTTGGAACCATCTAACCAATTTGTGGAAAAGATGCAGTCTTCTATTGACTAGATGCTTAAAGTATTCATGTTTATATGCTTGTGTGTGTGTTAGGTTAATGTTCTTGCAGACATGGAGCTTTGGGGAATAGGTGTTGACATGGATGGATGCCTCCAGGCACGTAATGTGTTGGCGAAAAAGCTGAGGCATCTTGAGAATGAAGCTTATAAGCTTGCTGGCATGACATTTTCATTATATACAGCAGCAGATATTGCAAATGTGCTGTATGGGCACTTGAAGCTTCCCATACCAGAGGGGCACGATATGGGAAAGCAACATCCAAGTACTGACAAGCATTGCTTGGATTTATTAAGGTAATGTTAGAGATATTTTGTTCCTGTTATGGCTCATTTCCCATCTAAAGATGAATTTTTTATGTGGTAATTGGATCCTGTAATATTTTATGCTCCCTCCATCTTCTACACTTTTTTGGGCATAGCCAAGTACATGGTTGTATACAAGAGAAACACCTAGCTAGGGTTAGATCCATCTTCTACACTTAATCAGGACACAAAGGAAAAAATGCCCACTTCTGATAGAGATTTTCCTCTTGAAAGAAAATATTTTGAAGATCGTATATTCAAAGTTGTGGAATTAGAGATATTCCTAAAATAGTGAAGATGGCACTTATGGGTAGTGTGATGAATAAGATATTTGACTATTTGAAATGGAGAAACAATATGGGACTATGTGAAATAGAAAGGAAAATCAATCCTTCTAGGTGGAGGGTGTTTATTCCAAGTTACCATTCAAAGTCTGCAGTCGAGTTCATCTTTGTTTGTGATAAACTGAGTTACTCTTTTTGAGGATCAGTCTCATATACATCAATGTTGATTTGGAAAGTGCTTGCATTGGCCATACATAAAACCTGCATCGGTGTTCATATAGTGATGTATATGAATTTTCATTGTCCATTGTGTTTATTAGAATCGACAGTATATAAGACTTGAATTTGTTGGGGTCGAATCTTCAACCCTATGTTGTTAGAACCATTTAAGGTATCTTTGTAAGGCCAACAAGCTTAAAGTTATATATGCTATTGACTTGTTGGTCACTTGCTTGCCTTAAATGTTGTTGGAGTATTACTCTGTTGAAGCAATTCCAGGTAACGGCAGCATTATCAAATAAGTCAAAAGCATTATATTTCTTTAGAAAATCTTTCCTGGTTAATGCAATGAACAGTATGGTGGATAGGATTATTTTGTTTCATAATGGGAGTAGGAGATTCATGGTTCGATCTTTGTACAAGGTGTTAATAGTCCAGACCCACAATCCTTTTCCTTGGAAGCGTAATCGGAAATGTAAGGTTTCGCCTAAGGTAGCTTTCTTTGTTTGGACAGCTGCTCTTGACAAAATCCTTACTATAGATAATCTGAGGAAACATGGGCTTATTGTACTGATAGGTGTTACATGTATAAGAAAGATGGGGAATCTGTGGATACTTTATTATTAGATTGTGAGGTGGCTGGGATTTTGTGGAATGATATCTTCAACAGGACTGGTTTTGCTTGGGTTATGTGTTGTAGGGTGGTGGATCTACTTGCTTGCTAGAGAGGCCTTCGGGGTAGCTCCCAAATAGCTGCTGTGTGGAAAATGATTCCCGTGTCTTATGGGGTGTCTTTGGTTGGAGAGAAATGGTCGGTACTTTGAAGATCAGGAATGTCCAGTGGACGTTAAAGAGATTTTTCTTCAATACTTTATTCAGTTGGGCAATTGTCATTGATTTCAATGGGCTAGTTTTCATGATTTTCTTGTAGCAGTTCCTAGTATGTTTCCTTTTTATACTCCCTGTATACTTGGGCTATGCCCGTTTCTTTTATTAATAAAAACTTTATTTTACCTATAAAAAAATGGTTTCTTGATAATTAAATTTTTTTATTTATAATAGTAGAAAACTAGGCAACACCTGAGTGCACGGGATGTATACAAGAGCATACACCTAGTTAGATATATTTTTGTGGATAATTTCCTTGAAATATATATTATTTTTATAAGTAAAAGGAAAATTTGTTCATACTAATAGAGAAATAAGCGAAGCCCAAGTGCATAGGATGTATGAAAACACCTAGTGAAGAGCTATCCTGGAATATATGCAATTTTCTTGGGCATGTATATGTTTCCCTCTTCTTTCAATCATCAGATTGTAAATTATTAGTTGAGGAAAAGATTTGTAAAACAGCCATGCAATGCTGTATATAAAATGTTAGGGAAGAAAGTTATGGCATACTCAATAGTTGCTTGTTACAAACTGGTGATGTTGAGACTAATGCATCGATATCATTAAAGGCGAGTGAGGAAAGAATGTGTTCTCAAGGAGGTAGAGGTGGCTGCAAGCAATATGAGGGGAGGTTTTTTAAGATATTTTACCTTGTGCTATGAAACTTCTTCTGCGACATTACTGAGTATTTCATTATGTTGAAGGTGTCAACAAGACGAAAGGATGGTGAAAAAGAAGGGCAGGCAGTAACTGAGAAAATTTGTGAGTGCTTAGGAGACAATAGTTTCATATAATTAGACTTAAATCCTTGGGTCACGGCTTTGTAAGTGAGATGGGGAATCCGTGGGTTATCTTTTATTACAATGAGACGTAGCTGGCACATTATAGCAAGTTATTTTTCAACTTGCTACAGCTTAATTGGGTGATGCCAATAAGTGTGGAAGATCTCTTTGCATGCTGGAAGGGGCAGTTTGTGAGCCAGCATGGTAAGACCCTGTGGAAGATGATCCTGAGTTGTTTGATGTAGTGCATATGGAGGGAAAGAAATTGCCAAAGTATTGACAATATAGCAAGCTCTTTTTTAGTACACCAGCACTGGATGGCAGCCAACCTTTCTCTCAAAATTTACTTTCCTGGACTTTGTTGCTCTTTTTTCTCTCTCTCAATAGGTGTGTTTTGTTGTGTACCCCCCTGTGTTTTGACTCTGCCTTTCTTACTTCTCTTGATCATTAATTAAACTCATCTTAGGTCTCGTTTGTTTTTAGAGATGAGATGAGATGAGATGAGTTGAGATTAAAGTTAAAAAGTTGAATAAAATACTGTTAGAATATATTTTTTAATATTATTTTTGTTTTGGGATTTGAAAAAGTTGAATTGTTTATTTTATTTTGTGTGGGAATTTGGGAAAGTTGTAATGATGAGATGGGAGGTTTTCAAAATTTTCAAAATTTTAGTCTTAAAAACAAACCAGGCCTTAGTTATAAAAAAAAAAAAAATTCTTCTAGAAAGCATTCTACATTTAATAGATGAGTTGTAGTGCATCCCTGCCTGTTGAATTGTATTAATTTATCTCCTCCTGAATCCTTATAATTTGGTCCCTTTTTATTATATGCAGTGTTGTGCTTATTTTGTAAGTACTAAGATTTTATTGATGTGGAGAAGTTTATGGTTGATGCAGATTTTAATAAGGTTTTTTTTTTTTTTTTTTCAGCAAGTAAAATATTCATAGATAAACTAGAAGATTACAGGTTACAAGTTCTAATGGGGTGGGAGTCCCCTACAGTCTTCCCAAAACTAGCAAATACATCACGAAAATAAGAAAAAAGGGATCTAGAGCCAAAAGTTTGACTCACACCCATTTCCCACCTGGGGAAGCCTTTTGAAGCGGTTTTAATACGGTCTGATAAACAGACTATATTACTGCGGCTATAAGCCGTAGTGAAGGGTTGTGTGCTGCATTTTGTTGGTTTAGATTGGCTGGAAGAGACTTTCACGTCCACTTTCGTTAGGGAAAGTGGGAACGTAGCAACCGGAGGATGCGTCGATACGCCGGCATAGGACCTTCACTGTCTTTGGTGGCGCGTGTGGTTCATGCGTCACTCTAGGAGATAAGGCAATGGTCGGATCTGAGAGATCCGAAGCCACTGATCCCAGTGGTGCCACGCGTGACGACGACATGTTAGAGCAATGTTTTGAATATCGTACCGGACGTCGTACCGGTCAAGGCACTGGAACGAAATATTTCGGTACCGGTACCGTTTCGGGATAGCGTTTAGGGATAATGTTTCGGGATAGTCGATATATAAATAAATTATATATATAAATATATATATAAATTATATTCCAAAATAATAGTCTATATATAAATAAATTATATATAAATACATATATATAAAAATTATAAATAGTCTAGTCTGAATTAGGGGTTAAAAAATAAGTTTGTAGTTTGAAAAAATGAAAAAAAAAAAAAAACACACACAGGCCGAAATATCGGCCGGTACCGGCCGAAATATAGGCCGGTACCGGCCGGTACAGGCCGAAATTTAGTCCGGTCGGTACCGGTACGGAACAGATATAGTACCTGTACCGGCCGGATGGCCGAAACGAAAAATTTCGGCCGTACCGGCCGGTACGGGACGAAATTTAAAACACTGTGTTAGAGACCTTGGTCTAGTCCCTAAACATTAGGGGTCAGCTAGCTTGCTTTGCCTTGTGATGACCGAATGACTCTTGCTTGGCCTTGAACGAATTGTGGCTAGGGGTGTAACTGGTCCGGTCGGGTTTTAGACAAAATTTAGGACCGAACCGGTATGTACCGGTTTTGCATTTTCAAAAACTGATTACGCGCCGGTTACCCCCCTAAACTGGTACCTCTGGTTCCGGTCCGGTTCAGTCCAGTTTTAATCATCTACCATAAAAAAAAATTTTGCCATAAAAAAACTGCTCCCATGTAAAAAATCTGCTGCCATAAAAAATGTGCTATAAAAAAATCTACTATAACAAAAAAACTGCTATAGAAAAATCTGCTATAAAAATATAAAATCTGATATTAAAAAAAAAAAAAAACTGTAACAACAAAATAAACCCTAAATCAGAAGCTCATTAAAGTTTTTACAATATGCAGTTATGCACATTGTAAACCAAAACTATACGAAGAATCACAAAAAATACACAAAAAAAAGAGAGAAGGATAAACCAAAACTGACTTTTTTTATAAGTGTTCAATGGACACCAAATAAATCGATATAAAGGAATCTCAAGTACATGAATTGCAACGACAAACCAAAAGGGCAAAGTACCCTGCCTCTCATTACATAGCACAAGGGAAAAAGCTTCTGGGTTCCTTATATCTACACACAAAATAAAGATTAATAGAGAGAGAAAAATCATCAATGCAATAGCAGAAAATTCAAATAGAGAATACACATAATGAAAGAAATATCATAAAGAATACACACAAAAAGAATACACTTAGAATACACACAATGCAAGAAAACACAGAACACACAAGAAACCAACCAAACCAGTAGAATCACTGATTGACATCCATGCAACCCAAAAAATTTATCAGGTTCAAATCTACTAACAGATATATATGAACAAACAAACAAAATTATCCACAAAAACAAAAAGGAAAGAAATCAAGCTATTTTCAGCTGGATGGGGAACTATACATGTTCATCATCGATGGGGAGCTATACAACATATATAAACCCTAAATCCTAAAATATAAAATTATACCTTCCACAATTATAAAATATAGATTCAGCTTTATGGGGAGCCATAAAAAAAAACTAAAAATATAAATCCTAATCAGATTTTGAAATCTGTAAAAAACCCTAAATCTCAAATCTGTAAATTCGATAAAAAAAAACCCTAAATGAAATAAATCAATTAGCAATGAATTGAAACATTGCAATGATTCATGAAGTAAATGTAAGATTTTGAAAATTAAAAAGCATATATATGTTCACATACCGATTAGCTTGCCGAGAGAGGGGAAAACAATATCTGTGATTTTGTAGCCTTGGGAACAACTAGAAGCGGAGGAGAACAGAACGGACCAACAGTGTCGACGGCGAGGAGCTGTTGACGGCGTGAGAGACGGCTGTGGGGACTCAGGGACTCGAGAGGTAGAGCAGAGATGGTCGAGCGGGGAGAAGGGGGGGTTAATATATAACACCCCATTAAACGATGCCGTTTGGCCTTTGGGACTAAAATTTAGTCTATATGCATAATATATAGTATAGTATATATTTTATATATATATTAATTATATATATAGTGATATTAATATATATAGTGATATTAATTATATATATAGTATAGTAATATATATAGTGATATTAATATATAGTATACTATAGTATATATTATAATACTAACTATATATTATACTATTATAGTAATACTATCATAATAAATTAATAATACTATACTAATACTATATATAGTTATATATATTTTATTATAGTATATTATTAGTTATAGTGATTTAGTATAACTATATTAGTATAAGTATAACTATAGTTTATATTAGACTATTAGTATTAGTTATATATTAGTATAGCTATATAATATATTAGACTATATAATAATATTAATATTAGACTATTAGTATAGTTATATATTAGTATTAGTTACGGTGATTTAGTATAACTATAGTCTATATTAGATTATTAGTATTAGTTAACTATATAATAGTATTAATATTATACCATTAGTATAGCTATATATTAGTATAGCTATATAATATAAGTATAACTATAGTCTATATTAGACTATAAGTATAACAATAGCTATAGTGAGTTTGTTAATTGTTATATTAATATTTGTTAATTGTTATAGTAAGTTTAATTTATTATAACTATATTATTGATAGTATTATAGTGATAGTATTAGTATAGTAATTTAGTATTAGTAATTAGTATTAACTAATTACTATATCATTATTTTATATGTGATTATTTAGTATAGTGATTATTTAGCTATATATAATATATCAGTATAATTAGTTATATATTAGTATAGCTATAAATAAAATGTTATTAATAGTTTAAATATATATTTTATGTTTAAATCATATGATAAATTAAGTTTTCATATTTAAGATTAAACTTTTATTTTATAAATTATAATAACATTATCTTATATATAATTATATTAATAACATATGATCAAACAAATTACAAATGTTCATATTTAAGATTAACATTTTATGTTAATTTATAAATTATAATATAAAATTATTTCATATATAATTATATATTATATATAAAACTTATATATAAAAAATATTTTGTATGATATTAATTTTGTATAAACTTATATATATAATTTTTTTTTCCAACCGGTCCGGTCCGGTCTTGGAAACCATGGAACCGGGTCCGGCCGGTTTTACGGTTACAAGAACCGGTCCGGTTTCCTGGTTCAAATTTACACCTCTAATTGTAGCAATGGAGGGTCCCTAGGTTGATGGAGGTATGGTGTTTAATGATAAAATTGATAATGATGATGAGTTCGGGTGATCTAATTGATGATTTGGTGTGTTTGATGCAATGTGGAACGGCTTGAAGGTTGCCCTTGATGTTGGCGCCACTTGGGTGATGCTTAGAGTTGATATGGTGAAGTGAGGCTAGGGTTTTGGGTGGTGGCTAAGGGGGATTACGAAATTGGGAAGTGATGGACTAGGGTTGGCGTGTAGGATGAGTTGCTAATGTTTGGAAGGATGTGGATAAGTGAGGCTAGGACTCCTAAATTGTGGGAGGCAATTTAGGGATGATGGGAATCGGCTAAGGCTTGGAAAGGAAGGATTTGGTGGTGTTGGAATCAGTCTAGGGTTCTTTCCTGAATTAAGGAATTGGAGATGGAAGATAGGATTTAGATATGGCGAGAGGATGAAGATCCTTGGTGGGATTTGGAAAGATGGAGAGGAGTGAGCTAAGATTCCTAAATTGTAGGAATTTCCTACAGTTTAGGAATGATTGGGTTTCGGTTTTGGTAAGGGATGAAGGTCTTTGGTTGACTTGAGTGATTCTAGGAATGAAGAGATTTTAGGGATGGAGTGATTTTAGGGATGAAGTGATTTTAGGGTTTGGATTTAGAAAATGAGGTGAGGATTCCTAAAATGTAGGAATCTCCTTGTGGGACTCTAGGGTTTCGGCTAGGGCTAATTTGGATGAAGGGAGGCTAACTTTAGAAAGTGGAAATTATGGAAAAGATGGGCCCCATGATGGCCCATGTCATATGTTGGCCCTTGGTGGCCTAGGATGGCCCAATGGGCCATGGACATGGCTGGCAAGCTTGGCATGGCTGGCATGCGTGTGGCTGACATGGCCTAGGCATGGCTGGCATGGCCCAGACAAGGGGTTGGGGCGCTGGGGTTGCTACTGCATGGGCACGCTGACCTGCTGCTGGGCTAGACGCATGGGGCTGCTGGTCTGCTGGTCTGCTGGCATGGCCTAGGCAAGGTGCCTGGGCACTAGGTGTGTCGGGCGTGCTGCTGGCATGTAGTGCGCTGTGAGTGCTGGTGTTAGGACCCCTAGGAAAGTGGCATCGGGCCAAGCCATGACACTATCCTTGACATGCTAAGGCAGCCCCACAGCCAGCCTGCATGCGTGCCATGGCCCGTGCCTCGACACGCATGATTCAATTTATCAATATATGAGGTTTCCTTTCATTTTTGTGCAATTTGTGAATCAAAGTTGATTGGTTTATCTTTGTGTTCATTCAAATTCTTGAGTGTTCATACCTTTGCATTATGCTCATCCATTCCCTTGCACCCATTCAATCTTTCCTATACACATATTTCGGCCACCATTGTGTTAACCTAATTACCATATTCGGCTACTTACCATATTTACCCTCCTTCCATCTTGCATTGACATAGCCGAAACCCTACATACCTTATTGGGATTCCTAAACTTTAGGAATACTACCTTCTTCCATCCTTTCCTTCCATAGCCGAAAGTCTCACTTGCCATATAAGCCTTCCATAACCGAATATTCCTATCTTGGAATAATTGGTCATCCTTACCATATTGAGATCCCTTAATTCTAGGAATCCTTCTAGAGCCTCTCAATCTTCAAGTCAATCCTTTACATCTTACCTTAGCTGAAATCCGTCACCCCAAGATTGCCTCCTACAATCTTGTGAATCATTCTTCCATCCAAACTCTAGCCTCCATACAAGCCATGCCTCCTTACTCCATTGTTGAGTTCATCAATTAGTTCACCCTTTTCACCACCACCATATATCATTCCATCACTAAACACCAAACCTCCATTAACCTAGGGACCCATCATTGTCACGTGTTGTCCAAGGCCAAGCAAGAGGGCTAGCCATTTCGATCACCACAAGGAGAATCAAGAAGAAGAGGAAATAGTGTTTAGGGACTAAATCGAAGTCCCTAACAGCTTGGCGGGTTGCGCGCGCTGGCAGGGTTGTCACTAGCCTCGCTGGGCGTGCCCCTGCCATGGCATGCCTGCGGGGTTGTCATGGGCAGGCATGTCCTGGGCATGTCATGGCAGGGGCCATGGCATGCTGTGGGGCTGTCCTGGCAGGGGCCATGGCATGCGTATGGGGATGATGTGGGGCTGTCAAGGCATGTCAGCGACATTGTCAAGGGGCTGTCAAGGCATGTCAGCGACAGTGTCGAGGCCTGGCCCGTGGGGCTGTCGGGACATGTCAGCGGCAATGTCAAGGCATGAGCCGTGGGGCTGTCCAGCCTTGTCAGTGATAGTGTCAAGGCATCAACCATGGTCCTATCAAGGCTTGTCATGGTATGGTTGATAGCTAGGCCGTGGGCCACAAAACTTGGAGTTTTGACAAGGCTCTCTCTGGCGCGGTATGAGCCGCGCATGAGACTCATGCGCCGCTCTTTTGAGCAGTTTTCTCGACCGTCTGATAGATCGGCTGCTAGAGAGTCTGCTGGCAAGGCGCGTGGTGGTCGTAGGTGGCCGGTAGACAGTAGATCGGCGCATCTTGGTGCTACGGACGGAAAACGACAAAAAAAGGGAAAGAAAAAATCTATGGACAGCTCCGGCGTCGGACAGGAGGAGGGAGGGAGGAGCTGAAGCTCTAACTCCCCTCTGGGCGGAGGAAATGGAAGGATGCCGACGGTTGGGTAGAGAGAAAAGCACCTCTGGAGGGAAAAGGTTCTATGCTTTCACGATTTTCCAGATTTTAATAAGGTTATTTTTGTTGAAGGAGGTCCAACTGTGTTTTATATGGTTTGAAATGCACTTCTTTTTTTTTTTGGCAAATAAGTGAAAAAAAAGCACATGTTTACATGTACCGGTGACATGTTATTCAGGGTAATATGTATCTGCATGCCCTTTACTCTACTTGCTGATTTTCCTTTGGATAGCAAGGCTCAAAGTGAAATAAATTCTTGTTCAATGATTGTTCCAGATTTAGGTTGAGTGGGTATAACAGAGAAAGCACACGCTAGAGCCTTCTTAATTTTAGTATATGATATGTCTTGAATTTTTCTATTGCTCTGCTTGCATCTCATATACATATGTATTTCTCTATATTGTGCACATATCATTCTAGAATATAGGATTTTCATTGGCCGATCTCACATTTGCTAAGCTATGCATACCAACCGGCAACCGGATGTGACTTCATTTCAGGAATGAGCATCCTATTATTCCAGTCATTAAAGAGCACCGTACATTGGCAAAGCTCCTAAACTGCACATTGGGATCAATTTGTTCAATGGCTCGACTATCAGCGAGGACGCATAGGTACACACTTCATGGTCATTGGCTCCAAACGTCAACAGCAACGGGTCGGCTTTCAATGGAGGAACCTAATCTTCAGGTTTGATTTCTTCTCCCTCATTTTCTTCTTTTTGCCAAGTTAAATCTAAAAAACTAGTGTAATGAACTATTATTGTAATTTTTTATATATACATATATTTAGTATTTATCCTCATTGTTATTATTTTTTGAATTTTGCAGTGTGTTGAGCATGTGGTTGACTTCAAAATGAACAAGGATAAAGATGGTGATGACACCAGCACTGAGCCTTACAAAATTAATGCTCGTGATTTTTTTGTTCCTACGCAGGTAATGATCTTGTGTATATGTGTTTATGGTCAGATTCACTTCAAATTGCTCCATTTTTTTTATTGACGATCCAATTTTATTAAAAAGGCAAAGGGATGCAACATAAGTACAGTGTGTATCCAAACTTCTAGATAGTGTCTCTCTTATATACTTTTTGTGTACTCGGATTGTTACTTTTGAACTTCTTAAGAAAGATTATTATTACTTGATACAAAAAGTATACTTGGGTTTTTGCGTTGGGGAAGGTTGGGGGAGGGGGCAGGGAATAATTTCCAAGTCTGTATTACATTCTGGTTATTTCATTCCTAATTTTTATTGCAGGATAACTGGTTACTGTTAACAGCAGATTATTCTCAAATAGAACTGCGGCTGATGGCACACTTTTCTAAAGACTCCACACTAATTGAACTTCTTAGTAAGCCGCATGGGGATGTTTTTACTATGATAGCTGCAAAATGGACTGGGAAACCTGAGGATTCTGTTGACTCCAATGAACGAGACCAGACTAAGAGGTTGGTGTATGGCATTCTTTATGGAATGGGTGTGAACACCCTCGCAGAACAACTGCATTGTAGCTCGGGAGAAGCTGCAGAAAAAATCCAAAGCTTTAAAAGTTCTTTTCCTGGTGTTGCTTCTTGGCTCCATGAAGCGATTGCATCTTGCCGTCAGAAAGGGTGAGGATATTTTCTTGTTTTTCTTCTTGCTCATCACTATTCTCAAACAAGGATAAAGATAACGCAAGCAATGGACTGGGAATTTAGAAATTTCCTTTTGTTTGGTTATTTTCCTTCATTTAAACTGATGACTTTGAAGAGACAAGATTTATATCTTTTTAACTTCTTAGTTATCAAACAACAACTCATGTTCTTTCATTTATCATTTACCTTGTAATTGGCGTAAATTGTTTGCTCTAATGGCATGTCTATCTTCCTGTTTGTGTAATACAAGCTGTTACTTAATCTAATAAGCACATTTGTGTTCTAGATATGTGGAAACCCTCAAGGGGAGAAAGCGTTTCTTGTCAAAAATTAAATTCGGAAACAATAAGGAAAGATCAAAAGCCCAGAGACAAGCTGTCAATTCTATTTGTCAGGTAAGATTTTTTTCTGTTGTAGTGGGGATGGGAATTGGTTTTAGATGTGGTGTAGGGTTATAATATTCATGTATTAATAGTGGATTTTTATAGGGATCTGCTGCCGACATTATTAAGATTGCGATGATAAATATTTACTCTGTGATTGCCAAAGGAGTTGATAAGCCTGACTCTGGTTCACTTGCAACACAGTTTGAAGTTCTCAAAGGCCGGTGCCGAATTGTATTACAGGTCACTTGGGAACACTGCTTACTTCTGTTTTTTTCTATACTTTTTTCATCCTTCATGTATTTCCACCAATCTGAAAATGCCAGAATATATGAATAAGAAAGTAGAAAAATAAAGATGGAAGTTCATCCTTTTATCTTCCTCAATGTATTTGCTTTTACAAATCTTATGAAAAAAAAAAAAGTATTTGCTTTTACAGTATGTGCTTCGTGAAAATTGACAGATGCTCTGTCATTGCTCTCCAGGTACATGACGAATTGGTACTGGAAGTTGATCCTTCCGTGACAAAAGAAGCTGCATTGTTGTTGCAAATGAGCATGGAAAATGCTGCCCTTCTTCTTGGTATGCTATCTATGGTTCAAAATTTTTATATTCTGAGAACTTGTTCCTTCTGTAGTTTATTCATGATTTGTTTTTCAGTTCCTTTGCACATCAAACTGAAAGTGGGAAGAACGTGGGGTTCTTTGGAACCCTTCCAGGCTGATCAATTTTGAGATGAGCTATTATGCCTGATCGTGAATTCTAGGGGGAGGTTTTATTCTGGCAAAGGAAACAGAAAGTGTGTCATGACACTCAATGGGGCTGATTGATGGGCATTTGAAGCAGTATGTTAATTTTGATCGAGTTAAAGGCCAATCATCAGTTTTCTTAGTTATGAATCAGCACATCCCTTCACATATTCTCGTGCCAGATGTAACTCTTCATACAAAGGGCAGCCATCTTATCTATTCTAGTCATGCAGAGGGTGTTACGACTTAATTGAATCACTTGAGTTGCTGTTTTGTTCTATATTGGCTGTCATTGGGAAGGTTTGCTTTGAAAGAAGATATCTGAGTGGTTTGAACATCCCTGGGACCGTAGCCAGACAGATCTTGCATTTGGAAACTGGTATCCATAAATTACCTTTTGGTAGAAACACTGAAGTTAGCGATGCGATTTTTGGCTTAAACTGATGGTAGCCTGAAAAGGGGCAAAATGGGTGTCGGTGTTTTAAGGGATCCAATTTTAACTCAAGGCCTAGGCAAAACATCAACGATTCTTCAAAACCCTTTTTATCTGCAAGGGTTTAAAGGATCATTTGCTCACTCAGGAGCAAAGTTTTGGCAAGGCTAGCTACTGACATAGCTTGTGTTGGTTGTGCCATTCACGCAGAGCTCTGAAAAAGCATATTTCCTTGGGTTGCTTCTGTTCTATAAATAAATGGAGCAATATCATGCATTCGGATTGGGCTGCCCTTGTTATCATCCGGAATGTCACCTATGCTGTTCGAGATGCTCACATTGAGAAGGATAAATGAAAAAAATAAAAACCATGAGGTAGCAGTGAAATGGGTCGAACGGGATGTCACGGAAAGAATTTCACGAGTTTGTTTTTTCGCGCAATAAAAATAATGTCAGCATTGAGCATTGAGTTATGCTGTATACCTCAGATGGAGCAATGTTCATCACCTCCTTTTAAGGGTTGATGAATAATGACGCATCTAACACATGAGTGTAATATGATTAGTAGAATATAAATAGAACAATATTGTAATATACAACATTATCAGTTCATTTCTTTTTATATTAATGTTGTAGTTTTTTTTTTCTTTTCAGAATGCCTGTATCTTCTTTTCTTTCTCTTTTTTGGGAGGACGATTGCTGTGTTACATACTCACAATTTTGGTAACACAACTGTTTTTAAGTATTTTCAAATATTTTTAGATATTTTATTCCACTTTTATTTTTTCATCTAATCATTATAATTTTTCTAAACTTCAAAACAAAATATAAAAAAAAATATTAATTTTTCAAATTTTAAAATAAAAATATTTAATTTTTATAATTTTTTTATTTAATTTTTTTTTTCTCTTTTTTATTAAATTCAATAAAATATTTTAATTCCAACTATTTACTAATTCTAACGCCCTCAAAAGTCACGCTGAAATTGGACATGGCTGTTAGAGTAGAAGACGAGAGAGTGCAGAGAAGGCATTAACATAATGAGTAATGTTACGTACGACTTGAATGCGTAAATGTTGTGCAAGCACTTTGAAAAAGAGTGTGATTTACCATTAAAAAATTAATTTCTTTTCATGTGAGTCTCATATTTATTCATTTTTTTTCAAAACGACTGTACGATACTTGTACATTTACGACTGCAAGTATTATTTCTACTCCTAACAGAATATGATTCTCATCTTATATACACATTGTGAAAAGGAATAAAAAGGGAATATAATCTGTTACATGTAACCGTACGTAGACAGCAACAACCTAAAGTCCCTACGGTATTTACAAAGGATGCATATCTGCTGTTTGAGGTATTGCTCAGCTCACATACAACTAAGGTACATCAATGGTATCTATTCTAATAATGGCAGCCTAGAGGGGGCAGCAAGGAATTCCCTTTTTGTCTCCCTTACATTGGACAGTCCTTTTAATATTATTTAGGAAACTGTAATTGTAAGCTGTATTTTCTCTAAAAAGGGGAGATCATTAAGCTTAAATTTTTCAGACGGGTAAGATCTATTCTTATATTTTCTTTCCAATTTAGTTTGGTCACATTTAAATAAATTGACTTATCCCATATTTATCATTTTCTTTATTTTTTCATGAACTTAAAAGATGGACTACTCAAAATAATTAATATGGCAACTATCTTAAAGGTAACCGAAAACAATGTGTGGCAGAGGTACAGAGAAAAAAATAAGAAAAAGAGGGATAATTAATTGTGATATAGAACTATTTACTAAGGAGTATTGACTGGTGTTCGAAAGAAAATTTAAAAGTGGACCTCGGTTGTGTTGTTTATAAGTCATTGTTAGGGAAAAGTAGGCCTTATCTACTCTTGGAAATGTGCTCAGTCAGTGAGAATTGCTGTGGTCCATCCTATCATGAATCCCAAATGATCTGACTCCTAATTAATGGCATATATAATGGTGTGGCACTCTTGAAGAAATGCACTCCAAAAATTAATAATCGCATTCATAGTGTTGTGACCTTTGGTGGGTAGGGTACTAGTTATTACAATATGAAAAAAAATATTTGTAATCATGAATTATGTAATCGTCGGGTAATTATTTTGAAAAAAGTGAATAAAATATGAGATCCATATAAAAAATAATAATTTTTTAATAATAGATCTCACTCTTTTTTAAAACGACTACACGGTGTTTACAAACTTCACGATTGTATGTAGAATTACACTTACAATGTCAGAAGTTCCGGTGAGATGACAATAGGCCTCCTATTTTTTATCAAATTCTGTTATATTCAGTTACTTTTGTGTATTCTTTAAACATTTCACTGATATGATTAATCAAAATATAATTAATCATATTAATTGAGTGCCTACGAAATATGGAAAATAACGGTAAGTGAAATTTTTATTTTCCATTTTCCGTTGCAAAGACAGTCATGAGCAAATGAAATATGACAAGTACGGCGGCCCGTTGAAGCATTAACGCGTTCAAGTTATATCTTCTCCACAGTTTGGTTTAGTTTGCAGTATGGTTGCCATGCGTTTTTAAACAACTGATCAAGGAGTGTAACGAATTGATCATGGCACATCATGTGTTCGATCTATCATTAAATTATGCATGTTGACCTTAAATATCGACCAACCAGATTGATGCGATAATCCTCCATGCAGACTTGCAGTGGTGGTAATTTCCCTAGCTTTTCTGAGACTTGGCTACCACTAGGTTTGCCTCCGGCTCGTGGAAGCTGGTATATGGTATGCCTTTGACTTGGCATGTTTATGTCTGGAGGACGAAAGATGAGTGTTAATTTGTCAGTACAAACCTGAGAGGAGGTTGGTCGATCGGGTGCTTCATGAATCTGGGTGAGGTCTGATCTCCGTTCTTTTAAAAAATGCGGAGGTTTCTTTTCTGTCGAACACTATGGAGTACATACATACATACATATATATATAGATGATCTTTCTATTGGTTTACCATTTACAGAGACTACTTTGATTTACCACCCAGCCATTGAAGATTGAAAACGGCACAAAAAAAACCATAGAATATATTTTATTAAATATTTATTAGTGTATACATATGCATCATACACGACTATAGCAGAATCAAACATTTAGTATGGTAACTAAATGTAGCAGCCTAGTATCGAAGTACATAAAAAAGAGAGTTTCTAATTAAGTACTGTCGCAATCCAAACCATCACAAGTGAACACATCCTAGAGAATTCTAGTTGGCTGTCCAGACAACATGATCCTCGGGAAGGAAATGGCAGACAGGAACAGTTCCTGGCTTAACTTTGAGAACTTGGAAGGCCAAATGTTTCGGGTTCCACGCTGATGTGTCTGTATGGCATATTGCTACAGCTTTAGCTTTGGTCCCATCATCACCCAACAATGGCACCAGGTAAGCCCTTGTGGTATTGGTTTCATGGCAGTAAAAGACGGCATATGCATAGTTCTGTTTATGGCATGCAACAGCTTTGTCGCCCGCCATCTTCTTCACTCCTGGTACTATGGTATACTTTTGCATCTGGGTTTCTTTTCCCCCCTCTGTAGATATTGCCTGGACATTTTTTCCGAGTTTGGAAGTGCTGAAATCGACCATCGACTCTAACGATGTTGCACAGTATACTTCCTCTCCTTTAATGCCTGGCTTTTCACATACTTTAATTGTATTCTCCATCATGTCAGCTTCTACTGATTTGGGTTTCACTGAAAACGTGTTTAGAATCTCTGGCAGCTTGTTAGATGAAAAGGGAATTGATTCAGCAACTTGGCGGGGCAAAAAAGTTGCTTCGTTTGAGTTTTTAGTGAAGAGCAAATTCATTTTTGTGCCAGGATGCAAGTCCTTTTCTAAGAAGAAAAGAGCTACGTTGGGATCATCATGGAGTTGGTTCTCCGTGGCAGCATATTGATATTGGAACGGAGTTCCCTTTGGTTGTACTACAACATGCACAGGCTTTCCCTTGTGACCAGTGTTCACAGACACTCCTCCTTTGCCAACGCCGACATTGGTTCCCTTCCCAGGCTTTCCCGTGCCCACCCCGACACCTTTGCCTCCAACATTCACATGGGTGCCACCTCCTGGCTTTCCTTTCCCGGAATTCACAGTTACACCACCCTTCCCAACATTGACAGAAGTGCCTCCGGGCTTTCCTTTTCCTGCATCAACATTTACACCACCCTTCCCTACATTGACAGAAGTGCTTTTCTCATCCTTGAGGTCTGCATGATCATTAGCAACATGAGTTAGTAGAACTTAGAAGATAAGAGATTTTCCATAATTCGGAAATGCTCAATATTCAACTTCCAGATAAAAGAAATATGAGGACAGAAGTGTATCACTTCAGTTGAAAATATGTTAAAGATCATTTCCTCTCTTGGCCTCTCAGATTGTACTATATACCAACCTTCAGGTTGTAGAAGATCACTGATGGCTTTAGGCATCGGAGTGCTTGGAAGCACGGAATTCCAGTAATCTTCAGGAGTCAGAGCAGCATGGCTCGCCACCAGTGCAAGCTACAAAATACAAATACTCGTTTAAATCCTAAAAAAGCATTTAAGTTTTCTTGGAACATTATAAAAAGCATTGAAATCAGAAAGAAAAGCCTACTGAAAGACTATATATATAAAAGCTTACAGTGAGAAAGCTGAAAATGCAAAAGAAATGGATCTCCATTAAGCTGTGGATTGTAACAAAGGAAAATGTACAGGGAGAAATTAAAAGACCTGAATAGAAGAACTCTCTGCAGGTTGGAAATTTATAAGGGAAATTGTTGTGGAGAAGATTCAATGTGAAGCTAGAAACCAGTATCATGCTATCAACCGGCTTAATTACTTCAACTGCCCCCGGCTCGCCACTTTAAAGTTCATTTATGTCAATTGGGACAGGTGGAGAAAGATAAGGAGAGAGTCGGCGAGTAAAACAGTAGACAAACGTACGAACGTCATGAACGACATATGTTTTGAAGCTAATTAATTTGCAGTTGTGTTCAACAATTTACAGTATTAGACTAGGTACGTACTAGCAATTAACAGTACGACATAAAACAAAAGCGGTTGTCAGTTGCTCCATGTTTGGACAAAGGAAATATGGGCGCCAGACATGGAGCGGAGCAATCTTAATTACATCGATCTGATCTTCGAATCTAACTGAACAAACAACCACCAAAATTTATGAGGGTTTAGTAGGAGTTGCCAGTCGTCGTCTTTCATGAATCATAATCAAGTTATGCCGATTCGTGCGATTTTTTCGGTTTTCAAAGATTGATGCTGATAACTTGTACGCTACCTATACAGAGAACAATAATGTTATATATTAGGAGCACCTAGAATGCCAGTGATTGGCCTTGATAATATAACTCCATTTTCAACATATTTTCGTCATGATGATGATATCAATGATATCAAAAAGATTATATAAAATTAAACTTACAAATTGATATAGTATCATAAGATCTATTTTATAATAAAAATAATTTTATAATTTGACATATCACATCAATTTGTGAATTTATTTTTCTATAATTCTTCTGTATCTAAAATATTTTCCTCATATATATATATATATATATATATACGAATAATATTTCACAATCTGAAATAGCACAACAAAACATCATGAGACGATATCGTGTCCTCTATCTAGCTAACAAAATTTCCCGATTTCTGCTGCATGGTCGTTACGATCATCGATGTACTGCATGGCCTTTTCCTCCTACATCATGATAAGCGTAAAGAAATATAGCATGGAGATCATCGTGATCCACGTACAGAACAATAATAATGGCAAATATTACGTCATTACATGATTAATGTAGTATTTCGTAGATAGATAAGTACGTAAATTGATTTTGGAGGTGTCGTATAGATACTACACCTAAAGCTTTGGAGAAAGCTTCCAAAATATATAGATAATTAAGAGGCATAAAAAATGCGTGAATTAGTAGCTATATTAATAATAATTAATTCTCAAGCTATCAATTCGATGGGTACGTACGTGTATGTAGCCATGAAAGTGAAGTAAAGTTAAATGAATGGCTCAGAATGGATATGATTAATGAAGTGTGGAGGGGTTTGTTCTGCGTTTGCCAGCGAAGTAAGGCTTCGTTTGGATCATCAAATCCTTTCAACTCATCTCAACTCATCATTACAACTTTTTTAAATCCCAACACAAAATATAATAAACAATTCAACTTTTTTAAATTCTAAAATAATAATAATATTAAAAAATAATATTCTAACAATATTTTATTATCTCAACTCAACTCAACTCAACTCACTTTAACATCCAAACTCACCCTTACGAGCCATTTAAGAGCATTCTCGTCCCATCTCATACTCTATTTCACTATTATTCCTAAATTATAGGAAATAATTTAAAAAAAAGTTAAAAAATATCTCTTCCATCCTATTTTCTATTTTAATATTTTAAAATTTTAATTTAAGAGATGAATAATAATTTTTAAATATAAAAAATTTATTATTCATCTTTTAAATCATTTTTTTTATCAAGATTTTATTTTAATAAATAAAATAATTTTGTTCTAATTATTTATATTTGTTTTCATACTCATATTTATTATAGTTTTAAATAATAATTTTAAAAAAAATTTAATAATTATTAAAATATAAAAAATTTTAATTTTAAAAATATTATTATATCCGTAAAAGATAATTTAAATTTTTATTTAAAATATTCATTAGAGTAAACATTCAAAACGAAAAAATATCGAATAGTTAAGTTTCTAAATAGAAGTAAGAAAAAATAATAATAAAAAAATAATAGAATAATATTATTTAATAGAATAGAAAAATTATAAAAAATAAAATGTAGAAAAGTTTTTAAAGATGAATAAAATTTATGATAAAATTATAAGGAAGGTTCTTTTTAACGGACTCGTTTGTTTTTAAAGATGAGATGAGATGAGATGAGATTAAAGTTAAAAAGTTAAATAAATTATTGTTAAAATATATTTTTTAATATTATTTTTATTTTAAAATTTAAAAAAGTTAAATTATTTATTTTATTTTATATTAAAAATTAAAAAAAATATAATGATTAGATAGAATAAAATAAAATGAGATAAAATATCTTCTAAAAACAATGACCCTCAGTCCCAACAGGACGATGAGGACGTACGCACGGCTCTTTCGGCGTCCAAACAGAAGAGTGCTGTGCGGGGATGGGAATAGGAAATGAAGTGGGTAGGTAGGTAGGTAACAGGTTGATACTAAAAAGAAAGTGGGAAAAACTGACTCCACCATTAATTGTTTGCTTTAATAACTTATCCAGAAAAATAAAGTAGTGATCATTCACACTTGTAAGTACTTTCAGTTTAGAAAAATTCTATACATCATATTTTTATTTTATTTTGATTGATATACTATATATTTATTATTTTTAAATAATTATTTATTACATATTTTTTTATCATCTAATAGTAATGAATGTACTACATATTACTTAATATGATCAAAATAGAAAGAAAGTGTGATGTATAATATTACTCTCATAAAATTATATTTTATCTTTTTTTAAGAAGATCAGGATGGATGGCATCCATTGTAATTACTATTTATGATAGGCCTCACTTTTTACGCAATGACATTATAATAATTAGTAATTACATAAAAGAAAAGAAAACGTAATGAGATGAGATTTGACTCCAAGGTAGGAGGTTAATTCTGATAAGAAACCATAAAGCTTTCGTCTTCCCGTTACAAATTACGCAATGTAGTGGGACAGTACTACTGGAATCGATATACTTCTATGACTCTGTTTTGTCTCTGGTCCAGCGCCAGCAAAGAGGGATTGGTTAGTAACTTGGTAATAAATGAATTCGAAAAAAAATTAGCTAACAACTCTTATATAATATTTTTTATAGTTAAAAACTATTTTTTATAAAAATAAAAAATATTTTTAATGAATTAATATATTTATATTAATTATTATAAAATTAATTCTAAAATAAATTTAAAATAATTATATAGATCTATCGTTATTTAATAATTTTTCTCAATATATATATATATATATAGACATCAATTTATAAGTAGTGGAACTCGTATATATTAATTAGTATATAAATAGATTGCGTTGGGCCAAGCTGGGTCACACGACTCTGTCTTTGAGACTTTGAGAACAGACCCAAGCCAGCCACGGTCTGGGCCAGCAAAATGACTGTCATAAATATGGGCACTTGAACGTCAGTACATCAAGGCCCAAAGCAAGCTTAGTGGGCCACGAGGGTATTAAAATTTGCCATACATGTCCAGGCATAAAACTGGGCCTAAAGGTTGTGTAAAACTTAGACTTACTCCAATAAGCCCGAGGTTACGCACGCATGACCTGAATTGCATTGCATATTTGAGTTTTGATCCGAGTCAACGTACGTGCGGCGTAACTACTAACTAGATAGAGCTTGTTAGGGTCAGATTTTAAAAGCTACAACATAATCTTCTCCTTATAATTTCCATATAATACATACAATTACTGATCGAGTTGAGCCAAACTATGCCTAACCCGTACTACCAAACACATTCTAGAGAGCCTCTGAGCTTTTGAATTTGCTTATTGCGTGGTAAAAACTCGAGAGATTCGTGATGATGAAGCCATGCTTGGGCATCTTGGTTGGCTAGCTGTGCCTTTTTTTTTTTTTTTTTAATAATTTCCGGGGTAGGCCGAGTTTCATTTTCATAGGCTTAATTTGATCCCTATCACCTTGGTGGGCTAGCGCACTATCTTCATCTTCCCCCCCTCCTCTCTCTCTCTCTCTCTCTCATCTTAGAATGCAGCATCTTGATCAGGTAATGAGGTGTATCTAAAAACATCCCTTTCTCCCACTTATTTCTCTCGTTTTAAAAAAAAAAAAAAATATTGCTTGTATATAAGACGGCCTCTTGTTGTATATGTTGGTAAATCTTTGGTGGGCATGGTGTCATTCACCCACTACTTCAAAAAGAAATGTCCTCGTTTCCAGCTTCCTTTATATATAGATAGATAGATAGTTCACGAGAGAGTACATGATTCTTTTGGGGTTATTTGGCAAACAAGTATTGGTGGGGCGGTTTCCTTAACAAATAGTTTCATCCTAATTTATGGGATCTTTGCAAGTATATGTAATTTCTTTTTTTTGCAAGCTTCATGATCCCCACAAACTGTCTAACCAAGTATATATAATTCCAAATATATATTCGAGAGAAATTGATATCAAGGTTAAGTAAATTAATGATAGTAGTGTGAAACCAAACAACACGCGACAAAATCATGAGCAAGGTAATTCCTTGTGTCGGTCATTGTTAGGCGTTTTTATCTGCCCATTCGTTCGTCCATTTTTATCATATACAAATCATTGTGGATTTGTCTATTTTTTTTCTTTCTTTTTTCCGTGAGTAAAAGGAAAGATGGGATCTTTGTCACCATCAATGTTGGAAACAGAGTGGAGATAACTGGCTGGGAATACTTACAACCATGAGTGTGTGGACGCGACCCAATATAGATGCATGCCAGAATACTGTGGACATCATAATAGTTTTCACTGTGTTGTACTTTCCAAACTTCTTATTGGAAAATAGACAACAGGACCTAAAAGATTGTGGGCACAACATATTTCTTTTATATATATATATATATATATATATATAGAGAGAGAGAGAGAGAGAGAGAGAGAGAGAGAGAGTTTTGTTCATGATCACCGAGATGTTTGGTTAACGTACAAACTTTCCATTAAGAAAATAGAGAGGATGATCAGGAGAAATGTTCTGGTCATGGTGGTGTTGGTGGATATCATCATCATCATTCAGGCTTTGCACACGAGATGATCAGTGTCACGATCAACTCACCTAACTTCTCCCCCAACCCCAAATTAGCATTCTTAATTAGATTAGTCTTCAAACTTAATCATCATCATCAGCTTGCTTCTTGGGTGGCCTTTAATTAAGGACTTTGTGGGTAAGCATGCATGTTTCAAGACTATTACAGGCACATGTAAGATTCAAAGGTAAAATAAAAAGCATTTACTTATGGATTCACGTGCGGAGTGGTGCTAGCTGCTTTATGGTGTAAAATCCACTGTACAAATGTTTTCCAGACTTCATGTTTTTTTTTTTTTTTAGAAAAATAACTTAGTCACGTTTCACAAAAGTAAATTTATAAAATGACATGATTTGATATAGTACGATAAATTATAAAGTTATTTTTATTATAAAGTAGATCTAACGGATCACATGAAAGAATGTCATTTTGTATATTTAGTACTTTTGTATATTTCTATTCTTCTGTGTCTGTTGCATTTCTTTTTTTTTCTTGTCTCGGTATAGCTAAAAACTTCAATTTTTTTTAAGAGTATATTGCCCTCAGCACTTGTTTGAGTTTCGGTTTTTACGTAACTACATCCTATTTAAAATAGATTTGTAAAAGGAATTGTAAATATATTATTAACCATATTTGAAAACAAGCCATGCATGCATGTTGTTTAAAATATAGGGAGTGTCTCCTGTATTTAGTTTCTCATAAAAATATAAAAGACAATCTCTGAAATTGATAGGGATTTATTATTTTAAGGCTAATAAGTGTACGTACTTTGGAATTATAAAAATCTTTCAAAAGTTGCAATTGTTATCTTGGAAATATTCATTACTTGATGATCAGCAAATTAATGTGAGTATAAGCTTATGAACAAGTTCATGAGATCTGTAGTAGTGGTGATATACAATTAAACCACATATGATAAAAGTTATCGGCCTCTTCTAATCAAGAAAAAAGGGTTTTGGACAATGAGTAATGCTACATACAGTCGTGAAATGCGTAAACGCCGTGCAGTAGCTTTGAAAAAGAGTGGAGTCCACTATTAAAAACTTAGTTTATTTTTATGTGGATCTCATATTTATTCACTTTTTTCAAAACGACTGCACGGTATTTACACACTCACAACTGTAAGTATCATTACTCCTCTTGGACAATTGTGCTTTAAATCATGGAAAAAGCTTCATCCCCACAAACTGTCTAATCAAGCTTTGAATTATAAATAAACTGGCTATAGAGAATGGGATGAGAATGGGTTTTTGAGCTTTTTCCTAAATTATTCCTTATAATTTAAAGATAATAGTGATATAGAAATCTGGATGGGATGCTCTAATCAAGCTTTGAATTATAAATAAACTGGCTATAGGGCTCGTGAAAATTACAAAAAAAAAAAGTGGGGTGAAAAAGGATTCAAAGAAATGAAAGGTACTGATGACCCACACTGATTCTGTCTCTTATACAGCTGCTCCATGTGGGAGGGGTGGATGGAAGAAATATTTCTCGTAAAGTCCTCACACTCTTTGGAGCTTTTTCTACAGTCGAGATTGCTTGGATTGAGTTTTGTTTCTCTAATTTTATATATTATTATTCTACAGCATGTCTCTGTCAAATAGATACTATCTTATTTGCACGATGATACTTGATGGAACATAAAGTGTTTCGTTCTGTTTATAAAGGCTTTAAAAGCTTTCATTTGAAGTTATTTAATGGGCAATATGTAATCATTAGGTAGGGAGAGAAGAACCCAGGAAAGTTTCCATGTATCCAAACTTCTCCGCATATATATATATATTGTATATGTGGACAATCAAAACCTATCGTTCTATGACATATAGCATTAAAACTGTGGAATTTATTTGTTCAACCAGCCTGCATGTGGCTGAAAACGAATACACAGTAATTACTTTTTTAATATTCAGCAGCTCGTCAGATTCATGATCTAATTCATTTCATAAAATCGATTTAACAAGAAATAATTATTCATTTCTTATAAATATGTCTAAGTCTTTATTCACAGACAATATGAGATTATTAATCAACACCCTCTCTCACTTGTACGCTAATATTTTTTTCTAGTCTTTATCACTAGATAAGTAGTATGGACTCACAATTCGTCCTATGACAAACTCTGATACCATAAAAAAAAAAAATTAAACACTGCTTATAGTTTGAATGAAAATTTTCCTCACTTGTTCATTGATCATTGATAAGAATATATACACTAATAACAAAGCTATTTATAGTAAGTATACTGAGATTGCCTACCAAAAAATAAAAAAAGTATACTGAGGTTGTGTCTGTGATCTATTAACAATAAATACAGGATTATGACAGCCATCATTCTAGGATGAAAATCATCTCAGTTGACTTATGCTTGATCTATGCAATCTTCTTTAATATATATATATATATAGATCTCATCATCCCAGTTATCAATTTTTCTAATCTCATCATTAATAGTGGTAATAATTTAGTTTAATTAACTTTTTTCTCCAATTTTTGTAAAAAAACATTTACTTACGCCTGAACGTTCTCTATTTTGTTGATATGGCAAGACTTGATCATTTGTAAGAGATTTTAATTTTTAATTACTCTAACAAATCAACTCTTGTGACGTTAATTAAATAGAATGTGTGCTTTGCACGCCGACTTTCAAATATAATTTTTATTTCTATAACATATAGTTGATTCATATATATATATATATATGATAAAGACTAATTTGAAACCATGCATGCACGTTTTGCACTGAAAGAAAAGAAGACAACTAGCTAGCTAGTATATATATATGCAAGTGAATTCCAGGGCATTTTTTGGGGATATATTATCTTTACAGTTGCTCATGTATAATCTTAGATCGATCAATTTCCAAATCAACTACTTTACATTGATTAATCTCTCTCTAAGGATTAAAATACGTATATATAGATAAACAAATTAAGAAAAAGGTAAAAATATTAAAAGAAATGAATCGGAAAATAAGACATTCAGCTTCTTCCGAGTTAAACCATTACTCTAATAACCTATTTACAAGTCAACAACCGACCTATATTATACTTTTTCTAATTGGTTGCTTTATAGATTATATTCTAAAAAAATTTACACAACCTTCTACTATTCACACAGCTTTCACACACCACACTTTTTTGAATTATTATTATTTTTTTCTTTTATCAAATATTTAATATATGAATAATGAATAGAAGAATTGAATTAGTTTAAAAAGAATAAACTAAAAAAAAATTGAAAAATATTAAAAAATTTAATTTTTTTAAAAATGTGGTATGTAGAGGTTGGAGAGGTTGAGTAGCACTAGGTACTTCATCTTTACTTGAGAAATACTAGTACGGTTACAAAAAGATTTTATAAGTGTTACATAAAATTAAACTATCTCATCTCATTTCATATAATCATTATAGCTTTCTCAAACTCTCACACAAAATATAACAAACAATTTAATTTTTTCAAATTTCAAAACAAAAATAATATTAAAAAAACTATATTATAACAATATTTTATTCAACTTTAAACAAAATATCTTATCTCATCTGAACTATGTGATTAACGAGGCCAACAGTAAATATACAAACTGACATAGTTTTATATAACACGTCAAATATATTTTATAATGAAAATAATTTTACAGTCTAACGTACAACATTAAGTTACGTCAATTTTTTAATTTACTTTTATAAAATTTCTTTGTAACTAAAGTATTTATCTACTTGTATGGAATGTTGATTATGCTGCTGCTTTTAACAAATTAAATCACTTTCGGAAAGGGATTTTTATTTTTTGTTTGGTGTTCGTTCTCCATTTTCTCGAATTGAAAGGGAAGGGGGCGGGGCATGCATTTTAAACGGGTCTAGACTTCACAATGAAAGTGACTTTCATCTTTAGACTTTTTATTGCGACACCATATATGGATCTTTCCCCATTGACATATCAGATTATATTTATATATATATATATATATATATATATATATATAATGATATCATCATGTCCGATCGAGTGCTTGAACTTTTACTTATAGTTCAAGTACTTCCAAAGTGACATGCTTTAATCACTAATTCCTCCTTTACTTGTGCCCCAGCACATGAGGCCCACTTAATTTCACGATGATTAGATTGATTATATTAATTAATTAAATCCACAGGATTAAGTACGTTTCATAATGCTTTATTGGTTTAATTATGTCTAATCAAAGTAATATGCAAAAGATAGTCAACTAGACCTACTAATTAGAGTACTTTATTATGTTAAAGTTATCACGCGGGTCTTTATTTTCTTTAGATAATTATGGGTGTAATCACTGATTTTCTCATTTAGTTACCCTTTTTAATATTATAAATTAAAGCTTTTTTCATATATTTTTTTCCGCTTCGATCAATGAAACCCTAAATTACGAAAACAATGAACTGATAAAATTAAAAAAAAAAAATAAATAGCAAATGAGAGACATAATTGCAATTTCTATTCTTTTTAACCATTTGAATTATTGATATATAATTGTTTTAGGAAAAATAATATAATTAAAAAAGGTTATAGCTAGCTAGTAGTAGTGGAACCATCAATTGGCACTTTCTGCGTGAGATTCCATATAGGTTTAGGAGATAATATTTCCTCTACTTCTTTAATTCATTATCTTTTATATTTTTATTTTTTATTTTTTTCTTGTAGTGAAGCTAGCTTTAATATGATGAAACCACGATATAGCTAGGGCCTGATCTATAGTCGGATTATCATCATTTATAAGCGAGAAATTAAAAACATCTTTAATGTAATAATATTATGTAGACTATATATAATCAAATGGTAATTTGACTAAGTGCCAAAGTAGCTAGGTAGTGGTAATTAGGTTTTTATTTATTTTTATTTTTTTAGAGAACAGGCCAATTAATTGCAAATAAGAAAGATTACATGATTATAGCTAGCTAGCTAGAGATGTTGGTGAAGCTTCTAAGAGATGAGAGCATTATATATGGTGATTGCCAATCATTAAGTTTCATGTGGGCTATGCAAACACAAGATATGCAGTTGTTTATGATGACCAAAGAATATTTACTAGAGATCGAAGATCGATCGATCGATCAAGATGGGTGCAAGAAATTTAATAAAATAAAAGCTGGGTGGTTAAAAAGTATTAAACACTCGTAAGTGGTATTTTAAACCTTCCAACAAAGTTAAATGTTCTTCGGGTAAAGTAGGCATTCATTCATAATCGCGACCATATAAAGTTTTATTTATTTTTTTAATGGGTTTGCCGTCACAACAAACAAACAAACAAGAGAGAGAGATCAAAGGAAATTGTGATTCTCGATATCAATTTAGTGGAAGATTGTGATCAGTCTAGAGGGTCTAAGACTCTTAAGACAATAATAACATGTGAATGTAATATGCTCTACGACTTTTCTTTACTTAGAAGAATAGATGCTTTGAATCTAAATTTCTTAATTTTTTTTTTGTTCGAATTTTATAATATTTATAACTGTTCGTGTGAATTTTTGACTTATTTTAACAATATTAAATCATACTTATCTTTCTTCAATTATAAGTCACCTTAAACCTTTTGATATCCAAATAAAAACTTTGAAAAGAAGGTAATTTGCATAAAGCAGATAAATTTATATGGAATTGGCGGGTCTGCTCATATTCTCTTCAAGCATCCCTTACCTACATGCGTTTTGGAGACTCGAGGATAGAAGTTTACGCGCCAGGGGTTAGCGTGATACATAGGCACAAAAGAAACAGAGGAAGTTAAAGAATGAGGCCCGCATAAGTAGGTCTTTGGTCTGAGAGGATACGCGTGGTTTAAGGAAGCCCAAATCATTGGTTGATTTGGGCTCTCAAAGCTCCTTTTTGTTGGCCACCTTTCCCTTTTCATGGGCCCCATCTTCAACTTAATGCCATGGCCCTCTTAGCTCTCTCTCTCTCATTACAAAGAAAACACTGGCAATCTGGCATATAGATTATAGAGCATTAATTACACCAATATTTATATATATATATATAAATAATATAATAAAAATAAATATGTTAGGTCAGATTTTTGTAATGCTGTTTGCTGGCTCCCATTTGAGAGGGACTAATATGTTACTAAATATAGAGACCAACTGTTTTGATCCCCAATCAATCCTCTCCTGCCAATTGTTCTTTTGCTCTAAATAAGCAACCCTATTGACCTCTTCCCTGTAAATTGGAGATAGGCCTCTGTCCCATCACTTTCTTATGTGTTTCTTGTTCTTTTTTTCTTTTCCTTTTTTAATTTAACAAAACAAGCTACACTATTCTTCTTTACTTTATGCTTTCGGCACACTTGTTAATCTTTAGTATTTATATTGTTAGAGCATTAATTAATAGTGAACTCAATAAAATTATAATATTTTTTATTTTAATAATTTTCATTAGTCAAATCTGTTGAATCCAAGTTGCTGGTCAAATATTATTTTGGCATAAAAAATAATCTTTCATGCGTGCTATTTGTTTCCCTAGAGCTCTTTACTCTAGAAAATTCATCTTCGTCGCAAAAACACGAAGCACCCAAATCTTAAACTCAATCACAGAAGGCGGCTAGTCTCTATCAATCGTCATTTCAATGACGTGGCATCATTTTGCTTGAGTGCTTCAAATTTTAATTCTGTAATATTATTATTAGTTTATGCCAATTTTTTCTTTTAGAATCTAATATCAATGTTAGAAAATTAATGTAATAAATATTTAAATTAAAATAAATGAAAATGTCAAAATCAATATTTTAATAGAATAGTGATAGATTTGAAAAGTCTGTTATTTGGTGTTGTTAAAAAGTAGCTAGTTAAATTTATAAAAGTAAATTCTCTAACCAAATTTTGACCAAACTTTGTTGAGCTCACTACTAGTGCTCTTATTATGGATCTCCTTTCTCCTTTTCTATTTTAGGTTTCATCTCCCTCGCTCCATGGGTTTGCTTAATTTCTTCCCTCTGTTTTCTTTTTCTCTCTCTTCTAAGATTTTTATCATTTTTTTTTTTTGACGAAAATATATAATTTTCACCCTGATCATGTTTTAAACTTTATACATTAAACTATTGACACATTATATTTTTAAAATTATTTAAAAATAATAATATAATATTGACGGCCAGCCGGCCGGCCTACACTAAGATTTGATCATCAAGATTATGCCATTTTATTTTTTTTATATTCCTTTTTCATTTATTTTAATCGAAAGAAACTTAGAGGATTGATCATATTATATATCTTTTGATATGGCTCCAGCCTCCAGTACTGGATGTATGTATTTTCCAGTTTACGCCTCTGATGAAGACCTTATGGGTGCTCCTAACCAAGAGAGTGGGCAGTTATGAAAGACTTGAATTCTATTGGCTATCTAGGTATTATAATATCATGATTCCAGACACCATAGTGGCCGGCTGGGAAATTTTTAGAAGCCTTTGTCAGGATCGTGACATGTATATATATTAGTGTCCAAGTCTATCACAAACACTGAATCGTGAAGCTGAATTATTAAGCCAAGCACACCGTAGAGGAAAAAAACCTATGCTCAAGAGAGGTAATGTCAATATTGGACACATATTAATCTCATGCCTCCGAAATCAATCCCTACGACAATTCATTCTATGGATACTCGTAAACCGGCTTAGATACACATTGATTTGCTTTGACTAAAATTAATCTTATTATAATATATTAGTTTCCTTGAGCTTAACCCCCCGTTTTTTAATTTTTTTTTCTTTCTGGGTTATATGATCAAGAACCATGATATTAAATCTAAGGAAAACTAAAAGTAGTAATGATTCAAATCTATCGGCCGGGCATCAGAGCATAATGAGAATGCATAGGATCTGATCGATCATTAAAGACTAAAGAGATCAGAACTTTAAGAAAAGAAAGTGAACAGAGTATATAAATAAGTTCATATGAAAGAGGAGGAGTGAGGATATCATGTTTTCATCAGAACACGTAGTCAAAAACCAGCTACGTACGTACGTACATTAATTTGTCATCTCTAATGGTGGTCCTATATTGAACAAGGAGAGATGCAAGGCTGCCGCCAACAGTGATAGCTGGACGTGTCGTTTAGGTAAAATTTATTTTTTTATTTTTTTTTAATTTTTTTAACATTTTTAAATGTTTTTAAAAAATAAAATAAAATATTAATACATTAATAGTCATTTTATCAATTAATAATTAAAAAATAAATAAATATATAAATAGTCAAAATGGGAGAACAAAATAAGATCGGATACTACGTTATTCATTGAACAAGTCATGATCTTTAATTTATTTCCGTAGAGCGCTCTCTCTCTCTCTCTGTCGATATTTTCCAACGATTTGGAGAGGCTGTGGTGTACTTGCTCTGCTTGAAAGTAATAATTCCCTAATTCATTGGTTTGTGATTGTTGTTCTTCGGGGTTGGTTGTTGAATCTTTGAGCAGTGCGAATTTTGTCATAGATAGGAATATCTAATTAACCGAGTCACAACATTAATATGCATGAATAATGCCATTAAATTGTGAACTTGGAATAGTATTAATTAATTTGAATGGTCGTGAAATTAATCAAAAGTTTTCAGCCGTTTGATCGAGGTTGCAGAACATGATTACCAATCACCACCAAATTACCAAACCCCCTGCTAACAATATTCTCCCAGCTTGCTTCTCTTGATCTGATCTGTCGACCCAAAAAAAAAAAAAAAAGGCAAATTAATTCAATGATACTCATGAAATCCATTCAACGTTGGCCAAAATGTAAAAGACAAAATAAATTCATCAAGACCTGAAGACCATGATATATATATCATCATCCACCACCAGCAGCAGTAGTCCTGACCAACGTACATCAATCCATCAGCTACATGCAGAGAAAGATCCACAAGTAGAGAATTTGGCAGATGCGGAAATCATGAAGATTTTTCACTCACAAAGGGAATTAATTAGAATATACTAATTAAGATCCAAAGAAAGATCTAAGCTAGCTAATTATAACATTAATTGTGCAAATTAAATTAGATGATTGACATGTATGGCCGTATACTATTCATAAATCGTAACCAACTCATCATGTCCTCGATCGCCGTTGTTAAGATCCCAACCTCGTCTACGTACTTGAGCTACTGTTTTAAGTTATTCGATCCGTTAATATCGTTAGTTTTCAGTAACCAATTCGTCAAATCCGTTGCCCGTTACCACCTTCGTCACCGCTACTCCTGCCGTTAACTTTGACAGCCATTATTATTATTATTATTATTATTAATTATACCTCATTTATTATTATTTTACTACTACTCGGCTATTTTTTTCTTTTGGTTACTTGAATTTGGATTAAAAATTTCAAAACATAATCTTCTTGCATAATCTAGAAGAAAACATTGACTCAAAGAGCAAAATAATGTCAATTTTTATAAAATTGAATTTATTTTTAATTAAATTACATGATTATGTTGATTGATTGAAATTATTTTATTATAAATTATACAAAAAGCTAGGTCATGTTCTGAGATTTTTAATCTAGATTCAATGAGCAAAAATTAAAGAAAAAAAAAACAGGATAGTAAAACAATAATAAATGATAGATGGTTCAACGTAATGCTATCATTACTATATTATTATAATTATTATTATTATTATAATTATTATAAGTGGGATATACAATATTCCAGCACTTCCCACAAATTTCAACATTGCATTAATCAAACGATGGTTCAAGACATATAAAATAAGAAAGGAAGTAAAACGACGATCCGGCCTCCAGAGAATTAATAGAATTTTGCTAAGACGTTTTGAACACCTAGCTTCCATTGGATTAAGTAGTACTGAAGTGTCGTATCTTTTGATCATTTCGAATTTTCAATAATATTATTTTTCTCTAGTTTGAACCTTTTTTTTTTTTTTTCCTGAATTATTACCTGTCTTGGCAACTTTTCCATGATTACAATTAACTTTTTTTTTTTTCTCGACATTTACACACAGTATCTGACAATATCTTAGTGTGGATGACATCTTGGTTACAATTCATACTCCACCTAGCCCAAGTTGGTCGATCCGGAGGAGAAAATTACAACAGCTATCTTCCAGATCATTTAAGATGAATTTTGACCTAGATCAATTGAATTCTCTTGGTGAATAATTTCCATTGATCCGCGCCTAATCAAACTTCTAATTCCCTTAATTAAGGGATTGAACATGAACAAGGGTTTTTTTTTTTTTTAAAAAGAAAAAAGAGGGACCACAACTGTAGCTCATTGTTGCTAATATTATAATATTATTAAAATGTACATATATGTATATATTTATTTCATCCCCACTTGGATGTATGACTACCCTTTCCCACTGAGCCGGTTCTTTTGTTTTTTGAGATGAGATAAGTTGAGATTAAAATTAAAAAATTAAATAAAAAATTATTATAATATATTTTTTAATATTAAATTTTATTTTAAGATTGGAAAAAACTGAATTTTTTATTTTATTTTATATTAAAAATTAAAAAAATTATAATAATGAGATGAGATGAGGTATTTTCGAACACCTTAATTCCTTCGTATTTATGAGAACGAAAGGAATATATATATATATGGATACATATTAGCATCTCTCTCTCTCTCTCTCGGTGTGCGCTGTATCTGTTGAATGCTGATTTTGCCCTCGAGTTGTTGCTCATGCCTCCGCTTAATCCTCCATTGGACAACAGAGATTCAAAAGTAAAACGAAATACTCATTCTCGTAAGTGGATAAGACTCTTCTAATCTACTCCAAATTTCAAGGAATCCCTTCACAAGCCTAATCTTCCTTTAGATAAGAAAGAAAATTACCACCTAGTCTGATCATCCTCATCCCTGAAAAACACTCTTGAGCCGTAAAGATCATCAGAAACATATTTAGAGAGTCAGCTATCCCAAATGGTATGTTGTTCTTCACTTGTGCTCTTTTTGATCTTGAACTCAACCACAGCCTATTGAAGCTCAGAACCTCAATCTAGCCTAGCCATTTCCTTGCACTGTTTGTTCTGTTCATGGAGCAGTACTTGAGAGAGATACAAGGAAAACAAGTTCATGATCCTTTTTTTGTAGAGAAAGCTAACAGGCCATCGTCGTCACGATGCGAGTACGTTGACGGGCCGGTGATCGTGGGCGCAGGGCCATCGGGACTCGCGGCCGCAGCTTGTCTCAAAGAAAAAGGTGTCCCGTACGTTGTTCTTGAGAGATCCAATTGCATAGCTTCGTTGTGGCAGCTCAAGACCTATGATCGTCTTCGACTTCATTTGCCAAAGCAGTTTTGCGAGCTTCCATTCATGGGTTTCCCAAGTGATTTCCCTACTTACCCTACTAAGCAACAATTTATTAAGTACTTGGAGGATTATGCCAACACGTTTGATATTAAGCCGCGGTTCAATGAGACTGTGGCACATGCGGAGTATGATTCTACCCTTGGGTTTTGGCGCGTGAAGAGTGCGGGACTCAAAGGTGATACAGAGTATGTTTGCCGCTGTTTGGTAGTGGCGACGGGGGAGAATGCAGAGCCAGTGGTGCCGCAGATAGATGGAATGGGGGAATTTGGAGGGCCAATCAGGCATACAAGTTTGTATAAGAGCGGGGATGAGTTTAGACTGAAAAAAGTTTTGGTGGTTGGCTGTGGGAATTCAGGCATGGAGGTGTGTTTGGATCTCTGCAATCATATGGCTAAGCCCTCTATTGTGGTCAGAGACTCGGTAAGTATTATTACCCATGTCCCTTCTCTCCTCTAGATCTCTTTTCCTTCTATCTTTCTCGGGGCGTGCACTAAAGCAAAAAGGAAAATAAAAGAAAAGAAAAAGTAGTTGATTTTGTTTGGTAATTTATTGATTTGTCCTTCCCAAGTCCCAGAATTTTTACTTCATAAGAATAAAAACAGTTTGAAAAGAATTTCTAGGTTTCTTTTGTTTGTTCTTTCATTTTGTATTAAAGGTTTTTCCACACAAATGAAGGACAGAAACTTATAATAAATAACTGTATTAAAATATTAAAATTTAGAGTAGTCTGGGATTGGTTTTTCAGTGTCTTCAAACATGATGAATAACCAGGGTAACCCCATTTCGCTGCTTTTTTGTTTCCCATGTACACTTTTCGTGCAATGTCTGGATCGACATTCATTTCATGATCTATGGCTGTTCTGTGCGTTGGAGCTTGATCAGGTTCAAGCTCCACTCCAACGGTTTATTCCTATATAATCAAGCATGATCTTGGAAAATATAATATTAATTTCCATCTTTTCATGACTTTCTTGGAATTCCCATTTAATTTTCTCGATCAGCATGTGCAGCATTGGCCAGAAACAATCCTTAAACATAGAGAAGCATGGCCAGGAGGCCAGCAAAATTAGGTCCATTGATCACTGTAGCAAAATAAGGGGCTTGCTTATACATCAACTCCATCTTTTCTTGTTTTCAGATTTTGGTCACTTTTCATCAATTAGCTTTTTGGGTGAAACCCCCCCTTTTTTGTTGTTGGTTCGAAGGTGCACGTCCTACCACAAGAGATGCTGGGAAAATCAACTTTTGGGCTGTCGATGTGGTTGCTCAAGTGGCTGCCTATGCGCCTTGTCGATCGGATCCTGCTGATCGTGTCATGGCTCTTGCTCGGCAACACCGCTCGATTTGGATTGGACCGGCCGCACTTGGGTCCCCTTGAACTCAAAAATCTGTCCGGAAAGACCCCAGTGTTAGATGTTGGAACGCTCGCCAAGATCAAGAGTGGAGACATTAAGGTATAACTTGCCTTTGTATCTAATCAAACCCCACTTTATATATATATATATTTTTTTGCCTGTAGGAAATTTACATAGATCTTACTATATTTTGTCAAATGATTGTACTTAGATACGCTTTTGTTGATGGCATACTGCTTTTTTATTATTGAATGAAGTGACAAACTTTTGCCCACTTTTGTGTATTTCTGTTCCACTTTAATTATGCGCGCGTCAGATTTTTTTTTTTCATTCGAATATTATATATATAATTGTGGTTCGAGTTCGCCCTAAATTTATTTTATCTAACTCTGTCACTGTGTGTTGGTTTAGGTATTTCCAGGCATTAAGAGGCTAAAAGCTGGTTATACCGTAGAATTTGTTGATGGGAAAAGAGAGAACTTTGACGCCATTATTTTAGCAACCGGATACAGAAGCAACGTACCCTCTTGGCTTAAGGTACCAGCTTTCATTATCTTCCTTTTTTTTTCAAGTATTTCTAGAATCTTGATCATGATGTTAAACCTAGATAGCTAGCTATAGCGCTTTATATAGCTGAATAGATCACTAATTACAGGGAGATATATGGACTTGATTAATTTTCAGGAGGGAGAAATGTTTTCAAAGAAAGATGGGTTCCCTCGAAAGGCATTTCCAAATGGTTGGAAAGGCGAGTGTGGGCTGTATGCAGTGGGGTTTACGAAACGCGGACTACTTGGAGCATCAATGGATGCCAAAAGAATGGCGGAGGACATCGAACGGTGTAGGAAAGTGGAGGCAAATAAGCAAAAAATGTCTTTTGCTGCTGGCTCAGCACTTGATATGCAAAGGTCATTATCTTGATTTTGTCGAGTTAGAGATGTAGAAATCGATTGAGAAAGTGATAGATAGATGGATGATTGGAGGCATAATACGAGCTTTTTGCCTTGGTCGTCATCATCATGATTTTGCCGATATCGATGATCAGTTAGATCAGGTATAAAAATTGATTGGAGAAAGTACAACTAGCTAGCTAGCTGTGATCAGTGATGAGATCATATACATTTTTTTCATCTTTCAATATTTTCACTTTCTTCTTCTCAAGCAAATTCTATATTATGATGATGATGGCCGGCCGAGGTAAATGTACGGCGACGTAGTACTACTACTCCTGCGAGGCCATCATTGGAGGGTTAATTTAATTCTATGTTTCATGAGTACGTATCAAATTAAGACGTTGGTACTGCTCTTGATCCAATTTGGAAAAAAGAGTTGAATCGGTGGACCCTTATCTTTCCCGTACGGGCCAGCTAGGTCATCATGGGAAGGTGGCTTTTAGAGTGAAGAAAAAGGATCGATCGATGCTGGTCTTAATTTGTTTTAGGGATCACCTGATTAAGCGTTATTTGTACATGATCATCATCTTGTGCATTACCTTTATCTCTAATTAGGTATGACTTGCTATAGAAAACCCCCAAAAAAAAAAAGAGATGTTTAATTGGTAGTTATTTGCTCTTTGTGATTTATGACTATATATAGGTTTTTTTAACTTTAACATTTTTTAATTTCCACGGGATTTAATTAGATGAGAATGTTAATTACGTCGTTTTTTGTGTTTGCCAGCTCTATTAATTAATTGTAATTAGCGTTTGAGATTAAATGCATGGAAAGATGATAGATGATGATCACTTCTGATCATGAAAATCTTAAAAGAGTAGTACTTGATCTATGGCTGGCCTGGCCTAGGCCTGTTCTATATATATTTGCCTACAAAAACGTACCAAGTAATTAATTACTTCTGGCCTGCATTTTCGCTATCGAAATGATTTCATCCAAGCTAGGACCACCGCTTTGCAACAGAAGAAAATCCTATTAAATGCACCCATTTGCCATTATTAATTAATGTGTCTTGCATCCCTTCTGCATCTTACAAGTAACAGTACTAGATATAATCATGAATTAATTATGTAGGAAGTATATACTCCTATTAAATTATATCGCCTAATTACTCAAAAAATAGCCCCCAAAAAAGAAAAAAGTCATATATGCAGCATGTGAAGTACCATTAATTCATCATTTTGGGACGACGTTCATTGTCTTACTTTGGTATTTTCAACTTTAGTGAGGGCCGGCCGGAGACCAATTCCATCAAATTAATTAGAAAAACAAAATTATTAATATTCTTCAAATGATTAGGACTGTCGTCCTACGATCCGGTACCCACTAATTGCCCTGCAAGCTTTTTGAGCTCAGAAAATATGCTTTTGTCTTCCTTTTCAGTATGCGCGCATGCAGTAGGAATTAGCAGCTATGTATAATATTATATGTATGTGTGCGTGTGTGTATATATATATATATATAATTATAAAGATAATAAGGAAGAAATTGATTATAAGGGGTGATCAGTTCCGAAAGTTCACGCCGTATGTTGGATTTTTTGGGTCACGTGTACTCTGATATTTTAAAATATATATATATTTTTAAAGATCAAAACACATTAACCGCGTACGTATAGTTAATAAAATTAGAATTTAGAACGTGGCTAATTAATTAATTATCCCAAAATTTGATAAGATTGTAAGTTCAAAACTGTCACTTAACAGAATCATATATGCATGCATAAGATCGAGAATTTGAAAACTTCAGCAAGTACTATTCCAATCCCATCAAGCTGAAAACTATATATGCGGAGGATATTCCAAGTATATTTGAGACAAGAAATATCCGATCTGAGAAACAGTTATATATATATATACACTTTACATGAATATATATATATATATATATAAATGTTTACAATCTCATGATCATTATCATCATGTATGAATAATTAATGATCGATCGATTTGTAAAATAAGTTTTTATAATACACCTTTATATATATAGATAGATCAAATAATATTTAATTAAGTACGATATATATTTAACCCTATAAATTAATCCAATTCTTCATCTGATTGTTCGCTTTAATTAGTACGTTCCTGCCAATCACCATGCATGGGCTGGGTTTTGACATTATTTATGTATTAATTTGATCAAATATCCCACATTTTTCTTTTTCATATATACTCTTCCAAAATCATAGGTACTCATGAGTATATACCCAAAGTACAATACTGTACGTACGTACCTAGAAGTACTGGAAATACAAAGAACGTTTGATTCACTTATTTTTAAATGCGCAAAGATATACATCAAGTTTTTTAAAACAAATGTGTATATATATATATATATCAAGTTAGGTAGGACGTTCCAATAAACGTTTCCGGGTCATGCATGAGTACTAATTAAAGCGAACAATAATTTCGTGCACTAAAATAATTTCGTACACTTTAATTATTTAGGAGTTTTGTTACATACAGTCATTTTTATATATTTTTTGTATATTCTATTAATATGATTGACCAAATTAATTATTTTATATGAAAAAAATAATACAGTCAATCACATTAATAGAGTGCATAAAAAATACGTAAAAATAATTGTATATAAAATTTTTGATTATTTTAATCTTTAACGAAAAATACTTTTGCATGACTAGTCTATGTTGTAAAGTTTTTGACAGACAGCGAACTTAAAATCAATTGTAGCCCGAAAGTCCACCGAATAGGTAAAAAATGTTTTTTTATTTATTATTTCTTTTATTTGATGTATTTTTTTAATCATCATGAATATTTATAAAAAAAATAAAAATTCACAACATCATTAAAAAACACTTCTTTAATCACTAAGTAAAAAAAAAATTTCGGGATTGGGGACAAATCTTCAGGTGATTTAGCATTTATGAAAATCAATTAGTCAAAATCTAAAAGACATACAGTTGACTAGCCAAAAAAAAAAAAACTAAATAGCGTAAATGTTTGCATGCATGCATGTGCGCGCATGTAACTACACATATATTCTTGAATAAACGAGCTTGAAAATTCTTATGTATATATACATGGAATGGAAGTGTTAGTTAGGGTGTCTAAACTTGCAGTTGGTGCCGTGCAGGTGGGGTTTTTTCCGACCGCGTAATGATACAAATCGAATCTTTGGCTTGACAACAAGGACATTAATACAAGAGAGAGAGAGACCAACTTCAAAGGATTTTTCTTCTTCTGCAATTCTATTTAAGGTTACTTTTAAATGTTAAGAATGTCTCAAATTATCTGTAAATGATAGTTAATTATTTATAAATAATAATAAAATAGTACACAGCCGGCATGCAGCAATGGAAGGTTAGCAAACACTATGTAAGTAATTTGTATGGCCCATGAGACCCCCCCAGATGGTCATCATTATTGGATCTGTTTTGGGCCTTTTATTATTAATTATTATTTTGAATAAACTGTATCTGTATGTCCTTTCTTCTTCCTCTTTTTTCTAACATCTTTCTTCTGATCTTAGGGGAAGGTGAAGGGTCAAAGCTGGCAAAGATCGATGGGGTCATCACTTATATTTCCATCTGGCCTCATCCTACGTCTTAAAAAAGTTGAAGACTCCAATATTATCTTCACATATATTTCGAACGAGTAAAGATATTATCTTCATGTCGATCCTCCATCCTGTCCGGCCCACGTAAATTTTCCGATACCCCCCATCTCGATGTACGTCTCTCCGTCAACCGGATAAATTGGGATAATTATAAGAAGTCGATAAAAATAAGTTCGAAACCACTAACTTTAACAGATTCAATTAGGAAGAAATTCATGATAAGAAGAAGATGATCATATGGTAATAATTAAGAGTTATGTGTATATATAATTATATATATATTGAGCCAATGCGGCCTATATATAGATCTTGATCAGCTTAAAGAGACCCTAATTATCGGGTGCCCGCCCCCGGCCCCGACCGATGAGTAGAGTGGTATATATTATCGGCATGAAAATTGATATCTATTCATTATCATTTTAGTAATCTTCCACTCAACATTTTTCAACGTGATATATGTCAAATAACTGATTTGACAATTGACAAAATATTTATAAAATAGAAGAGAGTGAAAAATAAAAAGATGATGATGCATGCATGGCCGGCACATGTAGGTGGACAAGCCAATTAGCGAATACCCCTTCTACCCTTTTTGGTTGGAAGAAAAGTGTAAACCTTGAGAATTTTCATATAGTATTGGGGATCATATCTAGGATGAGCAATTAGATTTTTTGTTCTTTTTTCTTTTTGGAAACAGGATGCATGCATGGTATGTGGTTAATATAATTACAACCATGTACGTACGTGTACCAGCTGGTTCAACTGATCCAAAGTCCATCAATTATTCTATATATAATAGTACTACTCAAATTAAGACATGACTTGATGATATTTTATTGGATGATTGATACAAACCCAAATTGATACGAGATATCTAAATCCATATTCTACGTTGATTACATTGAAGTATTACCTTAGGAAGATGATCAATTTGTCTGGCGTCAATGATTTTTTATCATCCAATGGTGATCAATGTGCCACATCTTATATAGTGTGATCGATAAAAATGAGATTAGAGTATGATGTATAACATTAATTACTCTTAATTCTTAAATAATAATATATAGAAACTCCACTGCTATGATCTCATCAATATTGTTAATTATCCAATACATACATATATATTAATTCTACCGTGACATGACTAATTATTGTTAAAAAAATAAAAATAAAAATTCATTGGCTATTAAACTACATCGCGTCAATATATAGATCACCAGTTAGATGATGATGTATCAAAGTTGAAAAATAAAATTTGAAAGAAAAATTCCATATGACTGTTTTTTTTTTTTCCCTCTAATTCAATTATGTACAGTACGTGACTGTTGGCCAGACAATTTAGCCCCCGAAGACACGATCGAGATCGATCTAAATATATTTTGGGTCAAAGGACAACAAATGCAAGGAAAACAGTTATACGTACGTAGGGAAGGTGACATTAGCTAGTGGGATGGTCAATGGTCATAAATCAAGCATCGCTTATTTCCATTCCCATCGATGATCCATAGCCAGCGATGAAAATGAATTTTGCCTTTTTTCTTTAATGATAAATAGAAAATATGAACAGTCAATCTATTCAGTTGTTTGATTATTGAACAGTAGGGATTAATTGCAATCTGTCTCGGACTCACTTCTTTAATTGTTTTGGTAATTCGATTGCTTAGCTCGTTGGCAGCTTTCCTTGAACGAATCAGCTGCTTGTTTGAAGGACATGACCTAAAGGCTTTCTTTCATACCAAAACAATCTTAATCCTCAAACATTTTACCTTAATTCCAATTATACTTTTAGTAAACCATTTTGCAAAACTTTCATAAAATTTATTTTTTAAATTTTTTTCATATAATTAAATTTATATAATATCTTAAATTTATTTTTTTTAAAAATAATTTTATAATTTAGTGTATAAATCAATTTATAAATTTATTTTTATAAAATATTTTTTATCATCAAAACGAGTGTACAAAATAGTATGCACGCGCGACCACCTAAAAGTTGAGGTATTTTGAACTTGAAGGTTGTACGTGTGTCAGGGGAAAAGAACCAGCTTTAGAGAACTTAGAAGAAAAGAACCTTAAAGTGGTCCTTTCTATGTTGTTTATTCATGTCCACAAACTAATGATAGGTCTGATAGGTCATTCCACGATGAACGTACGTACAAACGGTGCACATGGTCAGAAATTATCAGCAGCAGTACCGTCTAATTATTCAGGGGGTTTTTAAAATGAAAAACACTATTATGCCCGCTTTTTTTAAAATTCAATTCTTTTCAACTCATCTCAACTCATCCTTATAATTTTTTTAAATTTCAATACAAAATATAATAAACAATTCAACTTTTTCAAATCCTAAAATAATAATAATAAACAATAATATTCTAATAATATTTTATCATCTCAACTCAACTAAATTCAACATCCAAACACATCCTTAGACCTTCATTTGACCGCTAGTCAAAAAAAAAAATTCTTAATAATTAAGAAAGTGATTTTAAATGTATTAGTATATTTTTTTATTTTTTAAATATATTTAAATATGTTAAAAAAATGTGAATAAAAAAAAACTTTTTTATGTTGGGCAGAACTGGAAAAGAGGGATCTCTCTGTCCGTGCACAACAAAGGAAAATGGAAATCGTCATGAACTAAGTTCTATCAATTTTTTGTGAGTAAAAATAATAATATATAAATTGTAAGAGTGGATTATGAAGAGAAACCAAAGAAAAGCTCTTAAGACTATTAGGTTGCATATGTCATGTGTTCACAACTTCTCTTTGAGAAAAGCAAGCATCGACATCATGGATCCGTTGGATCGTCACCAAAATTTGACTAAAACTTGATTTTAAACTCAACCTTATTTGTTTATCCTGTAACGTTCAAAAAAAAAAAAAAAGAGGAAAAGTTTCTTGCGTGAAGTGGGTGAAAAAATGCCATAATCGACAAGGGATGAAAACTGACAGCCTCTAAGTTCTGAAGCTCAGTCAAATATGGCAGAACGTTAGAGAGCAGAGATGGACTTCAAAAATAAATTTAAAAAATTAGCTCGGTAATAGACAGGTAGCATGAAGTTGTAAGGGTATTATTGTCCTTTTAAAATCGATTTAATTGAAGAGTAATGATACCCACAAAATACAATATTTTACAATATATTTTACAAAATATTCTTCTTTTTAAAATATTATTATATAAAGTATTATAAAAAGTAAATACACTTTTTCTTAAGAAAAATGCTAGACTCACCGCTCCCCCTTTTCCCCTTTTTCTTCCCGCTTGACGTGGGCATACCACGTGTCATGCAATTTTTTTTTTCCTCACTTACCGTTTTGTGATCTTCTCCCTCCAGAGTCCATTTCATCTTCCCCTCCAACCCATTTCCCCTTTTTTTACAGACAAAATATCTTGCAGAATCTCAACTAACCATGGATAGATTATCATCTTTTCCAAAGCTCTCTTGATAGTTCTCAGAATGCTTTTTACTTATGATCTGGGTTCCTGAATTGCACGACACCTCTAAATAGTGTTATTTATGGGTCTCTAAACAGAGGCTTCAAAATGAGTTTATCTACTTAGTGGCAAAGAGTTAGGATGTGAACCGTTAGTGGGAGATGGGAGTAAGGATGTGAAGCTGGGATCAAATATTTCAATTTCTCTTGTTAAAAATGATAATCATAAAACTGAAGTTCATGAGAAACAAAAGCAGCACTCAAGAAGCAAGAAAAACAAAGTGCATAAAGTTGTTGCAAATGCTTCAAAAGAAGCAGTTGAAGCAAAAGGACCCCAAAGTTCTTCTCAAGCAAAGACGCTGAATGCTGGCAGAAAAAAAGGGGGGGAAGAAGAAACAGGTAGAGAAAAAAATGAAGAAATGAGTTGGAGGGAAAAAACGAAAGGGAAGACGAAATGGACCGTGGAGGGAGAAGACGAAATTGTGGGGAAGGAAAAATGAAATGTTCTCTAGAAGGGGAAGACGAAATTGTAAGTAAGGGAAAAAAAATTCATGCCACGTCAAGCGGAGAGCAAAAGCAGGAAAGGGCAACGGTGACTCTAGCATTATCTTTTACTTAATTGAATGTGGTCCAAAACATTGATTATTCTAACGGTTTGATAGATACATATGCATTGCAAATGGACCATTCAATTGACTGTCACAAAGTCTGCATCAGATTCGATGGTTGGAAGTTAATGACTTGGCTACTATTTCATTTATTCTAATCTAATCATGTTTTCAATTAACGTACAACCATTCAAGCTTTGGCAAATAGTAGCACCTCTGCCTAATTTCAGAGAAATGTATTAATTATAAAAATATTTTACAAAAATTAATCTATAATTTGATATAATTTAATATGATACGTTAAACTGTAAATTTATTTTTTATTATAAAATAGATCTAATATATCATATAAAATCATGTCATTTTGTAAGTTTATCTTTAAATAATTTATATATGACAATAACATTTCTTTAATTTTATAATATGAGATGACTTCGGGTGTTTCCGAATTTCACGATTGTAAATACTAAAATATAATAAAGAAAGTAACTTAAAACCTCTATTTTAATCCTATATTAAATCATCGGTATTTTTAATTTTAATACGATTTTAAATCATTATTTGTTTTAAAAATATTATCTATTTCATGTTATTTCTAGAATTATGTTCCGAAAAGAAAAGAAAAATAATAATAAATAATTTGGGTCCATGCAAATCCGATTTTAAACTTCTGGCTAAATACGAATTCGTATTAATGGGCTAGAGCCTAGAGGCCTACTCTGGAGGCAATTGCTCACGTATCATACCCGATAGGCAAGTTGTTCCTAAGGCCCGCTGACCCATATGTATAGGTTCCTTTGTAGTCAATTCAGGATCCAATTGCAAGAAAAAAAAAACCCTAAACCCTAATTTCACAATGCGAAATCGAGACCTTGTAATTTAAGACTACTGGTATTAGACTAGTCAAATATCAATAAAATATAAAATATAGCTAAATTTTGCATAAATAATCTGTATAAGACTATCTAAAAACATTTAGTTTAGACTTTGAGTTACAGTAACTCTAAAGGAATTTTCAAAGTAAAAGAATCAATATTCACCCATCAAACCCATATTTTATTCACAAATAATCAATAACAATTTTTTCCCTTCTTATTCACAACTTTTATAAGTTGGAATTATTGATAATGAAATTATTAACAATGGATAAGTTTTAATTAATATATAGAGTGTATTTGTAAAATATTAAAAAAATTATTATTAAAATACATAATATTATATTATTATTTTGATTTTAGGATGGATAGTCTAATGTAGACTAGTTTCTTCAATGGCTTTGGTTTTAGCCAAAACCTAAACTTTTAGCCAAATTTTAGACTTTGACAATTGCCAATGCTCTAAGCACTGGCATTTTGTATTTTCAAAATTTGAAGAAATATAGATAAAATAATCTACATTGACTTCTTCAAAAAGTAAAAGTTTAAACTATGAGTTACAGTAATTTTAAGTATTGTTCATCTTCAAAAGTAATATTTTATTGTAAAAATTATCTCAATTGCTTTACTTTTCAATTTTCATTTTATTAGGAGTAAAAAGACCTATCTTGGTCAAATGGATTCCGCCTCCCTTAGGCATTCTTAAGCTGAATATTGATGGTGACTCAAAAGGTAATTTAGGGCATGCTAGTTGTGGTGGTATTTTACGTTCCAATAATTGCTCTATCATTGATGGATCTCTTATTTTTTTGATGTTGGTACTAACACTTTTGCAGAATTGTCTGTCTTAAGATTTGGTTTAACTTTGTGTTATAAGCTGAGCATCATTGATCTGGTTGTTGAGAATGACTCTCTCATTATGGTTAATTGGCTCACTAAAGGCTCATTTCCCCCTTGGATTTGCTCAACCATTTGGGATGATATTTTACATTTCAAGAATGATTTTTCCTTTAGTATTGATCATGTCTACATAGAAGGTAATGCTCTACGCTAGGCTCTAGCAGACAGTCTAGCAAATTATGGTGCTATGGGACATACGGTAAGTTTTCATCTCTATTTCAACTCCCTAAGCATATGATTTCCCTGTTCTCTCAGGATCATGCAAGTCTTCCTACTATTAGGCACTAAACTTTATAGGTTTTTCCTTATTTTCTTGTAATGTCTATATAAAGTATTTATTTCTTTTTTGGAACTTGGATTTCAGCCTTTATTTCTTTCCTTATAAACCCCAAGTTTCATTATATGTACAAGATATTCATCTGCCATAAGTATGAGTAATCAATAAAATTGGGGTTCCATTATCTTAAAAAAAAAAACTAGCAATTAGATCTTGAATAATCCTAACGAGAGACAAAAACTTGATTAAACTTATTTGAGAAATGATTTTGCAAGTGCTTGCCATCTTGAACGCATTTTAACCTATGTTCTGCAGCCTCTGCTGACTGAAATGAGTATTGCTCTATGCTTTTCAAACAACACCTTAGTTTTAAGGGATTGGGGTTAAATTCACGAGTTTGTAAATCTACCGAAGTTTAATGGAAATAATGGGACCTGCTTTTTGGGTTTGTTTTAGTTAACTAGAGTGTGAAGGCTATCCGCAGAAAGACTATCGAAACTCGTTGTATGAGGTATCTCTGTCACGAGCCTCACAGGTTCAAGACCAACTTTAGACAAGGTAAGTTGTTTTCCCTGTTAGGATATGGTGTTTTTAAAATTTTAAATACCTCAACAATCAAATATGTTTTGCCTAAATGAATGGTTCTTTTTGTGTTTGTTTTGGTACTCAAGCAAACCCTAGGAACAAGGGAATATCAACTGCCCCTTAATGCCTTGTTTGTTGTCGTACTCGTAGATGAGATGAGATGAGTTAAGATAAAAGTTAAAAATTAAATAAAATATTATTATAATATATTTTTTTAATATTATTTTTGTTTTGAGATTTTGAAAAAATTGTAATGATTAGATTAGATGAGATGAGATGAGATAAAATGATATGAAAATAATTGTGAAAACAAACTAAATATTTAGAATGGGCCACGCGACATTATTCTTATATATATATATATAACCTAGACTAGAGTTGCTGCCACACCACTAGATTAACCTTCTCGAACCCTTTTCCCTCACGATGAAGCCACCACCCTCCACAAATCATCTCTCTCTCTCTCTCTCTCTCTCTCTCTCTCTCTGTGTTATTGCAAGTTGCCGACCACCTAGTATCGCCCCAATCCGCTGTCGCGAGTTTCCCTCTGGTGAGCAAGGCCTCCGCCGCAAGTCTCCCTTCCCTCTCAGTAACCTTTCAAAATAGGAAGGTATTTCACACATAAAGCCCTTACGTAAAAAGTAGAATAATTTTTTAGAAGATATTACAATCTTTTAGTTGTAAGCCATCCAAAGCATATTGTATTCCAAACGTGTAGTTTCGATTGGGCTTGATTTAATGGTGGGCTTTGTTTACGTACTGGGCTTGTTGTTATTTGGAATTAGGTTAAGTAATTATTAAGTGGATACCAATGAATTTGGGAAGTTACGATATTTTAGGATTATGATAATTTTAGAATTTTAAGAAAATAGGTTATTTTAGTATTTCAAGTTAATATTGAAATACGTGTTCAATTGAAAGTTTACGGAAGTTACGTGACTATTTTATAGGTGACGATTAATATTCGTTCGGAACTGTTGTGGAAAAATTTTGAAAATCTAAAAAGTCTAGGTAAGCGGGGTTCCTGTACTAAACTTTGCATAAAAATAAAATGGGCTGAGGTTGATTTTTGAAAAATATGCATGTTTTGTTATGAAAAGAAATTTGAAACGATCTCAGTTATTTGTTCTGCATTACTCATGAAATTATGTATAAGAATAAAGTATTTTCTGGCATGATTGGTGTAGACATGAGCTTATTTTCTACATTTTATTTCTGAACTATGCAAAAGAGAGCGAATATGAAATTTTGTGCATAAATTATGTTTTTGTGATCTGATTCTGTTATGTTCTGATTCTGCTCAATACTTTGTTTTGATAAGATGTGACATCTGAAAAACTTTTGGCATGACTATCTGGTTCTGTATCTGATTATGTTTCTGCTCTGTTTAGTTAGAGATCCTACCACGGGGGTTTTACATGGGTTCTGTTCTGATATAATATGACCCTACCATGGGAAATAATAGTGGTATTCTGTTTCAGTTCTTATGTGCATCTGTTTGGTTATCCGCAGATGTACAACCCTACCACGGGAGTTAAACATGGCCTATGTTCTGATATGATGCTTTGATATGATGATGATGATAAATCAGGTATGTTATGCCTAAGTACTTTAGAAGATTCACATTCTGTTTCTACTCGGTTGGTCGCCGAGATTTGCACAACCCTATCATGGGGGTAAACATGGTCTCTGTTCTGATATGATAAGATAAAATATGATATTTCACTTTATGTTATGCCAAAGGAATTTTGAATAGGAATATTTTTTAACTTTCGTTCTGATATTTTTGATAACATGTTCTGAATATGCATTCTGAAAATGAAAAGTGTTTTGTTCTACAATTCTGAATTCTGTAAATGCTCATATTTGCATCTTAGTATATATTCTCTGCTTATTGAGTTATTAATAACTCACCCCTTATCTCTAAATATTTTTCAGATAATCTTGATGGTTCTGTTGGAGAGCAAGAATAGGCAGTATTAGAGATGTTTGATGTTCGTAGTGGGATTAGTGTCCGAGGGTACAAATACTTATTTGAGAGTCATTGTTAGTAAATTGGTTATTTTCGGTTATTTTGATATGATGAGTTAAGGATACTTTCGAGTTTATAGGAAGTTTTTAATTTATTTTATTGAGAATTCTTTTGTTGTCCCTATAAAGGATCATGAATATTTGGGTTGAGCAAATAAATTAATATTTTATGAAATTTTTCTAGATTTTATTGTTGTGATATTAAAATTAATATATAGTATTAAGAACTAACTCTCCAGACTTTCGAAACCGGGGCGTTGCAATAGGATTGCGAAGGGTAGACTGATTTTGGAAACCCATTGCAATCGGGAGCCAAGGGCCAAGCCCCACCAAGTAACTAAGCACTTTACATAATTGTTGCCGCGACACGCCATGTTTTGAGGATTCGATGTAAGAGGTCAATGCATCTATGAGAAAGCATAAAATGTGGATTAGGCTCCTACAATTTCTCTATCTAAATGCTTTCGATAATATTCAATGTTGGAGTTTATATCAAATGTTACTGTGTTAAAATATTTGAGGCCCACCAACTTCACAGTGCTGGGCTAGATTGGATAGTAGAGTATTTGAGAATACTTCACCATTATTCATTATTTTATTTTATTATTAATTTATACCTACTTTTCATTACTATTCACTATTATTTAATATTCTATTATTATTTTTTTATTAATTTTTTACTACTATTCACAGAATATATATTTTTTTATCAGTAAACTATTCACAGAATATTTGAAACCATCTCATTAACCAAAAGGAAACTTATTCTTCTTCCCTGGAGTTACTATTCACAGAATATATATTTCTTCCCTGCAAGTTTGCAACGATTCAGTTGATCGATCAATTATAAAACTAAAATAAAATATTTTAGAGGTTTGAGTAAAATTCACTTCTACAATAACAAAAGAACAAAGGATTGATTCCATGGTTAAGGAGTACAACTTCCAGGCTCCGATTATACAGTATCCAGCTCCCTTCCGACTATTCTCTTTTTTTCGTCAATCTGTTGGGGTTAGTTTAGGATCTTACAGCTGCTTCATGGAGGCTTCGCAGCATCGACAATTTCTTCATCAAGATGAAGCACTTTCCTCTTTACTTTTCTTTGTAAGAAACATGCGAGGCTGCGAAATTTAACATGTCAACCTATTTACATCGACAAAATCAACAAGATCTCACTTAGATATTTAGAGCATTAGCAACAAAAATGTCGATAAAACCCTATACAGCAAGGTTTAAAGATTACACACCTAATCAGAACAGGAAGGCTTGACAAAGTAATTCTTAGTGCTTGAGCCAATAATTCCGGAGCTGAGCCATATGCAGTAATATCTCATCGCGACCTTGATTGGTAACACTGCTAGTCATAATCCACGGTGGTGCTGTCTGGAAGAAGCTTCGTATCAAATCCTGAAAATCATTCACATGTTCTTCTGGCCTCTTACCTCCATTCTTTCTCTTCTTGCGCTTGTCACATTTGGTGAAGATCAGAGTCATGGGAATCTAAGAAAAAATATACACACCTTCATAAAGTGGTTATGCCAAACCAGAAACTCAAATCTGCTTACGATACACGCATAATGAGAAACTAAAATCTTGCTGGCTAGTTAAGTTGGAGGATGCAAGACAAGAGTGCAAGCAACCGCATTCATCAAATAGAGGAAAAAATAAGCAGCAGCAATCAGTAAGAAATGTTTACTGAACACTTCTCTGGGAACTCGAGCCTAGAATTATAGGTGGTGCCAATCTATATTGCACCCATAAGTGGGCCCCAAACAGCTAAAGAGTGGTGGTGATTCATGGAAAACAGAAACCATGACTGTTATTGTTGATAGCCATCAACCTAAGCAGGGAAATAAGCCAATATACACGAGACTTTTTTTATAGGCCCCAACGGATTAATAATTGGAAATGATTGCATAGTTTACAGATGAAGTTTTGGTCGTTTTAATTATCTAATATGATCACATCTTTCCTTTTTTACCAATAGCAAGTTATAGGAAAGGATATTACCTGATTCTCACCCAGCCAACTTGCATACTCAAGATCCATTTTTTTGGCAGGAATGCTAGCATCTATGAGAAGAAACACAGAAACTAGCGTCGGTCGGTTCAGGAAATAGTCTTTAGTAAACTTCTCCCAGTCTATACGAAGTTCCTGTGGTGCAGCTGCATACCTATTGGGCATGCACGATGGACAATGCCACAACAATTAATTTGAATGACTAGAACAGAAACATGGGAAACAGTGGAATCAATCTCTGGTTGATAGGTCATCATATTGAAAAATCCTTCCAAAATCTGAGTTATGAGAGAAGTCATGGATTTTTATAACTCGTTCAAAATTTAATAGCAAGTAAAATTGTTTACAGAAACTTCTATCTAACGAAAATTACACTATGTTATATTGGAAAATAAAGAATAATTAAAACAGATAACGTGACAGGGATCCAAGTTCCAGAAGAGTGCTACACCTTGAAGGCCTGGGTTTTTTAATCCCTAAAAAGCACCAGCATATCATACCAATCATTTTATATACTTTTCCTGTACCATTTTTCACCTTCTCAATAATTTTTGTTCTAATCAATAGATTTAAAGTACAAAAAATAAACAAAGAACCTCAAAAGAAGCAATTACTCAATGACTTTCAGCCATACCCATATCCAGGCAGATCCACGAGGTACCAGCTATCATTGATCCTAAAATGGTTGATGCATTGAGTCTTCCCTTCAATGCCAAAAAAAAAAAAAAACAAAGGAAAATGAATAGTTAACTCAGATTCTTAAGAGCAATTGCAGCCCACAGGTACCAGCTATCACTGATCCTAAAAAAATAGCAAAAATCGGATCATATAGATATCCTTTCAACACAACATAGGCCATCCGATTAGTGAACCGGAATGGTCGAAGCTCTTCATCTCGCCTCATTTATGAAACATAGACACATTAGTGAAGAAGAAAAGCAATGGCACGTGTAAGGAAATTCGAATATCTCTAAGCTGTTAGGCCTGTTTACAAAAAGTGAACTAGGGCAAGCATAAGTTGATGAACATTGCAATCACATAATCATTTGTCACCAGCATCAGTGCCTAGACATTCTCACGGTCTCACCCTCCAAGTTCAATTAATTCCAAAAAAAGTAACAAATTCACATATCAAACTACCGAGAGGAAAAAAAACATTGCATAGTTGTAAGAGTATTGCTAGTTTATAGAGCATCTGTATGTTCAGTGAATCAACCAAATGATACATGAAACGAATAAAAATCAAGAACCCAATACAAACACTTGAACCCTAAAAAACTGAATCCAATCCAAGTAACAGTCTCACCAGGTTTCTTGGACGTAAGAGCGAGGCGCTTGCGGCGTACAAGCGAGTTGAGCAGCGAGGATTTGCCGACGTTGGAGCGGCCGACAAGGGCAAACTCGGGAAGTCCATCGGAGGGGCAATCCTGGGTCCTGACACTGCTTTTGATAAAGTCGGCTTGCACAATCTGAGCGTCCCTCGCGTACTTACTCAGCAAAATATTCGAGCCCTTCAAGATTCTCGAACTCAAACTCAATGTGGAAGTATCGGAAGAGATGTCTGTTTCCGGAGGGATGAAGAGTTTTTCAAGCGAAATTTGGACGTGGGTCTCTTCCTCCGGTATTTCGATACTGTGGGTGAGTTCAGAGGCCGTTGAGAGGGTGGATTTAATAATGGGTATTTTGAATTTAGGTAGAAAGTTGAAATGGGTTTTGCAAAGAGGTGATGCCCTTGTCAGAAAGATCGACGGCTGGAATCTGGGAAGCTGAAGAAGCACGACCATATTCCTCTCTCTCACTGTGTCTCCAATTTCTCTCTTACTTGGGGAGGAGAAGGCCTAGCGCCTCGGGAGCGAGTCTTGAAATATCTGGATGAATAAAACGCACCGTTTTTATAAGTCAAAAAAAAAATATATATATATATATACTTATATTACGACAATATTTTATTTAATTTTTTTCTCTCACCTCAACCAAAATAAACGAAACCGTACAATAATTATGTAACACTCGAGCTCATTAAACCCAAACCCGAGGGCCAAGCCCAAGACCCAGGCCAGGCCCATTGTATCTTTTTTTTCTTTGCTTTTTCTTTTCCCTCCTGTTTTCCCCCAGCGCCCAATAACGACCCCAAACTTTCCCCTCAATTTTCACGCAGCCACAACTACGCCACCTCTTCCACCCCCTGTAGAGAAATCATACAACAAATAAAAGCGTAATTACAACAATATGGTGACACTCCCGTGAGGGTATTTGTCCCACAAGTTGGTGATGAACAAAGGGAATTGAGTGCATTTGTTTGTGCACCAATGACCCCTATTTATAGGCCATCATGCACCGGTTGGTAAAGGGCACATCCATTGGTTAACCAATGGTAACCCAAAGGTTACAACCATAAGGAGTGACACATCCTATTGTGAAAAGGGTACAACCATTGGTAAACCAATGGTAACCCAAAGGTCACAACCATAAGGAGTGACACATCCTATTGTGAAAAGGGTACAACCATTGGTAAACCAATGGTAACCCAAATGCCACAACCTTAAGGAGTGACACAACCTTTTGACTAAATCAAAAGGTTGTGTCTCTTGACACTTTACCAATCACATACAACCTTTTGACTAAATCAAAAGGTTGTGTCTATTAACACTTCCTTAAACATCACCCCTCATGGGAACCATCACCGTGTTAGAAAATATAATTCCAAGGGGTACACCGTTTGGTGATCACACCCCTTAGAATAACATCTCCCACTTGATCACACAAAACGGTGATGATCCAGTTGAGTATTTTACCTAGGTACCAATATAAGCTTTCCACTACTCAACTCTCATCTGCTACTCTTGCAGATCGGCGTCAGAGCATGACAAGCCTCTACGTGCGCACGTTTTTGTCATTACCTTACCTGACCGCACCCTTTACCATATGTGCTCCGACTGATCACATATTAGGGGTGACTACATTTCACTAAAAAAAAATTTTAGTGAACGGCATCAATTCTCCGTGACTGGATCAATAATCCATACCTCTGTCACAATTGACGACTTCAGCCGAATACATAACACATGTATCGACCTGCGTTGAATTTTCGTTAAGTACTTCCTCTAGAGGCTATTCCTGAGGTTTTTCCCTAATCACCTTATCAACGACTTTGCAAATGATTAACCATTTACTTGGATAATCAAATCACATTTCACTAAAAATTTAGTGAATGGCACTGAATTTTCGTTAAGTACTTACTCACCTGAGTCTTTCCTTAATCACCTTATCAGCGACTTTACCATGATCAACCTTTTACTTGATTAATCAATCTGCACTGAAATTTTATCAAGTACTCACCCTAAGGCCATTCCTGAGGTTTTTCTTGATCACCTTATCAGTGACTTTACAAATGATCAAAATTTTCATTTTTTGGGTATCTTCATAACTCCAATTTTCTAGGCGTCCCCAGAATTTGTTGAGTTATGCATGTTGACCATGAGATTTCTTCACCTAGGTTTCTTTCAATCCCATTCTAGTTACATGTTCTCTGAATTTCTCCAGAGATAAATCTTTGGTCATTGGATCTGCTACCATCTCGGTCGAGGAAACAAAATTAACCTTGACCTCACATCTTTCCACTATATCTAAAATATAGTGATAATGCACATCAATGTGTTTTCCCTTGGAACTCTGTGTTTCACTTTTTATCAAAGAAATGGCAGACTGATTATCACAAAACACATTGATTGGTTCTGTGGATATACCCAAATTTAAGCTTTCAACAAAACGTTTTATCCACACCGCATTACTCACTGCAGTACTACAAGCAATATATTCTGCTTCCATAGTAGACTTAACAACACAGCCCTGTTTCTTACTTAACCAAGAAACTGTTGTTCCACCAAATAGAAATATATATCCAGTTATAGATTTTCTATCATCTACATCACTTCCAAAATCAGCATCACTATAGCCGATTAATTCTAGATCACTGTTTCCAAAGCACAATTTCAAATTTTTGGTACCTTGTAAATATCTCAATATACGCTTCACTGCTTGCCAATGTTCTTTACCTGGATTGGATTGAAATCTACTTACCAATCCAACTGCATGACAAATATCTGGTCTGGTACTTGTCATTGCATACATGAGGCTTCCCACAGCTTAAGCATAGGAAACTTTAAGCATTTCACTTATTTCCTCATCATCTTTTGGGCACATACTTTTATTTAAAATATGAGCTTTGCAAACAGGCGTACTTAAAGATTTACAATCTTCCATACCAAATCTTTTAAGCACTTTTTCTAGATATTTTTCTTGATCTAAATATAATAGATTTGAATTTCTATTCCTAGAGATTCTTATACCAAGAACATAAGTGGCTTCACCCATGTCTTTCATTTCAAATTTAGATTTCAAGAATTCCTTTGTTGCATGCATCATATCTAGACAATTACTTACCAGTAATATATCATCAACATACAATGATAATAATGTTAATTTATTATCATTTTTCCATATGTATACACAGTGATCTAGTGGACTCATTTCATATCCCATTTCCAAAATGGCTTGGTGAAATTTCAAGTACCACTGTCTTGAAGATTGCTTAAGTCCGTACAGTGACCTTCTCAACCTGTAGACTTTCTCTTCATGTCCTTTAATTTGGAATCCTTCTGGTTGAATCATAAAGATATCCTCTTTTAATTCACCATTAAGAAAAGCTGTTTTTACATCTAACTGATGTAATTCCAAATTCATCCTGGCAACAATGGACATGATGATCCTTACAGATGTGAACTTCGCCACAGGCGAATATGTATCCACAAAATCTACACCTGGTTGTTGAGTATATCCCTTGGCCACTAATCTTGCTTTGTACCTTTCCAAACTGCCATCAACTTTAAATTTTCTTCTGAGAACCCATTTACAGCCAATAGCTTTTCTATCTTTTGGAAGATCTGTTAACTCCCAAACATTATTTTTGTTTATTGATTCTATTTCATCTTTCATGGCCTCAAGCCATTTATCTGAATCAATACTATTGACTGCCTCAGAAAAATTTTCAGGATCATTATCTAAATTTTCCAAACTGGTATTTAGTGCATAATGATCTTGAAATAATATTGATGGTCTTCTAGATCTTTTACTCCCACTGTCTCCAACATCAATACCTGAAGATTGATTTTCATCTGACTTTCTTTTATTATTCTGGATTTGAATAATATCATTATTTTCATTGTCAGATTCTGTGGAGATCCGTTGATTCTCTAAATTATTTAATAAATCTATTTGATCAACAGGAGTAACAAGGTTCGTATTTTCCAAGAAAACGGCATCCCTACTTTCTATCAATCCTTTTTCAGAATGATAAAATCTGTAGTCACTTCCGTTTTCTACATACCCAATAAACCTACATTCCCAGGTTTTACTTTTTAATTTTTCCCTTAGTGGCCTTGGGATAAGCACTTGTGCCTTACAACCCCACACTTTGAGCTTGCTTAAGTCTGGTTTATGTCCCGTCCATAATTCGTAAGGTGTAAGAGGTTTTGCTTTAGTTTCAACTCTATTTAATATATATATAGCAGTCGATAATGCTTCACCCCAAAAATGTATTGGTAGATCAGCATATACCATCATCGATCGCACCATATCCAATAGAGTTCTATTTCTCCTTTCTGCAATGCCATTTTGTTGAGGTTTATATGGCATAGTATAAATATGTCTTATGCCATTCAATTTGCAGAAATTGTCTAAAGCTTCAAATTCTCCTCCTCTATCACTATTCAAACTTTTAATGGGTCTACCCAACTGGGTTTCTACTTCTAATTTAAATTCTTTAAATTTCTCAATTGCTTCAGATTTATGCTTGAGTAAGTAGATATGCCCATATCTTGAATAATCATCAGTGAAAGTAATAAAGTACTCCATTCCTCTATGAGTTTTTGTTTTAAAAGGTCCACACACATCAGAATGTATAATTTCTAGTAAATCCGTTGATTTCCAACTTTTTGAAAAATATTTACTACTCATTTTTCCTTTGATACATGGTTCACATATATCAAAATTATCTGAGTTTATTTGTGGTATTAATCCACTTTTATACATTCTGATCATCTTATTTTTATTTATATGACCTAATCTTAAATGCCATAAATATGCACAATCTGTAGACACATTCAAATACTCAGAAATGGGTACTTTATTAATATCAACATTCAATACATACATATTGTGATCTTTCACGCCTTTCAGTGACACATTTCCCTTACTTATTACAACAGTTCCAGACTTAAATTCAACTGTGTAGCCTTTCTGATCTAGTACAGGCACTGATACTAAATTCCTACGAATACTAGGTACATATAGAACATCACTAAGTAAAATAACGGAACCATTCACTTTGAATTTACATGTACCTTGTCCCAAGACATCGCAATATGTATTGTTGCCCATATAGACTTTGTGCACTCCAGTTTGTTTATCTTCAAGTTTGACAAACATTTATTTGTTCCTACATATATGTCTTGTCGCTGCAGAGTCAACCCACCATGAATCTGTCACTGGTTCCACTAGCATTACTTCAGAGATCGTCATCACAATTTCCTTGCTTTCTTGTGTTTTTCCTTTATTAGGACATTGTGATTTGTAATGACCATTCTTTCCACACTTAAAACAATTTCCAGAAAATGGTTTGTTTTGTTTTCTTTTTAACCATTTCTTTTTCTTGAACTGTTTTGGCTTCATCTTATTCTGTGTAGAACGCTTATCTTGAGCCATTAATAAATTGGATGATTCACCATCTTTATTCCTTCTTTTCATCCTTTCTCCTTCAAGTACTAAAAGTACTGTAAGCGATATCATTGTTACTTCATTTTCACTGTGTGTTAAAGAAGTAATAATGTGATCCCAAGATGAAGGAAAGCTATTTAGTATGGTTGTAACTTGCATTTTATCAGTGAGAGGATGACCGGCATCATTTAATTCTTTCGCCATCAACTCCATTTGAAGTACATGATCGCCAATATCATCATTCTCTTTCATACAAGTCCGGTTATACTTATCCAATAATAATTGTATATAAGTATCCGACCTTAAACCATACTTTGCTTCAACTGCATCCATAATTTCTTTAGCAGTTTCATAGTCTTCAAATAAAGGAATAATGTGATCACTCATGCAATGCAAAATTAAAACTTTTGCCCATGCATTGTGTTCTATCCATTTATCTACATTTGAAACGCTGCTTCCACTTTCATTTTCATCATTTTCTACATTTTCTCCCCATGGCTTTGGTGTTGTTAATGTATATAAGGTCTTTTCATGGGTTAGAAGAAAAGTTATATGCCTTTTCCAGGCCCGGAAATTTCTTCCATTCAATTTTTCTATCCCCGAGGGATCAATACTTTTCTTCGGTGCCATGAATAATAAACCTTAAAAAATTAATCAACAAGAAGAATATAGAAATAATAAATGTGTACTATTTAAATACAATAGTTCAACTGTGAAAAATCAAAATTATTACAAACTTAATTAGTAATAATAACCCTTGGATTTAATCCAAGGTGGCAGCCTAGAAATTCTCCTATTATATTTTATATAAGGAGAATAATGAAAATGATGCCCCGATCGAGGATATCCACGACCTTTCCTTGATGTTTCACCTTTTTCAAAGAATTTCTGGTGATAATTTCGACCAACAGGGGCTTTGTAATATTTTGGCTTGAAATTTGGAGCACAACGGCTTTTGAACGGACGAAATCGGGCTTGAAATGCTCTCGAACGGCCCGATTGAAAAATCCTGCCCTGAACCGGTTCAGGAAACCGGGTGAACCGGTTCAGCCGGTTCAAGCCGGGTTCTGGAGATCGGCTTCTGGAGGCGGCTCAGTCAACGGCTCCGTTATCGGCTCGGCTTGGTGGCTCGGCTTGGCGGCTCGACTCTGGTGGCTCAGAAACGGGCAAAACGACAATGTCGTTTTTGCCGGAATTCACCTCCGTTGGCTGAACGACACTGTCGTTTAGCCCTGGATTTATTTGAATGAGATGACCGTTGGACGAAACGGCCGTTTCGTCCTGGGTCGTCTTCAACCTCACGCTGGCGCACTACAGTGACGCTGCGTGCGTTGTGCTCAGTTCCGTCCGACCAAATGGTGGCCGGCGACGACGACTCCGACGTGCTCCCGAGGTCGACGAAGTCCGGCGGCGGTGAGAGGCTCTGGCGGCCGACCGAAACAGTGACTTTGTGTGCAAATGGGCTATTTAATTCACTATTCCTTTGTGTAAAATAATACCAATAATTTTCTTCAAAATAGTAACAATTTACTAAATTTTGAAGATTACCAGTATATTCTAAACCCCCCACCGTGATCTGAAAGAGTTTCTCTCTCGGATTTTCAAGCAAACAAAGTTGATTAAAATATGCAAGTGTGGTTGCCAAACCAAGCACTTGCCTATTTATCGTCTTTGTTATGCGTGATAAAATTCCCTCTGACATGACCTAGCTCTTGATACCACTGTAGAGAAATCATACAACAAATAGAAGCGTAATTACAACAATATGGTGACACTCCCGTGAGGGTATTTGTCCCACAAGTTGGTGATGAACAAAGGGAATTGAGTGCATTTGTTTGTGCACCAATGACCCCTATTTATAGGCCATCATGCACCGGTTGGTAAAGGGCACATCCATTGGTTAACCAATGGTAACCCAAAGGTCACAACCATAAGGAGTGACACATCCTATTGTGAAAAGGGTACAACCATTGGTAAACCAATGGTAACCCAAAGGTCACAACCATAAGGAGTGACACATCCTATTGTGAAAAGGGTACAACCATTGGTAAACCAATGGTAACCCAAAGGCCACAACCTTAAGGAGTGACACAACCTTAAGGAGTGACACAACCTTTTGACTAAATCAAAAGGTTGTGTCTCTTGACACTTTACCAATCACATACAACCTTTTGATTAAATCAAAAGGTTGTGTCTATTAACACTTCCTTAAACATCACTCCTCATGGGAACCATCACCATGTTAGAGAATATAATTCCAAGGGGTACACCGTTTGGTGATCACACCCCTTAGAATAACACCCCCTTCCCTCTGCATGTTTTCCCTCTCTGTGACTACCACACCCCAACTTCCTCTCTATCTCTTCGTGCCCCCTCAAAACTCTCTTAATTCGCTCTCTCTTCCTCTTCCCACGATTCGGTTGTATACTGCACGCCTCTGTTTCCGGCTTGTAGAGTTCTTTCGCCTAAGCTTCGACGACGGCCAGCCCCTGATCTATGTTTGTCTCTCACTCCCTTGCCCTCTCATATGATTTTTATTCCTTTTTGTTTGGTGCTGCGAGTTATGGGTCTTCGGATTCTTATCGTCGTCGAGCCTCCTCACAGGAACGGTGGTAACTGGTAAGCCTTTTTACTCACTCTCTGTTATCAGTTTTGCACACCCAATTTTCGTACTCACGAGATTACCTCGGCACTTTCTTGAATATCTCTCTCTCTCTCTCTGTGGTATTCCACTATGTCCCCGAGTTAGGCTAGCCATGGCAACTAATAAAGATCACCGGAACTAGCGTGCCGCCCGCACCACAACCAAGGTACGTCTCGGTCTCCCACTCTTGTTGGTCTGCTTTGGTCACCTGCGCTTGTCTCGGCTTCCCCTTTTCCACTTCGTCCAATTTTGTTCTTCCAGGTCTCGAATTTAGTTTTTGATGTGTATTCTCGCGTCACAGTGACCACTCTGTCGTACATTAAACACTGATTTAAATATCAATTTTTAACACCACTGCTTTGCATCACAGGGCATCGGTAATCCTGACAGCTCAGAATCTGTTTTTGACATTATGAAAATGATATGGATCTGATCTCCATTTTATCATGACGTGGTATTTGAAAAAATTTTGGCATGAAATTTTGATTCTATTTCTGATTCTGTTATATGATTGATACTAACATCTTTGATATAAGTGCACACACTTTGAAAAATAAAATAATTTTTCTACGTGATCTTTCATGTATACACACTCGAAACTCTGAAAATGAATTAAGAGAATATTCATATTCTAATCATGTCTAGTTTGGCCACAAGAGGTAGCACAATCCTGCCACAAGTGATATGATATGGTGATATGATATGATAAGATGATAATGTTTAGTCATGCTATGTCAAATGATTTTTGAATATGAACAGTTTGAAATGTCGCTTTGATATCCTGATAACAAGTTTTTGAGATATGCATATTAAAACTAAAATATTTTGTTTATGCATTATGAATTCTGTGAAAAAACTCATATTTACATACTAGTATGTGTTCTCTACTTACTGAATTGTTGATAACTCACCCATTATCTTTATAATATTTTCATGTATCTTGGATGTTTCAAATAAGGATAAAGAATAAAAAGCATGGGTAAGGCTATGTGAGCATAGTGGATTAAGTACAAAAGGATGCCATGGTTATTATAGAATTTTATTTAGTAAATTTGTTGTGTTTTGATAACATGGTATGTTGAGAGATTGTCGTTTATATTAAGAATTTTTTATATTTCTAGTTAATTATTTGGAGTAGTTGAGTTAAATCAATGATATCTATGTGTAACTGAGATATTGTAGATTTTATTTATACTGTGAAATATGATTTTAGGAAACGGTTGGTAACTCTTCAACCCCATCATGAACCCAAGGCGTTACAAATTTATCATCAATCTGATTGTCGTTGGCCATTTACCAACAACGGATCGTCAGAATCCAACCAATAATAAAAGAAATTTATTTTAGTTATTATGAAAATACTGAGACGATTGTAAATATCATTTATCTCGTTTGAGAGTATAAAAATACCTTTTACATCACTTTATATTTTAAAATTAATTCAATGAAATGTACGAAATACTAATTTTACGTTGTTAGTAGTTCCAAGCTATTGTATGCTATAATGAGATTTTTGTTGAGACTACCCTTTTATCTCTCCTATTTTTGTGTCCTTAAAAGTTCCTATGGTACCTGTTCATATTTACTACTTGGTTACCCAAAGTTCATGAAAAGGCACCGGCAACACCTTACCTTCGGTAATTTTGTGTTTGATTTTAGGGTTAAATGCAAAATCATTACTAATTTTCATAGTTATTACACAACATTGATACTTCATAATAATAATAATAAATAAATAAATAAAACTTGAGATGGATTCGTTAATATTCTATTAAAAATTGATAAGAGATTGTCACATAATACTAATGTCAGGTGTTAGTCTTCGATTACTTGACATATAGTATCACTACATCACGTCAAAAATTCAATTAAAAAAATTGATAAAAATTGACGCTAGATGAAAATCCTGCATTCCAATTAGATTAACGCTAGGTTTGGATAAAAAAAATATATTTCATTTCATCATTATTTTTTTAAAAATTTTCACACAAAATATAATAAATAACTCAACTTTTTAAAATACTAAAACAATAATAATATTCTAATAATATTTTATTCAACTTTCATTTAAAATCATTTCATCTCATTTTACTATCCAAACCTCACCAGACAATAACGTTTAGTTACGATGTTTTTATTCTCAAGTATTAATACTAGGGGAGTAAGGAGTTCGGTCCGGACTGACCAGTTAGTCTTGGTCCTATAAATTATCGATCGAGAAAATTTGGTCCAGTTGGACCGGACCAGACCGAACTCCTATATATATTGTAAAAATATTTTTAATAATTTAATATATTATTTTGATATAATAATTATATAAGTTAATGATGTAATTTTTATTTAATTTATTATCATTGATCATATAAAATATTTTTTTAACATAATACACATTAATAATTTACTTAATTTTAATCCATTAATTTAAATTTTTTTATTGATTTATTTGAAAAAAGAAATAAGAAAAAAATGGGTTGGACCGAATGGACCGATAGCTATCGATCCGGTCCCTATGGATGTTCAGTTCAGTCCAACCTAGAGAAAATGCTAGACCGGACCGACCGACTTACATTCCTAATTAATACTGTGAAAATTAAAAACTATGACTTTGATTTTTAAAAGCATCAAAATCTTATTACTGATTTTGCATGTAACCTTAATTACTGATTTTGTATATAACCTTGATTTTAATGCAAATTTCTTTTGGAAAGGAAGAAAAAGTAGCTACGGACTCCTACCCGTCAGTAATTTACAAAAGAAGAATGTGTTAAAACCGTTCAGATCTAGAAACCTCACCATCGACGACCCTTAGATTTTCCCTCACTTAAGAGGTTAGTTTATCATTATGTTTTTATTTTTTTTCGTTTGCCCCAATTTTTTTTTTTTGGAGCGGTGCGTTCAGAGTAGCAGCTGCAAGTTATGCCAAATTTATCTTTTTAATTTTTTTAATTTATATTTTCTTATTATTTTAAAATATTTTTTTTTTAAAAAAATCAATACACTAATACACATCTCCTAAACAATTAAATAAATAAAAAATTTAAAGTACATGAACAAGTTTACAAAGCAGCATTTTTCTTTTTCTTTTTTCTTTTTAATCAGATTTCACACGCTCAAAAACTTGGTATGTGGCAGTGGCACCTCGTCCTCGGTCGGATCGATCTCTCTCTGTGACAGGTCCCATTCTTGTGCCGTCGACCTGGTCTATCACTCTGCTCCAGAGCAAAGAGATCCGTAGATCTCACTCCGCGGCTCCGTATTATAGAGAACCTTAAATTGGTTTGATTCCGGTCGGTCATGGCTCCTCCCGCGCAGTCTCAGCGGTCACCCTCACCGTCTCAACCTTCCGGGTAATTCAAATTCTCTCTCTCTCCCCGCAAAACCCCAACTTGGTTGCTGATAAGATTCTCGAGAGGCAAAATAGAATAGGAAATTAGAGTGACTTTTTGGATTTTAGGTTTTGAAGCACATTCAAAACGAGTAGAGTTGTATTTGGATTAGTTTAGTGGTGGTTCCCCATGTTGCCTTGTAGTACCTAAGCGTAGCATATAGCTGATAATCATCAATTGTTATCATGATTTATGTTATTTTGTTTTAATAGTGTAGAAAACTTGCTTATCCCTGTTCTTACTGTTCAGTTTCTGGAGATCCAAAATTGTATTAGCTCTCTCCGTGTTTGTAGTTTCCTCTTTAAACTAATACCCAAAATTTGATTCGGCCAGGAAAGGTGAAGTATCCGACTTGAAATCACAGCTCCGGCAGCTCGCTGGGAGCCGAGCTCCGGGCATTGATGATTCCAAGCGGGAGCTCTTTAAGAAAGTGATCTCCTACATGACGGTTGGCATCGACGTCTCGTCCCTTTTCGGGGAGATGGTGATGTGCTCAGCAACTTCGGACATTGTCTTGAAGAAGATGTGTTATCTCTATGTTGGGAATTATGCCAAAGTCAATCCTGATCTCGCGCTGTTGACCATCAATTTCCTTCAAAGAGATTGCAAGGATGAGGACCCGATGATTCGAGGGCTTGCATTGAGGAGCTTGTGTTCGTTACGAGTAGCAAATCTTGTAGAGTATTTGGTGGGACCCCTGGGGTCAGGGTTGAAGGACAATAATAACTATGTGAGGACAGTGGCAGTAATGGGGGTTTTAAAATTGTATCATATATCAGCTTCAACGTGTGTTGATGCAGATTTTCCTGCAATGCTAAAGCATTCTATGCTTAATGACTCAGATGCTCAGGTTACTCTTCTCTATCCATTTCTTAATGTTACCATGCCTTTTTATTGTTTATGGAAAACATTCTTATGTTCTCTATGTCAATTTTATTTTCGTACTATCTTTCATCAGGTGGTTGCAAATTGTTTGTCTGCCCTACAAGAGATTTGGAGCTCAGAAGCAAGTTCCTCTGAGGAAGCATCCAGGGAGAGAGAAGCTTTGCTTAGCAAGCCAGTTGTGTACTACTTTTTGAATCGGTACATCCCATAGCCTAGGCATTGATCTTACCCTGTAAACGGTCAATAAAAATACTCAAGTACTGAAATTCCGTGTAGCACTTTTGCTAAAGACCATCAATTTATAATCCTGGTGCTAAGTTGTTGGTGTTTTGGATTTTTGAATATTTTTCCGAGGGATAGAAAAGCTAACTTTTCATCATGTTTTAACATGCAGGATTAAGGAATTTAGTGAGTGGGCCCAATGTCTTGTACTTGAGTTGGTTGGTAAATATGTACCCTCGGAGACCAGTGAGATATTTGACATCATGAATCTACTTGAAGATAGGCTTCAGCATGCAAATGGTGCCGTAGTCTTAGCAACCATCAAAGTTTTTCTGCAATTGACTTTGTCCATGACTGATGTTCATCAGCAGGTGCTTATCAAAGTTTTTCTTATTCAATCTCTGAGTTCATATTCTCAAGAAAATCTGTAGTTATATTTCTAAATTAAAAAGTAGTTCCTTGAATTTGGGTAATGATGGAGGTGCTATCTTAAATCAAAAAACTTTTGGCCATTATTCTGGACACCCCCCCTGTTTTCTAATGAAGCTTAGACTACACATGATATATTAAGCTATCTAATTAAGTGAGTTCCAATTCTATTTTTTTACACCATGATTTAATGCGCAGATAAATTTGATTACATTGTTATGCCATCTTTGAATGATCTCGATTCTCTTCTTGGAATAATTTGAATCATCATGTATTGCTCAGGCTATTTTTATTTGTTCAGCATCTCTCTAATAATAACTTCTCTGGTGTTAGGTATATGAACGTATTAAAGCCCCTCTCTTAACCTTAGTAAGTTCAGGAAGTCTAGAGCAATCATATGCAGTTTTGAGCCACCTGCATCTCTTGGTGATGCGTGCACCATTTATATTTTCCTCAGACTACAAACACTTCTATTGCCAGTACAATGAACCATCTTATGTCAAAAAGTTAAAGCTTGAAATGTTGACTGCAGTGGCCAATGAGAGTAACACTTATGAAATTGGTAAGTGCAGAACATCTCAGTTTTCATTTCTCAAGGCCTTAAAGTAAAGAAGTTTGCTTGGGAAAATCTGTATCCTGTGGCCCAGTCTCTGGTCACAGGTACTCTATAGTTAATTAGCTTTCATGTATCACTGATGTGTGACCACCTTGAGTGTCTTTCAGTGACGGAGTTATGTGAATATGCTGCGAATGTTGATATTCCTATTGCAAGAGAGTCAATTCGGGCTGTTGGGAAGATAGCACTGCAGCAATATGATGTGAATGCAATTGTTGACAGGCTTCTTCAGTTTTTGGAGATGGAAAAGGACTATGTTACTGCTGAAGCTCTGGTAAATAATGTAGCTTGTAAATCTAATAGTGGTAGTGCAGTGCCCTCAATTCCTGTTAAACATTCTAAGTTCTTTTGTGCAGGTACTTGTGAAAGATCTTCTAAGGAAATATCCACAATGGAGTCAGGATTGCATTGCAGTTGTTGGGAATATTAGCAGCAAAAACGTTCAAGAACCCAAGGCTAAAGCAGCTCTTATATGGATGTTGGGAGAATATTCTCAGGACATGCATGACGCTCCTTATATATTGGAGAGTTTGATTGAAAATTGGGAAGAAGAACATTCTGCTGAGGTGATTAAGTTGAGGCTTATAATAGTCTGTTTGTATGTCTTGGCCATTTGTTTTTCCTTGATTCTTTGTCTTGTTTGTGGTTTTCAATGTCTTAGGAAATATGATTTCTTCCTTGTCAAAGTCTGTTGCTCTTGTTATGAAATTTAGGTTATATGAAACTAGATGGACTGGATTAATATCCTGAGGATCTTCTAATGGACCATTGCTATATAGTAATGGCTCATTTTCTCAGACTTTAGTTATTCCCTCCACATGTGCTGTATTCCAGGTTGCCTTTCTAGTACACATTACCTCCATCCTGCATAGTTCTTTTTCATGACAACAAATATTTGTTCATCGGTTCAGTTATGCGGTGAGCCATATTGAAGGTACCGATCTCAAACCTTGTGTGGTCATTGTAAGTGAGGATGCAAAATGTTTTCAACTCAGATATTGTGGTTTGAATCTTTAACCTAAATTACAATGCCTGTAAATTTTTTTGATTATTCTGGAATCTTAAAGATTGAGGTTTTAGTTTTCTGCATTCGATTACTTCATTACTTGTTCAGTGACGGACTATCACACTTTCAGGTTCGCCTACATCTACTCACTGCAGTAATGAAGTGTTTTTTCAAGAGGCCACCAGAGACTCAGAAAGCCTTGGGGGCTGCATTGGCTGCAGGTCTTGCTGATTTCCATCAGGTCTTGGTTCTTATCACGTATCATGATTATCATCATCCTTGTCATTGTGATCATCATCATTCTTGGATCAGAATTTTGGAATGGTTTGCATAAAAACATTAAATTAAAACTTTCCATGATTGCAGGATGTTCATGATAGAGCCTTGTTCTACTACAGGCTTTTGCAATACAATGTATCTGTAGCACAACGTGTGGTGGACCCTCCAAAGCAAGCCGTTTCAGTCTTTGCTGATACTCAGAGCAGTGAAATCAAAGACCGCATATTTGATGAATTTAACAGTTTATCTGTTGTGTACCAGAAGGTAACTGCAGTTCTGTTTCCTCTAGTTTGTTTCAGCTTGATAATGGGAAAATTGAAACATTGAAGGAATTCAAATATCTGGAGTAAAGATTTTTTTTATTGTTGGGGTGGGGGGGTTCAAATGCTTTCAAAATGTCTTTTCCTGTTATTTTATTTAAATGTGATTCACCTTCCCCACATACTATATTGGCAAGAATAAGTCAATGATGTTGGAGTCAAATGCCTCCCCCCCCCCCCCCCCCCCCACCCTAAACAGGGGCAAAGGGTACATGATAGTTCCTGTTTCACTGTATGAGTTATTATTGACTGGGTTATTTGATTATCAATTGATAGTGGTCATATTTCACTTGTCTACAATGGATTAACAACTCGTTCGGCATTCGGTTTCAAATTAACTGATCTGATATAAAATTTTGCAGCCATCCTACATGTTCACTGATAAGGAACACCGTGGTCCATTTGAGTTTTCAGATGAACTTGGAAATCTATCTATTGGCGCAGAATCAACAGATACTGTTGTTCCAGCACAGAGAGTTGAGGCAAATGACAAGGATCTACTTTTAAGTGTTTCAGAAAAGGAGGAAAGTGGAGGTCCTAGTAACAATGGATCTGCATATAGTGCTCCTTCATATGATGGTTCGTCTGTGTCTGCTGCAGCTTCTTCACAAATGTTATCAGAATTGGCAATTTCCACTGTAACAGGGCATGCTTCGCAATCCATTCTGGCTATTGACGATTTGCTGGGCTTAGGTCTACCAGTAGCACCAGCACCTGCTCCTTCACCTCCTCTTTTGAAGCTGAATTCAAAAGCTGTTTTAGATCCTGGTACTTTTCAGCAAAAATGGCGCCAACTGCCAATATCATCATCGCAGGTGTACTTTTCAACTATGACATTGGTGTGATAATTCTCTGTTTCAATTGATGCTTCTTTTTTTGTTTGTAACAAGAGTTGCTTAAGTGATTTTATTATATACTACTGATATATATAAAAAAGAAAAAAAAATATTTTATTATATACTGCACAAGCCTTCTCTTTCCGGTACAATATCTGGCTTGATACCATGTACATGGGGCAAGAGTAAGAAATTAAACAGGATACCACATCCCCTCCGGCTTTACAACCATACCGCATTTGCCCTGTAGAGATATTCCTATCAGCATTTGTATTAATTCTCAATGATATCTACTTGATCTTTTTTTGTTTCCCTTTTCCTGGTGCAGGAATATTCTGTTAGTCCTCGAGGAGTTGCAGCATTGACAGCACCTCAAGCCCTCCTCCGGCACATGCAAGGCCATTCCATCCACTGCATTGCATCAGGTGGTCAATCCCCTAACTACAAGTTCTTCTTCTTTGCACAGAAAGCAGAGGAATCATCCACATTTCTCGTAGAGTGTATAATCAACACATCATCGGCCAAAGCACAAATAAAGATCAAAGCTGATGATCAAAGTGCATCCGAGGCCTTCTCAACTCTGTTCCAATCAGCTTTGTCTGAATTCGGTTTGCCATAAGGATCTAAGTATATCTCTTCTGGGCCAATGCAAAAGATGGTTAGCGTTTATCAAGGAAACTCCCCAGCCTCCTGTGAAGAAGCTGGAAATGAAATAAAGAGTGGTACAAGGATCTTCCCTTTCAGCAGTAGATAAGTGTGTCATACAACTGAAGGCGAGGTTTTCTTCCCCTCCAACCCAAGCCGCCACCTCTCTTTCTTTTTTTTCCCAACCCACAGCTTAGTTCCTACGTTCTCCGAACCCATCCTTTCCCAAGCTCGATTGCAGGGCGTTTCATTGCGAGGAACACGAGTCATTCTTTCGGTTGTGCAGTTAGGCTGGTCTTTGTTTTCTTTTATTTACCGTTTCTGGTAAGGTGACTTTTTCTGTGCCATGATTTGAATCTGGCCTGAAGAGTTCTGTACTTTCTTGTATCAGAAATTTCTTTATTGGAATTTTTTTATACTGGTTTTCCTAAAATGTGAAAATGTCTTCTTACCAAAAAAAACTCTGTCGGTTCTAATACTCTGGTGTCTTTGCTAAATGACTAAGCTGGCTCATTTCAGTTTTTAACTATGTTTGGGTTATGTTTCATTTACAATTTGAATGGAAAAATATCAATCTAAGAACCAGTTTTTAAGTCGAATTAAAAAGGAAAATTATTATATACTCTGGTATGACATGGTATATGTCATTAAACTTGCATACAGACATGATATTTATTATATGATAGGATGAGAGTAGATAACAATTACTCAAATAGGCTTGAACATGTGGGACTCTCATTCTAATATAGAATATAACGTAAATAAAAATTAGTACTCACTTGAATGGAAGTATTATATCATCGATACTATCTCAAAAGAGGTCATTTCCTGCTCTACAGCAAGCAATATGCTTGAAGGGCTTTGCACGGGGAGAAGTTCGGGTCAAGGGAAAGAATTTTTGAAAGTGGTGGGTGGAAAATTATTTGGCAGATGGCTGAGACTGCCTCGTTTGCTTTCAAAAAACATCTCATCTTATCTCATCTCATTTAATCATTACAATTTTCTCAACTTCCAATACAAAATAAAATAAACAATTCAACTTTTTCAAATCCTGAAACAAAAATAATATTAAAAAATATATTCTAACAATATTTTATTCAACTTTTTAACTTTAATCTCAACTCATCTCATCTCATCTCATCTCATCTTTGAAAACTAACGAGCCCTGAGAGCCTTGTGTGGTTTTATATAAAGAGTGGGGGACAATACTGGAAGATATGGAGGAGAGCTGCTTGCAATTGAAGGGGAATCGGTCCGCATTAATCATTCTGTGCTTCCAGTGTTACCTGCAACAACCTCTGCCAAATGTGTTGTTTGTGTTGAGGAATAATCTCACATTTACTTGTAGACAAGGTTTTAGGCATGTTTATAAGGAATGAGTAATTCTCTCTTATAGAACTGGTTTAATGAGATGGGTTAGGCCCATGAATTTTTTTCATGGTACCAGAGCCTACCACATGATGAATGGGGTCCACAAAACTTACCACGTGCCAAGGACCAGAAAAAATATTGGCCTGCACGTGAGAGAGAGTGTTGAGGAATAACCTCACATTGCCTGTGGACAAAGTCTTGGGCATGTTTATAAGGAATGAGTAATTCTCTCTTGTAGAACCGATTTTATGAAATGAGTTAGGCTTGTAAATTTCTTCATTTGTCTCATCGATACAAGCCCTAATAGTTTTGCTTATCAGAGTTGAAAGCTACCTACATATTCTTTGAATCTTTTGATTCTTGCACGACATACTTCTGATCACATTGGGATAACTTTTGATTGGGAAATTACTCTTCTACATTGGAACTGTAGTGTTTGTTTATTTCAGTCTAGTCTTTTTTCATAAAATAGAGGATCCTATATGGATACGAGACATGCTTTCACGATGTAAATCTACAGAAATCCCATCTCAAGCCCTTCAAGTACTGAGTTTTTATTTTATCTTTGATGATCCTCCAACATAGTACTGCCAACAGAAGGAGAATCGTGGCCCCCATTTGATCCTAGGTGCTCTATCCGATCAGGTAGAAGAGTCGAGAGACAGTTGTGTCCCACTGTCGTGTGTGGTAGAATCTTTGTGACTTTCACGAATCATCGACCATGTGCTACCTTAATTCACATGATTGCCAGTTGACCCATTGCTGGGCACTAAGCTATAGCAGTTTCCGATCCAAGATCGCATGTCTGGCGTGCTGTGCTGGTAATTACCTTTTAAAGCGAACTAATTATCCAGGAAAAAAAAATCTTTTCAAGTGATTGTTCCTAAAGAGTGGGTTGACTTGACTTTCGGGTAGCAGGAGCTGAAAAACAGTTCGATGTAAAGTCTATGAATATTAGCAACTGAAGAGTACTTCTCGTGTAAACAACGTTCCATTTTGTCATCTCCTGTTATACTTCAAAACAACTGATTACTTGGTAGACATATAATAAAGTTATTGACAATATATCACATTATTCAAAATGATAAAGGATGAAGAATAGCTATATAAGAGGCGTATATGCAGGATGCCCAGCCTTGGCCCTTGGTGATGATGGAGACTCATGCATGAGAATGACCTGGCTATCCACTATGAATAAAACGTATTATTAATGGCACTGCTTTTGGGCGCTGGAGATCACTTGTCTTCCACTTGCGCCCTGACGCCCCGTGAATGATAGGATTAACTATAATTCTCGGAATTTAAAACGAAGAGGGTAAAATTAATACAGAGGCCGGGTTAGTTGAAACCAGACGAAGTCTATGTTGTTCACGGGCATCGTCTCATGCATGACATAACAACCAATCTATACGGCATGATCTATTCACTATCTGTCACTTAGAATTCCTTGGATTTGCTCTCACGATTTCACAATAACATTAATCTAGAGAAACACATCACTTCCAACGTCAATGTCTTCGTCGTCGTCTTCTTCTTCTTCGGCATGGTCACCAGCTCCATCTGTTTCTCCCTCAGTAACCACGCAGCCATCGCCATCCCCAGTTGTGGACGATGACAGTGGTAAACAAATAGCGCCAATATCATCGGCTTTCCCTCCGCCATCTTTCCCGCCAGCATCTTTACCTCTTCCTCCTACTCCTCAAGTGGTAGTAGCATCACCGCCTTCAATTAATTCAGAACCTCCTCTAACCTCACCTCCGCTGCCTCCTCCAGCCGCCTCAACACAGCCCATTATATCTCCTCCTCCTCCTTCTTCACCTATAAGTACCACACCATATTCTCCACCACCACCACCTTCAGTCACAGCCACTTCTTTAGCTCCGTCACCACTGCCTCCCCAACCTCCGACACCAGCACCACCACTCACTTCTCCTCCTATTCTTCCCGGAATTTCTCCTCCCATATCTCCACTAACCCCAGAAACTTCGTCTCCTCCACCTCCGGCTGTTCCAATATCAAGGCCAACTCTTTCTTCGCCAACCCCATCAGCGTCTGCCTCACTGCCGGGTACTCCTCAGATATCTCCACCTCCTACATCAAATTTAGCTCCGCCCCCTGCAAAGCCGAGTAAATCACCTCTACCACAGGTATTGACATCTTCACCACCTCCACCTACTGCCTTTCAAGCTCCAAAGTATCTGCCATCTCTGCCATCGCCCCATTCGCTAGTAGACAGAAGTCTACCCGCAAAGCCGGGCACTGGACAGTTTCATATATCAGCAGTGCTAGTTGTTGGATGTGTCATAGGTGCGATTCTTCTGGTTATAATTGCGCTTGGAGTTCTGATTTTGTGTTGCAAATATAGGAGGAAAAAGAATCACGGGCCTGTGGAGGAGGGTTTCTATAAATTACCCTGCCTAGCGCAAAAAGGTGAGAGATCATTTGTTCGTTCTACGTTTGGTAAACGTTTCACAAATGAGTTGTCTTGTTAGAAAAAAGCCTAACTTGCCCGTTAAGCCTGAATATTTGTAAGTTATTGGCAGTTGCAGATTCACTCTCTCAATGTACTTGGGAAATTTATTTTGATTGTAGTGACCCCTTCATTTTGCTTTGATGTGCATTGATATATGAGTTTTCATTTTACTGGGGTTGGATTATCTGTGGTATTAATTGTCAACAGTTCTTGAAAAAAAAATCATTACCGGTCTCTTTGGCTTAGTGATGCTGAAACACATCGTGATCGAATCTAATCTGCGGCTGAACTTTCTTGTTTGTATTTGGGGTTGTTAGATAACTGTCATGCTGTGGCACCCCAATATCCACAAGACAATGTTCTGCTTCCGAGGGCACAGATGTTCAAGGTGGTACCTAGTCCCTGTCCCCAGCCTCCTCGCATGCGCAGCCGAGGTGGTGGTCCTGGTTCCATAAGTTCAGGACCTGAAAACCCAATCCCAACTCAAGCCCCTAGTGTTGCCTTGTGTTTCTCACGTGGAACTTTCACGTATGATCAATTAGTGGTAGCCACCAATGGCTTCTCGGAGGCCAACCTTCTAGGACAAGGTGGTTTTGGGTATGTCCATAAGGGAGTCCTTCCCAGTGGGCAAGAAATAGCAGTTAAGCAGTTAAAGACGGACAGCCATCAGGGGGAGAGGGAATTTCAAGCCGAAGTTGAGACCATTAGTCGGGTGCACCACAAACATCTCGTTTCGCTGGTTGGGTACTGCATTACTGGAGCAGAGAGATTGCTTATTTACGAGTTTGTTCCAAACAAAACCTTGGAATTCCACTTACATGGTAAGTCTATTATCTTTAATATGTTCCTGAAATATCATCATTACGACCTCATATCTTCAGATATGATGTTAATAAGTGCGCCCGTAATTATATACAACGCATTTCAGGAGAAGAGCAGCCTGTTATTGACTGGGCAGCTAGAATGAAAATTGCTATTGGGTCTGCAAAAGGACTAGCATATCTTCATGAGGATTGTAAGTTATTGGCCGATGCTCTCTCTCTCTCTCTCTCTCTCTCGTCATACTTGGAAAATTTATTTTCTTGATATTTTTCCTTCATAAAGAGTGACAAATTTAGTGTTTGGAGTAATGCAGGTAATCCAACAATCATTCATCGAGATATCAAGGCATCTAATATTCTTCTTGACTTTAGGTTTGAGGCAAAGGTAGGATACATGCTATTATTATGCATTTGTAATATTGCAGCTTTCATGAACTATACATTTAATTCCTCTTGAACCCTTGTCCTTTGGGTAATTGTGGGACTGGATGCTTGTACTAGGCAATATTCAGTGTTTGTCGTTTCTTCATTTTAGCAATCTTTTAGATCTTTACACTTGGAGCTCTTCTTTTAGATCTACCGTTTCCAAAAGTACCAATCTGTACTATTTGTAAAAGAGAAATGAAGCGACCTCAAGCAACTCTTTTTAGCTGTTATTATTATTTTTTCCCAATTAACTGCTCTCACCTTTTATATATTGCTTATGATGAACTCGGGTATGATTTTCAGGTTTGTGACTTTGGATTAGCCAAAATATTTTCGGACACCAGTACTAGCATTTCTCACATCTCCACTCGAGTTGTGGGAACCTTTGGGTAAGATCATGTTCTTATACAACATCTCCACTCGAGTATTACACTACTTAGGGATATAATACTCGACTGGTTGCAATGAACTCTTGCTGGAATTTTCTTAAAATTTCCTTTTTTTCATGTTCATCTCGCTTGCATCTCTTAGCCTGCTGTTTTATCTAGTGCATTGAGTATCCTCTATTTCAGAGTTCTGGAAAACTTCAGCTCATGTTCTTCAGGATTGCCTTGTCATTGGCCCAGTCATGGTGGATATGTTAATATATAAAATAAATAATAAAATCTTCCCATAAGCTTAAGGTTTTGAGACAAGTGATAATTTCACATGGTATCAAAGCAAAAATCCTGGGTTCGAACCCTGACTCTACACTCTTATCACATTTAATTAAATATTCCAAGTGTTGAGTTACCCATTGAGGGTGAGTCTGGCCCGCACGTGAAGGGGAGTGTTAAGATATAAAATAAATAATAAAATATACTTCTTCCCATAAGCTTAAGTTTTTGGAACAAGTGGTGATTTCACAGGATAATCATGGCCATGACAAGCATGGAATCATACATGTTTTCCCCCAACATAAATGCTCACTAGCATCTGCTTACAGGTACCTGGCTCCAGAGTATGCATCAAGTGGTAAAGTGACTGATAAATCAGATGTTTATTCATACGGGGTCATGCTCTTAGAACTCATAACTGGACGTCCGCCTATCAGTAAAACAGAGTCCTCAAGCAATGAGGGCCTGGTTGATTCGGTGAGTTCTCTTCATCACTGCTGTAATATGTCTTTTAGCACCCAAATTGTGAGGAGTGAAACATGAAAACACATCCCCCAACATTCCTCCCCTCTGCTGCAGCAAAAAAGGTTTAATGATGTGATTATCAGAGCAGTTTAATACCATACCATCTAACACTGGATTCCATACCACGAACATCAGGATGTTTATTTGAAACTCAAATGCAAGTTAGTCCTCTGTGGTTGCAAGCTAGTGAACATTAATTCCCTAAAAAAAAACAGTCCACATTTATCTGCTTTCATGCAAGAACAAGAAGTAATGTCCAACAAACACTCTTGTTAATACAACGTGAGATCAAATACGTAGTACATGAACGATGTGAATCTTTTTGCGACAGATTACAGTTTTCCCCTTGAACTTCAAGTAGTCTTGGGTGCAGGACTATGTCTAGAATCTTCATATGTTTTAACAAACTCCCATTGTCTTGGCATTATAGACTAGGCCTTCGCTCTCTCAAGCACTAGAAGATGGCAACTTTAATGCCCTTGCTGATCCAAGATTGCTGAGTAATTACAACACCAGTGAGATGGCTAGAATGGTTGCTTGTGCCGCTGCTTGTGTGCGCCATTCAGCATGGCTTCGCCCACGAATGATCCAGGTAATCTCTTTTTCTTTTGCCTTTTTTTTTCTCCCTCTTTTTTCTTTGAGAAAGTGGTAGAAGAACCTTGAACGAGGGGAAGAGTTTTGCAAAAAACTCCAAACATGGATTGTTACTTTGAACAGTTTTCTTTTAAAGTAATTAGGAAACATACCTAATTTATATCTATTTATGTATGTATATATTGTTTTCCACAGCCTTCTGGATTTTGTCCTGTAATGTTTGGCTTGATTTTTTTGGCAGCCAACGCAAGCCACAAATTTGTACTCTCTACTCAGCCCTTGGTTTTGATAAACACCACTATTTTAAGACTATAACATGTAGTATCCAATTCCAACGTCACACTGCCCAAGACGGACTAGTTAAATCAAAGCTATACCAATTTTGTTCGAAATAGTACTGGGAAAAGAAAACGAGTGCAAAGTAAGAAAATTGTTTAAAGCGATTCTAACCAAAAATTTGAAAACTTGGTGGAACCGAGCAGATAGTTCGTGCTTTGGAAGGACATGTTTCTCTCACGGATCTAGACCAAGGAATGCTGCCCGGACAGAGCACTCCGTATACATCGTCAGGAAGTTCAAATTTTGAAGCCCGTAACAGCATGACGTTCAATATGACAATGAAAAATCAGATTCAGGAATATGGCTTGAGTAGGTACAGTGAAAGCACCAGTGAGTATGGGGTTAACCCATCCAGCTCGAGTAGTGAGTTCCAGCAAATAACCTGAAGCCACAAGAAGGCGGAGGAGAGCCACGGTATGGATGGAAATTTTTGGTGAGTGATGCTAGTTTCGAGGGGGCGCTTACTCAATTCTTTAATTTGTTGCTCAGGTCTGCTGAACATTTGCAGTATGTGGTTGCATTTGAAGTCGATCTTGGAAGCGTGATACGCTATATCTGCATCAATATTGATGCTTAGCACTGATATCCTTTGTACATAAATGATATCCATGCAATTCCATGAACGGCTGGCCATAAATGATAATCCACCGGTTCAATCTTTTTAGGTGCATGGTGATGGTCTTTCCTCCATTTCTTACTTTACTGATGCAGCAGCACTTACTACCAAATGACTTCAACAAAGGACCAACTCATAATCTAGTGTCTTATAAACTTTGTCATCGCTATGCACTTGTAAGAGAGTATTTCAATGAAGTATAAGAGACAACAAAACCTATCAGAACCGATTTAATATAATGAGAAGCAAACTCTCGCATCCAATAGCCAACCAAAAAAAAAAAGATTTTTATTGATTAAACAAGATAGAATAACAAGCAATGCCAATTTCCTCATATTCCAAGTGAAAACAGATCAATGTGAGAAAAATAGTTTCATCGCTTCCTATATCCCAACTTTAAAAACAGAAGTTGGTATTTTTGGGCTATCATGAAGTCTTTACTTGACATGTATCTCCATCATGATCAGAGCAAGGCCTGGATGAAAGATGAAACAGGTTGACCAGAAATCACCCACCTTGGCCTTTTTGTTCCTTCAAAGGTAGATAAGATTTCAACCATTGCTTCCAGGGAGCATCCTGTTGTTGCTCAATCCATGACAAAAAACAACTATCCAACAAGCAGAAGAAGTTGACATAAAGAAGCTGATATCTCACAGGTATGTATCGGAAATTTGCAACTTGAACAATTGGCCATATGCCTCCTTCCAAAATCAATGCCGGGAGAAAATCCCTCTTCACATCTTCTTTTATTTGAGGGACACTCTTTCCAGTTGAAAACCCCATGTAAGTGAAAAAAACAAGTAAATCCAATGGGCCAAAGAGGAACCCATCAACAGCAACTTTAGTAGCAACAAATCGGAAGGAATTGGGCCGTAATAGGAGTCGAAATCTTATAAATCGGTCCAAACCTTCATACCTACAAATGAGAATAAGAAAATATTTATATAAGATATTATACACTTTCAGCTTTTTTGAGAGTGGGAAAATTAAAAACTATTAGACACCTCTTTGTACCTAAATAAAGGTCCAAAATTTTTTTTCTTAGCATTTTTCTTCTGTTTTCTTTTTTTTTTCCCCCCCTTTTTTGTTGGGCCAGGGAGTTTTACAACTTTTTTTTTTTATAAGTAATAAATTATTTCATCGATAAAGAAAGTAGGCATAGCCCAGGTACACTGGAAGTATACATGTGAATACACCTATTTAAGAACTATAAACAGTTACAAGGAAATCATGGAAACTAAGACCATTCAAATCTAGAGCAATGGCCCACAAAAACAAAGTCTTCCAGAAAAAATTCCTAAACTCATCCATGGAGCACTCATGATCCTCAAAAAACCTCTCGTTTCTTTCACACCAAAACATACAAATGGGAGTCATCTTCCACACAGCTTTGATCTGTGGTGTTCCAGTGATCCCTCTCCAACTAACTAACAATTCCACCACCCTACCCGGCATTACCCAAGCTATTCCCATTTTGCTGAAGAAATAACTCCAAATATCTCGAGTAAAATCACAATGTAAGAGTAGATGGTCCGTCGTTTCACCACTATTTCTGCACAAACAGCACCAGTCCGTGATGATAAGGCCACGATGTCTAAGATTATCTATGGTCATAATCTTCCCTAGAGCTGCTGTCCAAACAAAGAATGCTGCCTCGGTTGGTGCTTTACTCCTCTATATAGTCTTCCATGGAAAATTATGCCTTTGTTGCATAGTAATAAAGTCATAGAAGAAGCGTACCGAGAACTTCCCTTTCCTAGAGGGTCTCCATTCCAGCGAATCTTCAGTAGTGGCCGCAATAGGAGTGATGTACAGCAAGTTCAGAAACTCCACCAAACTAGTCACTTCCCAATCATGAGCATCCCAAGTAAGGCTAATATTCCACTCCTGTGAACCTTGGTTAATTACCCGCAAATTAGCCACCATAGCTTCCTTCTCCCTTGCAATACTGAAAATTGTGGGATAAACCTCTTTCAAGGCCGTGTCTCCCACCCACACATCCTTCCAAAAGTTGATCCTACTCCCATCCCCCAAACACAACCGAGTATTACTAGCAAAGGAGCACCAACCTTTCTGTATATACTTCCATAGCCCCACTCCATAAGACCCCCCTACCTTCTTTAGAAACCCATCCCCCTCGTTCACGACCATACTTCATGTCAATCACCCCTTTCCATAAGGCTCCCCTCTCATTATTATAACGCCACAACCATTTACCTAACAAGGCCTTATTAAAATCTCTCACATTCCTAACCCCCAAGCCACCATCCCTTAAAGGAGAACATACCTTGTCCCACCCCACCAAGTGGAATTTAAATTCATCTCCTATTCCACTCCATAAAAAGTCCCGTTGAATTTTCTCCATTCTAGTTGCAATGCTTACAGGAAGAGGAAATAAAGATAAGTAGTATGTGGGAAGGTTGGATAAAGTACTTTTGATAAGAGTGATACGCCCCCCTTTAGATAAATACAATCTTTTCCACCCGGCCAGAGAGTTTTACAACTTAAACACAGTCTCATACTCAGGTCCTCCAAATTCCGCTAAGAAATTCAAAAAAGCAATTTAAAAATCAGGCTACAAGAATATGGGCTCAGATGCCAGTGGCAAGTCTGCCTTCAGTTGAAAATTCCAAGTAATGTGACAACCACACATTAAACTCATCAAAAAACTTACCATGTAATGAAAAAATAAACTGTGCGTAAACAGTGGTTGTTAAATATTAATTAAAATCTCACTCTAGAAATAGGTAACGCACGTGTATCAAGAAAGGTATCGAGAAATCGTGATTGAATGTGACTGTATAGGTTCACTCTCCGTAGCATTGCTCTAATTCCTTACATGCATTCCATTGAGTTTTGGCAAGTTTCTTTTGGACTTCCCTAAGGGTCAGATATTGGTCTAACCTCAAGTATTTTAACAAGCACTAAGATAGGTGCCCATTTTATTTTGATCGATTACAAAAGATTTGCCATTAAAGGTTTTCTAAAAGAGTAATATGCTTACCAGAAGTGGCCAACTGGCCCAACAAAACCAAACCCAAACAAGCTGGTAGTAGCCACTCGTTTCCAATTGATTTTCAATTCTTTGTCTTCATCCTGATGGATGAAAAATAGATAAGTCATTCTAACAAAAATAGTAGTGCTTAGAACTTTCTGGACATGTAATTAGACCAAAGATACGAGTCACATCAAATGACATGAGAATTTAAAATTTTTACAAATTGCAAAATAAGTGCTTTTACATAATATTACAACTCTTAACAATCAAGTAAGCAGCAAGACAAGCACTGAAGATCTGAGTGATCTCAAGAGTCTTGAGTTTATTAGCCACAAACCAACGTACTTTATTCTAAGTTCTCGGAAGATTTCCTATATGTTTGTTTCAAATAATCACATCCCACTAAAGTTGACTTCTTCCACTTTGCAACTCTAAACCATACCCTTCTGATACACCCTTTTAAACCCAAAGTCCGGAATTTTCCATAAGCTATAAGCCTATAGCCACCAAAGAATTCATAAAATTCCAGCGGTAAACTAAATAATTCTAGCAACCTATATTTTAAGGTTTACCCACTTTCTCCTAAACTTTTTTTTTATGACGGGGGAACCACCCCACGGCAGAGCCATTAGGAATTCTCCCCCAGGGAGACTAGCACAGCAACCCACCACCATGACCTCCCACTTAAATCGCAGTTTAATCCCAAGGGGAATCGAACCTGTGACATGGGGTTCAAACACACAAGTTCGCCCTTACCACTTGGGCTACCCACGGGTGGGTCACTTTCCCCTAAACTTTAAGCCAATCAAATCCATAAAAATTTACAAACACTAAGATTTCTATTTCACAATGCCAAACGATAAGGCCATAATTTCAACTAACCTAACCCTATCCTGCTCATTAAGCACTTGTCGACAGATTTACACATTTTATGGGATTGCAGAGGCTCACAACTTCTCACCACTTGATGGGACTGAATATTCCTCAAAATATCTGCACCCAAGCAGGTGCCAAATATTGGTCAAGATACGCCTAAATGGAGTACATACATAGAAAGACAGACTTCAATGATAGTGTTGGGTTTATTTTCTTTGTTATATTTCTCTACAGGAAGAATCCAAACCTATGTTTTATGCTGAAGAAAATGAAATAACTTGATTATAAAAGGGCATTCATTTTAGAATCCTAATTAGAAAAAATCCTCCACATACTAGAAGTCTTAAAGCCAGAATTTTGTAGGTCTGTAGGCTACATGCAAGAAACTACTAGATTCATTGAATTTTGCAACCTACATTTTGGGCATAAATTCCCATTACTAACTAATAAGAAACTTTTTTCTCAATATTTAATTCCTTCGTTTCTGCATCAGAACCATACAATCCACCATATCTTAACAGAATAAAATAAACGGCGATAGAAAAAAGAAAGAACCCTTTCTAAAACAGTGTTGCACAAATAAGGAGGAGAAAACCGATAATAAGTGCAATCAAGCAGATAGCAAGAAAATGACAGATGGCCAAAATCGGAATGAAATAAATAAAAAAGGGAATGGAGAAACCCATTTGCCAAAACAGCAAAAAAAGAGCAAAGAAATGTTCGAATCTGTTCACGTAAGTGAGAGAATAACAGGGATCGTTGATGGGTACTAACCTGAATTTGATGATGCTTCTTGGCAGTGTAATTAGTGATGGTCTGGGCGGCTATATCTCCAAAACCCCATATCACACCTGAGCTGATGACCTGTGTCTTAACTGGGTGGACGGCCAAGCAGTTCTGGTACCATTTCCACACCTTCAACATTTCCCAGTGGACGAGCAGAGATAACTACTAGAGAGAGAGAGAGAGAGAGAGAGAGAGAGGATTATGGATTGCGGGAAGCCATGCCCTTTTGCGATTCTGATTTGGGCAGAGAACTTGAATATTCAGATGAATCCATCTCCGATCTAATCTTTTATTACAGTACTCTTTCAATGAATCAAGAAAGCGTAAATTCCCAGAGCAAAAACGCTTTGAGCCGTCGGGCTGATGTTTTGACTTTAACAGTCAATGAAAATCTGCCACATCAGCAACTCTACACAAAGCATAATGAAGCTTATCACACCAAATCTTCCATGAACTAGCAGGAGCCTCTTACCAGTTACCGCACCCGATTAAATATTAGAGCATTGCTATTCATAAGCGCATACACCACATATTAAAAAAAATTTAAAAGTTTTTTTTGGTTTTATTATTCTACTAATAATTCATATACTACACATTTAATAAGAGAATAAAATTAAAGAAATCATAAAAATAATGGTGTGTGGTGTATGAGGCTTAGGAATAGAATTTTTCTAAATATTAAGTTTAGTATTACGTGCCTTGCCACGTTGAAAATTATTTAAAATTTTATTTAATGAAATGATTTTTATTTTTTTAAAATTAAAAAATTAAAATAAATAGTTCATTTTTATTTTCAGGAGCCTTACATATAGTGGGGCCTTAGACAATAGCCTTACCATTGAGCCTGCTTTACCTATATTGTTCAAGCCACCGTAGAGTACACATCATTGATTTAGCCACCAAATTTCACCGGTTGGAAGTTGTTTATCACAATCATCTGTCCCTCTTTGTTCATTGTCGCCATCCCTTCAACCACTTACATGATAATCTTCTTGTAAGAGGGTTTTCTTTCCTCTGTCCTAGTGGACCTGAGAATAATAACTAAAGGAACAAAAATAAAAAAACCCAATACAAAAAAAATAGAGTTTCTAACCCAGCCGATGGGTAGGCTTCTCTGGACACAACCCGCATGAGGGAACTTGCTGCAGAGGATGAGACTCGCTGACCTGGAGACCCCTCAAATGGTATCCAGCTCTTGAGTGTTTATCTGTGTAGTGGGTGTAATGTACAGGAGATCCTCGATCTTTTGACAAGAAGGGCATTAACGGACCACCAAGGACACTAATAGTAAGACTGTTCATCCGGGCCAGGTTTTTCCCAGCCCGGTCCGGAACCCGGATAACCGGATTTCGGTTACGGGTTCCGGCCCGGAATACACCCGGGCCGGTACCCGCTTTTTAAACCCCGGGCCCATCTGGCCCGGATACCGGTGTCTCATCTACGAAAACAAACAACACCTTAACTAACTTGGCATTTCTCTAACAATTGTTTAGCACCGTTTTTTTTTTTTTTAATATCGTTTATCACAATATTAGATTATTAACAAGTGATCAAATAATCTTTCAACCATTTCACAAAAATAACACACGAAAAAACACCAAATTTAGGCGCAGCAAAACTTTAAATGCCGTTCGTCACCTATATTTGATATATTTTAAGATATTTTTAAAGGAAAATCCTATATATCACGTCCTCATTTTATTTTTATCTCACTATATAAAATGTAATACATTTATTTTTAAATAGTTATCGAATACATTTGAAGGAAAAAATAAAATTAGAAATCGGCGATGTTATAATGTTTTTAATGGACTGATTTGTATAAAAATGTTTCGAAATTACAGGAGATAAATGCCTTGTTTTCTAATTTAAAGGGTGTCAATAATTATTTAGAAATAAAAGGAGAAAGTAGTTGCTATTTACAGAAGTAGAGGGAGATTACTGTGATTTTGGAATAAAAGAATAATGCTACGGCTCCCGAAGTTTTGTTCCGAAAAAAAGTCCGAACGTTATACTTCATTTTTTTATTTTTTATTTTTTTATTTTTATGTATTTTTTTAATTATCATAAATATTTAAAAAATAAATAAAAAATTAACAACATTATTAAAAAACACTTCCTTAATCACTAAAAAAAAAAAAAAACATTCGGACACTTCTTCAAAACCCAAATTCAGATCCAAAGTAATAGACGACTAGAACAAAAGGCAACACAGAAATTTGAGAGCCTTTTGGACCTTACCTTCCGCACCTTATCTCCCTTTTTTTTTTTTTTTTTTTCTTATCTTTTTGTCTCTCGGTCGATCATGATAATAGTTGTGGATAATGTTAAGTCGTTCCGTTGGAAGTTATGGGACTCCATGCATTGCAGTTTATAAACTCTACAATCAATTGCGAAATCCACCTCTTTTCTCCCTCCTGCTGCCCGCAACTGTGCAATTTCTTAGCTGAGCCCAGTTGATATAATCAATCCCACGGTCACATGGCAACTTTTTAGTCGTTGAGAAATATAATTTCTTGATGCTTTCGTTTCTAATTCACATTTTTCACTGAAAAGCTTCTCTTTTTCTTTTGAAAAAGAAAAACTTTAAAGAGTTGCTCAACACCACCCAACATCTTCATATATTCGGTTACTTTTTTTCTGGGTCAAAGTTGTTTAAACTCGAGGGAATCAGCTAATGGAAACTTACATTTCCTTCTTGATGGATTTTGAAGTTTTAGAGCCCTTGTTCGGTTGATGCGTTGGAGTGGGCATGTTTGATAATTTGTAAAAGGTGTGGAATTTCATTTTCCTTGTTATTTCTTTTGTTTGTTATACCTTTATATGCATTTCTCATTGATGAAATGATGCACACACTGACGCCTGGTTTAGGACTTTGGATTAGGTTTTTACAATGCTTTTGATTCCATTCTGGATTTTGCTATTGATTATTCTGATTTTATACATATAAAAAACATATTGGAAATGATGTGGAAGTAGAAAACCCTCGTGGGTGCTTGTTTCCGGAGATTGATGTTGAAGGTCCTTTTTCCTTGAACGTGAACTAGTTATTTGGTTCAATCACGTGCAGTGTGCTCCAGTTCAAGACTCTAAATTGGAAAAGACAAGTTTGGAGGATCATATGGAAGAATCTGGCAATGGGAAGGCTGTTTCTAGAACCAACCGAAAACATCAAGCAGGAACTGCCACCATAAAAAAAGGATGGGTTCAAGCATTACCAATCAAGGTTAATTTTAGCAATCTCCTTTTTTATCATTTGGGCTGTTTATTGTTTCTGGAGTATACTTGACCAGCCTCACTTTGAGTCTAAGAATTAAATCATTATTATGGGAATGGGGATTAGTCTACTTACCACCGTCATGCTATGACAATACATGTTTTCCTGGATCTGCTGAAAACAAAATTGTTTATCCACTACGGTCTACCATTGGCGAGACCAAAAAGTTCTAGTCAAGATTCTGAGTTAAAAACTGATCTTTTCTATTCTGTTCTTCATTTGCTTAATATTTGGAGATTTTTTTTTCTGGTTTTATGTTTGACTATTGGGATAACGAAGACTTATAAGGTGTGTAATAACTTACCAGTAAACACAATCTGAAAAAGAGAAGAGAATATAGTTTGAAAAAGAGAAGAGAATATAGTTAAGTTTCATGGTGAAAGATGTTGGGAAACTAAGAAATGACACTTCAGTAACGACGATGTTAAGATGGACAGTTGATGAGTTACGAAAAATGGCCTAAAATAAAAGAGCAATGAAAAGATTACGAATGAGTTGGTATGAGTTAAGTTTTTGACTTTTTGGAAGGGTTAAGATAATTTGGAAGGGTATTACTTTGACTAACTTGGCAAGGATTTGGTCCCATGCTTTAGAAAAGATATTAATCTTGTCTAACTGAAAGGAAAGGAGCATCCTTACCATTGACAACCATAGTAAGGCACTGCCCTTAATTTTAGGGGGACAATGAGAAATTTCTTAATTGTTATTAGAGGTATGCTACTTGCAAACCTGGTGTAAGACACATTAGTATTACTAGTACTAATACGTAATCATTGTCACCATCATTATCATCAAGCCTAATCTTGATTGGTATATGTGACAATCTCTAAAGGTTGTGTACTGATTGCTCTAGTTATAGCTTGTGCATGTCATATTTATTATATCAAGAAGGTGATCAATGTCTGATGGATTCTGACATATGATTAATACATCTTATTCCCTTTTCCTAAATAACCTACTCCCAAATTCAGATCATGTTCTCATCTTATCTTCTAGAATGCTTGTCTCGGGAGCTGACCATATCGAGCTTCTCCTGCCATGAGTAACCAAGAATAGACATTCAAGCCCATTGTGAACTGCATGTGAAAAATAGTGCTACAGAAAAAAAAAAATGAATACAGAATGAATTAGTATCTTCTTAACATATCCCAAAAAAAAAAAAAAAAGATGCTCAACTTCTTCTCTTTGGACTTGAATAAAGACAGTAGAGGTAAAGACTTGTTTAGTTATTTTAATGTGGGCCCAAATTATGTATTAATCATGTCAGAATTTTTGTTTATATGCTTTGCTTTGTCAGAATTTTTGTTTATATGCTTTGCTTTGTTTATGGTAGTTGAGTTTAAAGTTTGTATTATGTCAAAAATTAATGGTTCTTGAGCTTTTACATTCACAGCAACATTCTCCAGATGACAAGAATCAATCGAACAAGGCATCAAAGTCTGCAGATTCCAAATACCAAGTCCACTGCATTATCTGCACGAATGAGAATAGTTGCAGAACTGTTCGCTCAAGAACAAAGTTGATGAATATTATGATAGAAAGAGGGAAACCCCAGGAAGTCCAGTCCATATTTGACAGTTTGATTGAAGGAGGGCACAAGCCGTCTCTTATAACATACACAACCCTGTTGGCTGCCTTGACCATCCAGAAGCGCTTCAAGTCCATATGTTCAATTATCTCTCAGGTGGAAGAAAATGGAATGAAGCCTGACTCAATATTTTTTAATGCTGTTATAAATGCTTTCTCCGAGTGTGGAAACATAGAGGAAGCCATGGAAACCTTTTGGAAAATGAAGAAAAGTGAATTAAAACCCACAACGAGCACTTATAACATATTAATTAAAGGTTACGGGATTGCAGGTAAACCTGCAGAATCTCTGAAACTGCTACAATTAATGTCGCAAGAGAAAAATGTCAAACCCAATCTCAGGACCTATAACGTGCTTGTCAGAGGATGGTGTAAGAAGAATGATATTGTGGAGGCATGGAATGTGGTAAATAAGATGGTAGCTTCTGGCATTCAACCTGATGCAGTTACTTACAACACAATATCAACAGCTTATGCTCAAAATGGAGAGACAGATCAGGCCGAAGGGATGATTTTAGAGATGCAGAAAAACAGTGTGCAGCCCAATGGGCGAACTTGTGGCATCATCATAAGTGGGTATTGTAAGGAAGGAAAACTGAAAGAGGCCTTGAGGTTTGTGTACAGGATGAAGGATCTTGGTGTGCATCCTAATCTCGTAATTTTCAACTCGTTGATTAAAGGATTTGTAGACACTATGGACAGAGATGGGGTGGATGAGGTGAGTTTGAGCCATGATAGTCTGGTTCTATTCTTTTTCCTTCGAAAAATTATCTTCATTATTGCATGGCATATTATTTTGATTCTTAAGGAAAAACTGTATCAACAGTTTTTAACATATATATCCACCATGTTTACCCCTCCTTTTTCTTAGTACATCATCCTATAACTGCAATGTGTCCAAGCAATATCCCCACACTTTTCTTCATTTTCCCGCCTCTTTAGCAATCTAACTGAATCTGTCCTTCTTGTTCATTTTTTTCTCTTCAAACCAGAGGCAATTTGCCACTTTGCTAGAAGCTCTTGGTAATTTCTCGCTTCCCACCCTTCCCCCCTGGTTTTAGCAGGTCCCCCACACTTTTCCCTTTTTTTTGCGTGAAATATAAATGAACTTTTTTTTCCAGTTCTTTGGTGGTGACTGGTCGTCTTAACTAAATTCATTAGAAAACAAAGGCAACAGACCGACTATGTTAGAAGCCCATGGCATTATTTTAGGTTTTCTCTTACTTTGAACTTAGAGGTGATACTATTTGGGCATTATCACTCAATCCCATGTTAAGTCTAAATGTTTTGTTATGGAACAAGTTTTGTTATTTGTTCTGGAATCTCAGATTCCCGCAAGAACAAACAGAAAATTCTATAAACCTGTTAAGACTTATGGTACTGTTCTGCTGTGCTGAGGTGATTGAAAATTGTTGCTCTGTTATTTAGGTGTTTGACCTCCTTCTAAGTCAGTTTTCATGATAGGTTATTTCTCTCCTTAATCCTTATGTATCCCAAGTCTTTTTAATGGACTCTTTAGTTTGGAAGGGTTTTAATATTTGGTACCTTAATCATTCAAATTCAATATGACCATTATTATCAAAGCCCCAATTCTCCTTCATGCCACTTTCAAACAAAGTAATGACTAAAAACTTTCTTTATTATCAAAGCCCTTTCAATATTTCTCAATAATAACCTTGTGCAAGTATAATGCACGGAAAGCATTGATATGCAGGTAATGGCATTGATGGATGAGTCGGGGGTCAAACCAGACGTGATAACATATAGTACCATCATGAATGCATGGAGCACTGCAGGATTCATGGAAAAGTGTAGGCAAATCTTTGATGACATGATGAAGGCAGGAATAAAACCTGATGCACATGCCTACAGCATTCTTGCTAAAGGATATGCACGTGCACGAGAACCAAAGAAAGCCGAAGAACTATTGAGAGCAATGACCAAATCGGGAGTCCGTCCAAACGTTGTGATTTTCACGACTGTCATTAGTGGATGGTGCAGCACTGGACAAATGGAATATGCCATAAAGATTTTTGACAAGATGTGTGAGTTCAAGGTTTCTCCCAATTTGAAGACTTTTGAGACCTTAATTTGGGGATATGGAGAAGCAAAGCAGCCATGGAAAGCAGAAGAAATGCTCCAAATTATGGAAGAATTTGATGTTCAACCAGAGAAATCCACTATCTTGCTTGTTGCAGAAGCTTGGCGTGCCACTGGATTAACAAAAGAAGCAAATAGGATGCTCGATATTGTGAAAGGTAAGGGAATGACACGTCAGACAGTGACAGAAGAAGAGATAACGGTAGAAAGTTCGGAGAAAATTTACCAGAAGCAGCCTGCGGGTGCCTCTTCTACCGATCTGTTACAGATACCAGCAGTAGTAACGAGTGATCAGAAAGGATCAACCACAGCGACTAAAAAAGGCCGCATGGTGTTGAGAGATACTGATTTTCCATTAGAGCGCTCGTACCTTTCTACAAAATCGATGTATCTTTCTCACACTTGTAAGTTTGGAGACAGATCACCTGTCATATGCCGGAAGCAGTCACAAAGGCAGCTTGGGATGTTTGCTCAGCTTCCACTTTCATGTACAGCCGTATTCTTGAACTGAAGGAGATACAGAAATTACAGTTTTTGATGAAATCCCGTCCACACCAGAAAGAAATTATATTACATTTTGTATAGACAAGGAGCTGCTTCATTTTCAGGACCTCATTGTTGTTTAAGGTCTGCTTCAATACCCAAAGTCAATGGTAATCTTGTATTTTAAGCACAGGAAGACTTAGCTGCTAATTTTTTTAATTGGATTTAACTGATTCATCCATTGTTGTACCGAAAAATGGCCCATCTGAAGACAGCCTTAGAACTGAAAAATCATACGTCGGTTTCATGCGTTCTACATGGTATTTTACGATGTTTTTTTTAAAAGGCTTTTACCCCACCTACGGAAATATAAGCTGATGATGTCTTTGTTCAGTCTAATAAAATTTTGATCATCTCAGAATGGCTGAGGTTGACTGCTCTTCTTTCCCTAAAATCTTCACCCGACCCTAAACTACGTCAGAATCAAGCTATGTTCGAGGAGTTGTTTCCTTTGCAAAACCCAACACCCGGCCGAACCCCTGCCAAGTGCCCCCAAACTCTTCGCAAAGGATCCCATATTCTTTTACGAGAAATAATAGTTAAGGAAGTATTTTTTAATGATTTTGTATTTTTTTTTTTAAATGTTGGGGGTTTAAAAAATGATTAAAGAAAATAGAGAGAAAAATGAAAAAACAATCTACACTATTCAGTACCGAATTTTCGGTGGGAGTAGCACCACTCTTCTTTTATTTTATAAAAAATAAGTTTTTCACTCACAAATTACCACCTATACCAAATGATCAAAAGTTTCAATTTTGCATCCTAATTGCATTTTTTTTTTCCTTTCGATTTGCACCCTCAATTACCATTTGGCAGCTGAAATGATCACGCAAGTTGAAAAATATACGTAATTTAAGAAAAACTTCAGATTATTTGGGTTGAAAAATGAAAAACAGGCAATAGGTTATGGTTGAGAATTGTAATTTCACCTTCATTTTTATATTTGTTTTTCATGTGAAACCAGGTATAAGATTTTGGAAGACTCAAAAAGCATAATATTAATGAGAGAAGGGATACAACTAAGTCATGTCGGTTTAGATTACTTTTATAAAATCCCTTTGTGGCTGAATCATTTCTCTATTAATGATGATCCATTACTAGATGTTTTGTACATGGTGTCATTAATTTCATATGTGATTCACATCTTGTGTCTATTTATCCCACTTCAATGAATCTTAATCCATTAATTTCTTCCATGTGAGCTAACTAGTAATTATTGAAATACTGAGTAATGCCATTTTATTAGTTAAATTCTGGAACAATTTGTATGAGACCGAGAGTAAAAGAATACTGCAAATATAATTATCAGATCTCCTTGGATATAAACATCATGTAAAATACAAAATAGAATTGTTTATATTGTTTATTGTATTCTGCCTTTTTTCCTCTCCAGAGTCGATACTTCTCCCTCTGGATGTTGAGAAGGAACTCTGCTGAGAAGCCATACAAGGACAACACCAACAAGAGCACCAGAAAGATGTGCAATGTGATTGACACCTTGCATTGAGTTTCCACCCCGGAAGGTGCCTGAAATGGCCGTTGAAGCTTGGGCTGCTTCCATAACCTATCATGCCCAAAGAAAAGCATATGAACAGCAATACAGCTTAGTGCATCTCCAGAGGGGGGGTGTGGAAGGGAAAAACACAAAAGCATGTTTACATGAGATGCAAGACTATATTACTAAGGTAGATGATTTAACTACAATATATACATGTAACACAAACACTTTACATGAGATTGATTGTGAACATTTTTATGAATTAAACCCCTCTTGTTTACATCAGAGAATAACAAGTACTCACCCTTTCTATAACAAATTGGCCCAATATAAGCACTTCAAGAATCTTCCTCCAGTCCCAGGACATCTACATTAAGGAGAATGGGATTGAAGACTTTAGGTGGATTAATTTCAAAATGAAATTACAGATCATACACTTCGGATACCTTTACAAGCACACTGATTGCAAACAACCCAAAAACAGCACCAGAGGCCCCAACAGAAACAGCATTCCTGGGTAGAATCAGCCATGAAACAAGGTTTGCTCCAATGCCTGTAAGAATGTAAGAAAGCCACAATGCAAAACTCCCCTCCTCTTCTTCAACAAGCTTTCCTATTGGAGAAAAACATGACCGTCAAATTGATCTACTCATTCTACCATTTGAAACTCACCTAATTGGCAAGACCAGTGAGACCCTCACCAAAAATATACAGGAAGAAAAGGTTGCTTGAAAGATGGTTCCTGAAAAATATAAATGGGCAATACAGCAAAAGGTTAAAGGAGAGAAGAATAATAGACAAAATCTAGGGGTGAAAACCGACCATATCGGTTTGGACCGAAACCACACCGACATGTTTTTCAGGAGGTGATACCGACCGAAACCACACCGACATGTTTTTCAGGAGGTGATACCGACCGAAACCAGCCAATGAAGGGGGATAAAACCAGCCAGCGTAGTTTCGGTCGGCTACCGTCGGTTCATCGGTGTCCCCATCAGTTTTCACTTCATAAACCCATAAAAAAAAGTTCACAAATCTCACAATAAATAATCAAATATCATAACAAAAACTAGAAAAATGAATCGGAGATGAGAGAATCTCTGAGAGAGAGAGAGCCGAAAGGGAGATGAGAGACAGAGCTGAGAGGGAGATGAGAGATGAGAGATATGAGAGGAAGATGAGAGAGTTGAGAGCCTGAGAGGGAGATGGCATCGGAGAGAGAGAGAGAGAGAGAGAGAGAGAGAGTAGAGTGAAAATGATAGATGAAACGATGTCGTTTCATATAATTTTTTTTTTTCAAACCGTGGGTTTAAAACGACGTCGTTTCACTTTCACTTACTTAAGTGAAACGGCATCATTTTATACACATATAATATAAATATATATATAATCGGCCGGTTCGGCAGTTTGAACCAAATTCAAACCGGAACCGAACCAGCCGACGTCGGTTGCAACCTATTTCTACCGCCGGCCGATCAGTTCTCTGCCGGTTCCGTAATCCGGCAGCCGTCCAGGCCGGTTTTATCAGTTTTTGTACAGCCCTAGCAAAATCCATCTTTTGTACAACCTTCAAAACATAAAGGTCTCACCAATTGGCATGACAAAATGTTGCTGTCAGGAACTGATACCAAGCAGGCCAATTGTGGTACAAGTACAGACTTTTAATGCTGCGAACCTAGCCCAAAAAAAAAAACTTGTGTCAGGTCTTTATCATCTTAGGTAGACAACCAGAATAGCGCTGCATTGAACGAGTAGAACAGAGAAAATTTTCCCTCGAGGATATACGTATACCCACATTGGTCATAGCATCCTACGAGAGTATGATAACTGTTGTCCAAATCTAGGAAGAGCCTCAAATCTTGGAATGTAATGCCCAACTCCGGTAGTTTCTTGGGCCTTCTCTTTAGGACGGAAGGGTGTTCCGTACAGGTTCCGTGCCCAACTCCATCATCAGTCAAATACCATCGTTTTGTCCATAAAATTTTAAAAATATACTTACAAAAATCCATAACAATACCTGTGTTATTCTTATTAATAAAGTTCATACCTAACAAAAAAGAAAATCCATAACATTAAGCCACGATAAATCACTACCTGAAAAAAGTGATCCGCCACATATATTCCAATATTAAGGAGTATAATCCAGAAAATCCCATTAACACGTCTCTCCGGCTTTCTTCTCTCTTCGGGCTTCCCGAGTTCCAGCTGTGATATCATATCTAACAAACATAATAATGAGGTTGCTTAACAGTTCTTTTCCCCGACATATAAGACTGAATGAAGTCAAATCCAGCAGAAAGGAAATGAGAAAAGCATATCCCCCATTAGCATATTGCACATAAATCACATGACTTTTGTTGGAGCTATTGAGGGATTGGGTTAGCATTTAGAAATGGCTTCCTTGCTTTGAAGGTTTCATCTTTAGATAAAATCAAAGCAGCTTACACTCTCAAAAACGCTAGAAAAATAGCTCTACCAGTGCCTTGGAATTATTTTTTAAAGCAAATTGTGCTTCAAGGGGAGCAACATGCTCAGCAAGGTGGCATCAAGTATGGGACATGACGCACATCAAGTGTTTGTAAAAGCTACTAGAACAGAAATCTTTGACTTAAAATCAAACGATGGGCGAATCCGAAGTATGTATGATAGCTAGAACGAGGGGGAGAACGTTTACCTGAACCGTTCATCTTGCATACGATGTGGGATCGAGCGGCAGAGGAAAGAGGGTGAGAATGGAGGGCTTTATTGGGTCTGGTGAGTCTTCGAGTATAAGAGATGGGGTGAGGTACTGGAAGAGTAGGAATTTTTATTGGACGGGAAAAAGAAGCCATGGGAATGAGATTGCATGAAGAATGAGGTGTTCGGAGTTGCTGAAACCGTAATTGCCCCATTCTTCTAGAGGGAATTCAGAGGCCTCCGATATAATACAGTTTCGTTTTGTATCTGTCTCTGTATGTCCGAGTAATACTTTTTCCCAACCTCAAAACCGCCTTCTCACTCTGGTTGACAGTGAGGTCCCCAAAAAATAAAAATAAAAACATTTGATTTTAAACTCTTGAATTTGGGAAATTATATACTTGATTAAAAATTTAAAATATGATCGTTCATGTTAATTAAAAATTTAATTATTCATAGAATCTTAAGGATAAAATTTTAATAATCGACAATAAAAATTTTAATTAACGAAAAACTAGTGATAATTTGAGGTATACATTTTAATTTTTAAGGCCTTAGAACAATCAAATTTTCTTGTTAACCTTAAAGAAATGACTAGTTCAGACACTAAGGTATTCTCATATATTTCCTTCTCAAATATTATTTAAAAATAAAATATTTTTTAATTTCAAATCGTTAATTTTTTAATTAATAATTTTTTGATCATAAAATTCAATACATTTTCTTAAATTCTCAAATAAAACATAAAAAATAATACAATTTTTTCAGATTTTTAAAATAAAAATTATATTCAAACAATTTTTTACAACGCGTATTCTTCTACTCTAGATAATCAAACAATAAAATTTTCTCAATTGCAACAACCCATTTAAAATTGGTGGAGTGTTTTCTTTTGTAGTTGCTATTCACAATTTCACAGCCTAAAATAAAAACTCACAGCAATCCTATAATGGAATCTTCAACTCAAATCATTTTTACTCTTACCGCTTATTCTTATCACTTGGAATTATCATTGTGATTTTTTTTTACTTAGTGATTAAATAAGTATTTTTAATAATATAATATTTTTATTTTATAAAAAAAAATTTAAAAGTGTTAAAAAATACATGTACAAAAAGTAAAAAAAATAATAATATAACTAACGGTAGCTCCCGCTAAGCGGTGGCAGAGCCACCCTTTTAGGAGAGTCATTTTTTAGAATACGTAAAATTATATTAGCCAATAAAATATGAGAATTTGATCATTCCATTAATTTCAACTCTTTTTCTGTTATGATAAATTATATTTGTAATTGTGGAGTGAGTAAGTGCCGTACAATCTCTTTAAAAAATAAAATAAATATGAGATCCACATAAAAAAATTAACTTTTTAATAAATTCTGCTACATACAAGTAGGTTTGCGCATGCCCAAGACGTTCCGCCACGTCAGTTTTGTATTTTTAAAAAAAAAGTAAAATGCAAAAACGCGACGAAGAAGAGCATAGTTTCGTTCCAATCATTCAACATCCTAGATCTGATTAGGTTCCAGTCGTCTCCCTCCCATAACCCCCCAGACCATTTTGTTATTTTTTGGTTGTGACTCTGGTTAAAATAGTTTAATATTGAGGGGAAGAATTAAGAATTAAATTTTTAATTTTAAGCTGATTTGCAAAAATTAGTTTAGAAACTTTTACTCTATAGTTAAATTCATTTAAGTTTATTTTTACTGAACATATTTGAATAGTGGACTATAACATTATTAGACTTAGATTATTTAAACTTGTGATGTTGATTAAACTTAGTCAATGCTTTGTGTCAGTATTTTTGTTTCATGATTATTACGTAGCTGGTTGTGTTTTGACAAGTCTATATTACGTTCGTCAAAGTTAATTTTGTCACCAATCCGCTAAAATGGGAGATTGTAAATGCTAGAGTTTGCCTATGACTAGGTGACTAAGATGATAAGTTTAAATATAACTAGGTGACTAAAATAGTAGACTTCATCTTATGTTGAGATTATTTTGATTTTATCTAGAGGTTGTTACGAAGTGTTTTAGATAAGTCAAAAGTGTAGAAGTCGAGTCCCTAGAGATAGATGTTATCAAGAGAAAAGTTGAATATGAAACTCCCAATGCTGAAAAGATAAGTATTAGGCGCCAACAAGTCGTCAACAGAATCTATAAACAGAGTTTCACTATAACTTGGAAACTGCTTCCAGAAATATATTTAAACTGTCCTACCAGTTAGGATCTGTAGAGATTTAGTTCTGGATAGAGCGCTTTCCAGTGTATATTTTGGTGAGAAAATTCATTGAAAAATTTTCATATTGTTTCTCTCAAATAGTGTGATCGTTGATCAAAGATTGAGATAGCATTGTCGTGATTCAGCCTTGGAGTTCTAGAGAAAAGCCAATATTTGAAGATCGTTAGAGGTTCTGACTGCTATTGCGGTATAGGTAAATGAGTCGTTTGTCGTGTCAAGTAAGAAAGTAAATTAACGAAAGTTTTGTAATTGGAAACTTAGTTATAATTGATTTTCAAATAATAAAATTTATTTTTCTTGGTTTGGCTAACCTTACCTTTAAAGAGTTTTTTAAAAGGTTTTCCTTTCGTTACCTCTTGTTGTTACGCAATTTATTTACTTTATACTATTGCTTAATTATTAAATAATTACATGATTGATGAGTAACCAATTTGCTTAGTGAATTGGTAGGACATTATATTAAAATACTGGGACATTTAGGTAATTTCAAACATTAATATTAAGTTATTAATATAAACTTACTTTTGAGGAGAACAAGCATTAAAAGAACTAGCCCTCAAGTCTCAACTTATGTAGTGCCATATGTGTAAATGGAAAATCGAAAAAATCGGATTGGATCAGACTGAAACTGAAACAGCCAAAAGTTTCAATTTTGGTGATGAGCTGGTCTGTATTGATTTTTAAATTTTTAAAATCGGTATATATCAATTCGGTTTTAAAATTTGTCCAAAATCAAATCAGGTACACCCCTTATCCTTTTTTTAAAGTGAAACAATCGTCATTCATTCATTAGAGAAACTTACATCCATGACCGGATATATGCAGGGATATTCTCATATTAATCATTACCTCATAAACCAATTAATGCATTTGAAACTCCACCAATACACCATTTCATTTTGTGATTGGTCAGGTCTTCACTACTGCTAATACTTTATACAGACAAATGTCCAAGAGATAACACTCTACCTAAACAGAGACTCAACCTCACCCTTCATAGAAAGATAAGATTCAACTTCTACATACACATGTCCAAAAGACGTACTTTAAAAAAAAAAAAACTAAACAATAAGGAAAATAGTAAGATAAATGCGAAAAATGATGGATTACAGCTTGGACCACCTCCAGTAAACTTTGGAGTATGTGACGGCTCGTGAAGACAACATGCTAGTCTATTCTTAGGCACAAAAGTCAAATCTGAAAGATCTGATGGTGGCAATGCTGGTAATCAGGCGTGTGTGGCGAGAAAAGCTATTGGAAGAAGTGACACGTGAGGACCATGCACAATTGTGAGCAGCGTGCGAGGACCACACGCAGTGATTTTTTCAAAACCGCCACTATCTTTCAAACAATTTGCGACCTGTGAGTTTTCTTGAACTACACGTATCTCTCAAGAGTTGTTGGAAAATTGTAAATCTGTCTTTTTCAACCTTGAATGAAATAAAATAAACTAATAAAAAAAAGAAATACCTTGATAGATAAAGAAGATATATAGAGAAATGAGGGACTGAGAGAGAGAATGAAGAGGAAGCCAAGACCTCCTCCTCCTCTAACGAAAATTAGATTTGGAAGCTTTTTATGAGAGAGGGAGAGAGTGAGAGTTTGCCCAATAACCTCTTTTTTTCTATTGTTGAATGAGTTGAAGACGAATTTGTTTGATTTGTATATTAAAAGGCAAGCATATACGGTAGATATATGAAAGTTTTGCTCAGAGCCGAAGACCATTTAATAAAAAAAAAATCTATACATCTTCCTACTATTTACACAACTTTCACACGTCATATTTTTTTTAATTTTTATTATTTTTTTATTTTATAAAAAATTTAATATATGAATATTAAATAGAAGAATTGAATTAGTTTTAAAAAAATAAACTCAAAAAAAAAAAAAATTTTAAAAAATGTGGTGTGTGGAGGTTGGGAGGTTGTGTAACATTGCTCTTTAATAAAATTGTTTATCCTTTATACTTTGAAACATTATAATAAAATTGTTTGTCTAAAAAAAGTGCAAAGGACTTCGGTTGATAAATGCATCGATAGATCATTTAATATCATCATTTGCAATTTTACTCATGTCTTCTAATCATATAGAACAATGCCGTAAATACTAGACACATTTCCAAATTCGTTCATTCTACAAGTCTAGCTAGTGACTAGTCTTAGGAAGGGAAAGATTTTCTCTAGCCTGACGTGGTTGAATCTTATTGGGGGTGCAGACCTCAAATTACGTGGCTACATATAAATTAGCCAAATTCCTCGTCAACTACCTGACAGCGCGTTCCTTACAGCTTACTCTCATCAAGCCACCATGGGAACCAATAAAACGTAGCCACGTTTCAAAAGTCTAATTCCGCTGCTTCTGATTCTCACAAAACTCCAATAGTAATTGATCGTCACCAAAGTCTACGTAACAGCTATGGGTATTCGTCGGCCCTCTAACACTAACGACCTCATTTACCTCCCTGGCCCCTCCAATTCCTTCTTTAGTTAAAACCCTATTTAAAACTGCAGATTATCAAAATCTGAATCTCTTCTCCGATCTGTGAGGGAAGCGAATAGGTAGAAGATATCCGTGCTGTTGCCGACGAAGTGTACAGTATTTATTTGTTTCGATTTTCTGAAAGTGTATTTTCGGTTCAAGTATTGAAATATTGCGTCTTCGTTCCGAAACTCAATTATTTCGAGCAACAATTAGGATAAATCTGGCTAATACTAAAGCTTTTCGAGTTTTTTTTGTAGGTTTGTGATCGCAGAGGAATCTGTACTGGGAGATTTTTGATAATTGATCGGGATTTTTAGTCACGCTTGTGATTTTAGATTCAGATAACGATGAAAAACGTTGAGCGATTGGCGAATGTAGCTTTAGCAGGTTAGCTTTTACTTGTACTGTTTCGCGGCATTAGTGAAATCCGATTTTGTGGAATTGCTCATTGCTTGTTCGACGTTGTTCAAACTTTCACGAATTCAAGGCTCCCGAGAATGATGCTGTTTGCGTAAAATGAAAAGTTCCAATGGTACTTGAGTGAATACCTTTTCCATAAGAAATGGACAGTGCGCAAAGTTTTTGAGAATTTGCGTTTGTCTATACACCTTCTATATACTGGCGTCTATGTGTTTCAGCCACCAGCCTACCCCTGTTTGTAGCATTAGGTAGCAATTGATCTTTCAAGATACTTACTTCCTAAAACCCCCAATGTTTTGGCCTAAGTGGTGAAGGTCTTGGTCTTGGGGTATCATTCCCGTAAAGATCTAAGTTTCAACACCTCATTAGTGCAAACAATCCTTTGGGGCCACACCCCTGGTGAAAAGTTAGCAATTTAACCAGTTTCGTGTAGGGAAACTTCTAAGGGTACACTGCATGGGACCGAGGTTTACTCTGCAGGGGTGGGTCCGAAGGGCCCTGCCTTGGAGAGGTTCCCCGATATAAAAAAAGAAAAAGAAAAAGAAAAAAAAGGCCCAATGTTTATTTTGTTGAGTCTCGTCCAATGGTTATATGTGTTTTATGAGTTCGATGTGGTAGCCGATTGTCCCTGAATGTTGCTGGTGATTTTATTTCGTATTACAAGCTCTATGTTGTTGCATATTTCTAATTCCCAGGAGACATTGAGGCCAGTGGTCTTTGGACGAAATGGAATCTCCTCTCACCCTTACGAGGATGGACAGGGCTCACCTTTATATGCTTTATGTGCGTATAGAAAGATGCACCAGAGATATGGGGCTTGACCTATGTAATTTAATTCATTAATTTTTGAATACAGGTTTAACTTTAGCACCACTTGTTGTTAAAGTGGATCCAAACCTAAATGTTGTTTTGACGGCTTGCCTTACTGTTTATGTGGGTTGCTACAGATCTGTTAAGCCAACTCCACCTTCTGTAAGTAAAGCAGTGCTAATCTTCCTTCTACGTCTAATAGTTTTGTTCTCCAGACCAATCTTACCTGAAATATATTGTATATATCTATGCAGGAGACAATGTCCAATGAGCATGCCATGCGTTTCCCTTTTGTTGGAAGTGCAATGCTGTTATCACTCTTTTTGCTTTTCAAGTTTCTATCTAAGGACTTGGTCAATGCTGTATTAACGTGTTACTTCTTTGTGCTTGGGATCGTCGCACTTTCGTATGTTTTTTCCATATGGGATTGTTTATCATGATTAAAATAATTGGTTTATATTTGTTTGCTTCATTATCTTATATATTCTATACTTATAAAAAAAATTATCCCATATAATCTTTTTTTTTTCCTTTTCACTTTGTCAGGGCGACATTGTTGCCTGCTATTAAGCGTTATCTGCCAGAGCATTGGAATCAGGACGTTATAACCTGGCGTTTTCCATATTTCCACTGTATGTGTTGTTTCTGTGGATTTTACATCTGCTACTTTTTGCTGCGAATCTTCACATGAACTTTGAAGTCCAACTTTTCCATATATATCAGCTCAATCTGTTATCTTAAATCATTTTCAGATTGTTTCAACTAAATATGATACTTCTGCAACTTAACTAAAAAAAAATGATACTTCTGCAACTTGATAGACAACACAAGTGCTCACATATTGTTGTTCTCTGATGGTTTAGATATATAACTGGGCCATACCCGTTAACTAAATATATAACTTTTAAAATCCAATATATTTGAGTTTTGATGATGGATTATCGTTATTTCTCAATAGCCTTCACAATTTTTTTCTAGTTTGCTTTCAATTAAGTTTTAAGATGGAAAGTTTTGCTGGTCTAAACGAAAGTGCATAATACACTAATATCTCAAGAGTTACACCTTGCATGCACATCATTTCAAGCTAGGCCAATCTTTCTAAAGCTTTTGTTTGCTTTCTTACAATATATTGGACACAATCTCAATTCAAACAAGAAAGAGAATTATGTCTGAGAAAGCAAGAGTTTTATGCTCTGTGAATTAAATGCATTTACTTGATCAATTCTGAAAAGATTTTTCTTTTGAAACTTTTTAACTGCTATGTGCCTCTTAGTCAAGTATATAATGATTTTTTGCGTCCCAAGGCACGTAAACCATCATGTTAAAGTATTATATTGGTTTACTGCTCTGCATTTTTTGTTTGATCTAGTTGACATTATCTTGGTTGTATTATGCAGAATGATATTTTTCCTTGCACCTTTCTTACACAGCTTTGGACATTGAGTTCACAAAATCTCAGATCGTTGCTGCAATCCCTGGCACCTTTTTCTGCGCATGGTATGCGTCGCAGAAGCATTGGCTTGCTAACAATATACTTGGACTTGCTTTCTGCATACAGGTTTGCTAGCATCCTTTTTAATGAAACCTTTTTGTTGCTAGTGTCTGTATTCAATAAAATGCAAAAATACTGTCATTGAGCTGCTTTTATATACTGTGTCTACTGTCAATATGATTTGAAAGGTTTCTTTTTTGTTATTTGCAGGGAATTGAAATGCTTTCTCTTGGGTCTTTCAAGACTGGCGCTATCCTTTTGGTAAGAAGTAGGACTTATGGAATTGATACCAATCTTTCTGCTGAAACTGAAGCACAGAATTATGTTTTTCTTGTCATCCAGTGCTTCCTGCATGCTGCTGCATTAGGATGAACTACACAGTATTATTTAGCGAATCTACGTTGATAGTATGAAACAAACTTAAAAAAAAAAAGATCTTTGAATTTCATTTAGAAGAGGAACCTTACGAAGATCGTATTGATTCTTATCAAAGAACGCAATTATTTTTTATTATTTCCCCGAGAATTACTTTTTATTTAAACTGTTGTTTGACCGTATCCATTGTTTGTTTCTACTGTGATATATATCAGATATTTGCACACATCACACTCACATATCAGTCATTGCTATGGGTGGTCTTAATATTTCCTTATTTTACTTTAGGTTATATAATTGTCAAGCGTCTAGTGGTGTTCTCGAATAGGTTTCTGTATTTGCTTGACTTGATTTGTTGTTCTAGGAAAGATCTATAGATATGCTCACTCTCTCCACCACCACTTGCTATCACAATAGACTTTTACTTTCAGACTTTAGACATTGTGATTGCATCATTTCAATTTACACAGTTTTAGACCACTTGTACGATTCTGCTTCTCTCTGTCTTCCTCTGTCCCCACTAACTGCATCCTGCTGGGCCCTCTTTTTCACCTATTCTTTTATTTGGAGGTGCGTGCTTTCCTAGTTTCATTTTAGTTGTTTTCCTAATACGCCCTTTCTGATATAAGAATGTGAAACTCCTCTGTCCTTTTTATTTGAGTGAAGAAACATTCTTCTGTCATTCTGTACTTAGCTTTAAAAGGCTTAGATTCAAACAAAAAAAAAATATTTTTTTTTGCTATAAGAACCTCAAAAATGATCTGTTCGACTGTTCTTCATTTTGATCATACATTGCTAGGAATGCCTCTCTCTCTCTCTCTCTCTCTCTCTCTCTCTGTGACACCTAATATATCAGAGCTCATTTCATCCTGACAGGTTTTCTGCATTGTTGCCTTTTCATCTTCTTATCCCTCTAGGAAGATATGTATTTATGTCTAACTTATGGAAATATTTGGAGTTCCCAACTTCCTAGATATAATATTTTGTGAATATTCTTTCTATTGTAGGTCGTCTGACCTTGCTGAAATGTTTATTACCTGTACCTTAAGCATGCAATTAATGTGACTGGTCAACTTTCTGTGTATGTATAACTTCAACCATCTTCATCTTTTACAGGCTGGACTTTTTGTATATGATATTTTCTGGGTTTTCTTCACTCCAGTGATGGTTAGTGTTGCAAAATCTTTTGATGCTCCCATAAAGGTAAACAATCCCTCTTAATTGAAATTTATGTGTGTGCTTTTCAAGTTCATTTTTGTCTTTTGAATTCTGCATGTTGTGTTCCACAATTGAATAGTTATTATTTTTTTTTATAAGTAATTAAACACACAATTGGATAATTGATATATGATGGTCTTTAATTCATTCTCTCTTCTTTTTTTCTTTTTTTTTGGATAAGTGGCGCTGTCTATCATTCTGATCGCACATTTCATTCAATTTATCTGCAGCTTTTGTTTCCCACAGCAGATTCTGCTCGACCATTCTCCATGCTTGGACTTGGTGACATTGTAATCCCTGGTAAGATTGGGACCTTTAGACTAAAAAAAAAAAAAAGATTGGGACCTTTAGTTGATGTGTCTGCCACTTTATCGTCTTTGAAGATCACCAATGGTTTGTTCGTATGATCATGTGATATCAGGGGGATGCATTCATTGTTGCTGTGACCTTGTGCATTTCCTTTTTAATACCATTTTAAGGAGGATGTTGTATATCAAGTGGCCCATTATCTTGATGCAGATATCTTCCCTGTTTCTGGGATTTGTATCTCAAAATCATGTGCAACATTTACCAGCTACATCACTTCTAGTGTCATCTTGAGGTTTTGTGTTCAAGGCGCACGTAGAATTATTGACTAGATAGTACTGAAATGTGTCCTTTATACTTTATGGCACATTTATCAAAGCCTGAGCATTGCATACTTAATGTTCTCTCTCTCTCTCTCTCTACTTTATTCTTTGGGTAGTGGAGGGAGATTGTTCAGCTGAAAAGTAATAACTACTGCTTTCATCTAGGACTTTAATGGATAGATTTTGCCTTCTTTTAGTTATAACCAATAATTGCTATGCATTTTATCTTCAAGGTGAGGACTGAGGAGAGATTGTCTTCTACTCTGGGCAGACCAATATTTTGACACATTTATCTTAATTTAAGATTTTTCTGTTATTAATTATTTAAAGAAAGATTACTTATTAATAAATTATTTGAAGAAAGATTTTTTTTTCTTTTGTTATAATGGATAAGATCGATGGATCATGGAAATGTTGATGATGAAGTATGAAATTAGATAATCATTTTGGAAGAAAAAATGAAGTCTGGAAATGACTCTTGTACCACGGTTACATTTCTGTGGAGTTGCTCTTTGGACAGCCATTTAAATGTGAACTTTTAGCGTGCATAGCTTACTGGATTGTATTCTGCATGCTTGTATATATGATTGTGGTTTCCCCCTTTAGGTATTTTTGTAGCATTGGCTTTGCGATTTGATGTGTCTAGAGGGAGGGACAGCCAGTATTTTAAGAGTGCTTTCATGGGTTACACTGCCGGGGTGGTGCTTACAATACTTGTCATGAACTGGTTCCAGGCTGCACAGGTGACTATTGCACGATCCTCTTTACTGTATCCATCTTTATATATACTTATTGGGCAAACGTGTTCATCACCTTTTTTTTCTTTCTGTACTTTTCAGCCTGCACTTTTGTATATTGTACCTGCTGTTATTGGATTTTTGGCTGCTCATTGCATATGGAATGGCGAAGTCAAGCCGGTTTGTTCATCGCCCTTACATTTTCCCGTTATCTGCGCTAAATTTTCTCCTTCAGTTCTACTAATGCAATTAATTTTATAATTACATATTTGTAAAATAGAATGAGAAAGTTTTGCCATATAAAATCTAACCAGTGTCCTACGGAATGATCATAGCAGAATGCTACAAAAGATTAAAAGACTTTACTAGACCCAAAGGCATCCCGTCTCGGTTGTTAGCCTATAAAAGCTTGAATATTTTTTTATTAGGAGAAAGCTGGTTTGGTCTCAAAGACGCTGTCAAGTATGTCGGGATTTAATCATGCATATTAATTGTCTAGAGTTTATACGTCTGCTTTGTTGGACTTAGGCAGTAGTTGTGCCTGCTATTTTCTTTGACTAAGGCACTGTTTGGTTTTAAAGATGGTCTCATCTCATCTTAGCATCTAAACACTTTTCAATTTCAAAATTTTAATTTTTTCATCTAATTATTACAACTTTTTAAACTTCCAAACAAAACACAAAAAACAACTCAGCATTTTCAAATTTCAAAACAAAAATTATATTAAAAAACTATATTTTAACAATATTTTAATTTTATAATATTTTTATTCTAACTTTTTTTCTCATTTTTCAAACCTTCATAAAATATTTTAATTCAAATCGTTTCACTATTATTTACGAATTATTTCATTACTATTCATAGATTTTTCATCTTTTCTCTCATTTGTGTAATCAAAAGGCTAAGATTCTCTTTTTGTCATCCTGTGCAGTTGTTGGAGTTTGACGAGTCTAAGGCTGCGATGAATAATTCATCCAAAGAAAGCAAGAAGGTCGAATGAGTTGGAAAGGTCTTGGTCTCCACTTTTATTTCTCTGAGGACCCAAATACATTTAAACCTTAGCCGTGGCTAACTTGTGCAACTGCACTCAGCTGTAACGTTTTTTTGGGATTAAGGAAGAAATAATATCTTACCAACCGATAACTATACACTATATAGCCGTTTGTAAGTTTCTTTCTTTTCTAGCCCCAAATACAACTGAATTTTGAATTTCTTTCTTTCTATAGAGCCCCCCCCCCCCCCCCCCCCGCTTGGGGTCTTTCGAGCAACATCTCGCGCTTCTATTGCCCTTTTCCTTTCGTCTCTTTTAATCGATCTAATCTCTCTCCTGACCTTGTTGGAGTTATCTGGGAAATGTTTTAGGAATGGAAAAGATTTTCTGATTCGTATTTCCATGTCTATCGCGTTGCACACGGGTGCTACCTATGATAACTAACGAATGAAAAAGGGTATAAGTTTTGTTACATAATCTCCACCGCACTCTACATTTTTTTAAATTTTTAATATATTTTTTAAATTTTTTTCGAGTTTATTTTTTTAAAATTATTTCAAATTTTTTATTTATTATTCATATAATAAATATTTAATAAAAGAAAAAAATAATAAAAATTTAAAAAAATGTAGAATGTGGAGTGTCGAGAGGTTGTAAAGATTTGGGGCACAAGATAAAACATAAAATTCTCATCTCATCTCATCATTATACATTTTTCAAATCTCCATACAAATTTTTCAAACAAACTTTTTCAAATTTCAATACACATTTTTTAAATTTCAAAATAATAATAATATTAAAACATAAAATTTTCATCCACCCCTCCAAACCTTCCCATTGTATAAAGAATTGGACTGACTTTGCATGCATAGCTTGTGGTCTGAGACTCTGAATGTCTGATTGCATCGATCGGTGTCGTGTGAAAGTTGAGTCGGTGGCTTGCCAGGCCCATTGGGAAGTAGACGGCGGCGTTGTACTCTGTTGCAATTTTGTAAAGATAAATGGTACTTACAGTTGTGAATATATAAGTACTGTACAGTCACTTCAAAAAGTATAAATAAATATAAAATTTATATGAAAAAAAATTAATTTTTTAATAATAAATTTTTTTTTTTTAAAACAATTGTACAATACTTATAGATTCGCAACTAATATTACTCTTTTACAAAACCCTTGCTTTTGACTTTTGAGGCTCGAGATTGCATCCAATAAAGCATGGTACGGCTAACCTCACATTTTTCATCATTTATTTTTCCACTTTTTCATGTGGAAAAAGTATGGTACCACTTTTTCACATGTTTCATGTGTAATTACTTTTAGAGAATTTACCAAAGATTATTATCAATCACCCCACTCGAGCATATGTCGCGCCGAGTGGTTTGGATTCAAATATGAGTTGAGATGGTTTATAAATAGTAAAATAGAAGTTGAATTATTTATTATATTTTGTATGAAAATTTGAAAAAGTTATTTTAGGATTTGAAATAGTTAAATTGTTTATTATATTTTGTATAAAAATTTGAAAAAGTTGTAATGATTAGATGAAATGAATTGAGGTGAGTTGAGGTGGGTTTTGAATGCAAACAACCCCTAAGACTTCAATAGAAACAATGATTGAGAAGGACCAATTTGACTAGGTTGTTCTTAAATGCATAAAGAAGTCCTGCTGCTGATCGGTGGTCGCACCTTGAGAAATAAAAGTTGTTGGATTACTTGTTGCAGATTATTATATGATACTCCTAATTTAATCCTTTTTCTTTTTTTTAAACAAAAAGAAGGGATGCGTGTCTTTCTTGTTGCAGAATGTTCGATTTGAACCATAACTACTATCTGAAGGGTGAGTCTGTCACTACAGTACCTCCAAAATATTCAACTAATTCAAAGCTTATCTCATGATCGTAACTCAAATTTCTGATCTCGAAATCATAAAATATCAACTTGCACCAACTGAACTACCACCTTGATGCCTAATGATAGTTTAAGTTGAAACCGGCAATTTGGAAACAGTTAAAACTTAAAACCCTCGAACGGCTTAGCAGGTTAATTTATTGAGGTTACCAGTTGGCTACCCTCCCATGCTAAGAGATTGTTGATCAATGCTAATCGGACTCGATATAATTTTTATCAAAACATCTTTAAGTACGTAGGACGTAATTAAGAGCGACTTGCATTGAAATAGCTGGAATTTAGTCCCCTTTTTTTTTTTTTTTTTTTTTTGTTTAACAACTCACTTGGAAGGACTTTAGTATAAATTCAAAAATGGCGTCGGCTGATGGCCACTCCAAATTTAATTAATTATGTGTCATTTTAATGATTGTGCCAAACCTTGACTAAAAAGAATGTTCAATTAGGTAGATTCATCTCATCTCATCATTACAATTTAATTTTCATATAAAATATAATAATTAAATCAACTTTTTCAAATCTCAATTCAATTTTTTCAAATCCAAAAATAATAATAATATTTTATTCAACTTTTATCTTTTATCTAAAACTATCTCATCTTATTTCACTATCCAAACTTGGGCTTAGTCAAATGCTACTGTTCAAACTTGACGCCAAGTGCCAGCAGCTCACTGTCTTTAGACGCCATTCTTATTTTATGAAACTTTCGTTCTTAGGCTAGTCTCAACTGTCCATACATTCACTTATACATATTGTTAACGTCGTGTTTGCACATCTTTAGACCGAGTTCAGACAACTCAGGTCTTAAAAAATGGGTCATACACAAGGTAGAAAAGAGCATGGCCTTGAGAGGGTGGCCTTAGGGCCGGGTAACCTCTGATGTCAAAGTTAGTAAATATTCTTGGAGTGTAGTAAATAAGCAATAAAGTCTAGGGATCAAAAAGAGTTTTTCTGTACTTGAAGATTGCTATTTATATCGTCTGGGGAGGGTGCATATAGTCTTTTTTCCATAAAATTAATACTTCTCTTTTTGTGTCTGCTGTCAGACTTTCTTTAATGCGGCATGGCTCTGCACCGACTTCATAAATGTGGCATGTGACTTAATCAGCAACGTCATTAATGCAGAGGGGTTCCCTGACCCCTGATCCGACTTATATGAGCCGTAAAAAACCCGATGCCAATGAATTGAGGGACCTCCATGTTTTTCGTACATTCTGTGCATATATTGTTCCCTAAGGTGACCGCAGTGTGTCAGGTCGATCTGTCTTATTAACTATGCGATGTCACTCCCTTGCTGACGTTTCATTCCTTGCTTGAATAGGAAACCCCTTGGGTCGAGTTTCTGGAGTGCAGCCCGAAGGATCTATTTTTAGGGGGAAAACATCCCCTTACACATATGAACAATAATATATATATATATATATTTAAAATGTACAAATTTTATCCATATTTTTTATAAAAAAAATAAATCTCATTATAATCATGGAATTCACGTTTTTATAAAAAAAACTTGCATAAATCATAGATCACATTTTTATACACACACGAGAGAAGCATTCAAGCGTCAATCATATCATAGCATTCCCATAACTATTTTTTCCCTGTAATTTGAGAAAAAAAATTAGAAAATACTCTCAAAACCTCCCTTCATCCGGATCCCTATTTTAAGAAAAAGATTTAAGAAATGAATAGTGGTTCTCTACATTCATCCCCTAAATCACTTTTATCAATATTTTATTCATTTCAATTAAATTAATTATTCTTTCAATCATCTTCACTCTCTCATACTCATATTTGTTATAGTTTTAAATAATAATTTTAAAAATAATTTAAATAACTATGAAAATATTAAAAATAATTTAAATTTTTGTTTAAAATATTCACTAGAGTAATAGTTCAAAACATAAGAAAAAATATTAAGTAGTTAAATTTGTAAATGGAAGTGAGAGAAAAAAAAATACTAAAGAAATAATAGAAAAATATCATTTTAATATAATAGAGAATGGATAGCAAATGAGATGTAGAATATTTTTAAAAAATGAATAAAATTTAAGAAAAATCTTAAAAAATGTATTTTTTAATTAAATTATAATAAATTTTATAGAAAATCTAATGAAAATGCTCTTAATGGTTAGGTAGATTCCAAATCAGCCGAAAGTACTGATGAATTGATTTGTTGGTGAATATGCATTGGGTCGGCAATGAGAAATGGTCCATCGTCAGAAAAGGACGTCTCGGCGAGAAAAGGGATGGAAAGTCTAGAAATGAAATTATAATCAATGGGAGCACTGTGCACTATACGGAAAGGCGCAATCCGAGCTGGTTGGCACTATCTATTAATAATTAAAGAAAAATAATAAATAAACAATATTTTTCGTACCATATTTTATAATTATATTTTAAAATGAGAGAGATATGTATTATGTATAATCATAAAATTACTTTATAAAAATACATTATGTATTATGGAAAGTGCCGTGTGTATTATTACTCATAATTAAATAATAATGCAATCATGCCCTTAACCTCTCAATTGTTAGATCTGAACATTAGTATACATATCTGGTGATCTTATTTCTGGTACACATGCATTGAATGCCATTTGAACTCCTCCATTGGGATTCCCTCTAACGAGTACTACTCATCAATGTGAACGCCTACTATAATAAAATTTGTCTAATTTATTTGAAATAAAATTTAAAAGTTAAATAAGATATTAAAAATATTATTTTTATTTTAAAATTTAAAAAATTAAATTATTTATTTTATTTTACATAAAAATTATAATGATTAAATGAAATGAGATAAGATGAGTTGAAAAATTTTTATGAAAGTGAACAAACCAGCCTCGTCGTTTCAAAATAAAAATAATAATAATAATAATAATAATAATAATAATGTAGATTGTGCGTTTATTGCTGCAGGACGACATGGCCACAATCCAATTCCACAATGGTTTTTATTTCAAGTCATTCTTGGATAAGTTAAACCTGTGAGAGATCAAACCAAACAACCAATTGGATGGGGTGTTTTCCTTATGTTTATTAAATAAATAAACACATATATTGAAAAATTAAATGGACGTAAGTCTAATAAATAATTCATCATGCATATTACATTTTTTTAATTATCTCATGCCCACCATAACTCAAAGGAAAAATATGGTTTGTATTAATTTTCTATTTTATTTTAATTCATAATTTGTTTTAATAACCAATTTTTTGTTTCTTTAAGGGCATATATATATAGAGAGAGAAAAACTCTATTTGCCTTCGAGAGGGGTACCCCGCTTACACGGGCCTCCACGTGGATGCCAGAAACGCTGCCTTTCATTTGCAACTCTCAACTGATAGACTCCCCTTCGTCTTCGTCACAGACACCCAACAATAAACGAGCCACTGCAAGTGTTAGTGAACATCTAGTATTTCCTATTTATAAGAGATGTTGGTGAGGCAACATATTCATAAGAGATTTTGCTCGAACTAACACACAAAAATTGTTAGTGAACATCTAGTCTTTCATTGGCCTTGCCTCAGTTCATCGATCTATTCATATCAAAATGTAATGTAGAAAAAAAATATAGCAGGATTTATTTGGTCGAAGCCACTTCAATGTCAAAACGCCTCAGTTCATCTCTACTCTACTTATCCCCAGTTTATTGTTCCAAGATGCTATGAACTGCTATAACAAACTAATAAACTTGAATGGAGATTAATACGAGGATCTAGCTTTAAACCCATATCTTTCTTCATGCTATGAGGATCTGTAAACCCATATCCCTGTAGCATTTGTTTCTTAGGCAAAAATACAATCGAGCTAATTTCTGAAGAGCAAACTCACATTAAAGATAAACAATACCATCCAGCTGAAAAAAAAAATGAAGTACCAATTAACCAAGAAAAAAAAACACTCTGAAGTACCAACCAGGAAAAAAAAAATTCGATGGCTACCCGCAATGAACCAGACCCCCAAACTCACGAATCAGACCTTTTTGGCTACCAACAACGACGACCACCAGTTGGGGCAAATTCGGTTGTTTTATTTGACTGCCTACCCACAACGACGCCAATTACGGGATTTGGCTGGATTCGGTGGCTTTGTTGTGGTTTTGTGATTTCATTTCCGATCCAACCCTAGCCGTAGAAGAACTTAGGGGTGCTACCCGCCCCCTACAGGGCAGGGGCACCCACCCCCGCCAGGAGCCCTACATGCGGGGCGGGGGACCCCGCCCCCACATGGGCGGAGCGGGGTTGCCCGCTCCGCCATGCAGGGGTGGAGAGGAAGCTGGGCGGGGTAGCGGGGGCTAGGGCTGTAAGTCGGACGGTCCGGACCGAGAAAACCAACCGGACCAACCGGTTCGGTTCGGTCCGGACCGGACCAACCGGTTCGGTCCGGACCGGACTGGACCGAGAATATGCATTCTCGGTTTCGGTCCTAACAAAATGAGATTTTCGGTTTTCGGTCCGGTCCCGGGTTTAGGGGTTTTCGGACCGGACCGGACCGACCAAAAAATTAAATTATATATTTATATTTTTTATATAATAAATTATGTAATTTTCATCTAACCTACCACATGGTCTAATTAACCTATCATCAATTTACCACTAACTAATTAGTAATTTAGTAGACATCTACAAATACAAGACTACATCTATCTAGATTCTACATTATTAGATAACATTTTTTAATATATCTAAATTGTAAGTAAGTATAAAGCAATTAAAAATTTAAAAGTAACTAATGTAAATTATAATTAACTTCATGATTCATGTATGACAAGAATATCAATTAACTCACCTATGAGTCTATGACTAATTCACCATTAACTAATTTATAAGTTATAAGTTAGAATTATAATAAATTGTAATACATTGACATACTCTAAATTAGTAATAAAGTAACAATTAACATCATCAATATAATTATAAGTTTATAACTAAACTAAATTTATAACTAAATCAATGTAAGTCTATAAGTTATTATAACTAGTAACTACAAGTCTACAAGTCTATATATCGTATCAATATAACTAATACTATGACTAATGACTAATGAGTATGAGTAATGAGTCTATATGATATACCACTGATTCACTTTGACTCTAATTTACTATTAGTAATTTTGTATAGTATAGTCCATAATTTAGTATCCATGTGTTATTATATAATATATATTCCATAATATATAACATATATAATTATATTAATAGTATCACTATTACTATTAGAGTATAATATATAATTTATCATTAATTATTATCATCAATCATTTTTTAAAGTTTTTTATGGATATAGACAAAATTTATTTTTTGTACTAAAACCTTTTATTCAAATTTATTCACTGTAATTTAGTTAGCATATTGCTTGGCAAGACAAATATTATTAATTTATTATATTGACAATTTTTTATGATTATTTTTATTTTCCCTTTAAGTTCTTTTGTATTTTTTGGTTTCAAATTGGATAAATTGTTAGTGGGCTTTCACCATTGGGTCGAAAAAACAGAGGAATAAAATTGGGCTTTTGGCACCATTGGGCCGAAAAAACAGAGGAAGAAGATTGGGCTTTTGGCCCATCCGGTTATGATTGGACCGAATAGGACCAACCAGACTGGACCGGACCGAATTGGACCGGACCGAACCGGTCCTTCTGCCTATTCGGTCCGGTCCAGGGTGAAAAAACCCTGGACCGAATTAGTCCGGTCCGGTCCATAACACCACCTTCGGACCGACCGGACCAGACCGAATTCACCCCTAGCGGGGGCGGGGCCCCGCTGCCCACCCCTAGTCAAGAACTGATATCTACTTATATATAAAGCGCGAATAGGTTAAGAACAATGTTTTCGTCTAACATTTTTTTTCCAATTTTACCCATGCTTTTATTCCAAAATTTCGGTTTTGCCACTGAAATTCTTCCCATTTTGCCCTTGGTTCTCCCGCGCGCGAGCCCCTCCTCCCCTCTCCCCCATCCGTTTCTTCATCTGCTACGGTGCGCCACCGCACGACGTCGTGGTCGACACCGCCGCTCTCATTCTCTTCTTCTCCGACCGGCGTCCATTCTCTTCCAATCTCAACCCCTCTTGTGCCGCCGTTGACCGCCACGTGCGAATCTAAGTCGCGGCCCGTCCGATTCTTCGTCGCCTCCAGTGCGCCGCCGCACGCCAGCGTGGCTAACACCGCCCTACCCATTCTCTTCCCCTCCGTCTGGCGTTCCTCCCCTTCTAATATCAGCTCCTATCGTGCCACCATTAACCGCCACGACGAATCCAAGCCGCGGCTGTGTCTTTATTGTGTTTTATTTCCTTTAATTTTGAATTATGTAAATATTGAATTCAATTGTTTCATTTCAATATAAATCTATTTTTTTTTTCTTTTATTAATGAATTTTGTTTAATGGTTTATTAAGAAATAAACTTAAATAATTTTTTTTTATTTCTGGATAAATTGAATAGTTTATTAATTAACCTGAAATTAATTACACTATTTGAGGTAGATCTATAGTTTTTAATGTACTATAGATTATTTAATTTTTTTAAAGGAAAATGATAGTTTGCTGCCTAACAAGATTCAAGATTCTCATTATATGTTATTTTATCTGAAACTCGTAAAAATATTATTGGATATAATCATTGATATTAAGGTTTATAATATGAAATAAAAAATGAAATGATTTATTTAAAAATCCTTACTCATATACTGCATGTGATAATATAATGATTTAGTTTATACGACTATTCAAACACGTGAATGTTTAACATCACCTTCTCCGGCTGAACGCGTTGACTTCTACTTTTGTCCTTCGTTGGTCACGCCCACCTCGTGCAATTAACTAAATAATGATAAAAATAATAATATATTTGCATTTGTTTTTTTTCTTAATAAGAAAAGGAAGCTAACCGCTAACGTGACTGTTCAGACTCGTTGCTTTTGTCCATTAGCTTTATACGAGAGCTACCCCATTTCTGATTTCACACTCGTCTTTAAGGACCTAAGGTTAACTTACGCCGTCAAACATTCGTTTTTTTATTTATTTTATAGGATTCCCAAATAATTAAAGTCTTCAATGGCAATAAAAATATTCCTTAACCATGTTAAGTTTATCATATCACAATGTGAAGTAATTATAACTTCTTTTCCTATTTAATGGTATTTTTTTTTTCGGAATGATTATTGTGGTTGTGGCCTCGTGGGCACAGTTTCTGTACATCGAGAATAGCCATTAAGCACTTTTGGATTCAAAGTTCAATTAAATAAAATATTATTTTTTAATATTATTATTATTTTAAAATTTAAAAAAATTAAATTATTTATTATATTTTGTGTGAAAATTTAAACAAATTGTAATGATGAGATGGGATGAGTTTAGATCATTTTTCAATCCAAACGGAGCCTTAAATTATTATTTTTTTAATGGTTAAATAAGTATTTTTTAATGAGTTTATATTTATTTATTTTAAAAAATTTAAAAAGGTTTAAAAAAATATTTTTAAAAAAATAAATTAGATGATGACCACTCTTGATAAATGTAACATCATCCTTCTAAAATATAGACCCAACAGCATAGCTTAAAAGCATGTGCAATTTTCACTCGAGAGGGCATAGACCTTATTTTCTATCGAGACTCGTTATGATGGCGTTTAGATTCTTTCGATTTTCTTCTTCTTCTTTTTTCTCTTGTTTTTATGATGTTTCATCTTTCGTCTGCTCTTTTATGAGTGGGACCTGCGTGTACTCAAAGTTGCTTGTCCTATCCATCTCCTAACTGGTGTTCATGAATTGCTATTGCACTTTACAGTCTATACTACTCTCTCCTTCCAGCAAATCTATTTTCTTCTTCTTTAATTACGAATTTCAGGTTTTTGTAATTATTTAATTTCAAAAAAATTAAACTCGTAATTAAAAAAAATAATTTTAATATTTTCTAAGCTTTATTAAATTTTAAGATACTGTTTCTAGAATTTCTTTTCTGAAATTTCTTCCTCTTCTTTGTATAAGCTATTATTTTATCCTAAGGGAAGATTTATCGATAAATATATTGCAAATGATTCGTGATTTATCCCTTTTGAAACTCCGATTTGGAATGCAATCTTGTCGGGAGTGTTGACAATTAACATTTCCTGGAAGCCCCCAACCTGATTCTTAAATCACAAATGAATAATGGTTTATAAACAATAAGAATATTAGTATTCATCTATGCATATACATATATAAAATAATCAATTTTTTTTATATATATTTGACAATTAACATCCATTACATACATTTGATATTAATAATACAAATGTAATAATAAAAAATATAATTTTTTTTTATATATTATAATAAAAATATAATAAAATAAAATAAATATAAAAAAATATTATAATAATAAAATAAATGTGCAGGTGAATGTTTGTTGTGTTATTGAATGAGGAAGAAAAGGAAATGATTGTGAGGGAGAGAGTAAGAGGAGAGAAAAATAATTATTAAAATGTGTTTTGTAAAATAAATAGTAATTAATCAAATTTAGATAAGTAGTGTTTATAGCTATCTAAATTATGGATACTCAAATCTCTCTATATCAACGACTTTTTTAAATTCCCACCCAACACTGTTGTGTCGTGAAGAGTGTTTACATCTCTTTGGAATTTTCTGTCGTATTGGTCATCGGAAACATGTTCTAAAAGAGCGCAAATGGGCTGGCAATGGCATTGTTTTTCTAGAGAGCAATTATTAGCTATAAATACCTGAGAGTTAGGATTGTTCATCTAAAATCCATAGATCCAAAGAAAGAAAGTCATTGAGGACACAACAAATAAAACAAAACAAAAAAAACCGGTTACCGGATTTAAACACGGATACCGGATTTAAAATTCGGTTTTTGGATAGAGTGTACCCGTATTTTATTAGGTAGATATCACCCTAGATTTGTTACGGGCCGGAATCTGATCCCAATTTCGGACTGGATTAAGAAAAAATTTGGTTTGAATAAACAATCTTACTAAGAGCATTAGTAGTTGACTCAATTTAACCAAATTTTGGTCAAAGTTTAGTTAGAGCATTAGCATTGGTCTATGAATATGCATATGTAAAATTATCTCTTTTACATATCCATTTTCTCATTCAAGCAAAATTTTCATATTGGCTTATACATATTTGAGACAAAATAATAATAAAATATAATTATTTTATTATTATTAATTTTTTACTAAAATCAATTTTTTTATATATATTTTGCAATCAGTATCCACTACATACATTTGACATTAATAATACAAATGTAATAATAAAAAATATAATTTTTTTATATATTATATTAAAAATATAATAAAATGAAAAAATATAATATATTATAATAATAAAATAAATGTGCAAGTAAAGGTTTGTTGTGTTGTTGAAGAAGGGAGAAAAGGAAATGATTGAGAGAGAGAGTGGGAAGAGAGATAAATAATGATTAAAATATAATTTGTAGGGTGAATAGTGATTATCTAAATTTGGATAAGCAATGTTCATAAGTAACTAAATATTTGAGTATACATAAGCCAATATAAATAATTTTAAGGTCATATTATGCAAATATGACTTTATATATGTATATGCATAAGTCAATACAAATATTAATAAACACTACTTGTAGCACACAAGTAAGTAATCTAACACTACGTCGTCAATATATTTCATCTTCAACCTTAATTGACTTAAGTATCAAAAAATTAACGGATCCCAAGATCCTCCCTTATTACTATGCAGATGATCGTAGGAGCATTGACCAAGTAGAATTGCCTATACTTGTGAAACACGATCACTTTGACAATTGAAAATTCAAATCCAACGTGGCTTTGATATGATCTGTACTAGTGTCCTGGTGGTTCTTATCCATGAAACGACATGATTTCAGGATAATCGACGAAAATTGGTGTAGATTGGGAAAGAGGAAAGTTGCAATATTTAAATATAAGAGGAGTCGTCTCATATCCGGATTAGATTAAAGTCTTTCTATATATTATATGATATGATGGAACCTGAAATCACTATTATTCCCAACTATCTAAATTAATTGCTTTGTTTTTTTTGCATTTATGAAGATGACCAATTTGGTTACTATAGTCTATAATTGATTCATAAATAGTCGGTCATACTCGACATTTTAATGTGATCCACGTGACGTGACGACCACACTACGTAATCGCTGTTTCCTAGGCAGGTTTGGGGTGAGATGAGACACAAAATTTTAATATCATCCCATCTCATCATTACATATTTTTTAAATCTTCATATAAAATATAATAAACAATTCAACTTTTTTAAATTTTAAAATAATAATAATATTAAAATATAATATTTTAAACACTAAAACAAAATACAAAATTTTCATCTCACCCCTCAAACCTATCCAGATTCCTATGAGTTGGATTGCCTATTTTGTCCCTGGACCGCTGGGCCCCGTCTCCCTCCCTTCGGGTACCCTTCCGTTCCATTCCACACCTGCTGACCAGCATCTTTTTTCCTTGGCCGCCGGCCTCTTGGGCCCTTGGCTGTCCAGCCTGTCCTTATAATTAGTACGGTATTCTATATTTTTTGTACTCAAGGAGAAAATGCATTTACACTTTTAGCACACGCCATTTCAACGTTTTTCAATAAAATATTAAGCACTTTATAATATACACTAGATATAATTTTTAAGCAATTTAAAAATATATGATATTTTGTGATAATGATTTATGTTTCTAGAGTATTTTTTTAAGAGGGTAGTCCCCGAAATGTTTAGAAAATATTTAATAATTTGCTAATTATAAAAATGAAATTTAATAATTAGAAAAAACATATGGATTAGAGAAAGAAAAGTGTATTTGTTTGAAGAGGCCTCGTTTGTTTTTGTAAATGAGATGGATTGAGATAAAAATTGAAAATTGAATAAAATATTGTTAAAATATATTTTTTTAAATATTATTTTTATTTTAAAATTTGAAAAAATTAATTTTTTTATTTTATTTTATGTAAAATTTTTTAAAAAATAATAATAATTAAATGAAATAAAATGATATGAGAATGATGTTAAAAAACGAGACCTAATATGCGAGGAAAAATCAAGAAAGGTTTAAGTTTAACAAAAAGTCAGAGTAGTGATTAATAGGTTAAAGAAATTCATGAGGAAAATATTAAAAAAAAAAAAAAAACAGGCGGCATAATCTTTTGAAGTATAATATGCAGCACGGCAAGGAATGTGCAGATCTCCCATACCTTAATAATTTAGAACCAAACAAGCGCATTTATCCATTAATGAATGTCGTGTAATTACAAAACTCTGACTCCTATAAAAACTACCAACATTGTATCAGTATGTTCGATAGTGTGAGATCTGATTTATTTCTCCGCCTTTGAGCCAGCATTCGACACAGCACCCTCTCAATCTCGTTTTTATCACCTCTCGATCGCTTACTCTCGTTCTTTTTCCTTTCCCTTTTTTCCACGATTTGGGTTGGATTCTTACATTCCTCTTCGTATCCATCACACCTTTTATATTTCTGTCGTAATACTTCTGTATCAATTCTTCAGAAAGCTCTAGGGGAACCTGATCGGTCTCATACACAAAAAAAGATTCAACATTTTCGGTTTCTTATATTTTCCCCCAAGGTTTCTGGTAATCCAAACCAAGGCCGAGTGCACTCGGTCTCTGAACTGCACGAGAGTTTCTTGGCATTCTGAAAGTTTTGTTGGAAGTAAGAGCTCTCATGTGATTCTGTTTCTGCATAGGAAAAAAAAAAAGTTTTTTCTCAGGTTGTTGGAGATTAATATCTTGAATTTGTAGGATTCTTGTTGATATTTTGTCAATCAAAGATTCAGAAAGCGATTGTGTACAAGTCTGTAGTATCAGAATCTGATGGCTGAATTCGGATCGAAATGGCTGTGGGGTTTGAGATCGGTGTGGATGGTCTTGTTGAACTTTCTCTTAGCTTTGGTGTTTGTTTCGGCGGAGAGGGGCATGAGACTACAGGCTTCAAGAACCAATGAAACAGAAGGACCTGAATCCAGTTATCTTCTCAAAGCAATAAATTTCTTATGGCAACCAGACAAATCGGGTTATCAACACGTTTGGCCGGTATATTCCAACTTTTCACATTCTTTTCAAATACCTTCCTCAACTTATGCGAAGCCCTTTTCAATCAGCCAAATAATTTCATTATATTTATCTTTTACCTGCCGTTTGTTTTCTCAGGATAAAAATTAAAAATTAAATAAAATATTGTAAAAATATATATTTTTAATATTATTTTATTTTAAAATTTGAAAAAATTGAATTATTTATTTTATTTTATGTAAAAATTTATAATAATAAGATGAAATGAGCGGAGAAATTTTGTAAAAGTGAATCAGGGCTTAACCTTTATGAAAAAAATCCAAGATTGCTTTAACTATTAATTTGTTTTATGTGGGTAGTGATGCATGCGGATAAGTACGTTACATTTGGGATTATGTAGCAGAAAACCAAATATTCTTGTCGATTTATGGCTTCTTGACTCGTGCTATATATTAATAGACTGAAATTACTTGGGGTAATTTAAATATGGGTAATTATAATTATCAAGAAAATATGGGTAATTGGGTTTTTTTCTTTACAGGAGATGGAATTTGGATGGAAAATTGTTGTGGGCTCAATAATTGGATTCTGTGGAGCTGCGTTTGGGAGTGTTGGTGGCGTTGGCGGTGGTGGTATTTTTGTTCCTATGCTTAGCCTGGTTATTGGGTTTGATCCGAAGTCAGCAACAGCTATATCAAAATGTAAGAATAAGATGTAACTTTTTTTTTTTCGTTTTAGTTATATTCTTGAAGGATGTTTTAAGCATTTTCGGTAGCTCGGTACAGATTGAAATACTTGATCTCATTGAATCCAAGATGAAGGATGCTATAAAAAATAAAAAAAATAAAAAGAATCGAAAGGAACCAAAATAATGAGAGCTCCAAAAAAATATAAAAAAGTAGCATCTCGCGTGCCGCATAGACTGATTAAAAAGGTCAGTATGCGGAATGAGATTTTTTCTGCAGATACTTTTTAGGCCACCAGATTCTGAAAAGTAAAGGATTCTTGACCATAAAGAAGTGGTCTTTATGCAAAAGTTTTGAGAGAGTTAATTTTTCATGGCCTTTCTTTCTGAATTTAAGCTTGGAATCTTGGAGATGGCTGGCTTTTAAGCTTGGAAGACTATATTTAGCTTTTCACATCGTTGCTTATATGCAAAATTTCTCGAACTAAAACTAAATGCACACAAGGAATCCACTTATAAAAGAAACCATGACATAATTTACAACGTTGTAAATTTCTTTTGTTTGTGTCAGGTATGATCATGGGTGCAGCAGTCTCAACTGTTTACTACAACCTTAAGCTAAGGCATCCTACACTTGATATGCCCATCATCGACTATGACTTGGTACTGCTCATCCAACCAATGCTCATGCTGGGCATTAGCATTGGAGTGTCTTTCAACGTCCTATTTGCTGATTGGATGGTCACAGTTTTGCTTATCTTTCTTTTCATAGGTAATAATTGGTTGAAACATAGTTCCGCTTGCTAGGCACTTTGCTCTAATAACACCTTGATTTTATTTTATTTTATTTTATTTCTTGTGGCTTGCAGTTACATCAACAAAGGCATTCTTTAAGGGTGTTGAAACATGGAAAAAGGAAACCATTGTGAAAAAGGTAAAAGCATAAAAATTTACGCATATATGCATGATTTCGAGCTATGTTCTCTCCATTGAAAGTCAAACATCTTTTGTGCATTTTAAATATGTTTTATTTTATCACATTTGAAAGAAATCTTTTTTGTTTTGCGTTTAAGATAACTTTTTTGTGGGTAATGATACACTTACAATTTCTTTACAATTATTTTACAACTCATTTTCAATCAATCAATACAATCGTGCCACTCTATTAAAAATAAATTTCAATATTATAAAATTACCCTTTAATTTTATGTAGAGTTGCAAAGTAATTGTAAAGAAGTTGTAAGTAAATAATTTTCCTTTGTGATGTGCAATACAATTTTTGGTCTCCTGAATATTTTATTGTCAATTTCAACTTCTTAAAACTACGTTATAAATGGATTTGGGCATTCATTACCTCATGGTGTTCTGAAAGAGTGGGTGGGGAAAGCATTCAGTTTCACGTTTGGTCTATATGCACCTTTTGTTTTTCTGTTATTAATACTGAAATCAATTGCTTACCATTGAGTCTCATTGTTCCAAATCTTAGGAGACTGCTAAGAGACTGGAGTCAAATGGTGAGTTGATTCTCTGTTCGTCTAATTGTATAAAAAGCAGTGCTTCGAGTTTATTTCTGAAATCTGTTTTTATATTTGTCTTCCACTATCAGGTTCTGTTGGTGCGGAAGTGGAATACAAGCCTCTTCCTGGCGGTCCGGGAAATGGTGTTCAAAAGGACTTCAAAGATGCAGAGGTAAGAATACTCTTGGTAAATTGTCATTGTGCAAGAACTTATAAATTAATAAATAGACCTGTCATTGTGCAAGAGCATTCTGGAAGCTGAGTCAATGCAAATATTGCAGGTCGGTATTCTTGAGAATGTTTACTGGAAGGAACTTGGACTTCTCGTTTTTGTTTGGGTTGCATTCCTTGCAATTCAGATAGCCAAGGTTTTACCTCTTATTCCGTGCTTTCCTGTAAAAAGTTTTATATCATTCAATCCTTGATTATGTGATATCAATAGTGTGATCATCTCCCACTGATGACAGAATCATACAGCTACATGTTCGACGGCATACTGGGCATTGAACTTGCTGCAGGTATTTATTTTGACACTAGAAACCACCCATGTTATTTCCTCTCTTTCTGTGTATGAGTTTGTGTTTGGCCAAGTTACTTCAAATACCTGACACTGTCCACAGATCCCTATTTCTTTTGGGGTATCTTTGTATGAAGCAGTTGGCCTTTACAAGGGACACAGAGTTATTGCATCCAGGGGAGAAGAAATGACAAATTGGCGAATCCATCAGCTGGTTATCTATTGCGCCTTAGGTATATTGGCTGGAATAGTTGGTGGGCTACTTGGACTTGGTGGAGGGTTTATAATGGGTCCACTATTTTTGGAGCTGGGAGTCCCTCCTCAGGTGAGTTTGTGGTTTTCATTAAATACATCTTATCATTCACATACAGATATCTTGTTATATTGTCTTGAAGTTGTGTATATGTTGCAAACTAATTAAAAATCAATGGAAAAGCATCTCGTTGTTTACAGATATATCATCCATAACTTCTGAGTTCTGTGCAGGTCTCAAGTGCCTCTGCCACCTTCGGGATGACCTTCTCTTCATCTATGTCTGTTGTCGAATACTACCTTTTGAAACGTTTTCCTGTTCCTTATGGTAAGTCACTACCGCACAACACTCCGATGGTTCCCTTTCTCGGGTTTTTTTTCTTTTAAATACCATCCATCATTTTGACAAGAAGACTAGGTGTTTTGCCTCCAGGCAAAGGGACTGTGATTCATACAAATTTTCATTGAACATTTGCAACTTTTTGTGGCAGCTCTCTACTTTGTTGGTGTGGCTACCATTGCAGCCTTCATAGGGCAGCATATTGTAAGAAAGATGATCATTTTACTTGGAAGGGCATCACTGATAATCTTTATTCTAGCCTTCACTATATTTGTTAGTGCAGTATCACTTGGTGAGCATTATTGTTCCCTGTCATTTGGCCCATTGAAATATAATTTTCCAAAATCTGTGAATTCGAATTCTGAAAAGATTTGTATCTGTTTGTTAGGTGGGGTTGGCATATCAAACATGATTGGGAAGATTCAGCGGCACGAATACATGGGATTTGAGAACCTCTGCAAGTATGAGGCATAGCATGTTTCATGGCTTGCCTCCTTCCTTCATTACTTTTCTTCCACTCTCTCTCTCTCTCAAAAAAAAAAAAAAAAAAAAAAGAACAGAAAATTCCCAAGTTTTGTATGAAGAATAAATATAGATAAAAGCCACTATTAGGAGCATTCATTTTGCATACATGATGTGGCATCATCTAGACCACACATCTACCAAAGTGAGTGTTGGGAACAATCAACTAGAAGTAGCCACGTAGTGAGGATAAAATGTGCACTACTATAGTGGTTTTTCTCTAGCATTATTCTTTGTATGAAATAATGGAAGGTGACTATTGCTTTGCTTCGTTCAGTTTGTTCATATACTATACACTAAAAATAAATAAATAAAGAAACAATGTGTATATTAAATTATTTATATTTTTTAAATTTCACCGTCAGTTAATATTTAACTGTTAATATAAATAAATAATTGGTTATCTTTACATCTTTAACGATTAATGTTAAATGATGGTACAGAGTAAAATTTCTTGCTGCGGTGCAAAATAAATAGGGTGCAAAAGCAAAGAGAGTGACGGTTTGTGAAAAAAAATTATAAATATATATTATTTCAATCTCAACAAAAACAACTAAAAAAATAATAAAACAAATTTCAACGGTATTTGGATTATTTGTTATTATTTAAACATGGCTGTATGATGTATCACCTTTTACGTTGGACCGGACGGTCAATATTTTTCTCAAAACCTTCTTAAAATCCTCTTAAAAAAGTTTAACTTCAATTTAAACACCTTTCAATTTTATTTTAAAAGATAACTTCTATATCAACATTTTATATAATCATGTCAAAGGGCCTCATTGACATAAACTCTTAGCCTCCAAAATGAAGGTCTTGGATTTCAAATCGCCCTCAAATGTATTAAAAATAATACATTTTATATAATCATGTCAAAAGCACGTGGTCTGATTGACATAAACTCTCAACCTCCAAAATGATGGTCTTGGATTTCAAACCACCCTCCTCAAATGTATTTAAAAAAAAACATTTTATCTAATCATTATCAATTGTAATAAGAAGTAAAGAAAATATAAAAACCTACACAACACTACCTTAGAAAATTATACTGAAATACCTGTTTAACTTTACCTATTTATTTTTACAAATTTTAATATAGAATATATATAAAAAATTATTTAATTTGTTGTATATATTTTTTTCATAAAACTCAATAAACAATACATTTCAAACAAGTTAAGATTTCCTCAAAGTTTTTCTAACGTGGGTTTTATTTTTTTTAAATTTATTTAGTTTGAAGAAAAACTTACAAAAAAACTTACTTTTCCACGTGTCTGTTATTAATATATTGAAAATCATAGAATTTGAATATAAAAAAAAACTAACAAAATGAATCTTATAAATAAAATTATAAGTAAAAATATAAGTACATGTATTACTATTATTTATTTTTTAATCTAACGTGGGTTGGTATTTGATAAATCACAAGTTTCCTTATGGTGGTTTGCATTTGGTTGGAGAGTCCTGTTACTATGCTCAGAGTGCACCGCTCAACCTTACCACTAAGTTAAAAATATTTTTTTTATCATTTTAAAATATTTTAAAAAAATATAAAAATATATTAATACACTAATAATATCATTAACTATTAAGTAAATAAAAAAAATAAAAATAAAATACGGTGTCCAAATGAGTGGATAAAATAACATTTTTATTAGTTCGAATAGATATTTTGCATTTAATGCCAAATTTTGAATTTTATTTATAATTTTGTTAATTTTTAAAACGAAAATGATTTACACAATATATTTTATAATATTTTACACAATTATATTTTAAACTAGAGATATTTTTATAGAACATCTTATAAAAATAATACTATTTTATAAAAATATATATTTTTATAACATTATTATGGAATATATTATATAATATATAATATATTATATATATATCATTACTCTTCTTGAAAAGGGCTGATGTGGTAGGCATTGAACCGTCTGCCATATCAACTGTGTGACCGAGATTGATGGACACATGGCTGAAAGACGACGTTGTAGGTAGCAGAAGAGGAACTAATTATGGTCACCCGTTGTCTGAGATCTATTAGAGTTAATAAAAAAAAAATTAAAAATATATATTTTATAATTATATAATTGATATAGAAATTAGAAGGCTTTCTATGTTTGGATAATGAAATAAAATAAGATAATTTTATATAAATTAAATAAAATATTATTAAAATATTATTAAAATATTATTTTAAATAATATTATTATTTTAATATTTAAAAAAATTAAATTATTTATTATATTTTATATAAAAATTTAAAATAATTATAATAATTAAATGCGATTACGTCTTAGATTCTTAACCAAACGGGGCCTAATAATTCTTTCGTTGAAGTCTGTCCAAATTCCGATCCTACCTTGGATTATGATTGTACCCCTAAATTGATTTTCTTTGCCCACCTTTACCTTATTTCCTCATACTTCATTTGAATCCCTAGTACCTACCATTTTCCCCATTTTCCCCACGCACACCACCGTTGACCAACGCACCGTAACGTTCCGAGCTCATTCGGACGATCTGCCCATCTTCCAGACGATTCCTCGTCTCCTCCCTCTCTTTAGGTTTCGAGTCTGATCTGAGGTACTTCTCGTTTTCCTACTTTCAAAGATAATGAGGAGATTTGAATCATGCATTCCTTTTCACTTAAAAATTTCTTTCAGCATATTTTGCCGTCCTAAATGGGCCATTAATATATATATATATATATATATAAGAGTATATATTTATCATTACCAATTGACTGACGGAAATAAGATTACAACCAATTTTCAATTGGTATACTATTTAACTATATGATTAGTGTTCATAGGTTTCGGAAGTTATGAACTGGATTCAGCGCAAGATCTACCTTTACAATGTCACTTTTGGGCTCTACATGTTGGATTGGTGGGAGCGTTATCTTTTCAGTATCCTTTATTTCCTCCCTTTTTCCTAAGATCTGATCAGCTTCACGTATGCTCTTCTACTTTCTGTTACGGATCGACCCTAGATTTTGCTTACTTACCTATAATTGCGATGCAATATTGTATTTCTCGTAAACTGACGAAACTGTGGAATTGATTGCGTTTAATTTTGGATAACTTTTACGAATTAGAACCATTGCCTAAAGAATGAAATGAAAATTCTGCTGCTCAGGTGCCATAGAGTTGTTTTCGTTGCTTCAATCTTTTGGTATTTTATATCAGGGTGGCGTCGAACCAGCAGCGTAAGCGAGAGCTGGGGTTTTAATTTTTTCCTTCTAAAATTCGTTTTGCGAAACCAAGATTTGGGAACCTTTGGTCATTTTTTTTGCATGCTCCTAGTGTAATCTAAGCAACTTTATTTTTTGGGGGGGCAAAAATAGCAGTAAATTGAGCTATGGCTTACGAAAGTTTTCTGGCCTGGTTGGTTCCATCTGCCATCTCAACCAACCCTTTATATGTTGTTGTGCTTGAGTTCCTTAATATTGTACCAGATACTTTGGTGATCGTCTTGATGTGGTTCATTTTTTACAACGGATCACGATATGTAACTGAGTTCTGCAAGAGGTAAACCAAAGAACCTTCATCTCTGGTTTCTTTCTGTTAGCAGAATTAATACTTTTTCTTGTATGACTAGATTATCATATGCATAGGTGACACTCTTGTATATGTTCCATGTACTTGGGCTCTTGCCTATTCTTATTTTCAATAAATTTTTGTTTGGCAATAAAAAAAAAGGCATAAAAAGGCATAATTAGCACTTCCCTGCGTTGTGAATCATATAGTTTTGTATTTGGTTACTGTGGCGTGGGACGTATTTTTCTTTGCGGAAATTTTTGCAAAGCATGTGTCATGATTGCTTTTTTATTATCGTGGATTGTAAAGTTCAATTTATATTTTAAATTGACTGCATTGCTTCCTTAGAATGAAACGAGAAAGACAGGATGCCAAACCGGAATTGTTCCATGTAATTAAATTTGGAGAATTGAATCCTTAAAATGTCTTTGTGCCTATTTGTTAGGTGGGGTTGGCATATCAGACATGATTGGCAGGATTCAACGGCACGAATGCATGGGATTTGAGAATCTCTGCTAGTACGATTCATTGCATGTGTTTCTCTTTCTTCCTTCCGTCTGTTATGTGGGACGAAATCTTTGTTTTGCTTGTATCAATTCTTGGTTTCGATGGAATGGCTTTTACTTCTTTATATTCCTTGAAGGCTTTGTTATTTATGCTTTCAATTCATAATATGAACATACATATAACTTACAATATTACAATCATTTAGGATCAGACGATCTTTTTCTATCAGAAAAGATAGCATGTTTCTTCTTGTAGGAATTTTCGGTTATGTACTATTTTCCCAGAAGATGGATGAAAAGACCGGTTGGTTGTATTGCAACCCTCTATCTTACCAAACACACATGGGGGAAGACCCTCTTTTACCCCTGTAAACAGTAACCATGAGGGCTGCACTCAGCAGTTATCATTCTCAGACTTGTGAGGCAGAAAACTGAAGCGGAGAAGAAAAAAAAAAAAAAAAAAAAAACAGAGAGCTGAAATTTAGAGTTTATATAGGGCTCCATCTTATGTCTATGAAGTTTGAATAACGATATTTTTACAATTATTTTATAACTAATTCTATAGCTAATCAATAACGTGAGAGCACTACTTCGAAATTACTGTATTTTTTATTTGAATTTTGAATTATTTTTTTCCATTTAAAATTGAGTACTTGAAAGAATTCTAAAAAATCAATGGTATATACTACATGGCCAATCAGTGGAACGTGTAACCCACCTGCTGTCTCATTCAACTACATTTGTTCCTGTAATACATAGCCTAACAGAACGCAGCAGCGAGGGACAACCCGCCCATACAGCCAGTGGGGAGGATGGCACTGTTGGCACAAACCGTCTGGCAAAAATGCGGCAGGCGTGAAGCGTGGTAAGCCTGCGCGTCGGGGGAGCATAGCGTAGAGAGGAAAGGGAGCCCGGACGGTTGAAGAGCCAAGGGAGGGCGGGTCATTTGACGGAAATGTAAGGCTTTTACCTATTAAAAAAAGGCCCTATGAAGTAAAGGGAAGTGCATAAATTCTTGGAAAAAGAGGGAGCGAGCCTATATAAAAAAGAATAATGCTACATGTCGTAAAATGCGTAAGTGTCATGTATTTATTTTAAAAAAAAATAGGGTTTATTATTAAAATTTTATTTTATTTTATTTATTATTATTATTTTTTAATATAAATATCGTATTTATTTTTTTTTTTAAAGTGATTGTACGACATTTATACACTCATGATTATAACTATCATTTCTTGTAAATTCAATCAATAGATAGAGTGAACGGTACGACAGACAGCACTGCCTACACACGAATTAGCTTCCGAGGTCGAGCAGTCTCAATTTCACTACAGGATTTGTGAGTGAATGCTGGGCTTAGGCCTGTCAAGGGGCTAAACTCAATGTAACTTTCAGTTTAAAACAACATCGGACAGATCTTAGAATATTATGTAGAGTTTAGTAATTTGGAGAGAATTCAATTAGAAGCTCGATCTCTCAACCCAAATGGGAATTAAACTCTCGCGTAATTACAAAAATATTTCAATCAAATTTAAGAAAAAAAAAAAAAGAGCTATTACTATATTAGCATAAAAAAATATAAACAAAGCACACTACACTAAAAAGGCACCAATAGAAATGACACATCTTCTTTTTATTTAAATGACATTTACAACACCGATAAAAAAAAGTGAAATGGCCTTATCGCCGGTGGGTAGTGTTGGGACTCACTCTCAGTTGATCTAACACTGCCCTTTTTTCTTAAGGGTACTGCTAGGGTGCCGCTCAACAATGATCACTTAGCGTTCACCTTGGGCTGAATCTCACATTTTGTTTTTGTTTTTCATATTTTTTAAACATTTTTAAAAATAAAAAAAATTATCAATACATTAATAGTCACTTTATTAACTATTAAGTAAAAAAATTAAATACATAAGCGGTCAAAATGATGGGACATACTATCGTTTTACTCTTATTAAATATAAACGGGTGACAAAGAGTGATAGCAGAACCTGATAAGACGAGTCATCATTTGATTTGTTTCGCTAGTATTGATGAAATTCAATAACCATGAGACCCTTTCAATAGGTTAAAAACTCGCATGTAGTAGATAGCAAGATCAGGTGTGTTCTAATTTTGACTCCTAATGCTTGAAAATTTCTTCAAGCAATTTTATTCCATAGCAATATATATTTATCTAATTTTTATCCCACCATGATAATGTAATATTATCTATCAACTTTTGATTTTTTTTTTTTGAAAAAAGGTTAATCTAATAATGAAAAAAAAAAGTTAAATTTTCGATAGTATGATAAAATCGAGACGAGTATGATATATAATATTATTTTATATCCATGCAAATCTCTGTCAGGATAACATCTTATCAAACAAATATTATTTGCTGAATCTTAAGTATACTGATTTTATAAAAAATATAGACATACAATGTGTCCGAAAAACAGTAATAACTCTTATTTTGTCAGTATAATTTCTATAATGTATCCCAAAAAGGAAATGCTATACATATGTCCCACACCGGCACACACTTCACTTCATTCATTTTTTTTTTTTACACATAATACGTTGAGTGTGTGTCGGAGTGGGACAGATGTAAAATATTTTTCATCCCAAAATAAGCAAAATGCTTGCTTTGTCTGTATAATTTCTTAATTAAATTGTTGACCGCCGTGACCAAATTATAAATGCCAAACAGACCAAATTGAAGAGAACAAGCGAATGCGTGAGGAAGACGCGAGTCACATATAACTAGTTCTCTCTCTGTGAAAGAAGAAAATAGACCTCTTTCTCTCTCTCGACAAAGTCGGGAAGCCCTAATTCGCGAGTCTGTCTGTTTAACACACAGTATTGGAAGGGCGAAAGGAGAAGGCAGCCATGGTGTTCTACTTCAAAGCCCGACCAGATGCTGGCGATTTCACCATATTCATGGGCATCGACAAGTACGAGAACGAGGAGCTCATCAAATACGGCTTCTTGGAAGACATTTGGTCGCCTCTCGCTTCTTCCACTCTATAATTTTGATTTTTTTTTTAATAATTTATAATGATCCTGGGTTGTTCTCTTTTGACGTATATTATCTATCTGAATGCACGAGTTTACAAATAATAAATAAATTGTGGAAAAGGAAGAAGAATGAAGATTTCAATGTGCGCGCACGTGTATTGGCTTATTTTCATTTTTGCCCAATTTATTAAGAATACTTATCAAAAAAATGTTTACCCATTAAACAATTTGTACTTTGTTTTGGTCTCATGTGTAATTGGATCCTCTAAAGCCTGTCTTAACTTTTAAGTGGTTTGTAATTCAGTCAAGAACCGTTTTCTTAGTAAGGTTTGTTCGTTGCAGGTTCCATGTGGATAAAATGTCTTCCGCCCATGTTTATTTAAGATTGCACAAGGGTCAGACAATCGATGATATAAGTGAAGGTTTATTGGAGGATTGTGCTCAGCTTGTCAAAGCAAATTCCATCCAAGGCAAAATCTGAACTAGATTCAGATTCTTCCTGTTTCTATAAAACTAATTGTTTAATTGGACATATAGTCTTCTAGTATGTAGTTAAAGAAGTGGTCATTACCTCATAAATGTGAATTATGGTACTTCAACACTTAATATAGCAATAAAAAGGTCACACAAATGAAATAAAGGTCCCCTCCCAGACATACTTTTAAGTTTAGGTAACTAGGATAAAGTTATAGATCGTTATCGAGCATTCGTCTTATTTGAGTTTTCATTGTTTATTTTTTATTTGTAGTTTTATCTCTGAATGACACAATGCTTGGTGTTATAGATGGCTTACTGTGTTATTATAATGCAGGCAACAAGGTAAACAACGTTGATGTTGTTTACACTCCCTGGTCCAATTTGAAGAAATCTGCTTCCATGGATGTTGGTCAAGTTGGTTTTTTCAATCCAAAAATGGTGGGCTTTTCCCTCCTTGTTGCATGTGCATATTGATATCTGGAATGCTATCTATCTTGGTGAATAAGCATGATAGATAGCTCTTTCTTTGATTTGATGCCACATACAGGTTCGAACTGTGAGAGTGGAGAAGCGGATTAATGATATTGTTAATAGGTTGAACAGGACAAAAGTGGAAAGGAAAGCTGATTTGAAAGGTACAATCGTGACTCAGCTTCCTCCCAGGATTCTTTTAGCTAGTACATGCTTAAGCAAGTACTCTCGTTGCTCTTTATGGTGGAATTGGCACTCAAATTTTGGGTGGGTCTTGTTCCTGTTTAGGATAGTTTGCAATTTTTCCATATATCACGTTTTTCTTTACATGCATGGGAATTCAGATTGGATTTATTCTGATTACGTCTTATTTGAATATTCTATAATCCTGACATGGTGATGCTACAAGTCACTCCATATTATCATTTAAATGCAGCTGAGCGAGAAGCGGTTAGTGCAGCGGAAAGAGCAGAAAGAAAACAACAGCTGAGAGATAAAGTAAGTTCCATATATGCTGCACAAAACCTGTTCAGGTTCAGAAATCTGTTTTGAACAGGGATTGATGGAGTCTTTTTTTTTAGTAAAAGAAAACAATTTCATCAATCCATATGCAAAACAGATTGAGGTCTTGCATGTTAGAATATTGGCATATGCGTTCCTCGGTGGTGGAAATGTGTTTTGGGTAAATATTCAATGATACTTATGCTCTTGTAGCCCTGATAGAGCTCATATTTTGGGTGCTTGGAATGCTACCCCACCCTATCTAATTACTAATTACAACAGGTTTTGATTTGCCCCCCTGGAAAATCATATCTGACTATCAACATCATCTGAAAAATGTTATTCCTTTGTTTGATAGAAGTTCCTGTTTGACTGTCCTATTAGATCCATGCCCACCCGTATTATGAAAAAGCTGAAATGACCTGTTTGGTTTGTAACAGCAGTGGGAAGCTCTCAAAATGATTTTTTGGAGTTTTTTAATTACTGCTGCATTAGGTTTACTTGACGGTTTTTGGTGATCCTGGGAAGGGGAGTTCTGTATTTCCGATGTCTTGTGGTTCCGCTTTGTCCTACACATTAAATAGGAGAATTTTTTTTTTGATCGGTAAATAAAGAATGGTTAAACTTGTCTTCTCTTAATATCAAGTTCCCGGAGTGTTTCCTGTAATCCGAAGTGCACTAAGCATTCAACTTGAGGATTTTCTCCAATAGCATGTCATCGCGCATTGCCATCACTTTTATGGATCACTGTATCATGCTTTTTTTTTTTTAATGTCGGGGAACCTCTCCAAGGCAGGGCCCTTCGGACTCACCCCTACAGAGTAAACTTCGGCCCCGTGCACCGCACTCTCGGAAGTTTCCCTACACAGAACTGGTTAAATCGCTTGCTTTTTCACTAGGAGGTGTGGCCCCAAATGATTGTTTGCACTCATGAGGTGTTGAACCTTGGACCTTGGACCTTGGACCTTGGAGTGATACCCCAAGACCAAGGCCTTCATCACTTGGGGGGGTTGGATCACCGTATCATTCTTATGCACACTTTACGAATAATTTAGGGTACTTGATATGATGAAGGCTAGATTTTTTAAATTGCATAACTCGAGGTTCAATTTTACCTTTTCCAATATTTAGACTAAATGTCAGTAGTAATCTGTTGCATCAGGTGAGAAAGGAACAGTAAACTTACTAATCAGAAAAAAGAAAGAAAGAAAGGAATGGTAAACTTTTGATGGTGTAGAAGTTCCATTTTCATGTGCTTTAGTCAACATTGCTTCTTGTTTGGGTGGAAGTGTTGTGTAGCTTACATATCGACGTTTCTTCTTTTTGGATTTTATTGACATTCTAAGAAATGGTTTTAGTTAGCTAGTGGGTTCTTTTATCTACTTTTTCTTAAGCTTGACTTGTTCACGTTTTGTTTTTTTCCCTAACTTATAGTGGGTAAAAAATGGATTCTCCACCCCTGTTTTGTACATTTGCTGAGCTTTTGCAGTTCTGTGGTGTTCTTAACATTGACAAAATTTAGAACAAAGCACTGTTGGTAATTTTATAGCAGACGTCTTTTTAGATGCCAATTGAAAATTTACATTTACCGATCAAAGTCATTCACGTTTTCTTTGCAGAAACGGCGTGAGGAGATGGAAAGGCTTGAAAAAGAGAGACAAGCAGAGCTAAGGAGTTACAAGGGTTTGATGGTCTCTGAAAATATGACATCTAATAAACAGATTGCAACAACCAGCAAGTCCTTGCAGGAAATGGAAGAAGATTTCATGTAAGCACATCATATTCTTTAAAAGCTCAGTAGATGCCTCTTGCTGCCAAAGTTACTGCGCCAAGAAAGAAGTGCGATTGTTATTCATTTTAAGGCCTGAAATTATTTCCCCTGTGCTTGAATAACTCAGTACTTGGTCTTTCTGTGGATGTTTAATTATTGACTCATCGCTACAAGAAATAGCATCCGCCACGGCAACAGAATGGGTTGGCGGAAGATGCTGAAATCTCCTTTTACTTTAATATGTTATTACAAAAGCAAGAATTGCATGTTCTATCTGGTTTATTTCTTGGTTTGAATTTGATGCCTGGAAACTGTTGTATCAACTTCCACGAAGTTGCTCCAGTCGGTTTCTGCAAAACCAGCTTGAAATCGATGAATTCAAGGAAAACAGTCTCTTACCCTAGCGACTGCTTGGAGTGATTATAATTGAGGTGGAGATTGGGAGCTTGTGTCTTTCACCACAGAGGAGGACAATCTCCTTGTTTCAACTTGTCTAAATATTAGCATTGATACTATACGAAGGACTAACTATCCACACAGATATGAGAAATAATTTATGAATATTATAATGAGTATAAAAAACCAAACACTCCTGAATGTTCTGTTGCCTATTCCCACTCCTGAACGTTATGAATATTTAATGGTTATCACTTACGATTAATACAATATGTTCACACATTGGATTATCCATTTATTGGATAATTAATTATTACGATAAGTACTAAGAATTATACATCTATGTTCACCTTCAGGATGATGATTATAGTCATCACTTACGATTTCATAGGCAAGGGAATTTCATGGTCATCACTTACAATTTTACCGTCATCACTGATAAGTCATGGATGATGGGTCAATGTAAAATCAGACTGTACATTGGTGCTCTAGATGTTTAGCAGGGTAGCGAGTGTTTATGGTGTCATGGATTTTGTGAATTGAGTTTCATGCCAATATGAACAGAGAATACTTTAGAGTTGGAAAGTAAATTTGTTTCGAGCCAAAAAACCAATTCCACAAACAAAATTCCTTTGATTCGAAACTTTACAAGAAAATCTCCAATAGAAAACCCTAAACCCTCAATCCACAATCTCTAATAAAATCCTCTCAACACTTCAACATCAACATCGCGATAAAACAAATAGTACATACTTACATTTGACTCGAAACTCATGGGAGGATGTGCTTGAAGGACGATGGCCCCCTAAAAGCAAAGGGCTTCGACTGGTGCTGCTGCGACGAAACAGAAGGTGTTGCAACGAAGGTCTGTCTAAAACTCAGACGAAGGAAACAATGAGAGTGATTTTGTAAACATGAGGAGGGGATCTAAAAGGTAGTGATTTTACAAGGACTTCAATGACGGGAGAGAAAAGGCAAGACACAAGAAATCCTACAGAAAGGAACAAGGGAGAAACGGAGGGGAAATTAATGCGGGAGGAAGAAATGAAAAATTGGTTTGAGGGAAGGAAAAATCGAGGAGGAGAGAGTGTTCACAGAAAATATTTTTAATTCAGTTTGGCCTAGCTATAGTAAAACCAAACATGACTCACAGTCACAACACTAATTTACTGTAGCAAAAATCATCTTCTTTTATATTTGGATAATATATGTCCTTCTGCAAGCAAACTTTATATGTAGACAGTAGACTGGACGGAATCTCTAGATCAAGATTCAAGCATTGTAATAAAGTTTGTAACCAATCAAACAGCTACATATGCCACTTAGGCCAGTAGCTAGAACCCAAGTTTACGGCACAAACCCAAAAAGCCCAAATGCACTCGTGCCCTGGGTGTATAAATATATGCTCATATCACCTTCCTGGAAACTACACAAAGTCTAAGCACAGAGAGAGATCTACCACATCTGCGAGCAGCCTAAATACTAACTTTTGCTTGTCGTTATTGGGTTTTTTTTTTCCCCATATATATACATGGATACCAAGGTTTTATCCACCAGAGTTCGCTACACGAGCTTGCCGCAAAGCTACATCAGACCAGAATCCGAGCGGCCTCGGCTGTCTGAAATCTCTGCTTGTGAAGATGTTCCCATCATCGACTTGGGTATTGCAGATAGAAGCAAAATTGTCAAGCAAATTGGCGATGCCTGCAAATCTTGACTTTTTCCAGGTAAAAAGTACTTTCCATACACATGAGAGGATCAGTTCACTTAATTTTTTGAAAGAGAACTGTACGATTATTTTGCCATTTTATTAAATACGTTTAGGTGATCTATCACGGCGTGTCACCGGAGGCAGTGCAGAAAATGTTAGAGGTGGCTATTGAGTTCTTTAGCCTGCCGGTGGAAGAGAAGTTGAAGCTCTATTCGGATGATCCTTCAAAAACAATGAGACTTTCAACAAGATTTAACGTGAAAAAAGAAAAGGTTCACAATTGGCGAGATTATCTTAGACTCCATTGTTATCCTTTAGACAAGTATGTGCTTGAGTGGCCCTCCAATCCTCCTACCTTCAAGTAAGTCTTACTATCCTACTCTCCTTCTTTCGCGAACACAAACACACATAAAAAGTCACATTTGAAGAAAATTACACTTTTGCCACGTCCTTTTCCTCCATAATAATAAAGTCACGTTGAAACTTGTTTCATTGTTTTTGAAGGATCATCCGAATAGAACTTCAACTTCTCTTCCACCGGCAGGCTAAAGAACTCAATAGCCACCTCTAACATTTTCTGCACTGCCTCCGGTGACACGCCGTGATTGATCACCTAAACGTATTTAATAAAATGGCAAAATAATCGTACAGTTCTCTTTCAAAAAATTAAGTGAACTGATCCTCTCATATGTATGGAAAGTACTTTTTACTTGGAAAAAGTCAAAAGATTTGCGGGCATCGTAAATTTGCTTGACAATTTTGCTTCTATCTGCAATACCCAAGTCGATGATGGGAACATCTTCACAAGCAGAGATTTCAGACAGCCGAGGCCGCTCGGATTCTGGTCTGATGTAGCTTTGCGGCAAGCTCGTGTAGCGAACTCCGGTGGATAAAACCTTGGTATCCATGTATATATATGGGGAAAAAAAAAACCCAATAACGACAACCAAAAGTATCCGTGGCACGAGTGCATCTTGGGCTTTTTGGGTTTGTGCGGTAAGCTTGGGTTCTAGCTACTGGTCTAATTGACATATGTAGCTGTTTGATTGGTTACAAACTTTATTACAATGCTTTATCTACAGATTTCGTCCAGTCTACTGTCTACATTTTATTTTTATTATTATTTTAATTTTATTTTTAAAAATATTAATTAATTAATAATCATATCATTAATTATTAAATAAAAAAACTAAAATACAAAATGAAGAGACAAATAGAGCGGACAAAATATCAATTTTCTAATCCAATACGAGAAGCTCCAGAAGTGGATGGCCGCTATATTTTTTCTTCTGTCCAGTTACCAAAACCTGCTCGACCTTTAGGCTTTAACCATAGGGTTTGAGACTCGCTAGTCCGCGTTTAATGTTTTTCATGTTTGAATAAGCTCCGGGCCGTTTCGCTCCACTCTTTCTCTCTCTCCCTCTCTCTACTTCAAACTGCGTTTGCAGATCGACTCTCTCTCCTTTGCTTTTTAGCATACCTTCGTCTGGATCTGCAGATGTGCACTGTGTTGATCTCACTATCGCTTTCCTTCTCCGCCTGCGTTTCGCATTCTAAAGCTCAGTTCAGTGAGTGCCTGCCTCAGGATTTCGGTTACTTAAAACTTTATTTTTTCTTATTCAATGTCTTTTATCAGTATCAACGAGCTTTGGATTGGATCAAAACTCAATTATTCAATTGACGCAAGCTTGAAATTCCTCTCAAGTTTCTTGCAATTTGTCCATATTCTAGAATGTACTTTGTCGTATTTGAGTTCGTCAATGTTAGGGTTTTTTTGGAACAGTTTCAGTGGTTCTTCGTACGAAATAACTTTTTGCTTAAATTTTTAAAGTTACATATCTTTTTTTGTTTAGAGTTTCAAAACTTCCACCAGACTGGCAAAATTGTCCTACAATTATCAAAATTATCTTGCGCAAGACATCATGATTTATGCTCGAGTTCATTTAATCTCATTGGCTTGAGGGATTGATAGAATAGATGCCAGATCGTGGCTATTGGATTGGAAATATCTTGGACCTCTTATACATTGTTTAACCAGCTCAGAAATAAGTGAATTCTTCATTAATCTTGTTTTATTTTCATTTTTAAATTCATTTTATGAGATTATGTATTTTACTTCATGTCCATAGGTGTTTACCAATATTTTGAATTATTGCTTTGCATGCTCCATTTTCTGTTTAGCTTGTGCCTGCCTTCTATCAATATTGAAGATTATATTAAGTAATTTTAGAATTTTGGTTTTTTTCTGTGCTTCCTTCCCTTAGTCTATGGGTTTTTTGTGCGACAAGGTAGCTCCTGCCTCTTCTTAGTTAGAATATAATGATTTGGAGAGCGTATTCTGGAGAGAGTTGTCGTCGTGTGGGAATTGGGGTATGCAACTTTACCTATTTGTCAAGAAACTATGGAAGGTGACAGGAAAACCCACACTCCACAAGATGAGCTTGGCGATGGTGATCAGAAAACGCGACCTCTGCATGGGTAATCTAATAGCATCTTGAACTTTGCTTGCTCTTTCCTTGTCATGTCAACATCTCCAATTTTCTTCTATGCTAATATGAGAAGTCTCTCTTGTCAACCTTTTGCATGCCCGGTGGCTCAAGCAATTTCCAGGGCTTACTTTATAACTTAAGATGAATCACTATTTTAACTGGTGCTGAAGATTTTTCTTATATTTCATGTCATTGAGTTCATGCACTATTGGGCTTTTCTTGCTGACCCTCCAAGAAGTAAAATAAAAATGTTGAGAAACAGCTTTTTGAAACTTTTTTCCTTAATGGTAATTTCTCTTTTGGAAAACCTAGCTTCCTTGTAGAATAAATTGTTTGTCTTGGTAACGTGTTCTTTTACCCATATCATGGATAGTTAATGCTCAGATTTAGGCAAAGCTATTTTTCATTAGCATAACAGTTCTTACTCTTTTTTAGGAGGACAAGTGGTCCTACAAGGCGTTCTACCAAAGGCCAATGGACACCAGAAGAGGTGAAACCTATCTTTTTTCTTCAATTCCTTTTGGTTTTCTTATGGTGGAGGGGGCGAGAGTAATAACTAATTTTTTCGATATGTTTTTGTTGCTGATAATATAACAAGTTTGTTAGTCATTGTTTTGATTCACTTATTTGTTCATCAGTTAGAATTTATTAAGGAGCAAAATTTCACTGATATTTATTCAGATGTGAATGCAATTTCATGATTTGAATGAAATGGGTTTTCCATGTGTTTTAGGATGAGATTTTGCAGAAGGCTGTTCAGCGTTTTAAAGGAAAGAACTGGAAAAAAATAGGTATTATTGCGGAACCAATGTGTTTATCTCCTTCATCAAATTATTAAACAAATGAGGGGTTCATTATACTTTAGAATTTCTTTTGGTCCTGTGTTTTTATTTTATTCTATGAATATATTCAAACATTTTTCTGTGCTTAGATCTTTGTTTGTTTCCTATATTAAACATCGAGTTATTGGTTGCCATCTAACTTAGATGGCCTATAGTTTTTAAAGGCCTGTACAGGAAAGTTTTGAAAGGCTTAATTTGATTTTTCACTAGAAAGTTTGACTTCTATAGGAAAGTAATAGAGGAAACAATAACTTGCAAATTCAGACAGTGGACAACCTGATCATCGAACAAGGAGGGATCATTAAAAAACTGACAATTTATTTGTTGGCTAGGTTTTTTGTTACATTAATTTTTGGTTCCTTTTAAAATTTCATAACATGAAACAGTCACTTATAGGTGACCTGTACAGGAAAGTTTAGTCCTGCCCATTATCCATTCTAAATGGGCTCCTGTTGATCCCTTCTTGGGTGTTTTTTGCAAATATTATGGACAATAATCTGTGTTCCTCTTTTCTTGCGGACAAGTTTAAGATAGGTGCTTTCAATGGACATTGCGAACCCATTTAAAACAAAAAACCATATTCCAACCATTATTGTTTCTGCTACATTTGGGCATATGCGTCATAGGCTTCAATGTGTTACCTAAATATGGAATGAACCACTTTTGGGTGCAGTTTCAGGTACTTGTCACATCTGACCATTTTTCTTATCCAATTTACTTTGATTTCTTAGTTGGTACTACGTGTATATGTCCCTTATACATGAGCTATGCCTATTATAGTCATCAATAAAATTCTTGTTTACCGATAAAAAAAACTTTCATTTCTCAGTGGTGCTACTGTTGTGCTCAAATAATCTTTAGCCTTTGCCTTCTCTTTCTATCGCTTACATTTTGAACTGAATATCTTTTGCTAAGCATTTGTTACCTATGAGCGTACCATTGAACCACTTTACACATATTTCTTAGTTTGTGGTACTTTTGACTCACTCATTTATTAATAGTAAAATTTGTCCATGCAGCGGAGTGTTTCAAGGACCGTACCGATGTCCAATGCCTACATAGGTGGCAGAAAGTCTTGAATCCAGAGCTTGTCAAAGGTCCATGGTCTAAAGAGGTGACCTATACTGCTGTTTTATATCAATTTCCTTTCTTAATTTTACCTAAGTTACATTGCTTGTCATTTTATGATTCAACATGACAGTTGCTGGTTATTTTTGTGAAATGTGAATAGGAGGATGAAGTAATTATTAACTTGGTGAACAAGCATGGTCCAAAAAAATGGTCCACCATTGCACAGCATTTACCTGGACGTATTGGTAAGCAATGTCGTGAAAGGTATGAATAAATGGCTTTCTCTAGCATTTACCTTGATGCTGTGTTTTTTTTCTTTTTTTGGCGTTCTGGATAAGATGTTCAATTATATACATATCTTACTTACCGATCAAAAAAAATATATATACATATCTTACTGTCTTGTATGCGTCTTGTGTGTTGGAAACTGTATGCTGCATTTGTACTCATGTAGATTGATACCAAATTTAGGTGGCATAATCATCTTAATCCTGCTATAAACAAAGAAGCATGGACCCAGGAAGAGGAACTGGCTTTGATTCATGCACATCAGATTTACGGGAACAAATGGGCAGAGCTAGCAAAGTTATTACCAGGAAGGTATGTCAACTAGTTATTTGTACAAGAGGGTACAATTTTCCACTGTTCTACTTAGTTTTTGTTTCTCTACGTTCGTTTGTTCCTGGTATTCAATATTTCTTGCATTATATGTTCTATTATGAGACATGTTACAACAATATTCGAAACTTACAAAATCATATCTTGTGATATATCTGCACTTGTGTGGTCAACAGGTCAGACAATGCCATAAAAAATCATTGGAACAGTTCAGTAAAAAAAAAATTGGATTCTTATCTGGCATCAGGTTTACTTGCTCAGATCCCAGCCCTTCCTCTTGTTGGACATCAAAATCAACACATGCTTTCATCATCTTTAAGGATGCAGAGTAGTGGAGATGATAGTGGTCTCAAAGGAATAGAAGCAGAGGAAATATTGGAATGCAGTCAAGACTCAACTGTTGCAGTTTGCTTTAAGTCTTCAAGTGAAATGGCCAATTCAGTTTTACATACGAGAGAGGAATTCATGTTAACTCAAGAATCTGGTTCAGCAAAGGAACAAAGCTTGAGCCCACCATCTTGTTCTGACCAATATTACACATCTCTGGAAGACTTTTCAATTCCCGAGTTTACTTGTGATGCAGATTGCTCTGACAAATTTCTTCACCAAAACTTCTCGCATGATGCTGAAACTTCTGCTGGCAGGGATCACCAGTTTAGTCTGCATGCATTACCAGATATATCGTCATTGGAAGTGGGACAGGAGTCATCACAGTTGCAAACACATTGTATAGGCACTAATGAAAGCCATGAAACGATGAATATTGCTTGTCGAACTTCGGAAGAGTTGAGAGCTTCTACTTCAATGGGGGATATAGCCATGGATTCTTATAAACAAGAGCCGGTGCTGATACCCGATGATGAATGTTGTAGAGTTCTATTTTCAGAGGCATTAAATGATGGTGTTTTCTGTGGAAGTCTCACAAAAGGCTCCAATATAGTTCCCTCAGGTGGATGCACTGATTCATTTTGTTGCCAATCATTAAGCAGCATTATACCTGAAGCTGGTGGAAGTTCAGCTGTACAATTTTATTGTTCTTCGGGGTCTCTAATGGCAACTCCATGCTCTCAGCCTTCTGGGTCCCTATGTTCGCTTCAATCTGTTGATTGTGGTGCAGTTCTCTACAGTGACGAACCAAATCGGTTATTTGAAACTCAAGAACATGGGTTTGTCACTAGTGCCCCTGATGGCTTTATCTATACCAATGACTCTGCCATTCCTCCTTGCAATAATGACATAGATGACACAGGAATGCAAGAGCAACCAGATATTTTAAAGGAACCTTCAAAATTAGTCCCTGTAAATAGTTTTGGTTCTGGATCAGATATCACAGACACGTGCCATTCCATGTGTGGAAGACCAGAACATCAAGATGCTGGAGCGCTATGTTACGAACCCCCTCGTTTTCCAAGCTTGGATATTCCATTTTTAAGCTGTGATCTGATACAATCTGGTGGTGACACGCAACAAGAATATAGCCCACTTGGTATTCGCCGGCTTATGATGTCTTCTATGAACTGCATTACCCCATTTAGGTTGTGGGATTCACCATCTCGTGATAATAGCCCTGATGCCGTGCTGAAAAGTGCTGCTAAGACCTTCACCGGTACACCGTCCATATTGAAGAAACGACACCGCGAGTTATTGTCACCATTATCTGATAGAAGAAGTGACAAAAAGCTTGAGATTGACATGACATCCAGATTGACCAAAGATTTTTCTCGCTTGGATGTTATGTTTGATGAAAGTGGGACACAGAAAGCACCTTTACTCTCTCCATCGCCCAATTGTAAAAGGAGTTCTGGAGCCTCCCCTGAGGATAAAGAAAATTTCAATCATGCCTTTAAAGGGGTCAAGGGAAAGGGAAGAGATGGCATTGCATCTTCTGCTGATAGTAATTCGCAAGAAAATATAAAGCGGGCGACTGTTGATGTTGATGTTGATGTTAAGAACATGGCTGATATTGAATCTGCTGCCCATGTTGTAAGTTGTTTACTAGCTTTCATTTTATTTATTTTTTCTTTTAATTTTAAAGCAGCATTAGTTTTCTATAAATGAAGAAATCAGCAGAGATATTTTTTACTTTGTCATGAAAAATTAAGATTTGGTTGACTCTTGCCAATTAGCTACTATTTAACTCTGAATGTGTAATTGGACGACTTTACCGGTGTTGCTCTGCTCCTGACATCGTCACGAGATTCTTCCTGTTGTTGCTTAGACTGTTGGGATGCAAAAAGAGTGACAATTTATGTTGTTGTTGTCCTTGTACTTTTTGGTCAATTGGTTGATTCTGATGGAACCTCTATTTTGCATATGTTGTGCTTATGCAAGTGTAAAGACCTGATTCTTATTCCTTGTCTCTAGTCTCTAATTTTCACCTTTATCAGGTCCAGCAGCCTTCTGGTGTCCTTGTTGAACATAACATGAATGATCTGCTTTTACATTCTCCAGACCAAGTTGGTTCAAAAGCAGACAGGTTGTTAGGTTCAAGTGCTAGAACTCCAAGGAATCAACAACCTAGAAGCTTGGCAGCTGCATCAAAGCAAGGCATTTCTAGTACTTTATCTTCTGGAAATCCCCGGGCACCTGTTAAGTCCCCTGCTGTTTGTGGGAAGAAGCACGGAAGTCATTCGGTTGTAGTTACATGCGTACTGTCTGCTTCTTCATCAGCTCCCCTGGAGACTACTGGTCATAATGTTCGGAATGATGCTGGTGTTGAAACCTTTAGCATGTAAGATTCAGCTAGTTTTCCTTTTGTTATCAGTTTTTTTTAATTATTTCTCAGGTGTCTTCTGTGGGCAAGTAGTGGTGATAATGACAGGAATGATGCTGGTAATGGAAGCTTTAGCATGTTTATAGGATGATTTTCCTTGAGTTTCATTGATAGTTGAAGCTGCTTCTGCCTCAATAGTTTTTTTTCCCTGCTTGCAACTACAAAAGTTACTGTGGGATTATAATATTGCCAACAGCATGATCTTGCTTTGTCTGATTTCTGGCGTCACTGAGCTTAGGGTTTTGGTGTTCTCTGCTGATTTCATGCTGATCATGGAAGATTGACTATGGTTATTGCTGATTGGTGTCTTTGGATGGTGTTTGTTTCAGATTCGGTGGAACTCCATTTAAAAGAAGTATTGAATCCCCTTCAGCATGGAAATCCCCTTGGTTCATCAATTCTTTTCTGCCGGGCCCAAGGGTTGATACTGAAATTGCAATTGAGGTATCACAAGTTCTGGTTGATAAGTATTTTCTGCAACTTTGTGTTAGATATGATTATGGTTCTTTTACTAGTACTAGTAATTTCTTTCAGGATATAGGGTATTTTATGAGCCCAGGGGATAGAAGCTATGATGCCATTGGGTTGATGAAACATATAAGCGAGCACAGTGCTACTGCATATGCCAATGCTCAGGAGGTTTTGGGAAATGAAACTCCAAAAACATTACAAAAGGGAACATGCAACAACCATGGGAACATGGACCAAGAAAAAACTCCCCACAATCGCCGTTCCCACTTCGCACCAACCGTATTGGTATGACCAATTTTGCATAAATTTATACTTCCTGACTCTAACTCTGTTTTTCTTAAGCTCTTGGATTCTACCATTAATAGATTCCCTCATGAATATAACGGAGTCTTCTGAATACTGTTATCGAATCTTTGCAGACGGAGTGTCGCACCCTTGACTTCAGTGAATGTGGAACACCTGGGAAGGGAACAGAAAATAGCAAATCCTCCAATGCTGTAGTAAGCTTCTCAAGTCCCTCTTCTTATCTGTTAAAGGGATGCAGATAGCGGTTTCCTTGTAGGGTTGGAGTCAAGATATTTTATACATATATAATCTTTTTTTTCTCTTCTTTTTTCCCCCTTTTATAATTCTTCCACTTTTGCTGCACTACTCTTAAAAATTATGTTCCCTCATTTGTCATTGCCTCTTAAAAAAGAGGATGCATTTACACGTTGCATTACCTTTTCTATACTTCGTCTCCCCCACCAAACAGAAAATAAATAAATAAAAACGGCGAGCTTTCTGCTTTCCCCTGAAAGGTGGATAATACCGACTTTCTTCTGGGATTAAGTTAGCTTAGAAGTATTGTAAAGGAAATATTTGTTTGGGAAAAGTTAGCTCAGAAGTCTAGCAAAAAAAAAAGGTTAGCTTAGAAGTCGTCCTAGCTATTTGTAAAGGAAAGATTTGTTATGGCTCACTTTGGGTCCAAGCGTTATGCATGTTTTATAGATTAAAGAATCAATCTTTTTTTAGGAACTTCTGTTTTCGCATACTTCTATCAGATCAATGCTTTTGTGTACCAAATTCCCCAATAATAGTGCATTCGGCGTACATGGAAAGTATAGAGGGCCAACATTTTTTAATCAAAATTTATGTTAAAGGTGAATTACAAGCCATCGTAGACAAATCAGATTAACAACTCTACTTCACTTGGACCCAATCTCATGGATAAGTCGAATGAAGATCTCAGAGTTGCAGCAGGCCCTGGCCGAAAGTCCGATGGATGATCCAAAATTAAGCATGACAGTACCTCGTCGTGCATTAAAAAGTGAAATGGTCACAATTTCCGACAACAGGTTAAGTTACCCATCAGATTGTATTTCCCCCCCAACTTGGAACTGATTTTGTGTCACTTACCAGGTCATCACAGCACTGAGAGAAACTCTTTCTGTTTCTTAATGCATTTCATGCGAGAAAAGTTCGACCAATATAAACTTGATGAATTTTGTTATTTTCAATATTTTGTATAAACACATCATTCATCACGCTTCTATTTTTTTACTAACTATTGTTGATTATCACGTCCTATGTTTGAGGTGTCCATAAGTACAAATAGGGATGCTTGGGGAGTGAGATAAGATGTTAATTTTGTGAATAGTAGTAAGATAGTTTGTGAATAGTAGTAAGATAATTTGAGTTAGACATGTTTGGTAATGTTTTTCATCTCATCCTATTTTCTTCCTAAACATCACTCAAATACAAACACTTTTAAATTGATCATTATAACTTCTCTAAACTTTCAAATAAAATATAAAAAACAATTCAATTTTTTTAAATACCAAAATAAATATAATATTAAAAAATTACATTTTAACAATAAAATATTTTTATTTAACTTTTTATCTTTTTTTTTTTTTTTTTAAATCCTATAAAACATCACAACTATTTTTCTAGAAAAGAGAGAAAAAAAAGTTGAATAAAAAATATTATAAAGTTAAAATATTATTTTTGTTTGAATATTTAAAAAAATTGAATTATTTTTTTTTTGTTTAAAAAAATAAAGAAGAAAAGAAAGAGGTTTAATAAACGGAGGCCTCCCTATATTGGCCAGGATTATAAGAAAATGAATAAGCCATTAATAAAAAGCAATATCTCCAAAACACAAGTTGTAAAAAGCAAATCCCTTCAGATATTCCTCAGTACTTGAGGGAGCAATTATTATAAGAAAGTAGAAAAATGGAAGAGTCTTCAAAGGGGATTTAGATCCTTTAAAGTTCTTGGCCGAACTCTAGCTTCGAGAATGAAGAGAGATAAAAACAGAAAATAGATTGATTCCATAATATTTATTGATCCACTTTATATGTTTATATCTCTCCGATTCTAGACTCTAGTTCGGACAAGAACTTTAGGGAAGCCATAATCCATAATCCTTAGGAAGACACTGTGCTGGTAACAGATTCATTCAGACAACATGGTAACAGCCGCATGAATTGCATCTGCCAGATGTGGGACTGCCTTGGAGGTCAGACTTGCCATGCTAATCCTCCTGCACAATGGACAGAATAAAAGAATTGTAATGGGTGGGACATTATCACATATGGATGTGATGTTCAACACGAATGCCTGGGCATGCTTTTAAGAAAGTCGTCCTCAGATTCGCTTTGAATATGACTAGTAAGTGTCATCAAATCCGGATTATTTAGGTTGAAAGTTGAAACAACTCTATCGTTACAGAATGGTCTCTTATCTCTGAGTTTGGCAAATTGATGGCGATGTGATTGGATTAATCCATCATGGAAATTAAGGTTAAGGTTAGTAAAGAATGTTGAATAGCAGTTATTAAAGCCATACATATATTATTTTTTTCCCACACATGGAGAAAAGGCTACTGGGAGTATAGTCTTCAAGAGTTCTTTCTTTACACATGGAAGTGTTCTGGTGACCATGAAGCAACAAAACAGTTGTGCCTAGTCAGCAAGGGTTCTGGGAAAGGCCTCATGACCATTATGACCACTGTAGACATACTTCAGCCAAGTCCTATTAACATTTATTAGTGCCTAACCGATCTGGTTTTAGATAAATTTTAAAATTGAATCAATATACACTTATTTTAAAAATTTAAAAATCAATATAGACAAATTCATTATTGAAATTGGAGTTTTTGATTTTTTTGATTTCGGTTCGATTCGGTCCAATCCGATTTACCATTTAGCTAATTGTGAATACTTGTATATATATGATCAAATGTGTAAATAAAAAGAATATATATTATAATTTATTGTGCCAAAAATATATTTGTCTTTGATATATATATATTGTTATATTAATTAGTAATTTAGCATATAATATTAAAATATATATATATATATATATATATATATATATATATATAACAGTCAAGTTTAGTTCAAACCAATTTTCATCCAATACCAAATCAATTTCGGACCGATTTCAATTCTAAAACATGGGTATCGGACCGGACCAGTTATTAAGGGCAGGTTTGGTAATCAAAACAAAACACAAAATTCTCATCTCGTCTCATCTCATCTCATCATTACACATTTTTTAAATCCTCATACAAAATATAATAAACAATTTAACTTTTTCAAATCCCAATACAATAATAATACTAAAACATAATATTTTAAATATTAAAACAAAACACAAAATTCTCATCTCACACCCAAACCTACCCTAAGTGTACTGAACCCACCAATTTTAAGTTTTCTTTTACACCCCTAACATTTATTTTTAAAATAAGGCTGCGTTTGTATGTTGAATTGAACTCAATTTTTTATAAATAATAATGAGTTGAGTAGTGGAGGGAGTTATGTGGGGTCCATCTAAATTGAGTTTAAAGTGTGTTTAGATGTTAAGATGAATTTAATACTTTTTATGAGAATTTGAAAAAAGTTGTGGGTCACAAGTATAAAAATATTATGGATCTTACGTATAAAGATGTTTAGATGTTAGATTTAGTTTAAAATTAGACTGAATTCAATTGAGCTCAATAACCAAACGAAACCTAAGAGACCAGAGAGAGAAAGGGAAAGAAAGAAATTTTCTATACACTAGACTTCCTCTACGAATAATAAACGCGGGGAAACTGAAGTTTCTTACCCATCAGATGTCATGTGTATATGGTACTCTCTCGTCATAAAAGCAACTTGTTCTGAGTTCAATCCCGTGAATGTGAACATTCCAATCTGCTTAATAACATGACTCCAGTCCCCAGGTGTACCTGCCAAACAGATTAAGGAGTTTTTTGAATTCATATATGTGTTGAGATGAGTTGAGAAAAGTTAAATTGTTTAATATATTTTATGTGAGAATTTAAGAAAGTTGTAATGATAAAATGAAATGAATTGAAGTAGATTTTGAATTGAAACAAGGCCTAAGTAAAATAAATGCACACATTTTTTAACGCAACAAGGCACACAAGCACCCTTCTTATGCAGCAGAATTAAACGGTAAAATGCCGACCTCTAGCACGCAGGGCATCAAAAAGTTGCTGGCGCATGCTGATAATACGGTCAGCCATTGCCTTCAACTCAATAGTCCATTCATTGTACATGGCCCTGAGAGTGAAACACAAAGATTTATGCAACGGAAAAAATAAAAGTGAGAACTCCTTGAAATAAGAGAGATTTCACGTTCGCAATCTGTCGTTACTCGTTAGGATCTCTTCTGTCACATAACAAAGTAAACAGTGGAAGTTATTACCATTGATTCGGTCAGTTTGATAAAAGTTCTTTAAAAAAAGAAAAATATAAACACAGATTATTTTTTATAATACATTACACAATCATATTTTAAAATAAAAAATAATTTAATAAAATATTTTATAAAAATAATATCACTTTAAAAAAATATCTTTACTTTAAAATATGTTGTATAGGTATCCTCAAAAATTAAAAATTAAAAAAAAAAAAAAAAAAAAAAAAAAGAGAAGAAGAAGAAGAAGAAGCAGGAAAGACCCTATATATACTTCTAAAGTCAATGCGCCTAATTGTTAGTCGAGAAATGATTACCTGTCCCAAGGTATCCATCCAATCATGGGATAGAATTATTTAGTACCATTTTGCGATTGCCAATTTTACCTGCATTTTTTTGTTTGAAAAACATTACTTTGCCTCTCTATTTTGTCCACTCTATTTGACTGCTTGTCTTTTTTTTTTTTTTACTTAATGATTAAGAAAGTGATTTTAAATATATTAGTATTTTTTTCTTTTTTTAAAAAAATATTTAAATGTATTAAAAAAATATAAAAAGAAAAAAGGAAAAAAAAAATTTATGTTGGGCGGTACACCCAGCAGTCAACATGGGGCGGCATAGTAGCCGCACTCTTTTTGTTTTTGGATATTTGTTGAACTCATCACTCCCTCTTTACTTATTTCTTTCTTGAAATATTATTGGTAGAAGTCACTATTCATGACAGCCATTTTTGTACACATTATGTGTCAAAATTTACACCACACATTTGTTAAATTTAAAATTAGAGATGGATGAGAGAGATGATGAGAGAGAGCGGAAACAAGAGAGAGAGCAGAGAGGAGAGAGAGAGAGAGCGAGAGCAGAGATGAGAGAGAGAGCGAGAGCAGAGATGAGAGAGAGAGCGAGAGCAGAGACGAGAGAGAGAGAGTGGAGATGAGAGACAGCGAGACGAGAGAGAGAGCATAGATGAGAGAGAGAGAGAGCGGAGATGATGAGAGAGAGACGGGAGAGCCGCTGCATTTGAAGGAAGAAAAAAAAAAAAGTGGATAAGGGGCATCCACGTAGTGTGTGCATTGTGTGCACCACTACAGTGGATGTTGTCTAGCACTTCTCTTCTTTCTTTAGTAATGAAATTATCTTTCTTCATCTTAAAAAAAAATAAAAAACAGAGAGAGATTACCTATCCTTGAGGATTGTAGCCGCAATAGATGCACCATGAATGGGTGGATTTGAATACATTGGCCTGATTACAAGTTTCAGCTGGCTCTCAACCCTGCTTGCAACATCAGCCGTCTTGCAGACCTAAATTCGCATGAAAAAAAAAAAAAAAAAACCAGAGGAAAGATGGAAAGGTCGATATCAACTGTCGGTGAACAAACATCGGGAGTAAGAAGCGAAAATCTGATCAGATATAAATATTCATTTTAATTACAGCAGCAATACAAGAAATGGACAAAATCACTAAAAAGGAACGAATTCACATTAAGCAAAATGCGCTGAAGAATCAAAAAGTCCATCGTTATGAACACTGTATCTTATAGGTAAAGAGAACTCATCCATCCGTACAATCCAAACACCATCAGGCAAAAGGTATGAAACATTAACCGTGTGGATGTTAGTATAAGAGTTCTTACTATGCTCAAGGCGCCGACACGTTCCCCATAGAGTCCCATGTTCTTGGCATAACTCTGGGCTACAAGGCATTCACCACCATTAGCAGCAAACATACGAACAGACTCCGCATCTGCATCCAGATCTCCACTTGCAAAACCCTTTGATACCAAAATAATGAGTTGAGTTCATAAGATGGAACGATATTATAAGAGGAATAAACATTTGAATCCTGGTAAAGGAAAATCACTTGTTGTATTTGTTGCAAACACAGTCATCTACCTGATAAGCATTGTCAAAGAAAGGCAATAGCCCTTTTGATCTCATCAACTGCCTGATCTGATCCCACTGCTGTATGGTTGGATCAACCCCAGTGGGGTTGTGAGCACATGCATGGAGGAGCACAATAGCTCCAGATGGGGCAGAACCAAGGTCTTCAAGGAGGCCTGTTAGCAACAGTAAGTAATATCTTAAGGTGAGAAAGAAGTATTGATATAATATGTTCTTCGCCACTTACATATTCAAGAGAATCATAAACACTCCATGATACAAACAACTTGCGTAAACAAAAAAAATAAAAATCAAAGGCAGGAGACCATAAGATAAAATACAAGAAACGCGAGATAGTGATTAAAGAATATCATCTGATCATATTTGTCACATATAACAGCAAACCATTCAAGACTTGTAAATAGGATAGTTGCAAACCTTGGAAGTTTAGCCCACGTGTTGCTGGATCATAATAGCGGTATGTTTTTACAGATAGACCTGCTCGAGCAAATACTTTTGGGTGGTATCCCCACGTTGGTTGGGGAATGTATATCGTGGGCTGCATAACAAGGTAGACCGTATATGGTAAGGTTAATATGATGCCATATAATGATCAACTATATTAGATAAAGCCAGAATCGAGTGAGCACTTTACTTGATGATAATGTCTAGCCAAAAATTCACCTCCGACTCTCAACGAACCTGTACCAGACAAGCACTGAACAGTAGTAACCCTGTTCTCTTGAATGGCAGGGCTATATCCATTGTCAAAAAAAGGGAAAGCAATCAGGCAAACTGAGAAACCTCTTAAATCAAGCAAGTTGATATTCATAAGAACTAAGAAGCGTTATCAAACACTGCTGGGTCTAATACTTCACATAACGTTGGGCCTCCATACCTGTCAGCACCAAGAAGGAGCTTAGCACTCAATTTATTGAATTCTGCAAGCCCAACAATAGGAAGATATTCCTTCACGCGTGACCTGGATATCATACAAATTCGAATTCAATTACCAATTTGCACGGTTGTTAAAAATCACACCAATAACCATAAAATAGCTTACCTGTCATTAACAAGCTTCTGCTCTGCCTGCCTGACTACGTTCAGAACAAGAGGTTTTCCTTCCTGTTATATAATTGATACTGCTAGCTTAACAACATGTCGACTCAGATATAAAAAATATGAAGCCCAATAATTGAGATCAATCAGATTTCTCTGAAAATTGTTTATCTAAAATTAATTAAGCCATATTTGCAACTCTCAACACTAGGAAAGCAAGTACAATGCTTCCCATTCTCCATGTATGCAAAAACAAGAGTGCATATCTTAATTACTGAAAATCGGTGCTTCTTGTTCAACAAATTCTCGGAAACATTACGTCAAATTAGTCCATGAAGGTGGAAGAAAACTCACGTCAGTCCGGTAAGCGCCAACGCCGACATTCAGTTTAATGGGGCTTGGATCTTTGTTATATGCATCGGTCACCTATTAATCAAAGATGATACACGACTATCATCGAAACATATACATGGAAAAGTTTATCTAAGAATCTGGTTTGTTCAACATCTGCGGTCATTAACGTTTCACAACGCCCATATCGATATAAAAAATAATAGAGAACTGAAACTTAGTCAGATTTTAAGGATGTAACTTCAATCTCACTCATTCGTATAATATCCTTAAGCTCTGATTTGCAGCTGTCAAAATACAGAGTAGCATGAGAAGCTCAACAAAGCGATTTAGAGATCACAATATCGCATGGTCTCCAACGATTGCGATCAAAATCCATAAAACCGAAAAAGAAAAGCACCGCAATCTCGCTGGAAAACGTGAAAACTAGTTTTTCTATCGACTGAGCAAAGGAAGATCCGTGGAGAACAAAAATCTTGAGGAATCAATATAACACAAGTTCCGATAAATGTTCTTTACTTTTTTTTTCCTCGGTTCTCTGAAATCAAACTGAGAGAGAGAGATAGAGAGAGTACCCCGAGGATGGGATCTTCGGGAGCGCGATGAAGGTGAGCGAACACGGAATCGGCATGAAGGCCGGAGGTGGGAGAAGCAAGAATGGCATCGTTGGGATGCAGAGAGTCCATGAGAAGCGAAAGGTGTCTGAGGAGAGCTTTGAACCTGCGGTCAGTTAGTGAAAGAGAAGAAGCTGAACCAAAACTATGGCGGATGTCGTCGTCCCTCCCTTCAAGTCCTTCAAATGCCTTTCGAAAAACAGGAATACAAGCGCGCGCCTTCTCTCGTTTTCGGCAACTGTTTGGATACAAATAGTAATATAATAAAGGGCCTCTCTGTCTTCGACTTAATAGTTAATTCTGAGAATTTATAAATGGAAAGGAAAGAACGGATAATTCATAATTATATATAATTTATGGGTCATGCTACATTCCGCTGGGCTCCCGTTGGGGTACATGTGTTTTTTAAAGTTATTTTTTATATAAATTTTTAATATTTTTAAATATTTTAAAAAATAAAATAAATTAAAAATCTCATTAAAAAAATATTTCTTTAATCAAAAAGTAAAAAAAAAATCATTAAAAAATATTTTCTTAATCAAAAAATAAAATAAAAAAATCATAAAAAATATTTTTTATGATTTTTTATTTTATTTTTTGATTAAGAAAATATTTTTTAATAATATTATGATTTTTTTAAATATTTAAAATTATTTAAAAAAATTTATATAAAAAAAAAACTTAAAAAAATACATAAAAATACATTGTTAGACCCAGCGGAAGATCTAGCATTTTCCATAATTTATATATATATATATATATATATATTTATATATATCATTCATTTTCTTTCCATTTTTTTTTATTACCCTTTCCTTATTCTTTAATAATATATAGAATAGAAATTAATGAGAAAATAAATGAATGAAATAGAACACGATGGAATAAGCATAATAAATGAAAGGAAAACTAAGTATAGTAAATGAAAAAAGGAGATACTTGAACTGCAAACAAAATTACAAAAAGTTGCCTTATAAATTGAATTGCCGATCGTTTAAAACGATATTTTGTAGTCCACTTGTTGGATGGCATATTTCGATTATTTGAAATAGTACATCAAATTATTAAAACTCTTTTTATTATAAATCATATATGAGGTATCATATCAATTACGTCATTTTAGTATTTAACCCAAAATTTAAATTAAAAAAAAAAAAAAAAAACTCCTCTGTGAGATGAGCAAGTAATAAAAATTTTGCGACAAATTTTTGATGTGCGTTTTATATTTGTGTGTTATAAAAGTGATAAGGTCATCGAATACACTTACTTCAATTGATTAATTAAATTTATGTCCTTGAATGATTTTTTGCATTTACCAATGTATTTATAGCATTTGAAATTATCAAATTTACATTCTTTTAAAATAAAATGAAAAATATTTTAACTATAAAGAGAACTCATAAAAATAAATCTATAAACTAAACTTAGCTTGATGTAATACGTCAGATTGTAAAATTACTTTTATTATAAAATAGATCTAACATATCATATGAAATCATATTAATTTATAAATTTATTTATGTGAAATCTTTTTGTAGCCATAATCACATGAATAACTAAATTCATTAACTGAAAAACACTATATCTAACTAATTTAAAATACATTACAGTCATTATACAATAAGTCATGATAAGTGACATTTGATTTGAAAGGATAAAAAAAAAACTGGGGTTTGCTTATCATGTCCTCGTTGAGAGCATTCCCTTCTAGTGTTTTCTTTAAAAAATACTGCACTTGGAGTTCTTTATAAACTTCTTCCATCTCATATACAGGTAAGAGAAAACCACAGTTGATACTTTATTATGCATGACCTAAAGTTGTAGTTCTTTTGGATGATAAGCAAATGCATCCAACATATTTTCCCCCAAGTGCAAATCAAGTGCATCAAAGTAATAGTAAGGGGCCTAAAGGCATATTTTGGTGACAAATTACATCTAGTAGAAACCTGCCCCAAGGCACCCAACATGAAGTTTACAAAATCTGATATATGAAACAAGCCATCTGAACTCATCAATTTTGTACTTGAGAAGTTAATCATAATAATAACCATCTCAACATTCTTGCTATACTGCACACTGATAGTCACTTATTTTGCAATCTGAAAACTTCTTCTTATTTTGAGTTTTGACAAATCCAAGAAAGATGTGTTTGGAAATACATTATAAACTAATATATTCTTCAAACCTACAAATTCAAATCACTTCTACCAAGACTATTAGCCTATTGATATAAAAAAACCATTTCGGTTGGTAATTACATTCTTGTTCTTTTTGGCAGAAAATTAGATTTTGCAAATATAGACATGACATGTTCATGACAAATCTCTGTAGAAAAACATGGACATGATCACAAAATCAAAACCTAGAAGAAAATCACTAAAATACAACCACTAAACTCAGCAAAATACAACCAACAACAACAACAAAGATCAGCACAAAATCAAATAAGATTGAAGAGAAATTTCAGAAACTTTTACTTTTGCATATATTCAAACCGAAAAACACAGTCACGGAGAAGTAGTCTAGGACTTTGGATTGAAGTTCCTCAGAAGGCGTCGTAGCACAAGCTGAAAGGAAGCTAACTGTCGATTGTTGGTGTAGAACAAACACAAAGGGTTGTTCCTTCACCCACGAAAGGACAATGGTTGGATGGAGAGAGAAAGGGACAACGAAAAGGAAAAAAAATAAGAGAAAAGAAGAGAAACTCATTGCTAGATGAAGCTTTACAAGAGAAAGGGAGAGGAAGTTGTCGTCAGGCTCGAGAGAAAGGGTGTTGGGCTCGAGAGGAAGGGTGGGAAAAGGAGAGAGAAGAGGGGAAAAAAAGGGAAAGATAAAGCGTGAGAAATTGATTTACCGTTGTTGATTATTTGAGAATAAAATATGGGTTGATGGATGAATAGTGCCTCTCCAAATTCAGATTTGCCTTTAGAATTACTGTAACTCATAACTTAAGCTAAACGTTTTTTATGAGTCAAATGCATATCATTTTGGCAAAAATTATCTATATTTTAGACTTCACTAACATTTAGCTTATCCAAGAGCCAGTGCTATCACAAGCAATTCCATACATCCAAGGATCATACCTGTGTGACTAATCAGCCAAAGCAAGGAATTCCATATCCCAATACAAACAATTAGATAAAATATGTTCTTCAAATCACTTCTACCCCACAACTATTAGCCTATTGATATAAAAACCATTTCGGCTAGTAATTACATTCTTGTTCTTTTTGGTAGAAAATTGGGTTTTACAAATATGGACATGACATGTTCAAGACAAATCTCTGTAGAAAAACATGGACATGATCACAAAAACGAAAAAAAAAAATAGAGAAAATAAGAGAAACTCACTATTGGCTGAAGCTTTACGAGAGAAAGGGAGAGGAAGTTGCGGTTGGACTCGAGAGAAAGGGAGAGAAACAGAGAGAAAGGGTGTTGGGCTCAAGAGGAAGGGTGGGAAAGGCAGAGAGAAGAGGAAACAAAAAATTAAAAAAAAAAAAAAAAAAAGAGAGAAAAGGAAAGAGAAAGCGTGAGAAATTGATTCACCGTTGTTGATTATTTGGAAATAAAATATGGGTTGATAGATGAACAATGTCTCTCCAAATTTGGATTCGACTTAAGAATTACTATAGCTCAAAACTTAAGCTAAACGTTTTTTATGAGTCCAATGCAAATCATTTTGGCAAAAATTATCTATATTTTAGACTTCACTGACATTTAGCTAATCCAAGCCAGAGCTATCACAAGCAATTCCATACATCCAAGGATCATACCTGTGTGACTAATCAGTCAAAGCGAGGAATTTCATATCCCAATACAAACAATTAGATAAAACAATGAACTTTTTTTTTTTTTTCTCTTTGTATTGGTAATTAAATACGAAATGTAATTGGAAAATACAGTCCCATGTAAAAAGTTGGTTAGTTGGAAATTGGAATTACAATTGGCAATTTAAGTGTTAGAGATTCTTCCAAAAACTCGCACTGCAAGGAAGTCCTTAAGATATGATAAGGGACTTTGGCGTGGATTTCCTCTGGATAAGGCTTGGCATTGTCTGCATATTTGTCTTAAGTTATGGAGTATAGGCGTGCTAGTTCTCAAAAGAAATGAATGATTAAAATCATAATGTATATCTGAATGGCTGACTTGTATCGTTGGCTCAGTACCAATGGCCCAAAGAACAACTGCAAGCACAACCACATTCATCTGCAAAATGATTATTGAAGTACATTATTTTTATTTCCAGGAGAGAAGAACTTGCACTTTGGATAAATCCTCATTCTAATTGAGTGGACCCAGATGCCAGAAGCAATCCATACAGTTATTGGAGCGTTAATGGTCTTCTTTTTTATTTTTTATGTCCAGCAGAATGGTAAAATGATATCTGCAATTACATCAAATATTTCCCAGAAAGCAATCCAAGATAGTTGTAGACCATATCAAATTTACTCAAATATTTCCCAGAAAGCAATCCAAGATAGTTGTAGACCATATCAAATTTACTCCAAATCTAATTTGAAAGAAAATAGCAAAAACATACCTTTACTTTACCCAAAAAAAAAAATCTTATTACAATACCCACAACTCAATATTTATGCAGATATAATTAAAGCAACCAAAGCTAAAGCCTAAGGGGGTGTTTGGTTAACTGGTTTGTTTTTACAAATAATCACATCTCATTTTATCTAATCATTACAAATTTTCTAAACTCAAACACAAAATACAATAAACAATTCAACTTTTTTAAATCTCACAACAAAAATTATATTAACAAATTATATTCTAACAATATTTTATTAAATTTTTAACTTTCATTTTAACTTATCTCATCTCATTTGTGTGACTAAACAAGGCCTCAATTTTAATAATTTTTGTGAGGTGTATTGTTTATTAAGTTATGTGAAAGTAGATAAGCAAGTTTTGAATATTTTTTTTCTGATATGTTTTATATTATATTAGTGTTTGTGAAAATGAATAGATAGAGTTGAAATCTTGGAAAATAATTGAACTATTGTTGAAATATGACTTTTTTTCTAGATTGAAAGATGATTTGGTTGAGGTTGAATTAAAAAAAAAAAAACCTAACCAAGTATGGCCTTAAGGCCCCTTTGAGGGAGAAAAAAGAAAAGAAAAACTAATGCGGAGAATAAGTTTTTTTTTTTAAATACAAAAAGAGTAATATTAAATACAGTCACAAGTTGCAATATGATTTAGTAAGTGCAATATTACTCTAGTCAATTTGAAGTATGTTGCATCAACGTTTTTATGTTAGATTTTCTTTAGAAATCAGATAAATTTGTATGATTGGGTTGTTTAACATGAAGAGAAGAAAGCCACTCGCCATATTTGGTTGTATATATGAATCCAACATCACATTCATGGCAGACAAAAATTTTCTCAAGATTTCCTTCAAAACAAACATTCAGATAGAATCGATTTAAGATCATGATAATCTTAAGAGTGAGGCTACAAATATGGACGAATTCACAAGCAGAAAAATGACTACTTACATTTGAGTACTGTTCAGTACAAAGTCAATGAATAGTAACACAAATGTGAGCATTCCCTTTTTTCTCCTTGTGAATCCATCCGTTTCCCTATATTTTTTATAATCTTAAATGCAGATTCAGATACCTGTAGTACCAAAATCGTGATTAGAACCAAGCGACACATGGTTAGATGGAAGATCACAAAACTCTCGAACTTTTCATGGTGCTCATCAATGTACTCCATGAGTTGCTGTCACAAGAGAAAATCGACAAGGATAAAAGTAGAATCATAGCATATAGTTGCATGAAAAATCCATTGACTAGGAAGATTATTAGGCACTCCCAAATTAAAAATGATATAGTTCTCTTATATTATTACAATACGTCATCTTAGTAAAATTGTTTATGTAAGTATCAATTTTAAAAGTAATGTTAGATACAGTTGTAGGATATGCGAATCTCACACACTCCCTTTAAAAAAAATTAGGTCTATTATAAATATTTTTTTTCATGTGGATCTCAAATTTCTCATATTTTTAAATGAGAGTATGCAAGACTTGCACACTATATAACTGTATAAATAATTTTTTTAATTTTAAATTACATGTCATCTTATCATACGATAGAGTATCACTTAACCGTACTTTAAAATTATCTAATAATTATTCTGCAATTCTAACAATTACTCTGTAATTGAGGGTGCATCAGTAAATGGTGTTAAGAAAGCATACTAGTAAGTTCTGTTAAGAAAACATACTCGTTCCCAGTCCATGTTGAATAAAATGGCGACAAGCACTGCAACTTCTAGAAAAACAAGAGAGCAAATGGTGACAATGTACTAAAACCTCGTCAAGGATTCCTAAATAAACAATAAGAATTCCAAATTAATTTAAAAAAAAAAAAAAAAAAACTGAACATTTCCCCCCGGCCCCAGCGGAGTCATTTCTGTCTGCAATCAGAAATAGTAGATTTCCTAATATTGTCAAGTAAATTTCTCTTTAGAATTATGTGAAATCAGGCTAGGATTAATTTAGACATTGAGATGAGATGAGATGAGATGAGATGAGTTGAATAAAATATTAATATTATTATAATATTATTTTTTAATATTATTATTATTTTAAGATTTGAAAAAGTTGAATTGTTTATTATAATTTGTATGAAAATTTGAGAAAATTATAATGATGCGATGAGATGAGATGGGTTGAGAGCATTAGTAGTGAGCTCAACACACTGTCGCTAAAATTTGACTAAAAAATTTACTTTTACAAATTTAGCTAGCCACTTTTCAACAGCATCAAATAACATGCTCAATAAATCTATCATTATTCTATTAAAATATTAATTTTAAACTTTTCATTACAAATTATTTCTACTCAACTTCCAATCCTTTTGTCAACCATCCCAAGACAAATACGAAGTGAGTACAGCAAGCCAAGGAGACAGTTAGAATCCAATACTGCAACACTAAAGTTAAAAAAGTAGTACCAATTAAACTCAGATATTCACAAGATAACATATCTATGTCGAAAAATTATTAAGAAGTAATTTTTTTAGATTCTCAAAAGGATAAATGCAACACCCTTCTAAAAACCAGTTATGGCATTCTAATGGAAAACTCACAACGAAAGCTAGAGATTTGAGAAATGAAGAGCTTTTCTTCGTGTTCATCTTTTTGCACGGGATGCATAGCAGGCGGGAAGAGTATTTTTTATTCCCAAAATAAGATTTGGCCAGTGAAAATACCTTTGGCTAAAATCACTGTAGTTATATTGAGTCAAAATCTAGCTAAACTTTGACTAAATTTTAGCTAAGTTGAGCCACTATGAGAATGTTCCCGTATCCAAACGGACCCTTATTTATCAGGGGAATCATTCTCAGTGAAACAGCTGATTTCGTCAAGTTTATCTCCTCCCAAGATTCAAATCATTTTGAGATCGATTTCCGGGGAAACAAATGAAGCATAAAGCCAATACAATCTATTCAAAGTTTATAAGCAAAATTGAGAAGGATACTATGCAAAGCGAATAATTGTTTATACAATTAGCAACCATATGACCCACGAGCGTGCTCAGGCAGACGGCAATTCCCACACCTAAACATGTGTATATAAACCTGGTTAAGGAAAAAAAATTAAAATCATATATATTTTCTCAGAGATGCCATAAGAATCATCTACAAATGCAAATTTGCAAAATCAAAAGAGCCAGACAAATTATATAAGGGGAATGAAGACCCCAATCTCTTTTTCACTTTTTCATGTTTTGGGGAGGTAAGGAGTTCCCAAAAGTATGAAACAAGGAAATGGATAGCAGAAAAAAGAAAAAAAAAAAAAAAACAAAGGGTGAGAGAGTCTGCGAGCGCGATAGTTGGAAAAGGGAAAAAATTACCAGGGTCTAGGTAGAGATGAAATGGTAGACAGCTCAGAAACCCCATCTTTCCACATCTTGAGAAGCCAGAGGGAGTAAACGATCGTCCCAGCCCCGCAAATAGTGACAACCAGGTTCACTGCCCTGATTGAGCTGTGCAAGCAACACCTCGTGCAACGTTCCATATTTGTTTGCACATATATCCCAGAATTCACTAATTTACAGGAAAGGAAAGCATTGCTGCATTAGATTCCTCTTCCCCGTAACTCCAAACATTTTCCTTCCGAATGAAGATGTTGATTATAATTTCATGGGCTTTATAGAATGTGGAGGTGGTGGGCTGTTGGCGGGGGTGGATGTGTGCTCGTGGCAGTGATACTGTTAGATAGAAAGAGAGATAGATCGGGTGAAATTTGTACTGGGAAACAAATTAACAATGCACATGAACACATGCCCACCAAACACTTCGATGTCGTGTGGTGGGGACAAGTCTTATAAAGTCGACAATACGGCATTTATTATAAAGATATAACTGCATACTCAGATAGGATAGGATTAGGATTGGGAAAATGATAAAGTTATTATTAAATAATAATTTGAATATAATTATCTAATAAAATAATATTATTTTAATTTTAATTTTTGATTTGATGTGTTTAAATATAATAAAAAATATTATTATATTTAAAATTATCTATAAATTATGAATGAATGGTTACGCCATCACTACCCTTAAGATTGAGGAACCTACTTTGTGTCTGTGTGTGAGGGGGAGAAGGAGAGGGCCCTCCCTTAATAAATGCAGTGCTTGAACTCCAGCCTCTATCTGCAGCAACAATAAAGAAATATGCCATGATAATCCTTAAGAAAATCCAACTTCCCGGAGAACCCTCTTAAATTCTTTAGGGGAAGGGGTAAATACGCAAATTTATATGCGTTTTACATCTTTTTTTATTAAAATGCGTGATCACGTTCTGCAAAAACAATCGAGGTAAATCAATCACTAGGTATTGCCTCCCTAGTAAATGTCTTCCTACAATTATAAAATGATCATTTTACTCCTTGGGATCGGTCACGAAATGATAATGATCACAACACGACGCGTTTGTCATGTAATCAAAAGAATAATAGAGCTGTTCGCACGTCTTATTTGTAATATAATGACCATAGAGTTACTTGCGTTTTATTTAAAGCATAATGATCAATCATATGACGATGGGTTTCCAAAAAGTCATCAGACTTTAGAAAAACAAAAGTCTAGAGAAAAATAATCAAACAACAAAATTACCGAGCAGCGCTACACTTTCCGAAGAAAGGTCCCGAATAGATGTCCCGAACAACACATTTAACTTTTTTATTTATTATTTATTTTTTCATATATTTTTTTAATCATCATAAACATTTTTAAAAAAATAAAAAAATTCACAATATTATTAAAAAACACTTTTTTAATCATTAAGTTAAAAAAAAAAACTAATTCAAAATACTTTTTGAATCTTGAATTCTAAACCCAAAGCATTTCTCATTACGAAAACAATATCCCTCTACACACGAAAAATGAGGAGAGGTCAAAGTCGACTCTGTGGTTGCTCGGGATGGGTGTGAAGGGTCTTTATGTACATGATTTAGTGGAGGGGAGGTTTTGATTTTAATACGAGCATTAAATAAAATATTGTTAAAATATTATTTTTATTTAAACAAATTTTAAATTTTTAAAAATTTAATTATTTATTATATTTTATGTAAAAATTTAAAAAAATTTAATAATTAAATAAAATAAAATGAGATGAGTTAAAAAACTTTCTCAATCTAAAAAACCCCTTCATTCGTTTATGTGATAGAGTAATGCTACGGATCAGTCCCTGTTCACGGCTGATCCGTAGCACACCTAACGTGTCTACTTTTTCTTTTTCTTTTTTAATATGCAAAACGCATCACTCAATTCATCTACCCTCTCTCTCTCTCTCTCTCTCTCTCTCTCTCATTAGCTCTCTCAGCCCAATGGGAGCTCCACCTGATTCTCCTTCAGCTCAGCTCGACGTCACCGTGCACTGCCCAGCCTCACCGCCACCACCAGCAACTCCCTCTCACATCGGCGATCAAGCTAGCCGTCACCGATCTCCCCCACACGCAACCCTCTCTCTCCCCTGCGGTAACTCAACCGAAATGGGTTTCACCCATTTCTCTCCCCTTGCGCCGCCGTACGCTGCCACCTAGACCACCACACCTGCACCACCTCACACCGGCGACCACCTCTCGCAGACCCAGTCACGACGAACCTCCCTCTCCCTCTCCGTCGCACACACGCAAGCTATCCATAAATGGTGGGTTTCACACGAGCTCGAAGTCATCGACAGCCCTATCGCTGCCGTGCGTCGGTTCTAGCCCTACCAAGCACCTCCATTGGCATCGCGACTCCTCCCCGAGCTCCTCCGAGCCAGTCAAGCCCTCCACCTCTCTCTTGCTCTCCCTGTCTCGACCTCTATCGAATCATTCGAATTCGAACAGTGGGTGTGAGGGGAAGGACAAGCGACGAGGAGGAAAGAGAAGAATTTCAAAAATGAAATATGTGAAATGAGAGGAAAGTGGGTTTTGTTGTGAGGGTATTTTTGTCATTTTACTATAATGTGTTTTGGATGATCTCATACAGGGACTGATGCCAATATTATTTCTATGTGATATCTACTATTTAGGAAATGTTTGGATACTAAGTTGAAATGAAATAAGTTGAATAAAATAAAATATTCTTTTATAATATTATTTTTATTTTAAGATTTAAAAAAGTTAAATTATTTATTGTATTTTGATTAAAAATTTCTCAAATTCAGAAATGTGTTAAAATGAATTAAGATGATTTTGAATGAGTTGAATAAAATATTACTAGAATATTATTTTTAATATTATTATTATTTTAAAATTTTAAAAAATTGAATTATTTATTATATTTTTTGTAAAAATTTAAAAAAATTGTAATGATGAAATAAAATGAATTGAGTCTCGAATCCAAACAAGAGCTTAAAAAAATTGTAATGATGAGATGAAATGAATTGAGTCTCGAATCCAAGCAAGAGCTTAAAAAAATTATAATGATGAGATAAAATGAAATGAATTAAGATGATTTTAATATCCAAACAAACCTAAGCAATCTTTACTTTTATTTTTTAAGTTGTTTTTCCCTTTTGAGGGCGGACGCGACAATTGAACACGCACGGCATATTTTAATTAATATCGTCCAATAATAATACCGAGACAGAGGAAACAACCATCTCAACATCACCGTCATCAATTATACTCGGGTAAGACACCTTATAAAAGACAGCGAAGGCAGGGATACAAAATTAAAATACCTGTTGTAAGGCAATAATGTATTTTTTTATAATAAGAATAAGCCAATTACGTGCAGCAGCCAAAAGACCTACAAAAATTCATAACACATGACAAGACCACATGGGTCAAATACTAAAAGGTAATGGGAAACTCAGTCCAGCTTTATCCTGTCCAAATCATTGATCACCCCTTCAAGCTGTTACCAAATAGAAATCATGGATGGTTACATTAACAAGAAGGAAAAAAACATGTGGTAACAGCGCCAAAGAAAATAAGTTAACAGCAACACAGCAGGCATACCTTGACAACCTGACGCAGGAAGTAATCCCCGTATCTCTTAGCTGATTTGGATTCCATAACATGAATCATGTCCTGCACCAATTACCACTTAGAATAATCCAAATCTTGTTTGGCTCTAGGAATTCTATGTTTAGTTTATATATAAGTACGTAGGCTGTAGTGAATCTTAATCATTGATCCACATGAAACAACGTTCAATGGGCAGAGTCACCAAACACAATAGAAGGCAAAGCCAGAGTCACCGACAGTTACCACGGCCTTGTCAATGTTTTTAATCATTTCTCTCTTCAATGGGCAAGTAATTACCACTCAGAATGATCCACCTCCATGTTTAAAAAACATGAGAAGATACCAAGTAAGAAAAAAAAACACATAAATAAATAAGATAACGGAAGAAATCTAGACATACATCGTCAATGTAGAAATCCACATCAGCATTGGATGTGATTTTTCCATCACCATCAACAGCATGTGTCTTATGCTTGTATGTCATCAAAATAGTCCTGCGAGGCATAAGACAGAAAAGCTCAAGATATTGATTTCGCATATTATTGCACAGAGAAACGGAAACATTTAAGCCAAAACTGTCCTCATGAACTACCTCAATGTAGGCTCGTCAACTTCCATATAACTTGCAAGCTTCCCAAGAGAAATGGTTGAATACACTTTCAAGAAGGTCCTGACACCTGATAATAACTGTTGTTGCTTCACTTCATAAAGAAACAGTTTCAACTGAAGCCTATAGGCATCCTGCAAGAAATAAATGAATTTGGTCAGAGGGAAAGCAAACATGCAACCAAATATATAGATTAATTAACTACCCCCGGAGCACTAGAGAGGTACAAGGGTTTTATGGAGTGGGAGTGTGGAAGCACATTAGAAGAGGTTGGGGGTGTTTACTCAACGTGTTTGCTCGACACGCTAGAATCGTGATGGGTGCTGGATCTAGAATAAAATTCTGGCATGATTTATGGTACGGAGATCGAGCCCTTAAGGACAAATTCCCTAAAATCTTTAAGATTGTGTGTGAACAAGAAGCATCTGTGGTGAACCTCATGGAGATGTCTGGTGGCTCAATCCAATGGAATGTGAACTTTATGAGGGTGGCCCATGATTAGGAGATTGGCAGCTTTGCAGATTTTTTCAGACTCTTGTACTGGTTCTGTATGTGCAGGAAGAATGGTGAGACTGTGGATCATCTTCTATTGCATTGTGAGGTCGCCAAATCATTATGGAATGATGTGTTCAGAAGATTGGAATTAGCCTGGGTCATGTCTACTATTGTGGTTGAGCTCCTAGCCAGTTGGAAGAATCTAGGGGGAATTTCACAAATCATAGCTATGTGGAAGATGGTTCCTACATGTATTCTATGGTGCCTATGGAAAGAATGAAATGATCGGACTTTCGAAGATAAGGGGCGCTCATTGGAGGAGATTAGAGTGTTCTTTGTGAAAACTTTATTCCTTTGGGCGAATGCTGTAGATTTCAATGGCCTAGATTTTCATTTTTCTATTTCTTCCTCCTAACTAGGTGTAAACTCTTGTATACCCCTTTTGTACTTGGGCTATGCCTATTCTATTTACTAACCTCATGGAGATGTCTGGTGGCTCAATCCAATGGAATGTGAACATTATGAGGGCGGCCCATGATTAGGAGATTGGCAGCTTCGCAGATTTTTTCAGACTCTTGTACGCCATGAGATTCATAACTCAGGAAACTGATAAGTTGTGGTGGATACCCGCTAGAAAATGTACATTTTATATTCGTTCATTTTATAAGACCCTTATAAATCCACAGCACAATCACTTTCCATGGAAAAGTATTTGGAGGAATAAGGCGCCTCTCAAGGCTATTTCTTTTTTCGCTTGGATAGCTTCTTCGGGCAAGATTTTGACTATGAATAACTCACAGAAATGCCAGGTGATTGTTGTGGATTGGTTCTGTATGTGCAGGAAGAATGGTGAGACTGTGGATCATCTTCTATTGCATTGTGAGGTAACCAAATCATTATGGGATGATGTGTTCAGAAGATTGGAATTAGCCTGGGTCATGTCTACACTCCTAGCCAGTTGGAAGAATCTAGGCAGAATTTCACAAATCATAGCTATGTGGAAGATGGTTCCTATATGTATTCTATGGTGCCTATGGAAGGAACGAAATGATCGGACTTTTGAAGATAAGGGGCGCTCATTGGAGGAGATTAGTGTTCTTTGTGAAAACTTTATTCCTTTGGGCGAATGCTGTAGATTTCAATGGCCTAGATTTTCATGTTTCTATTTCTTCCTCCTAACTAAGTGTAAACTCTTGTATACCCATTTTGTACTTGGGCTATGCCTATTCTTTTTAATATAATCTGTTACTAATAAAAAAAAATTAACCCCCCCACAAAAAAAAATGCTTTATTTAGGTAACCGCAATGTGGAAGGACAGGAAAATAACAACCAGCACCACCTAAAAAGAGTTTTCTAGCTATTCCCACAAACAAATGAAAGGAAAATTTTAATGACAGTGTGCTTCCACAAAGTGGTGGTTCAACCATAGATGATGTTTGAAAATGGTGAAGAAAGCGGGTACCTTGTTCAGAAATGTCTGAACTTGCATACTTGTGAATTTATGAATGTTCACATCATGATGTTATAAATACAACAGCTTTTAAGGATGAATTGGTTAGCCAGTTTAAAGAACCCTGAATCTAAACTTAGTTCCCAACTTATATTGTACACTGTTTGTGATGGATTAAGATCCCCTAGTTCTTGGGGTACTCCACGAGGTAACTTTTACCAAATCTACCTCAACCATTGATTTCAAATTCAATCCAAGTCATCTTATTATTATCCATGTTTAGCACACTAAATTTGAATTTCAAATTGATAGAATGATTATTACTATGGCAAATTCCAAACCATTGACTTTGAAAGCAATGGTTGAGATAAGATCCACCTTGTGGAGCACCCAAGAACTCTTGGGGATCTTGATCCGTTTATGATGAATAGCAACAATCAAAACTTTTACAACTGGTTTTCATGATAAATCTTCTGCACTGGCTGTTCAACTTTCCCCGGCAAACCCCCATTTTAGCTTTAACAAAATTTACCACGAAATGGTTGGTTAAGAGCTCAACCGGCAACTTCTTTAGTCAAACAAATATCTCCGTTTCTATTCTAAAAAATTAGCTCATGACAACTGGAATTGGAAAAAGAAAATGCTAAAAGAAATGAATACTTACATGATAAATCCAAATCTTTTCCAAGTATATGGGCTAAAAAAAAAAGGATAGTACATACCTGGTTGTAATTTACAAGCGGCTCCTCAAAACTTGGAGCCGAAGGGGTAATGAACTTTGGGCATGCATAAGAAAAGAGCTCATCATAAATAGCAAATGCCTCATCATCATATCTTTGCATTCTGATCATCTTTTCACCGTACTTCTCCCGTAATTGAGAGTTCACAGTTTCATCAACAAGCTTCACTTGGGGACAAAGTGAGAGGCAAATTGCTAGCAAGGCATACATCTGCTCATTTTTCTTTAGTATCTGCTCATACTGTGGAGACTTTTGATGATATTGCTTGGTCTTGTAAATGTACAAAAGAATCTTATTGAATTCACGAATTGCCTCCACATACCTGTAAGAAAAGTTACATAGACATTGAGCTCAATAAACAGAACAAGAAAAAACAAAATCTTAAGGTTTTTTGTTTTATTGGTAATTACGCATGCGCCCGCGGGTCATGAACCCACAATCCAACCTTGCACTACATTCTTATAAAGAGAGAAAATTTCATGGGATCTAAATTTCATTAGCACGAAAAAAATGGTGATATGACAACCAAATACAATCATTTCCTCCTTTTCTGTTATTTATTTATTTCTTTATTTTGGGAGGTGGGGCAACTTCAGAACAAGCTCCACCTACAGTTAGAAACTCCTTAATCTCATAATTTCTTATGGTTCTGGAGAGTTTGCCCATATTTAGCATGTCAATGAAACATGTTGCAAATATCTGTAAAAAAATAGCAAGAAGGAAAAATTTTTTTTTTGATAAGTAATAAAGTATTTTATTTATCAAAGAGTAGGCATATCTCCGGTACACTGGAAGTATACATGTGAATACACCTAATTAGGAACTAAAAACAGTTACAAGAAAATCATGGAAGCTGAGACCATGCAAATCTAAAGCAATGGCCCACATAAAAAGAGTCTTCCACATAAAAATCCTAAATTCTTCTGAGGAACGTTCATGATCCTCAAAAAGTCTATCATTTCTTTCACACCAAATGCACCAAAGAATACATAAAGGAGCCATCTTCCACATTGCTGCTATCTGTGGGAGGCTCTATGTAACAGTGAGATATTTGAAAAAAAAAAAGAGGATAACAAAGGCGAGGAAGAGCTTCTGGGAAAGTATTAAATTCTTTTTTATGGGTAATCGAAAATTTCAATGAAGTAGGTTTGGCTAACGAGAGTACCTCAAGTACTCTCAAACACTCTCACTAATATTTTTTACTTTATTATTACTTTTCACCTATTTTTACTACAATTCATTACTTTTCACCTACTTTTTACTACTATTCAATATTCTATTATTACTTTTTCACTACTATTCACAAACATTCACAAACACTTTCACTATCCAAATAGCCTGCGACGGGGGAATCAATGCATTTGGCAAGTGACCAAAATTTATTTGCACAATTGACCGAGTTAAGCTCGGATCCCAATCTAAGATTTCCTGCAAACCACATTTCCAATAAACCACTTGAAACCTTGCCATACTCTGAATGACTCTTATTCATTAATTGATAAGGAGAACCTTGTCTCTTGGCTCCAATGAAGCCAAAGCTTGCAGGGACTATTACTAAAACATACAAAAGTTCTACGTCCTTTGATGATATTTAAAACAAACGGGTTGTTATCCAGGCCTCAAGAGCACCAGCTTCCGGTTTCTTTGGCATGCTAATTTATTATAGCCCACCCCTTCCTCCTCTTAATTTTTTTTTTTGTCCTCCTCTTAAATAGACTGGCCAGTAGGTGTGTTCAAGCGGAGGCAAGAACAACAATCAAGGCTTGTTTTCTACTTCCAACATAAACATACTAAAAAATTTCTCTACTTGTCTACTGATAGCGCTTCCAACCTCGTTATTTTGATTTCATGGTCAAAACAATCACAATATCACAAGACAATTTTGTGTGTGTATAAATATATATATATATATTTTAACATGCAACTCTGAACTCTTCCTACAAGGGAACATTCCAAATCATCGTTCGGCTCAATAATTTTCAAGAAATAGGAAAACCATCTAAGACCTATCATTCAAGCTTAAACGAGCCTAAAAAGGACCGGTGAAAATCCAAAATTTATTCTATAAATTAAAAAAGAGAATAAAATCAAAATAACAAAGCTAGAATAATGCATACTGAAGAGGAGCAGCATAAAGGCAGGTACTCAAAAGAGATCAAAATAGTTACTGTGGATAACAAGACATAACAGCTTAAGACATAATGGACGAGGCAATTAACTAACGTACCTCCGCAACATAAGGTTGGCAAATCCATAATGATATATGGCAGTGATGTGACTTCCTATCACACTTGTGTAAACGCCTTGTTGACTAATGTCGATGGGAAGTAAGCATTTTAAACCAGTATGATAATCACCTAAAAGGCAATGAACTCGCAGCAAGCCCACCATACTGAAATAACCCAACACCTTCAATACATTACTTCCACCATCGTAATCATATCCGTCATTTGCAGTAAACTGTTCTAGACCTTCCTTCTCCTGCTCAAGAATCTGAATGATCATGGACTTCTCAACAAGGGCTTGCAAGTAGTTGAGTACACCATACACATTCCAAGCCTGTTATAAAAACAATAACTCTACTATTAAGAAAAACCAAACAAATAATAATAAAGGAATACATCAAAATTTAATTCCTTCTTTTATCTCTCTCCCCACATTTATCGGAAACAAAAGCTTATAGGTTCCACAGCAAGAGCTTTTTTTTTTTCATTCCCGTGCATTCACCAATATTCAAAATCTATCCTCAATTAGCTTTTCTCTAGCAACCGGAAAATAATGGAAGAATATTCCTACTATTCTTGGGAAGCATAAATAAAACAAAAACAAAAGAAAAAACACCTGGTCATACTCCCTGAGAAGCGCAATCTCCTGTTCGGTCTTGTTCTTCATTTTAGCCCTATACTGGCAAAAGCTCTGAAACTGGTAGACAAACTCATCGACCATGTCCCAGAGCCACTGATTGGGCAGCTGCATGTTGACGACCCCGTGAAGAACCACCTGGAAGAGGCTGCAGTAATTGTCCCAGGAATCGATCCTCTGCTTGAGCGTTGGGGAAAGCCTCGCGTACAAGTGCCGGAACCACATCTCGCGGTAGAGGAGGCAGAACACGTGGTCGTTGTCGACGTAGTGGGCAACGGCATCGACGGAGGGCCAAGGGGTGTCCTTGAAGAGCCGCTCCGAGAGGGTCTGGAACGACGTCTCGTACATCTGGTGGATCTCGTATACGTTCTTCTCCCGGATGTGCCTGTAAAGGTGCACCGCGAACGACTTCACCGAGTCCGGCACGAAGTTCGGATCGTACCCGAGGACCTCATGGGATTGAGATGAAGCTGGGGCCGCCGAGTTGGCTGGTGCGTCTTCGTAATCGAAGCTCGCCATGACTTGGAAATAAGGCTATGATTGAGCAATAGCAATGACCGCGAGGAGCTGAGAGAGGACGACCGGGACGGAGAGGAGTGAAGAGTGGAGACGAGAGAGGGATGTTAGGGTTTAGTTTTGCGAAAAACAGATCGATCTGGCTATTGGGCTCGGATGGGATTGATGGGGTTTGGAATGGAATTTGGACCTCTTTTGTCAGTTGCGAAAAACAGATCGATCTGGATATTGGGCTCGGATGGGGTTTGGAATGGGATTTGGGCCTCTTCATCATCAAGATAATTATAACACCCAATAGTTCAAGATAATTAGAGAGGGACACTTCCGCAAACATTTTGGCGGGTATTTTAGCGCGGTTACGCCTATGACTCCCAACGGCCCGAACATAGGACGCGGCTTACAAATATGTTAATGTGCTTAATCATAGTACATCACTTCAAACCGATGATTCATGTACATCGACATAACAGTTACAATGTCTAAAAATAATTCAAATTCCTAACAAAGATATAAGGATAACATGTACAAGAGAAAGGTAAGCCTCGTTTATTTTTATAGATGAGATTAGATTATAAATTGAGATAAAAATTAAAAGTTAAATAAAATATTATTAAAATATATTTTTTTAATATTATTTTTATTTTAAAATTTAAAAATATTGAATTGTTTATTTTATTTTGTATAAAAATTTAAAAAAATTGTCATGATTAGATTAGATGAGATGAGATGAAAATAATTGTAAAAAAAAAAAATTGCTTCAAAAAAATTGATTCTCCCATTCTTCCATTTTGTGCATGTTCTCCCGAAAAATCATGTTTAAATTATAAGTTATGTTTAGGAGACAAGCCAGAAATATGTAAAAACTAATAATTACTTCTAATTATTTTTTTTTTTTTTACAGAAAATTAGCCATCATCCCAATTCAGTTTAGAAATCTCGCTAGGCCTGTAGTTTGGACTGTACTGTAATTGTCCCTTTGTTTTGTCTTATTTGTTTGTTTTTAGATTTGTATTATCATTTATTCTCGTCTATAATGTTTTGGGAATCTTTCGAGGCACTTTGCTAATTAAACTCCCAATCATCTGCGGTTGATCTCATTGATTCTCCATGCCCTCTCTGCTCGCTTCCATGGTTTCTCTACCAGCTTCCACCAAAACCGCCTCTGAAAACCCTCATGTTCTTGCAAAGCTCCATGATCATTCTCATAAGTCAAACGTAGTTTCCCGAAATATTTCGTTTTCGGGACTCGGGTTTTTTAATTCACAGCACAAGCCACTAAGAGAAATCAGAATTTTGGGAAGTTCTAATCACAATGAAGCTTTGGTTGGCAAGTTTCTATTCCTCCTCTTTCTTCTTCTTTTCAGATCCTCTGTTATTGACTATTCTAGATTCCAAAACCGTAAAAACTGATGTGAGGTTGACTTTGTTTTGGCAGATTCTACAGCTCCGATATCGGATGTTCCACTATTGTCTTGTTTAGAGGTTAATCTTCCTAGTCCATTTTTATGATTAGCTTTTATTTTGCATTTGCATATAGATGAGTTGACGGGTAATCGTTTGTATTTTCCTTGGAAAATCAGAATCTAAATCTAAAGGGGAAGACTCTTGAAACTTGTACATTACTAGAAATGGATTCTTCTCTGCATAAACATGTGTGTTGGTCAAGGCCTAGACATCGTTTCTTGGCCATACTTCAGAAATTCGTAGAATTACTGTTTCTGTTAGTAACGCTTTGTTTCAACTTTCACCTGAACATTTTTTAAGGCTATTGAAAGGCTAAAAACAAGCCGAGAAACTCAAATGGGCAAGCAGCAATTCCTAGCCATGTACTCGAGCATTTTTGGTGGAATAACGACAGATCCAGCAGCTATGGTGATCCCCATTGATGATCACATGGTCCACAGAGGGCACGGTGTTTTTGATACTGCAGCCATAATGGACGGGTCAGTGATTTTGGTTATGTGGCCAAAAAAAAATTGATCTTTACAGTTTTAATATTATCATTATAGAATATTATGAATACATCAGATTAGAACATCTCTACAACAGAATCTGCCATTGTGAACTTGAAACTTTACAAATCTTTCTGAGAGGGACCATAATCAAATCGTATCCTATCTGTGGTATTTAAAATAGTAAACAATTACTTGTACCTGGTGAATAATATAATGAACTTTTGTTGGTGTTAGTAGAAATCAACCAATATGTATTTAGTGTTTCAACTACTAGATTATTTTCAAATTGGATAGATTACTAATTATTACAAATGCTTAAGTTGACAGAAAATGGCAAGTTTAATTGCTTCAAAATATTCTAACTCTCCCTTGACAAATATGTCTAAACTTAAGATACCACGCATAGAAGTTTAAATTTAAATAGGAGGGAGATCAGTGGAATCAAGGATCAAACTTAGCACGGTATTCTCTATTATCTTCATAAACTACTAATTGTCTTAAAAGACTAAGCTATTAAGAAAGAGTGAACCAGATACCTCCTTACTGTATTATAGTTTTAGTCTGGTCTTAAGCCATCTCTTCTTGCTGTATTTCTTCCCACCCCAGATACCTCTATGAGCTGGACCAACACCTTGACCGGATTTTAAGGTCTGCATCTATGGCCAAAATTGAACTCCCATATGATCGGGAAAGAATAAGAAGAATACTGATACAAACTGTGAGTGCTTCCAAGTGTAGAAAAGGATCTTTGAGATACTGGCTCTCTGCAGGACCGGGCGATTTTCAACTATCCCCATCTGGCTGCCATCAACCAGCTCTTTATGCTGTTGTAATCCAAGATCAATCACCATTTGATTCAAAGGGAATTAAAGTAATAACTTCATCAGTCCCGATTAAACCCCCACAATTTGCTACCGTGAAAAGTGTGAATTACCTTCCAAATGTGCTTTCAAGGATGGAGGCAGAGGAAAATGGTGCATATGCAGCTATTTGGCTAGATGGTGAAGGGTTAGTTGCTGAAGGGCCTAACATGAACGTGGCTTTTGTTACAAAAGACAAGGAACTTCTCATGCCTAACTTTGACAACATTCTAAGTGGGTGCACAGCTAAGAGGGTATTGACTCTTGCGAACGAACTAGTTAGGGAGGGTAAGCTTCAAGGAGTAAAAGTAAGAAATGTGACTGTAGATGAAGGGAAGAAATCCAATGAGATGATGCTCATTGGCAGTGGAGTTCTTGTTCGGCCTGTAATCCAGTGGGATGAGCAGGTCATTGGTGATGGTGAGAACTTTTCTGCAATTTACTTTCACTGTGCACCCCCTATAAATAGTTGTTTGTTTAGATACGTGAATACATGCAGGTATATGCATTTTATGTTTGTCACAGATCAAAATTTAGCAGACTCAGTTATATACATGTCATTTGCACCAAAAGTTAAGAGTGCTTTCTTTAATGCTAGTTTTGTTTAGGGGATGTATTAGATATTTTGTGAATTTACTTTTATGAAATCTTTTTGTGGCTGTAGCACTTCTTTTTTTAAGATATGTATGTTGTTGGAGGCATAATTTCCTTCCAAAAAAGTTACCAGAAGCATCAGAAGTACTTCGGAGCTATTTTGGCACTGTCCAGTGCAGGTGGAGCTAATTTACCAAGTGGACAATATTGGAGCTTGAACATATTAAAGAAAAGAGTTATGCATGCATGTTTTAGTTTCTTCCCTGTGCACTGCACTACTCCATCGATTCTGGTTATCTAAGAAATTTCAAGAAGTAATGCATTGTTTATTATTCTGTGAAGCTTGGTTATTGAGTGGAATGATTGTTGCTTCTAGAAGTCTGAAAGTTGACAAGTTGCAACTCTTGTTTCTTTCTAGGCAAAGAAGGTCCTGTGGCTCTCATTCTCTTGAGTCTCATCATTGAGGACATGAAATCTGGTCCCCCTATGGTCCGAGTTCCTGTTCCCTACTAAGCTTGCTTGATTCCTTCTCTTTGTGTTATGTGACACAGCTTTGCATTAGGGCTCAATCCATCATGGTTGGGAACCGTGGAGTTGTGTCATTTTCAACCTTTGCTGAGAGATCCATCGTGCTTTGCTACAAATAAGTGCTTTAAATTCTTGACGTATGCCCATTATCTCCACTACAGAAAGGCAGGCAATGTCATGCTTCATGACGGCCTATCTATTTGGTCTTGTACTAAAGAAATATAACAGTAAGCTTCGGTAACAGGTTGGTGTGGATGAATGCATGATACAATGCTACAAATTCCTCTCAGGTGGCCGTGTCTTGTGTTTTACATCTTCTAGGAACAACAACTATGCGGATTGTACTAATTTCTTTAAATTTGCAATCTGAGCTACGGAGTTCATGCAAAAGTGTATCTGAATGAAGAGATTTCATAATTCCTTCTATCATAGTGGTGATAACTTTTCACATGTTGTGTTTGCACCATCTTCGGAGTTTTTCATCATAATATATATATATATATATATATATATATATATATATATATGTTCTATTCGAGACCGTAAAAATGTATTAAACTGGTAGTCTTCGGGAGAAAACTGAAAAGACATGCATATTCGTACTTATAGAGCAAGTGGAGCATCTATCTAGATTTATAATATGCTGGGCGGTTGTTGCCTACGCCATTGCTTTGCTATAAGTGATGTGAATTTGTTTTCTTCTAACTCCTCCTCGTTCCAAAAAGATATATTCCAGACTACATTGTAAGTGCCATGGGCTGTGTGCCCCTTGGTTTGGGCGATCTTCAATATATAATCTCAAAATCGACTTACTAATAAAATTGATATACCATTATCTTTTTAAAAAAAAAAAAATACAGTGAACGATTGGAATATAATAGTTTTACTTATCATAAATTGTGTTAAGAGTGTGTTTGGATATTTAGGTGATTTCAGATGATTTGAATCGATTTGTGAATAGTATTGTTTTGTGAGTTTCATTGATATGTGTTTAAATATAAATAAGTTGAGATATATGTTGAATATATGAATTATGTTGAGATGAGTTTAAACTTTTTATGAAAATTTGAACAAACAATGAATCGTGTTAATGATTAGTTTGAAATAGATTGATGAGATCTTGATATCCGAATATATCCTTAAAAAGATATTAAAGAAACGAGATTTGTGTCCACTAATTTAGTTCTACTTTGTTCTTGGTTAAATTGAGTAGGTATAGTCTTGTTAAATATAAAAGATTACTCTTTCCACTTGTTTCTACCGCTATGAATTTTTTATTTTTATTTTTTTTATTTAATGATTAAGTAAGTATTTTTTAATAATATTATGATTTTTTTATTTTTTAAAATATATTTAAATATGTTAAAAAAATACATATAAAAAAATATAAAAAAAAAAATTCACCCCAAAACCACTAGCAGAGGAGCAGCACCGCTCAATAAATATTGCGGTCCATTTACTTTTCTCGTCTCCATCCGTAAGCAACGAGCTGCTGAAATCCATATTACTGTGTGAAGCAGCCCAGCACACCTAACGTCCTGATTGAAAAAAAAAAGAAAGAATAATTATGTGAAGTGTGTGGAGAGTGTGATGTACAGTAGAGTGTGATATAACATTTCTCTTGCTGGAAATGCTCTATTCATAGAATTTATTGCAAGTGGTTTGTCCCCATTTTATATCGATAAGACGCCATATTTTACTGACTAAAAAGATCAACTAGTGTAGCAGAAGCATCATTTCAAAGTTGTAAACACAAAATGAAGCAAGTAAACATAATAGAATTAAATTTAGATTAAAAATTTTTAATGTATTACAGCAAAATCATTAGGAGTGATTTGGATTTATAGATGAGTTAAAATAATTTGTAAATAATAAAATAAAAGTTGAATTGTTTATTATATTTTTTATAAGAATTTGAAAAAGTTATTTTAGGATTTAAAAAAGTTGAATTATTTATTATATTTTATATAAAAATTTGATAAAGTTGTAATGATGAAATAAATTGAAGTGAATTTTAAATTCAAATGAGACTTACTGTTAAAGCAATTCCATAAATCTATTTTACTAGAAAAGACTCAAAATAGTTAAAAACAATTATATTTTTAATTCCATGTGCAATATTCAGCAAAGTGCTTATGTATGATAATTTATTTGAAAAAATAAATTTTAGATTTTAAATTATAAAAATTAAATTTATTATTTAAATAATATAGATAATGTACCGCATATACTAAGTACTGAGAATTAAAAAAAAATGCTATTTTGCATATTTAATTTTTCAATTCATTTTGACACATTATGTATTTTAATTTTTTTTTATTTAATAATTAAGAAAGTGATTAGTAATATATTTATATTTTTTTATATTTTTTAAAAATATTTTTAAATAATAAAAAATATAAATAAAAAAGTCAAACACTGTCCTGAGGTCAAAATGAGCGGGCTATTGGCAGAACAGCCGCGCTCTAAAATAAATTACGTCGTAAAGTTAATGAGTAATCTGCAGGAGATAATCTCCGTAACTGGCAAGCCTACCGGGTGGCCCTCGTAACAAGGGTTTTAGGGGCTCAGGACCACACGCACGATGCAAAGCGTCTGCTAAACCAACGGTATCGGGAGAGTACACATCAGTACCGGCACGCATGACTCACGAGTAGAGAAACGCGGCCCTTTATGAGTGGGCTTGTCTCTAAGTTCCTTCTCTGACTAGTGACTGGAAAGCCCGAATAAAAGTAGAAGGACAAGAAAGAAAAGAAAAGAAAAGGAAAAGGAAAATCTTTTCACAACAGAAAAGTAGAAACGAGAGGGAGAGGGAGAGCGAGAAAGAGTCGCCGGGATTTTATTGCGGGAAATCTCTGCGATCTCGCGTGAAAAGTGTGTGCTCGGTAGCTGGATTCGGGTTTCATTTTTAGGATCGATTTTTTTGGCGGTGAACAGAGATGGTGAATTCAATGGTGGAACGAGCGACAAGCGACATGCTGATCGGCCCAGATTGGGCCATGAACATCGAGATCTGCGATATGCTCAATCACGATCCTGGGTACGCGTTGCAGTTGATTCCAATACCCCTCTCGTTTTTGCTAGATACCGTCCCTACTGCTTTTGTGTATCGAGGACTCAATTATGTATTTTGTTTGCACATTTGACGTTTGTGAATTGTCGCAGCTTTATCATTTTATTGTCTGAACGTAGTTATCTAGGGTTTTTTTTTTTTTTTGCCGCGGGGATAGAAAAATGCTAAATCTCAACGAGATCGGCTCGTTGCTTTCATGCCTAAAAAGTAGTCAGTTTAAGAATTTTTTATTTTGTATAAATTGCGTTTTATAATTGACTTATGGAGGAACACGAGCTTGCATAGGTAGTCAAGTACCTTGGGCCTTGGTTTGGATCTAGAATGTAATCTGGACGATTTCGTGAGAAACTATGTTTCCGTTTAATGGACTTTTGCATCATTTTTGTGAAATAAATTTGTGTCAATTACGTGGTTATCTCTCTTTGGATAATTTAGGGATGAGCGCATTTGGTAAACCTGGGTTGCAGTTTAATACTTGTTTGAGTTTACTTATAAAGTTTTGTTCATGTTACCAAGCTGGATGACTTTCTTGTAGACTACTCGTTGTACTTGGATTGCACCTTATTCGCTTATGATGAAATTCTTATTACCTATTCAAAAAAAGTAAGCTAAATGTTGCAAACTTGGCCAATGAGCTCGAGCATCAGATGGCATCTCCTCCACCACACGAAAAGGGGTGGGGTCATAATAATAATAATACAAATAGGAATAGTAGTACCATTTACTCGAATGATGTGGCTTTTTGTGATATAAGGAAGCCTATGATTGGTTATTAATGATCATATAGCAGGCAGGTTCACTTCAAAGATTAGCATTACAATTATTTTACTGGTTTCTAAGACTATTTTTCTACTAGGAAGAGGTATACCAATTCAATATAGACTTGTTTGTTATAACTACGGAACAAACATGTAACCCCTAGGGGTTGACTCAAGTGGTAAAGGCCTTGGTCTTGGTGGTATGCTCCCTCCAGATCTAAGATTCGAATCCTCTTGGGTGCACACAATTTTTTTAGGGGCCATCGGACTGGGGGAACTTCCTCTTGAATTACCTGATGTGCACTTGTAGAAAACTCATTGTCGAGGGCCTATGCACCCCTGATTAGTCGGGACTTTGTTCTCGGACACACTTTGCCCATAAAAAAAAAACTAAGGAACGAACTTGTTTAACTTGATTGTGTTTCTGTAATGCACTGATGGTTGGGAATGGGAAATGATAAGCCTCAAGAACTTGGCAATAGGAACATACACAAGTTCTTTCTTATAATGAGTTTGTGTTCTACAAATTATGGGGTCACTGAGGGAAACACATGCATGGTGTGCCTTTTAGGGGGTAAATGGATTTATATAATTTTCTAATATTTTGTTTTCCTTCTGTTTCCCTAAAATTTGGATTTCTTGGTTAATTATATATGATCAGGCAAGCGAAGGATGTTGTTAAAGGTATAAAGAAGCGCCTTGGCAGTAAGAATCCAAAAGTTCAACTTCTTGCCCTAACTGTAAGTCCATAGAACTGGATATAAATACGAACATGCACATGCACACACACAAACACACACATGTACAAGTATATGAATTTGAAAAACTTGTCTAAATGTGGTTAGATTTTGGGCTCTCTTTCTTCTACTTCACAAAATATCCTGTATAGTTGGGCTCTTGCCCATTCTTCATCTTTCTAAATTTCATTTGTGCTTCAACTTCTTATAGACGGGAGTACTCACTTGTACTAAAATTTACTTTATTACTTCTCTAAGCATCTTGTGCATATTTTGGAAATTGAGAAAGGGGTGTATATTTGCTTTGAGCCTACTTTGTTTCATGCTATAAGCTGGACTTCTAGAGGTAGGAGAACCCTTTTAGGATTTGATGACATCCAATTTTCAAAATATGGCAACATTTTTTAGCAAGTCATCATTTATGGCAAAAGAATATCCTGATTACATTCCAACACTTTGAGGTTATATATTTAACAAATATATATTAAACATCACTCAAACCAAGGAGCACACTAATGGACGATTCAGTCAGAAACTATGTTTCCGTTTGATGACATCCAATTTCCATTTTTTTTTTTTGGAATCTTTTTTCTCTTCCTAAAGAAAAAGGTGTCTTAGGGTTATATGACGAATTAGCTGGGTTGGAAATGTTCTTTCAGTTTTTAATTATTTCAGTATTTCAAGTTTTAAGTATTGTGACTTTTCAATGGCATTGGTTCGAGTTTCGAGAAGTGCCTTTTCAATTAAATTGATTTTCATTTTGGGCGATGTGTTTTCTTGTATACATTCAGTGTACTTGGTTTCTCCTTTTGATATATACAATATTTTTACTTATAAAAAAAAAAAAAAGTATTGTGACTTTCTATATCTCAATAGTTAATATAGATGCATATCAGAATTCTAGGACGATTGTGAAACATAATGGATTAGATGGATGCAGGAGGTATTGGCTTCATCCCTGAGTCATACGATCTTTTGGCAGTCTGCATGAAACTCTACTTGAAATCTCATCATGTTAGGGCTTAAGTGAAATAATTGTCATATCGCTTATCAAATTTTTTAAACTTTTTCTTACAGAGGACTAAAATTGGTTTTATTTTGGTCTGGTCACTGTATCTAGCTACTGGAGACAGTCATAAAGAATTGTGGGGACATTGTTCACATGCATGTAGCAGAGAAGGATGTTCTTCATGAGATGGTGAAAATAGTGAAGAAGAAGGTACAAATGTTTCTCGAATATTTTTGTTGCAGGTCAATGTTGTATTTACTCTCATTTGTTATAATAAGTATTTTTTATTCATATTGTAGCCTGACTTTAATGTCAAAGAGAAGATATTGATCCTGATAGATACTTGGCAAGAAGCTTTTGGAGGACCAAGGGCAAGATATCCCCAATACTATGCTGCATACCAAGAATTGTTGGTACATTTACCTAGTGTTTTCTCTTGAAGTACTTTTCCAGTTAGAGAAGAAACATAGTTACTTATCTTGACTTTGCCTTTTCATTGCCCTGCCACTATCATAGTGCTTATGATCATAGTTAGACCATCTTGTTTGTCATTCTCTGAGACAGAGCACATATTTGTTTCAGCGTGCTGGGGCAGTATTCCCTCAGAGATCTGGAAGTTCTGCACCTGTGTTCACACCTCCACAAACACATCCTTTGACATCATACCCTCATAATCTACGCAATCATGATAATCAGCAAGAGACAACTGAGTCATCTGCAGAGTCTGAGTTTCCAACCTTGAGGTACATCTGCAACTCCTTTTCTGATGTCATTAAGGGAGACAAACCTGTTAATCATATGGTTAATCAACACACATTTGTTGACTGTTTAAGATGGTACTTCGTCTTTAGTTGTCTGATCGAATGTGGAATTGTGGCAGTCATCAAATCTCATATAAACATGCACTACCTTCTTTTCCTAGATTTTCCTGCTGATTGTTGTATCCTGGCCTGTTCTTTACTTACATATGAAATCGATATATTAATTGAAAAGCAATTGATGAGAAAATTGTGGTCCTTGGTCCTCTCTTGAATTTGGTATAGTTTGTGGTAAAAAAACCTGCCACATCCATTTAAACGTCAAGCATAGGGAGAGGAAGTAAATTTGGTCTGCAAGGCTCAATTAATGTTGACTTGAAACTGTGCGATGCTGATGGTTTAAATGTTTGAATTATGAGAACAAGCAGAGGGATGTTTGTTGGATCTGAGGATTTGAGTATTCAATGTTATTAGATTGAGCATGAACTAACTCTTTCCAGTGCCAAGGGTTGCATAACTATTTTATTCATCCTTTTCTTGTCGGTTTTATTGACTAATGATTCATCATTTTATATTCTTTTATAAATTAAAATTTCTTTTGCTAGCCTGTCAGAAATCCAGAATGCACGTGGCATCATGGATGTCCTTACAGAAATGCTGAGTGCAATAGAGCCAGCGAACAAAGAGGTATATGTGAAGAAAATTTAGAACTATGGAACAATAACATAGATGCTGATTACCTCTTTAAAAAATCATCAAAACTGGGCTATGAGGAACTTTGGGTTATAATCTATTTAATTTATAATGCTAATGGCTTATAAAAAAAACTACTGCTGACTGAAAACTTTAATGGTAAGAAATTTAAAAAGATCAAAATCAAGTACTTTTGTTAATATTTTTATCTAGATGTATAACTTGTCACTGTTTTTTTGGTATATTCCAATCTCATCAATCTCTATTTGCATGCTGGATAATCTTTGTTTCAATTTGCAGGGGCTTAGACAGGATGTTATTGTTGACTTGGTGGAACAGTGTCGTACATATAAGCGGAGAGTAGTGCACCTTGTTAACTCAACTTCGTAAGGCCTTTGTTCTTTACCTGTTACCCTTTCCTGTCGAATTTAGCATTCTCTCTCTCTCTCTTGCATGCACGTACACACGAATTATGTGCTTGCACATACATAGTGGTTGTCTGTATGTGGGATTCACACATTTATGTCCAGCCAGATCATGTAGGGACTTTCAGCATGGCATTATTTCTATGAATAGTCCTTTCATTAGTGAGCAAATCTCCCAAGCTTGTGAAATGTTATTATGTCATGTACGTTGCTTTAAACATGGTTTGTGATTTCCATTCATCTCTTTCAGGGATGAGTCACTGCTGTGTCAAGGACTAGCGCTGAATGATGACTTGCAGCGTGTACTGACCAAGCACGAAGCAATTGCATCAGGAACTTCTCTTCAAATAGAGAAACCCAACCCTGAACCTGTTAGAGGACTTGTTGATGTTGATGGTCTTCTGGTCGATACTGGAGATAAAAGCAAACAGCCTGATGGGAGGTAATTAAGCTTTCTTGAGCTGGTTCACATTCACTGCATTCTCTTTGATAATATGGTGACTAAATCCACTGGTATGTCATGTTGTTATTGGGAATGACCTACTAATAAAATCAATTAGAAAATGCCGTACTAAGAAATTATGTTTATATTCACAGCCTAGGTTTTTATATAGTCTGACACTGTAGGTTTAATTATGGTATTGAAAGTGCTTGATCGAAATGTGTGGCTTTTGCACTTGGTATGTGCATCTTGACTTTGAGTTCCACCTTTTGAGGCCTCATGTTTTATTTTTTTGATCAGTAAATAAGAATTTTATTAAAATAGGCGAAGCCAAGTACATGGGACATATACAAGAGCAACACCTATGCATGAGTGGCTAAAGATACAAGGAAAGCATGTATGTTCATGCCATTAAAGTCTATTACAATCGACTAATGGAGTAGAGTATGAAAAAATAAAGTTCTAATCTCGTCCATTGTCCGTTCACGATTTTCAAAACTTCAACCATTCCTCTCCACCCATATGCACCACCATAGACAGATCGGTATTATCTTCCACATAGCTGCAATTTGAGTGGCACCTCAGATGCCTTGCCAGGTGGCCAAAAAATCCACAACCCTTCGTGACATCACCCAATGGAGGCCAGCTCTAGCAAGTATATCATTCCACAAACTCATGGCTGTGTCACAATGCAGTAATAAATGATCCACCAACTCCCCACAGTTCTTGCACATATAATACCAATCCAACACAACGAGTTGGCGTTTCCGTAGATTATCTAAGGTGAGAGAATCTTCCCTAATGAAGCTGTCCATACAAAAAAAGAAGTTTTAGGGGGGCCTTGGTCCTCCATATGTTCTTCCATGGGAACGGTCTTCTAGAATGTTTCATAATGGACTTATAATACGACTGTACAGGAAATCTTCCCTTCTTGGATGGTGACCACAAAATCGTATCAGCTCCTCCGTTCACTCTACAATTATACACCAGATTAAAGAAATCTGTAAATGTGTCAATTTCCCAGTCTTGGGCAGCTCTAAGGAACATGATATTCCATTGGGGAGAGCCACTAGACAGATCCATGAGTTCTGCTACTGAAGCCTCCTATCTTTGTGCGATGTTGTATATTGTTGGATAAGATTCCTTAAGGACTTGATCTCCACACCATAAATCAGTCCAGAATTTAATTCTGGAACCATCCCCAACTGCAAAACGTGTATATCGATGGATGTTTGTCCAGCCTCTTCGGATGTGTTTCCAAAGCCCCACCCCATGATGTCCACTCACCTCATTCAAGCACATCCTCCCCCAATCCACCATATTTTAAATCTATGATAACTCTCCACAAAGCTCCCCTCTCCTCATGGTATCTCCGTAGCCACTTACCCGATAAAGCATTGTTGAAAACCAACAAATTACAAATTCCCAGCCTGCCTTCATGTATTGGGGTACAAACCATAGCTGAATTCTTCATCTATTCGCCCCCCCCCAAATAGGAAATCTCGTTGCAACTTCTCTAACCGATAAACCACCTTGCATGGTATTGGAAAAAGAAATAAGAAGTAGACAGGTAGATTGGAAATAGTATTTTTTTTTATCAACGTAACTCTACCACCTTTGGGTGAATCCTCTTCCAACTCGCTAGTTTCCGCTCCATTTTTTCCAACACCCTGTCCCGGATGGACTGCTACTTGAAGGAGGCACCCAAGGGAAGACCGGGATAGTAAGGGGTGGTTTGGATAATGAAACACTTTCATCTCATCTCATCTCATCTCATCTAATTATTACAACTTTATCAAATTTTCAAACAAAATATAATAAACAATTCAACCTTTTCAAATCTCAAAACAAAAATAATATTAAAAAAAAAAATTCTAATAATATTTTATTCAACTTGCAACTCTTATCTCATCTCATCATTAATCTCGTATGTTTTCACAAATGAGATGAGATGAGATGAATTGAGATAAAAGTTGAAAGTTTAATAAAATATTGTTAGAATATATTTTTTTAATATTATTTTTGTTATGGGATTTGAAAAAGTTGAATTGTTTATTTTATTTTGTATGGAAATTCGAGAAAGTTGTAACGATTAGATGAGATGAGATGAGATGAGAAGTTTCCTGAAAACAAACGGGCCTAACTCAACTTACTATCCAAACCTCCCCTAAATTTATGTTTGTTGCAAATATGATATATGTTTCTTCTGCAGTAAGGAGGCCTCGTGTTTTTTTAATAGTGGAATCTGATAGAAAGATAGTAAAAAATCTTAATAAATTTTGAGTTGTTTGTTTCAAATATGTTTCTTCTTACTGCATACAAGACGATGTAAATTTATTGGATTTTAATTCAATAGATTTTTTTTTCCCTTTTAGTAAAAGAAAATAAAATTATTGCTGGCTATTGAGCAAATGCTATCTCCTCCTTCCTACAAATAAAGGATGGAGGTGAAGGTCACAGGTCCAGTGTACAATTGCATGAGTTTCATTTTCCCATCAAAGATACAAGTTTTTGGTAAAATATTAGATACCTTCTGTTTACTCGAGCTCTAAGAGCAGAACTTTTTTCCTCAGAGCCTCCTCAAGTACTAGTGTAGCAGTGCAGCCACTGAACCAGCTGTTGCTTCCTGCTCCTCCTGCAACTAATGCTGCAGCTTCTCCAGCAAGGGTTGACCCCAAAATGGACTTGCTGAGTGGTGATGACTATAGCTCACCAAAGGCAGAAAATCCGTTGGCTCTTGTTCCTGTGGTAGGACAACAGCCTGCCAGTCCTATTTCTCAGCAGAATGCCTTAGTTCTTTTTGACATGTTTTCAGAGACCAACAACACTCCAAGTTCTGTCAATACTCAATCTGCCAATTTGAGTAGACAGGGCAATCCATTGGCTCCACAAATCGAACAGCAGCAGAATTTTCAATCTCCCCAAGGTGGATTTTACTCGAATGGAAGTGTCCCAACTGTTGGATCATCTCAATATGAGCAGCAGCCAATGTACATGCAAGGTGCTGGTTCTGCCTGGAATGGCCAAATTGCCCAGCAGCAGCCGCAGCCACCTTTGCCAGTCTATGGTGTGCACTTCTTGCTTAATTCTATGTTTTTCATGCTAGAAATGTGTATGCTTTTATCACATATTCTTTTCACCAAATTTTCCCATCTTTAGGCAGAAACGCCTTCATAATGCCAAATCACAATTATGCTAGAAATTATTTATGCATTTGTATTAAGTAGCGATGTGCTGGCTGGGCCCTATTTGGTTGCTTTAGTTATGTAATTGCGTGGTATTATGTTAGGAGCTTACAATGCTTGCTTCTGAACAGGTGCTCAAAGCAGTGCGTCATTACCACCACCACCTTGGGAAGCTCAGCCAGTGGACAACAGTGGTCCAGTAACAGGTGCTCAATACCCTCAACCAGTGCAAGCTACTCAAATGGTTGTCACACATGCTCCAAGTGGTGCTCATTCTCCTTTGGTGCCTCAACAAATGGGTAAGGACCAGGTGGTAGGTATGTATATCGAGCCAATTACAAGCAGCAGCCATTTGTCGACAGTTAATAATCAGGTTGGTCAGAGCCAGCAGTTGGGTTGGCACTCTCAGCCAATCCAAGGAGGGCCATACATGGGAATGTTTTCACAGCCCATGCAAAATGCCCAGATGGCATCTATGTACCCTCAACAAATGTATGGGAACCACCAATATGCGGGTTATGGCTACGGTCAGCCACAAGGAGTGCAATACCTAGAACAGAGAATGTACGGATTATCAGTCGGTGACAACAATGGCTTGAGAAACTCCTACCAGGTTTCTACTCCATCTTATATCCCACCTAGTAAGCCTTCTAAGCCAGAGGACAAGTTCTTTGGGGACCTTGTTGATATGGCAAAAGTGAAGTCAACGAAACCCACTCCTGGTAGGGCTGGGTAGCATGTGAAGACATGACTGGTTTTGGTGCTTTTTATTTTGTTCATTTATTTTGGTTTGCTAACTTGCTTATTTTCTCTGTAATTTTTTAATATATATAATTCTTGCTTTTCGCCTGCATTTCTGTTGATTATCTGGCATTGGGATCTTGTACATTCATTCATTGTAGAGTAGAAAAAGAAAAAAGAAAAAAATGGACACCTCCCGTTAGATTAGGATGGAGATAATGAGATTGCACTTATATTGCCCTCCAATTAGTTGGAAGCATTTTGTTTTTTGTTTTTTTTTAAATTATGGCATCTTTTTTAATTAATAGACAGTGTGAGTTAGATTTGTCTGCAACTTTCAAGGCTAAGATCTCTTGAAGAATTTTCTACCGCCATTTGGCTTACAATGGCCGAATTGGCTGTGGATTCTCAACCCTCGATACGCAATTAGGCCTGATCCGCTCTGAAAGCTCGTTATGGAATACTGATGTTCAAATGACTAAAATAACTGGAGATACATGGTGAGATAGCCTCTGCTCTACTTTTGAGCTTGAAGTTTAGGATCATGAGCTCTATATTTTCCGAGGAGAAACTGAAGAGCATGGCTAATCTGAAAAGCGAGGCTGTTTCTGTTTGGTCTGGCATGTTTCATTTTTTTTTCCGGCAACAGGACTGGAGTCAGGAAAATCTAACAATAAACATTGCATCTAATTTTGAAGATCTTAATTTGAAGCACTTCAAAACTATCTAGTGGTGCCTATAATAAGGTGGAGAACCGAGCTTTCTGATAGAGAACAGCATGCACAAAGCATGCAACAATTCCAGCTGCAGAGAGGACTTGCTCGTGCTGCGTAATTTTTATATGAACATCAGCATTCCTCACACGAAATTGAAAGAAATGCAGCTTTATTTATAACTAAACTTTATAAGTGGCAGATGCCATACAAGCCTTTTGAACACGAGGTCTCTAATGCATACATCATTTGAACCAAACACGTACTAGACAGGTCGAAGGAGGAATATGAGATACAACAAACAGAAGAAGTACTTTGACTACACAGTTTATTGCTTGAGGAACCTGTCAAGCCACTCACAAGCTTCTTTTACCATAAGCGGTGTCATTTGGTGCCCAATTCCAGGTTGTGCAATCAACTGCATGTCAAGGAAATGCAATAAGAGAATTATAAACCGAGGGGCATACATAAAGGAAAAGGGAAACAATAGAAATATACTGAAATAATGCATGCATTGTGAGATGGCATTTTCGTTTGTCTAGTTCAATGAAAATGAAATAGGCAAGAGAACACTTAATCGTGTTTTTGTGAATGACATTCCACAAAGGTTATTCCACAATGATAATAACAACAGTTATGGGAAATAATAATAGTTCTTTCCCTTTCAAAGGTCTTCGTGAAGTGTTAGCTAATTTGAAGATTGCCTGATATGTTTTCAACTATATAATCTTTTGCCAGGTGCTTTGATCAAACCTTAAACTTATCCAAACAATGGGCCTCTTCATAGACCTTGCATGCTCTTGATTCAGGAATTTTCAGACCAGGAAGTGGACACCGAGGATCTTCTGCACCTAAATTTTCAAAATTAAAAGTAAAAAGAAGCACGTCAAACTAAGTACATATTACAAACTACCAAAGGTAACCAACCTCAAAGAGAATTCAATTGAAGGGGTAAAAAGGCAAAGAGCACCGGCCTCCTAGCCCAGTAAAATTTTGTAGGAAAGTAAGAATAAGTAGTTAATCTACAGATAAATTGATGCCAGGAAGGATTACCGTGTGTCAGAATTTGGGAACATGTGCATTATTTCATATATAGCACGTTATTTGGACCTTCCAGAATCTTTAAAAGATCATAGGTATAAAATCATGATCATACCAAACAGGTGGTTGGCTCCAGACACCCAGGCACCATATGTGTGCACAAGCCAACACACACAGAAAGACACACGCAGGGCAAGATAAAATGTTACCATTGACAATCAGCAGAGGACGTGGTGCAATAGCCAGAATGGTGTGATGTAAATCAAAGTGAGATGCTAGACCAGGAGCAATCCTATCCCAGACCTGGCCAGTTCAAAAAAAAAAAAAGAGCAGGATGTAATTAAATCTAAAATGCACAGTGAGATGAGAAAACTTCCACAGGGAAGCCAGTTTCTGAAGGACAGAACATAGCAAATGAACGTGATATGTATGACTCCATCGAATGCTAATTCTAAGTAGTACAACTCGAATTATACATGTACAAAAGTAGATGTACCCAATAATGAATAAAGATGCATAGTAGCAAAATTAATCAAAAGTAAAAGGTGCTTCAAACAGTCAAAACTAAAAAGCTAAAGTGGCATGAAGGCTCAGCAACAATCGGACTGCAAGTATACTGTACAAATTTGGACAATAATCTAGCCAACCTTCTCTACTACTTCTTTGTCGATCTCATTCTTGCCTAAATCAATCCGTGCTTCTGCACCAAAAAATATATGGGCATCAGAACAAAATATACCACCACAGTAGCAAAAGAAACTCGTCCAGTTCTAGTGTGCTTTAAGAAGCTCAGTACTTGAATATTATATGCATTTAGCATATGTAGATCTTATTTAAACTAAACAAAATCCACAATTTGCTCCTGATAGTTGTAGCCCATATAGTCCGTTTATCTCTTACCCTCAAAAACAGGCTTTATACTGTCAACACGACCATGCCACTTATCATTCTCAATGGCCCATCGAAACCCCTATATTCACATTGCACAAAATTCAGCTAGCTACTAAAAACATCAGCTAAACTAGTAAACTTTTAAATTTCTAATAGGAGGCAGCACCTGAACACCAATTATGGGAGCAACCACTGCATAGCGAGTGTCAGCAACAGCACCATACCACGCATGCATACCTGCGTTTTCAGAGTTTTTCAGTACTGTTTTTTTTTTTTTACTAGGCACGTTTTCAGAGTTTTCAGTAATGCCGACATGAGTTTGCATGTCAAATCATCATTTCTAATGTCCCATCCTTTTAAGACCTCATTCAACCAACCTCCAAGTGATTCACCAGTGATTCCTATTCTTGCGGGGTCTATATCCTCCCTCTGGGTTAGATAATCTGCCAGTTTTATCAAGTCCCAGACCTGCAAGAATCAAAGCTTATGCTTTCTTAGGGACCAAAATCATCCGACAACTAAACCTCAAAGGTTCTATTAACTAAAACTCATTAGATCTCCTATTACCAGGTAAGAGTCGAGTATAAATGAAGGAATTACCGTATCAAATATGAACGGCATTGAATCACCTTTTTTCCATGATGAAATAAGAGCCTGCATTTGAATACAAATAAAATGAGTAGAGATGAAATTTATAGATGAAATATGGTTTCAATGCCCAACGGCTGCTAGGATTTCATATTTAATTCAGCTCGCTCTACTTTTTTGTCAGAAACACATGAGAAGCTATGGACTAATTCTCCAACTTATGAGACAGAATTAATATGTTATGGTCATGAGCTTGTCTTCAGAAGCTCAAAGGCCGTATAAAAGAGAAACAGATGTTGTGCATATTCAGAAAATATGGTGAAAATAATTGAACTGGGTCCAAGAAAAACAAAATAAAGGTGTAAAAATGCGCACATCTCGGTACGTGGTTTTACTGCTTGCACGTTCACCATGGTATCGAGAATCTATGGCGATGGCTATATATCCTCGAGAAGCATATGCCTGATACAAGCATAAAAAGTTGACCAATGCCAAATCAAAATAATGCAAAAGAAAAGAAGACTACAAACCAAGAAAACGACCATTAGAGTAGCTACCTCAAGCAATGGCCGCAACCACTCCTTGCACTTATGTGTACTATGAAGAAAAACAACAGCAGGCCTTCTTTGAGGATTGCTTTCCTTCATGCTTAAAATCAACACAGGTAAGCGCCCTTGGTCTCCTGCCTAAAAATGATCATTCACAATAAGTTCCTTTGACGCTAAAAATGAGCAAATGGGATGCCATGAGAACTAAAGTAAATAATGTCCACCTTGGTGGCCCCCGCTTACTAATGTAAGGGGATGAAAAAAAAAAGCAATAGACAACATTCCACAAGAAATAAGACGTGAACTTTGGTGAGGTGGAACTTAATCGAACTTGAAGATCTTCACAAAGCACGAAGTTGGGTTCAGGAAAATTGTTTCACTTTCAATTAACATGGATCACTTCAGTTTATGGCACCGCTTAACTTCAATTTGTCACAAAAAGAAAAGATAAAGCTCCAATGCGTGGTCCTTCTACTAGGAAAAGTCAAGAACCACAATTGCCACAACTCAAATGTAACTTCAGAATCAGTTCAATTTGAAAGCCCGTTTTTAGCTCCAATTACCTCGGTAATCAAGTACAGGTTTTCCTCTCTCAGTAAGTCCCTGAACCCATCAATGTCTGCCTTCGGGCAACACTCCATCGCCTGGCATTAACTACACGAGTATACTCAGAAATTTCCAACAGAACATGGATCAACATATACATACTTCAAGAAAAAGAAAGAGATTTCAACCTCACTGAATAGAGGTGGGGTAGCATCTTGATACAGAGGGTTAGCCACAGGTTTTGCAAGCTCCACCGATAGCGGAACTGGAAATATTTACCAGCAAAAAAAGAGAATCAACAACACAAATTCCCAATTTAAAATTTTGACTTTTTTGCTACAATTCCTCAGCAACCAATTAAATCCCAACGTCGACCAGGAACACAACACTCAACCTCCAATTACCGATAACTTGAAATCTCATACAATTACAAGAAAATTTCCCCAAAACTCTTAAACCAGCTTTGGTTTTTACCTTCAGTGGATCGTCTGCTACGGAGAACTTGGAGGAAATGCAACCGGAGCTTCTCCACATCGATGGATTCTTCCATTCTGCTTGCTGCGCTGCCAGCGATCACTGAGGTAACGATCAGGGACTGACATTTATAGCCAAAGAGGCTGGATCGTGGCGGGTAGGATCGTAAGCGAGGAGCGTGGCGAACACACGTGAGGAAAAGTGCAAGTCGCACGTGCGAGAGATGGGCCAGAAGGGATGATGGTGTTCGATGCGGAAGCCGAGGAACATTGACTGACAACATTCGTTCCTTTCCTAATCGGGAATCTGATAAACGGGAACCAACTGGGGATGGACTATGCCCCTGTGGGAGTGAGACTTTTTATTTTTTATTTTTTACAAAAAAATATATTAGATTATATATGTTACGGAAAAATATTTTTTTCATAATAACGTGTTAAATGAAGGATAATTTGTAAAATATTTTATAAAAATAACATTACTTTATAAAAATATTCTTATCTTATAACATTATTATAAAATATACTGTGTATCAAATTATCAATACCCTATTTTCTGGTTTCAAAAAAAAAAAATACTCTATTTTCTAACCATCTGCCGCAACGTGGCACGTGCGCTATAACTGTCACTGCCAATAATACATCTCCGTGCCACGTATTTATAATTTATTAACTAATTAAATCAATACGTACATTAAAAAAAAACTAATATTTTCACCTTCATATGTTCTCTGAATATTTATTTGTAACGCAATATTTTATAAGAATCAAAGAGATTTCTCATTTTACTTTTAGTAAAGAAGTTTCAAATTGAAATAAATTTTTTGAAAATAATTATGAATTAACCAGTCAGTCAGGATTTAAAGGAGAAGAGGGGCTCTTTACGTCTAATTGATTAAAAAAAAAAAACATCTAATATGAGATCCAGATTGGGCCAACTGACAATCGAAACAAGTTTTGTTGGCATGTAAAATGACCAAGAAACGAAGGTGGAAGGAAAGCACCATAAATAAATGACAATAAAATTGAATAACAAGAAAGGAAGGTGCAAGGAAGCTCCAAAGGAACACCACCTTGTGACTTAACTCTATCATCAGTACAGATTTTACTTAAATTAGCATTGTCTCAAGATCCTTCCATGACTAAAAAGTTAAAAAAACATTGTTTAGCAATGTCTCATATAGGAAGCTGCAATCTAAATCTAGGGAGGCAATTTAATGATTTATGATTTATTATTAATTGATAGCATGTATTATTTTATATTTTATATGATCAATGATAATAAATTAGATGAAAATTATATCTTTACAGTGAATTTTTTTTAGATTTGACGCTGCTGGTAGACATAATGGATGATTGGAAAGTTTTGAAAGTTCGAGGGTTCACTTTGATGCAATTATTAATTTCGGATGCACATTGTGAATTAAGTGAAAGTTTGAGGGACATAGTGTAATTAACCTAAAAGTTAATTTTTTTTCATGTGAGTCCTCTGTTTTATTCACTTTTTTTGAAGTGATTACGCGACGACTACATAATTCATAGTTACAAATATCTTTTCTCTAAGAAAAATATAGCTATAACAATTGTTATAGAATAATAATAGGGCACTAACCCTATCACTACCCATTGTTATGTAACGGAAAAGCAGGTATATAGAACTCCAAACAAGAACATATCATCTAAAACTAGAGGAGCTAGGTTAAACCTTCCACTCTTAACTATTTCCTATCTAACTTCCACTCTCTGTCAATATGTGATTTTATCTCCCCGTTCCCATTAGGCAACCCAACCTTTAAAGACAAGTCTTCATCACAAGAAGCGACTGCAGTGGCTCCTGGAGACGCTTCCGGAACAGGAGAGTTTATAATGCCATTGCCGTATGCTTCCTTGTGACTTCCCATTTCACTTTCAGATTTTATGTTGCCATTCTCTGCAGGTTTTCGTTCGCTTACTGTATCGTTTTCGGCTAATGGCGAGGGCATGGTTTCTGCAAAGTGAAATAAACGAAACCGTTTATACAAGATAGGTAATAAATACAAGTTTCTAGGATACAATTTTATCATAGCTCAAAATGGCTCACTGTTCAAGAAAGGTTTCCCCCTCATGTTAAGCCTCAAGTTCTAATACAACGAAATTCCTGACCTTTTGTTTTCGTATTCAAGTTACAACAAAGTTTTCAATGGCTAAACGTTCTGACCTATGGCTATACGGAGACATACTTTCCATGCATTCATTCGATCTGTGCACAAGGACGTTGATACTGGACTTCAATAGCATTTTTCTACTAATAAGGGGAAGATTCAGTCGAGACAATGAGCTATAGTGCGTGGTCTTCTTTATTACAAAGCCCAATAAGCTTGAGTATATCGGGTGTTCTTAATTCACAAGACTTCCAACTGATTACATGATGGAACTGAACCTCTTGTATGATGGTTCTTTGGCAGTGAAGAAAAACCATACAGAAGTTCTCACATTACCATATTGAAAAAATTGAAACTTCGGAAATATAAAATCAAGAAACTTACCTCTTATGCTCCCGCAAGTTATGAGCCGGTTAAGAAAATCCCAGAGCCTTGTCAGGACAAGCCTTTCCTGCTCTGCAAAAAGTTCCGTAAAGCCATGACCATCCAATGACTTCTGATTGATGTTCTCATCATGGCTCACCACCCTTTCTGGTGACCCAGCTGCCATAATGTCTTGTTCATCACACATCAATGCAAGTGTTCCGGGAGATATTGGCCTACCATTATCCATATCAACTCCATCAGATCCAGAATCATTGCTTCCAACTCTATCCACTTGATTCCTGCTGAAACTGCCATCAGGAGTAGTGTTCTGACTACCATGTCCTTTTCTACCCTCTTTGCTCTCTTGAGTGGATAAACCAACAAAAGTTTCAATATTCCCCCTCCCTGTCTGCCCATCCATTTTGCCTCTTTTTTCTGGAAATGTTAAATTGCAGATTTAGAAGCAAATCATATTTGATTTGGAGGGTGGGGTGCGGGCGGAGTGATATATCTCTTTTCAGTATAATCTACTTCTTATCTACAAACACAGACATAAGGAATGCTTAGAATTAGATCTTTTAAATGCTTATCTTGATCAAGTTTCCTACCAGTCCACTGTAGGGTACTTTCTTCTGCACAGAAAAGTCCAACTCAAACTGGAAGATCTTTTATTATTTAACTGAAATGGTTATGACGACTATATCTTTTCATTCAATGGTATGATGAGGAAATGTACTTCAATTTGGGTTAAAAAGTCCATAAGGAACAGATTGAGAATTCGTTATAGATGTGTTTCACACACTCTAAGTAATTTTTAAGGAAGAAATTCCAAAGCTTTTGGCTCAAGTATCCAGGGACTTTCCTCTCTCCATATGTACTCTTCTATCCTCGGTCCAACCATTCTCCGCTTCCCTTCTGTCTAAAACTCTCTCATCTCCCTTTGTCCAATCATTCAATAACCACATCTAAGCATACATTTAACATTCATATTTTTTGTAAGCCGAAGAGGGTGAAATAACCCCAAATTACAAAATCTTACGTAATTCTATATTTAATGAGAGACTTCCATTTCCAATGCACGAGTAAACACGATTTTAAAATATCAGCAAGGACTAAAATAATATCATAGAGTAATTTTAAAATCTACCAATAATGTCAAGGAAAACTACTTTATACATTACTAATGATATTCAGGTAGAAAAGTAGGCATAGAAACATATAATGATATAGTCGTCATAGCCATTTCATTCAAATAATAAGCTAAAATTCAAGTAGTCCCGAACATAAAGTATCAGCAAAAGTCTATCTATTTCTGTATATTATTTGCAACCTGCAAGTGTTTTTGTAGCTTCTTCTGAAAGAACAACCAAAAGCGAGCAAAGATCCTTCACATCCTGTAGTTGGAGGATGTCAGCCAATGGAGATCTTCAATCATGAGCAGTTATGACAATTAGTTTGTGAAAAGAGAGAGAAAAGAAAACATGTCATTAACTATGGGCAAAATCGTGACAAAATATGCCTACCTGTACTTCAACTTTGAAGATCCTGATATTGCTGCATTCATAGTGCATGAAACAGGGATGGATGGCAGAGAACAGGTCACAGAAGCTTTTAGATGACTGTCCTGAATGAAGTATTTTTTAAAAAATAATTATTCCATTTTGCTCACTCAGAAAATTGAGGAAAAAGCGAAAGGAGGAAAAAAAACTAGGAATCTTAATAGCATTTTGTTCCCTTGGAAGTTGCAGGAAATATGAAGGGGGAGGGAGGGAGAGAAGGGGAGAGAGAGAGCGAGATAGAGAGAGAGAGATAGAGAGAGAGAGATAGAGATAGAGAGCAAAACTAGGACTCTTAATAGAAAAATGAGATTAGGGAGTTCGCTGTAAATTAAGAGTTCCTTCTTTTCCCATCTTTTTGATAAACTACAAGAAGTCAAATGTGAAAAATGGGGGCACAATCTTAGTAAATCATATTTAAACTTGGATGACTAAAACATGCCTCACAGGAACTAGAATTACTTGACAGGAGGATAAAAGAATTCAAATAACTCGTGTCCCTTGAGCATCAGAAGGGATACAAAAAAAAAAAAAGGCTACTGATCCAGAGTCATCAAATGATTGAAAACACGAAAAAATCAAATACACACTTCACAGTAAATAGGACCAACTTTATAGATTAAGATATACATACAAATAACAAATACATAGATACTCTTGTATTCTAGGATCCTAAGAAAGAGTACCTGTTGACATGGTGCGATCTTTTGATTGGAACAGTCTTTGGCAGCTATCCCAAAAAAATATTCCTTCCTCTTTCTCTTCTTGGATACCAGTGGGGTCCCATACCCAGAGGACCCAATGGCCCCACTAATGGCTACAGTAGCTGCATTTGGGACGTAGACTATTGCATTACGGTCTTCGTGAAACAGAGCCCTTCTTTCTTCGTTTCCTTCAAAATTTTTGCAGTCCATGCATTTACAGTTTTCAGAGCACAACACATTGGCTTGGAAGCACTCACAATACTTCTTTAGGCACCCTGATTTCTTGCAGTGACACCCTTTGCTGTGCTTTCCCACCACTTGAGCTTCTGCTGCATCTTCCTGGATATTTTTGAAGACATAATCATTGCTTGCCAAGTATAGCTACAAAAGATAATATGCTTGATCCTAAAACATAAAAATTCTACATAAAACTTTCAAGTTTTCTTTGCACAAGGAATCAACACTTGCCCTTCCTTTTTCCTCCTCTACCAAAAGCATCCACGTCAATAATCAAACCAGATTCTTAGAAGTATTCAAATTTGAAGGGCACTAACAGAAGTGACGTGACAAAGCTTTCATAAATCATGCCAAACCATCAGCTGTAGAAGGGATACATTGGTCTATCTGACTAATTAAAGCCGTTCAAGTTATAGTTGACCTAGTCTTTTCAAGTTTATGCTGTAGATTATAAAAAGTTATGTTTTTAGTCACACAACTGCAGAACAAAGCATCACCTAACCTAAATGCCTTTGGTTAAAGGAACCAAGGCCTCCTGAACATAAGTGAAGAAGTATTATTAGATTAGTGTTGGAATTATTGTAGGCTTGTAGATAGTTGTAGGCTTGCAGCTCTTAGCCATAGAAAAGTAGTGACAATGGATGAATATTGCATTTTTTAGAAGTAAAGACCTTCATTACAAGAATTCATTTTTCACGTCTTTATGTGAGAAGAATAAACAGAGCACTAGTCTGGCATATTTTAAAACCATGCAGCCTCAAGCATAATTTGAGATAGACCCTCCCTCACCTTGGAGTTCAAGAAAATTTAAGATGGATATCTTCAATAATATCTGCACTTGATCTGCTTGATTGAAGTAAACAATATAACTAAAACAGTTTGCAAAATGTAACAGAGGACCGAACCGACCGCTAAAAGCTATGATGAAAACAGTAATTAAAAATATGAAATGCAAAATCTATGCACAAATCCACATAAATGACCTGCCAAGCATATATCAAACTACTTAAGAAGAATACTTTTGACAACATTTAGTTCAGTTAATGTCAATGGATGAGCACTGAGCAAGTGATATTGTTGCATAAGTTGGAGCCAGACTATGTACCATCCTATCCCGAGATGCACGTGGGCTACTAGCGATCTTCGGCCTGAAAGCGTTTGGATTGCGCTCTAAGGTTGCTCCAACTGCCTCCTGCCTAGCTGCCTCGTTCTCCACATTATTCTGACAATTAACGCAGTTGCAACTTTCACAATAAATTCCAGCTGCGAAGCACTCACAATACCTGACAATTGAAAACTTTTGTTTCTTAATGCTCTAAAATAAGTAGGACGAAAATATGATGCATCACATATATAAAGCATGAACTCAATAAGTTATCGGCAATAAACTAATAAAAGTTCAAGTAGCAACACTCCGGTTAAATTATTTTTTATGTTTTATTTTTTTATGAGGGGGGAACCACCCCACACTCTGATTAAATTATAAAGTAATATGGAAATAATGAATCCAATAAGTAATTGACAAAAACTACTAAAAGACCAAGCAGTCACGCACAAATTACATTAAGTAGTATTGCAAGTGAATTCAGCAACGTCACCACTAATTTAACCAAGTAAACCCATTCCGAGACAAAGTTGCAATAAAAGATCATATAAAGAAGAGGAATAAAGGTGACTTTCCGCCCAGAAGTTAAAGGATTTGATTAAAACTACAGAGTGTTCTCTGAGAATTACTTCATGGCTTATTATGAGCCCATCCAAGAAGACTTGGCATGTATCTTTTCATTTCACATGTTGATGGGCCGAAAAAAGATCAATCATAATGAACAAGAACAAAAGGGTGTAACGTTTAAGGGAGAAAATGAAGGGAAGAGATGAATAGAGGAGAGATGGAGGCAATTGAGGGGGGGAAATGCTGCAAAACTCATTGCTTATGTATATGATACTTTCATAAAGGGAAAAACTCGTATAAACATTTTATATATATTCTCTGCCCTATGTCACCTCACTGTCGAGCAATTTGGCAACTATCCCTCTTTGAGGAAACAAGTTAAAACAAGGGAAAATCTTCCCACCGGTACATCTATTCTTAGGCTGAAAACAGCCTCCAATAGGAGCTGGCCACATAGTCTACCCATTTTACTAATAATGGAACGCAACGCAGGGAAGCAAAACGTATCGAAGTACCCTCATCTCCTCGTCTCTCACCCTCGTCGAACTCTCCTGAAGCCCCTCTCTTGCTCACCCTCCTCTCTCTCTCTCTCTCTCTCTCTCTCCTGAAGCAAACGGGTAGCTACCCAAGTCAGACTCTCTCTCTCACCCTCATCTCTCTCTGGCACCCTCGTCTCTCTCTCATACCCTCATCAAATCTCCTCAAAGACTCATAACTCATACGTGTTTTGAGAGATTTTCCAAAAATATATGTAAAATTTGATGGTAGAGAGATTTATATTTCAGACCGAATTTTCATCAATTATAATGCTTTTGGAGTGTGCCATTCACATCAATCCAGCCTTTGGATGCAAGAGGGAGACAAGAGACATTCACATCAATTATTATTTTTTTATGACTTGTTCACTGTTATGACTAATTAAGTTTTAGCAATTTCATTTTTCTCACATTCTTTATCTTTAATTTTTTGTTCTATACTTGGTTTCTAAAAACATATAGTTGAGTGGTAGTTCAAGATCTTTAAATCTGGATTTTAGGTATGTACACAGGGAGTTAATGGTTGTTCATTTTCCCATAGCTGTGTTGCTGTGTTTCATTTTCCCCATGCCATAGCTTGTTCATTTTAGGCATGTACACATGGATAAGAAGCACTAAATCTCCTTTTCCTAGCATATGTTTTTTAGCATATCTTTGTTTGTCTGTCATGAGCAGAATATAAATTTTTATGAAGAGTCCAGTTTTTTCAAAGTTTGATCAAGATCACAGATTCACATGAGCCTATAACCACCACCCCAAAAAAACAAGGAAATTTTGGTTAATGTGCTTTGATTTGGTTGATATTGAGCAATTGTTCTTTTATTTTCCCGTTTAGAAAATATAATACTCTGTTATTGGCGATAATTTGTTTACACACGAAGTTTCCAACTTCAGATTTATAGCATATCTTTTACACAGAACAATGGAAGAATGACAGGGAAGTCGACGGTGGTACCACGTTGGACTGTGGGGTGGCTGTCGATGGTGTCGAGCTGTGGGTGGCTGTGGCGTCGGGCTGTGGGTGGTTGTGGCGTCGGGCTACTGGCGTGTACGCAGGGAGGGCGGCGAAATGGTTGTGGGTGGCTGCCTGGTGGAGGCGACTGGTGGAGAATAACAACGGGGCTGTGGTCTGGGTTGCGTGCATGTGATGGGGAGGAAACAGATCGTAAGGTATTTTGGGCAACAATAGTATGTAGTCATCCTCATGGACTTATTTCCTTCAACGCTGAGGTGTCAACTGCTTATTGGATGCTGATTTACACTCAAGAACGGTCGGTACCACTCCAAAGCGGAACTCTTAAAACAAAGACAAAGCGTGTGATTGTTTTTCTAGTTTAAATGATTTCATCATATCTATGAGACACGCAATAGTCCAATATAGCTAAAGTCATGTAAAGTACACCAATTTTAGCTTCATCCTCTGGACAGGAGTTTAAGATATCCTCCTCTTATAGGGGAGGAATTGAGATGTCTGTGTCTGGGATAAAATCTAAAGGAACTTGTCAAGAGAAGCAAGGGTTGCAAAATCACAAAAGCAAAGCTAAAAATATAAAAATGCATCAAAAGAAGTCTAGGTACTTACAGCTTCAAGCATCGAGAGCTTTTGCAATTACATTGCTTTTGTTTCTTTGGAGTCCCATCTTTTGCCTCGCTGTTAGCCCGTGCTCTTGATCTAGGGGACTCTTGCTTCCTGAAGGCAAACACATGGATAAGGTTAAAAGAACAAGATAATACAACTGCATCGTTATTGATGAAAAGCTTCCATTTTCTTCCTCAGTATCTCGACATTTTCTGCAATTGTTAATGAAAACTCGTAATAAGCTTTTCCAAATTGTTATTGTTGTATTTCACCTTGGTAATGTATTTAACACTTGAAATAATATATATCTTTTGTAGCTTTAAATACTATATTTATGAATGTGCTACAAATACTCCTTAGCGATCGTCATTACCATATAAATATACCATACCTATTTGATATTTTTGTTTACAAAAAAAATAAGATTTTGGCTGAAAAATCAAAATCTACATGTTCGAACTTAGGTGGCATAACGTAACTTCTTCAACGACAACGCTGACATTACTACATCCCGTCAATTTATCAACAAAGCCGTAGACATTAGAATCTTGAGCATAAACGATAGATTTAGTTCTCAAACTGACTGATTTTTCTAAACCAGAAAATTTTCACCTCGCAAACCAAATCTTTATATAGTAACTAAAAGAAGAACTACTACACAGAATAGAAATATTCCGCGAAAACACTTACGCGACTTGCATTGGCGGTGTAGGAAGTTTATGCACTGGGTGGGACCGTTGTACCATAGGCCCCAGCTGAGGCCGGGGCAATTGCGGCGGCATTGGCTGTAATTTCAACTGCAGGTGCAATTGAGCCAGTGAGTGAGGCTGTTGTGGTTGTAGTTGTAGTTGCGGCTGCGAATGTGACTGTGGTTTCATTTGCGATTGCGGATGCAAACGTGACTGTAACTGCAAATGCAATTGCGACGGTGACTTAGATTCCAATAGTTTCTGCGAATCTTGGCATTCCGGCGAAGACACATTCACCGAGCCCCTAAAAGCGTCCGTGAAATCCAATTGTCTCGCCAATTTTTTTGATCCGGAATCCGAATTCTGTTCTCCCTGCTCCACTTTCTTTTTTAAGTAAAACCAGTAAAAATGATAAAATTAAGCACACATAAACAGAACGAATATAAATCCAAATCTTTAAAATCAAAGACACAATTCACCTCCATTTATATACGTAGGTTAGTTTTATAAGTCAGAGGACAACATTGAAACGATCAACGCGGCCGTCCTCTTGTCAAATAGTTGCCGGGAACCAACGTGCGTCACTGGAAGCGTCTTTCGAATGGACTGGTAGGAAAACAGAGTCGTTTCGAAGTTCCTGATAGTTCCAAATCTGAGGCACGCCGACGGAGTTTGACGGACTCGATCGGAAAACGTGGAATTGTACGGACGTAAGCGGGGAGAGAGAGATGCACCAGCTTCCGCAGCAGCTTTAGGCTTTTTTCAATTTTCCTTCCAGCCTGCTTTCTCTCCCTCTCGAGGTTTTGAAAAATTGAATTTAGATAATATTATACGGTACGATAGCAATGGTGGGAGATCAGACGGATGAAATTGAAAGAATTTGTTGACGGCTGATATTCGATAAAGAGAGAGTCGGCAGCCGTTGGATTTTAGAGATGGAGGCTTTTCTTTCCTAGGAACGTGACAGGAAGGAATTTGGCGGTAATAGAGTCCGAGAGCTGTGGGTTTAGTTAGTTGTATACGTGTACGGTTGGAGTGGATTCTGACTTGACTCGGGTTGTGAATTGACGGACGATATATTTGAAAGTATAAATACCAAATAAAGAAGTTGATTAGACAGGCAGTTTTTGATGGACGCTAGGTCTTCATATAAAACAGAAATAACATTTGTAACGACAATTATGAATGAATTGGAATTTGGAAGTGTTTGACTCAACCAAGAACTTTGACTATCTCTTGTATGAACGGAATAAAAATAAATAAATAAATATAAACCTATAGAGTAAAATTATAAAAAAAAATGTCAAATTAATTTTATTTATCTATAATTTATAAAAAGTCTTAAAAATTAACTTGTAATCAATTTTTTGAGATTTTGAGAGAGAGAAATTCTATTTGCAGTCCTCACTTAGGGATTGCATGTGCATGCACATTATTAAATGAGAGAAAACATCATTTTAGGAGGGATAATTTTATAATTTTAAAAAATTTTAAAGTTAAAATAGACTAGGCTTGCATTGCAGTCCCCATTTAGAGACTGTACCTAGCATTGCTCTTTGAGAGAACACGCCTTCCTTTCATTTTTATTAAGAAAAATTATATTCTCAATTCTTGAGATAAAAATCCAAATTCGTTCGAAAATTAGCGATAACTGATAAGTTAAAAAGTGGATCATTAAATAGGAGATATACATCTTAAAATTGACTCAATTCATCTCTCATATATTTTAACTATTAAAATAATATGGATGAGGTAAAAAACTTATTTTTCTTATGAGTGAATGATCACGACATTTTAAAGTTATGAATAATACTACTGTACCGTCTTATTTTGTTTTTTCATTTTAAATGTTTATGTATTTATTTATTTATTTCTTTCTTTTACTTACTAATTAAAAAAGTGACTATTTGTATATTAGTGTATTTTTTATTTTTAAAAAATATGTAAATATGTTAAAAAAATGTAAAGAAGAAAAAAAAAAATTTTGTACTAATGAACACGCCCAGCAGTCAAAGCTAGACGGCACACTAGCACTACCCTAAAATTATATAAGGAGACAGCTCTTCTACTCATATGACGGGATAGTGGAATTTAACGAATATATATAACAAAAACTATATTCGATCTTTTAAGATGCATCAGTACGATACCTAATCTTATTTCTCGAGTGTCGGAATAAATTCTTTTAAGAATATTCTTAACTTTTTTCCCGAAAATATTAGTACGTAATCTATCAAGTATAAATTAATATCCATATGGATTGGATGAATTGCTTTCATAGTTAACAAATTTATTTTCAAGTTTAATATTAATGATCGAATATATATAATTAACCAATTTCTTTTTAAGTGGTCATCATAGCAAGACACATTATACATCTTTAGTTGGACCAACTAAACATATATGTGCGTTTTGCTATTTTCAGGCCACTACTCATGTTTGCCTTTTGTCATATATAAAGTAGGGTTTTATCTTTTTCAATTGATGATGGCCTAAATCATGGTGAATACACACACACACACACATATATATATATATATATATATAGGGTAATACTATATATAATCTTGAAGTGTGCAGTCCCCATATACTTTATTTAAAGAAAATCAGGGGCTATCATTACAAAAATAATTTTTTTATGTGGGTCGCAGATTTATTCACTTTATTTTTCAAAAAGAGTATGCAGAGACTGTACACTTCAGGATTGTAAATATCATTTCTCATAAATATAACCTAGAAAAAAAAATTGGGGTCACAAATAAGCACAAAAACCCCCTTGCTATATATTTTCCCAAACCTTCTAATTGTTCCAAGCAACGGCCTCCATATATATGATTATAAACATAGGTGTTATCGCTCTTCCCAAACACTAGCACAAGTAGTACTACCGGCCATCTCCCCCAATACATGCATATGCCCTCCTTGTTGATCTATAATATGCATGGCATCGGTCTCATTAATTTTCGTTTATGCCTGTCGTATTGATCCATCAACGCACCAAACGGCCGCCTCTCTGATCTGCTCCTAGCTCGCAAATTATATATTAATTTGTTGCAGCACTATACTGCCATGCACATCTATCATTACGTACCAGAGGCGGCATATATATGATCATGCCCTAGTTATTATATTATGTGATGAACAACCTAGCTAGCTAGCTAGCAGCTTCATGTTGCTAATTATACCCTGTACGTGTTTTTGTCGATCGAGGAACTTTGACAGAAGTCAATCATCATCATAACCAAAATTAAGTATAGTAATGGTACTACATATCGTTACTAGCATGCATATATGCAGCATGATAATGTCAGTTCTTTGTGGAAATAATAGTACTACTTATATTAATTAATTATATATATTTGCGATGAAGTAGATCATGATCAAGAATGTCACGTACGTTTACAAGTGATTATCATATATATATATATATATATGGTCAGCCTCCGCCTCTGACGCACCATGCATGCATGGCATGCCCTTTGCATGTACTCATGTTTCCTTCACATGAAATCTCATTCATTCATTCGTATCGATCTGCTTTCCCAAAATATTTAGTGAATATTTCCTGATCATCTTATATCAAGGTCTCTATTCCGAAAATGCATGCTGAATATATATATATATATATATATATATAAGCAGTACGGATAAGAAAATTCCCGAAATATTTTGTGGAATATATATATAATAGGGATATTGTGGAGAAAGAAGATTCATTGTTATAAGAAATGAGTATTTATAACATATTATTTGAGACGAAAAATGATTATTTATGATAAAAATAAATTTATTTTATTAATAAATAATTATTTTTACAGAAAATAATTAATCAAAATTAAGCAATTTTTTATTTTTTTTTGGGTAGTGGCGCTAAAGCCTAAAAGTTATCTGAAAACACATGATATATGCATGAAACCTTAATTAATATTATTGATTCAATGAAAAGTAGTTGGCATAAGAGAATAATATTGATGATCTGTACCATGTAACATGTTAGGTATATAGATCAGAGGTGATCAGCTTTACCGTATTGCCAGTATTGGGAAAAGATACAGATAAGATAAAAACATGCATGGAGCTAGCCTATCTAGGACCTATTATTTGCTATGTACATGGCGGAATCGGGCGAGGATATAATAATATTGTTGACTGGCCCACCTCGGGGAACAATATCGGTTCGAGTTCTACTGAGGTTTATATATATTTCTTAATTCTGATCACCAACTACTTATAAGTGATGATCAATTGATGATGAAACTATTTAAATGATATATTTTTCCCTTTGAAAAACACCATTCATGTATTTTTTTAAGACTAAATTAATTAATTAAATTTGGTACGGAATTTTGCTATTCACAATCTTCACACATTACGTGTCACATTTATTTTTGTTATTTTTCAAATTTTTTTAATTTTTTTTGTTTTTATCTTCGAATTCTTAAATTAATTGAATTATTCTACTCATCATCCATACACCATATATTTGGTAAGAAAAAAAAATTTAAAAATAATGTGTGATGTATAATATGATCAGGATGATGAGTATCTGTAAATAACATCATAATTAATACGCGCGTAGTAGTAGTAGTACTACTGCTCAATATTATTTTGTTCTAGCTACGTGTACGCAAAACTCAATATTTTTTTTATATCAATATGATAATTAATAAAGTATCAATTCTCATTATCTTATATATTTAAACCTAATTAATTTTTAATATTTTTTAGCTATTGAACGCATGCATGAGATTATATGTCAGAAAAATAAAACATATATGGACACGTTAATTAGTACTTAATTATTTTTTTGAGGTTTGATCTTCATGATCAATTCATGGATTTTTCTCGGTCTCATTTTATAATTACCCCTAGATCGATCAATCCCAGACCGAACCAAACGAAAAAGAAAAAGAACAAACGGGAAAAAAGTCACTACAAGAAAAGTGGGTTTTTGTGGTCATTTAATTGTGGTGAAAAGACTATTTGTGATCAAAACAGACTCATTTTGTCATTTAATTCGTTGGAATTAACTGACCACGAATAAACAGTTTTCTTGTAGTGAGTATCAGTCCTTGCATCAATAATTAGTACTTGATCTTTTAATATTGACTATATTCATTACTAAAAAATCAGTTCACGATTAATTTACTTAATTATCAAAGTTTAATTAATAGTCCTATATATGATGATGATGATCTTTCCCTTCACGAAAAATCGATCCTAATCATTCCATTAATGGTTGAAACAATGCATACTTCGGAACTACTGACGAAAATAATAACTAGACCACTGAAAATAATGAAAAGCAGGCCAGCAGGATAAATAAATAATTGGATTTTCGCAGAGCAAAAAAAAAAAACTAGGCCAAAATTGTCGGTGGTTGAGGGAAAAATCAATTGCGAATTTAGAAAAAAAAAAATCTACATCATGTACATGATCATCCATTACAAAGTATCGATCATTTCGATCCTCTCGATAGAATGCAGTACTGGCGATATGATCATCAACCAGTTGCGTCCAAACACATGTACGAAAAATTCAATTTGTAAGGGTCCAAAAGTCTGAATCTCGATGGATGAGTTTCAAAAGCTACCGGCCAGCACATGATAAGGAGTTTTACAAATAGCCAAAAAGCCTTGAATGACGCGGGTCCATGTCCTATACTATTCGAACCAGTAATATGAAAAACACATGTAAGGTTATGATTAACCTTAGACATCATGTAGTACTAGTACATGATTCGAAACAGTTAATATTAATTATATATGCGTCGTCATGAATGTAGATCAGCATGTACTATATATACGTTAGGCATGAATGGGGTATATATAGATCTGTGCCAATATTCTTCTGATCTATCAAGGCCATGATCTTGGCCTGGCATCCAAAACGTGCCATTAATACTACTAAAATAAAGAAACGCACAATTAATAGGTATCTGCCTGATGATCATATATAATCAAGAGGCATGATCCAGGGGCGGAACTACCTTAAGCAAAGCTGGCCCCCCAAAATTTTTAAAATTTGATGAAAATTAGGTTTTAGAAGATATTTTTATAAAGTAGACTATATAAAAATGAGAAATACTCTAGTTACAAAGTGGTTACACAAAAGTAATTCCACAAACTGATGTGGCTTGATGTGGTTTATTAGATTGTAAAGTTACTTTTATTATAAAATATATGTAACAGATCACATGAAGGCACGTCTATTTGTGAGATTACTTTTGTGTAATCCCTTTGTAGTTGTAGCATTCCTCTATAAAAATTAGTATTTACCACCCAAAATTATTTTTTCTTAACTTAGCTCCCAAACTAGATTTTCTGGTTCCACCCCTGGGCGTGATCTATCGATATATATAAACTGTCTTTAATTTGCACTAGTACTACCACTACACGACATATATATATGAATTTCGTCGCATATATATATATATATATATATTATATGTTCACTATTTTCATGTTATTCTATGTTATAATGTCGATCTGTATATATTAATTTTTCGAGGGTTGGTTGCCCAAAGATTGGTGAAATTGCCGGGTTCGTTTAATTTCCTGATTAGCTATCTTTGTCTTAATAAGCTAGCTAGCTCCCACATGACTTTATTTCATTGAATTTGTTGTGTACGTTGCTCAAACTGATATTCCCTCTTACAGTCTTACTTTGCAAAGTGCGTCTCAAATGGAAGGGCACCTGCCACTCGTATATATATTCTAAAAATGCAAAGCAAATTAATGATGGCTAATCATTGCCATTTCAGCTATATATAGACTATAAATATTTCGTGCTAGAGGGCATGCATATTGTTTTTTTTTTCTAATCTGTCATTGTATATCTTTATCCATTCAACTCGTGAGCAACGGAAAAAAAGCCTGATAATTAAGTACTTGATCCATTTGCAAAAAAAAATTTATGATATATATATGACAAAAAACTGCAATATCATTGTCCCTTTGGAATTATATAAGAATTAAGCTCAGTACTATATAATATACCTCCTCCAAATAAGATAATCTATCTAGCTCCTTCGGCAGGGTAAAGAACGACGTGGGATTTAACGAGTACGACGGTTATATATGCAAGTTACACATGGTCATGAAGGATATATACATAACTATAGAGAAAAATCAAGTTTCACGTACTAAGTGTAGAGCTTAATTAATCGATCGATTATATATGGGTCAAAACTTCAAATCCATTTATCCATTTGTAATCCAATATGATAGGGTATTTGAATATGAATATATAGGGCATCGATAACAACATATACATACATATATATATATAGGGTCTGGCCTGCAGGTGCAGACGTTCCACGTACGATCGCAACATTGCATGTACTTGATTTATCTTTGTTAAACTCAGTAGCATATATACATGCATTCTCAGTCATATTGTATATATGTTCCCGTTTGAGATTTTGGAGGAATATATACACTGTACGTGTGAAAGGAAACCTTTACTAACAAATTAATTAAATGCATGCAAAACGTATTCATCAATTATATATATATATATATATATATATACATACATAATACACATGCAGTAAGCTAGGGCCATTAATTTATGCACAAAAGATTATTGGGGACCCATGCACGTACGTACGTATATGCAGATATTTGATCAGCTAGATAGCAAATTAGATTATCTGGGTATAATAGAGCTAGCTGGAGGAGTACGTCTGACTCAGACGGATTTAACCATGCAATTAATTGGCCAACTACGTACGTACTCCAATTAAGTACTAGTTGGTATTCAAATATTTTTTGGATTGAGTTGATTGTTTAAATTCACGAATTACTTTTGAGTAAGAAAACGCATTATGCTTGGTTGAATCTCAAAGCTGGCCGGCAAATCACTTACCTGGACCCGCGCGGGGGAGATACAGTAGAATAGTTAAGTAGTCATGTTCAAAAGAAACTCTAGAAATGGCCTTTAATTAATAATTACTTAGAGTTTCGATCAGTCATATTAGAAATTAATTAAATAAAAATCGGGGAGTACTTCTGGGTGGGGGGCGGCAATTTTATAATATATAGAGTACGTACGCGGTGATGCATGCGTGCTAGCTTTACATGTTTTGCAACGACTTTGTAGAAGATAAAAAGTTTCTGAATCATTAATAGCTAGCTAGCAAACTGCAGTAATGTTTTGTATTTGACTTGAAGCTGATGATACATCATCGCGCGAATTAATAATCACCTTTACAATTGCTAAATACTAGGATAAAATTGTATTTAATATTCTCAGTGTATTTTTCCTACCTAGCTAGCTCCTACGTGATGGGTAATTACATATATATGTGTGTGTGTGTGTGTGTGTGTGTGTGTGTGGTGTGTATGCGTACGTGTGTGCAGATATCTCTAAGCTGTAAGCAGCATATCAACCTTATAAATTTCTTTACCGGCCGGGTGACAGGGATATCTATATATATATAGGGGTCGTCATGGTAGCACTTTAATTGATAAATACCTCACTCACCTACATTTCTTTAAGAGATCTTTTGGATCCATATGCTTGACTAAAGAAATTCTGATGCGTGAGTACGGGCCCTCTCATTGAGAGCTGGGGTACTACTGAATTAGTATCGATCCCATTTCAGCTAGCCTAGCTTGAGATTTTTAAAATTTCTGAAGATTCGTGTCTTATTTCAGCATAAAAATTCAACGTAACACACGGTACAGATCGATCTCTGTTTAAATCCCGGCCTTATGCAATATGCATGCTTTCTATCTAGCTAGGGTTTCTATTTACTCATGTAAACTGGACGGCTTAATTTGTTAATTTTTATTAATTATTTTAGAATATTATCCCTCGAATTGTAGTTCCCTAGCCTGGCCATGAAGGGCTTCATATATATATGCATACTCATGTACTGATCAATCCATATTAAATGATCTTCTTATGAATTTGTGGTCTTTAATTTATAAGATAGTGGTGGCCTGGGATTTTAATTTTTTGTGGTCATCTTGCAACAAGCAGCTATATATAATAGGGAACAACAAAATTAAACCAGACGATCTCAACATTAATAACTTGTGTATTATTTACATATATATATATATATTATTACAGTACTTACCGATTATTATAAATATTATTTATATATATGCCCTAACTGTTCCACAAATTATGGGTTTGCTCTAAAATTAAGTTTATATCACTGTTATTCTTCTTCTTCTTCAGCCTATTAATTTTTAACAGCTTTTTCTGAACTGGGACTTCTATAAGTAATTAAACAGAGGGATTACTCTCAGTAGTGTTAGGGTTAAACATTTATAATCTGCTAGGGTTAGATACCACCTTCATTACTCATCAGAGAAACCTAGGGTTTCAAACAAGGCAATCTACTACGACACTCCTGCAAAGCATGTGTATCACACGCACCAATCACAACTCATTTATGTGCAAAGGCATGGGCATCTTCAGCCCTACTTGACACGACAGGCACAATAAAGAAATGACTGTCCTCCTAACAGAGCGTGTAAACAACGCGTAGGTGGAGAACAGTACATAGTACTTACCTCTTTTTTTTTTTATGGTTGTTTTTTTTGTTTGAAAGTACACTGTGTTCTTTTTTAACAGTGTTCCTCTCTAGGGTTTCCTTTCCTGTATCACAACAATATTATATAATGGTTTGTGATAAGAACCGCACCTTCTCACCACATGTAGCTCTCCCATTGGTTAGAAACAGTCTCTCTCCTCACTTTCCTTCTCAGTCTCTCTCGAATTTAACTTTTTTTTTATTATTTTTTTATTATGTTTATATGTATGTATGTGTCGCTGTGACATGTCACGGCATGGATGATTTTAATACAACAAACCTCATTTCAAGGGCAAAGGATAAAAGCACACACTCTCTCTCTCTTCTCTCTCTCTCTCTCTCGCTAAAGAATCGAAAACCTCTATCGCTCTCTCTAGGGTTTCTCCAAAGTTCGCGCTCAAATTCTACTCAGCGAGCTTCGAATCCCGTCCCGAAGCTGAGTAACTCATCTTCTTCTTCAAATGCTCTATCTTTTAGTACCATTTCTTCGATGCGCCGTGGAGAATATTCGGAGCAAGATAGATGGGGTATCGTCTTTGCTAGTTTTCGATTGAGTTAAAGGTAGGTTTGATGCCTCAATTTCTCTTTACTGATCTGGTTTGCAAGTCGCTGTTTGGTTTGGTTTTGATCGGCACGAGTTTTAGCTGAGGTCGAGATGGGTTGTCTGAGATATTTAGGTCATTTCACTGTGTGTAGTACGTTAAGTCCAGCCTTTACTTTTTGTTTTCTTATCTGGGTTTTGTGTGGGGATGAATCTGAGCACTTTTGTGATATTTAATGTTTTATTTTGATTGATTTTCTGGATAATAAGTTACGCTAGCTGTTCCCTAACTGTGAAATGGGTAAGCAATTAAATACCAAAAAATATTAATTTCTGAGTTTTTGTACATGGTTTTTTTGTTTGATTTGTAGAAACTAAAGGTGGGTTTGTGGGAATTCCTACCTATCTTGGTACATCGACGCAGCTTTTCTTGATGATGGGAGATACGTCTGAAAATCACAAAGACAAAACCCTAATGCGTGCTTTAATTGTCTTATGGGTATTGACTTATGTTTTACTTTGAACCTTGTGTGGATGGGTTAACTACTTGATTCGTTAATTTTCGGAGAAGCGCGAAATTAGAGACTACATACATCTTTGTGGTTTTTTTTTATGGATAGGAAAACTAGGGTTTAAAATCTATTAATTTATATTACCCAAATATGTCATATACTTATATATATTTCCAGAAGTTGTTATCTTATGCGCCAAATCACTGCATATAGTGTTTTTAGCTTCTCGCTCATTCTATAACCATTTTGACATGGAATTTTTTTGTCTACTGTTGATTTCTTAGTGGGTGTGCAAAACCCTAATCTGTTGGTTTGGGACTCTACTTCAGATCCTGTGATGTACCTTAGAGAAATTTGAAGTCTTTGCCTTTGAATCGCTTATATTAACCCTATATCTTAATTTTGGAGTTTGATAAGGATTACTTTCAGCATATTATATTGATTGATGCCATTCAGTTATTATTATTATTTTGCATAGGAAATCGTGTATTTGCGTGCTGTGGTTATTTACTAACATGGAGAGGAGTATTGTGGAGGAGGAGAACCTTTATAAGAGCAATTCTAATACCGTCTCCAAGTCTGAGGGATCTTTTATTCAAATTGACTCTATATCAATAGATCTCGGCACTGCTAAGGATGATAGTGATGCTGGAAAGTGCGAGCATTTTTCTATACGGTAAGCCTTGATCGACCTTGTATATATATAATGTAATAATCTTGCAGAATTTTAACTGTGTATATTGTTTAATCTTTCTTTTTTTTTTTTTTCTTATGGGACTTGTGTGGTTGGCTTGCTATATATGCTGATGGAGTTGTTGCACGTACTTTTATGAGAACCAGATTTGAGAGTTGTCTGCAATTGCAGTTTCAATCTCTTGTATTTCTGGATAGAAAAGTAATTTGACTTTACGTCTTTATACTGGAATATTGCTAATTTAAACAACAATTATGGGGGGGCGGGAAGCAACATTTGAAGTTAGCATGGAGTGTCATGAAGAACTTATGGGACTACAAGCTTTAAAAAAACAATTGTAATATTTGAATTAATGGTACAATTTGTAGATCTTTTTTTGGTGGGGGAGATGATTTGATCGAATATCTGATTTGGTGATAATTATCTGAGAGTTGCTTCCCAAAAATTAGTAGTTTGTTTTTATTTGGCTTCTGGATTCTCTTTAGGAGTTTTCCTTATAAAGTGTGTCCATTTGAATTCAGCGGATATGTCTCCGAGATTCGGAAAAAAGATTGGAAGATATGTTGCCCTTTTTCTTTAGAGGTTGATCAGACTGAGTCTGAGGAGCAAACATCTTTTCTTCCCCCTTTAGAGATTCCAAAATTCAGATGGTGGCATTGTCAAAATTGTCTGAATAAGGTTGCTGCCAGAGCTGCTGCAAAAGATTATGGAACACTCTTTAATTGTTGTGGTACCAAATGTGGCTCCAATAGCAATTGTTCCCATGTGGCTGGTGCTGCAATGCTTCTGCCAGGTTTTCAGCAAGCTCCCAAGCCAGTTCTTGGTGGAACAACATCAGTTGTTGCCAATACTTCTACCAAACTGAGCAACGACAACCATCTTCTATTATGTAGTGATAAGAAACAGAAGAAAGTTGAAGTTGCACACGGCACCATTATAGGTACACTTCAATCCATCTTATTTCTGTTATACACTAGCTGGCGTTTGGTTCATTTCCTATATTTTCTCCAGGGCATGACATTGGTTCAGAAGAAAATCTTAACCAGGAAATCCTCAAATTAACAAGTGCTGCCCCAGAAGTTAATTCAAGCATAATACAAGAAAGGCATACAAATGACACAGGTAATTTTACTATGAAGTGGGAACCACACAATCAAAATTTACATGACATATTTATCAAACTAATAAGGCTGCTTCTTTCTGAAACAGTGGCTCTCAAGTTAAAATGTAATGGATCTATAGAATTTAATGATCCAGGCAGTGGGAGTCATGAAGTTTCTGATTGGAACCTCAAATGCATGATTAAGGATTCTGCCAAACATTATCAGACAGGAACACAAAATTCTCCAGATGATCAACACATAAAGGTAACAAAAGCCTGTCAGACACTTGGGTTGGACAGTATGGTTGCTGAGGCACCTAATGTCGTCAAAGCTCATACAACTGAACATTCGTCTCTCGAGTTGGATGAGTTTAGTTATGAATCATCTGAAAGTGTTGAAATAATGGTTGATGATGATCCTCTAGACCATCATTTAGACAAATCATGTTCTTTGCATCGTAGAAAAACTCGAAAGCACCGTCTACTGACTGACTTGCTGGGTGAAAATGGTGATGCAAAGAGTGGTCTGATTGATGCAGATAATTTTCCATCCAATGGGACCCCAGAAGCATTTGAAAGGTTAGATATGCTCTCTGTTCCTCAAGGTCTGGTGGCCATTCAAGGAAACACTAAAAGGGGTTCTAGTCAGACTACGAAAAGGAAGTTACCTCAGGATGAAGAGTGGAGACCTCCAGAAATTCCCTCTCCAAATTATTTGCATAAAAAAGTTCAGATATGGAAGGGAGATTCAGAAACAACTGATGTAACTGTGGGTAATGAATCTCAAGAGGCAATTGCAGGAATGGGTTTAAAAACTGATCTGAAGAGCCATTCAAGTAAAGGTATAAAGCATAGAAGTCCTACCATAGGTAAGAAGAAAAATAAAAAGATCCAAGTTGTTGATGCCTGTTTGTCATTGGCGCCACCGCAAGTAACTGTGCAAAAGGAAATTCAGGACAAAACTCAGCATGCAAGTGACAGAAATGCTGCTGGCAATGTTTCTTTTGGATTAACTCACAATTCATTCAAAGGCAGACAAATGGATCCTTTTCCTTTTCCTGCTCTAAGAATGGAGAGAAAACCTAATATGTGCCATAAGAAAAACAAAAGTTCACAAGCGGATGGAGGCCAAGCTTCACTCTTTCCATGGAACAATGGGGTGCTAAAAAATGACCCAATTTCAAGGGGAAATGTAGATATCATGCAAACTGGATCTGTAACAAATCTGTTTCAATCAACACAAGATTCACTTGCTGAAAAAGAGCTGCGTCTTTCACTTAATAGCTTTTCGGCCGCTCCAAGATATGACAAAGAATTTATTCCTCGGGTTGAAGGCGGGCTATCTTCCTTTCCACCTTGGCAAGAGGTCAGTCCCAAAGTGGATCAGGTTATGAGGAAAAATTTAGAGGTTAACAATTTTAGAGATCAAAGGGTTCCATCGAAATCTCCACCAACCACCTTTTCAGGAAAAGGTGTAAATTGCGAAGTCAGTAATGAGATGACCGCCTTTAAAATGCCTTTCCTGAATGAGATGCAAAATTGCCTCTCTCAGGTTGAGGATAGGGGGTGTTCTCGAATTCACCAAAGGGTATGTGTTTGATTTTTAACACTATCTCCATTGCTTTCATTACATGGATATATATATATATATGCTTTTTGTTTTGTAGACTTATCTTTCTGAACATGCCAATTGGGTCTTAAGTTAATTATTATGCTGTTCACAAATCACTCTCGATTGTGATTATCATTGGCACTTAATCATGTTTTGGGATTTTTACATTTGCCATTATTTCAGGCTCCTGGGTCTGGAGGCGTTCTTTTAACCTCCTAAGATCAAGAGTTCTGATTTGTGTTTACCGTTATTTAAATGCAATGTTAAGTGTTCAGTTTGCTATTGTGGCCTGGCCTTTCAATTGATCTCAAAGTATCAAGGAAACCAGCCACTTACCCCTTTACCTCTTTCAGTATCTAAATATACTTTCCTGCTGCTGTATCTGTTCTCTTCCCTTCCACGATTGGCCTATCTCTTGCTTAATTCAACAGAGCCTGGGTGGACGGCCAAACTCAGCAACTTAATCACTGATGAATTTTCAACTCTCATCTTGAGCAGGGACCAACTTTTTGCAAGGACATATGGGACCACAGGCACCTCAAGAAGAGTTTGAAAATGGCCAGACCATATATACTAGGAAATGTACAGTATATATAATGATATCGGTGTCCGAATGTTTCATTACTCAACACCTTTCTAATCATACAAATCATTAGGTGCATGTCATAACAACATAGAGTTGAACAGTTTTAGAAGAATCCATCAAATTGTGATCTCTTCTTCTTTCTTTCTTATGCCTTTTTAAGTGATGGAAATTATTTCATTTCACCTAATTGCAATCTCCAGCGAAGTTCGTACCTAATTCATAATTGATGAAGGTATCAATCTTCTGTGTTTTGTTCAAATGGTCATTACCTGTGTTAAGTTTGGACCTTATATGTCCTAATGAGGTGTTTAAAGATGACTGTCTGAGTGCAGACCCAAATTTTCTTATCTATGTGTTAAAGCATCCATTCTTTTTCTTAGTTCATGATATGATGATATGGCACATATTGCAACATTGGTGATAATACGATCAGATTATGCATAGTTTTCTGCTGTGGGTGGCCTATATATTTGCCTATGTATTGCTTGTCATTGTTGTACAAGGTCATGTGATTCACAAACTTGTGTGAAGAAATGCTTCTCATTTTCTGGTATTTCCTTCATCTTTGTGTCTAGATAATATTTGTAGTGCTTTGAGAATATAGCTTGTATGGAGAAAATAATTTTTTTAATTTTCCTTTTGCAGAATTGTTCTGGTGCAAGCAACATAGACAAAGCTTATAAAGGCAAGGAATATACAGCTGTTGGGGAAAAAAATAGTGATCAAAAGGCTGACAAAGCGTCTGAGCAGGGACCTTTAGATGATATACCGATGGAAATTGTAGAGCTCCTGACAAAGATGAACCGAAATACCCATGAGAGGCGTCTTCCTGATGCTGAAAATAAGAAAGGGTTGTTAGAAACAACCAGTAATACAATAAATAGTCAGATGATGGATTGTACTAACACATATGGCAATGACGAGTTGAGGCTACTGGAAATTACTAGCAAGCAAAAATACCAGGCTAGAAATGGAAGGAATGGCATAATCACAACAGGCCAAAATGTGGGAACCACCAAACAGAAGCCATTTGATTTCTTTTCTCATATTGATAGAAACCACCTGAATGCGAGTCAGCTGGATCAAACTCAGACCCCTCCAATAGGGTTTAGGACTTTTGCTCAGTGTCAAAAGAAGCCATCAAGCGGAGTCCAATCTTCTGTGACCGATCCCAGCAGACACAGTAGTGGTCAGAATTGCAACTGGAATGCGGCTATGGTGGGGCACGGGCCGTCTCATGCTACTTTGCAGGCCCTGGGAGGATGTAACACACGCCAGACAGTTGCACAACAGAATGAAACAGCAGTACATATTTGGCCAACCATGATTACAAATCAATCCCCCTTTGGATACAACCTGCCTCAAAAGGGTGTAGCTCAGTCTACTAACATAGATATGCTTTCTCAGTGTCCAGATTCACTGCATAAGGGGGGCTTGAACTTCAACCATGACCTGAAGTGTTTTAATCTAAATGCTACAGGTCTTGAGAAGCACAATATGAGCTGTGGTTCAGAAACTTTCAGTAGGAATAATGCAGAGTACCCATTAGCTTGCAAACTTAATGGAATGGGGCATCCTCAAAGTTTGATGGGGTCGTTAGATCTGTATTCTAATGAAACCATACCAGCAATGCATTTGCTCAGCCTCATGGATGCAGGGATGCGGTCAGGTCCTACGTTCAATATGAGTGGAACACCAAAGTTCCCTAAGAGACCTTCCTTTCCTCATGATCCCAAGTCTAAGGAGCTTCCCAGAATGGAGATTGGTGCATATAAGACAGTGGATTCCATGAAACAGCCACCATCCGTTTATTGCAGTAAAAGTCACTTTTCAGAGAAGGCCCATGGCTGTTTTCATTGTATTCCAACAGTGGCTTCATCTGCTTCTTCTTTTCAACATGAAAAAGGTTTCCAAAGGGGTTCTAATCTTACGAGTCACGTTGGCTTGAAGTCGAGAGAGAGAGACAAGAAAAAAATCTCTAATTCAGCCACACAGAGTAGAGGTCGTAGATCAGAAAAATTTGTATTCCCCACTGGAAGTTTAGGCACAAATCATGGAGCAATTCCCGTCCATAGTCTGCAGAAAAGACTTCTTGATGCTTCCGATTCTACTGTTTTTGCCTTGCAGCATCATGGAATGGACAATTCAACTCAGCATCCAAAAAGCAATTCTGTGCCTGAAATCTGCAGTATTAATAGAAATCCGGCTGATTTTATCATGCCAGGAGCTGGAAATACGTATATGATTAGGGGCGAAGACCTTAAACTTAGAAAGGTGACTCCTTCACAAAGCAGGCGTAGCATAATTAAGTCGGATGGCCGCAAGCGACATAGGAATCTGAAGCACACCACTGTAAAAGAACGTGTACAACATTGAGTTATGTGGCAGAGTTCCTGAAATCCATATCGGTAGTATTTCAGAAACTCTTATTGTCTTCATTGGTTAAAATACTTCTCATATTTCAGCTGACATTACAGGTTGTGGTTTAATTTTTAATTTTTAATTTTTTTATACAGCAGGTGAAGTCTTGATCAATGTCTTGGCAGCTGCTGTAAATTGAGAATATCTACAGCAAATGCAAATCATATTTCTCCTAGAAGCAGATTTTGATTCAGGAACTCTGATTCTTTGACTTAAGGTTGTCTTTGTCATTTTCCATGTTCAAATCGAAGCTGCGAAAGACGCACTGGTGTGAGTTAAAGGCTGCATATACGTACATATACCCCAATCCTCTGTTCATCATTGTATTTGATGGTTAAAGCACAATCCTCGTAATTGCCCTTAAGATGTAGGAAGGGCTCATTCATGGGTACTTTTGTTTCAATTCAACCCGTGCCCATCAGTGAACAAGGAGTAGGAATTGCATGGAAACGAAGACGGGGGGGCATTAGTTAATATAGTACTTGAATGCATGTATCAATCAGGATAAACCCAAGGGGGCCGGTGTCATCATCACTCACAAGTCAATAATTTCTTGTTGATATTACTTGTTTTGTAGTTTTATATGGTTCCAAGACCAAGCTAAAAGGGAAGAACATGTCATGTTGATTTTATAGTAATCATGAGTTGGAACACGTACGACTTATAAAATATCACAACAAGATCAGTACTGTACTCTGATCATGTTGATTTTATTGTATTGAAGATTTCAGTTGCGTAGAATTTAATGGATATATAAAACAGTAGCAAAAAACTTTGCTGACACGAGAAAACAGACCCGAATCGACAGTCGCCAATGAGTTTTTCTTCCTAATTAATATACTCTCAACCTAAAATGTTTACCTTACACTGCAAACAATTAATTAAAATTGATACTTTGAACTATCAAAATATATATTGTAGCCGGCCGTATGAATCTTATAAAGTATTAAATGTTTAATATATACATATTTTTTTCATTATAGATCTTAAAATTCGAATAATACTTCTCCAAATGGTTTGGAAATAATTTGATCGTAGGACCTCTTTTATATAATAATGCACGAGCACGATCACGATCACGATCGAGGCTTTGGCTTTGCTATTGCCTCGTCGCCCCTAGCTATGGCAACGGGGGCCAAGCGTACCGCTAGCTGCAGCACATATACAGATACAGGTAATCCGGGCGGAGCATTGTCGGTGGTATTTTATAGCTGCTAGCTGTTGTTTTCCATTATAAATTATTAGGGTAATCTAAGTGGCACCAGTAGCCAATAACAAAATTAATTAACTCCTGTGGATCGAGATCTACCCATCACCAAATCTACATACTCTCTCTCTCTCTCTAGATCTCTTTCATTTTAATTATGAACTACGAGATTTATCTGATGATAATACTTCAAATGGGTTTACCTCGAATTTATTTTTGAGATGATATATGCTTTCAAATAAACGGTTTTCTTTTGACAAGGAGAAGAAGAAGAAGAAGAAGAAGAAGAAGAAGAAGATATAAGCATCAGATCCATGATCATGATGATCAACTTTTTTTATTTCAAGTACTAGTAAATGCTTTGATTTGGACGGGACGTTCAGATCCAGTACTGCCTGAGGATCATTATAATATCGACAAATAATGAATTAAATTAAGAGATCAAGGCCGAATTAATGGTCATAAAATGAACGAATACTTAGGTTTTGCATTATATATATATATATATATATATAAAATTTACAGCAATTCGATCGGCTGCTAATTAATTATCAAGTCCTGTTATAGGGTCGCCGTGACAGTACTTTTTGTTTCGTTTTGGACCTTTTTTCCCCCTTTGATCGCTAATTTGTCTTTCTTTGATTTCAACTTAGATATGGTTTTGTTGAAGGGATTAATGTTGGATGTATATATTTTGTGAAAAGTGGTAGTATTTATCTCATATTTATGTGATCCTGGTACTACGTACGTACGTACATTCATAAACGCGCGGATGCAGGAAGCGGCCTTGGTTGGATTGAATATTGCTGGGAAGAGATCAAAGAAGGCCGCCATTTCAGAAGGAATATATAATATGTAAGAGATCGATCGATCAGTTGTCTGCATAATATATATATATATATATATATAGTACTTTATAATTTTTTTAATTAGAAATTATACCAATATTAATTGTACGTTGTTATCCCGGATCGAGATTAGCAAAGCTGCATATACACCTTCCAGTTTTTGTGCAGAAACTGGATTGATATTAATTGACCGGATTGATACATCATGAAGGATCATATATAAATTCCAGTTTTTTTCTTTGCATTTGTGAAAATGAAGATCTAGTCTGTGACATTTCGATTCCCCAAACAGGCCGCTGATCATCTTCTAATTCTTGGAATTTTTCATCGAAGATTAATTGTACATGCATGTTAATTATACTTGTGATTGATAATTTTTCTCTCTAGATCATCATAGTCTCATGCATTAATCTTTGTCTTCATTCTTTTTGTTGAGTCATATTTCTGGGTTTTGGGAAACTGAACCTGCAGACCAGAAAAGGCTAAAAAAAGAAAGAAAAACGATTCGACCTGCGGAATAAATAGATGAACCATGCATTAGAACACAATATATAATATCAAGTTAATTAAGGGTTGTTTGGAAGACATGAGCGCGATTTGCACAGAATGCCATTATGGATACATGTGAAACAAAGCCATATATCATGATCATAAGATCAATCTACATGACCAACATCATCATCATCATCATCATCCTAGATCTGTATATATATCATGTGAAGCAAGCGCTGGCCGGTCAATACCTATATATTAATGTTTCTCCAACTGGGTTAATTAATTACCCATAAATCTGCTTAGGAAAATTAAAAACCACTAGCTAGATCTATGATCTCATGCGTTCTATGTTGACCAGAAATTAATTAAGAACAAACCCCATATATATATATATATAAGACTGTAATTAATTAGCTTTCTTCGATCCCCTCCCAGCTCGATCGCTCCGTCATTCATGGGCAAGCTCGCTGGAAACCGCCTTATGATCAAGAATATTACTCCTTGATCTTCTTCTTCATCATCATCATCTTCATCGCTAGTTGATGATCACTGATCTCCTCAAGTAATATTATATTACTGAGCCGTGAGCGACACACATGACTAACTTCCTAATTAACGACGTCGACAAATCGATGCTACTTAATTTTACAGTACTTAATTGTGGTGCTTGCTCGCTGTGCCGTCAATGTTTGACAATGACTGATCGGCCGTGGGTACTATATATATAATACTGCAGCTAGTTACTCTTATTAATATATAATATTCCCACCGCCATGCACTCAGTTGAGATCGAAGGCGCCAAGACATGATCTCCGCCACACTCAATCCGTACATTAATTCCAGTCATGAAGTAGCCCTGCTTTTTAATCAATTAGTACCTCAGCCGTAATTAATTAGTAGTGCATGCCCAGATCATATATATAGGCGCGTGCCGCTTGCTGGAGGTGGTGTCGTTGTACGTACGTGGATGTTATCTTGGGGTTGGCCGGAGCCAGACTTCAACGATGGAGGTGTGTCAGAAACAGCTAGCAAAGACACCGACGTTGATTCTGAATCCTTTTGTTGGGTGCTGCATAAAGGTGATTAGATTTGCTTAAATTGTTCATGAATATCTCTGCCTACTATATATATATATATATATATCAAAGTAATGAAAATTCATGTGGTTTTGGGGCCTACTCCCTGCTATTTGATTAATTCTATCAAGAGATCATCGGCCGTCCCTACTGCAATAGGATCATGTGATCATCATGCAGAATTTTTAAAAAACTCCATCACGCGAAATTATTTACAAATAAAAAAATTAAAAGAATGCACCCTTTAAAAAGTGACACTAATTGCTAGGCTGCTAGCTAGGTCATGGTATGTGTCTATATATATATATATACACGTACACACATGACACACACACGTATATATTATTTATTAGTTTATATAGAAACGTATGATACATTGATATTCCTTGGGCATTGGTCGTAACGCCGAGTGCGTAAATCAAGTTTATCATACTTGTCGATTTTTTTTAATCCATCCTTCTTCCCTAGCTTGTGTATTTCTCTACTCGTTATAAATTGTTTGGGTAGTGCATGCTGATCAACTGTAATCTCATCGCGCATGCCCTATGGTCTGTATGATGTTGGCCTTTCTAGCATTTCATGACTCAATTAGTATATATAGTCGTAGATTCTACATACATACATACATAAATACATATATACATACATATATATTATATATACTGGTTAATGAAAATATATTATAAAGAAGGCCTAGTGATCTTGTGTTGGCAGAAATATAAATTAATTATAAAGACCGCCGTACGAGATCACAATCTTATAATATATACATGAAGTTGAAGAAAAGATGGCGAATACCTACAAACTCTAGCTAGCCTATAGCTTGTTAATTGGCAGAAATATCGGCCTTTATCTGGCCGGGCTGCAATATTGCCGGCCGGTCTTCGCAACATATATATACATTGTCCCTCTAATTAGGCACAACCGTCACCTAGCTTCTGCGGCCACCTTTCCGAATAGTATCTCATCATTCGTCGACTATTCACTTTAAAACGACATGGCTGTTTAATTTCTCGCAGCAATGAAGTTCATGTTAAAATTAGGATACTTCTGCATGCTGCACATTTAAGAATCAGGTTCCTATTGATCTTAGCCCAATCATGTGGCTTAGCCCCCATGTTAAAGAATGCCATTAATTTGCTCGATCCAGTTCTTCTTCCCATACATCTTGGTAAGTACGTAGTTGGTTCGGTCTTGGAGTACTTGAAGGCAGATCATTAATTAATTAGCACGATAACAGTAGAAGTCAACTTCCTGCACAGAGTCCTCAGATTGGCCAAGATCATATGCCCCGGAAGACTTGATGAAATAACGTACTAAGAACCCAGCTTATAGATATCCACCCCGCCCGCAGAAATTCTCTGATTGTAGGTCCCTCAGTAATTTTTTCACATCACGAATAAAGTCTCCAAAATTTTGCGCAGGGAATATTGCTGTCGTCTCGTCAAATTAGAAAAGCGCATTGATTCTTGGATCCCTATTATATATATATACTTCTCAAGCGCACGCGGTTGTGATATCTGCGCTTGGTGAATATAAACAGGAACCTGAAGTTTGAATTTTGCCCTGATGATCATGACCAATTACCGGATAACGGCCAAGTGAAGATTAGGCCAATCTTCAATCCATTGGCGAGTAGTTCCTTGGAGCCCTTATATAATTGTATGTAGTAGCAGCTAGTAATGCATATTATTATTATCCTGGCCTTCATATTTCGTGTGTTCTCCAATGTTATCTCTGCATTTTTAAGCTACGGCCAGTCCGTAGTACCTTTTATTCTAGACGTACAACTCTTTATTTGGGACAAAATGCGAACTGAAGGAGCCATGATTTAATTTACCTGTTGCTCTTATTGATTTGGAGATCACAATTGGATTTGACTCGTGAAACACGACCCATCGATGAATTCGTAAACCCCATTTCCAGTGACGTTTTAAGGGAAGACTGTCATCATGTATATCTCATGTACACAGCTAAGCTGTATGCTTTAATGGGTACCAAGTAATATCTGCGAATTCGTGCGTGTTTCTTTGCGCGGTCCATGGATACATCTTAAAACTGAGCGTCGTCCGTGAAGTTATAGGTTAATTATGTTTCCTTTGAATCCTCTCTCTAGCGAAAGTGTTACCTGTGATTCATTCTATGTCAATATCTCCGGCGCCCACACTACAAGGAATATGGCCTTTATCGGCGGTGAAAGTTCGTCGCAAAAAGCTGTTAAATCGCCGGGAATAATATTTTCCCAGCGTTTTATACTTCGCCGCGTAATGGTTGCGAAAAAATGGATGCCTAAAATTACCTCTGTCGTTCTATCACTAATCGACGTGAATAACACTATTTGGGGCGAATTTCTCTCCGCTGCAATTCGGTCTTATAGACGCCAGGAAAAAAATTTCAAATGCCCTTATAAACTGCCGGTAATGGTAGATGTCGTCGATTTGACGACGCTGCAACAACGAAATTGTGCGCTGCAATTTTGGGCAACGATTCACTCTTTTCGCCGGGTCAGTTACTATGTTCCAGCGTTTATGTTCGCCGCATGTAAATCGTTTCCGACGGAAGAAAGTCCTCAGCATTTGCAGTAGTTAATGGGTTCGCTGCAAAATTGGGATTTTTTCGGGACAGTTTTGCCATCGTTGCGTGAGAATTCCATCGACTATTCTGCAACAGATTTCGCTGCAAAAACCACTCTAATATTTGCAACTATGTCTTATTTTGCTGCAAACGTTTTTTTTCCCAACGAAGGACAGCGTCGTGAAAAACTAGTGCAAATGTTCCAGCGTACGTGGTGTCCATTTCCAACGAGTGAGTAAATCGCTGCAGATAGAAAATTACTTATTGATAGCCGTCGCATTTGGCCAGTTCCTGATATGCATCACTACCTGCTTTGGAAATGTTTTCTAATTGTTTAGGAACATTACGTAATACCGTATCTGCATGGTTTATACCTAAGTGCAAAACCATATATATCACAAACTACTCTTAACTATGCATTCCCATATCAGATCCCCAATAAGAAGCAGTGTATTGAATCAAATCAACAACCATTTGATTCAAATATTCCATCCACATACATTTGTTAAAAATCCTTGATCAATTTAAGACAAAACTGATCAAGGAGTTTTAACTATTACATCCCAAATCCACTTAAGCATTTACAAACTTAATGTATGGAAACTTCCATAATACATAGAAGTCAAGCTTAAACCACTGAATCCAACTTAACATAAAACTTATATGCATTAATATTAATGGCCTGGCAGGGCTGGGTGAGACAGGCAATGAGAATTTCATTCTCTAAGCAGTCATTCACTTCACAAACTCACATCCATCATATTGGCTTCCATGATGAGTTGTACCCCCAATTTGATAATTGTAGTACTGTAGTAACAGAGCCCTCAGCTTACATGCATCCAGGATCAACACCTCAAGTACCTTATTGACAAAAAAACATCTAAACATATTAATAGCCCACCGTTGCATCAACCAAGGCAACCTACTAATGCCATCAGTATGTTGATGTAAAAACATACACCCATAAATAATAAGAGTTGGCCGAGTTAGTGCAATAAACCATGTCACTATTTTCAATTATAATATTAATTAAACCAGGCCATGCAAAACATAATTACACATATACTAAACATGCATGGAATGATGGTTTAAGAAATCTAAACTATTATTAGGACAACCAATTATATAGAAAGTTGTAACCCACTTAAGACCCAAAGAAAGTAGATTTAAATAAAAAACGCACCCCCATCCCCATTCACTTTCTTATATATATATATACCAAAAACGCACAATATGTAAGTAAAGGTTTAATATGAGTTTGTAGAATTGTCCAGATAAAGTGACCTATCCTATCATAAACATGCATCCAACAAATTCCTTGTAGTGCCATTGTAACATCTGAAAAAAACATAATTTTATATAAGAATTTTTTGATGACGACGTGACGGCCAAATTGACCATGTCTGTCCGTTTAGTATCAATAATAAAAAAAAAAACCCGTAAAATATTGACTATTTATTAGAATATCATAGTTTATAAGGAATTAACGTGATCACATTTGACCCTATAGAAAAGTTTTTAGAATATTATATATGTACATCGATCGTACTAATTGCCTTTGAGAGACACGAGACCAATAATCTCAATGATACTTTAGCCGCATCAAAGGACGGATCTCGTGGTTGTAACCTGACAATTTTGGCATATCTTTCAGATGATCTTGCCGTAACAATAAGACTGAGGCCAATAACATGATCAGGAACGTCATGCAGCCGGCCCCTAGCTCGATCCCTTTCCCCACCAAGAGCTCCCATCATGTGTCCCAGTGCTAATAAGCTGCCCCAGTTCCACATTCACTTGACCCTCCCAATTATATGGCGCATCCACCAAATTCAATCCAATTTCTTCCACTCTATCAATCAGATCACGTAATCCCACTCCATGCAGTATCACTAGTCGTGACAGCTAAATTCTGCGTGTCAACCTCGATGCCAGATTAATCATATTTTGCTGTACTGACTAATTAATAACGCCTTTTCCGAACTTGATGTACTGGGGCAGGCCAATTTTGGTATGGTTTGAGGAGATTTGCTCACAAGTTTGACCATGATCAGTTGATTAAGATTGGCATAGGCCACGGCCAGGCTGAGCTCTTCTTCGGTTGTTGGGTATTTGACATCTTGGGCATGGCATTCCTTTCGGCCTCCCATTGCAGTACCATAGACGTTGTAGATCAGGGTGCAGCCCGTTTGGTTTCATGGAACCGGTGCTTGTAGTGGCAAGCATGGCATAGATGGTTGGCAAGGTTGAAAAGCACCCATGCAGGAGAAGCCATGCAGCAAAGGGTGTTGATCATCTCGGACCTCGGCTTGGTTTTTCTACTAGCTAGTCTGATCGCTAGCTCGATAGATGGAGAGAATAATTTAGTGCTAGGTCAGAGATGAATTAAGGCAATGCTTCGAAGGGAAATCATGAGATGACATGAAGGATATAATATGGTTATTTGATTTTTACTGCAAGAGTAATTTATATATATGTGAGTACGTCATGTACATGTGTGCGTTCCGGCCGTAACCTTGTGATCATCTAAATATATAACCAGTGGTCCTCGATCGTTTTGGTACGTAAACAGCCTACAAAAAGTAGTATCTATTATACATCGACTCCAATGAGAGACGTTATATATGTAAAAGTTATTATAATTAATGCAGACAATTACCTCGTGATCATGACTTAGAAAACCAAAGTTCATGCAAGAACATGGGTGGACGATCCATGGCTATGTATCTCATGAATTGGCTAATTAGAAGTTGATTTTGGGTGTGTGAGGTTAGGAGTCTCATAATTTCTCTCTTTTACTTATATATAATTACTGATTGACAGATCAAGAAAACCCTTAAAATTCGACCGATCGAGAAGGTGGTTTCAGATTTTAACATATATATATATATATATATATATATATATATATATATACGTGATTAATGCTTCTTTCTTCGTTCTAACATTAATATTATTCCGGAGCTTGCTTGATCATATGTATTATGACGCGGAAAGTTATCTGTATCTATATAACGTTAATGTACGTACGGAATTAAGGTTACATATATGACGTGGAAAAATGACGTTATTAATTTTTACAAGTTTATTTATAAAAATAACCTTCTTTTAAAAATATTATTATGTAAAATATTGTAAAAAATAACGTGTGTTTATCATTTTTCTATATTATATATATATATATGAGAGGCATGCCCTTTGGATGTCCTGTTGTTGCGCTCGTGTGAATCTAGTTGTCTTGTACATATAGGAAACCTATATATTTTTTGTTCTTTTTCTGCTGATTTCATGAATATATGCTCTTGTTATTGGACGATCGATGCGCATACAGTACGTACTAGTGATACTACGTGATATAACAACTAATGAATAATATTTTTTGTTTTAATTTTGAAGCTTTATTTTAAGGTAATGCATGTATGGTACGTACATTTTTTGGACAATTTTCTGGTGAAACATGCTTTAATGAAATGGTCTAGCAAGATACAGAGTAATGCTATGTACACTTTCCATCTGGGGATTGTATATGCAAACTTAGTTAATTTTATCTTTAAATTTTTTTAAAGAGAAATTCTATTTGCAGTCTCTAATTTGTGCAAACCCTTCATTAAATAAAATAAATATCATTTTGAGAATGATATTATTGTAATTTTAAAAACTTTTAAAGATAAAATTGACTAGCCTTGCACATGCAGTTCCCAAATGGGGACTATATGTAGTATTTCTCTTTTTTAAAATTACAATAATATTCTTATCAAAATTGTACTTTTTTCATTTAATGAAAGGTTTGCACATGCCGTCCCCATTTGGAGACTGCAAATAAAATTTCTCCTATATAATATATCACTCCCAATAATATAACTCATGTTTTGGTAATTTGGGCCCTTAATTATTTTTTAAATAATTATAAATCGAGTTTAACAAGTTAGTGATGGCTTAAAAATGAGCAAGTAAATAATGTGTACAAGATTATCTACCGAAGTAAAATGGATTTTATTGTTTAAAAATTGTATTCTCAAATTGGTTTGTAGAGTATATTTAGTAAATTATTTATATAGCATAATTTGATTTAAAATATAAATTTTATGAATTAAATTTTATCATTTAAGTAATATGGATGGTGCGCTCTATCCACCAACTTAAAAACAAAATACCTCATTATTGTTTGTATCTAAAAATTTAGGGGTTGTCTGGATTGAGAAAACCTCTCAACTCATCTTATCTCATTTAATTATTATAACTTTTCAAATTTCCATACAAAATACAATAAATAATTTAATTTTTTCAATAATAAAAATTATATTAAAAATTATTCTAATAATATTTTGGGTAGTGATAGGATTACTACACATTTACTACTTATAGCGTATTTATTTTTTTATCATTTTCTTTTAATTATTTTGTTAACATCGTTAATCATTAAGAAAAAAATTTAAAAATTATATAATTTTACTAATAGTTACTTCTTTAATTATTAAGTAAAATAATAAATTAAATATAAAAAAATAATAAATGAGTAATAGGAGGATAATAACCCTATCATTTTCTAAATCATTAACATTTACCAACAATAATGGTTGTAAAGGAGAGAAATTTTAAGGACTCATTTATCTTGTCATCTTATCGGAGGAATTTAAATTTGAAAAAATCTTCCTATAAGAGAGTTCGCGTACTAAATTGCACACCAATACTAATATGTGAGGCATCCATTTAATGAAATAGAGTGAATTAAAAACGAAAATAATTTTCATGAGATAGATGATATTTTCTTCTTTCAAATTTTTTATTTTTCTTTTTAATAATAAAAGTTATGTTAATATCGACACGCAATTAATTACCTCAAAACGTTTGTAATTAGCACGGCTCTTTAAATTTTACTGAGCCTAAATAAGCCGTGGGTCTACACCCACCGTTTAAGTTTTTTTCATATTATTTTTTCATATTTTAAAATATTTAAAAAAAATTACAATATTATAAAACAAGACTTTATTAAACATTAAACAAAAATAAACAAAATGGGAGCAGTGACTTCCAGCGGAATCCTCACTTGGAATGACGCACTGCACAGACAAGGCTTTAATGACTTCTTGCGAAGCAGTACAATTTTACACGTAGCAAAGGAATAGTATTACTCATATCTCTAATCTCTAATCTTTATCTTTATCTTACAAAAGCATGACACTGACACGCGTTCAGCTCCACTTCTCCGGCAGCAGAATCTCAACCCCACACGCACGTGAATCTGACATGTGTATATATATATATAAATATATATATATATATTTATATGATTTTTTTTTTTTTTTCTCGGACAATTTGCCTTTTTCTGGCCTGCTCTGCAATTAAATGATGTCTTTTGACCGTGACATTAGTTTTTGGAAGACACTACTATGTCCATTCTATTTGACATCTCTATTTGATCGCTTGATTTTTTTATTTTTTTTTAATTATTTTTTTACTTAATGATTAAAAAAATAATTTTAAATGTATTGATATATATATATTTTTTTTAAATGTATTTAAATATATTTAAATATATTTAAAAAAAAACTATTATACCGCCCAGCGGTCAAGATGGGGCGGCAGAGTAGCCGCACCCTTAGTTTTTTGAGTGGGGCTATTTTGCTACCCCACTCTTACCGTTGGTGTACCGTCTAGTAGTTTTTTTTTTAATTTTTTTAATACATTTAAATATTTTTTAAAAATAAAAAAATACACTAATATATTTAAAATCACTTCCTTCATCATTCCGTTAAAAAAAAAAAAAATTACCGAGCAATCAACCCGTGCGGTACATTTTGGGCGGCAGACTAGTGTTTTTGTAGTTTTTTAGATTAAAGTATTGATATACACCATATTTTTATAACATATTTTATAATAATATTATAAAATAAAAATAATTTTATAAATTAATGTTATTTTTATAAAATTATCCTTTATCTAACATATTATTGTAAAATATCTTGTGAAAAATATTATGCATAAATAATTTTTTTTTTAATGTTATACTCATATTCTCATTTTATTTTAATCTAATTATATAAAATGTAATATATTTATCATCATTAGATAATAAAAAATTATATAATAAAAAATATCTAATTGTAATAAATATATCACATCTTATATAATAAGATAAAAATAAAATAATAATTTTCTAGTTACAAATATATATATATATATATATCTTTTGAAACCTGATCTCAGATTAAAAAAATAAGTGATTTCATACATTTTTTATCGTTGGAAATAAGCAAGCCTTAATTTATAAGTAGGTCGAGGAAGATTAAAAGTTTGTTTGGATAGTGAGATGAGATGAAATAATTTTAAATAAGTTGAATAAAATATTATTATTATTATTTTAAGATTTGAAAATGTTGAATTTATTTATTATATTTTATATGAAAATTTAGATAAGTTATAATAATAAAATAAGATTATACAAGTTAAGCGCGTGAGATCCACGCGTTGCCATGCCAGAAGGAGTCCTCTATCGCCACGTGTGGAACCACTTGGATCAGCAGCTTTGGCTCTCTTAGATCCGAGTGTTCTTCTTTTTCCTAGTGTGGGGCGTGATCTGCACGCACCATCACAACCGATGGCGGTCTCACGCCGATGTATCTGTTTATCTGCAGGTTGCTATTCCCTTATGTTTTTATTTTCTCTAACCACTGATCAAGATAAAATGTCGATGATAGTCTCCTTCAGCCGGACCAAATCAACAAAATGAAGCACACTCCTTTTGACTGTGACTTTTTATCGTAATTTTTTAGTTTGTTTATCAGATAATGTAATCGCTTTTACGCGGCATCCTTTTTGTAGGACAAGTCATGGATTAGAGTCAATCTTTTGATTCGAAAACCCAATTTTTTATTTTTATTTGCTAGTGCTTTTACTTATTTTGAGACTATTGTTGAAAACTCTCATTCCATAAAATCTTATATCTTTTTAACTAATTAATTTAATCTATGATTTTTTTGAGAAAAAAAGAAAAAGAAAAATGATTTTCTTGTGAAAAAGAAAGAAAGAAATCAACGATAAAAGTCAAATTATGAGAGGATGAAATAGTAATAGACGAAGTTGTCATGAGTCATAACCCTTTCTTTGACCATTACAGACAAAACTAGATCGCCCCACAGGGCCCACAGTTCTCTTCAACTTCCAACGCCTTCAAGAGCTGGGCCCCCTTCCTCCTCCCCCTCGCACTACAATCGCCTCTCAACGCCAACGCCACAGCACGCGCCACCTCCTCCGCTGGCGCCGCCTGTTCCTCCGACCCCTCGCCCCCGTAGATCACGGCCAGCACACTAATCGCGTACTCCTTGGCGCGCGCGGCCATTCTCCCCATCATGGCCACCATCACTGGCACCGCCAGTGCGTGGGCCCGAACCTCCGCCGCTCCCTCTGGCACCGTGCACATCAGCTCCAGAGCCGCCAGCGCTCTCTCAGCCGCCGCATCGTCCAGCTCCGGCGCAGCCTCCACTACCGCAGACACCGCCCCGGCCTCAACCGCCACGTGGCGGTTGCCCTCCGCCAAGCAGAGCGCTAGTAGTATCTTCGTCGCGGGTTTTGCACCCGCATGGGTTTTCAAACTTCCCACCACTCCGCGCATGAGATCGGGCGAGCATTCCGGGTCGGATGGCGGGTTGGGAACGAGTGAGCGCTCCAAGAGTTGGAGAGCGGCAAGCCGGTCCTGATCAGAGCCGGTGCTTAGTTGTAGCTCCGCTACGTGGAAGAGTTCCTGGAGCTCGGAGGAGGGAATGAGTGGTGGTAGGGGAACTGGGTGGGATGGGAGGGTGCCCTCGGGCATGGGTTCCGACACGGGGGGTGGGCTGGGGAGGATGGGCGAGTGTGGGAGTTGGAACCTCCACTGAGTGAAGCTTTGGGAGGTTGAAGAGGATGAAGAAGACGACGAGGATTCCGGAACTGAGGGACGGCGAGGTGCGGGGTGGAGTTGCGGCGGCGGAGGTTGCGGTTGATCAGAGGACGAGAGAGGAAAGGTTTGAGGGTGAGGGGTACTGGTGGGGCTAAGAACGGTTTGGGTGCAATGGCGGAAAAAGCCACAAGAGAAGAGTTGGGTCTTGAGCTTTGGTTGATTAGTTTTCATGGTGCTAAAAGAAAAGGAAACACGAGAATGATGGAGATCGGTTGAGAGTGATACAATGAGAGCTGGATCGAACCCAGAAGAAGAAAATGATGGGGGTGTAGACTGAGAAGAGAGGGTGGTTTGCACACCGCGGCAGCTACAGTTTTGCGTGGCAGTCACAAATTTGAAATCAGATGGTGAACTTCGTCGCCATCAACATATGTTCGTACATCAAATGAATTTTCCTACCACAAATATGAGGTTAACACGTGTATTGAGTTTTCAGGTTAAAATCATATTTCTTTAAGCAAAGAAAAAAACTTAGAAATGATATCTTATCTATAATTATTATAATTTTTATATAAAATAAAATAAATAATTTAATTTTTTTAAATCTTAAAATAAAAATCATATTAAAAAAAAATATTATAACAATTAATTATTCATTTTTTAAATTCTATCTCAACTCAATTTTATCTCATATCATTTATCTGTTCTTGATATCCTCTAACATGACTCGTTTATCACGTGAAAAGGTTAGATGGTTTTAGTAACGCATCATGGAAAAGGATAGAAACAGAAAATAGAAAAAGTTATAATTTTTATATAACTTTTTAATAAAATCTTATCATTTTTTTGAATTCAAATAATAATAAAAAATACTCATTTTTTCATTAAAGAGTTACTTAAAACTTATAAAGTATATAGACATTAAAAAGGGGAATGTTTTCTAGCATCTCCGTGAAAATGGAAAACCACAGGACAACCAAATTTGCACCTATTATTGACACCACTTGAAGTTTTGAACCGAAGGCTGACATGGAATGTACGAATATTCCTTTTGGGAAACAATTATTATTGCCTTTACCTTACACAAATAACAGGAAATTTTCTACTGAATTACATACAATTAAAGGAATAGGATTATGGACCATCATCTAGTCTAGCATGTTGTAAAAGGTAAAAGCCCCAACTTTGATAACACCGAAATCTTGAGAGGACCAACCAATCCTTGTGTTGTAGCCAGTCCGACTAATCTCTGTGTTCAATGAATTGTAAACAAAGGACCTCATGCAGAGAAAGTAGTGTAGTGGGTACTATCTCCAATTTTCAACTAAAACCATCTCATCTCATCTCTAAATCTAACCCAGCCCTAAATTTGGACCCCATAAAAAGAAAAGAAAAAAAAAAGATGAAAGAGAAGGGGGGGGAGATCATGATGGAATTCTGCCATTTAAGGAGGCATCACCTCCTGACCTAATGTAAAAAGTAAAATCTATAAGTCACTTACGTTAGAAGAAGTTAAGAAAAGGACAGACCAAAGGAATCACCTCCATTTCTCTTGTAATTCTTTCCTCTCGGACATAATCCATGTCACAAAGATTGCTGCAATGAGGGCAACTATTATTAAAAGAAGCAAAGCGTAGCTGAAATCTTCCGTGAGTGAATCATATGTCCTCGAGGGTGCAATTCGAGTGAAGAAAATATCCACTCCATATGCAAAGACAAGAGTTGTGGACTCCAACTTGGCAGGTAACGTAACAATGCCTCGGAGACCTTCCACTTTAAGAGCATGTGTCACATAGGACTGCATTACCAATACCGAGATCAGTATAAGCGACTTATCATCAAGGAGCAATTAAAACAGACGCATGTTGCTAAACCAAATATACCAAAAGTAATCCAGGGTTTTCTAAAGATTGAGCTTGGGTCAAATTGGCTTAGATCATTCTTAAGCCTAGCGTGGAGCTCATAGACTGGAAACATGCCATAATGCATGGAGGGTATCGCTCATATACATGTGTCATAATTATACTTATAAACACAAATAAATTATTTCTAATTATGAAGCCAGTTACATTTACCATTTACCCAAACTTGGATTTATAATGTCGGGTAGCAATTATACATTTTGAAGTTGTAACAACACGTATATCTAGGATCCAGGAACTTGGCAAAGCATCTGCCTAGCAAGAATAAACGGTCAGACTGCGCTATCTAATAATTACTAGGTATTTGCAAAAGTTCTTGTTGGTTTTCATCAACACTCTTTTTGTTGCAATAGAAATTTTAGTATCAAACTTGAACCACCAAAAACAAGGCCAACCCATAAAAACACAGTTGATTGTCAGCTCTACAAAAGCAAGTCCATTCTATGATGATTAAATAGAAAAGGAAAGCGGATAAATCTTTGCAAAAAAAATTCATGCTATGGCTGAAAATTTGAGGGATACCTACAGACTGCTGCTGAAAAAAGACCATCTCAACAAGAATCCAGTGCTTCATCAGAAAATAACAGACGCAATAATGCCAATTACAACACTAATGATAAGTCAATGACATGGTCAACATACCTGAGGAATAATGGGCAAGGAATCCGTTAGAGGTATAATGCCTTCTTCTTTCTCAACTTGTGTAGGGTCAACAGATCGAAGAGGATCTAAATAACGCTTATCAAGAGCCAAAACCTGAAAAAGGCAGGAACCTTAAGTGTGCATATAAAGAAAACAGGTCCCATCTCAAACATCTCTCTTCCCTCTTCCCCACCATAATATTAATAATAAACAAAAATAAATGAACAAACAAATCAAAGTGTCACAAAACAAAAACAAAAACAAAAACAAACAAACGAGGGTATTTGAACCGACCTGATCACCAATGGTACCGATAAGAAGCTGCTTTGAAGTTATACCCTTGGCTGTTGATGTCACTGCTATTGCTTTCACAGAGTGGGTGAAAAAGTAAGACTGCGATTTTGTTATCACCGCTGGTCGAGAATACAAGGAAATTGGTGAAGTAAGATTATGCTTTCCAACAACTAGCTTCCAGACATCTTTGTTGTCCTGTGAATTGCATTCAATTAAAATATATAGTAATTTGAAATGAAACTCCACTGACCACAAAATTAGGGCTTCAAGTTCACTGGCATACCACCCGAGACTGATCATAGATCTCCATGACTGACATCTCATATCTGTGTGCTCTAAGATTGAAGTAGTGGTAGACAACCCAATTCTCGCTAAGAACCTAGAAAATGCATAAACGCATGAAGGAATGCCTTTCACTAATGACTATAAAGTGGCCAACTAGATTGCAGAACTTACAGCATGAACAGGACCCTGTGAGCCATGATGAGTCATGCGATGCAATATACGACCGGTTACAGTATCAATCAAGTATACAACCAAGCACGACTCCTCCGGCTGGGCCATTCCAAATTCACCACTGGCTTTTGGTGCACTAGTTGCCACAAAAAGTACATTTTTGGATATATATTTATACATAACATCTTGATCAGCTATAGCCTTTGCTTGAGTATGAACCACCTAGAGAATGCAAATAAAAATATTATAACAACCACCTACGGCAATAAGCACTGGCAAATCACAAAAAACTATGGATGAACAATCAAAGTGTTTTCTTGGGTTTTTTTTTTTTTTTGGGGGGGGGGGGGGGGGGGGGGGGGGACACAGTAACACACTACCCATCTGATTGGTTACAGTGGTGGGTCTACCAATCAGATTATATTAGTAATAGTCTGTTATTCCCCTATGACAATTTGATGCTGAAAACATAAGGATCTCAATCACTTCAAGAACATTAGTAAGAAAAGGTACCTCATTTAACTTTCTTGTCGCAGTTGCTATGATCTTTTCTGACTCAGACGGAAATACAATTGACCATAGCTCCCTGGAGGTGAAGCAGTATTCATCCACCATGCCAATGCAATTGCTCGTCAAGACATGCCCTCTTATAATGCCATTATCAGCCTCAACTGAGTACCAGTATATGTTTGAAAACTCATGATGAAGAATACCAATAGCCTCAGAAGTTCTTGGGTATAAATGTGCATGCTTCTCAGCATCTATCAGAAGATGGAGACGCTGTTCTGTTGGATCAGTAAATGGCAGAGGAATAACTTGTGCACAGGAGTGAATGAGACCCATTGATTTAAGCTCCTTTCCTGTATAGGTATCAACAAAAGAAAGAGCAACGGGGGCATCCCAATTTGGTCCGCACCGACCAACAACAAGGACAGAAGGGTCCTCATCCATGGCATGATGATGAGGCACCTGCCACTGATAAACACTAAGGCCAGTTGGGCGCTTGCATGATCCTGATTCACGTAGAGAGGGCAGCAAAAGAGACCAGACAACCCGACCATCTCCAGTATGCAAAGCATAAAGTTTCCCTGCTTTAGTAAGGACAATTAGCAGTTTCCAGAAACCATTGTGGTCTCGGTTCATTTTGCTCTTCTCAGAACTTTTTAATCTCATTCCTTGTATAGCTGCTATATCCTCAGGGCTGGCAAGCAGTAAAGTCCCCTTAAGCTTCAGGACGTGCCCCTTCAATACCAGAACAACACATTGTCAGAAGGCTGAAACCAGTCAAGTCATTCAGGCAAACAATATCCACATTTTCTTTCCAAATCCTAGGTGCAAAATTACAAGAGATGTCCAGTAAAGGGGGAAAATATATTTGCAAATGAAAACACGCCTACATACAATTGAGAAAAAGAACAATATATATATTTTTTTTTTGGATAAGTAAACATATTTTATTGATCAAGAAAAAGAAAAGAAAAGAAAAGAAAAGAACAATATACCGGTATTGATTCATGAAATTTGCAAAAATCTGATGCTTTCAATGTTGAATTCATTTTCTCATTGTACTTCTGCAAGTTTACAGAACATTCATACCTTCAGCCACTCGAAGAGGCTCTGTTCCACTTTCACTACAGATATGCCTTTCTTTTCCACTGGTAGTTCTGATGTTGTCACATCAATAACCGAGGCTAGGCCTTCCTCTCTAGACCAGACAATCTCACCTTGTTGCAGTAACAACAGTGAATGATCTTCCGTGACAATCAAAGCTCTAAACCCATGGGACCTGTCCGTGCGGATATACGTGTTTATGAAAACCTTTTGCACTATCCCCCTTTGAAGGTCCATCGCTATGCTCTCCTTGAGCAAATCACCATTCCAATCGTGAACAAGCTTCATTGTGAGGAGAATCTTTCTGTCTACATGTTCAACCAGTGCAAAAGCTTGTTGACCCTCAGAAAATGAGAGAGCATCACTAACAGCAGCTGCATTGGTAATTTTGTCAACGACCTCCAACTTTCCTTCAATTGTCACTTATATGAATACTAAAAGTGTATTGAATCTTACAGCAAACATTCCTGACAGCTATGAAGGTAATAGGACTGCCATCCCAAAAGACTCATCGACAATATCTGAAACATGAGTCTTTTTAAAGCTGATTTCTCCTTTCTGAAAATCAATTGTTACTAAGCTTGTCCTAGTGGCATCCAATGACACAAGTATGTCACTCGAAACTAATAACACATCCCCATAAAATCCATCAGGAAAGTCTGCACTCTTGTGCTTCACCAACTCTCCATTTTTAGCATTAATCTGGTAAGCATCAAACTGAGAGGAACCAACAAACCCTACAGCATAGATTATATCGCTTCCAAGAGGCTGAATAATCTGTTGAACCTCTATGCTGTAAACAAAGTAACCAAGCTAACATCAATGAAATGGTGAAGTTGGAAAAAGAAAGAACATTAGATAAATCAATTTGAACCTTTCAGCTGAAAAGTCCTTCTCCCATAGAACCTCGCCATCAATGCTAGAAACAGCATGAAGACACCCTTTACTGAAAACAAGAATCACATTGCCCTTGTTGGCTTTCAAATTTACCTGCACAATACTACCTTAGTTAACTCTATAATCACAATCAAATCTGTATGATGCATTGTCTACCGGAACCTCTACAAGTGCACAAACTGCCTAGGGGATGGCTTGAGAAAGCTAAAAGCTCCCAAAGGAGTAAAGTCTGGCTAAAAGAGGGGAGCTTACTTTAACAGGAAGGAGGAGGACACCACCCCCCCCCCCCCCCCCCCCGCCCCAAACAAAAAAAAAAAAGAAAAAGAAATGATACAACGTAATATATGATCTCATAACCAAGAAGATTTAAGTGCTGAAGATGACAACAATATGGATAATGACTATTAATTCAAGTATAAGTTTGATTGAAACGGTGGAGAAATTCCAGAATATTAAATTCCATACATTCCAGTCTATGGAGAGAGAGAAAATGACAGAAAGATGCCTAAAAGTTTCAACAAATATAAAATAATTCATAAATAGCACCGCACTGAAAAGTCCAGTTAGCAGATTCCAGAACATCTGAGATTTGTATTCACTAATTTGAGAGAGAGAGAGAGAGAGAGAGATTTGTAATCCCTAACCGGCAGAGACAATAATGATTTCGAGAGATTTGAGCCCTGAAGAAAAGATCCCCACACGATCTGGCCATCAGGAAGGCTCCATGCCCTTAAAATACTTCCCTCGGATGAGAGGGTAATAACATCTGAAAATGTTAAACATCTAATGATCAAGCATCATGTAGGTAAGTCCAAAATAAGGAAGCAATATCTTCATTCTTTTATTTAATTTTATGATAAGGGAGCAATATCTTTACAAAGTGATAATCAAATAACCAATTTTCTTTTAAATATTTGCAGTCAAAACTATTAATATACGTGAGTAAAGAGAAAATTCGAAGGAGATATGTAACAGAGAGAAGAAACTATTGATCCTGAGCAACCAACATTTGCCATGCCCACGATTTATACTATATGTTTCTTGAAGGAAAAGATTCAGGTGAGAATAACAAAAAAAGTAGTTATATATATCATTCAATGATGAGGAGATATTAATATATCTCCTTTTACCTTTATAAAAAATATTAATATAGATAATTTTGTTTTTACAAAGAAACATGGATTATGGAATTGCTAAAGGATATAAAAAGCAAGCCTCGTAGCATTTTATGTTGGAATATTTCGATTACCAAGTAACAACGTTTTGCATTGCAATTGTCATTATCATAAATATAAAGAAAACGGTGAAATAGACATTTTATCTGTGAAGTAAAAAAAGGAACAATTATAAATACAAGCATTCTTACATTTACCCAATGCAATATCGACTGCGTCCACTGCATCATTGGCCCCAAGGACATGTCTCCAAACTGCCCAAAAACAACCATTAATTGATATTGCGAAATTCCGACAAAAAATCCTTGAGAAAATGGAAAAAAACGAGTTGCTCCTATATAATAATTATGCACTCACAGCGACAAAATAAAGTACTGAAGTGCTCTTGGTCAATTGGTTGACCATGAAGAATACGAATAAAGGTGGTCGCAATGAAAAGTTTTCTTGGTAAATTCATGGTATAGAAATTAGAATTATGAAAGCCAGCCCCTAGGGGTTGGCTTAAGTGATGAGGGCCTTGGTCTTGCTGGTATGCTATAACGTTCGAACCCTTAGACGTAAACAATTTCTAGGGGCTGAGTCCCATCGAGAAAAAGCCAATGATTTAGCAAATTCTTGTAATGGGAAGCGCCACATGGGTCCGGGATTTAACTGAATAAAAGACATGTTACATTTTCACAGTCTCCGGGATTCACCGTCATCAAGAAGATTATGAAAGCCCATTCACATACTAAATTGCCACTTATTAATCTCTCCATGCCGGAGATCCAGCGAAGCAACAACATTCTCTTCAGTAGACACCACAACTCGATTTCTCCCGGTCTTTTGAGTATGGAACACTGCGTGCTTCACTTTCCCGACATACCATTGGTGCCTGTAATTTACACTTCTTTAGGAAAAAAAAAAAACCAAAACAATCTTTTTTTTTTTTTTTGACAACACCACGACAATCTAACCATCTTTCAATCCAAACGGAGCAAAGGCCTTATAGCCACACAAGGATAATCGAGAAAGCTTGGGAGATTTCATAAAAGATTGAGACTAAAGTATAGCTTAACAATCAAAATCTCAAAAATAAATTAGTTTGCTTACGACTTCGAGAACAGAATCAATAAGCTAAAAGGAATTGAGGCTCCATTTGTTCTCTAGAAACCTACAAACAAACAAAAGAAATCTTGAAGTTTTTTTTTTTTTTCGGTGAACAAGAAAAGAAATCTCGAAGTATCAATTGACGGTTTAAAAGTAAAATGATTGGTTTAAGAAAGTTTCGACTACAAATAAGATTGGGATGAAGTAATCAGTAAGGTGCATTGGAAATTTTGAGGAAAATAAAGGAGTCTAAATTCTAAAAAGGCTTTTCACCACTTGCTCTGCAGAAACATACGTGAGATGGAAATTCGTGGGTTAACGAGTCGTGTATATAATAATTTACCAGTCCATGAGGCCGATTTGATCTTCGTAAAGCGAAAAGCTGTACTCCGCGGATGACAAGAATAATAGAAGAACAAGAAAAAACCTAATCACCATGCCGTTGCCCATGGCGACTCTCTCTCCCCTATCACTCTCGAAGATAGAGAGAGCTGAGAAGGGTGAGCCAGAGCTTGGCATTCAAATATGCCAGTTTATTTTCTCAACTCAGATGAGTTAAAATTGAAATTGAGAGGTAAATAAAATATTATTAAATTTTTTTAATATTATTTTTATTTTAAAATTTAAAAAAATTTAAATTATTTATTTTATTTAATTAAAAATTTAAAAAAATTATAATAATAAAATGAATTGTCAAAATAAATTATAACTTATTTGAAAGTTTGAAAAAAATAATAATAATTAAATGAAAAGGTTAAATTTTAAATTTAAATAATATTTAATTGAAAAAAAGTTAGAATATCTTTATAAAGAATTTATTATCTATCAACTACTATATATTAATATATTACATATTTATAATTTTTTTTATGAGTTGTGCTGGAAGCAGCCGGAAGCCGCACCATTTCCAGCAAATTTTTTTTTTATCTTTTGTTTTCATCCAACACGTAGTATGTTAAAGATTTATGCACAATTAGATATTTTTTATATTTTCTGTTTTTTTTTAATCTTTACAATGCCTCGAAATATTTGGTTCGCAAACTAGCCCATTCGGGTTTTAATTTTGTGTAATTAACGTACCCTTCCGATGGTTCATTAACGAGAAATCTGACAAACGGTCATGTTCCTAAGAAGGTGGGCCATGAATGAGTTGTCCCAGTCCTGTTCTAGTTAATCCATCATGTCAGAAAATTATTTTCTTGCTTTGGAATGTGATTGGGTATTTGGGAGAGGGTGCTGTGAAGTATCCACATTTCACACTCTTTTTCGTCCACCAACTAAGCTCTCGGACGCTCGCTCTCCATTTGACGCCAGAAGCATCAAAAAGTTCCAGTGGTACTGCACGGAAGGGAAGGACACAAAGCGTCGACGTTTGTTGTTGACTGTGAACAGGGGAGAAGGATTCAGGTTCCTCTCTCTTCCATTGGTCTGCAGAAACCCATTTTTCATTGAGTGGTAATGTAGCATTTCGGTCCGAAATCTCATTGTTTTCGGGAGGCTAAAGCTGATATATTGGGAAATTTCTTGGTGGGTGCTTGGGTTTCGTCTTGTTTTATTCTTGAGATTGTTGGTGGTTTTTTTCGTGGTTCTTTGATTTTTAGTTCTTTTGGCGAATCATTTGTAGATCGATAACTCTCTGGATTTTATAGATGCCTAGGAAACTGGTAAGATCGAGACAGAAGGTTGCACTTTGAACTAGTTTTGGTGCTTACCCGCTTGAGAATGTCTTTTTTGAGAGGAGAATTGGTGTGGGTTTTGCGTGATATCTTATCTGGGCTGTCTATTGATGCTTCGACAGTATTTTTTAAATTACTCACTTATGACGATAGGGAGCCTTAAATGGACTTCGTCTCATATGAAATGTTTGCACCTTAAAGTTGTATGTCCGTATTTTAACAGTAAACTTCAGTTGGCTCAGTTTGTTTAACGGATTTAAGATGAATTTAAACCTCGATCGGTAGCACACTGTCAAAATGAAGCTCAACATGGTTGTCATCTTTAGTTGGAAGGAGAATGAGTTTGTTATCGATTTAGATGCATCTTAGTGGTAATTGTGATTCTGGATAGCTCTTGTAAAAGCCTTTGAAGTTAGTAAGATTGATTTGGATTCCTCTTGATGGCTTCTATTAGAAGAACCTTGTTGCCTGTGCCTCGACCTGGCACTTTAGCAAATGGGGAAGTCTCTTCAGTGAATTCTCCCTTGTCCAAGTCCTCATCATCTCCTCAGCATTATCCACCGTCCGGTGGATTGCTATCTTCTTTAGTCAGTCCATTGGACTCTCAAACTTCTGTTCTCAGTGTATTTTCACCCAGATCTTCGAGGCCCCCAGAGAGGTCAAAACCAAAGGCACAAAAGTGGAGGAAGCCTCTTTTCCGTTTTTTCATTTGTTTCATGGTTGGAATTTTGATGGGACTTACCCCTTTTGTGTCATTCAATTCATCTATGAATCCCATGTCAAAGCATCAAGCTATTTCATTTGAGGTAATATCCAATGTTGGGAATTTTCATTCGGATGATAATGTGACCAGAACTACAACACCATTAGACAGTGGGGACACGAGGCATACTGCCACATTAGAATCAGAAGTGGAGGACATGGAACAGATGGAAGAGATCAATGAGGATAAACTTGATACTCAAGTATTCAATGAAGACTCAAACTTGGTGTCACAGAAGCTTTTGATAATAGTGACACCAACATATGTTCGACCCTTTCAAGCATATTACCTGACGCGGTTAGCTCAGACATTAAGGTTGGTCACACCTCCTCTATTATGGATTGTGGTGGAGATGACCTCCCAATCTGCAGATACAGCTGATATCTTGAGGAGAACTGGAGTTATGTACAGGCATCTTGTTTGCAACAAAAATCTAACAGACATAAAAGATGCATACATTCATCAAAGAAATGTGGCACTGTCTCACATAGAAACCCACCATCTTGATGGAATCATTTACTTTGCCGATGACAATAACATCTACTTCACTGATCTTTTTGAGCAAATGAGGCAGATCAGGTACTTACATTATTTCTCGTTTTTAGGGCTAAAAAATGTCATGCTGATTTTTTTTATGTAAGTGTAGCTTCATACAGTGTGATACTATTTTGTTTGATTTATATTTTGAGGTAGCCAAAAAATAGAAATTATGGTCATCGCATATAAAGTTCTCATGCAAAGGATCGGATAATTGAAATGGTTATATAGTGCTCCACTTTCTGTAATTATGATGAATTGGATCAGCACCGATACTACTGGAGAGCAATGGAGCTTATCTTAGGTTCTGTTCTCTCTCTTCTTGAGAAAGAGAGGAAGGGGGGACAAGACAATATCATCTCTGAGCCAAAAACTATCCTTTGCTGAACATAGGTGTCTGCTATATTTCATGGAGTGCCTAATTTTTAACTCTTGAGGCTGTTATCCGTAGGCACTGTTTTTGAGCAATCTATGAACTTTCATATATGGCTCATTTCAGGACTAATCTTCCACAAGTAGGCCCCGCCATCAAATATTTTTCCCTATGGGTTCAGTTGATCTTAATCATCTTTTTTCATTAGTTACTACTGAGTGCCAAAACTATTTCTAAACAAAAATATAAAGGTTGCAAAATTGATTGATTTTTTTCTATAATATACCGACTTACTGAGTTGGCATTAGTGGTCAATCATGCTTACTCAAAGTGATTGGTTTAATTTCCCTTGATAATTACGTGCTGCTGTATATGTCAAATAATAAGGCATTTTTTTCTTGTTTCTGTGATTTCCAGTTGTTCATTCCCTGCTCATACGTAACGCTTTACAACAAATATGCGAGAGACAATTCCTTTCACTCCTTTCGCAGATGTTTTTACTGCAACTAAATATTTGTTTGCGCATTTTTCGTGACAGCCCTGTTTTTTGTTCCGACTTGCAGGCGATTTGGAATGTGGATGGTGGCCAAACTAACAGAGAACAAAAGCAAAGCTATCTTGGAGGGGCCCATTTGTAATGGAACTCAAGTAGTTGGGTGGCACATAATTGAATCACAGGAGAAATTTTGGAGATTCCATGCTGCAATGTCTGGATTTGCTTTCAATAGTACCATACTGTGGGATCCAAAGAGGTGGCACCGACCCACCCTGGAACCCATCAGACAAATAGACACGGTCAAGGCTGGCTTCCAAGTAGGTCTTTCTTGGTTCTTCTGGGTTTTCCTTGTAATCTATAGTATTACTCCATGTTGTAATGTGAATTGCCATTGTTGCCATTTTAATGAAGCAGCCAAAGTGGTCATTTCCAAAGAAACTTGTTTTTGGATATAAGACAGGACCATCCATTCAATGATCAGTGGGGCCTGCTACTCAAAATGTGACGAGGCTAAGCTTCACCTCCACAAACTCAATTAGAGAGGAAATCATTTACGTCATATTTAAGTTCACCCTTAGACAATTAACCTTTTTATCCCAACTTTATCCATCCCATTGTTTGAGATGCCTTGACCTCTAATCCAGAAAGATCCTGGCTTCATTTGCTAACCTAATTGATTTGCATATGCAGGTCAGCACATTTATAGAACAGCTTGTGGAAGATGAAAGCCAGATGGAAGCTTTACTGCAGGACTGCTCAAGAATCATGGTTTGGAATATTTATCTTGCTTCATCTAATCCCTCCTATCCTAGCAAATGGTTTATGAAGAACAGTCTAGATGTCATTATCCCATTTGCTTGAAGTTCTAGATGTGAGGGGAGTCTATTTGGGTGGTGAAGGTAAACTAGTTCAATTTTGAATTTTCATTTTCTTCCATGGAAAGATGTGATTATTTATGTATTTCGATATATAACTCCTTCAAAATTATTTGAGACTTGCTTCTTGAAATTATCAAGAAGCAAGTCTTAACCCATCTCAAAGACTGGTGTGCAGTTCACACCTAAAGCTGCTTAAGGTGTCTCCTATATTTTTAGAGCATCTGCTGGAATTTATCTGCTGCTTTCCAGCAATAGGGTTGTGGAAAGGGTTATTTTTAGCTACAAGGGCCAGTTTAGATCAACTCCAATAGCAGGCAAAAGCATTTCACTTGCTATACAAAACAGAAAACTTCAACTTTTCTCATGGTGCCAAATGCCTCTCGTTTGATAGAATTTATTATGTTGGGTTGTTTGCTGGGTTCCAGTTGTACTTTCTCTCTTTCACACGCACCAGTTATCTCTGTTGTAGGAAAGATCGTCAAGAATCATTGATCATCCTGCCGGTGGGTATCTTCACCTTGGTGATTCCTGTTTGGAGTGCCAATCCTATATGCCTGGCCGATACAGTTTCTGCTTGATGAGATGTGGACTTTTGCAGGCAAATCTTCTGCTATTTCCCTTTTAAAGTTAGTCTTAGTTTCCTTTATTTTGAAAGGGAAAAAGAAAAATCATTGTCCTGTTATATGAGTCGTCCATTTTCTGCCCTGGCTACCCTCTTAAACCAGTGAAAATTCAGCCTAATTACTCATCTGCAGTAGGGTGCATGACCGACTATTTCAGTTGAGGATGTGTTTCCCTTCTCTTTCAAAATGATTCCATGTAAATTATAAGCAATTTTGGATTTAGTTGGTTCTTCAGGCATTTAGTACATTGTTATGACAGGCCTCTGCATGTATTTCTTTACGAAAGTTATTCAATGTGTTATTCTTATCAAAAAAAAAAAAAAAAAAAAAGTTATTCAATGTGTTATGTGGTAATTTTTCGTCTTACATGGACGTTGAGTCGTGAAATTAAGTTGAAAAGGGGGAAGATTTATGTTGGGGGGCTAGGATTGCGTAATCAGAACTAAAAGCACTCGAGCTGTGAACCCAAAATGAGTTTTTTTTTTTCCCCTTATCAATGGATAGATGTTGAAGATAAACCCGATTCTAAAACTGCAGGTACAGTAGATGCTCCTTTTGACAGAAATTCTATAGATAAATAGAATTATTATTAGAGCCTGGCAGTGATCTGTCGATATGTCCGAGTGGTTAAGGAGACAGACTCGAAATCTGTTGGGCTATGCCTGCGCAGGTTCGAATCCTGCTGTCGACGCTTTTCATTTCAGTTACTTTTGCTTTCATAACGATTCAAATAAACGCCGAGTCACTTCTAGTTTAATTTGGATAATAGGGTTATGGTTAAAAATAATAACTTTATTATCCTAACCATTCATTTGGAGAGAAGAAATTAGTAGAATGTAGTTTGTGTGCACCACTACAATAAATACTATATAGCATTACTCTTTTAAAAATAATAAAATTTTGAGTTGGTGTTCGAATTAGATCTAGAGGAATATTTTATCTACAAAAAATTCTTGGATCTAATTGACTACTTTTAAACTATTTTCAAAGTTTTTTATGTTAATTGAAGATTAAGATGAAAATGGAATCGACTCAAAATTAAAGTTTTATATGACTCCATCATATGGTATAAGTTATATGACTCCATTATGTTTCTATGCGGTTTTTTAAAGAGTAATACTAGGTACAGTCTCTAAATGGGGACTGTAATGCAAGCCTAGGTTATTTTAACTTTAAAATTTTTTAAAATTACAAAATTATCCCTCCTAAAATTATGTTTTCTCTCATTTAATAATGTGCCTACACATGCAGTCCCCACTTGAGGACTGCAAATAGAATTTCTCTTTTTTAAATAATACCATCATATAGTTTAAGTCAGTTATAAATAAGATGTAACACCCATTTCCCAAGGATTAGGGTGGTCGCATGCTTACGTAAAAGTAGCTAGGCAAAAGAATTGCATAATTAAATAAAATATTGTTTATCACATAAAAGAGTTGATAAAATAAAACATGTCTCAAACAAATCATAACCATAATTTCCAAATCAACTGAAATGGAAAAGACATTCACACAATAAAGTCACTAAGTTCATAGTCTGCTCCATCTAAGCTTGGTTCACCTGCTTATACTGATCATCATCTTCACCTGGATGGTTAAAACATGAAATAAAACTAAAATGAATCAAGGACTCAATAAAGAACCCATCACAACGTAAACATAATAAACGTACAGTTTTCATAAAAAATTTCATGCAAAGAGCTTAAAATCATGACTGATTATACTGATGTTTATCTAATTGGCCAACACACTTAACCATGTGTGCAAGGTTGTACACGGGCCCCATATCTCACTACAGTAAAGGGAGCCGCTGAGACAGTATTCTGGCATATTATGGTTGATCACGCTTGAGTCCTTAGCGTACACATCCACCCTGAAACTGTATTGATATCATGCATTTGAATGATCATCTGATTAAACTGTTATGATCTTATCTTGTACTTGAATTTAAGAAAACTTACGTGTCTTATACAACGTGAGATGCATGATACAATACGTATATAATTATAATTTTTGAATTGGAACATGATGCAGAATGACATGATCATGTGTTTTATTGGATGACATGTTTACATATATCATGACATGTGAGATACATAAACATTGGCTTTAAAAAATTGGCTTTAATAATGATCTATCTAACTAACTAATGTATTACTCATAATTTATGATCAAGTTACTTATCTCATTGCGTTGTTTTCAAAATTTCACTTTGTAACTTGTCACCTATACGAAATATTTTGCATTACTAAATTTCTAGAAGAACTTTCCAGAAAGACGTGTTATAATGCTCAATTTACTTGCATAGATACTATGGAGTAACTTTAATAATCATTAAGTTATATATCAAAATTAATAAATACTAATATGTCTAAATACACTTAATATATATATATTCTAATTATAACTTTAATAACATAATTAGACTTTATTAATTTATTAGATTTAAAATCAAACCCATAAAATCAGCCCATCGTAGGGTTAAGCTCGACTAAATATAATCCACTGTAAAACATGCCCAACTCACCACGTAAGAAACAACCCAACATAAAATAATCACTTCGTGTCAATGATTCACAAGTGAAGGGGCAAAAATGTAATAAGGTTTAAAAATCCATAAACGGACATTAAGGTCACATAAGAGACAATTTCCTATTGAAAGAGCAGAAGATTACTTGGTGAATAGAAAAGGGTCGTAAACCACCAAGGTGGTAGTTCAGTTGGTACGAGCTGGTATTCCATAACCTCGAGATCAAGAGTTTGAGTTGGGCGTAAGTCGAAATCGCTGATGGAGTAGTGCCTAACCAAGAGTCTATGGGATGGGTTTTGGACCGGCTGACAACTTGGTGGTGCTGTGGTGACGGGCTCGCCCATTGGGCAGTAGCTATGAATCAAACCGGACATTCCACACTTTATGGTCACGCCTAGGGAGGATAGCTACGCTGGTTGCCCCTACCTCCTATTTTTACGTGTGAATGTAGGGAAAAAGAAAGGCAAGTCGCGATTTTCTTTTTCGACAAAAAAGGATTGGAGGGGACGATCAAAGATGACTTCCCTACCAAGACGTAACCATAGTAGCACCTAACCTGCTGAGAGCTAGACAATAGGGGCCTAGACGGCAAAAACTGCAGGCACTCCCTATAAGTTAGACTTGAGCCATAATCTGACTCCAACCCCATGAGAGCATCAATGGTCCATAAGCCAATGAGTCACCAATAATCCTAAGCACTTTCCATTGTGGGATTCAACCCCAACACCTAGTGCCCACTACCAAACTCATGGACCATTGAGCCACTACCCTCAATGGTAGGCAAGTTTTGATTTGATTTAACACTAGTAAGGGTGCTACGTGCAAGGCACATATGTCCCCTGCACGTAGTGCCTAGTTGGAAGAATAAAATAGCTCTATAGAAAATATTTTTACAAAAGCATATAACAGTAACAATTCATTCAAAAAGTGTCAAAATTAATTAAAATCTTTGAAATGAAATAATACATTTCATCTCATAACATGCACTAAAACTTGGAATAGATTCATGAAAATTAAGTTGGAAACGTTGAATTGATGACAAAAGCCAAGACGAAAGCTCTTCAAAGATACATTATAAATAACACCTAATTAAACACATTCTTTACATAAATTGAACAACATACAAAATCACTATTCAATTGGCAAGCTCTTCTCGTGAGAATTGCACATCCAAAATCACAAGATTTATAAACACCATTATTTACGTAAATATTATAAGGTTTGACATCTAGGTGAGCAATTCGACCTCTTTGATGTATAATTTGCAACGATTTAGTGCAGTCCCGTGCAATCTTCATGACCTATACATATGAAGAGAATCACAAAAAACTCATAAAAAGCAGAAAAAGAAAAAATCTATCCTGATATGAAAATGAAGAAATGTCTTATGAAAAATAAAAAACTTATAAAAAAACTGAAAAGAAAATGGAACAACGGTTAAATTTGAAAAAAACTTATCATTAAACTCAAAATCTATCCTACCATGATTATTTTCAGGCAATCATTAACTGAGTTGTTATGCAACAGCAGTTAAATTTGAGATGGAGTGGGCAGCATGTGTCTACTAAAATGAAACAAATGGAATGCAACGACAATACCAAACATTTCTTAGTCTTACTCTTGAGAACCATGTTTTATAAGAAAGTTTCTCTATATGTGCAAAACATCTTTTATTGATAATTTTATACCATCATGGTTCTGATACAATGAAAACATAAAGAAGACCATATAGGATTTCAATTTATTCACATAATCTTAACACTATGCGTTATACATAACACAATAAAATCATAAATAAATCAAAACGTAACGCAACAACAACTTATCATAGTTTTTTTTTTTAACGAAAGAGTGCCAGAACAACAAAAACACAATGATCACAATCAATAGTACCAACATAAAAAATGAAATAAACAAAATGTTCTCGCATAAAAGAAAACTAAAACATACCATAAAACATATGGGGAGCCAAAAAACAGCAGAAGAAAATAGAACTAATCATAACAGAGAACCAATTGGCACAACGAACCAACTTGAGAGAAGTGCAGCATTAGAAATAAGATAGGCAGGAATTGCATGTTTGAAGTTTTTAAAACAGTCTATATTCAAAAGAATGAAATCAACAAGAGAAATTCAAATAATCATTAGAATACCAAAATTTTCAACCACATGAACTAATCACAATCAAACCCAATCACACCAAAATAAAAACTAAGTAAATAAAGTTTGAGTAGGTGTTTTGAACACAAAAAGAACAAGAACAAAATAAAAAATAAACAAAATTCCAAACTTGATTCTTGCAAGTATGAACCAGACCATTGTATCTAAGGAAAATAGGGAAAAACAAACAATGAGTATATTTAGAAACGTACAACAATCAGCAAAAAGCAATGAAAATGCCAACAAGTTACAACATAGATAGGACACCATCAGTCTGCTTGGTTCTAATGAACAACGACTAAGGATAAAATCAAAACTTACTCAACCTACCATAAGCAATTTTGTGCTTCCAATAACAAAATACACATGATATGCATTTGGGGGATCCTTTTTCAGTAAATGCTTCAAAATTAGTTTGGTTCAGAAACTTATTTTTTAAAAAAAAAAAAAAACTACATCATTCAAGTCTTTGAGAAAATACAACTAAGCAAAATTCCAAGAAAACAAAATGCAAGATTCAAACTACCAAACCTTCATTCCCTTCCCATTACCTCCACTTTCTGGAAAAGCATACACAAAAGGCAAGAAAGATAACTAATTCCAATCTTACACCTAGATCAGACCCAAAAAATAATAGAATAACAAACATTCAAAGAACAAGAACATAATATAAAAAAAAAAAAAAAAATTACATGTCCCAACCAAAGGCACTATGGATTGTACCTCAAAATTAGTTTGTTTCGGAAAACTTTTTAAAAAAAAAAATCCACATCATTCAAGTCTTGAGAAAATACAACTAAGCAAAAATATCCACTATTTAAAACATCAGATTTTCACACACAAATACCCTTTCAATCAAAGGTGCTCTGGATTTTTTCACAACTCAAAGAGACAAAGACAAACCAAGACACTGATCTGAAGAGATTTTCCTTCTCCTGATTTTAGGTTTTTTGGGTTGCTCCAAATTTCAGAGAGATAGAGAGAGAGAAAGAATTGATTTGAACGGATTTACAGAATAAGTGCTTTCTACAATGATCCATGCTTCTGCAACTTGGCTTTCCAATTCCATCGGTCTCAACAAGAGAAAAAACACAGAACTGCAGAAAAAAATACAAAAAAAAAAAAAGAGTAAATAAAAATTCCAAAACAGATCTTAAAAATCGAAAAAAGTTTCTTCTTAATCCATAATCAGAAAACTCTAACATAACATATATCAATATAAGATCCCACTCCAACATCAAAAGTCCACAAAAAGGTAATTCGGTCTGTAATTCTAGGCATCAACTACTATTGGCTTTATATTTTGGTATTTAAAAGTTAGTTTATCTCTGTTATTTAGCTAAGCACCCATGTTGAAGTGAACTACTTAGGTTCTCTCTCCACTATGTAGGTAAACACGCACACTGAAGCGAACTACTCGGGTTCTTTCTTAATTCATAATTAGAAAACTATAACATAATATATATCAATATAAGATCCCACTTCAACATCAAAGTCTACAAAAATGTCCCTTCTATTTTTTTAATCTTTCTTATATTTAGGAATTTTTCGTCAATACATCCACCCATGTAACAGTCACAAAAACCCAAATGCACACTTATGGCCATAAATTTGAGGTGCTACTAACATAAAATACTAACATAAATTTGAACTGCTTGTTTTTTAAAAATATCAAATCCCTAAAAAAGCAGACACCATAAACTGCTACTAACATAAAATACAATAGTCCAACTCGGCAAATTCATCATAAAATGGACTGAAATACTATAATCTGATCTAAACATTTGAAAGTATAAGTTAGATATTAATGAGTGGACTACCTACTATTACCAAATCTGATGGTGTCTCTTTCAAAAGTTCATAATAACATTGAGTTCAAATGGCATTATCCTGCAAACATCATAGAACATGTTGCAGAATGGCTACAAATGACAAGCAAATTTCATTTTTGTTGACTCTATATATGCAACTGAACAAATTATCAAGAAAAATGTAAAAGAGATGTCCAATATGAGCAACTTACATTAATATGAGTCTTATTTTTGCTTCCGAGGTCCATTAAGTAAGGCCTAACATGGTTGAAACAAAAGAACTTACCTATTAAATTGAAGATATTCTCTTGGCAATCAAAAACAGAAATCATAAAGTACTTTAGTCTCACCTTACTTGCTTTGATAATGTACCATCAGGTTCTTCCTTTTCTACTTGTTTGACAGGTAAGGGAAATGAAATTAAACAGTGTTCAAGAACATCAACGACTGAATGAAACTGCTAAATATAGATATACCGGAAATGAATAACAGCATGCTGCTTGCTACAAGATGGGTGGTCTGTCGATGATACGTACTTCTTAGAACATATGTATAGTGCCAGGAACTAAAAAAAACCTTCTTGAACATCAAGAATATTCTCTGACAATGAACTCATTCAGTTATAGAAACATCAGTATGTTATAGCAAATTGCACTTCATATTAAAAAAACAATCTACACTTTGTTGTTAAAGGACATAAATATCTCAGATTGGATATCCATATCCAAAAGAGCCACATGTTCTCGAAGAGAAAGTTCTGCTCCCCTAACCTAGTTCACAAGGCAAAATATGCAATGTTGGCTCTCTTGTAAATCTGTCCAACAAAACCTAATTCCAAAAAACCCGCACTAATAAAATAAGGTGAAAAATGCACAAGCCCCACCTTTTGAACTACTACTCAAATTGTAATCACCCCCAAACTATCAACTTTAGCAATCCCCCTCTCTAGCCACCAAATATTTGATATAAGCACCCTTAATAAAAAGAAAATTGAAGAAACAGAACGAAAAGCTTCATATAACATGAAACATTATACATAAACTCTTTTTGTCCCATTACTCCAATGTGCATTTTCACCACTTCAATCTCAACACAAACTGAACAAAGCAATAAAATAGAGCCAGTTTGATAAGTAGTAATTTGAGAGACTCGGCAGCTTAGATTTAGATAGAAAACCTGACCTCTAGATTAAACATGAAAGGTACCCTAGGGTCATAGGAAGGATAGTGAACCATGGGCACATTAGCATGATATTAAGTAGTGCTCGATCATGTGCAAGCTCCACAGATTGTTCACAGTTTTCTTCAAACTTCTTAGCTGCAGAAGGGTCTACTTGACATTTTCTTCCGCCAGGGTTCTCCATTACTGAAAACAAAATAATCCCAGACATAATATTTACCATCATTGTCAAATTCATAAAAGTTAGGAATTAAAAAATACTGATTATCAAAGAAAAATCATAATCATAATCATAATAGAAATAAGAAATTATGCAAGTCGTAAGAATCAATACTTTTATAAAATCATAACCATATAAGCAAAAATTAGGTCGAGGACAAAAAAAACAGAAAAAAATACCATTCCCATCCAAAGAAGAAGACAAGAGAAAGAAATCAAGTAGCAAATAAAGACATGCCCATAAATTGGAAAAATGAACCAAAAAAAAAAAAGCTACCACTAATAAAATCTTTGTAACTCCAACAACTTATCAAAAAAGTTGCTAGATCACCCTTAACAACAGAACGGACAACGGGAGATGCAGCAATGATAAGCAGTGGTGCATGGAGGAGGGTTACAATGGTTGCTTGTTGTCCAATGTTTTAGTCGTGCATGGAGAGGAAGGAAAAAGGGGCTGAGCAAGGGGTTGGGTCGCAACAGAAGGAAGCCTACGTGGCTTGGTACGATGGAGCCGCTACTACAACACGGAGGCGTGTGACGTTGCTGAGAGCTGAGAGAAAGGAAGAGAGAAACAGAGAGTGATATACGAAGAGGGCGAGGCTGTCTGAGAGAGATATACAGAAAGGAGTTTACCGACATGAAGCGGCGCGGCTGGTGGTGGACGCAACAATACTTTTATCTGGACATGTGCTTTGCATTCAAACTCCTACGTGTATAAATTATAATTATGAATGCAGATGGTTGTAAATTCTAAGATAAATCTTTAAAAAAAAATAATTCGAAGGCTGCGATCTCTAGATAATTTAGAATCTAGATGTTATAGTCGGCAAAACTTTACAGTTACAGTTTATAATTTGCAAAACTCCTAGTTTAATTTTGTGTAAGTTACAGATTAGATTACATTAGATAAAAGTTAAAAATTAAATAAAATATTATTAAAATATAATTTTTATGTTAAAATTTTAAAAATATGAATTATTTATTATATTTTATTTAAAAATTTAAAAAAATTATAATAAATAGATAAAATGAAATGAAATGAATTAAGAATGTTTGTGTAAACAAACCAACCTTAGTTACTTGGGGTGTATAGGAACCGATTGGACTGGATCGACTGTCATCGATAGGAATCGACTGCCGAAGTTAGGAACTAGTTGAAACCGGTTGGCCTGCGGTAGGAATTTGTTAAAACTGATGTTGGTTGATTCAGTCCCGATTTAAACAAATGTCAAACTGCTAAACTGGCGATAACATATATATATACATGTATTTTTTTTTTTTATATAAAACGATTCCGTTTCATTTAAGAGTGAAATGACGTCGTTTTGGTCATGAAGTTTATTAAAAAAAATAAAAAAAAATACTAAATACTAAATATACTAAAGAAAAATTTATAAAAAATTTATTTTTTCACATATCAATTATTAATACGTTGAAAATTATTAAATTTAAAATTTAAATTAAAACTAACCAAACGAATCTTATAAATAAAAATATAAATAAAATTATAAATGCATACATCAGTACTCTTAATTCAAACGAGGTCGATTCAAAATACTAACAAAACGATTTTTTAAGTAAAAATAAAAGTAAAATTGTAAGTGACTATTATCCAAATTACGTCGATTCGAAATAAAACAACCCCCCTTCTCTCCTTCTTGTTCTTCCTCTTATTCATGTCGTTCCACTTCCCTCCCAAGTTTAAGCTCCATCCTGATTCTCAGTTTCTCTGTCTCACTTTCCCTTAACAAAAATGAAGTCGCTGCCCCCAGCCCCGTAGACCCCCACATCGCCGCTACCCTCCGTTCGTTAAGCTCACGCATCTCCAACCTTCTATCATCTCTCTGTTGTCTCTAACGTTTCTGCGACTCAAGGTCCATTTTTTTTTTTTTAATTTGTGATTTTGTTATGAATTTTGAGTTGATTTGTTATGTATTTTTTAATTTTTTATGAATTTTGAGTTGATTTATTTTAAATTTATGATGTGAGTTTAAGAGTAGATTAATCACCGCCGACCGATGAACTGATCAGGATCCTGTCCGGTTCTCTCCCTCACTATCGGCCAGTTTTGCCCGGCATGACAGATCTAAAAAACTGTCGGTTTGGTTTTTAGCCCTATCAGTTACTGCAGTTTTTAACTTTTTTAAAAAAATTCCTTATTTCGAATGGTTCCTGATTTGCCCGTCATCGCCTTCAACCGTGGTGCGGACTACGGAGCCCACTCCTGTCACATTGTGCCTTGAATGCTGAACAGCTGGTAGTTGAGCCAGAATGAATACTGATAAAAATTACTATTGAAAACATTTATTTTATACAGTGACATTATTTAGACCATAACATCTCTTCAACTGAATATTGAAAACAATTAATTAAAAATAATCAAGTAATGAGTGTAAAATGTGCATTACACATAAAAGTGTGTACTGTTTTAATGACTTGACATTAACCGTTGAGCGAGAACCGCTGGTAGTTGACTGAGGTAGAGCACGACTCTCTCAGTATATAAAACGACATGCTCACAGAGTGTCTGAGCAATTTAACTTCTTTAAACCCTTTTCGGATTATCAAACTCGAGGAGGTCATTTGCAATGGAAGCAAAGGTGTGTTTCGTCTACAAACCTCACCGTTTCAATTCAAAGTTCGGGATTCCATTTGTAAACCTTAATTCCAGTGTTAAACTAGCTCGGTCTACAAAACTCGGATGGTTAAGGGAGCTTGGGTTCCGGAAGAGTCCATGCGTGTTCGCCTCCAATTCAATGTCGAAAGGTCAATCCCATGGGTCTTCTTCTACTATCCAAAGACATATAGACGAAGATAGTTCGGGCTCTGTCAGTCCACTCTACGTGCCGACGCCTCCGAATAGGGAGCTTCGAACCCCTCACAGCGGGTAATTTTTTTGAAAAAATCTTCTTTCACACTCTACTATTTATCACACACTCAATACACTTAATGTTTTGAGTTTAAAAAAAAAAAAAAAATTTAAGTGCATAGTGTGTGAAGAGTGTAGGTAGATGTGTAGAATTGTTTAATTTTTTTTCGAATAATGCTACATGCAGTCGTGGAATGCGTAAATGTCGTGCAGTCGCTTTAAAAAAGAGTGAGATCCATTGTTAAAAAATTAATTTCTTTTTATGTGGATCCCATATTTATTTAATTTTTTCAAAGCGACTACACGGCGCTTGCATACTTACGACTGCAAATATCATTTCTCTTTTTTCTCTTATCATATTAGTAAAAGAACTTAGAAAGAATAAAATTAAAAAAATTAAAAATAAATAAAAATAAGTGTTATATGTGAGAATGATAAGTAGTAAAACTTTTCGATCAGATAAATTCTATTTGCAGGGACTGCATGTGCAAACCCTTCATTAAATGAAAAAAATATCATTTTGATAAAAATATTATTATAATTTTAAAAAAATTTAAAAATAAAATTAATTAGGTTTGCAATGTAGTCCCCACTTGGAGACTGTACATAGCATTGCACTTTTGAAAAACGCAATAACCTTGTTTAGAGCATTCACGATGGTTCTTTTATCTTATCATTTAAAATACATCACAAAATTTCATTTTTTCTATTTTATATGCTAATTTTTATAATATATCATATATCAGTTTATCTATTTTTTCTTCATATCTAAATAATTTATTATTATTATTTTTAAATATTTCATTTCTACCAATAAATTTGTAAAAGCCATATATATTTTTTATATTTACAATATATTTTTATATATTCATATATATTTTTTATACTTACAATATATTTTTATATACAAAAATATATAAGCCAAAAAAAATAAAAAATAAAATCAAAATATGAAAAAGGTGAATAAAAAATATTTTCAAGATATTTTTTTAGAAGAAAATGAAATAAAGGTGTTTTAATTTTTTAAACGACAAACAATAAAAAAGAATTTGCTTACATAATAATTAAAGTAAAAGAAAATGAAAGAGTAAATGAAATATAAATAATAAAAAAATATTTACATAATGAACAATACCCGCTACATATAGCTGATACCCGCTACATATAGCTGGTTATTGTTACAAATTGTATTTTAGATTTCCTTTTACATGATCAGACATAACTCCTTTATTGAGCCATTCTCAAAATAATTTACATTTTTAATATAATACTTACCTTGAGAATGCTCTAGCAGTTGGCAAGTTTAGGGAAAAGATTGAAATTCTAGGTTCTTTTTGTTACCATTGTGTTTGTATTTGTTTTTATTATATTTTTTAATAAATAACTTGCCACATTAAGAAATCATGTTTGAACAACTTGTAACCACGGTTTCCCTCCGCCACAAGTGAGGACAATCAATAAAATTGGGGTCCCGTCCTCTTTTAAAAAAAATAAAAAAAATAAAAAAAGAATAACATTATTCTATTACAAAGATTGTTCTGCCTTGTGCATGTAATTATTCCCATCCGTTTGAAGTAGGTACCATTTCGACGGAAGTACAAGGAAGTTTTTTGAGGGTTGGTACTTCAAGGTCTCAATCCCGGAACGGAGACAGAGCTTCTGCTTTATGTATACTGTGGAGAACCCTGTCTTCCGTAAGAAATTAACACCATTTGAAGAGGCACAACATGGACCTAGATTTACCGGAGTTGGGGCTCAAATTCTCGGCGCTGATGACAAGTATATTTGCCAATACTCTCAAGAATCTCAGTACTTTTGGGGAAGTAAGATTTTCTTTATGCCATTGAACCAATTGCCTTATACTTAGAAAGAACATCACAGCACCTAGGCCTTTGCAGCAGTTTGTGAACCCTTTTGTCAACGTTCCTTTGGTTTCTTGTTTTTCACATAAGCAATCACAGTATGTTATACCTGTTGACTTGATAGCTACAAGATTAATTGTTAGAGCATTCTGATTGGCTTTGCTACATGTAAATGCAAACCAAAATTTGGCTAACAATCTCTTAAAATGGTCTATATTGAAAGAGGCAAAAGGCACATATTTTGCTTGCTAGCTGCCGTAACTCTCTATATTTGTATGGTTAGTGTTCACCCTCCATTGAATAATTTATATTAATTTATCTATCCTTTTGTTGCTAAATAACAGTTGTACCATTGATTATTATTTATATATATATATATATATGTAGGTGTTTGAGTTCATACAATTTACAATGGATTTGAATTGTAAAATATGAGAAAAATAAATTAGATAAAAAAATATTAAATTAATAATATTTTATTATTATTTTGACTAACAAATGGATAATCCAATGTAAGAATCTTTCTTGAATGGAATAGGCAAAAGACAAAACATGTGATTTTAGTCAAATTTTATATTTACCTTTACCTAAGCTAACGAGAATGCTCTTGGTCCGTCTTGATTATGACTAACACTTTTTTAATATATAGGTAGACATGAATTAGTATTGGGGAATACTTTTGTTGCCAACAAAGAATTGAAGCCTCCAAACAAGGAGGTCCCTCCTCAGGTTGATCCACCAACTTTGGTTTTAATTTTTGTGTATTTATGTTGAAACTATTTGTCTTAGAAGTCCTTTACTTTTTAATTCAATATTTCCTTTTGATGGCCATCGTCCCCTATCCTAGTAGTTGAGGTTTTTTTTGAGGATAATGATACCTTTATATATATATATATATATATATATATATATATATATATTTTTTTTACTATTATTTTATTATCCAGTTATTTTTTTTCCTTTTGCTCTTTGAATTTAGATTGAAAATCTGAAGAAATGACTTTCTTGTATAATTTAGAAGAAAATAAATTTAATCAACCAATATAATCATGTAATTTAATTAAATATAAATTCAGTTTTATAAAAATTGACATTTTTTTTTTTACTTTTTGAGTCAATTTTTATAAAAATGAATTTATTTTTAATTAAATTACATGATTACGTTGGTAGTTTGAATTTATTTTCTTTTAAATTATGCAAAAAGTTCATGGTGTGAGATTTTTAATCCAGATTCAAATAGTAAAAAGAGAAAAAAAAGTAACTAGATAGTAAAATAATAGTAAATAAGGTGTAAGGATATTATTACTGATCACAAGTTAACCGGCAGTGAATACATATATGTTATTATAATCATGTCCTGATTATGTTAAAGTCTAGCAAAAGACAATTTTTGTTCTTTCCTTGCTTATGTCATGTTGTCACACAGGAATTTGATAAAAGAGTGTTGGAAGGTTTCCAAGTTAGCCCACTTTGGAATCAAGGCTTCATTTGTGATGATGGCAGGTAACAACTTATTATGTCACATATTCTAATTCTTCAGGTAATTAACATAGGCCGTGTAAGGATATTTCTATCTGAAATTTGTATGGTATAGTTGGCTTCCTTTTTTGGCCTGCAAGTGAATAGAAGTTTTCTTTACCCCTACATTTATTTTATTAAATGTTTGTAGATTTTGGGACAACATTATGTGTTGGGACGTAAATATATTACACATCAAATATGTTAACAATGAAGGAGAGGGGAAAAAAACTCAAAAGACCATTTAATTAGTTATAGGAAATACTCTATTATATAAAAGTATTTTAAAAAACTGACGTGGTTTAACGTGGTTTGTCATATTATAAAATTACTTTTATTGTAAAGTATATCTAACGGATTAAATTGTTTTTATGTAATTATTTTGTGGATGTAGAATTACTCGTTAGTTATTGTTTGGTGTGGCTTGGCTTTTCAATGACAGGTCAAATTACGTGGATACTGTGAAGACTGCTCGTTGGGAGTACAGTACCCGCCCTATTTATGGCTGGGGTAATGTTGGGTCCAAACAGAAGTCCACAGCAGGCTGGCTTGCAGCTTTTCCTGTATTTGAACCCCATTGGCAAATATGCATGGCAAGCGGACTGTCAACAGGTATTATATTTTTTTTTGAGGAAGAGGTCGCTGCTCTGAAAATTTTATTGATATAGTCCTGCGAAAGAATGCCATTGTGACATTATAAGCTCCTTGTGGTACAAGTCACCACGACATTATTAGCTACTTCCACCCATTAGCAATTAAGATTTGGCCTTTTGATAAGCAAGTCATTTTTATTAAAATTTGCACAGAGGCGCAAACCGGATCACATATTGTATGTGGGAAAAGCTGATACCAAGTAAAAAGGGAGGTTTAAAGTACTATCGACAAGAGGAGCACCTGACTAGAGAGGAGAAGGAAAAAAAAAATATATAATCTAAGTAAAGCCAAGGCTAATTTGAGTTGGCGCTTGACATTGTTAAGATTTAAAATAAATAATAAAATTTAATTATTTTCACTAACTTAAGTTTTTACGACAAGTGATGATTCTACATAGTATCAGAGCAAAGGTCCCGAGTTCGAACCCTAACTTTACACTCTACTACAAATAATTAAATATTACACATGTTGAGCCACTCATTGAGGGAGTGTCTGGCCCACACGTGAGGAAAAGTATTAAGATATAAAATAAATAATAAAATCTACTTCTTCCCATCAGCTGAAACTTTTAGGATAAGTGGTGATTTCATAGACATGAAAGGTTCTTAGTACAGCAGAACTAAGCTCATCCGCTGACTACTCATGGTCTTCAAAGTTCCCCGAATTATGTTCCTTCCACAGGCAATTGTATGCACAAAGAAGCTATCCTCCAATTTGGCTATTGAAATCAACTCAACCTATCTCAAATCAATCATTGATATAACTCACTATTTTTTCAACTTCTCATAAAAAAGTTAAACTCATCTCAACCTATTCCATACATTCAAATACATATTACAATCTATTTACATTCAAACACACCTCAATGAAACTTACAGAATACTACTATTCATAGATCAACTTAGATGATCTGAGCTCAGCATCCAAAAACTGACTTCTCCAGCACGCCAATAACTCTGAAACCCTTTGGTGCATCCCCCCACTCCACTCTAAAAAGATAGAAGTATGAGGCCCATAATGTTCTAGCGACTTTGCAGTGTGCAATAGATGATCAATTGTTTCCCTACTCCTCTTGCACATACAAAACCAATCTATTACTAAGATTCTCCCTCCTCCTCAAGTTATCTCGATCCATATACGTGAATCCGTGGGAAGCTTTATAAATTCTCTCTGAAATGAGTTTTTGAAATAATGGTATGCTACAAACTATCATTTTAGCTTTGAAACCTTTGAAGTCCTACAATCCAGAGGGACAGGCTTACAACTCTTATATCAATGGAACTGATGTTTTCAGTCCTTATACCTGGCTTTAGTTGACTCTATTCTGTGATATCAGTTTTTCTTTTGCTATGATTATGTGCCTCTCACCCAGAACCTATTTGCTTTTATTTGAAATTTCTTTTTCAGAAATCTGCATGCCGCATTTAGGACATGTTCTCAGATTTTAAATTTGAATTTCAGGCTGGATAGAGTGGGATGGTGAAAGGTTTGAGTTTCAAAATGCCCCTTCGTATTCCGAAAAGAATTGGGGTGGAGCATTCCCAAGAAAATGGTTTTGGGTAATTGTTTTTTAGCTCTTTATAGATATTATCAAAGTAAACTTCACTTCTTTGTATGTTCATTGTTGTTATACGTGAGCTTGAGCCTTTTTTCCAAGAAGTAAATTGCTTGAAAGAAAGGGAACAGATGTTAAGTCAGAAGTCTCCTTTGCCCTTTCACTGCCCATTTGAAGAGTGGCTGTTACGTTATGTTGCTTTCTGCCCTTTAATTCAGAAGAGGTAAATATTTTGGCTGAAACAGAGGGCCAGGAAACTAAGACTGTTGCTTGCTAGCAATTAAAGGTGTATCGACTCCATCTTTGGTGATGGATGGAACCCACTTTCTCTTTGACCCATATATAAGTAAGGTTGTAATTTGTTGGTGGAGCTCCTTTTCGAAGATATTCATTCACCAGTAGGTTTCTGATTAAGCGTATTCATTCTTTGGTGTATTTACACTGATGATATTGTTTCTGTGCTGCTCAATATCGGCCTCTTACGTATTAATGTCTTACTGCAGGTTCAGTGTAATGCATTTCAAGGAGCTAGTGGAGAAGTTGCTCTCACCGCAGCTGGTGGGTTGAGGCAACTACCTGGACTGACGGAGAATTTTGAAAATGCTGCATTGGTACTTAATTTAGGGAGGCAGTCCTTTTTCAATATTGCTGTGTTTTCTCTCGCATTTGCTTAGATTTTTATGGATGGTAAATACAATTCCTTGAAAACTAGAAGATGGTGTCATAGGGAGGTCCAAGGGTACTGAGGGAGAAAGAAAACAGAAAGAAGTTTAGTTGTGGTCGTTTCTCTATGCCAGACTGGTATATAAATTTGTTTCTCTAGCCATGACTTCCTCCATCCTTATACGAAAAAAGGAGTTTCTAACCATGAATTATCGCTTTAAGACAAAGGAAGTTAACTCACATGGCAGTTATAAAGTTAATATGCTTTGTCAAGATGCCCTTATCCAGGAATCTGGTTCTATTGCATTGAGAATATCTTCTTCCTGAAAATCATGTGAAAAAAGATGAGAAAATTATTCCATCTTGTTGCCACAATTATATGGAGCATTTCACTGAAAAACAAGATCTGGTCAAGTGCTTCATCTCAAACTAGCAGTGACCTCTCTTCTCTTTGCATTGATAAATGTTATGATACTTACTGGTGCAGATTGGAGTTCACTATGGTGGAATTTTCTATGAATTTGTGCCATGGAATGGTGTTGTTAATTGGAAAGTTGATCCTTGGGGTTACTGGTACATGTCCGCAGAGAATCAGACACATAAGGTAATTGTGTATCTCTTAATTGATAATTCCATTCCCCAGTCTTTTTATGTGCTAGTTTCACATGCCAGTGAAGTCGCCATGATATGGGTGGTCTTTTTTATCCGAACATGTGAAGCTTAACACTCATGTTGTGGCGGGCAGTATGTACTACCTAGCTTTATGGGGTTAGTCAGGTACACCATTCATTCTCAGAGATACCTTCCTGGGCTGCGGACCGAGGTTCCACCTGCCACCTCCTACACTCTTTCCTCAGCAAAATAATGTGAAGCCAAGCTGAATTTAGGCATAAATTAGTGATTTTATTAGGTTCTGTAGGATTTAATTGCTTGCTTTGAAAGAATATAAGATGGTGCTATCAGGGCTGTTGCAGGAGTATAAACAATAACATATTGTTGTCTGTTCAGGTTACATTGGAGGCAACAACAAAGGACCCCGGTACTGCAGTGCGCGCTCCAACATTAGAAGCTGGATTTGCTCCAGCTTGTAAAGATTCTTGTTCTGGTGTCCTAAGATTACAAATGTGGGAAAGAACATATGTTGGCAGTAAGGGGAAGGTGTGTCACTCTTTCTCTCTCTCCCTCCCTCCCATTATATTTGATTATTTTCTTTTAATTAAGTAAATCAATTAGATTTTATACCTCTAAATTTATTCCCACTATTGGCAACTTTCTAGCATTTGTAGAGACGAGTAATTCTTGTTATGGAGCATTTTTAAGGAGTTTTGACGCCTTAAAATAATTCTTGTTAATTTACAGATCATATTGGATGTTACAAGTAACACCGCGGCAGTAGAAGTTGGAGGGGGGCCGTGGTTCAACACTTGGAAGGGTGAGACCTCCACGCCGGAGCTCCTTCGCCGAGCTCTCGGGGTTTCCCTTGATGTGGAGGGGATATTCAATTATGTTCCAATATTTAAACCACCCGGTCTATAGCAAATTGGTTAGATATATTCCTTGTAACTACGGAACGAAGTACGGCATGTCCATTCCAACAGTGGCCAAAACTGTTTTTCAGAAAATATATTTACAACCGTAAATTGTGTAACTGCCGCGTAATCATTTTGAAAAAAGTGAATAAAATATGAGATCCACATAAAAAAAATTAATTTTTTAATAGTGGATCTCACTCTTTTTCAAAATGGTTATGCGGCGTTTACGTACTTCACAGTTATATATAAAATTATTTCTTTAGAATTACAAATATATTTTCTACTTGCTTAAATAGGCGAAGGTATACAAAGGAAATAAGTAGGAACAATTACAAGTCAACGCATTTCAAAAGTTGAACCAAATCTTTAACATCTAATGTATTTACGTGATTCGTTGTTGACAGGTCATATAATTGCGCGTGTGATGTAAAGCAAGTTTTTTTTTTTTTCCTTCCTAGGTTGACTGGTCAATGCATTCAAAGTTAAAAAGTTTTTTTTTTAAGGTTATGTTTGGGTAATGAAATAATCTTATCTTATTACTATTTAATATTTTATTACTACTTTTTATCATTTTTGTACTGCTATTCATAAATCATTTAACATTATCTTACTGTTCAAACGTATCTGTTTTAATTAATAAATTAGGTAAGAAAACGAGTAGACAGTCAATTAAAGTATTAAACCAAAATCCAACGTTAAAACTCAAGTTTTTTTTTTGCCCCCTGAAGTTTACTGAAATAACCCACGAAGCGATGGTGATAAGAATATATACTCTGGAGAATTTCCTCGAAGTTTAACGAATAAATTTATTTTCAGGACCAAATCTTTTCATATTTTCATATGCTTGGCGGAGGATCTCAATTGGATAATACTTCTCTTCTCGTAACGCAAGACTTATAGCACTACGGATTATTAAACGTTTAGCCGTGTAAACGTTGCGTCTTACATCAAGCTTCTCCTGTTAATTTTATAAATAAATAAATAAATTCTCCTATTAATATGATTATGTGTCTATCTATGATGATAATAAATGATTTGTACAAGATTTAAGTATACGAATTTTGTTATATATTAACCATTATTTACTCACATACTTCATACATGACAGTTTTTTCATAAGATGTGGGGTTTAAGATAGTGAATAGTAGTCGATAGAAAAATTATTCTAAATATATAAATCTCATACAAGATTATAAAAAGTGAACTTCACCATAAAAAAAAAAAAAAATCTAATTTTTTAATAGAGTCTATATATATATATTTTAAATATCTATACAAAACTTGCCCACCTAACACTTCTACCTAACCTTACTAGTATATAAATAAATATACATATGTATTAAAAGACAGCTTCTTTAGAGTTATAGCAAATTTGGTGTATAGATAACATTTTTTTTAGAATACATGGCCGAATTATAAGGGTTTATTATGAAAATAAAAGATAAATATATTAAAATTTTAAAAATAATGTTAAAAAAGATAAATATTAAATATAAGTGAATCTAACTAATTTAACAACCCAACAAAGAAAGCTCTAATTAACGAGTAGTTATTAAAATATAGACACGTGGTGTTATGAAGTTATATTAATTAAGATTAATGTTTACATAATTAATTTTAATTACAATATATGATGTAATAAGATGAGATAAATGTATTATTTAGAGTCCGAAAATATGTAGTAATTTCTCTTGTTAACGAAAGATCACAAGGAAGGATGGACAATTTCTTATCCTATCAAGTGACAACTCGAAATGAAATTACATATTCGTAGGAAACAACCTCGAAACAGCTCAAGCAGTCGGTTCTATCGGTACTTGGAAAGACAAGACTTCAACGGACATTCAGAAGACGAAATTTGTCACCATTTGCGAAATGGCCCCAAACTTTCACAAATTTTAATATCGTCCCCGTCATCCACACTAAATAACAAAACTCGGCTCGGTTTCATTTATCGAGTATATATAATTTCTTGATCCTTCTCTCCGGGTCTTCATCCGTCGGCCTTCATTCAAGCCCTCGTTCCAAATCATTCGTTGGGAACCCTCCGACATTCTTTTAATCGAGTTCCACAGGAGAGGGAGGGAGCGATAGGAAGATATAAATGGAGAGGATCGTGGGAGAGAAGTACAAATTAGGTCGCAAAATAGGCAGCGGATCGTTTGGTGAAATTTTTCTTGGTTTGTGGATCTACTGATTTGTGTCGTTTTCTTTTTTCTGTTTAGAAAAATTCCCGTTCTGATTATTGATTTTCCGTTCCCAATTTTTCTTGATTTGTTTAAGCGACCCATATCGACACCTGTGAAATCGTCGCCGTGAAGATTGTAAGTCTTCTTTGATTTATCCTTTGCGTTTCGATTTTATTGAATTTGGGCAAAGAGAATAGTGAGCTCGTGTTGTCTGGTTTCTCTCGTTGTTTTAGCCCCTTGAATTCTACTTGGGTTTCAATTTTCAAATGTGTTGTCTTGAGCTGTTTCTGCCTATGTCAGAGCAATGCATTATTTTCAATGGCAAATCAATCTAATTATTGGATTGTTTTCCTGTACAAAATTGCATGCTGTTTAAGAAATTGGACTTGTATAGAAGGGTACCGCGGGATAAAACAATGTTCTGGTTTGCTTTGCTAAGTTGCTTATTTGAGAAGAACTTTGTATAGGGTCTAGTATTAGCTATTTGGTTATCTTTCACTCACACACACCTTTTGGTTTGTAGGAAAGCCGCAAGACCAAGCATCCGCAATTGCTATATGAGGCCAAGCTATATAATATTCTTAAAGGAGGAAGTAAGGATGAAGTAACAGATAATTGATGTTGGAGCTATCACAAGTTGTTTAGCTGGTCATATTGTTTTGGATATTAATTCCTCGAGTTTGTGTCTCTCAGGCGGTATTGCAAACATGAAATGGTGTGGAGTAGATGGAGAAGACAATGCCCTCATCCTTGACCTTCTGGGACCAAGTCTTGAAGATCTTTTCGTCTATTGTGGAAGGAAGTTCTCCCTGAAAACGGTTTTAATGTTGGCTGATCATATGGTAATTGGATATTGACTTAATGATGGCTTTCCGTGACTGTTGTTACAGGCAGCCTATATTTTGCCATTGTTTTAGCCGCTGGAGAAGGGTTGTTTTTTGGGTTTGTTAGTCTCATTTTAATTTTTCTTTTCAGGGTATCTCATTAATTAGATTTGTTCTTAAGGGGTATTTGTTTTAAAACTTTCGGAGTGGGGGGGCGGGGGGGTGTTTGTGTGTGTTTCTTTCTTTTTGTTGTGAATTGTGATTAAATCAGGAACCATTTCTTTATAGAAGATTTTTAACTGATATTTTATATAAATCAGGTACCTCCAAATTGTTTTGTGTCAAGATATAACATAAGAACTCTTACTAAAGTTTGGCATGCTGCATTATTGTTATCACAAAGTACAAATAGTTTTAGTTCTTTCTATTCAATTTTGTTGAATGATCAAACAATGTTATTCATTTAATTTGTGTTGTTTACTATATTGCAGATTACAAGAATAGAGTATGTGCATTCTAAAGGGTATTTGCATAGAGACATCAAACCAGATAACTTCCTCATGGGTCTTGGCAGGAAAGCAACACTGGTAAATATCATTGTGGTGACTTCTTCAATACCTAACCACATAAGTTATTATGTTCTCCTCTTTTCCACCTTTTATTCTCAGTCCTTGTCAAATTTATCATTTTCATTAGGTTTATATGATTGATTTTGGACTTGCAAAAAGATATCGAGATCCGACAACAAATAAGCATATTCCTTACAGGTAAAGACCCCACGACCAGATTCTTGCTTGAAATCCAGCGAGTTTTGTGCTTCTTATTTGTTGTCTAACCGTTCTAGAGGGTCTTACTATGTTCAATGCATGTATTACACACGTTCAATATGTGTTCAGTTAATATAATTTTCCTATTAAATTATTTTTTGAAACAAATTTTTTGAAGTAATTTATCAGACAGATTAATCTTTCATGTGACGAGATTATATTTTTAGAGTAACAGTTTTTGTAATTTTAGATGGTTTTTAAAGCATAAGAAAATTTTTAGAAGTCTCATTTGTATTATTGTAAATGGTTACTATCGCACCTGCAAAAATGGGGAAAATTTACAGAATGGGTTTCCTGGAATATGGTGATCGCTTTGTTAGCAAGGCTGTAATGATTACTAAAACTTTCTGTAATTTATTTTGTACCTTTATTTATCCATTCCTCTGTATTTATGTTTACATAGATACTATTGTCTTTTTTATAAGTATTGTTTACATAGATACTATTGTTTCGTGATCATAATTGGCTAAATATTCCCTTTTCCTCCCATCTTTTGACAAAATCACAAAGAGAGAACAAAAACTTGACAGGGACTGCACGTTATGCAAGTTGCAATACTCATTTGGGAATTGGTAAGTAGAGAGATGTAGGCCATTCCATTAACTGATAGATTGCTGTATCTTTCCTTATTTACTTTATTTCATTTCTCAGAACAAAGCCGTCGGGATGATTTGGAGTCACTTGGCTATGTTCTCCTGTACTTTCTAAGAGGAAGGTATGTTATGCCTAAGCTTGTCATTTTTAATAGCCTTGATGTTTTTGACATTTTCACCTAATGATATTAATATGAGCATATAATTTCATGACTCCATCAAACTGACCAGTTTGTTTGTATATCTAGTCTTCCTTGGCAGGGTCTAAAGGCGGCCGTAAAAAAGCAAAAATATGACAAGATATGTGAGAAGAAGTTATCGACTCCTATTGAGGCATGTATCCTTAACATGATTAATTTTATAAATTATGTGAAGAAATCATTCAATTCTAATATGGTTGTGTTTTACTCTCCCCCCACGCCCCCCAAAAGGAAAGAAACTACCCCATTTTTCTTGCATTTTCATTAGCAAGACCCAAAGAATAATACGAGTGTTAGAAAATAAATTAAATACTTCCAATCGACTTAAGCTTTTGGGACAGCTGGTGATCAATATGGTATCAGAGTAGAAGTCTTGAGTTTGAACCTTGAATTTACACCTCACCCCAAATTTCATTTAAATGTTCGACATTTTGGATCTACTTATTAAGGAGGAGTTTGGCTCACACATGAATGGAAATGTTAGGAAGAAAAATTAAATTCACTCATTCCTATCAATTTAAACTCTTTAGGACAATTAATAATTTAATAAATAACCCAATTAAGCTGTATGAGCTCCAAAGTGTTTTTTTCTTTTTCTAAGATGACTTGCATCATGTTGGGTTTCATTTTTTAAATAAAAAGGGGCTAGAAATGGGGTTTATGAAGGTAGCCCAAATCACACTTCTACCTCCCTTTAATATGTGGTGGTGGATGAAAGGTTGCAGGTTTTGATCCCATGGTTGCATGAGTTAACCTACCTAGTAATTGGAAATAGAAAAAGGAAAAACTTTTTAAGTTATGGAAGAGGCTAGAGTAGAGATGCTGTGTATAATGTAGTGGAGGAGGATAAATTCTTAACGGTTTATGGACATATATTGTTATTGGCTCAAGGAAATTCTGATGGTTGCTTCTTAGGTGCATTTCATCATCTAAGCTTGGATTTCTGTGTTAACGTCAGCTAACTCGCATTTCTTTTAATAGTTCCTGTGCAAGTCGCATCCTGTGGAGTTCGCATCATACTTCCATTATTGCCACTCTTTGACTTTTGATCAAACGCCTGATTATGGATTCTTGAAGCGCCTGTTTCGTGACTTGTTTACTCGTGAAGGTACTTATCATTTTTATTTCATCACATCTTGAATTTGCACCTTTGCTTTTAGAACTGCAGCCCAAGTAATTCAACAAGTTGATATTCACTGCAAATGACTAATCACTTGTAAGTCATTTGCACTACAGAAGCTTGTATTTACATTGGAAATCTAGAGTTCTTGTGATTAGTGATGTTTAGCCAGACTAGCATGTGTCTAAAAACACTGCCAAGTAAAGGAAGCACTGATTTGATTAAGACATAGTTTACATAGCCAATTTTAAAAGTAGTCCATATTTTTTAGACTTTAGCAGGTGGACCTTGTTGTCATTGAGTGTGCAAAATTTGGGGTCTTTATCTTACCAACTTTGTACTAGTTTAGATTCACCGTCTTTCTTTATGTAGAAAATATTCTAAATCATTTTCTATGGCGGTGTCATTTAAAATTTGTTTGGAGCGTCAATCGACGGTCTAGTTTGGCTTGTGATTTTTATGATTCTTTGATCTTAGCAGGATATGAGTTCGATTATGTATTTGATTGGACCATTTTAAAATACCAGCAGACACAACGGACAAAGACGCAGGCTCAATCAACTGTTAGTATTACCATAACTTTTTGTTCTATCCGCTATATTAAGCAAATTGCTGGCAAACATTTATATGCATGTACTTATAAAAAAAAACAAAAAACATTTATATGCATGAAACATCTTTTCTCTATGTAAGTTCCATTTAAGTTTTAGCTGCAGCAACTCCTTTAAATTTACTTCAAATTGTAGATGGCCTTTCTAACTGTTGTTAATATTTTGACTGTTTCTGTTCTCTGACAACTTGACTGTTAAATTTGCAGCTAGTTGGAGTGACTAGCAGCCTACCAATGCCGATGGATGTGAATAAGCATATAGGTAAGCTCCATCCTTGCTCATGTTCATGAGTAATTCTAGGTCGTACCAAAATTTTAAGTTGTGGCTGGGTTGCAGTCAACATTGAGTATTTCTGCATGCATTGTGATGAATACAGTCGGGCCATACAAATTGTCTTTTAAAATGAAATTGTTCAGTAAGTTTTCCATAGCATATTGATATGCATGCATTGTGTGTAAATGAGTCGTCGACGTAATTTATTTGAAGACACTAATGAAATAGAAATGAACAGCAGCTTTGAAGACTGGGTTGCTGGTTAATACTGGATCTCTTCTGTTTCGACTTATAAAACATGCTGTTTTTACCAATTTAGCTGGCATTAAGATTTTCCCTTGAGTTAAAATTTGGGTTACAATAGCTTCGTTTATTCGAAAAGGAACCCTGTTATATTTAAGATGATGTTTTGTGTATCTTATTATGTCTTTGGTTCATTCTTGAATTTCAGGAATTAAGGATGCTTCTTATTCAGCTCAGGTTACAAAGCCTGGGGGAGCAAGTAAGCATACACATCAAGATGTTCATTTGCAGTTTAGATCATCTACAAGTCGCAATTTCGGTGTTCCAAACCCAGTGGAGGAACATGTAAGGCATTTTCTTATGCTAATTATGTCATGGTTCATTTGCTTCGATCTCCTGTTCACTTATTTCGGAGTCCATAAATGTATATACTGGGTGTCTATCCACCTGTTGCACTTGATGTGATATCTTTGTTTCTATCAAATCTTTGTTGCTTACTGTCATCACTCTTTTGCCATAATTTGGTCATATTGTGAATTTCATTTGAAATTTCTTGACATATATTGTTGCAGACAGTGAGAAATGTGCCGATGCCATCTACTTCATCTGCTCTGCCAAGAGCTTTAAAAAGTAAATTTGCCGCACCTGAGGGTCCAGCACAAACTGTTTACATGGGTCGTGGACTTGGGAATGGAACTGGTGCTTCAAGCAGCTGGATGGCATCATTAAAACGAAATTCTTCAACCAAGTAACCGGTATGGGGATTTTACTTCATCCAGTTATGATCTCATTTTTTTTTTGCAATATTTTTACATTCTCTGCTTTCAAAGTTTTCATACTAGAACTATTATTTCGAATAATAGATGATGAGGTATTGATGCTCATGTATCAATTTTTTTTTCTCTTTCTTGTTCCAGCTATGGATCTGAAGTATTGCACTCAAAGAATGCACACCGATGGCAAAAGTGATAATAGTTTCAATTGATTGAGGTCTTCCATTGCCAGATCGTATAATCTTTTTTTTTATGCGAGGGGACTAGAAAGTATAAACGCATTGGATGTTGCTAGGACTGGATTTGTCGAAGCTTGGCACTAAGCATTCCAAAGCATGGGTTTCTGCATGCATAGGTGGCGAAAATGACCTAACCAGTTTCATGTTATGTTGTTCAGTGGATGATGATATGTAGCGTTTCTTCTATTATTTTGTTAGTTGATCAGAGATATTCTTTGATGTTATTTGGTTGTTTTGACTATGTATTTCATTCAATTCAGGATGAGTAGCTTTCTGTTCTTATTGCTCTATCTTTTTTGGATCAAACCCTGGATGTTGACCTGGATAAGTTTGAACCCAGGTTCCCAGGCCCTTCGGAATTTAAAAAGTACTGTAAGATGTTCTTTCAGGTATCAACTTATCTTGCTCCATGCAGTTTGTTGTGTTTTATTATGTTTATACTGCTCTATTAACCTGTTTTTCCCCTAATTTTTCCATGCTTCAGATTTTTATATTCGAACAGTACGAAAGGAAGTTGTTCTTTGGAACTCTTGATGTGAAATGAAGATGGTATGTAGGAATCTGTCTATCAATTTTTGAGGCTTTGGATCTTAGTGGCTCCGAGGTAACTAGTGTAGTTGATGTTGTGAGGGCTGAACTTGCATCAAGTCCATTTCTCCTCCCCCTCCCCCATCTCTTTCTATTTTTTCACCTTTTGGCCAAGGAATATATCCCTAATCAATAAAAGATACAATATTTTATACTTGTGGATATATTTCATCTTACATTCAAGATGTGAAAAGAGGTCTTGTTGTCTTCAAGCAAAAGCCATTGTGGACTCTTTCTTGTCTACGTGTTTTGTTTCCCTTTTTATACTGTCATCCCTCTCTATTACATTTTCTTTTTTAAAATATAGTCTCAACACATTGGCTCGGCATCTTCCGCATATTTTGTTTCATTGGGATCTTTTCCCAGTCGTTTTCCTTCCCCAATGGCCGATATGCACTGCAATTTGATGTTCTATTCAGTTAACGAAATGATACACAACGTTGGATGGTTCTTATATTGCGAAGCTTTATGTAAGGGCAATCGAATATCATTTTCGATATCACTTTCTTACCATTCATAAAATGGGGGCTTGGATTGGGAGACGAGTCTATTCTTCAGTGGGCTATTAGTTTAGGTGATGAGCCACGACATGGTGCCTGATAATGTGGAATCCATAATGGAAAACAGTGGAGTGGCTGATGACAGAGAAAAAGAGTAATTATTTGGGGGTATCATCATGGTGGAGTTATTGGTCAAGCAATTATTTCTTCTTATTATTTTATTCAATTCTGATTATGAATGCATTTTCGTAAAGCTATTGATGATTGTTGAGAGTTTATTTTTTCCATTTTTTATTTATTTAAAAAAAAAAAATACAGGTGACACTTTTTAAACTCTTCTGTCTTGCTAGTGTCATTGTCCTAATCCTCGTTTGATACTCGACGAGTGAGAACATGGTAAAGTTCTAATATTCTTATGTGTAAACAGTAAACACATTAGTGACTGGGAGACTTATTGCAGTTTAAAAAAAAATAAAATATCATTACTTTTTATACTAATTTTAAGTGATAGCGTATTAATTTATAAATAAATAAGTTTTTAAATATATTATTTGGATTTGCAGGAAATCTGCTTTAGCCTCAAATACAATTGCATAGTAAAACAATTCTTCTGTTTCGTGCAACCTTGGTCCGTGCATTTGTTCGTATATCCAGCATTTTCTAAGTTGCAAGGAAAATGCAGTGTCGATAATGGGTTTAGATATATATATTTTTTATTTAGTAATTAAAAAATTATTTTTTAATAATATTGCAAAGCATTATTTTTAAAAATATTTAAAATGATTAAAAAATACATGAAAAAAAAAAAGAGAATCATCGGTGGGTGTGATTGAAAGGTGATCGATCAACGAAAAGAGTCCAAAAACTAGTAGTACGTGGGACCTCGGGAACAGTAGGTGGGACCTCGGGAACAGTAGTGCCCCATTTTCACTCCTTGACATGATTAGACTTGAGCATTGAAAGAAGGAAAGTGCAAACACAGATAGGTACGTAGGTAGATAAAGATACCCTATGCTCTTATGGGTCTGCCATGAATTTATAAAAAGAGAAATATATGCATAAACTTCGCCCAATCTTTATAAAAAAGTTGGATTTTATTACGAAAAAATGGTAGAAAACTTATTTTTTCTTAACGGGGTTTATATTTTTATAAAAGATTAGTCCAGTTTGTATTTAGTATTATACATTTAGAGCTTCTACAATTAGAATTTATTATTAAAAAATAATTTCTTTTATGTAAATTATATATTTATTTATAAAATATGCACGTATTTTAAAACTAAGATTATGATGACGTTACGGATTCCAGCGGCTCCCAGGAGGAGGTTTAAGGTAGGACCAAGTGCTTTGTTTCAGTTTGACTTCCTAAAAAGATCCCGTAGAAACACTTGGTAAACTGCGTGCTTTGCTTACGGCCCCTCAGATCAAGATTCTGTACCTTGGCAACGATTTTGGACCTGATTTTACGAAATTACGATGATGTTGGGCATCTTATCAAAAGATTATCTCCAAGGTTACGGATTGGTCAGAACAAAACCTAGGCTAGACTCTGATTACCATCTTCCTTGTCAATATTTCAGCATTTTGGAATATTCACGTAGTGCATAGATCCAAACGATGAACGTCATCATCCTCTCATTTGTCATTTATCTGGCTAACTAAAGACCGGGAATTCGGGGGTGTCATAACAACAAAATTAAGTTCATGTACGTGCTTTCTGGAAAAGTCTATCCATAGGCTCGAAGAAAATAAAGTTAAAACATGGAAGAGTTGAATTTAAATGTAATTTATATATATTCCAACATTGCACTATGCTTTACAAGAAATTTATATTTTTTGTTTAGTCTTATACTTGATAATATTATTCTTACTCCATGCATGCTCTACAAGATATTTTATATATATAATAAAAAAAAATGAAATTTATTCATTTATTTTTGGCTGAATTATAACTGGACACAGATTTAGGTACGAAAAGATCACCGTCCATTCCTGCTTTAGAACGAGAGAGTGGTGACAAATCAGAGTCAAGTCATGATGAATCCCGCAGTTGAGAAAAAAGATAAGGGTTTTTAGCTCTTTACGTATAATTTATAAAGCACGAGTGGAAACCAAAAGCAACAATGCAAGTGTTGGAGACAAGAATGATTGGCCTTGATATTGGAGGACCTTTGATATCGTATAAAGAATGTAACCCCTCTTACACGTCCACTTGATCTATTGTCTGTCATTTTCTTCAATAAAGAAACATGGCAACTTCTCTCTCCCTTCCTTTTTAAATATCCAACTGTTCTCCCTCTTCTTCATCATCATTATCTTTCTCTTGCTTTCTTGGCACCAGAAGTTGCACTCTGGCCACTCTCTGCACGAAGATCGAGCCTCAACTGGGTTGAAGTAGTCTTGCACCATTGCTTGGCTTCTTGCTTTTTAAGCAATATTAATCTTGGTTCTTTAAAGTAAGAAAAGCACTTTCAAAACGTTTTTCCAAATGCATATTCAAACTTTCCATGATCATAATCTCCAATATTATGATAAGAAATAAAGCACTGACTCCATCCGTCTGATTATTCGTGACAGTGAGCTCGTGCGTCTCCCGTTGCTTGTCGCGTCGGCTGGAGAATATAGATGAACGCGCTCCAGCAAGTTGGCTACCCTCATCTTGTGCTCTACCCGAAACTCCGACCGAGTCCATGGAGTTTCTTGCAAGATCATGGAGTCTTTCAGCCATGGAACTCTCCAGAGCTCTTTCCAGTAATCACGTTGCTGCTAATCTTCTTGAGAAGTCACCGTTCTCCTCCATTGGCAATATTGATGCGCATGATGCAAGTTCTGTGGCTTCAAAAGAATCTGTAAGATCTTGGCTTAACGTCCCTGTTTTAACTTTTAAGCTGTGATGATCAAATGATGTTTCAGTTTTTTATTATAGTTTTTTTTCCTCGAAAAAATGAACCTTCCATATAAGTCAAGATACACATTCTAGCAGACAAGTCACAAACCCAAAGCAGATAATACAATGCGTATAGACAGGAAATGTTTTGAGTAATTCGAAAACCCAAATAATATTATTTTTCTGGAAAGTTTCAGTGAAACAGAGGGTCTAAAGAAAAATAACGATTTTTTTTTTTCACAATGATATGTAGAATAATTTTTTTAGTTTAGAAAGAATAAAACAAAAAAATAAAATAAAAAATATGTTGTGTGTGGCTGCATAGAGATGATGAGTAGAATGGCTCTGTAAAATATTGGGCAGTGTTAAATTGTATTTGTTGGCTTTGACCCAATTAGATGTTCAAACCACTTCAGCAGTTACCGAGTGGGGGCAGCCCTCCAATTGCACCAAGAGACAGCGACGAAATGAAGGTCTCTCTCTCTCTCTCTCTCTCTCTAGAATAATAATAATAATGAAGGAAAGATGGCTGCTGTAATTGACATTGAGAAACATGCATGGCAAAGAAAAAATAATCAGATCGGCACATATATATCCAAGAGGTGCTTTACAGCCAATAAATCTGTGCAGGAAATATTTTTACTTCATCAAGCACTCAATTCAGAGTTCCTTTCCAGTCAACAGTTGCTCAAAAATGGGGTATTTCATTCTTCAAACTAACCGTAATATATAATTTGTTTCCTCATTGTCATCATTCATCTTTGTTATTACTCTGCCTGCAGCTATACAGGAGCTTACTGAGAGGGAAAGCAATGGGGAAATGGATAAAAGATCAAAAGGAAAGGAAGAAGCAGGAAATCCGGACCCATAATGCTCAATTGCATGCAGCTGTCTGTGTGGCAGGGGTTGCTGCAGCTGTTGCCGCAATTGCAGCTTCAACTGCATCACCTGAAATGTCATCTGCCCACCAGAACACACCCTCCAAAACCTCTACTGCAATGGCGTCTGCAGCAGCTCTAGTAGCATCCCATTGCATTGAAATTGCAGAGGAGATGGGAGCCGATCCAAACAATATCTCAAAAGTTGTCAACTCTGCAATCAACGCAAAGACTAACGGAGATATCATGACCTTAACAGCTGGAGCAGCTACAGGTTTGGTTTTTGTTTTTTTTTAAGTTTATAGGTAGACGGTTCACTCAGGATGCATGAAAGTTAAGCTTCACATGGACATTAACAAAGAGAGCCATCCAGAAACATGTTAATCACATTGATTTTTAGTGAACTTTGTGAAGATTTCATCAACTACTAATTAAACATGACAAGGAGATTTAATTTAATTCAACATTGATAATTCAGCCTTAAGAGGAGCTGCCGCCCTAAGGGCAAGACTACAAAAGGGGCATGGAGCTGCAACCTTAGCACTGGCTGAGGAAATGGGCGAAGAACGTGAAGAAGTTAACATTCTGACGGCATTGAACTTTGTCTCTAAAGGAGGAGAACTTCTCAAACGAACAAGGAAAGGTATATATATATATATGGGAGGATATTAATGAAATCCATCCATGACACAGTTGTGATTGTACAGTCAAAGACATAAATATGCTATGATACTAATGTGTTCCTCTAACACTTAACCTTCGATTGCAGGAGATCTACACTGGAAGCAAGTTTCTTTCAACATAAATTCAAATTGGCAGGTATAAAAAGCAAAAGAGACTTTTTTTTTTTTTTTTGGCACCTAGTTAATCTGGTTGTTCTTCGTAGTTCTGTTGCATGATCACAAATAGCAAATCTGTTTTCCTCTACCATGTGTGTTGCTTATCTTTGTGAATCATTATTTCCAATTCCTATCTGAGAATAGAAATGACAACAGGTTGTAGCTAAAATGAAAAGCAAGTACATGGCAGGAACATTCACCAAAAAAAAGAAATGTAAGCTAAGCTTCATAACAAAAAATAAGCTACTTTCTTCTTACCACCTTATTCCCTGTCAATTGGGTTAAGTCATGCTGTGATTACAGGTACAGTCTCTGGGGTCTACAGTGACATTACAGCGTGGCCGGGAAGGGAGAGGGAAGATGGTTGCGAACAGATAGCTTATTTTGGGATAAAAACAGATGACAGGGTAATAGAATTTGAATGCAAGAGTAAAGCAGATAAACAGATGTGGACAGAGGGCATCCAGCATATGTTAAATTGCCGTGCCAACTTAACATTATGATAAGATTTGAATTAGAAGTGAACATAGGTTCCGATTCTTTATATATAGGTCATGAGTGGAGCATTAAACAAGTTCATTTTACCTATTATGCAAATTCTTCAGTCTTCACTCGTAAAAGTAACTTGAAATCTATAAAGCTTGACGAGAATGAACAATTTTAATTTGATTAGGAGTGCAAGATGAGAGGGCAGTCATCATGCATATTTATTAACAATGATATATCTTTTTCCACCCGTGATCCTCCTATTAATTTCTTCAAGATTAACCAAAACAGAAGAAGAAAATGACTTGCATCACATCACGACTAGACATTAACAAGTCACAGTGGTCAGCAAATCACATATCACAGCCTGTAAGTAAATTGTACAGTGTAAGCTTACGATCGAAGACAAGTGTTTTTACGAAAGGAGGGAATAATAAAAATGCAAGATTTCTCTTCCTTTCTTCAATATCATAAAAATGGTGCAAGCACACCAATGCTTCATAGTTTGGTATGCAATGGTAGGATAGCCCCAGAAAATTTAACCTAATTAAAAATTAATAACTTCTCAAATAAACGCATATAATTAGTGGTCTCATTATAAATTAAAACCTATAATATTTATATATGAATAAATCTATTCGTAAGTTCTTTTCTCACATCAAATGCATAATTAATGTAGAAATCTGTCACATCAATTTAAATAAAAAGAATGTTTTTTACAACGAATGTGTCACATACTATAAACCTATATAGAGCATAACTTATATATATATATATATATACACACATACATGTATAGTTTCTTATCAATGTATTCCGGTATTTAAAATCTACTTATCGTTATTGAGAATTCAATCATGTTTGGAAGTATGCTCTCCCACTCTCCTTATCCTCCGGGGTTGTGTCTCCGATGTCTCTCATGATGTTTTAGTTGCCAATAAGTGCCAATAATAGTATTCAATTTCAATTTATGATGATGAAAGACAACAAAATATAATTATTTGAAAAATGTTCACCGCAAAACCTTAGGAATTGATAGCTATTAGCTAATTGCTATGGAGTTGACAGCTTTATTGAACTCTGTATATGCTGTTGACTTTATGATCACTACGCTTCATAGTATTAAAAATCTTAGCCAGTGGTCAAGTCCACGAGTCGATTACATCATGCACGATTTTATTTGAGAAATAATATTTTTTTTTCTTAAAAAAAAGAGCTCTCAGGACATTCTGGCCGGCACTTGCATACATCCGTTGAGTTGAATTAAATTGATTTGAGATAATAAAATATTTTTATTTATTATTATTATTTTAAGAATTAAAAAAATTATATTATTTATTATATTTTATATTAAAATTTAAAAAAATTATAATAATGAATTAAAATGAGTTTAATTTCTAACGAAATCCAAAATAAATAAATAAACAGGGCAGCTAGCACAACATGAATGATCTAGCTAGCTTGCCCTCGTGGGACGATTGAGTTTGACTCACCAATAATGGTACTAATCATGATTATAAGACAAGGTATTAATTATTATTATCATATTATTATTTTATATATTATTCTAATTAAGCTACCTATGATCATGTGAGTATTAATATACATACAATATATTTTTACAATACATTTCATAATAATATTGTAAAATAAAAGTATTTTTATAAAATAATATTACTTTTATAAAGTGTTTTATAAAATTACTCATCATTTAATATATTATTATGAAATATGTTGTAAAAAATATTGTGTATAAATCATTTTTTCTTAATTCACTATATTCTATTATATCATCTCCTTGTGTAATGTTTCTATAGTGCAAAAGGGTCATGATCAGGGAGTTATCTTATAAATATAATAAAATAAAATGAAAATATAATACTTATTTATACATATGATGCGTAGCTAGGTAGCTAACGTTGGACACGGGTGGCTCTACCGCTCCCAGCTGGTAGCTGCCGCGCGTTAGTTATATTAACATTTTTTTTTCTTTTTCTTACACGTATTTTTAATATTTAAAAAAATACAATATCATTAAAAAATATTTTCTTAATTATTAAGTAAAAAAATAAAAAAATAAGATAAAAAATCACAAAAGTAATTCCAAACAATAAGAATAAACAATAAGAGTAACATTTTTCTTTGCGATATCATCACGGGGTAGCTAGTTTGATACTTTAATAAAAGTGCTATATTTATAATAAAGTTTTATTAAAAATAAATTTATAAATTAATATAATTAATGGATTTAAATTTTAATACATGGTATCTATTTTAAATAGAAACATATTTACAATCTAAATTTCTATAAAAAAAAAATCGTACAAAATACCCCTATAATTATTAAAAAGAAATGTTATGTATAAGTCACTATTTATTTCCACACTCCATATCTATAACTTTTTAATAGGATGTTAGTTGTTTTTTATAGGATGTAGTAGGGCTGCAACCCGACCAAACCGTTTGATATCTAGGCCCGACCCGAACCGACCCGTGTGAATATGGATAAATCTCAGTCCGACCCGACCCGATATCGGGTCAACCCGTTGTTATTTTTTGAGGAAACCTAATGTCTTACTCTGCTTTCTTCCTAATCTCCATTGTTATCATCAAGCTTGTATACAAGCACAATCGAAATGCACCACCCAGTCCATTTTCTCTTCCCATAATCGGGCACCTACACCTCCTTAAACTGCCCCTCTACCAAACATTACAAACCCTATCTTTGCAGTACGGTCCGGTCCTCTCTCTTAAATTTGGTTCCCGGTCTTGCATCATCACATATTCTTTTTCTGCTGCTGAAGAATGCTTCACCAAGAACGACATCATATTTGCAAATCGTCCGACCCGACCACGAGTCCTGGATGTTTGAGGAAACATGTTGGTATCCAATGTTCGAAGATCAACATCCAAACATACTGCCTTCATTCAACGACAATCTGGCCATGAAAGAGCATCTCACGTCTTGGTCTCATGCATTTGCTTGCACTGTCAGATAAATTGGAGACCCAGAGATCTCTTTCTTGTGGCACCCCATGAAGGAAATCTGCAGCAACTCTCAGACTTGAAGAATAGTTGAGGGAGATGGAGCAGGATGTCGGCGGCCTCAAACTCATCGGCAGTGAACTCGTCGAATGGAGTGTCCTCTGCGGCCTCAATCCTTAAACAGAGAAAGGTTGAGAAAAATGAGAAACACCGAGAGGTGAAGAGGGTGGATTGGGTTGGGAAGAGTGGACAGAGGTAATGAGAGAGCTAGGGTGTGATTTTAGGCGGGTTGAAACTGGCATTTTACAGGTTTGACCCGAAAATACTTTTCACCCGCGTTTATCGGACGGGTCGGGTCGGTTCATACGTACGGGTCGGTTCTTCGATTTTTATGCACAAGCCTAGGATGTAGAATGTAAAATAGTGAATAGTTAATGATAAGAAGAATTTTTTATTATTGAAACATCATTTTTTTTTCTCCTTACATTGATAATTGAAGTTGTACTGTTACAGTGTCAACTGGTCGCATATTAATAATGTGGAAAAAGACAGAACAAAAGTTGAAGAAGAAGACGACACCGGAGTCCTACTGTCAATTGGAAAACGACAACTTCTTTAATCAAATACTAAACGCATAAATGTCTCCACTTTCATGATGGTCGTCTCCACTTCCATGATGGTCGAACTGTAAAGCCGATGCCCATGATCCGATTCTCCTATTATGTCTTTTTAATTACAAACAATTGCGGAAAAGGACGCAACCCGGCCAATGAAAGATCAAAATGAATTATCGCTGGAAATGAACAGTTATATTATATACAATTAATTTTATGTATTTTTATACATTCTATTGATATGACTGGTCAAAACAGTTATTTAATATTTTAAAAAATTAATACAATCAATCATATTAATAGATTACATAAAAAAAAATATATACAAAAATAAATACACATAAATTTTTTGAGAAATTAAGATGCCATTAATCATCCTGAGGTCCATCCTCAACTTTTTCACCTTTCTGCAATTATTTACTTTCTGCCTGCCTACTTTCTTATTATAAGTTTATTTTTACCATATATAATACCAATACTTAATGAGAGTTATTATACATATATTTGTTTTCGGACACATAATAATGTGATCATCTTGTTATAAATCAATATCATTAATATTTATATAAATATTTTTAATAATATATATAGTAAATATTATATATAAATATTATATTATTAAAAATAGAGTACTAATGCTAAGGATAAATTTTAAATAGATAAGCTTTATACGAGACTTTTGTAAAAAAGTAAATCTGATCACTAATAAAAAATAATTTTTTATACTTTTTTATAAAGATTTGAGCAAGATTCGTCTATTTGAAGTTTGTACAAATTATTTCTTCTAAAGAGAATGATCATGATGTTCCTTTTAGCTAGGGCCTAGCAAGCTATAGTATTGTTTATATATATAAAAGCATATGCAATTTGAACCCCAAACAATACTACTGTTTCTTGAGTCAGGCTTTAATAACTTTTGTACATTATGGCATGTGCATATTACGAAGATCAAAACTGTGTTTTTTGAGATTATATTTGACAGAAAGTAACATGAAAGTGGATTAAGAAAAACAAAACATATATATCACTTACCTTGATTTGACGTGTACGAGAATACTAATTAGAATAAACTAATTAAGCAAGAATTTAAAAAGATACCCTATATATTGCATATATGTCAATGTTGAGAAAGAAATTAAGGTCTTATATATAAAGGTTTTTACTTCATTTTCATTTATATCATTATCTTAACGGTAAAGGAAATTATTTTATTTTACCCTCTTTTAATTGGTGTTATTTATTGTACCGTAACTAACTTAATTTGAAGATGATTCTTTAATAAACTTTTGTTTGAAATAGAAGAATTATTGATAGATATATAAATAGGTCTCATGACCATATGTATTTTATAAGATGGTATGTAATGAACATGCAATCACCTGTACATCTAAAAAAAAAAAAAAAAAGGGAAAACATGCATGCCATTACTTGGAAAATAGTAGTGCAATCAATATAAGTCCTAATATTATATATAGCATAGGCAATATATAATTATATATACCAGCAAAGCCAACCCCGAAGCAATAGCTTTTGAGCAAGGCCTTTCACAAGATCAAATCAGCCTAGCTAGCTCGCCAGGAGATCATGGCGAAAATTGCCTTGGGAACCAGCCGAGAGGCCGCTCAGCCCGACTGCATCCAAGCCCTCATAGTCGAGTTCATTACAACCTTCCTTTTTGTCTTTGCCGGAGTTGGATCTGCCATGGCCGCCGGTATATTATATATAATCTTTAAATCACCCTTATCTCACAAACTGTATATGCACTATATTATTTTGATGAATATTTCATCTAATGGTGTGTACCCTTTGATGAACGTACAGATAAGCTGGAGGCAAGTTCACTTGTGGCCTTGTTTGCTGTGGCTGTGGCGCATGCCCTTGTGGTGTCCGTGATGATATCTGCCGGTCACATATCCGGCGGTCATCTTAACCCCGCCGTCACGCTCGGCCTCCTCGTCGGCGGCCACATCACCGTAGTCCGCTCCATTCTCTACTGGATCGATCAACTATTAGCATCATCAGCTGCTTGTTTTCTTCTTTACTACCTAACCGGAGGATTGGTGAGTCAAATGACACTCATAATTATAGTTTAACCACTTTTTTATGAATAAAATTTTCCCTTTTATGGAAAAAATGAACTTTCTCTGATTTTAATTGTTTAATCTTTTTGGGTGAGTGCAGACCACTCCGATCCATTCACTAGCAAGCGGGGTGGACTACTTGCAAGGCGTAATATGGGAGATTGTTCTAACATTCTCCTTGCTGTTCACTGTGTATGCTACTATTGTGGACCCAAAGAAGGGGGCTCTTAATGGATTGGGACCAACTCTAACTGGGTTTGTTGTGGGGGCCAACATCTTAGCTGGTGGAGCTTTTTCAGGGGCTTCGATGAACCCAGCAAGGTCATTTGGGCCAGCTTTGGTAAGCTGGGACTGGACTGATCATTGGGTTTACTGGGTCGGGCCACTCATTGGAGGCGGCCTTGCTGGTTTTATCTACGAAAACTTCTTCATCATCAGAACTCATGTCCCTATTCCCACCGAGGAAGTTCGTTTCTGATTGTCCATCTTTGAGATGCGTTTCCTCTAATGCTTCCTGTGGCAGTTTGCCTGTTTTCCTGATGTATCTCATCGTTGTTTTGTTCTGATCTCTCTTTCAATATCGTGTTTAGTTCTGGTCTGTGTCCTATATGGCTATATATTATTATTGTCTCTGGAACAGTTGTCCATACTTGTTGATTCGGATGGTATTTGCATATCCTGAAATAACTGCACGCACTGGATAATAACCAATTAAGCAGGCTTCACCATCAATTCTACCTACTTTATAAGAGAGAACAAACGGGGAGGAGGTGAGAGAGTATAAAGAGTGGGTACTAGGGAGTAATAGTGATGAATGAGGTGAGAAGGATATATACAGCTAGACTGTCTTCGATCTGCTCTAATTAATTTTGGACAATAATCATTTCAGCTACCTACTACTCGTATAACCTATCAAGACCACGAGTAAGATTAGTTGCAAATTTTAAATAAATAAATTTTATACTATTTTTTTTTTAAAAAACGAGTCTCATTAATAAAAAATAATTTTTTTATATTTTTTTTAAAGTGTGATCCGTTTTTTTACAAGAACTTGTTTATTTATAGTTTGTACAAATTATTTCAAAAAAAAAAAAAAAAAAGAGAACTCTTCCGAGGTTCCTATTTTGTCATTGGGAAAAAAGTTAAAACATTTGTGAAATAATGTCATCACTTGTCAATAAGGTAGATAGAGTATAGACTCAGCATTTCAAATCTATATTTTGATATCAAGGGAAATCATTATTTATCTAAAATATTTAAATCGAAAAGAAGAGAAAGATTTAATTATTTATATAAATATTTAGCCACGGAATTAATCTCAGTCTCAAACCAATCAGCGTCCTTGGTGCATCTTTAGTTTTGTTGGATCCTGAAATTTACGATAGAGAGAGAGAGAGAAAAAAAAAAAAAAAAAGGAAAAAATGGTTCATCTGGTCAAAAGGGTAATATTCTCTTTATATCCTTAATTGAAATTTATTGACAAACAAGAAAAGTAAAAACACTTTTCTCCTTATGATCTTTGAGACAACATGTTGCAGTATTAATATAATAATATTTTTTTTGGTAAATAATTTAATTTCTAAACAAAGAGGGAAATGGAGTTTACAAGCAGGGGAGTGAATTTGGGCTAATTCTAATATAGCCAACATGATATAAGGCAGTACTGCCCGGAGAATGGCTAACCATATATTCTGATTATTACTCTAAAGGTTGCCTTGAAGCTTTGGATTAGTCATCTACTGAAAGCTGTTGCCTTGAAGCTTCTTCTCCACCCATGAAGGAGACAACACAGGGTTGGTCTCGTACTCTGTTATTTTTGTCGTCCTGGAATCGCTTCGGTCCAAATAATCAAAGCATATTTTCTCGTCAGGCAAAACCTTAACCCTCCACACTTTAAAAGTTTGGTCCAAACTTGCGCTATAAACTAAAAACCCCAACACAATCTTTTCCATCTCCAAACAAGCAGCCAAGCATCTCACGGGCCCCCTGTGCCCATCCAACACTGCCAAGCATTCATGGTAACAACTCCCTTCCTCTCTCCTCCAAATTCTAATGGTTGTGTCCTCTGAGCCGCTAAATATCAACTTTTCAATAGCCACTAGGCAAAGAACAGCGAAACGATGGCCCTGCAAAAATCCTCCATGGTTAAATCTATAAGACATCCTTTCTTTCTCCCAAAAGTTTATGGTACCGTCTGATGACCCAGAATAGAGGAAGCAATTGTTAAAGCATGAGCTTAATGCCAAAGCATGAACTGGGAATGGTTGGAATTTTAGGGTCATTGTGAGGGTGTGAGAGTTATCTCTGTACAACCTTCTCCAAATTCTAGCAGAGCCATCAGAAGAGCAGGTGAAAACACACCCATCATCTTGGTTCACCAATATTGCATTTATGTTATCTTCATGTGCCACAAACGAGTCCACACATTTCTTGTCTGAAACACGCCAAGCTTTAACTGTTTTGTCGTAGGAGCCAGTGTATAATAGCCCTTCTGCTTCGTAATAAGCCATGCAAGAAATACAATCCCTGTGTTGTTGGGTGTTAGTCCTCGGGAACAAAAGAAATGAGCTTTTTCTAGGAAGAGAGGAGATCTTCTTGGACCGAAAACCATCTGAAACCGTAAAGTTCCACACCCGGATTTTGTGATCTTTATGCGCGGTGAAAAGCGTGTTACCATAAGCCAAAATCGCCCGGACCTCACCACAGTTTGTCTTGAGATATCCCCGCTCCATGCCGTCTGGTTGCCTCCATGCGCGAATCCGTTTACTGTCAGAACCGGTAAAGACTACTCCCTTAGAAACTGCGACGGAGTAGATGTGGCCCTCGTGGCGATGGAGCGACGCTATGCAGTGGTAGAGCAGTGAAGGAGATGGAGTTTGAAGAGGGGAGAGTGTCCATGGGGATTCTGGTTCTGGGCTAGGATCAGGTGCCATTTGCTTACGCATTCTGGTGGGGCTATAAGGCACTGCGTGGCTAAATTGGAGATTAGATCCCATGGAAATATGGATGGGTGATCGTTCATCGTCTCTATCTTCGTCTATGAAATTGAAAAGTGATCTTCTAAATTGGTATTCCATGGCCAAATGAGAGAGCGAGAGTACAAAATTAAGAACAGGAAAAACTGGGTTTTGGACGTTTAGAATTACAAGAGCGTTGGGCAATATATATATATGAAGATCGGATGGGTGGCTTATTTATATATTCATTTAAGCTGGGCTTGAAGTCCATAAGAGTGATACCTGTGACACCATTAAATGAAACCAGCTGCTAGCTAGCTGACAATTATGACATACGGGCCATCAACGTCGTTCAGATCAGAATCAGGTTGTTACTTGGAATATTTCCCAATCTGTGTACGCGTGAGTGCTAATTAATCACTATGACGTACGCGAATCCAGGCACAAACTCAACGTAATTGTGATTTGTACAAAACGGGGCGAGAGATCAAATAGATATATACATAAAATAATGTCTACAATATTGCGTAATTCAATATTGTGTGCGTGATGTGTGTGATTCCAATCATTACCATGCATGCGGGCGTCCAAGCGACATTAATTTGGTTGTTGTGATCATTTATAAGTATGTAATGCAATGATCGGTAGGTTTCATTCATGAAATTCAATGACTTTCTATCCCTAACAGTTGGGCTCATTTGATGAGGGTAGAGCACCAATTATTAAATATGGAAACTTGTGTCTGGCCGTGCTCTGCATGCAGCTCATGTACCTTTATTTCATAACGTCTTCTTCATTTTTATTGATGACTAGTCCTGATGAGAGCCGAACTGTTCACTTCTGATTCAATATTAAATGAGTAGCATTAATATTCTTACCTCACAAATTTAATAAAGAGCTGCAAGCAAGAGTGGGATGGAAATTAGTTGATCAGCAAAAACTAGAGTACTGTATGTATCATCGAATTAATTAAGTTCAGGGAAGCACAACAAATTAAGTACAAATGACTGAAAAAAAGTAGAGGCTATGCAATCTGAGTTGAAGAATAACGGAGAAAGGGAAATACTTATTCTTTAGCCATAAATGAATTAATTATATAAAAGTAAACTTGTAAATTAAGTAACATGACTTGATATGATACGCTGGATTGTAAAGTTACTTTTATTATAAAATAGATCTAGACATATCCCATGAAATTACGTCAGTTTGTATATTTATTTTTATATAATCTTTTTATATATGTCCGTAACAGTTCTCATTATTGAAGAAAGCGAGGTTAGACGCAGCAAGAGGTAGTACTTCATGATCTCATAATGCATCGGGGGAAGCTCATGTTAATTATCTATTGAGCAGTGTTACTCTGCCGCTTAAAGTAGCTCACTCCAAGTGACCGCTGGGCAAAAACCACATTTTTAATTATATAGAACTTGCAACTCAATTCCAAATCAGTTTTGGACTAATTATATTGAACGTACAATGACATAACTAATTACATCATGAGTACTACACCCAATTTAATCTGATTCGCCAAAGATCAATTAATTAGGTACGTACGCGGTGGTTTGATTAAACCAGCATGCAGCCCGGACAAGATGATCTCTGACCATGCAAGTGTTTAATGCTGTCCTAGCTGTTTGCAATCATGAGCTGATTGGCATGAAATCTCCATGAAATCCATATGGAACTCTACAAGGTAAAGTAATTTTGGCAACCGGCCGCTCACAGGAAAACTTCTTTGCATCAATTATATAAACCTGCAAGATCAGAGAGAATCTATCAAGCTAAAATAACATGCAAAGAGATGTAAAGGCCGGATATATACACTACATGAATTGCTTCAATAAGAAAAGAACATATTTGGCTCACTTTGGATATGTTAGTATCTTCGTTGTGAACAAAAGTGATTATCCAACCATCATCTTCTTCAAAACCTCCTTCTTTCGGGACAAAAGCAGCACCCGTGCAAAAGGTATTATCCTCAAACATATGATATTCCGCCTTTATCAGCTCCTGATCAGTTTGTACTTTTCTCTAGTTTCACAGAACCAGATGATCAGTTGGAATATTTTTAATCGATGATCAGATAAACATCCTTGCATGAAAAATAAACATAACTAGGGGATCCTCAAAGTGGAAGCTGAGCAAAATGGACTTGGACTAATTTATATATATATATTTTTTTTTACTCGGAATTTTCTTTTTGTGCCAAAACTCCGTGCAGAAAGTTTTCAGGGAAGAATCTTTAGTACCTGATCTGGCTCCTCAAAGTGTAGTTTGGCTAGACCTCCAAATTTCATCATGCCTGAAAGAATGTACGTACATAGTAGTTGAAAATTATCATATGAATTCTGTTACATACAGTCATTTTTACATATTTTTTATACACTCCACTAATATGATTGGCCAAAACATAAGTTATTTTATATTAAAAAAAAAGTGATGCAACCAATTACATTAACGGAGTGTACAAAAAAATACGCAAAATTGACTGTACGAAGAATTTTTGATATAATCAATTGTTTTAGAGAAGAGAAATTGTAGATTTGATTTTTTTTCTTTTATTGAGAAAAACAAAATTACCTGAGGTAGAGCTCGCAATGGAATCAACAACTTGGGTGTACCCGTATCTATTTTTAACTCCTGTAAAATTTCCATTGATTATAGGAAAATCCATAGAGAATTCTGTTCCAGTGAGATTTCTCTCCCTAACTTCACCAGTTTGCATGTGCAATCTCCATTCATAACAACGAGTAAATAATAATCCATCTTCCGCTGAGGTACTATTAATAGTACCGTCTAGATCATGATCTACAGAGTTTATAGGTTTAAATCTTCTGGAAAACCACTCAAATTTATTCAAACCCATATCAGGTCCCGGTATGATTGAATCAAGGGCTCTACACGCCCATAATACAACCTGTACTCATCATCCTCGTACAAAAGATAACATTAAACAATTATTAATTAATTAAGGCGATCATTCATGACTGATCTATTGAAAATTATAAAAATACACACACACACACCCCAATTAATTATATAATGACTTAAAGATAAATCTAAGATAATTATTTTTTCTACAATTAATTTAATTACCTCATCACCGTCCTCGAAGCTGTTGAGAATGTGAAATGTAGAATTGGGTTCCACGTCAAACCACTTGATTGAATCTGAATTACCATACCGAGGCATTATCCCAATCCTTGCATATTCTTCCTTATTGTACTTTATTAATCTACGCATGAATATTTTTGGTGACTTAAAAAAGAAACCGAAGTTTGCAATACAAGCATATATATATATATATATATATATATATATATAAAATATAGAGAGTCGGATGATCAGTCAAATTAGGACATGCATGTACTCACGGGCCTCCGCGAACAAGTCTTTTTAGATCCATAATTAGAGGGAAATCCATGATCACGATATACCTGCAAAGCAAAAACACAAATTAGTATAACTTATTAATGGAAAAAAGAACGATATTGAGCTTGAGAGGCTCAGGCTCTCATGAGGTGAGAAAGGAGAAAAAAATTTCTTTAAATAATTCGGACAAGTATTAATTAATTAGAGCTTTCAGAAAAATACATGATATGATATGAAATAATATCAATATATATCATTTATTGTTATCTGTATAAATGTCATAGAGTTTACTTAATGTGTTTATCTCTCTTCTATGTAAAGCGTTCAAATTCGATCTTCCCTAGCTAGCTTGATAGAGATTTATTGTTTTCAAAGTGATCTTTCAGCATTCAGTGGTTTAATAACTATCGTATAGGACGCATTATATAAATAAGTAGTTAGATCTTGATCGACCCTTTTCAATTGCATGAGTTATTTGGAAATATTTCTGAGCTAAAACGAAATGATCAGATAATATATATATCAGTACCGTAAGTCTTACGTACCTCTGGGTGACCCCTAGCTCATGAATAAGGGTAGACCTATTCAATCCCGGATCCACTTCATGAACCAATCTATTTCCATCAGCTGCAGCAAGATCAGATCAACATGAGACCAGACTCATTAGAATGCCGATCGCTTTACTCTACATGATTAATTAAAGAATCCAACAAATTGAGTAAAATATTATCTTTCGTTCGATGTTGTTTAATTTGGGTCTCAGGAGTATACCAGAAATAACCCCCACTACGAGAAAAGGTTTAACAGCATCCACCCCTATTGTAACTAGCTCCCCAGTACCTGGAGCTCTCTGTAATAAAATGAAGAAAGATGAGATGATGAAGCAAGTTTGAATGAAATAACAAGTACTCCAGTACTGCAGGGAATTAACCCAGAATCTCTAAACACAAAAAGAGCTTGCTGGCCGGCCGGGACCTTTGGGTGGCTGGTAAATGGTCGTTTCCATGCTCCATTCACATCCCAATTGCCTAAAGTTTTTAGAGTACAAATGTCGATCTCTTGAGGCACGCCATTCTCTGCAACTGAGTAGTATTTCCCCGAATGCTCGAAAATGTTGGTGTTGCTTATGTACTTGTTTACCATGCCAAATCTCAACTACAAAATTCAGATCAAAGCTGGTCTCAAGCCATTTTAGCTAATCAAAGAATTAGCAAATCAAACCATTTTAGCTATTCAAATTTGAACTATATATCGGCCCCTATTTATTCTGATATATATGCTATCATGTCAAATCTTTTTTTTTTTTTTTTTTTAATTAACGATGTTGTGAAAGTGATATGCCCACCAAATTCAGCAGATACGCAGATAAAATGGCTAGTGAATCTCCTTCTAAGGCAGGTAGAAAAGACGGTTTGTTTCTTTGCTTTTCTAGCTTGAACGTTTCGGTTTGAACATGACTGTTATTGTAGACCACCTTCCAGTTCCCATGATCACCATCTTTACTAAAATATACGGCATGAAGCATTCCTTCTCCTTCCACCCAAGCGTGACTTGACCTTCCAAACATGGACTTAGTCACTTTCAGTCCTCCAAAAAGGGGGTTTGGTCCTGCAATTGAAGCAAAACGTACGTACGTCAGCATCTATAAGTGACAAATACTGTTATTTCATAATAACTAGCGTGCGTACGTTAGTTGTTCAATTCATGGTCGACTTTTGTTTAAAAGGGTTTCTGTATTCTGTCTTTACCAATTAGTTCTTTTAGGTCCATATAAATTTCAAAGATCAAACAGCTAGACCAACCATTATTTACTGTAGGCCTAGAGAAATCATTACCTAATCATGAATGCGATCAATATGTGGCCCTTGAAATATTCCAATTAAAAAAAACAGCTTATATGCTGGAAATATCTTATTAATTGTGTTAGAAATGACCAATAATTAAGAAGCTCTGGATCTAGATCAAGACGTACTCAATGACTTCAATAAATAAGAGATTAATGATATCATGTCAAATAACGTGTCGACGTAGATTAATAGAACTGACCATTTCTGATGTAGACACCTTCCCGGAAATTATCGGGAATTTTTCCTTCAATATCGGTTATCAGGACGGCTTCTTTCAACTCCTCGACTGGAGAAAAGTTATTCTGCCAATTAAGATATGCAAATTAGAAAAATGTACGTCGTGCGTGCATGGGTGCGTACGTGTTAAATCTTAAAGCACGTAGCAGTACTGTATGTGCACGGGAATTAAATAATAATGCCACCTGAAATGGCCAAGCTAGCGGGTGGGTACGTACCTGAGAAGGGAGCAATGGCTGGTCAGCAAACTCAAACACCGAATCAACAAAGGCGTCCAATATTTTCACAGAAGCTTTCTTGATGGTTCTGGAAACATCTACGTGCATGGGAGGACGTACATGTTGCACTTGACCTCTTAGGACTGGCTGCTTCATTATGAAAACATATATAATTATTTCTCCATGCAGTCAGATTATAGATCGTTTTAGCTAGAATTTGTTTGTTTGATTTTGAAAGTTGGCGATATTTTCGAGTTTCAAGTCTTACTTTGGATTAAAACTATTACATCATGATGATCAAGCTTCGCTAGAGAGAGAGAGAGAGAGAGAGAGAAACCTTGAAAACAGAAGAAAATAAGGTCTTGAAGTCGTCAAATTTGTGTGAGAGGGAAGCCTTCCTCTCGATACTGCAATTAACTTGAAATGTCATACAATATGTGGCTGCCATCTCTCTCTCTGATCTCTCTTTCTCTGCTGCCTGCAGGTTCTGGCCCTATGGAGGTATATATATATAATTAATTTGCAGCTATCAGTAATTAAGTGAAATGCCCAAATTTATAGAGTCCATATAAATCGCCTCAAACTCATGATGAGTTACAAACATTATTAATTAGCCAGCATATATATATATATATATATATATATATATATATATATGATTAATTATAACAAAGTTGCAGGAAAACGCGCGACCAGTTAAGCCTAGCTAGCCTAGAGGTGACAAAGAATTACTGATGATCAATAAGCTGATAGCTAGAGGGCGAGATGGCGCCTTTGTCCACAGCCTTATATATGTTATCTCATAATTGGTAATATGTTTGTTTATTATTAATGTTAGCATTCATGTTGCAAACGATCCTATATACTGTTAGCTAGCTTGTATTTTAAGAAAAATGAGTATTTAACATGAAAATAAATTCATTTTAATTAAAAAAAAAGTTACTTTCATAATAAATAACCAGATATATACAAATAATTGTTTTTTATATAATATATGTCGTGCTCATTATAATTTATGAATGACGCTGCAGATGAAGCCTAGCTAAAGGGCTGTGAAAATAGCCCCACCTTGTTAAAATAATTAAATAATAAGTATTATTTAAAAAAAAAATCCAAATATGGATCAGTTCACTAAAGACTAACAAGAGTAGGAATCTTTCTCATGAGGATGGATATATATTATACACCTGGCCTATAGCTAGATGATGCTGGTCTGTTTGTGATGTCTATATGCAGGATGATGAGAGTCACGTGCATGCTCAAAAGTTAATTATAAAAAGTACTACGTACTATACATTATAAATCGAGTTAATGTTATAAAAATTGTACATTAATTATATATATATATATATATATATATATATATATGTAACGTGATGATCATCTTGTTGGGGGAATAATAACATATGTATGTAATGCGATGAAAGTGTCAGCTGGATGCCTGAGCCAAATTAAAGTTTGTTGCATTGGGTTTTGGTATTTTTTGTTTTTTTTAATAATTTTGGGTTTGGTAATTAAGGAAGAAAACGAAATAATTTGCTGCTCCAGAAAGGTATCTTTTCTGGTTCCGATTCTATCTACATACTTGATTTTCAATTTGTTGGAGGCCAGCTGGTTCCAAATCCACTCCTTTCGCTGGGCCTCCTTGTAATTTGGTTGGAATCTTTTTCCTTTTTGTTTGTTTGTTTTCATAACGAGTTGGAATCTTTCCCTTGGAAGAGCACCAGCATCGGTCTGTTCAAAATGAAATTTTTATCAAAATTTGATGATTTGGAGATTAAAATGTTGGCAATGGATTTCAGTATACTATCAAAACTCAAGCTTTGAGCTACCGTACCTTCATCTTCATCTTTATATTTAAAGATCCGCTATTCATTTTCTATTCTTATTATTTTATTATAAAATGTATTTTTTACATTTTCTATAATTTGTGTAATGTAATTCTTTCATCTTTTCTTTTGAGTGTCTTATTTATTAACACTATTGCATGGTGGGTGTTGATGTATTTTCTGACCTTAATAATATAAATGACCCTCTAGTTAGTATCAATAATTTAAGTATTAAATTAAATTATTAATGTATATATGACTAGTTAATTGTAAAATATGAAAAAAAATTAAAAATATTATTATTAAAAAATAATATTATATTATTATTTTGATGAATCTAATAACTAATCTAATGTGTGAATATGGATAAGAAAGTTTTGAATTTATGAAAAATATGTATTTTTTATCAAAATTTAAAAATGAATTTAATGAAACCAATGATCGAAGGCCATGCTAATATCCTGTTTCATTTTTCACGTTTCTTTCGTTTCAAGTTGGGAAACGTGCAAAAATGATTAATTAGTGGGTAAGTTTTATGGAATTTTTTTTTAAATCAAGTATTAAAAATAAAAAAAAGTCTATTAGAGTTGATCTAAGATGTAGTCCATCATTTTTAGTTCTTATTTTCTTTATTATATAGTAAAAATAAAAAGAAGTTCATCTCTTGTACGATTTGTCTGTAGAGATTTAGTCCTCCATTTTTATGAAAGGTGAGATTGAGTTTCTATTTAAGCAGAATGTTATCTCTTGAACGTTTGTCTGTAAAGAATATCAATAGCAGCGAAGCTTGGACTAGTTTAATAGTGTACTAGTAGAGTTCTAAATGGTTGATATGGGATATCCCCACATGTATCCGATCATAAATGTAAGCTTCTCTTTATAAATGAATGAATGATCATGATATTTTAAAAAAAAATTTAAAAAATAATAATTTTACCTATGAATCTCATATTTAATTATTTATTTTTTATGAAATATGTACAGTATAAAACTGTAAATATTATTTTCTATAAAAATAACTATATATGCATGAGATTTCGTGATAAAATTTATAATATTTCCCATCTCCAAATTATGTTATAAATTTCTCTATAAAAAATAAAGTTGGATACAAGTTAGGGCATGCAGTCTCCGGCAATTAATATATTAGTGAATTTTTATAACGAATCCAATTCTTTTATAAAAATATATTACTGAATTTTTATAACGAATCCAATTTTTCTAAGAGAAAAAATATTTGTAACTGTAAATTATGCAACTGTCGCGTAATTGTTTTAAAAGAAGTGAATAAAATATGGGACTCATATGAAAAAATTAATTTTTAATAGTAAATTCTACTTTTTTTTAAAGTGTTTACGTATTTTATGATTATATATAGAATTACTTTTATTTTAAAGGGACTACATGATACCTAATGTCGCACAAATCTTTTTTCATTATGAAATTATACGCATTGGAGGTCTGGGCCGAAGTGGGCTTTAATGTACTTGCGTTAGTTTATGATATCGGGCTGGGGAGACTCGGGTCAGTTTTTGCCTAAAATTTTTCGTTGCAGAAAGGAGTTTTGGGCTGATTTCATAGTGGGTTCGGCTGATCCTGAAATCGAAAATTTTGGACGCGCCCGTTTGTTTTATGAAAAATGTTTTTAAGAAATACTATACGACAATTTGTTTTGTGTTTTTTTTAAAAGAAGAAGGTATCTTAATTTTATTAATAGTCCTTATTTATGACAGAGAAAAACTATAATTACAATTAAAAATTTGGGAGTTTACAGATATTCAAGAAATACCAAAATCCAGCCTAAAAGATTTATTTTGAACTGCTGCAAGCGAAATTTTTTTTAATTAAAATAAAAAATATTACTATTTTAATATGTAGTAGTAGCTGAGTTGTGACTTGTAATAGAGGTTGTACTTGGTAGTGCATCATTGTCTTTTTATTTTTTTTATTTTTATTTTTATTTACACGTCAATAATGTCTTGCACACTCATTTTGAATAAAATAAGATATATTATTAAAAAAATATTTATTTTTATACGTAATTATTTTGAATAAAAATGCACGAAACTTATGCAACTTGCCAGTATTATTTATCTTTCTTCTCTGTTGAAAGACTTCCGTGAATTACTATTACGCATCCTGGACCACGTGTAAGATTGTAAATGTAAAAATATATTTTAATAGAAAATGCTAGCTAGCCCCTTGTATTTGTAATTTTTTGGAATTGACAGCTAGTGTATTTTAAATTTTTTTTCAAATGTTTAAGGAAGTTATCGAAATTGTGTATTTTTTTAAAAAAAAAATTAAAAAAATGAAATAGTGGTCAGCCCAACGGTAATTAGAATTGGGCATTGTCCTATTCATGGAGTATAGCTTATATATTGATGGTTAAAAGGTCCGTGTGAACCATTCCCTTGACTTAAATTTAAAAAATAATTTATATTAATATATCTTTTTTAATATAATTTTTATCCATTATTTGGGTTTTGTTTTCAATTAATGGTCCTGTAGATCAAAATAATTGTATGCATGGAACAATAGCACTGAACGAATATGTACTAACTAAATTTAATCATGATTATAAAACTAGCGCTCCTCGATCGGACAAGATTTCTGACCATATATATACAAATCATATATGTTTAATGTCATCGAGTTTGCATTGAGCTGATTGGCATGAAAGCTCCATGAAATCCGTATGGAACTCTGAAAGGTAAAGTAATCTTGGCAACAGGTTCCCCGGAAAACTTCTTTGTATCAATTATATAAACCTGCAAGGCATTCAGAGCATCCATTATTGATGATCGATCTAATTAAAAAACATACCAAAAAGATTTCAAGCTGGGGATATGATCATGTACGATTGATTGCAATAATTAAGCTCATGATGCCAATAAATCGACTTACTTTAGATATGTTAGTATCTTCGTTGTGTACAAAAGTGATGATCCAACCATCATCTTCTTCAGAAGAACCTGCTGATCCTTTGGGGACAAAAGCAGCACCAGAGCAAAAGGTATTCTCCTCAAACATATGATATTGCACCTTTATCAGCTCCTCCTGATCATAATATATATATATATATATAATTAGTTATATATCTTTGCATGAAAGAGATCGAAGAAAAATTCTGTGCAGAAACCTCCAGGGACGAGTACTACTGATCTTTACCTGATCTGGCTCCTCAAAGTGTAGTTTGGCTAGACCTCCAAATTTCATCATGCCTGAAATTAAGAATCATGTACGTAGTACCACTTGAAAATTCTCATATTTCAATATTTAATTTCATGATAATTAAGGGAAATGCATGCTGCAGGTTATATATATTAATTAGTGTTTTAGAGAGAATATTGTTGATTCGATTTTTTAAAAAAAATAAAAACTACCTGAGGTAGAGCTCGCAATGGAATCAACAACTTGAGTATATCCGTATTTATTTTTAACTCCTGTAAAGTTTCCATTGATGATAGGAAACTCCATAGAGAATTCTGTTGCTGTGAGATTTCTCTCCCTAACTTCTCCAGTTTGCATGTCTAATCTCCATTCGTAACAACGAGTAAATAGGGATCCATCTTCTGTTGAGTTACTAGGATTTTCTTCTTCCTCTTTACAATTTATAGGTTTAAATCTTCTGGAAAACCACTCAAATTTATTCAGACCCATATCAGGCCCCGGTATGATTGAATCAAGGGCTCTACACCCCCATACCACAACCTGTCGACATCCTCGTACAAAAAAAATAAATTAAAATATTAATGAAGTGATCATCATCATATCATGACTACTTGGGATTGATCTTATAAATTAATTGAAAAGATCGATATACCAATTAATTGTTTAAGCAAGATTTAATTAATTAAGCAGATAATTATTTTTTCTACAATTAATCTAATTACCTGATCATCACCGTCCTCGAAGCTGTTGAGAATGTGAAATGTGGTATTGGGTTCAACGTCAAACCACTTGATTGAATCAGAATCGCCATACCGAGGCATTATCCCAATCCTTGCATATTCTTCCTTATTGTACTTTATTAATCTACACATAAATATTATTTTTGGTGACTTGAAAAAATAATTGAATGTAAATATTCATGTGATGCTTCCAGTTATCGGAGTCATGAAAGGATATATATGCATGCATGCACTTACGGGCCTCCACGAATAAGTCTTTTTATGTCTATAGTCAGCGGAAAATCCATAATCACAAGATACCTGCATGCAATTAAGCAAAAACATATATAATAAATTAGTATCATTTAATTATTAGGTTTCAACTTGAGAGCTTGAAGTGAAAAATATATTAAGTTAACTCTATTATAATATTTATTATTAGCTGTATAAATATTTTCAGATAGTATTAAATATTTAATAAATATTATTGTAGATCACACGCTTAATTAGTGTATTTATCCTTTTTTTCCAATTGAGATTCTAAGATACCATTGCAGTTATTTGGCAATATTTTTGAGCTAAAACGAAGTGATTAGATCGGTACTCATGTCTCAGTACCTCTGGGTGACCCCTATGTCATGAATAAGGCTAGACCTGTTCAGTCCGAGATCTACTTTGTGAATCAATTTCTTTCCATCAGCTGCAGCAAAAGATCAACAGGACAGACTCACTAATTAGAATCTCGCTTCACTTCAACTAAATATATATTATCTTTTGCCGTTGTTTTGAATCTGAGTATCGATCATATATACCAGAAATCAACCCCACTTCGAGGAAAGGTTTAACAGCATCCACCCCTATAATAACCAGCTCTCCGCTACCTGCTGGAGCTCTCTGTAACATGTAGAAATTAGATGAGATAATAAAGCAAAATCAGCCGAGTCCTTTAATTAACATATGGTGAGGGTAAAATAGTTCTTTATTCGGTGAAGTTTGAATGAAAGAACAAGTAGTACTACTCCACTGGGAATATTTAACCCAGAACATCTAAAGACAGAGAGATCAGAGCTTGCTGGGGACCTTTGGGTGGCTGGTAAATGGCCGTTTCCATGCTCCATTCACATCCCAATTGCCTAAAGTTTTCAGAGTACAAATGTCGATCTCTTGAGGCACGTCGTTCTCTGCAACTGAGTAGTATTTCCCCGAATGCTCGAAAATGTTGGTGTTGCTTATGTACTTGTTTACCATCCCAAATCTCAACTACAAAATTCAGATCAAAGGTCTCAACCCATTTTATAAGCTAATCAAGCCTTTTCCCTCACTTACAAACATCAACGTACGTACGCATGAACAACATGATCTTAGAATTAATTAAAAGAGGCTACTAATTATTTTAAAGCAACATAATGAAATTGATATCCCCACCAAATTAAGCAGATAAGCAGACAAAATGGCGGGTGAATCGCCTTCAATGGCGGGTAGAAAAGACGGCTTGTTTCTTTGCTTTTCTAGCTTCAACGTTTCGGTTTGAACATGTCTGTTATTGTACACAACATTCCACCTCCCATCGCCATCTTTATTAAAATACAAAGCATGAAGCATTCCTTCTCCTTCCACCCAAGTATGACTTGACCTTCCAAACACGGACTTGGTCAATTTCAGTCCTCCAAAAAGGGGGTTTGGTCCTGCAATTAAGCACCATTAATCAGTACTGACAGTTTCCTGTTATTACATCGAATGCTGGCCCTATCCAATCCAAAATTACTATATACATTCTATCTCTACCAAGTCCTTTTAGGCCCTTATTCTTAGAAAAATAACTATTAATTATACTTCTAGCTAGCTAGTGTCATTATATATCCATTTATATATATATAATTCAAATTAAAGCACAGTACGTAGTACTGAACTATACAATGTATCTAATTTTATGTTATCAACAACAAATGGTACTATTGACTACTAGATGTGCTAAAAATATCACATGCATGATCCATATTTTAAAAAGTAGGTAATAATTTTCCGTGCCATCATTAACATATCCAAGATTCCAAAGCACGATTATTTACATGTACTCTAACGTATGCGGCCAGTCGTGTTCAACGTTTCGTTTACTCCCCTGCCTCAGCTTCATTTGTTTTATTTACGGCCGGTTAATTTGACCTTTCATCCAAAAACAACAGCATGATTAACTCGGACAGAAAAACATATAAAATTACACGAATGTCGACCCACGATCGATGGAAAACATGACATTCGTCAAGGCTAGGGCATTGTGTCATTTTGCATGCCTTTTCATCCGAGTTAAGGCCGGCAAATTCGAACGAATGAAGTAAACTCATGACGACAAGAAACATCAAAATACGGGATGATCCGTATAAACAAGATAAAGCTTTAGATACGAGATGTAGCAATGTTAATCCTAATTTGACATTTCCATACAATCCTTGAAATACTCCAATAAAAAACAGCATGCTTTATTAATTAATGTGTTAGATATAACCAAGAAGATCGAAGAGTACTAAACTCCATCTAAATTAAGATGTCAATGATAAGTAAGAATATTATGTCAAATAGTGAGAATATTTATAACAACAAAGGTCAAGTACTACAGACCATTTCTGATGTAGACACCTTCACGGAAACTATCGGGGATTCCCCCTTCAATCTCAGTAATCAGAACGGCTTCTTTCAACTCGTCGACGGGAGAGAAGTTATCCTGCCAAGAAATTTGACACGATTAAACTATGCAAATTGAAGTACTGAGATCAAAGATTCAAAATTTTACGCGTACGTTTTGTGCGTGCATGGAATTAATGCTAACTAAAATTAATGGCCGGAAATTAAGCGGCCGGGTACGTATTATATATACCTGAGAAGGGAGCAATGGCTGGTCAGCAAACTCAAACACCGAATCCACAAAGGCGTCCAGTATTTTCGCAGAAGCGTTCTTCATTGTTCTGGAAACATCTATGTGCATGTGTACTTGTTGCACTTCTCTTAGGATTGGCTGCTTATGAAAACATGATAAGTAATTCTCCAGTCAGCTGATTATCGTATTATAATTTGGTTGCTTAATTTTTAGAACTCTTCCAGTCCCAAACAAACTATATAGTTCCCGGAAATTAATCGGCCGATCGAGAACTATGTTCGAAAGAAAAATCATAATTTGTATGCTGAAAATTGGCCAAAATCTTATGACGATCTACTGGTTGCCAGAAAGTGGTGCAAAAGGCGGCGACATATTCAAAGTTCCAAGTATTGCCTTGGATGATCAAAACTATATATACATCATGTTGAGCTAGCTTCACTAGAGAGAGAGAGAGAGATAGAGTTACCTTGAAAACAGAAGAAAATAAGGTCTTGAAGTGATCAAAGTTGTGTGAGAGGGTGGGCCTCCTCTCAATACTGCAATTCACTTGAAATGCCATATATGTGGCAGCCATCTCTCTCTCAGTTCTGTGCTGCCCTTAGGAAGTATATAATTTGCAGCTATTGGTTAGCTGAACGCCCAAATTTATAGCAGACATGTATAAATCGCCTGATGATCAACTCAGTTACAAACTAGTTAATTAATATATATGTTGCTGGGAAACGACAGGTTAAGCCCTAGAGGTGACAAAGTAAGTGAATAGAATAGAGGGTGAGAATCGAGATGGCTTTGTCCACAGCCTTATCAATGAACAATTAATCTATTTGCCATATATTAGATAGTAACTATAAATTAAGTATATATATATATAATATACTTTCATAGTTAAAATAATGTAATAAGTGTTTTTTTTTTGTCAATAATGGAAATATATATGGATCAGTTCAATAAGAGAGTAGGAATTTTTTGTCTTGTCTTGTTTTGTTTTGTTTTTCTTTTTTCAAGAAAGTATATATATATAGGAGAATCCCTGATCGAGGATGGATTAATTAGATGGTAGGGTCAATTTAAGCAGCGCGCGCGCCTTGGTCTTATATGGTACGTAGTTTCTGCATGCTGTAGTACGCTGGCCTGTCTATATGGATGACGAGATCGATCGGCGTGCATGCCGTGAATATTGCTCAAAACATTATAAAAATTGGACATTAAGACCCCACGCGCATGCATTACATAACTTGATTGATTGTACGTACGTGTTAATTAATTAATAAGGATTAATATAATCCGATGAATATGCAGCCACGTACCTGGCCTGAGCCAAATATTTAAATGTAAAGCTGTTTGTGCCATTGATGATCAGTTGGGTAAGCTAGAAGAAGACGAAATAAAGGTATCTTTGCTTGTTAAATGCTTCCACTTCTATCCAAATGGTTGGTTGTTGGTTAATGAAAATTAATCCACTTCTTTCGCTCTCTTGATCTTTGGACTAGTACTTGTTTGGAATCTTAATTTCTTTAAATCCAACCCTTTTCTTGGCTGCATTGAGAGTTGGAAGGCCATGCGAATATCCCCTTAAATTTCATTTTTTTCACCTAATTTCTTTCCATTTTCAGGTTGGCCAACAGAAAATGGCCATCTATCATCCATATCATGCCCATTGTATTATCTGTTCTGTACACCTAAACTGAAGTCAAACTGAAGACCAATGTTGCAGATTACACCATCATCACGTGCAGACATGCAGTACTGAGGTATGGGCCGAAGTGGACTTTCATGGACTGCGTTTATTTATGATCTCGAAGTGGGCTGGCCTTGGAGATTTGGGTCGGTTCTTGTCTTGGTTTTTTATATAGCGGATATGAGTTTTGGGCTGAATTTCAGAATGGGTTTTACAGATCCTGAAACGCCCAGTCCATCCAGCACAGCACAGCACAGGTCACACTGACTACGCCACGTGTAATAATATAATGTTCAAATATATTATTACAGCTAATATATTCATTGTTATAACAGCTTTCCCTTTCTCTTTTTTAGAAATCATATTCATTATTAACTAGAAAACACATTCCATATCAATGAAATTGTACACTAAAACAAAAACAAAAACATAAAAGAAAAAAAATTGTACACTAAAAACAACTGAATTTAGGAAGAATAATGTTAATATATCTTCTCATTTTGTCCTCTCATTTTGATCGTTAATATATTTATTTTTATTATTTTTTAAAAATATTTAATAATATTAAAAAAAAAATTTACCGACACAACACACCCAGTCGTCATTTCTGATTGGCAGCCTAGCATCACTCATTTAGAAAAGGAAGTGACAACCAACGCGGATTTGTATACCTAATGACTGGGGGGAGAGCCTCCCCATCGAGGGGTGGGCCACGACTAGCCCCAAACCATCGTGGGCCGAGTGGCCATCCACGACTCCTATAGGAAGGGGAGCCCCTTCGCCTAAGTGGTAGCATGGATTTCCATCCAGTAATTTTTTTGAGAAATTCTATTTGCAGTCCTCAAGTGGGGACTGCATGTGCAGGCACATTATTAAATGAGAGAAAACATAATTTTAGAATGGATAATTTTGTAATTTTAAAAAATTTTAAAGTTAAAATAACCTAGGCTTGCATTGCAGTCCCCATTTAGGGACTGTACCTAGTATTGCTCAATCTTTTTTCTTAAATAATTATTTTATGTTTCTAAGTTTTTAATTATTTTATTTGTTTTTTTTACTTTTTTAGGTCTCTACTTTCTTTTTAAATATTATTACTTTTTAGATAAAGATACTACATCTTGGGTTCCAATATGTTATCAGTAGTATTATATGGTAGTCTTGTAATTAGATGAATTCACAATAAATAGACGGAAATATATGTCTAATTATAAAAATAATTATTTTATTTTCAAATTGACGTAAAAAATATATTATCCACGTAATTGATATAGTATCATTTGATTTTTTTTATTTAAATTTAATTGATATAATATAATTTAATTTGTAAAATTTAAATCTATAAATTTCTATTATAAATTAGATCCCGTCATATCAATAATATAAAATGTATATTTTACATACGCTGATTAATAGAGTTATGCTCAAAACATTTAACTGGGAAATGAATAAATTATAAAAGAAAATAATGCACGTAAAATTTCTTTTTGCAATACTATTTTAAATGAAGATACTTTTATAAAATAATTTATAAAAATAATCTCGTTTTATAAAACTATCTTGATCTAAAATATTATAAAATGAAAAATCATATATTCTTCATTCTCATACACTATATTTTTTTATTTTATTTTTTTATTAAATATGTGGTGTATGGATGATGAGTATAATAATTTAATTAGTTTAAGAAGAATAAAATAAAATAAATAAATAAATAAAGATAAATATAATGTGTGAAGTATGAAAAAGATAAATAACAAAGCTATTATAAAATAGATGGTAGGTGTGTCGTGACTATTAATGAATTAAAAAAATCAAACTAAAGAGTGAATTGCATATACACCAAAATCGAGGGAATTATTTTATAATTAATGCTATAAAGTATTGGAAAATGATAAAGTCATGAGGATGTTTACCGAGACTTTTTACCAATTTGTATTTTTTTAAATTTAAAAGTTAAGAGGATTGCTATTCATAAGCCTATACACCACACACTAAAATTTTTTTTATTTTTTAAAAATTATTTTAAAGTTTTTTTTGGTTTTATTATTCTTAAAATAATTAAATTATTTTACTCATAATTCATATACTACACATTTGATATGAGAATAAAATTAAAGAAATTATAAAAATGATGGTGTGTGGTGTATGAGGCTTAGGAATAGGTTTTTTCTTAAAAAAAAAATACAAAGTGCAAAATGCACTATAAACTTGGGAGAAAGCCTCGGTGGACGTAGCAGCGTGCTCAAGTATTCAGTGAGGTTCAAGATCTGCCAGCCCCGCAATCTTGACGGAACCGTTGAAAGAAACAGAGCCAATCGCATGACCGCGCGTGGGATTAGCGCCTCCTTCTTAAGTAAGTGACTGTGGCATTCTACGTAGAATCCTCGTAAAACCAGATCCCAATACTCTGTTCAAAGCGTCAGGTTTCGCGCTTCATAGAAATGAAGAATCATAAGCTACTATATCACTCTAACGATAAAAGACAGAACTACAGATCAAGGGCAGCGAAGCTCAAGAGCCAGGTAATCTATATTCGATCTCTATTTCAAATGTTAAACGACAGGAAATAAAAAATTAAAAAAAAAAAAAAAAACTGTTTGGTTGCTGAGAAAGCGTAGGAAAAGAAACAAAGCTAACTTCTGATATTGCTAAAAAAACTTTGAGCCAAATCCAATTGATGAAATCCAAGTGGACTCTCTTTCTTTCCTCTTTGTTTCTCTTTTGCATTCCTTTTTTGTTCTGTTCTGCAGATCATATTGGTATTTTTTTTATGGGCAGCTGAACATCAACATGGTATTGACAAATGAATGTTTAATTTGCTTCTCCTTTATTGGAAACATTGTTGCTTTGTTGAAAAAAACTCTGTACAGGCCCTGTTTTTTTATTGTAGGCTAATGAGCACTTTTGTTTCCCGTGAAGGTGGATGTAATTAAATCTGAACATTTATTTCCTTATTGCATGGCGAAGTATACAAGTTTAACGTTGATTGCTTGGGGAAATTTTAGTTTGGTAGATATCGGAGGAACCTGAATATTTTATAATTATGTTTTCTGTGTGCAATTAGGAGCTATATATATAGAGTTTGTTGTTTGATCTAAAGTTGTGTATAGGTAGTAACCTGAATATTAGTATTCATTTTAATTAAATCACATCATTTTTCATAGATAAAGGAAAAATGTGTAAACTACATCAAATTCTATTGTTTGGTTTATGTAATACAAAATCCTTGATTAAAGTAGATAATGGTAGAATTAATCTATGTTGAGATTGGTCAGAAATAGTCTTGCCAAACTTAATAATCATGATTTGTTCTGGTTGTAAGCTCTTCATTGATGTGTGGTAAACCCCGTGCTGTTTGCATGGAAGTGAAATTCTCATCATAATTTTTTTTCCTAATTTTTAATGCATGGTGTTTTAAATCTTCTGAAATTATCCTTGATTTTCTCTTGCTCATGTCATTCATTTGAGGACAGACTTGAAGAACTATTAAGTTGTTTGTCAATTAGGAAAAGGGTTTTCTTTCTATCTAAACTTGAAGATTTGGGATAATTTTCAGGGTTGATTATGTCCATTGAGAATTAGCCAACAACAAACATTTTGGTTTCTTAGGATGGATTGGCAAGTTTTATGTCACGTAGAGACCAGGAGACTCCTATGGCTTATGGGCATGATGTTTGTAGTGATTACAGCATTTCAGTATTTCGAACTTCCGTATGGTAATGCTCTATGGTCTTTATTTTCTGCTGATCAGCATTCGGCAATGGGAAATATTAGCATTCAGATTGGAAATTCACCCCCTGAACCTGAGATGATTAGTAACATGACGCTTTTGAATGTTTCAAACTCCACGAATACATCTGTTGTTAATGAGACAACTCATAATATCGGCATGTCCAAAGTAATGGATGGAAATGATCTTAAGAATGGTCTTGTCTCAGATAGAAATGGAATACCAAACAAGTCTTTGGGATTAGATGAGAATGACGATGTTAATAAGGGGTCTTCATCCGAGAATCTGGAAGTGCTAAACAGAAATTCTACAATTTTGAATACAAAAGACTCGGGTAATAGATCTGCACCGGAGGAGGCCGTTAAAGAACCTCAGCAAGGCGAGGCCGTTAAAGAACCTCAGCAAGGCTTCCATCAGAAGAAAAATAATACAGATGATAATCTTTCGGTAGGTAAGGTTAGAAATGGAACTGTTACTCCCATATCAGAACATATTGGAAACTCAGGTGCTCGTCCTGCAAGTCCTTTGCCTGCAACATCACCTATGTATGCATCACCCAAGGCAGCTTCCCCCATCATCATGGATACAGATATTAGAACACTCGTTGTTGATTCAAATACATCCTTAGAGGAGAAAATTGGAAATACCACTCCTGTGAGTGATACAAAACCTGGGCAATGGCAAAGTGGCCTCACCCCGTCAGCCAATTATTCTTCTGGGAATGGAGTCCCCAAGGTGACTAAGGGGCGTGGGAAGCCACCCTCTGTGGTAGTTTCAATATCTGAGATGAACGAGTTGTTGCTTCGGAGTCATTCTTTAAACCAGTCAATGGTATGTGTTTGAACTTTCGCTTGAAACTATAGTGGGGCGTTTCCTTCTGTCATTGTATTAAAGGGGATTGAATTCTTCGTGAATAAATAGCTTCAGCTTTTTCCTTAATTATTTTTCCGTTTTGTTTGTAGGTACCAGAATGGTCTTCTGCTGTTGACCAAGAGTTACTTTACGCAAAATCACTGATCGAGAATGCGCCCATCGTAAAAAATGATCTAAAGCTTCATGCTCCTCTCTACAGGAATGTTTCCATGTTTAAAAGGCAAGCTAATCATATCCTTTTGTATATTAGCTCATTCCTTATGACGATTGTCTTGTAAAAACCTCAGTGTTTTAAGTGTTTTTTACATGTGGAAATTCTGTCACTAAAAGAGAGATTTTCTACATGGGCAGACAACTTTCAAATAAGGGTCGCCTTTTCCCCCCTTCTCTTCTGATCCTTTCTCTTCTATACCTTCTTGAAGTAACCAAACTGAAAAAAAAATAGCAGTTTTTTTTCTTTTTCTTTGTTTTTGGTTGTATGGACTAGATGTAAGAATGCTGTGCAAAATGGTTTTCTGTCTATATACAGATATATGTGTAAGATATGTTGATGGTAATCAGTATGTTTGAAAATTCATCTGAATTGTGTTGGCTTGAACAAACATGGGGATAAGAAATATTCACCCAAATTGAATGAGGATCCCGTGGTTCTCTAGTTAAAATGGTTTCGATTTTTTTTTTTTTAGAGAAGAGCCGGTAGCCACATGTCCAATAGTGGTCCCGTCCCAAGTTTATTAGTTAAAATGGATGCGATTGCTTTCTAGAATGATTTGTATCTTCAGTTGGGGAGATTCTCTCAATGTTTTTCTCCTCCCTTTTTTTGTTTAGAAATAATCGAATATCAGATATACCTCAACCCCACCTGTCATTGCCACCCAAGTTAAGACCTTGGAGCTATGTCTTCCTTGTTCCACATTTGGAAGAACATCCTTGTTTAAATATCCTATCTGTGCGTAACATTGGACTAATGTATTATCTTGGGATAGACTGACAGTTGTTTTTCCATCATTCGTTCTTCCTATATTTCTTACTAAGATGAGCACACGCTGTATAGCTCAAGTCTTACACAAAAACAAGGTATTATTCAGTGATGCTCTTGTGAATTGCATCCTCATTACGTTGTTCATCCAAATTGCAGGAGTTATGAGTTAATGGAAGACATTCTCAAAGTTTATATTTACAGCGAGGGGGAAAAACCCATTTTCCACCAGCCACTACTCACGGGAATATACGCCTCTGAGGGATGGTTCATGAAGCTGCTGGAAGCTAACAAAAAATTTGTGACAAAAGACCCTACAAAGGCCCATCTGTTTTACTTACCCTTCAGCTCTCGAATGTTGGAGCTAACATTATATGTACCTAATTCACACAGCCGTAAGAACCTTATACAATACTTGAAGAACTACTTGGAGATGATTGCAGCGAAGCATCCTTTCTGGAACAGAACTGGGGGAGCAGATCATTTTCTTGTTGCTTGTCATGACTGGGTATGCTTCCCATGCTTCTACCTTTTAAAAAAAAAAAAAAACTATGTTCTGCCAATCACTTGGGGGCATTTAAGGCTTAACAAAAATTCTAGCAATATCCCACTTTGTCTAACACATCATTTGGATGAATCGTTGTTTCATAGTATTTCACATGGCCTAAATGATTCAGAAAACTATTAGGTATTTTATTTGTTTTGTTAGGCATCATACTCTTGAGTTTGGAGCAGTGTTAGTTTCCCTTTGATAATAACCATTTTATGAACTCGCGATCACACATCTTTTTAAGTCTAGTGACTGATTATTATGATTTTTCTGCTTGGAGTACAAGTATGACCATGCTTTAGAATATGGGATGTAAGTTCGAGTGCTTTTTATAATGAATTCAATAACCATTTTACCGTGCCCTCGAAAACCTGAATTTCAAATCATTATCAAATCCTAATCACTTTAGATGGATGTATTGTTCTAATGAAAGGTCACTTCCTCAGGCCTTAGAAGAAACAAGGAAGCATATGAATAAGTGCATACGAGCCCTCTGCAATGCTGATATGAAAGGTTTTGTTCTTGGAAAGGATGTATCTCTTCCGGAAACATTAGTACACTCACCTCAGAACCTACTACGGGAACTTGGAGGAAAACCTCCCTCCGAGAGGTCAATCCTAGCTTTCTTTGCAGGAAGCATGCATGGTTATCTGCGGCCAATTCTGTTACAAAATTGGGGAGAGAAAGATCCCGACATGAAAATCTTTGGTCGAATGCCTTACGTCAAGGGCAATAAGAACTATATTCAGCACATGAAGAGCAGCAAGTATTGTATATGTGCAAAAGGTTACGAAGTCAACAGTCCACGAGTGGTGGAGGCCATATTTTATGAGTGTGTCCCAGTGATCATATCTGACAATTTTGTTCCTCCCTTTTTTGAAGTTTTGAATTGGGAATCCTTTGCTGTATTTGTCTTGGAGAAGGATATTCCAAACTTGAAGAGTATACTCCTTTCAATACCAAAGGAGAGGTATCTTGAGCTACAAATGGGGGTCAAAAAGGTACAAATGCATTTTCTTTGGCATGCCAAGCCTGTGAAGTATGACATCTTTTATATGATTCTGCACTCCATTTGGTACAATAGACTTAATCAAATAAGCCACAGATAGATAAGAAATGTTAGCTAGCTCCTCCAAAATCATCGTCAAAAACTGCTTCAGAACCACTTGTTCTGGTGCCACCAAATTCCACACTCCAGTCCCAGCACCCTCGGACCAAACTGGAGTAGGAATATTTACACGAAGCCCCAGAAAAATTTTAATTTCTATTTTTCAAATTCAATGTTTCAAAGTTTTTACGTTCAGTTTGAGAGAAGTGGTTAGAGTATGCCCATTAGTTCCTTAACAAAAAAACACAAAAGAAAAGTTCAACTCTATGTACCTGTAGCCTTTTCTATTCATTCAATAAGCTTCCCTTTTTCATTACATTATGATGTTATTTTACACTCTTAAATTATGCAATTTCCCAATTCAAGTAAAACAATGGACGCGATTCCAATGAATTTTTTACACTTGCAATCTTGAAATGCCAAGAAATGAGTATGGATATGTACCAATAGAATTGAATAGCTCTTGGGACCCTTATTTGAACTGCTAGAAAAACAGCACATCACATGTTTCTCTTAACAAAAATTATATGTCCGTACTCCTTGTACACTTCATTAATGTGATTGGTTGCGTTACTTTTTTTTTTAATATAAAATAACTGTTTTAACTAATAACATCACTAAAATACGTAAAAAATATATAAAAACGACTGTATGTAACATAACTATTTTCCTTAAACATGTGATTGTTTAATTTAATGTTTTCTCTTAAAGCTTTGAATCAATTTTTGTTGTCTAAACTCCGGTCAAAAAAATCCTATGTGCTGGCGGCGAGGAAGAAAAATGGCTTTCACACTTGGTCAAGGTCAGAAAACCGTGGCGTGAATAATACAGTAAGGAAAATATTCCGTTAAGCCAGCCGTTAGCGTGACGGTAAAAGTCTTAGCAGCAGGACACGCGTTGTAACTATTGGTCACGAGAAAGTTAGTAAAAACAGATTATATTACAATGGTATAAGGATTGAGATTCTACAATTCTCTTATTCAATTTTTTTTTTCTTTTTTACAATTTAAGAGGAATAAGCATAGCATGTGAATGTATTATATTTAACGCTGTTTATGAACAATATTTAATACAATATCTAATGTAATGATGAGTGACATGTCTATTTTTCTTCACATTGTAAAAATTACTTGGATGAAAGTTGTAGAAAATAAAAAATACTACAGTTAATGATAAGAATGCCTGAGTTCGTGTCTCTCTATCTATTACGATTATCTCATTCATTACTCTTTCTTAAATAATTAAAATATTCTAACCGGTCACTATGTATTTAATAAATCTATTTGTAAGTTTTTTATTGACACGTTATATATATGATGTGATATTTATTTCTTTCCAAATTCTACAACATATTTTAATAAAAAATTGTACAAAAAAAGGATACTACAATTAATCATAACAATGGGGTGCCCTCTTGTTAATGTGGTGGCCCTATCTTTTATGACCATCTCATTCATCATCCTTTCTTAAATAGGTAAAATATTCTAATTGGTCATTATATCTTGAATAAATCTATTTGTAAGTTTTTTATTGCCATTATGTATTGAATAAATCTATTTGTTTATTGACATGCCACATGTATGATGTGATATCTATTTCTTTTCAAATTGTAAAAAACATTTACATGAAAAATTGTAAAAAATAAAGATCCTACAATTAATGATAAGAATCGGGTGCCCTCTTGCTAACGTGATCGCCCTATCTATTATAACTATCTCATTCATTTCCATTTCTTAAATAAGTAAAATATTCTAATCCATCATTATGTATTGAATAAATCTATTTGTAAGTTTTTTATTGTCATTATGTATTGAATAAATCTATTTGTAAATTTTTATTGACACGCCACATGTATGATGTGATATCTATTTCTTTTCAAATTGTAAAAAAAAAAAATGTCTAAATGAAAAATTGTAGAAAATAAGAATCCTACAATTAATGATAAGTATCGGTTGCCCTCCTGCTAACGTGGTCACCCTATATATTATGATTATCTCATTCATTACCCTTTCTTAAATAAGTAAAATATTCTAATCCGTCATTATGTATTGAATAATCTATTGTTTATTGACACGCCACATGTATAATGTGATATTTATTTATCTTCAAATTGTAAAAAACATTTAAATGAAAAATGATAGAAAATAAGGATCCTACAATTAATAATAAGAATCGGGTGCCCTCTTGCTAACGTGGTCGCCCTATCTATTGTGTCTATCTCGTTCATTACCCTTTCTTAAATAAGTAAAATATTCTAATCGATTATTATGTATTGAATAAATCTATTTGTAAGTTTTTTATTGACACGCCACATATATGATGTGATATTTATTTCTTTTCAAATTGTAAAAAACATTTAAATGAAATGTTGTAGACAATAAGGATCTTATGATTAATGATAAGAATCGAGTGCCCTCGTTCTAACGCGGTCATCCTATCTATTATGACTATCATATTCATTACCCTTTCTAAAATGAGTAGAATATTCTAATTGGTCATTATGTATTGAAAAAATTTATTTGTAAGTAATTTTATTGACACGCCATATATATGATGTGATATTTATTTGTTTTTAAATTGTAAAAAGTATTTAAATGAGAAGTTGTAGAAAATAAAGATCCTACAATTAATGATGAGAATTGGGTGCCCTCATGCTACCGTGGTTGCCCTATCTATTCCGACTATCTCATTTATTACCCTTTCTTAAATAAGTAAAATATTCTAATCGGTCACAATAAATTTATTTGTAAATTTTTTATTGAAACACCACATATATTATATGAAAGCTTAACATATCCGTTTATATAAATATATATTAATATTTTTACATTTTTATAAGTATAATAATTAATAAATCTTACAATAAATGATATGTTATACCTAAAATTTGTAAATAGAATGGGGGGCACAGCCGTATCCTAACCTGGCTCCGTTAGACACTTGGATTTCTACTGTTTATTCTCATAACAAAGCTCAGCTGCCGGAAGGTACAACGTAGTTAAAATCTTTGCTTCATTCATCCGTTGCCGTTGGTTTTAAAAAGGCAGTTAAACAACGTCAACCTGCAAATCCAACACCTTTTTCATATTTTACCCGATTTCTGTCTCTTTCTTTATTTATTTTTTCACAGAATAAATAAATACTCATTGATTTTTACGGAGAGTCGTAGCATTATTACAGGGGGTGAGGAGGGACAATATAGAGCTGATGAATAATCGCCTGGAGGGCAAAGCAATAATAATATCAGATCAATAGCACAGATTTATATATTTTTCATGTCAATGGCTACGGAGACAAAAAGCTGCGTGGTGAAGGTGAGGCCGAGCCTGCAAGATGGTCCTTCAAAAGGAAAGTTGAATTCTTCTGCCGCCAACAGGAAGAAGGTTGAGGGCTCAATCAAACAGCCTATTGATTCAAAGCAGAAATCAATGACTACTGTAGTAAAAACTGAGGTGCCCATCTGAAATCTCATTGCTTTTCGTGTTTCGGAGTTGTTTATTTGTGTTCTTTCTAGCTGAGATGGTTCTTATTGATTAGTTCCTCAATTAGGCGATTTAGGTAGCGCTTAGGAATTTCTTTGTATGTGGGTTCTGAATTCGCAGTCGATGGGATGATTTGGATTTTGAGTTTCTGGGTCGTTTGCAATGATTTTGATGGATTGGATTTATATAGATGTGGTTTTTGTAAATCCATCTGTAGAAGTCGCAATGAATTGGGTATTTCTGGGGGCAATATGGATATGGTCTTCAGTTGATTCTAGTCCTTGTTATCTGAAGACTTCTCCGTATCAATTGTATTCATCTCACACTGAGTGCGATAAATTTAGATAAGTCTTTGCGTTAAATTTAAATAAGTTTTGCTAAATGTGAAGGTTAAGTCGAAAACAACATCAGCATCAGCAAAAACAACAACAAAGACTACTACCAAAGTAAGAGAGAAAAAAGTGTACACTTTGCCCGGTCAGAAATGTGATCCTCCTGAAGAGGTTCTGTGCCCATGCCATTATTCTCTGTTTCTTTCTTTAGTAATGCCTATAGTGATGTAACGCCACTTATACCTTATATTTTGCTGCTTTCTACTGACAGAGAGAACCCCTGAGGATTTTCTATGAGTCATTGTCAAAACAGATCCCCACAAGCGAAATGGCAGAATTTTGGTGAGCTTTCTGTCTATTCTTACCGCTGGCATAACTGTATTTAATCTGATGGAGTATATGTGATGCTCACTTGTGAACCTGTGAAGTATGAAACTTGTTTTACTCTATTTGTTGCTCAGCACAAAAGTAGACCATTTTTTATTCCTGGTACCTATCTTGGGATTTCGTAATTTGTTTTCTTAAAATGTTGGACTAACTTCTCCTTCAACCCTGAGTGGACTCTAGGGGAAGGGCAGAGCCTAACCTTGCAGTAGGCAGGTGTTCGTTGTAACCAATCTCCTGTAGACAAAAGGAAAGATCATTAGTTAGAAACTTAGAATGAGATTCTTTGGGCCATTGGACATGCTAGTGTTGACAAAACAAAGCCTGGACAACTTCTTGGATGCAGTGAGGAGCTAAAACTAGATTCTGGGGTCTGGTGATTGTTGGTCTGGCTATATTGCAAACAGGTTTTTGCTGCACGTTTTGATTGTGTAACTAAACTAACTTCTTGTTTGAAGGGAATGCACATGCATTCTTTAATAACTAAGATGACAAATATATGCATAAACTACTCTAATATGCATCACATAAGCGAATACTTTATGGCAATGATAACTTCACACTTAAATGAAGGGAGGAAGCCAGAGAAAAGGTTTGTGATACCTCCTTTTCTGCTGACCTTGCATATAGTAGCTCGACCAGCTCGTCATTGGCTCTGGGCTCCTGTGTTAGGTTGCTGACAGAGGCATGAGAATGGTACATAGCCTGTACAAGGTCAAAATGATCAAAAGTAAGGTTTTATTAGTTAGATCTTTAATTCTTGGATATTACTTTCACTTGGGTTCTTTCAGGATTGGATCATTAGGCTTGCATAGTTATCTCTTTCACAATTGTAATGCCCTTTCTGGCTAATGAGGCAAGGTGGTTCACTTATCCTAACATTTGTTTGGGGACACCTCTTTGGCTTGAAGGACCTCCACCAACGATTGTACCTCCATTTTTTTGGTGGAAATTGCCACTGACAAGATGATAATTTGCTTAACTTGTTTTTGCTTTCTCTCTGGACTAAGTGGGCAATGTTCTGGGTTAGAAAAACTGGGAGATGGTGTATCCATGTATTGGCAGTAAGCCTACAACTTGGGCACTCCTACCATCATGACCTTTCCAGTTGACGAATTGTAGTCTTGGATTCCAAGCCAACTTATGATTTCCTTTCTCGCATCAGTCTTTGAGCAATCCAACCCAAATTAAGCTTCATCTGATGTACGCTACTACTTATAGTTATTTGCATGAATCTGTTGCAAATATTAGCACTATCAACTGTTAACATAGATTGTGTCTTTCAGTTCCACTAGTTAAAAATATTTTCATTGCCAACTTATTGAGTTCCCCCCCCCCCCCCCCCCCCACTCCTTCTGGCCTGACCGTGGTGATTTTGGTAGTTGTTGCAGGCCACTTGCATTGTAATTTGTGCATTAGATTTTGTCAAGGGGACACCTATTTGATCAACAGACACAACGACACCCGTAGTTATTTGGCACCAGTTTAAACAACTTCTCTATCTGAGATAGTTTCAGCTAACCAAAGCTTGGATTTGGCTTGGGCTTCAGACAATGTGTTTAACTCGGTGCCTTCTTGGGGTTGGCCTTCACTATGACTGACTCCAAAGCACCTGATTTGTAGCCCGCCATTATATTAATTCATATCCTTTGGGTGCTTTCTCTCAGCATTCTGATTCCATGGATCCACAGTGTGAAAAGATAGTTTAGACGCACCAAATAATCCAAATTTTCTACAAAAGTCTAAAATGCCGAGATGGAAGTCTAGCATCCATTGATTTAGAATTTCCAACCCTATGGGTTAAGCTATAACGAAAATAGACTCCTGAAACTACCAGTTAAAATCATTTAAATACCTAAATGGCAGAGGTGCCTTCTCCATTGTGACCCTATGGATATCACACCATGTCTTTCCACTTACGTGCAAAAGCTAACAGCCAACTACAAGCTGACTTCCAAGAGCATTCATATGTTCCTTTAAGATTAATATTTGGATAAAATTTGCTTGAAGGGAAAATAAATCATGGGAAGGAAATTCTTAGTGCTTTTGGAATAGTTACTTGACTCAGATATCCATAATGCATTGTTGATAGCTCTATAGCTACTATGTGTTGCATGAAATAATTTGAGTGGGATATGACATCCTTTCACAAAAAGCGGCATAGCAGAAAGGAGCAACTTTATGATTGTTGCTTCTTGGACTCCTCAACCTGTAAACTCTCTCTCGTTTGCCGTATGAATGCTCTTTGTTGAAAATCATTCTATGCTGAAGATGTAGTATTTATTGTTACTTTTCTCCCGACTGAGTAAAACAATTAGTGCGGAGTTATGAGAAAATGAATAACATATCTCCAATTGCAGGATGATGGAGCATGGATTGCTCTCCTCTGAAAGAGCTAAAAAGGCATATGAGAAGAAGCAGAGAAGGCAAAAGGAACTTCGGATGGGAACTCCTATTAAATCTTTAAAACCACTTAGTAAACCTGAGAGTTCACAGAAGCAACAGCAGGCATCAAAGAATGGCAATTTGAAAGCTAAGAAAAGAATAATTAATGAGAGTGATGATGATGACGAATTCATTCTGAGCCCCAAGAGAAGGAAAGGGTAAGGAGGAAAAGCCCTCTCACTGTCTGTAACGGTGTAATACTAGAAATTACATCATTTATATTCCTTTGCATTAACCGCAAAGAGGCAGGCGTCTTTTAAACAGTCTAACAATTGATAGAGACATTCTTTTATTTTCTAACTTGTTGGAATAATGAACCAAGAAAAAAAAGTACTGAAACCACTTTCATTTGGAGATTTTCTAATTGATGATTTTCCAAATTTATCTCCTCGTACTTGAGCTCTGAAGAGCTGAAATCGGCTATTTCTGGGATTATTGCTCCTTGCTTGATTGGCGAGCTTTTCCAGGTAAACCATATGACAACCAATCGAACTAGATTTCCTCTGTTTTTCAGTACATGTACAGGTTCCTCCATGTTTTTTTTTTTTTTGGATATTATGTGCTCACCATGTGTACGTAGCAGGGGAAGCCAAAAGTGGACTACGAAATTTCTACCCAACAATTAATCAACAGTATTTTCTGTTTTAATTCACTTTTTGGGAGGGGGAAACCTTATAGGGGATATGATATTATGAATGTATAGTTCAGTTCACGAAGTGAAGATGATGCAATAATGCTGTACCATATTATTAAACACTCAGGTTGTTTCATAATTCTTAAACCTTTGTCCATCAGCTATGCCGTCAATCATAAGATGGTTTCGATGTTCTAATATGGCCGTCCTTTGAAAAACAAAAGGAGCTAATCAATGGTCTGGAATGATCAAAGTTGGACTACTTTTTGACCAAAAGATAAGAAATTGAATGGGCCAGAGCTACCTTCGTGTATGTCCGACAAAATGATAATTTTCTATCACCTTCCTTCGATTTTACCTAGCCATGTAGTGCAGCTGCATTCAAACTTACAAAAGGAGCCCAATGCATCACATGACAGTGTTATGGAATGCCATTACAAAAGCACGAGTTTCTGAACTTGCAGTAGTACTAAAGGACGGTCATGCTTTAGGTCAAAGCTAGAATTGAGATCGATAATATCTATCTTTTTACTCTGTGTCTGTGTATCCGCATGTGACCGACCATGTATATAAAAAAACCTATATTATGAATATTGTATCCATGCGCCTAAACTGCACAAGAATGGAACCTGAAAGCAACAGCTGCATCAACATCGATGACCAACAAAATTTAAAAAAAAATAAAAATAAAATGCTTAGGTTAGGCCCCACTTCCCATATGTGAATTAATGTCAACAATTCAGACGTTGATCCATGTGTGGCTGTATCGAGAGTGAGCGTGTCTGTGTCCCAATATACAAATGAAGTGGGCTTGCTTGCACATGAAATATTACAGGAGAATAGAACACTGTGGCATATTCATTAAATCCTTCATATGCGGAGTTAAATTTTGTAGAAATTGCGATATCCTTGGTGAAAGGGACAATGCATGTGACTCAAACAAGCTAGCGGTGAAGCCGCATCATGTATGGTACTGACCCTCCCCTACCCTCCTCTCCCATCGGCCCTCCCTCTTCAGTCTACTGATCATTATATATAAGAAAATCCAAGCAAGTGTACTGAGCAATGAAGATGGCTATATCTGATGGTAGTCAGTAATTAATGCGATGAGAAAACACTGCTGTCCTACACGTACGTAGTAGTAGTTCTGTTGAATAAAAGCTAGGCTCCAACATTAATTAGGTTTAGATCATATCACTATATTCATAAGTACTTGGGGAGATCAATTCAGAAACCTAACAACTATATATTTGAGAAAGGATGGAAAGTAAATATTTTTTTTCCATCTTTTTTTAAGTAGGATTTGAATCGGATACATATTACATATGGTACTGAGCAGCCCAATATTTACTATATATATATATATATATATATACACACCATGCACGCATGATAGACTGACTGGAAATCAGTGGCTCATAAGGGAATTAAGGTACTAAGAACACTTGGGGTTTACAGTTTACTCCCATGCATCTAGAAATAACAAGGAAATGCATGTACGTACTTTCGTCCTTGAGAATGCTGTGAGTCCCTGTCCTTCGATCGGTTAATTCCAGCTTACGGTTTCAAGGTTTATTATTCGACTGAGCCAAATATGCCTGCTCGGGTCCCCAAAGCAACAAAAAAAAAAAAAAAAAAACAGTGATCTGTGTGTCTGAGGTACAAGTAGGAAATTCAGTATTCACAGCCAGACCAAGGCATGCAGGTGATTATGACTTTCTTGACTTTTTCAAAAATAGTTTTGCCAGTATATATCGACTTGATCTGAAGTTTCAAATTAAAGGTTACCATTATATATATATATATATGCCCCTTTAATACATGAATCTTTTTGTAGATCCGTCCTCATGGAATTCAATTAATATAATTAAAATATTATTTTTTTATGATTATAACGAACTTAATTAAAAGTTTAAGACTTTTTTTTCTTCAGAGAATTATAATGTCCAAATAATTAAACTGGCCGGGCCCAGATTAGGAATACTTATATATCCAATTTGGGCCAGTGTTTGTATTCGGTATGACCCGGAAGTTTGGGAATGATGTGGGTGAATCAAAATGTGTGGCAGAGGATTTGGTTGGGTTCCCCATTGTTTTGTATGAGTGATAGAGACAGACGGTTTCATCAACTTTATATCGCAGACTGATAATAATTGATTATGGGTCCAAATTTACTTTCACCAACAGCTCATTTTTGCAGGTACGGTTTCATCGTCTTCTACAAGCCCTGGGGAAAATTAGAATGGGATCTCAAACACATTGGGGATATGATTCATTTATGAGAAATTGTAGTTGTAATTATGAGTGTGTAAGTGTCGTGTAATTATTTTTTAAAAAATGAATAAATATGATACTCATGGTCCCACATGAAAAAAATTTAATTTTTAATAATAGATCCCACTTTTTTTTAAAATGACTGCACGACACTTGTAATTTTACTCTTCATTTAATGTGGCATGAATATTTTTTTTTTCTAAGAAAATGTTTTTTTTTTAATTTTTCTATATATATATATATATATATAATGCGGAGAGAAATAGCATTCATGTGGATTCCTTTTTTTCATATATATATATATATATATGGGGTTATTTTATTTGGAGTACACACTAAATAATATTAAACAATATAGAATTCACGTGTCTATTTTTTAATAAAAAAAAAACTGAATATCCATGAATTTATTCGACAACATTAACAAAATGCTGTACTGTTCAACTTTTCATTTTACTCGTACGTGCAAGTATGTCCATAATGACAAGGATTGCCCAACTCGTCGGGGAAGAAGCTGCCCCTGGCCTGCTTCATGAATTTTGCTAGAGAGAGAAATTATTTTATAAAAGAAGTGGGGTGAGTTCATTTATTAGGATATATATATATATAAAGCATTTATATTATTATGCAATATGTATGTATAATGGTGGCGAGACCACATGGTCACACCGATGCACCGTGCGTGCGACATAGTCGTAATGTGGTTGGGATCGGGCCAACTTTTGTGATCAATTTATTGTAATTAAAAGATTATTTATAATTAATTTTAAGTTATAAATAATTATTTTGTTGGAATTAATTGGTCGTAAATAAACAATTTTCTTATAGTGTGAGTTGTAAGAAGTAGTTAAGAACAATATTGCAACCTCTACCATGCCTTGGATTACAGTCCATTGGCCAGCAATTTAATTAAGAAAGATCTCTCTTTTTTTTCAAACAGGCTTTGAGATTGGGGCATGCATGGACTAAAAAAAGTTAATTAGAAGGTTTATACAGACAAATGTCGACCGAAAATTGCTTCTATCCGAAGTCTATCTTTTTCGTTTTATTGTAGGATTTCATAATCATATACGTCATGATATTTAGTACTCGATCGATTATAATGACATTATCCTCTGGTTAAGACAGCTTTCCAATTAGTATATATTTTCCAAACTTTCATTTAATATTTCATAAAATATATCATTGGCTAAGTAGGACATATATATCAATCGATCACCAATCATTCGAACGGCCTCTAGATCTGTTCTACATGATATATCCCTACGACATAAATAATTAGGTGAAACTCATCAAATAAGTTTGCGCATGCATACTATATATATATATATAATGATATTGTAGCTGATCTAGATGCCCAAATATTATACTTAAATGCATATATATATGTTGCCATTGCTAGAATGAGCACAAATCATCATGTATATAAACAAATAGACAAATAGGCATATATATATATATATAAAGTAATCTCGTGTTCTAAAAAGAATCGTGAAGTTGATTGTCACTTGAATATATCGGCCAGAACCATGAAGTTGATGTATTTATATATCCATTCATAAAATATACATAATTTTAAATAAAAAACATATGAGTTTAATGGTCTTTTAAATAATTAGTAATCTTATATACGTGTGATTAAGGTCCATAAAGTACTCTTTTTAGAAACGATCGAAACAAGATGCTTTTATTAGACACTTGATCATGATTTTGACAACATTTCAGAAACTATGGTGCTATGAAATGGACAGATCAGTACTGACCATCGGATGATGCATATTATAAATATAAATCGCCTTTTTATTTTCTGAGTGATGAATGAAGTGGGTCAATTGAAATGCAATTGTTGACAGCTCAGGAGCTGTTTGTTGTGGTTGGAGTTGGGACCAAATGAACTCGAGCCTCATGTTTTTCACCGAAGTGACATAATAATTTTTTTCTTGTTCATCTCAGCTTGACCATGGCCATCGATCGACATTGCTAACCCTGGTTAAGTGCCTCAAAATATCCATCACACATCAAAACCGAATCCCCGATAAAAAAAAAAAAAAAAAAAGCTATACACAGAACCATAACATCATATACTGCATGTGAAATGAACACCAGGACGTGACGTACGTACGTATCTAACCCCACAATTCATATATTAAACGAAGAGCGCATCCAAAATTTTTATATAATACATTAATTTTAAGATAAATAATATTTAATTTATTATTATCCTGTCTCTTATGTTAACATATTTGAGTAAATAAGTATTGATCTTCTGCTGCATGTAAATGCACGATAATTTATGATTTTTATTTTCCTCAAAAAGATATAATTAAACATCACGTGTTTAATTATATCCTTCAATTGAGATTTTAAATAAAAGAGAAAATGTCGAAGAGAGGACAAAAAGGTAATCATGTTCGGAGTTGATGACAGGAAAGAACAAAACGAAGAGAAGGGATAAATGAACAGTGAAGACAGGTGAAAGTAGTGAAAATAAAAGAGGGTTGGGGGCCCCATTCTTTCATGTAGGAAATTTATAGAGACGATTTAGGGATCGTTTGTATTCAAAACCCACATCAACTCATCTTAAATCATCTCAATTTATTTCATCTCATCATTATAATTTTCTTAAATTTTTATATAAAATATAATAAACAATTTAATTTTTTCAAATCTCAAAATAACTTTTCCAAATTCCCACACAAAATATAATAAATAATTCAATTTCTATTCTACTATTCATAAACCATCTCAATCCATCTCAACTCATTTTTGAATCGAAACCACTCCTTATCTGAACGTAAAACATTAGCAGTACTAGAAGCTTGAAACGGGATCCGAATAAAATTATAAGATTGATGATCAAAATATATTAATATTTTTATTACAAATGGATACTCTCTCCTTCTGTGAGTGAAATCGCGGAGAGTCAAGGTCACCCATTTCGCTTGTGGACCCTCTCTCTTTGTTTTGCTTTGAGTGCTTATAAGGTAGAGTTGTATAACTTATTGGGAATGAGGGAAAAAGAAAGGCCTCAAAATTATCATAGCATAAGCTGCGCGCATGTTCTCTTCCTCGCCGATTTCCTCTGCCAATTTTTCTTCGATGCTCTCTTTTAAGCATTAATTCTCTACTCTTATTCATTATTGATCGTTACCATTGTTGTAAAAAGGCCAAACTGGACCTCTCCATCGCCTGTTTTCTTTCTTTCTTTCTTTCCACTTCCAAACAACTACTTTCTTTTTGCCCACAGAAAACAACACCCGCTCCGCTGGCCCAATATTCAGACAATTATCAGCAGGGTGACCAATAACAATGAGTAGTGAACCCCATAACTCAGAAACAGAAAGCAGCTCCAACTCATTATCATCCAATCCACCATCCCCATCTTCGCCTGGAGATTCCAAACTGCAGTCACCAGAGTCCAGAAAAAACAAGCGCATCCGGGACTCCGCCAAGAAACCAGTATACCGCGGCGTCCGCATGAGAAACTGGGGAAAATGGGTGTCCGAAATCCGCGAGCCTAGAAAGAAATCCCGCATTTGGCTCGGCACTTTCCCTACCCCGGAAATGGCCGCTAGAGCCCACGACGTGGCTGCTCTGAGCATCAAAGGAAACTCGGCCATACTCAATTTCCCGGAGCTCGCCCACTCACTGCCCCGCCCGGTCTCGCTCGCTCCACGTGACGTGCAGGCCGCGGCGGCCAAAGCAGCCCAGATGGATAAGTTCGACTCGCCATCGTCGTCGTTGTCGTCGCTGGTTTCGGGGATGGACTTGTCGAAAGAGTCGGAGGAGTTGAGTGAGATCGTAGAGTTGCCGAGTTTGGGGACGAGTTATGAGTCAGAGTACTCGGGGAAGGAGTTCGTGTTCGTGGATTCGGTGGATGGGTGGGAGATGTACTCGCCGCCATGGCTGCAAAGCGTGGAGGATGGTGGGTATGCTTGCGATCAATTGGCAGTGCCAGATCAGAATGGAGCACCAAATAGCTTTGAAGCTGGTTTATATGTGGGATATAAATATTAGCTTAGTGCTGTATTTTGTGAATGCGAGTGTCTATCTCATCTTTTGTTTTCTTTTCCTGGTTTTAAGCCCTTTTACTTTTTCTATGAAGGGTTAAAAACTCTCTCTTTTTTGTCTGTCTCTCTGTGTTTTGTTTATGTAACCTCTTCGTCATCTAACTCATGTACAGTTTAGTTTTAGGTTCCGAAAAGGAAAACGCATTAATTTCGTTGCCATGTTTGTTGCAAAGTGGTAATTAACAGATGAAGGCCTCTGCCTCGCACATGCTTCCTCATCTCGCAGATGAATGCCTCCCCCGGCCCCCCTTCCCATCTCATCTCACTCGAGTAGGATGTTATAAATTATGATCAAATGCACAAAAGTTCCAAGTTTCATCTTGGAGAATGAATCTTGTCTAGCTAGCATTCGTTCGTGTTCGTTCCAAAAACGAAATCCTATGAAGATCCTCATAAAGTGAAGTTGACCATCTTGTCCGCCACATTATTGTGCCTCCCTCCTCGTATACAGTGAATATTAATTTAAGTTTCAACTGAAAAACAAGAGGAAAGAGAAGTCCCGAAACAAAAAACACTAGTCCAGAACAACTAAACCCAGTAAAAGCAGCATCCTCCATTTTTCATATAGCGTGGAGGCCTCCAGCCAAAAAAAATATGAGGGGACCGGCTTAGCTTTTGATGGACTGAAGTATGACAGATGGTGAAACATCGTGAGCTGTGACTGTGACCAGTGAAACGACCCCTTAATTTCCCCAATCTGGTTGTAGTTTTTATCTGAACTTCTACCTACTACTAACCAAGTCTGTATGCATGATATCCACTGCTTAAACAGAGCTGAATTGGCCATTTGCATTTGGACGTTTGCTCTTTTACGGACGAAGAAAATGGTGGCTATCAAGCCTGGTGTCCATGATATTTCCCATATTATATGTCCTTGTGGCGGACATGAGACAAATTAAGCACAGAACTATATATATACCCACGTACACCACTCGTCTCTGGTCTTTGGCCATTAACCAAGGAAAACCCGATATCTCCCTCTCTGAAAACAATTATACATGTCGTTGAAAGCTTCCTATTCTATCTAATGATGTTAAGATCGATGAAATGTTCACGTTATACATACATATATAAAATTAGATCATTTTGACTCTTTCTTCTTGATCTTTTGTCTTGTAAATATATTTACCACGAGTTTTTTCAATCTCTTTTCCTGATTTCAAAAATAATAATATTCTCCCCGGCCGACATGCAGCACATGTTTGGAAAATGAGAAGTAGCATAAATTCCAAAATTTAATACGAAACCAAAAAAAAAAACTAAATAAGCCAAAATAGTCGGATTAATCAGGAAAAATCCCCTTAAATGCATGGTTTTTGGGTATGTTTGGGAAGTGAGATTCTCAAAACTTCTCGTAATTTTCTTTCCAAATATCATTCAAACACAAAACTCAATATAATTTTTTCAAACTTCCAATTAAAATATAAAAAATAATACAATTATTTAATCTAATCATTACTTAATCATTATCCAAACACAAAACTCAATAAAACTTTCTCAAACTTTCAAACACAAAACTCAACACAATTTTTTCAAACTTTCAAACAAAATATAAAAAATAATACAACGTTTTCAAATTTTAAAATAAAAATAATATTACAAAATTATACTTTATAATATTTTCATTTATTCAACTTTCTCTCTCATTTTTTGAAACCTAATAAAACGTCTTAACTTAAACTATTTAACTACTATTCACAGAATTTTCAACCCATCTCATTACCCTAAATCTCAACGCAACGTTAGTATAATAGATGCCAAAGTCTAAATTGCATCATGTCGTGGTCATGAATCATGATGAATGTTCTAAATTTTTTTTAAAAAAATGTTTTAGGCATTGTTGACCACTAATTTATAATGAATGATTTCATGTCGACGAAAGGTTTTACTAATTTTATATATAGCGGATGAAAATATCTTGGGCATAAACCCTTTTTCTAAAAGACAACGGAAGATTACCGTCTAATTCAAAACAATGGGAACGCCTTGTAATTTTCCAAAATCTTGAGACGTGTGAATGATCAGGGCATTTTTCTTTCAATAATTATAACAAAAAAAAAGTCAATCAATCGTCCTGTTTTTTTCAGCAAAACTACATGGTGGTAGTACGTAGGATTATATTTTAAAATTAGCACAATATATAATAATGATCGAAGCATATATATTTCATGGTTTGGATGCATATATATATATATGGCCGCCATCAACACTTCTATATAAAGTGAACAGATCAGAACGGTTCAGACCCATCGTGCCTATATAGCTAAATGCTTTGCATGGTTTCAAAGCGGGGAATTAATTATGACTATATATATCTATCTATATATATAAAGAGCCTATGAAACAGAATTTTCTTGTTTTAACAGAAATTTCTTGTTTTAACGGAATATGCTGGTTTTTATTAACTTTCCATCCGTTTGTAATAATTACAGAACACAGGGATACAATTATATTTTCATTTAATTACATTCTATTTATGGCTACTTTTATGATTTTTGTTGGTTTCTATTCCACTATTAATATGTTTAAATATGCTAATAAAGCAGATTTATTATAATAATAATCATGGATTCAATTTCCAATTTGAAAATACGTTATAATAGGAAACATATTTATATAGATTTGTCTTTTTGTATTCATTATAATAGGAAAGCATTATAATAATTTACAAATAGCCTATTTTTTAATAACTCTTAAGATATATATTAGTAATAAAATAATAAAATATATGTACTTTATTTTTATTTTAATAAAATATATTAGTGCTTTGAACTGCACATACGTGCCTCGGGCACGTAATATCTTACTAGTATATATATATATATGGGGGCTTTCCTAGCTGGTTAAGGATTCCTCCATGTTCGTGACATTCCTTCTTTTTTAGCAGACATTGACTATTCACACTTTTGTTCTAGAAAATCTAAGAGCTTAATTTTTACATCTTCTAATGATATATGCAGGACCACTCCTGCAAGCTCTGCGTTATGCATGACGTTAAAAGTATAGTTCTACCTTTATTAATGATTCACTAATATCATTTATAATATCAAGACTCAGTTAATATATCATTTTATATCTCAATTAACCACTGTAAAAAGAATAATTTTAGATACAGTACTCTTACAATATACTGCACACCCTTTTACAATATACCGCACACCCAGCTAGATGTGTCATACTTATTTTTAAGAAAGTTCGTAGGGCTTGGATGCATGGTACCCTATTGATCTCTCTTAAATAAAGCTATAAAAAAATAGGAGTAATACGGAATTACTTTTCCCATTCACATATTTATATATTATGGTGGAGTATAGAACAAATTAGCTTCTAGCTTGATACTTACATAATCCCTTAACTATCAATTGATCAATTTCATCAATGAATGTCATACATATATATATATGGGAGGGGATATATACATATGACTATAGACACAAAGAGATTATACAAAATAAACCAACAAACTAATGTGGTTTCATAGAATCCGTTAGATCTACTTTATAATAAAAGTAACTTTATAATTTGATGTATTACATCAAGCCACATCAGTTTGTGAGTTTATTTTTATGTAATCACTTTGTGACTAAAGTATTTTCCTATATATATATATATCCGACGTTACAATCTCCACTTTTATGTCACACTCTAATTAAAACCTTTATCATCATTGAGGGAGATTAATTATGGCTTGTGGGCGATATACCCTTTAGTGTAATATTATTAATTAATGAGACAATAATGGCTCAAATAAATGGCAATTCCTTCTACATATATATCATCATCATCATCATAGATGTCAAGTTTGGTAGTTCATGACAAATAAGCAAACGACGAAGTGCATACTCATGAAAAAGCTAATTAGCTTGAAGATCAATACAATACCTAACGCTGATTAGATTGGATTATAATTCTCCCATGCATGATTACTAAATCTATTTTCCATATTTGGAATCCTAACTCAAGATATAAACCATAAAAAATCAACCAAAATTAGGAAGAGGAAAAACATCGATAAAGAATGAAATATTAATGGCGATAATGTGTGGTATGATAAAGACCTTCGAACTGTTAAGAGTAGTTTATGATCATCTTATAAATAATATCTGCCAATCATGATTTAGACGTGCATACTTTATAATTTCGGTCGTGTACGTATGCGCCATGCATGGTTATGGATAAAGTCTGCTGATGATCATGTCTTTAATTAATTAGTAATTTACGGCCTTCTCGTTTTGGCCAAGTACTCATGTCGTTTGTTTTCGCATATGAATTGAGATTAAAGTTAAAAATTTAAATAAAATATTGTTAAAATATATTTTTTAATATTATTTTTGTTTTAGAATTTAAAAAAGTTGAATTGTTTATTTTATATTATATTGAAAGTTGAAAAAATTGTAATGATGAGATGAGATGTTTTCTGAAAACAAATGAGCCTAATATCTCCTAGAAAAATCTTCCTTTTGCCGACCAAATAGAGCGGCCACTTCAGCAAGGGATCCTTCCCAAAACAGGGAAAAAAAGAAACAAAAAAAGGAAAAAAGAAGACGGATTATGTCGAATATATTAATACAAAATTATTTGGAATCATGATCTCATTCAAAATGCATGCAGTACTGCATGTAAATTACATATTCTCAGGGTAAGTAAGTACGTACTACTGTAAATATAATATATAGCAAATGGATTGACTCTTAAATATTACGTACCTGTGGTCAAAGGAGTTTTCTAAGGCTGATCTAATTAATTAGGCGCATGCTAGCTCTTATATATTAACCATCAAAAAAAAAAAGCCAAGATATAAAACCGCAGACGTAAAATATATATGATCTTTGTCCTCTAACCATGACACATGATCAACAATGGTACTACCGAAGAATATTGCAACCCACGAAGATGTATCAATTGGTTCAGTATATTATATATATATATAGCACATAAATAATTTTGAAAATTTGAAAAAAGACAAACTACACTTTTTTCTTTTTCTCATTCAGCTTAATTTCCAAAACCCTAGCTAGCCAATTAATGCCAAAATAACCATTTGAAGCCTATCAATCTCCTAGTACGTGGAGTGTTGGACATTATAATTTGTACATATCTCATTATATAGAACTTCCACGTACAACTCGAAAAGTCCGGCCACGGCCATTTGCTCAAGATTTTTAATTTGTTCATTTCGTCACAGACAATATTTCAGTTTTCCAGCCATCGATCCAAATAATTGGTCGAGAAAACTCATGTGATCGGAAACTTTGTAGCGGATCTTCTTTGATCTCTGATCATGTGATCTAGAAATATGCATACTTTCATGATCGATCGATCCCACAATCATATATATTGATCATCGTCAGACACCACAATCTTTGAAGGCCTGCCACTTGGGCCACTAATTCCCATCTCTCGAACTTTATGGAACGCGGTATCTCCACCTCATGTAGAGGTTTACTTGTACGAGCAAACCATATATATCTCCATGACCCCATTATATCAGCTATGCGCCTTTTTCTTCAAAAGTACTAGCTAGCCAAAGATTACCCATCCCTGCATGTCCCTATTATATATATGGCCCCATTCCTTTTTCCACAGCTTTTGTCTTCTATTTGTTAATTAATCTATCTATTCTCTATGTTCTAATTCCACAGACCTTTTTCTGGCCGTTTGGCTTCTTTCGGACATGTCAATTATGTGTTGCAAGGTATATATCAATATTCTTTTTATTTTTTGGGGAAGATTGGTGGTGCTCGATCAATGCTCAATTGTTATAAGGAAGATTAGTTGAATGGGGATGTGAAAATCCCGAGTTGTACCCAAAGAAACATATCAAGAACAGCTTGATGCGATATGCTCTTTCCGTACTGATGTAATAAGATTCCACTATTATTAATAATTTTGGTGTGACTTCGAAAAGCTAGGAAAATATCACATGGATGTTAAGACTTTCAGAGTAACTGGCCGCACGGCTTTTAGCTGGTTATAATGATCATGTGGGTAAATAACCTTCTTAAATCTATTAGATTCTTTAAATTATTTGCAGTATTTACCTACGTACGTCGTTTCAAATGTTTTATATATCTTGTCGTTTGATCAGAAGTTCTGAGAACCAAAGAATTGGCATCGACGAAGAAAGGGTACGGTATATATGTTCCTTATCAAGTTGTCAGGTTATAACTCGAGTAGATTGCTGGCCTGTTAATGGAAGTAGTACCCAAAAGGCAAAAAACTAGCTAAACGAGGAGGGATGCATGGAATTGAATTTCTCCGCTTGGGTTGAAGTACTGGACACTGGATGATCCATTTGGAGATGATCTATCTATGACTTTTTTTTATTTGATGATTATTGAAAACAGAATTCCATACAGAAAAATTGTATTAACCATGCAACCTCTCAACTTCTCTAACGTAATACTAAATAAGTGAATGATAATTTATAATAAATAATAAATAGTTTTTCAATCATTTAATATTATATATCTTAAATGATAATATATATAAAAATTATAATAATATATATTTACCATTGTCCAGTTATTGCATTTTCCTTTTTGAGACAAATCTTGAAAGGATTCATAAAATATTAATATTCTTGATCATCGGACCATGCATAAACAAAATATCACGAATTTTCAAATGAATTTTGTTTATCAAACAAAAGATCTATGATCATGACAAGTTTTCGAATGAATTTGTTAATTATGATCTAGATTATATATATACATGCACTCATGTCATAAGGAGGAATATTCTCTTTTTGGTATGAGAATATTCTCTTTTTGGTGCAAGAAGGAAACATCTCGTTTTGGTATGATAATTTCCTAAGTACTGGCCCTTTGTTTGAATCGGTTGTAGAGGTGGAAGAGCCAAACGTACATTATACTGAAAGAACTTGCTGCTAATGACAGATGGGAAGCTGAAAGGATACAGAGATTGATGGGTAGACAGGCAGTTAGTGAAGCAATAGAGCTGATAGGAATTCTAAATAATAATAAGGATATCTTGTTTTGGTTACTTGAGAAGAGTGAGATTTTTTCCACAAAGTCGGCATGGGAGGTTGTGAGAGTGAAGAGGCTGATTTTTGAATGGGCTAAATGGGTATGGCACAAGCTTCTACCAAGAAAGATGGCCATATGCATGTGGAGGGCAGTGTTTAATTGCCTAAGCGTAGATGAACAAATCCGAAAAGTAGGAATCCCTCTTGTCTCGGGCTGCAATTGTAGCAAGAAAAGACAAAGTGAAGACTTAAAACATGTATTTGGCAAAGGAAAATTTGCAGCAAGTGTGTGGAGAAAGGTATCGGCAGAGGTGAGAGTTCCCTATTTCGCTCAATAGAGCTAGAAGGAGAGAGTTCAATTGGTTTAATAGGACTTCCCGTAAATCTCAGTTGTGATTTTTAGTGTGTCTAATTCCTTGTATTGTAATCTGGAGACTATGGAGCAGGAGGTGCGCAGCTAGAATGGAGGGGAGAACGGAAAGCTCAATAGAGGTATGGGGATCTATTAAATTATGGGTAGGCTCTATTGCAGCTAGAATAAATAGTGTCCACAAATTAACCAGCTGTGAAGCATGTCTGTTGAGGAAAATAGAGATCCGAATATTGAAGGTTAAGAAAACAAAAGTACAAGTGATGAGATGGAAGAAGCCGAAGCCTGGCCGTTTGAAGCTAAATTCGGACGGAAGCAATTTCGGTAACCCAGGTCATGCTGGAGGTGCGGAAATGCTACGGGATGAGAGGGGTCACATAGTGTTTGGCTTTTCAAAATTTTTTGGGTCTTGTTCAAGCACAGAAACTGAGCTAAGGGGGGTGTTAGAAGGAGTAAAACTCTGTAAGCAATTTGGCTACACGACTATAGACATAGAGTGTGATTCCTCAGTGGTAGTAAATTGATTCTTCATCCACAAATGTACGGTATGGTACCTTTGGAAAAATTGTGATCAATTACAAATTTTATTACAAGATTTTGATTATTCCGTAGCACATCAATACAGAGAAGGAAACCCAGTGGCAAATTCGTTGGCTAGACAGGGTGCATTGGGTGAGACCAAAACTTGCTTGGGTTGGTCACAGCTTCCAAGGTTGACTAGAGGATTAGTGAGATTGGATATAATGTGCACATCATACATTAGAACCAGACGATAGTTTTTGTATAGTTTTGGCTAGGTTCGATCTATAGTTTCTTAGAATATTGTAGGCAGGAAAAGATAGTTTTTTGAGTTGTGTTTGACGGTTTTCCTCCGTTATAAGTGAGAGTTTCTCTATAGTATTCGGAGATTCCAACCTCCTTTTTGGGGGAAAAAAAAAAAAGAAGAAGAATATTATCTTCCTTGTTTTTTTAAATTTTTTTTAAAAACATAAATGGACTTCGCTTGGCCTATAATTTTTGTTTTTATTTGGATTTTTGCTTGGCCTATAATTAATCTAATATATATATATATATATATATAAATAAATGCATGGCACTTGACGAGCCACGTACGTACGTACGTTATTGAAACTCTTGGTGTATCAACCATCAATACGTCAACAGAAAAAGCGGTTTTATATATACGGCTTCTCTCTCAATTCTGAAGCTGGTCTGTGATCTATATATTTTCCCACCATTAATTTATAACCTGTCCGGGATTAATTATCTTAATTTTATTTAGTCCCTGTTACCTATCTATCTTATTAATTAATTTGTAGCAGCCACCATTGTACGTACGTAGTAATTTGATCATTCACTTTCAAAACGGTAAAATTAAACTTCTGGCCTCTTCATGATCCAAATTCTACCGGTCATGTGTGGGTACGTAGTTGGAATTAACTAGCTAGCTAGGCCACGTGAAACGAATACGGGATTAATCCGATCATCGATCGAGGAATTTGAGCAACGTACGTGTAACCTCATAATATTTATTATATATATATAGGCACTGGCTTTAATCACGATCGATGTTTTCAATCATTAATTAGTTCAAACTGCATGGCCCACTCACTTAATTAAGCGCAATTATTTTTATATAAATATATATATATAGTCACCGGTAATTAATCATGTGAAGGACCGGCCGTATTATTAGAGTCCTGTCAATCAAGTAATCAAGCTTTCCCATGATTATAATCAGCATCCATATATGGAATAATTACTGATTACATCATCCACTACCTTAATTTATTGACCCACAGAAGGAGCATGCACCAATTAAAGCAGCTAGCTAGCGAGCATATATATATATATATATATATATATATATATATATATATATATATATATATATAGAGTAATTCTACATACAACCGTGAAGTGCGTAACCGCTGCGTAATCGCTTTAAAAAATAGTAGGGTCTACTATTAAAAATTTAATTTTTTTCATGTGAGTCCCATGTTTAATTCATTTTTTTCAAAGCGATTACACGGCAGTTACGCAATTCACGATTGTAAAAATCTTTTCTCATATTTGTATTCCCTCACGTTTTTTTTTTTGGCAATATTTTTAGGAGTAGTTGAGTTTTAAAGATATATATATATATATATATATATATATCTATAGATATATACTATTTGTATGTAATATCTTTTATACAATTAATTATATTATTAACTAGATATGGATTGAAGAGTACCATATATATATATATATATACATGATCATAATCCAATAGTAGTACCGTATCTAAATGATCTATTTGATCTTTCTGGTCATGATAAAAAATAATTAGAGCCTGATGATAGATATTAATTAATATTGGCTGTCCCCAGCTAGCCAGCCATGCACCAAACCAATAATTCGGTTCCCTTGGGAGCTGGCTTATTAGATCCATATATATCAACTCTCCGGCCACTTGTGCTTATAAATTTCTTTAAAATCATCATCTATTCATTATAGGTACGTAAGCCACATAAAGATCGATCATCATCATGTAGTACTGGTGTACCTTTTTTCCACGATTTCCTTAATTTTCAACAATTTGATAGAATATTGAACAATTAAAATAATTGTTAATTACATATATATGTATATGCATGCCACCTGATATTCCCTGGCAAAGGTGGTTGGAATGATTTGATGCTACATGAATATTATTTCAAAAGGTTTGGGCAACATCTATTAATTTCCAAGTGTCTTATTTTCCAAGGACACTTGGCGTAATTGAGGCCTCACCACGGCATGTTATTGCAATGCCATGTAGGCCACCAGTGTGAAATGGACCCTTTGGTACACCGAACAACAAATTGTGACAATGATGGATCACACTCTTGGTAATTAATTAATTTAAGAGACTCATCAAATCTCTCTCTCTCTCTCTCTCAGCTCCCTTCTTGCTGCTATATATCCATCTAACTTTCTATTTGCATGTTGATTTTATAACTTTGTGTGAAACTTCCACGCTTCCACATACATTATTAGGTCGATCGTAGCATCGCCTTACGTGGGTGCAAGTTGCAACGAAGATGATCTAGCGGGGCTCATAATATATATATATATATATATATATATATATATATATATATATATATATATGTGCAAAAATAAGTAAGTTTCCGATATATTTAAGTTCCGACAGTGCATGGGTCAGTGTAATTAAAACTGAAAAATTAAAAAAAAAAACAAAAGAAACAGAAAAATCATGGCACGGCAGATGAAAGGTCATATATATATATTAACCAAATTCGTGGGACGGAAAAAGATCAACCACCTTAATTTCACCGCATGAAAATCTTGTAAATTAAATTAATTATGGCCATGAACGTCGTCGACATCTTAAATAAAACATATCGGTGAACAGAAAATTAAAGCCGCTTTTTCCTTTGAGTGTACCAATTAAACGTCATCGTCTAATCAGTACGTACCTGTCTTTTCCGTAACATTTTGATATATATATGCAAATTGTACGTTGTTTTCTTTCTTAATTTTAAGATATTTCCAAATACAGAACGGTCATATAGAAACGAAAATTAAATTTGCGAATAAATGCATGCTTTTATTGGCTGACGCGGAAAGTTGTAATAAGTAGTACTAGTACTAAATCGTTGGTACGTATTTATAAAGAAGTGCTGGAATGAGATGAAAAAGAAGGTGCTTTTGCTATGTCGCACCAAGAAGAAAGAGATGCACCATTAACTTGATTTTATATAGATTAATGATCAAAAAGAGGAGATCATCTAGATATCATATCATATGTGAAGATATTTCCTTCAAAAAGACGCACCATTACTTTTCTAGGCGCTCCTCCCTAGTCTTTCCTCGATCAGCTCTCTCTTTTTTGCCTCTCTCTTTTAATTTGTAGGAGAGCTTCAAAGTCTTTTTTCTTATATATGGTGATCAAGATGAGAATTGGGAATTTCCCACTAATAAAATGATTAGGTACTATCCATTGACCGAGATAATACTATATATTTAGATTAAAAGACTGAGAAATCATCAAAACATCAATTTCAAATACTGTGTCCAAGATCGATCAATATTAAAATCACTATAATAATAGTACGTGGTCTCGTCCTATATATAGCTCTTATAAAGAAAAAAAAAATGGAAATCATGAGCTCCATCTATGTGAAAAATATGACATGCATTTGCCCATTAATTGGACACAATTCGGTCCATATCCAGCGTGGATGTTAGTTTAGATTTTCGAAGAAACATATGGAAAGAGACTTGGATTTTGGTTGGGCAAAGTATATATATATATATATATATATATATATATATATATATATATGCATAAAGCTATGATCTTTTTTTTTTTCAAAAAAACAAAAAAAAAATCATCGAACAGAAAGTGGTGTCAAATCTGCACGTTTGGTATGAAGTTTTTAAACCAATTTCAAGAAACTTCATATATATATATATATATATAACAATATTTTATTCAACTTTTTAATTTGAATCTCAACTCATCTCATCTCATCTCATCTCATTTCATTTTTAAAAACAAACGACCCCTTAATTAAAGTAGAGTGTTAATTAATTAAAGGTTCATAATCTAGGTCCTTTTCGCCCCATATCTAGAGGAAGTAGTGGATATATATCTTCTCTTACCATGATCAACTGACCCCGCGCTTATCTGTAGAGATGAGGCAAAGGGATAGGCCTCTAGCTCTTCATGCATGCTTCTTCTTTTTTCTTTTTAATTTTTTAGTTTTACCCTTTTTTTTTTTTTTTTGGATTTTTCTATGAATACATATGAGATGATTTTGTGGGTATATATCTTTAATAATTTTGAGGAACGTTTCAAATTTTTAAAATTAATCAGTTTGGCGGAAAGGTGATTATGCTTAAAACCATGATTTGTTACATCCATGCATACATATACATATATGTGTGTGTATGTACAAACTCATTGTTGACAACAAAGTGGAGGTGGGTGGTAAAGCTTATGACAGGATAAGACACGAAACTTCTAGCAGTATTTTACTCCCACGACTTTCCACCATATATAGACTACTTTTTTGCAAATATCATGGCAGGCCTAGGTCTAACATTATAAATTATAAAGAATACCAAAAAAAAAAAAACATAGTGGTCCCTATCATATCATAACATTTACTGACGACAACATTATTATTAATTTACATACATATATAATTTTTACCAAAAAGAAAAAAAGAAAGAGAGAAAATTATAAATCAAATCTCATTCGCTGTAATTCTTTCTCTGTTCAGGCCATTTCTTCAATGCTGCTTCTTAATTTTTTTTTCTTAATTAAATCATGACCTAGCCTAGATCGGTCCTTCCTAAAGGTTGTAGATACGGGCTGGCATGGCTGGCATGCATCACTGAGCATTAGAGGGTACTCATGCGAGGGCTTTCGTTCCCATGTGCATGGAGCCTTCACCAAAACTTGCATGGTACGGTCACTTCGTCGATCGGATTGCCATTAATAGTCAAATTTACGATCGACATTGCTGACATTTTTGCGTGCGAAAACCTGGTCGAAACAGCTTAAATAGGCGTGCACCGCCGGCGAGAAAGTCGAGCTCACGTCATTGTCGCTGTCTCCTCGCTCGGATAAGGAGATGTTCGACTGTTGTTCGAAAAATAAATTAAAAATATTAATACGACAAAACTTATTTAAAAAAAAAAAGTATTACTGGCAGTCTGGCACCGATAACGACTGTCGGCACCCCCAAGTCACGCCACGTGTATGAATTAGGATGGAATATTATTGGACGATGTCATGAGGGTATGGCATTGCTAGCTAGCTAGCTGAAATTTTAACCATCTCCATTCTCCAACTATATATGTTAAATAGTAATACTACGTATAAATATAAATATAAAGTGGATAAGTATTATATAGTTATTGATTTATTATTAAAAAAATTTTTATATGAATTTCATATTTATTTATTACTTTTAAAATAATTATACGGTACTTACATACTCACAATTATAACTATCATTTCTGTATATTAAAAAAGTTGGATATATATACATACTGCTAATCATGTGAACTATTTAACATTTACAATTTTTTTTTTCCTTTTTTCTCAAATTAATTCGTTTACAAATTATGACCCATTATTTATACTTGCGTGTGTGTATATATATATATATATATATATATATATATATACACACACAGATAGCTGCGAGTTAATTTGCTAAAACTCTGTGATCCACATTCTGCATGTCATGTCACCTCCAAATTAAGCCAAGTCGGCCATAAAGGGACGGATCATAGATTCATAGGCTTGACCTAATAAAGATCTAGGCTGTTGACTCTTTCCTCGTATTTTTTTTTTGAGTAATTATGGTATCTGCCCCACACTAGCACACACTGCACATCACTTTTTTTTTTTTATACGGAGTGTGCCCCGTATGGGGCAGATGCCCACATTTTTTTTTTTTTTTAATGTTTCAAAACCTATTATGTAGCAATTAATTAATAAATGTATTATTGTGTTGAGGTCTTTCAAATGGATGATCAGAATGTAATATTTTTTATCTTTTGGGGATGGTTTAATTCTGATCCGTGGCTAGGTTAAAATATTCATGAATGGGTAAGGTTGGTTCTCTCGAAATCGTGTTCACGATTCCTCAATTTTCAAACGCGCTTGAGTAATAATTACATACAATATTCGCAGTGATGATAACGTACAACAGAATGGTATTGTTGTCACATTTATGAGTGCTGCGATCTGCATTTTAAATGGTAGCTACCCTACCATATATGGCTTCTTTCAGAATCCATGAAAAGTTGAAAACTGAGAGCCAGATGATCAGTTAATCCCCACCTCTGATCTCTCTCTCTCTCTCGAAGACGTGTCGACACGACTACCCGACCTGGTAAAAATCATGTTAGAAGTTAATTCAGGGGGCACATCTATTATGACGAAAATGAAGTTTTGATCCATAAAGTCATGTCGATCACTGTAGTTTTGACCCATGTACTTATAAATTGGCCAGTCTGCCATCGATCACTTTCAAGTCATTATATATATGTTGTATTTGAGTCACGTTGAAATGTTAAAAACCCTGTCTAAGTAAAGAAAGCGACGCGAGGGTACGGGACAAGAGAGGGACCAAATGTTTCCTTAAAGCTAAAAGTATACGTTAAAAGCAATATCCCTGATTAGCAGAATTACTACGCATCATTAGCTGTAAAATCCTGTTTCTTGAAAATGCCAAATAACATTTAAGGATTCCAATGTTCCATCACCAGGAACGAAAGCCTATCTTTTCTTTTCTGATATTGGTCGAAGGAAAAACCAGGCATTTTTGTTTCGCGTGACATGAGAAAATGTTTTTTCTTTTTTGAGGGGGCGGTGTACTGGGGGAGGGTGGGGTTAGGATTTTACGAATTGGGCTTGAAGACCCTTAGAAGTGCATTGGTGGGGGCCTTGGATTCTTGGACCAGAAAATGAGAGCACATCGCGACATTGTTGAGCTCCAAAACCCAGAGACAGATCAGCCTCATTTAACATTTTTTCGTCGGCATGGAAAATTCCCAAAAACTTTTCTTTTAATCCCAAGATGCGGAAAAAAAAATATTTCATGGCGATTATTTATTATCTCATATTTTATATTTTATGAAAAATTCTCATATCCTGTAAAAAAAAATTATAAATATGAAATACGAAAATAAATAATGACCGATGCATAAATTGTTATAAAAATTTTTTGAAAAACAAATCTAGCGTACGTACGCCTGGGAATATATAAAAAGCTTCACTTTGTAAGGTGTGCTCCATTTTTTTCATTTAAAAAAAAATATTATTCTCGCATTTTCGCTCCGGGAGACTTGCTAGTATTGTAATTTGTAACTAACATTATATAACGGTAACAAAAATAAGTAAAAAGAAAAAAAAAATAGCTCTATTATTTGAGACAGACCTCCCCCACTTGTGCTGCTGACATCTGGTGGGTCCCCTTTTTCCAGGCCCAGCAGGATGCTGGGCCGACTGGTATCTAGATGGTCCATGCCGGACAGCGAGGTGAAGCCACCTGTACATGATAGAGTTATTAGGAGTCAGATCAAAACAGTCACTTGCGCTGTTGGATGTTGACGCGTCCATCTTGTCAATGAGTCGCGATAAATATTGTACGGCAAATGGCGAAAAGTAGGACGAACTTTGAGTTTGCGGCGTTGGACGCCAGCCTATGGTGGCCTGAGACTTCTCGTCAACGACAGTTTCACGTGATTTTGAAATCGAAGGTACCGATATTGCACGTGCCTGTCCCACCCTCTCCCCCACACAAGCAAGTCCATGCATGACTTTGTGTTTGATTTCTGATCTCTAAAAGGTATCTATAAAAGTAAAACCCTAAAAGTAAGGACAATAATGGATTAGCACGATTGAGGCATGTCAATTTTGTAATATCGGCCATTGAAAATATTAAAAATAACAAAATTCAATCCAACGATGGGCTTATAAGTAAGGATTCAGTAAGAGAAAAGAAAGGACGCTGTAAAATTTGATGTTGATCACTATTGATGGAGTTACTTATCTATGAGATGTACGTACGTGGGTTAATTCCAAGGAATCCTTAGTGGTCCGACTTGATTTGACCTTAGCTTCATGACTATATTGATCGGCCACCTGATCTTGTTTTTCATTGAGACGGGGCCTCTCAAGAATCAAAGGTTATTGCATGGGATATTCCCATTCTTTCTTTGGCATTACATGATATGTATGAATTACTTAGAATTAGTAATCTAGATTAGCTTTAACACTCAACTATATATAACTGAAACCATGCATGCAGTAGAAGTAGCCAGATCAAGTTACATGATAGTCTGGGTACTCGTCTAGAAGGATATATAAGAAATTGAATTTACCTTAGACGTTACCGCATGCACTTGGTTTTTTTTTTTAAGATGATGAAAAACTTAACTTTATTGATAACTCTCACATATGACAGAAGAATACCTAATTACAAATACAAATTTTGACATATACACGACACGCCAAACTGGTGTAATCAAGAGAGTTTATCCGTTTCCTTGGTGTGACGACCTAGCAGCATGCAATCAAGTAAGTAGTACAAATCCAAAGAGGAAAAAATCGAGAGAAATTAAGAAAAATTACCTATCTACTCCTTGAAATAGAGTAATGAGTATAGTCACTCATGTAATATCCCCTCGCCCAAAAAAAAAAAAAAAATTGTCCAGATCGATCGCACTTATATATTGACAGCTCAACTTACCAAAGATCCTGCTCTCACTCTTGCATGCCAATATTGGTATGATCATCGAGGATGGCTACTAATAAGTTATAATTGTTTTTTTATTGATTTTTTTCATATATATTTAAAAAATACGTTCTTAATTATTAAAAAAATAATTCATCGGAACCCATCATGGATCCTCGTGAGCTTAGAATTATTCTATTGGTATTGATCAATCATTTAGTGGGGTGACCCACGCATCGCGTCGTTGTTTGTGAGAGAGCTAATTTCAGGTTTTGCGGGGAAAAGTTACAAGGAAATTAAGCTAGATATGTACAAAAAAACCACAGTGAATTGATGCGGTAGTAGTACCTACAACTATTTGTCAGAAAATTTATCTATAAACTAATACTTAGACTGGCCTATATATAGAGCTAGGTAGGTCTTGACTCTTGGCAGATTGACCGACATGTAGCCGGACAGATGGAATTTTAGCACATGTGAGTGCTATTAAGTACGTGGACCCTTGATTAATTAACCGGAGACTATTGAGTAGCTAGTACGTACATGCTAGGACAAGATGATGATGATGATCATCAGCTAGCTAGATTAGTACCGTAATTTTAACTCGAACAAAGAGTACGTACGTTCTCCAATAATATACATACAGAGTCATCATGATCACGTACAATAATAATAATAATGTTCGTCAAATTTTGCTTTTTGATCTTTTCCTTCCAACGACTACTTGTTGTTGGCCTGAACATTCGTGTCGTGTCAGGGGATACTTTTAATATTGTTAGATCGATTATCTTTATTTAAAATATAATTATTGATCAGTGGGCCACGTAATATTAATGGAGTAATCATATATACATAATATATTTTTATAAAAAATATTTTTTATTTAAAATATAATTATATAAAATATCATGTTTAAATCATTTTCCATATTAAATGATACTTCTTCATGGACTAGGCTTTCGTCTTATAATATAGCCTTCTCATGCACACAGAACAATGCAAATTGAGCTAAAAATATAAAATGTGAACAGTGAAGTGATGGGAACTGACCGATGATAGTACTGCAACTGATGCTGAAAGTTCAAAGGTGCGTTGTGACAATGGATCAGTCATAATTAATGCATTTTAACCCAAAGTTAAATAATAAATAAATAAGTTTGTGACTGCGTACCACGTTGAGAAGTTTGGGCTAATTTTCTCAAGCTTTGAGATGCGGATATCCAAATTTTCCCCCCAGCAGAAAGAGAATGATTACCGTTGGGCCTAATCGATCACAAGCATTCCATCACCTCTGAAGACCAAAAAAGCCCAAATACATATAAAATGCATATTCTTTAGGGCTATAACTAGTTATAACCACAGCTTGATCCTTTGGGCCTCCTCGCTTTGCAGCCCTATTTAAATGGACTTGGCCGTGCTTCTCCCTAACTTGTGTGGAAATAAAAAAAAATATTTATATATATATAATGAATTAATATACCTATCAGTCACTGTTTACTACCCTATTCTATTAAAAAAAAGATATCAGGTGTGAGGTGTGGAGGTAAAACATATATGTAATATTCATATATTATACTCACTTCTTCCTTCGGTTAAGATAAAATTTACAGCGTAAACTCAAACCTAGCTGTGAGTATTCCTAAACCAAATTCAAGCACTTTTTTAATCCAAAAAAGTGGAGAAATATATTACTGATTAATATTACTAAAATTTAATTTCTGGCATGCGTTTGATTCTTATTTATATATATATTTTGAGAATTTTGGGTTCGTTGGTATTTTATATATATATGATGTTTGAATTTTTGTTAATTTTGTAGGTATTCAAAATTAAACATCGATCTCCAGGAGAAGGTGATCACTTTTTTGTCTGCCCAAAAACAAATTGAAGGTATATATCATGTGCTTTGTCAAGGGCGAGATCATAATATTATAAAAGGAAGGGCCTAATTAATTATGTTTAAAGAAGAAACAGATCACGACCCAAGACATGAGACAAATTAGTTGCATGGAGACACTTTGTATATATAATATGCATGCGTTGCATGTGGATAGCTAGCTAGGCAAAAACACCAATTAAATGGCTGGCTAGCGTGGGTACATAGTTCTTTTTTTTATACATAGGAGAGTCGGGATTCAATTCTTGATTCTCTTAATGAGAAATCAAGATATTGTCAATTGATCCAAATGATCTTGACATTCATACGTACGTAGTTATATACTTATGCATGAACTGATTATTATGATCTGGTACGTACTGGCGAAATAGACACTTCCCAATCTCTTATGATCTCTTATGAATATTAATTTAGGTGGTTCTTCTTAATTAGCCAATAGATCTTTGGTCGATGACAGCCACGTACCTGCATGATGAGGTGGTATGCCGGCCTTGAACGCTCTGTTTTGTTTTTTTCTTCTATTTTTCATTCTTATAAAATTACGAATTAATAAACCTAACTCAAACGTTGGTCGATCGGGAAAAAACAGAAAATCAAAACTCAAATAATTAAATGTTATTTTTTGGAGGGCTATGCATGATAATTAAAATTCTTTCACCAATTAAGTTTTTTCTATATTCATGCATCATGTGATCTCCACTCGAGGAGGTACGTACGTAGTTCGTATGAATGAGACAAAACGACATGAAAATCACAATAGGACGATTTGATGTCGTTCTTTTGGCCCCCAAAATTGCTAGAGAAATTCGTAGTACTGCAAAATTTCAAGTCGGTATTAATTAATGGGAGAGGTAATTAATTAAGGTGGCATCTTAGTCTAATATTAATTACCAAAATCAAATTATTAATTAGTATGTGGATGCAAAATTAAGATCAAAACTAGTTCGCCACGCAAATTTCAAATGAATGTATGCCCTTAAAAAAGCTAACTATATTATAAATTCTTTCGTTGTACGTGTTTAATTTATAAAATGACCTTTAAATCACTAATGCATCGAAATTTAATTAATGTATTAATTTCTTGAAACTCTATTGGCATGGCTATATCACATCACTATTGCAGCGAAAATGCGAGATTAATGATATAATATATATATGCTATATTAAGTTTATAAGACCCTCTTCAATTAATTAAAAATTAATGTTCACTGATGATCAGTTTTAAAAACTTCCCCCGAATTTTGGGATTAGAAAGAAAGTCCCTTCATGAAACGACGCAGTACAATATTGCAATTAGCTAGGGGGTACTACAACTTTACAAGCTAGTTAGCTAGCTAGCATGATCCATCACATATATAGTACTATTATATTATATATGCATGCACTGCATCATCTTGACATTAATTATAAATCCTGATCGCCACAGGTCAATTAATTAATGGCCAATTAAGTAGGGCGCGCACAAATTAATAAAAGTATATACTCGCGCGAGGATTATTGTATATGGTTATCAAGCCCGGCCCATAAAATGTCAATATATAAGAAAAATAATTGAAAGCGTTTAAGAAAGATAATGAAGGATCTTTCTTGCTTGCTGCTCATGATCATCCATGATAGCATATATATAGACGTTAGAAATTGTCCAAAACCATATTATATATATATAGATATAGTCGTTCCTGACGTTCATGTCTAATTAATTAGAATTTGGATTATTCTCTTTCCATGCACTTAATTAATTATGAATTAAGTGGAAAGAGGGGGAATGAGCTGTTTTATTGACCTAATAAATTAGCTAGGTTGCAAAGAACGCGACAAATCCAAGTCTTAATAATCCAAGTTAAATCAAATCAGCAATGACCTCAAGATCAGTGCTAGTACTACGTACTAATAATAATTTACTCAATTAATTCATGTGAATATATAAATATATATATATATATATAATGTACTGAGAATTATTATAAGTAAGTGGGCATCAGCACCGGCCCACATTTGAACCATATTACAGCTTTGAGTTTGGACCCTCCACTAATTAATTATAATTTAATTAATTGTCACTAAATTAAGGAGTTGATCGTTGTGGGGGAAACCCTCATGTTTTTGTCTGCCACACCTCTACCAGTTTTGACAGTAGTACTACTCCTCGATTGAGTTTTGTGGGAATCAACAATGAGATGAATAGACACTATTAGCAATTATAAGGGTCTTGATTTCTCAATATTGCAAAAGAAGTTTTACATGATACATATATATACGCATTATATATATATATATATATATATATATATATATATTATTATATGTGTGTGTGTGTATTCACCAATTGTGAACAGGACTTGAAAGTTGAAACTTTAATGAAAGGCACTTAACGCAAGAAGATCAGTGCAAAATTTCTTAATCATTACCAAAGTGGGATTTGGATCTTCATCCAGTACTGATGATCATCTTCCCAATATTGTCACAAACGATTTAGTAGCTAGACCATGCATGTGACTCCAGATAGGTCAAAATACGAAAAATGATTATAAGCCAGTGATTGATCTAGATGATGATCTCCACCAAGAAGCTGATAGGGATCTTGGTTCAACCTACGATCGGGATATTGGAAAAGACTACACCCCCATGTCTAATACAATTTAGAAGCAAAAAGCATAGTGTTTTACATATATAGCTAGCTAGCTAGCCCTAGCTACAAATCCATTAATTTTAACATTTTCGTAGCTAGCTAGGTTACTGATTTTAAACACTCCGTTGGTTTGATGATCATTAGATGAGATGGTTTCTTATATATATTGATAGTCGCACTACAACATAAACTGTCAGAGACAAGTATATTGCCTTTATGAGCCGTCACAGGTTCAGAAGTCTACCGGAAATTGTTCAAACTGTAATTCGTCTTTTTTCGTATTTATCTTACTACTTTCCTTTTTGGTTTCCTTAGTATTAATTAAAATAAAAAAAGAATTCGTCTCTCGGACGTTTCTCTGCAGAGGTTGAGTCCTCTCTTTTTATGAAATGTGAAGTTAAGTCTCTGTTTAGGCAAAGGATGTTGTCTCTTAGACGTTTATCTGTAGACAATATTAGCAATAATGAAGACTATACCAGTCACAAAAAAGAATAGTGCATGTTTGATATGGGGACATACCAAAATGTATCCGGTCATGGATATAAATTTCTCTGATGAATGAATGATGACAGTTTCCCTTTAAAAAAATATATATAATTTTGTTTTTTATGTCATAAGTTTAGGCGCGGCCTGCAGGAATTAAATTTATCGATTATTTACAAGAAGCTGCAGGGAGATTAATTAGGTGGCAAACATATGGACCTGGATCATACGTATATATACGTGTTAGTGACCTTTAAAGATCCTGAAATTAAAATAAAAATTTGATACGGTTGCAATTAATTTGGGGCTCCCACTTTTCCGAAAGGGGTATATTGGAGCATATATATTGGACCATGAAACATGAGTGGGAGAATGAGATTCGAATAATGACAAATGCTTGTATTCTTCATGGAAAACATCATTATTTGTTTTGGAATTGAAAATTCCCAACAAGTCTACCAGGTACTCCCCTGCCGAGGAAATTAAAAAAAAAAAAAAAAAACCCAACAAGGGCCGCTTTGTCCAGCTCCACTTTGGACGGCCAAGTAATATTCGTACCTAGCGCGCAGCAGTTTATATCTTCAATTTTGTTGCATAACCTTCATAGAACAAGCTAGTCTATCGAAGACATGCAGCTAGTTCAAGATCAATTTCTTATCGACAATTAACCGCATGCATACATAATATTAATGGTATAAGAAATATATTAAATAAGCCAAGCCTAGCTAGTGACAGTCCCTCGTCTAAAGTCCTGAACAATTGGAGACCTGAAGGTCTAATATATATTCTTATGATCACTTTTCATCACGTGCAAGACGTTTAAGCTAGCTGGCTGGCTGGCTATATCCTCAACTACGTTTACTTGGTATAAACCAATTTCTGTGGCCGCCTAACATGTATATATTATTTACAAGCATTAATTTTTTATTACTAATTAATCTTTAATTAAATCTAGTAGTTATAAGACATCAAATTAACTGTTGTTCACACCATGATTATATATATATACATATATATATATATATATGAAAAAATCTATTCATCTTCATTTTTTTCATCATCTCATGATGTGATATTAGATAATAGGTTCACTAGTGAAATATAATAAATAGTCCATAATTATCTAATTAATGACATATCATGAGATAATAAAAGGATGATGAGAATTGAGATTATGAGTAACATTAAATTAATTAGCAAGTCGAGATTTTGATCTAAAGAATAATTCTGTTTGAAACCGATTGATTCAAATTACTGATCATGCGAAGAAAACAACAGAAATCAGGCCGACCCTATCCCCGGCCACATTCAGTTTAATTAGATGCTAAACTTACAATTGACAGATCCGGCTCATTGTTTTTGGTGTCCAACTTTGGCCCTAAAAATCCGTCAGATATTGGAGATGGAGTAGAACTAGTACTACTCCCTGCGCGCAGCACTGTCCCGAATCTTCTTTCGACTGTGATAACGTAAGCTTTGTCCTCTAGTGAAAAAGAATTCTACCAATCAAGATTCCAGCATTTCAGCATAGTTCCTAATATTATTATAAGAGTCTTCCATCCACCATTCGTATGCTATAAAACCCGGCCTCAAGCTGGTTCTTTTAACTTGTCCTGGATTCACACACTAAAAACCCTTAAAACATCTTTTGTACCCAGATACTCTTTTCATGGCTTCCATGAGCTTTTCGCCCATCGGAAACTTCATTTCGACAGCCATAGTGGCAGTCTCGGATAATCCCGGTAGTATACACAAAGGGTTTCCAGCTTTCTGGAGTAGCAACGTTAACGTTAGTAGCAAGCGCAATGTTCGGGACTTGATAGTCACCCACGTTGCAACTCCGACAACTCCGTTGCCGACAGTTGCTCCGTCATGGGAAAAAGATAGTGCAGGAAACCGAATGACTCACGTTGCATGGACCAGTGTGAGGCAGGAGAGATGGGAAGGAGAGCTGATTGTAGAAGGAGAAATACCATTGTGGCTGGTACGTGAATGATAATTATTAGTTTCTTTATTATCATAATTATTCTGATCATGATCAAGTGCGTGCATGTCGTAGGATATTAACATAGAACAAACAGATGTTATCTCGTGGCACTAGTGATCTCATGTTTTACAACACTACAATCGTGTCTTCCAATTAATACGTACCATTGGTGCTTAATTTGTTTACTAACTTTTCTTTCGACCCCTTTTCCTTCAGTCCAAACACGGTGAAATTAATTATGTGCCACGAGACATGCCAATAGGCCAAACGTACTGGTGTTTGAAACAAATAATTGTGATAGCGTACGTCTCATGTATATTCATATTTAATTTTGATTCTAATGGATCTTTTTCTATGCTGATTTTTACGTGCAGAATCTCAATTTCTATAAGAGAAATAATATGTATAGGCTTGTTTGGAAATAGATCTTATTTTAGAATTTCCATCTCATACTATTTCATTCTCAAACAAAATTCAAATACAAAATTTTCAAACTAATCATTACAACTTTTCTAAACTTTCAAACAAAAAATAAAAAATAATTTAACGTTTTCAAATCTCCAAACAAAAATAATATTATAAAACAATATTCTAACAATATTTTAAATTTATAATATTTTTTATTAACTTTTTCTCTCTCATTTCCCAAAACTTAAAAAATATTCAACTCAAACTATCTCACTACTATTCACAAACTATCATATTACTATTCATAAAATTTTCATCTCATCTCACTCCTCAAACGAGTCATCGAATAGACAAGTCCAAATTTTTGTAAAAAGTAGACTCCACGTTAAAAAAGTATAAAAAATAAAATCATTTTATTTAGTGGGATTATTTATTTTTACAAATCATCTATGCGGAACTTATCAATTTGGAGTTTCTATTTAACCTTAGTGTTTCCATAATACAATAAAGCGCTTTTTTCAAGAAGCTAGGAAAAGAAAAAAGAAAACTCTTTGGAGGTGGGGGCCGTTTTCGTTGATCTACACAATATATCTAAAAATGTGCTACAATTAAAAAAATAATGGATAAAAGTATATTTATAAATGATTTGGTATGGTAAAATATTAATTTTACTATTTATTATATCATATAAAATTATGTCTATTTATAAATTTATTTTTATAAAATTTTGTGGCTGAGCATTTACACAAATAAAATAAAGAGAGTAGAGCTAGCATGCATGTTAGGTCTGTGATCCTCAAAAGGCTGTTTATCTCTTAGCTACTCGTGATTACTTGATTATATATGGCATATAATACCTTAATCACATAACGTCAGAAAGAGGAGGGTGATCACTGATATACATGTATACTGACCCAATTCATTTGATAGTGACACGTGCATAATCATCCAAAAAGAGAAAATTATTATTCTCGTTGTCCCCTTAATTCTCCTTTTCCTTTGATCGATCTCTTCCTATATTAATTAGTATTGGAAATAGATATAAAGAAAACGCTCCCATCTCCTGATGGGAGCTACCGTTTATATTTTTTTTTTGTTTTTTTTTTGTGATTATATAAGAAAATATTTTTTAAAGATGTTATGAATTTTTTTTAAAAAAAATATATTTAAAATGTTAAAAAAATATATGTAAAAAAACACATGAAAATAACTAGCAGGAACCAAGAAAATGATATTCTCACCATTAATTCTTACAGTTTGATATTACTGCTGAAATTTTTTATTTTATTTTTTAATTCTTCTTTTTATTTAGTGATTAAGGAAATATTTTTTAATAATATTATAACTTTTTAATTTTTTTAAAAAATATTTAAAAGTAAAAAAAAATACATATAAAAAAAAGAACAATTATACTTACGGTAGCTTATAGCGCCGTGGACGTAGCACCATTCTAGATCCAATGATGACGTGTAAATAGATCGGTAGTGGGGGAAAATCCACACTGCACAATACAAAAACAATAATATTATATATTAGTATACCAGACAATAGTAATTAATTAATTCATGATAATTATATATGATTCTCGATCCATTCACATGCAGAGTGGAACGTACCTGAGAAATGGTCCAGGCTTGTGGCGCATCGGGGACTACGACTTCCGCCACCTCTTTGATGGCTACGCCACCCTGGTCAAGCTTCACTTTGAGAACGGTCGATTAATTGCCGGCCACCGCCAAATTGAATCGGAGGCCTACAAGGCCGCAAAAAAGAACAAGAAACTATGTTACCGTGAATTTTCTGAGGTCCCTAAGTCTGATAATTTCCTAGCATATGTTGGCGAGCTCGCGAACTTGTTCTCCGGTGCATCACTGACCGATAATGCTAATACTGGGGTCGTCAAACTCGGCGACGGGCGTGTGGTTTGCCTAACGGAAACACAGAAAGGCTCAATAGTGATCGACCCGAACACATTGGACACGTTAGGGAAATTTGAGTACACTGACACGTTGGGTGGTCTAATACACTCGGCGCATCCTATTGTGACGGATAAAGAGTTCTTGACTTTGTTGCCGGATTTGGTGAATCCGGGATACTTGGTGGTGAAGATGGAGCCGGGAACGAATGAGAGGAAGGTGATCGGACGGGTAAATTGCCGGCACGGCCCGGCTCCCGGGTGGGTCCACTCTTTCCCGGTGACTGAGCACTATATTGTCGTGCCTGAGATGCCACTGAGGTATTGTGCCCAGAATTTGCTCAAGGCTGAGCCCACACCTCTATACAAGTTTGAATGGCACCCTGATTCTAAGGCGTTTGTGCATGTCATGTGTAAAGCTAGCGGCAAAATTGTAAGTCCAGTACCGCTTTCTTCGATCCATTGTAAAGCCGATAACAAATACAATATTGATAAATATTGTTATATATATATGTGTGTGTGTGTGTGTGTGTATGCATGTGATGATTTGAAATATACATGGGCATGTGATTTTGAAGGTGGCCAGCGTGGAAGTTCCATTATTTGTGACCTTCCACTTCATTAATGCCTACGAAGAGGTGGATGAAGACGGGAGAGTGACAGCCGTTATAGCCGATTGTTGCGAACACAATGCTGACACGACGATTTTGGAGAAGCTCAAGCTGCAAAATCTCCGATCATTCAACGGGAAAGATGTGCTGCCAGATGCTAGGTACTTTACGTATACCGAATATATATATATATATATATATATATATATATATACAAGATTCTACTTATAATATTATATATCTCATGAAAAGATACAGTCCATTTTTCTTTTTCTTATAGATACTTCTCTTCATCAATTATCTGCTTAATTAGCCCATCATTCTCTTAATTTGTCCCAACATATTCTCATGGGATCGAGCATCGATTCAAAAAAATATAGACAAGCTGAAGACTCGTGAATAAAAAATTATTAATTAGCTGAACAATATATTATACGTACGTTAAAGTTTGCCTTTCCTGCATGCATGGCTTTTGAAGGACAATTGCTGCTATAGTCAGCCATTTATAACAACAGGCCTGTACAACCAACGTAGAGAATATATATATATATATATATATAATATACAGGCCTGATATAATATATATGAGTTAGTTTACATACAGTCCCCAAATAAAAACTGCTTATGCAAGTTCATATAATTATATTTAAAAAAAATTAAAATTACAATAATATCATTTTTAAAATGATGATTTTTCTCCTTTTACCTACATTCATCAATCGCAGTCCCCCACTCAGGATTGCAAATATAATTTATATATATATATATATATATATCTGTTGTGAAAGAAGATCATGACCGTCCATTTATATCAGGCCTGTATCTTGGTTAATTTTAAAACATAAAAATCTTACAATTAATAAGTTTATGCGAGATCAGTACTGTTTGATTAATATATGATCACAGGGTTGGACGGTTCATTATACCGTTGAATGGGAGTCCATATGGGAAGTTAGAGGCAGCAGTGGACCCAAATGAACATGGGAGAGGCATCGACATGTGCAGCATCAACCCAAAATTCCTGGGACTAAAATACAGATATGCTTATGCATGCGGGGCCCAACGCCCATGCAATTTCCCCAACACCCTCACCAAGGTTAATCTAAGTTTGCACCCTCCCCTTCTGATCTTCCCTTGTGCACTTAAATATATATATATATATATATATATATATATATATATATATATATATATATATATATATAGAGCATGTTGGTTAAATTTAAAGTAATTGAATTTGTGGCAGATTGATTTAGTTAAAAAGAGGGCGAAGAATTGGTACGAGGAGGGTGCCGTGCCGTCGGAGCCATTCTTTGTGCCTAGGCCAGGTGCAACAGAGGAAGATGACGGTAACTAGTACTCCGTCTTACGACGTTGCTGGCACGACGCCAGCTTCTTGTTATATCGCTAACTATTTCTTAGTCTTTTAACGTTGTTATGTATAAATTTGTATATGCTCGCAGGCGTCGTAATCTCCATGATTAGTCAGAAAAATGGAGGGGGGTATGCGCTGTTGTTAGATGGATCCACCTTCAAAGAGATTGCCAGAGCCAAGTTCCCATATGGTCTTCCATACGGCTTGCACGGATGCTGGGTTCCCAAACACTGAACTTTGTTGTTTTCGAAGAGTTTCAGAATCACACCATTCATATATCCATCCTGAGAAAACTGCCGTGCTTCCATTCCAACTGCTCCCAAGATGGACCTCCATGGTTGACTGTGGCTCATGGATTGATATACACGATGATGCACACAAAGTCGATGCTCTTCGATTTATAATGTTTATAATAGTGCAGTTAATTATGATGGTGTGTGAATAATATTAATAATAGTACTAGTAACAACGATCGAAACGAGATGCCGGAGATCAGGGCTTCTATTACTTGGGCAAAGTAGTTCGATCATGTACATCTTAGTTTGTTCATGAAATAAAATATTATGGCCTATATATATGCAATGGTGCCAGTTTATGAAAACATTGAGCTACGGTAACATGACCATGAATAAGGTTCCTTGATCTAATCTTTCAGATTACTGCACAAGCTAAAAAATTGCACCCTCACCTTCGCGGGGAATGATAAAAGGGATTTCTAAGGAGGAGGACGCAGGCAAAATATAGTATATGATTGCTTAAGAAGATATATTCTGGATATATCAAGAATTAAATCATTATACATCTACTGGAGCAAAAAAGAAATTTATGACCTGTCCTTCAGAAATAAAGATCTCAGTATTCACTGTTCTTCCAGATATAATAACCAAGCTGTGACTGAAATTCTCTCGTTGTGAAATGAAAATATAAGCAACAAGGTATCAACGGCCCTGCCTCCCAACCAGTGAAGTATTGGGTATCATACCTTATCGAGTAACAAAGACCAGTTAAACATTGCACTTGTACTCGAATTGGATGCACCTAATACTTTCCACCAGCACCAAAACCCGGATTCAATTGTTGAGATGACAACTAGAGATACATTTTATCATTGCTGGTCTGTATAAACGGCATCAACATCGTCAAGTTCAAGTAATTTGCTCATAAGTTCCTTGTTTAATTCCATAGCCTCATCATCTACCTAAAACCCAACAACTTATTGCAGTCATTACTTTTTTTATAGGAGACATTTAAAACAATAGTCATTACAAACAAACAAGCAACCACAATGAAACGATGAAAAAGAAAAAACATAACTTTAGGAATCGAAGCATAAGGGGGTGTGTGATCCCAAACTCAACCCTTTTTCCCTGTGGAAATTATGCACTATGTAGAGCAGTGAAATTAGAGTTTTAGGCTTCGCTGAAAAATCGCAAGGTTTAGAATAGCTATAAAATGTCTACAACTACTGTAATGATTAATATTGTTCATTGTCATTGAATACCCCAGAGGGGGGGATCCAATACGACAGGATGAGGCATCTATTATCGGGATTGCAGTGTTGTCTTCTACAAACTGAAGTATTTGCCAAACAAAATATTTAAGATATGGACTGAAATCATATTCTCGAAAAAGGCCTCAGAGTAGGAAAAACTAAAGCTAATTATTTACCTTTAATCATAAGGACAAAGATTTTGTACAAAATAAAGTTACAATGAAAATATTTCTGCAAAAGAGACACACCTCTATGGTGGTCATTGGAAGCAGCTCGGAACCATTATCAGGCTCAAATTTCATCCCATCCTCACGTAGTTTTGATAGAATCTCTGCGTAGTTCTCAGATGCACTTACAATTTTATAATAGCTTCCAGGAGGGGAAAATAAAAACCAAGCATTAGAACTTTGTAGAGCTAGAGTTGCATAGTTTATTATGAGGACAAAGTATACGAAGATAATGCATATTATATCACCGATATAATTTTCTATATATGCTCTATTACTGCAATCAGATATAAGGCAAATAAGCAAAAGTCAAAAACTGGGTAGAAGAATATACCATGGCAAGACTGCGAGCAAAGTGAGAAATATATGCACGAGACATTAGCCTTTAGATGTATAATACAACTCATAAGACATACAGCTGTCTAATCTAACTTTTTGACTTGTCAACTCTAACACTCATTCTTACCTTTCTTCTTCAGTATCATCTTCATAAAGTGGAGGTTCAATTACATCCTCAGCACCAGCATCTAAAGCAATGGCAAGGAGATGATCTTTGTCAACGTCGGAGACCTTTACATTTACAACACGGACACGTCTGAACTTGAACATTACAGATCCTGGATCTGCCATCTTTCCTCCATAGTCCTTCACTACTTCTCTAACAGCTGCCACAGACCGATTTATCTTGTCTGTCGAGACCTCAACTACCATACTAACTCCACCATAACCATATACCTGAAAACATGAAAGCTGCATTTTTCATGAGACAATAAAATACTCTCAATGTGTCAACATAAAGTTAGATAACAGAAGTATCAATCCAAAGAAAACTAGCTCATAATGATTAAACATCACCGAAATTTTTTTTTTTCAGAATAAATAATCTATAAAAAAAAAAAAGAATAATGATATTTGCAGTCTTAAAGTGTGCAAGTCCGTGTATTCTCTTTAAAAAAAAAAAAAGTAAATAACCCCAAGGGGTTGACCCAAGTGGTGAAGGCCTTGGTCTTGGGGGTATCAATCCCTTCAACGTCCAAGGTTCAACAACTCATGGGTGCAAACAATCCTTTGGGGCCACACCCCCGGTGAAAAGTCAGCGATTTAACCAGTTCCGTGTAGGGAAACTTCTGAGGGTACGGTGCACGGGACCAGAGTTTACTCTGCAAGGGTGGGTCCGAAGGGCCCTGCCTTGGAGAGGTTCCCAAAAAAAAAAAAAAATTTGACAACAAATATAACAACCTCATAGATCTTCTCAATGTAAGCCTCTTGTCCCTTCTCAGAAGCTTTCTTAATGTTGCGGTCTAGAATTTCCTTCGGTACATCAAGCTCCTTGGCTTTCTCAAGTACAGCAGCCAGAGTTGTATTTGAAATTGTATTTGGACCCCCTTTCTTTACACTGCAACAGTGAAGATATGGGACTTAAGACCTACGGTAATTAATTTGGGACCAACTTAGTAAAAAACGAGATACAGGGCAGAAAAAGATTCATGTTTCCTGCTAGTATCCCACAAACAAAAAAACCAATAACAAGCAGGACCCACTCCGAGGTAATTTATGTTTGTGATAATCACCAAGATTAATGTTATATACTTTTTTTCAGCCATTCAATCTAAGAAAAGTTAACTAAAGAGTAGTTATCAAAAAAGTCAACTAAAGAGTGACTAAACTTACGCAGATACAACTTCCTTTCCAATTCTTGCATAAAGTTTTGCTTTCTTTGCATCTTGCGCCCCCTGCGTTTAAATCACATTTAGACACCTGAAGTAGAGGATCACAGAAATGTCTACCGACTTTTCCATAGTCGTGATTACGAAAACATTGTGTCAAGCACGAGGAGTTCAAAAGGAAAAGGTTATTAGAAAAAAATGAAGTGACAATTGTCACTCGACGAAGATAGAGACCATATTAAGATTGAAGTTATCTCTCCAAACTTCTATAATGTATTTGATCAAACACGTGGTGCGCGCGAGTAGAATTGCATGTTTTATAGACAAGTGGGCACAAAGATGCAAACAATTAGAACTGCTCCTTAAAGCGATTCACAAACAAACTGTATAAACCAATTTTACGGAAAATAATAATACCTTAATTCAATAAAACCAGATGCAATGTCATAAATTTCAATTTTTTACTACAAACTAAAAAAAAAAGGCACAAACTTTTCTCTGATTGTAGTGCATGGGTGTGTGCTGGGAGAGAGAGAGAGAACCTTTCTGCCAGCGATTTTGCAGGAACGCCTGCCCATACAGACAGGATGGAATGCCCATATCTTTCTAGCTTGAAGATAATGACCACCGTACTTGTTCTCATACGAACACAACGGGGAATACGTTGATACTGTGGATGGGAATGATAAATTTCTCTCCAGCAAACCATTTTCTGAATCATAAATACATATATAAATAAGCGCTGGTATCACTTCCCCCAATAATTGAAGATTTAAGTGAATGAGATAAATAAGAGAGACAGACAGAGAGCGTGTTGTTACTTTGGAGAGGAAAGGAGTAGGGGCATTTGGAGGAGAACCCATGAGAAAACCTGCGAAGAATAGCAACAAATGCTCTGATGGACGAGGAAGAACCCATTTCTCTTTCTCTTTAGCTTCCTTTTTCTTTCTCAAATATGACGGTATTGATCTTTGCCAGCTCCAAATTCCAAAATGGTGGAAGCCATTGCAGTTGCAGAGCAGATTACATCATCGGTACATCCTAAGTTTAATTAAAGGAAAGCGGCGCGGTGTACCAAAGCTTCAGTTTATTTGTTTATCTATTATTTTATTTGTCTTATAGCATTCTCGTCCGAATTCCTATAGTTTGTTCTAAATTTTAATTAGAAATTATACTTTGCTATAATTTTCTATTAAATTTTACTCATCTTCAAAAAATTTCATATATCTCATTCCTTATCATTTCTCTATTATATTAAAATAATATTTTTTTATTCTCTCTTTATTATTATTTCTATTATTTTATTTCTACATCTTTAATTACTCCCTATAAAATATATATAAAAAGTTATTTAAGGGATGAACAATAGCTATCCATATAGGAAGCCACTGTTCACATCCTAAACATTTTCCTTAAAATGAGAAACCGGATGGAGCATGTATTTGAGAAAAACTCTAAATATAAACTCTATAGTTTAGAGAAAATGATATTTAAGTCTCGTTTGGATGTTGAGTTGAGTTGATATGAGTTGAGTTCTTTATAAATAGTAGTGAATTGAGATAGTGTAGTAAGTTTTGTGAGGTTTACCTAAGATGTGTTTGGATGTTATGATGAGTTTAAATGCATTTATGGAAAGTTGAAAAATGTTATAGATCCTGCGTGTAAAGAGGTGTAGGGTTGAAAAAAGTTATAGGCCCCACGTATAAAAAGATCTTGAGTTGAGTGATATTTAATGATTTGTGAATTATGTGTTTGGATGTTAAGTTAGGCTTAAATTTGAACTTAACTCATCTAAGTTGAGATTGATCTATGTTCCAAATGAGACAAGGCAACCGGATGAGAATGCTCTTAGATCCAAGCAATGTGGAACAAACAATGAGTGGGCCGAGGCCCAGTCTTCATAATCCATATTGGGTAACCATAACCCATTTAGAGGCGAAAATGCAAACACATAATTATGAAATAAATAAATATATAAATTAAATTAAATAGTTTTTTTTTTTTCTCAAAACTATCAACGTTGCCATGCACCCTACTTCCGTCAAACAAACCCCTCAAAAAAAACAAACAAACAAACAAAGAGACTGATATCTTATTTTTCTCGTAATTCTCACACAACGCGAAACGTGTTTAAAATGGAAATGACAGCCATTTTAAAGAAAAATAATAAAACTGAGAAATTAGATGCAGAAACTATGCAATTAGTGCAAGAATACAGACGTAAGAGGTAATCTGGAAATTGATTCATCCACAGAAGTTCTCCAGAAACTCCAATTCACACCTCAATCATCAATGGAAACAGAGCAATTTGTATATTATAACGCCAACTAATTGAACTCCATCTCAAAGACAGCCATTTGAACTCAAAGAATGAAAAGCTGGAAACCTCGTGTGTTGTTGTTCTCTTAACTTCAATATTGCTAAAGCTGCACCTTTATGAGCTTTGATTGATCCTGCATGCTGATTGTCTTTGCAGACTCCTGATAATTATACCGACGTTCGAGACAACATGATTTCATCATGTCCAAATACAGATGTGCAAATTTTATCTGTATACCAACAAGAATCTTAGACCGAAGATTCTCCGTGTGCTAGGACTTGGCCTTTTGCACTCTTCAAGAAAATTTTCAATTACTGTATGTTAGAAAAAAAAAAGTGTCTTGAACAAAGATTCTAATCTCAATATCAAGCTTGGGGCAGGGGTTGTGGGTGGGAACTGGGAACTCCACACAGATATATCTACAAGAACCATTGATGTTTTCACAGATATATCCATTCATAATGAAAATTGAAGTTAATGCCAAGACTCACTGACGTTCATAACAAATGTGTAATCTAGTCATTTGTCTGTATCATTATCGAATGACTGCATTCATCGCACAAGTGAAGCGTCAGTAATGCTACATCTACATTTAATCCCAAGGTACTGAAAGCTCCAAGATGGATACATTCTGTCATAGCTGTTCAACTCTCTCTCTCTCTCGTCTATTTTTTATAGGAAAATACTCTAGACACAAATGGATTACACAAAAGTAATCCCACAAATTGATATGGCACGATATAGTTCGTCAGATTGTAAAGATAATTTTATTGTAAAGTAGATTTAATGAATAAAACCACATCAATTTGTAAACTTATTTTTGTATAATTTCTTTGTGACCGTAGCATTACTCTTTTTTATAATTTGAGAAACAAGGTTCTATTAGAAGATTTAGATAGAAGTTCGAAAGTGTACAACAGAAAGCATAAAAATGCAGATTATTTAAAAGCTTAAACAGAACTAGGCTCATGAAAAATAAGTCGCAGAAGCTTGCAATTATTACTCACCACATTAAGGAGCAGGGAATGAAACAAATTTCACTGGCCTTGATATGATCCAAACCAACTAAATAAACGTTCTTTATTTATTGATCACCTCCAATATAGACCACAGAATATGCTAATGTACTCTTGCATCATTGGTGTTAGCCACGTTTTCAGTCTTTTATCCAGCACAACACACCTCAATGAGCGACATCCAAGCACCACATTTTCTAAATCATGAACACCGATGTTGTAACATGAAGGAAACACTAGAGTTTCTAAACAGGTATGATTTGAGAAGGCACGAATTCCAGCTCCAGTTATTAACTCACAGCCCGTAAAATCAACCGCAACCAGTTTCTGGCAATTCTCAGCAAGTGCGAAAAGTGTTGGATCTGATACATTAATCAACCAAGAAAAATTTAGTCTCTTGAGAGTTTGAATTGTAGCAATTGCCACGCCTCCAATATCAGTGATTTTTGGCCCGCATTCTGCCATATTTAGCTCCTCCAAGCAATACATTTGCTGCAAAAGGGACACCCCATTATCGGTAATTTGATCACATTCTGCAAGGACCAACTTTTTCAAAGACCTCGACAAAGCCATTGTTGCCAAAGAAGTTAGCCCACCATCTGTAATTAAAGAACACCTTTCCAAATTCAAAATAGTGATAGAACTTGCCTCCCCAATCGCTGCAAGAGCTTGATCCGTAATCAAATTGCACCAACCCAAATCCAAGTTCGTCAAAGTTGACGCCAAGTTAATAAGCGAAACAACTCCAACATCCCCAATATTCTTCCTCCTTCGCAGCAAAACTTTCGACAACTTGCGACATCCGATTGCTAAAGCACATAGACCGTCGTCGCCAACATCATCACAGGGTTGATCAAACTCATCAGAATTTTCACGTGGGGGTTTCAAATTAAGGTTGAGGGCCTCGATTTTGGGACATGTTTGGGCCAAGAATCTAAGGTCGTCAACGGTGATCCGTCGTGAACATTCGAAGGTAACTAAATTTGGGAATCTTGGTATGAAACAACGAAAGGAATCGAGGTCTAGAACCCTTATGGATAACCGGGTAAGACCCTCCACCCTCAGCCATTGCTTGCAGACCAGAGAGAGAGATTTTCTGGCATATGGGTCGTCGACCCAGTCGAGTATCAAGCCTACTTCATCATCACCCAGTGTTGACATAACCCAAAATTGTGTCCTGTCCTCGAAATAAACTTCCAAAAATTACGAACAGAAAGCGAATTAATATAAAACCCCAACAATGTTTATACTTGTCAGAGCTTGAAGACTAACAAAAAGCATTCCTTGACCGGAGCGTATACATGCGTGCTATTAGAGAAGGTTAATCGAGCTAACACAGAGAGAGAGAGAGAGAGAGAGAGAGAGGGTTCTGAAGCGGTTGCCCGTAACGATACTTTACCAGGGGGTAGGAGAAAAGCTTGGGTTAGATCGATCTCTGCATAATTGCCTAGGTTCGGTCCGGGAAGAAAAGAGAGGCTATCCGGTTAATCTCGAACGTCCTTTTTTTTTTTTCAAGAAAATATATTTATAATAGTAAATTGTGTTACAAGTAATCGTTTTAAAAAAAATAAATAAAATATATAATTTATATAAAAAAAATTTAATTTTTTAATAATAAATCTAACTCTTTTTTAAACGATTATATAGACTTTATACATTTCAGAATTTTACATACTTACAATTATTATTATTTTTTACATTACTCGTGGGATTGGTGATAGGAGTATAGAATATTATTAAATTAAATTAAATGGATAAATGTACGGAAGTTCCAGAGAATTACTGAGTAGTGCGTATCCTAGTTTGGAGTTTCCAATGACTGGAACATTCTGATTTATATTTCATTTCCTGGATTTGTTACGGTTGGCAAGATTGCGTGATCCACTCATGTGATATTGTCTTTTTGTTATCCTATTCCTTTTTTGTTTAAAAATAAAATAAAATTAGGGCAGATGTTTCAACATCAAAATATAAATATTTTTATTTTTTAATTTTATTTATTTATTATTATCTAATTATTATAATTTTTCAAATTTTCAAATAAAAATAATAATAATAATTTATTTTTTCAAATCTTAAAATAAAAATAATCTTAAAAAATTATATTCTAACAATATTTTAATTTTATAATATTTTTATTCAACCTTTTATCTTTATTTTTTAAAATTTTATAAAACATGTTAACTTAAACTATTTTATTATTATTTGATAAATTTATCACTCATTTCAACATCCCTGTCGAAATTATTTGATCAACTATCAATCATTGCGTGGCAACAACAAAATAGAAACATAAATGATACTTACAGTTGTAAGTGTGTAAGTACCGTGTAGTCGTTTTGAAAAAAGTAAATAAATATAGGACCCATATAAAAATAAATTAATTTTTTAACTGTGAACTCTACTCTTTTTCAAAACAACTGTACGACGTTTGTGCATTCTATTACTATATGTAGTATTACTCTAATATCACTTACTAGAAAGACAATTAAAGAATTGACCTATATCACATTTTAGGTTACGTTTTAGTAGTAATGTGATCTCAAATATTTTAGAAATAGTAATAAAATATTAACAAAAAAATAGTAATAGAATGTTGAACAATGATAAATAATAATAATAATAAAATATATAATAAATAATAACTAGGTATTCTACCCAAACTAGCCTAAAGTAATATCTAGACAAACTGAAACGCCACATCACCTGCTATTTGTTATTTATTTCTATTTATTTTTTTATTTTTTTATTTTTTTATTTTTTTTAGAACCATGACATTGAGTTAATTTAAGAACCGTTAATTGTAACCGTTAGTTGTTTTTATAATTTTTTTTATTCATATTTTTTAATATATTTTTTATTTTTAAAAAATAAAAAATATATTAATACATCAATACACTTAAAATTATTTTTTAATTATTAAGTAAATAAAAATAATAATTTTTTTTCCAAACAATCAAATAAAACGGTAAGAATTGATGGGCAGAGCAACTTTTTCTTTAATCTAATTATCATGTAATTGAATTGAATTATTTATGCCAATCGGTACTAAAACTATGGGTTTGTCAAAGAGAATTGCTACACTCACAGCTCCCAGTTACTGTTAGGAGCTACAGTTAGTTATAAAGTTTTATTTTATTTTATTTTATTTTATTTTTATCTTTTCATATATATATTTTTTAATATTTTTAAATATTTTTAAAAAAATAAAAAAAATTATAATATTATTAAAAAAATATTTTCTTAATCATTAAATAAAAAAAATTAAAAAAACAAAACAGTAAAATTGAATGGTAAAATATAAAAGAAAAAGTAGTATTATCCTTTGTCAAATCATTCCCAAAGCAAAGAAAAACTTCCCCTTGTTTCAACGTTTGCGTGAACTGACCAACTCCCTAATTAAAGAAAATGACAAGCTACCTGATGATTGCCGACAACCAACCCAAAGCAAGCAGAAGTAGAACCAACCTGAAATGAATTCAACTCACTGTTTTGTTTTTCCCCTCAGATTATTTATTAAAGTAATGTTATATACAGTTGTAAAATATATAAATGTTATGTAATTATTTTAAAAAAGATTAAAATTTATTATTAAAAATTTAATTTTTTTTATCTGAATTCTATATTTATTTATTTTTTTCAAAATGACTACACAATATTTGTATAATTATATGCAAGTATCATTTTTCTATTTGAGTAATGACTATTTCAATGGTATAAAATATGTATTAACGGGCGGCTACAAGTAAGAAAGCAATGTGTGGGGGGGGGGGCCTTGCTTTGCAGTCACTCATGCAATATCATATGTTGCACATCAAAGGGTGCATTAAAAATAGCTATCAAATTCGACCTTGCATCTGTAAATAGAAAATGGAAATAATAAAATAAAATCCAGATAAGTAATTTAGAAGGATGTTTGGAGGCAATATTTTCTTTTCTAAAGCTTATGAAGTTTTATAATAGTGGTTGGTCACATTAAAATATGTAAAAGAAGATTAGAGATGTTTTTATTGAAGATTTTTATGGTGAGAAAAATATAATTATAATTATTTTTTATTTCTGTTTGTTATGAGAAATCAAAATAAAATATTGAATTATTGTGATTATTTTGGCATAAAAAATAGATATAATAATTCAACTCCTATAGTAGATGTGATATTATCAATTCTTAAATTTATTATCTAAAATAAAGAATGAATGCACTAACTAATTATATTACGAAAAATTATATTTATAAGTCAGTATAGATAATATAAAAGTTTTTTATAATATATTTTGATTTAAAAGATAAAATTTAAATTTTATAAATTAGATCTTACTATTTAAAAAATGTGAATAATATACTCTACAAACCAACTCGATAATAAATTTAAGAACTTATTTCGATACTTAGAATATCTCATAATTATGTGAATGGTAATGGAATCATTTAAGTTAAGATGTTTGATTACGTGTTGAAAAATGAGGAATAAAAAGTTGAATAAAAATAATAAAAAGTTAAAAAATTATTTAAATATTAGAAAAAAATTAATTATTTTTTATGTTTTATTTGAGAATTTAAAAAGGCTGTATTATAATTTAAGTTTGGATAATGATTAAATGAAGAGATTAAAAATTTGAATTTTTTTTTTTTTTTTTATATTTAAACAATGTTTAGAAAAAGAAATTATCAGAAAATATCCTATAATATCTGATTTTCTAAACAAAGCCAAATCTTCTATTACGTCTCGCTAAAACCGGGACGAAACTTGAAAGATCGGTACCGAGTATACAGCAAATCTCGATACGGAAAATTCAGATGCTTTGATGGAGAGATTATCCTCTATACAGTTAGCAAACACGACCTTAATCTCTCTATACACTTGAGAGTTTTCTTTCTACATTTTACCGTCTCTCGAGTGGATTAGCGTCACCCTTTCATTCTTGCTCTCTGTGTGAAGTCCGAACAATGGCTCACCTCTTCAGAGAGCTGTCTCTTGGACACTCCAAGAAGGAGACAACACCCTCTCCACCTCCAGCGCCTACATTTCCCATCGGCTCTACTACCACCGATCTCCCTTCCCCACTCGGTCTACTCGCTTCCCAACTCACCGATTCCGACCTCCGTCTCACCGCCTACGAGATCTTCGTTGCTGCCTGCCGCACCTCCTCCGGGAAACCCCTCACCTACATTCCCAATTCGGACTCTCCCACTCACCCCTCCCCCAGCTCCCCTGGGTTACAACGATCCCTCACCTCCACTGCTGCCAGCAAGGTAAAGAAGGCTTTTGGCCTCAAATCGCCCTCCAAGAAGAGTCCCGGTTCCGGTCAGGGAAAGCCCAGGAGATCTTTGACGGTTGGGGAGCTCATGATGACTCAAATGGGTGTCTCGGAGGCCACGGATTCCAGAGTCAGGCGAGCTCTTCTGAGGATCGCTGCTGGACAGGTCTGCTCAATTCCACCGTCGCCATTCTATTTTATTCTAAAATTCACATCACACATGCACGCACATTGTAGTGTTGTTCTCATTTGCATTTGATTGAGTTCAATGTCGATCTGGTTTTGGTACGCCTACTTATTTCAATCTTTGGTTTCCGTTTTTGTATTTTTTCTAGGAGTTTGCTAGTGGAAATTACGGCGATGGTGGAATGCTGCTCAGTTTTTTGTTTTGTTCCAATTCGTTTTTTTTTTTTTTTTTGTCGGGTTCAATTTTGGTTGATCGGCGTTGGTGAATTGAAATGTCTTAACTTCTTCTTCTTTTTTCCCTATTGTCTTTGTCATATTTTTGTTCGATCCGATCGAGACTGGCGCTTGAAGATGTTGATTTCGATATGGACCATAGTTGAAGTTACTAGTATTCGCAGAAACAATAATATCTCTCTCTTTTATTTTTCTCTCCCCACCACCCCAAACCTCCAAATGGCTAGTGTAAACGTCTTATACTTGTGAAAAATCCTCTGGTTATGAAATTATGCTGGATTAAGTTGGAACGAAAATACAAATTCCCTTTCGTAACGTGTATTAATTATCTGAATCTTGAGTTTGTGTCCAATGGTTGCCAAAACAACTACTGTCTACTTTCGGAAGTTTGAGTTTTGTCAATACTTCCTGGATCCATGATTGATATTTTACTACGAGAGTGTTCTTTTGTTTGATAAAGCATGGTCGGCTTTTCAAGGCCTTGTCTTCGTATTCTTATGGCAGGTTGGAAGGCGAATTGAGTCGGTGGTAGTCCCACTAGAGCTATTACAGCAGCTCAAGCTTTCGGACTTTCCTGATCAACAAGAATATGATGCATGGCAGAAGAGAACCCTGAAAGTTCTTGAGGCTGGGCTCCTGTTGCATCCTCACACACCACTAGATAAGTCAGTTTCTACTGCACACCGACTGCAGCAAATTATTCGAGGGGCTTTGGATAGACCCATTGAAACTGGGAAGAATAATGAATCTATGCAAGTTCTCCGTAGTGCTGTTATGGCTCTTGCTAGCAGATCATCTGATGGGTCTCTCTATGATTCGTGCCACTGGGCAGATGGTTTTCCACTGAATCTCCGGCTCTATGAAATGCTTCTAGAAGCCTGCTTTGATGCTAATGACGAATCATCCATAATTGACGAGGTTGATGAACTAATGGAACACATTAAGAAGACGTGGGGAATTCTTGGAATGAACCAGATGTTCCATAACATTTGCTTCACATGGGTTTTATTTCACCGCTTCGTTGCAACTGGCCAAGTTGAGATGGATCTTCTGTATGCAGCTGATAGTCAGCTTGCAGAAGTTGCAAAAGATGCAAAAACAACAAAGGATCCAGAGTACTCCAAGACCTTGAGTTCTACATTGAGTTCGATTTTGGGTTGGGCAGAGAAAAGGCTCCTTGCATATCACGACACTTTTGATAGTGGAAATATTGATACCATGCAGGGAATTGTTTCTCTGGGGGTATCAGCTGCCAAGATTTTGGTTGAAGATATATCTAACGAGTATCGCAGGAAGAGAAAAGGTGAAGTTGATGTTGCTCGGAACAGGATCGATACTTACATCAGGTCATCATTGCGCACAGCTTTTGCTCAGGCAAGTGCATACTATCTGCATCTAGCTTTTATTTTCTTTGGTAAGAGGGTATGAATGCAAGATTGAGGGGATTTTGCATTGTTAATGCGCACACATTTATCTACATTTAATTGGTAAAAAAGGGAAATCTGATGCAAGGCACTTACAATGTGTAGGATGCATTATGTATACATCTAAAAAATTAGCTTTTGATAAAGTGGGGCGTGTGTTATTTCATTTTCAGATCAACATGTAAATTACACGGCCATAATAATGCTTTGGGTGATTAATGGAGGTGTAAAAAAAAATAAAAATTCGCAAGATACTCAACGTCCTAAATGTCTATATTTCCTTTCTTTTTTTCATGAGTAATAAAATCTAGAATAAAGAACATTCATTGCGGGGTATGGTAAGAAACCACCTTTATTATGTCAGTTTCTCCATTCTTTTCCATCCATGTCACCAATGAACATATATGATATGCTTGACTCGTCTAAGTAGTTTTTGTTACTAGTATTCAAGTAATCTGAGTTGTCCTGTGTCAGTTGAATACATCTATATGTATGTTCAATATGAGCTTGAACTCAACCTAAGCCGAGCCAGACAATGCATTTAGGCTTGGATGGTCCAAATTTTATTTTATAGTTGTGAGAAGAGGATGCTTATGCGTGGTGTTATTTTCATCTGGTTCTAAAATTTTTATTCCTCATATTTTTGCACTTGATTCGATAGTTTTGTGTGTGTGTTGTGTGTGTGTGTGTGTGTGGGGGGGGGGGGGGGTTCTCTTTTGGTTGGACGTATCACCTGAAATATGTTTGACTTATTATATAGCGGATGGAAAAGGCAGACTCAAGCAGAAGAGCATCCAAAAACCAGCCAAATCCTCTTCCTGTCCTTGCTATCCTTGCCAAGGATGTTGAGGATCTAGCAGTTAATGAGAAGCAGGTGTTCAGTCCAATACTGAAAAGATGGCATCCTTTTGCGGCTGGTGTGGCTGTGGCCACCCTTCATGCTTGCTATGGGAATGAGATCAAACAATTCATATCGGGTATAATGGAGTTGACCCCAGATGCAGTGCAAGTGTTGAGAGCTGCAGATAAGCTAGAGAAAGATCTAGTGCAGATAGCAGTGGAAGATTCTGTTGACAGTGATGATGGAGGGAAGGCAATAATCCGCGAGATGCCTCCCTATGAAGCTGAATCTGCAATTGCCAATCTGGTGAAAGGGTGGATCAAAACAAGATTAGACGGACTGAAGGAATGGATTGATAGGAATCTGCAACAAGAGGTGCAATTTTTTTATATTCAAGAATTTGTACACTGTTGTTGCAATTCCATTTGTGGGTTTCTAGCATGGCTAATTATACTGGATCCTTTTTGGGGCTAGTGGGCAAATGTGTTGCAGTTGGGTAGGAGGTCATTTTTTTTTTGCCAGAATTTTCCAACTTTGATCGAAACATCTTTTAATCTAAAAAGAAATTATATTTAAATTCTTCAACTTTTCATCTAATCATTTGCCTAGATTTCAATGTAAGAAAAAAAAAAGGAAGCAGAAGAAGAAGAAGAAGAAAGTAAGAAAGAAAGAAACACGGCATATTAGTACAATCAGCCATTTTTTTCGTTCAACAACTTCTCAAAAAAGAAAATCATTCAATGTAGTATAAGCAAAAAGCTTGTGAATTGGTTTTTATATGCATGGACACAAGTATAAACCTTATTTTTTGTTTATCATGAGATGAAAAATTGGCATTATAGAGGTAAGTACACAGCCCATGCACCACATGGGATCAACTCCTTGATCTTACCCTACACCCCTAGTGGGGGGAGAGAATGACATTTTGTCCAAGGACCATTGACCAATGAAACAACTATCCTTATCATCTTTTCTTGATCTGTTCATTATGATATTTAGGTATGGAATCCACGGGCAAATCAAGAGGGATATGCTCCATCTGCTATCGAAGTTTTGCGCATTCTAGATGAAAATTTGGATGCATTTTTTCAGTTGCCAATACCAATGCACCCTGCATTGCTTCCTGACTTGATGGCCGGTCTCGACAGATGCCTAAAATATTACATAACCAAGGCAAAATCGGGCTGTGGTAAACGTTTTCAGAAATAGCAAATTATGAGCACAAATGGTTTTGGGTTTGTGGTATCTCTGACGTGACACTATTCTTTTTGGAAACACAGGATCACGGAATACATTTATTCCCACCATGCCAGCTTTGACCAGATGTACTGCAGATTCGAAGTTCCAACACTTTGGGAAGAAGAAAGAAAAACCTCCAAATTCTCAAAAGAGGAATCCTCAGGTTGCAACAATGAATGGGGATAACTCCTTTGGGACATTGCAGCTGTGCGTTCGTATAAACACCTTGCAAAGAATCTGGAGTGAGTTGGATGTAATGGAGAAGAGGATAATCACCCGTCTCAAAAACTCGGAGTCTGCTCATGCAGAGGACTTTTCAAACAGTTCAGGGAAGAAATTTGAGCTCTCTCCAGCTGCTTGCATGGAAGGAACTCAGCAACTCTGCGAGGCAGTGGCTTACAGAATCGTCTTCCGTGATCTAAGTCATGTTTTATGGGATGGTTTATATGTTAGAGATCCATCTTCTTCTAGAATTGATTCTTTCCTTCAGGAGCTTGAGAAAAACTTGATGATCATTTCAGACACCGTGCATGAAAGAGTTCGGACACAGATTATAACCAACATAATGACAGCTTCCTTTGATGGGTTCTTGCTGGTATTGCTTGCTGGAGGCCCCTCCCGTGCTTTCTCCCAGCAAGACTCTCAGATAATTGAAGATGATTTCAAATCTCTCAAAGATCTATTCTGGGCGAATGGGGATGGCTTACCTTCTGAGTTGATAGACAAGTTTTCTACTGCAGTGAGAGGTGTACTTCCACTCTTACGAACTGATACTGAGAGCCTCATTCAACGGTTCAGACGTGTAACCATGGAGACATATGGCTCTTCTGCCAGGTACAGACTTCCATTACCTCCAACTTCTGGGCAATGGAACCCAACCGAACCAAACACACTTCTACGCATTTTATGCTACCGGAATGATGAAACAGCCTCAAATTTTCTAAAGAAGACGTATAATTTGCCCAAAAAACTGTAAGAAACGCGAGGTGTGGTGTCTGGGCAGGGCAAGCTGTTCTTGCATTCATTCTGAATTTGCAGAACATCCCATAGTTCTGTATGTATTTAGTAAAAGATAGCTAAAGCAACAGGCTTTTTATTTCAAGCTTCAGTGAGCATCAGATGCCTTGAGAAGTTGCAGTAATCTTTGTATATTAATATCGCAAGAGTGCTCATTAGGTCAATCTAAAGTCCTAGTAGAGACAAAGGGTGCAGGACTCCTGAGGCATGTCTGTGCAGGGAAGGTGGATCGTATTCTTTGTTATTCATTTTCATCATATAAAGTCGAGAGATTCGTATGCTAATTCCATAATGCATATTCATATAAACAGCTCACATTCTTTGTTATTCGCCCCTTCTTTGGTTGAATGCTATGTTATGCCTTCCTAGCAATTAAATAACATTGCATTATCTCTTGCTTGTGTCAAGTATTAGTATGATTTATTTTACAATAAAAATAACTTTTGTAATCTGATAAATCACATCAAGCTATATCAGTTTAAGAGATTATTTTGTGTATAATCCATTTGCAGCTAAAGTATTTCTCATGTTATTAACCTGCCTCCGGAGGCTGGCTGTTGTTAATTGCATTCATATTTGTCAAGCATACAGCGTGCGCATGTTTCTCGTCTGCATGGACTGTAAATTAGTTTTGTTCAAACAAGTGCCGGGGAATTCTTTCATAATTGGATTGCTCTCTGCTTTACGCACCAGTGATATCTTCAACCAGAGTACATGGCAAAAATGCAAGAGATGGTCCGTTTTAAATAATGATAGATGAATAAGCAGATTGATCCTAATGGTGTACACAAAAGGTTATAGATAAACATCAAGGCAGAAAAATCCAATGCCCTCCTCCTCTTCTATCGTTTATCCCCTGCCGGTGGCCCGTTTTCTCTGGGTTGTAATCGTAGACACTCTTAACTGCCGTTTCTGCTGTAAAATGTGGATGACTAGGGTGAACATCATGCAAATTTACAACAGTTACGCACCCTTTCCCAGCAAAGACTATCAATATTCAGCTTCTCCAAACTGTCGGTTAGACTGCTGTCATAATTACAAGTAGCGGAACACCCATTGAAACAGTTCATGCTGTCCAGGCAGCACCACCCCGGTGCACCGATGGCAAACTAGTTATGCCAGAAGTAGACTTCATCATTCTTCCACGATAGCACGTCCAAGATTTGTAGCAAGAGCTAGCCTAACAGAGCCTAAGGCCTGGGGTGGCAGGTTGGCTTCAATGAAGTCTGGTCTCAGCTTCGCCATGGACAACTCTTGCAGTTTATTCAACAAAAGGTTGGTCTCAGAGACATTTAGCAGAGGGCGCTCCTGCCAACTGAGCAGCTTCAACTGCAATAATACAGGCATTCGTGGATAATAACTTAAGCTTAACATTATTTTTCAAAGTTATGGGACTACCAGAACCACCCTCTCTCAATGTAGTCCACAATTTAGGTTTGTGCATGTCGTAATAAAAAAACAGCTTACCGAGTCATACAGAATAGGCAGCCAAAATTGCTGAGGTGTAGAAGGGTTTTTCATAAGCTGCAGATCATGTTAAGAAATTATTAAAAACCAAACCCAGCAAGAAATTACACATGTTGATTGGAAGCCATCGCTCAGCAGAATACAGAAAAAAAAAAAAAAAAAACAAGCTAACTCTATTTTTTTCTAAGTAAAATAATATATAACTTATTAAGTTGTCCTCAAAAACCAAAAAAGAAAAAAACTCTGATTGGAGATGAGTCAGATCCCAAAAAATTCTACCACAAAATGGGGTCCTCGGTATTTGATGGACTAATAAGTCTGATAGTTTAAGATTTGCTGAGAGAACAAACCTTGAACATTTCATGTGGAAGAGCCCTAACATTATGAATTCTCAAATTTTTATATTAAAAAACTTTTGTTTTGAGGATAGCAGCTATATCAATTTGGCAAAAAACGTTGATGTAAAACATACAGATATAAGAGATTCTACAGCTCGCTGAGCAGCATCAGTAGTTTTTCCATCGTTAACCTGCTTAAGGGATTTTTTAAAATCCCTGTACCTGTAATGCATCCAGGGTTAATACTGACAAAAGATTGAACAAAAAATAATGACGAAACTCATTACTCAAAGGCAGATAAGAGAGAGTTCCTACTTGTGCAGAAACTCGAGACCTCCAGCAGTCTTAGATTCAGCCCCCAACAATTCAATCAATCCTTCCCATTGCTGTATTGGCAAATGATATACAATAAGTTTCACAAAACACATTAATTTAGAACCAAGGCTTAATGAGTTTGTGGAATGTTCAAGTCACAGAGATTATAAAGAACAATATAATACAAACCCTCAGCGTGTTTCTCTTAATGCAATTTTAGAGCAGATACCTTGAAACTTTCATCAGATATTGATTGCCCAACAAAATCAAACAACTGCTGAGCAATCCTGTTCAGACGAACTTCATCTCGGGCTTGCTGAAGCCAAAATACTCCAGAACCTTTCCTTCCATGCTTCCAGTGGTATACTCCAGCAATCTAAACATTAAAAAAATCTTTAAAGAGAATACCCGCATAAGGAAATTACTGGAAACTCTATTAGAGAAAAATGACTTTAAAAGAATGCATAAGACCTTACCCACTTCCATTCTAAATGATCAAACACAGCAAACAGAGTATAATCAAACACGGCAAACAGAGTATTCCTTAACATTATTTCTAGTACAATCATCCTACACCAAATCGAAATACCTTCATAATATTTGAACTAACACTGTCAAGTTCGTATAGACGGCATATCTCTATGACCTGCATACATAAATGCAACGATCTAAATCAGTCACAAATATATCCATCAAAATATGGAACTCTAAAATCTAAGAAACAATACATCGAAATATGAGACCATTAACCTTAAGGAGTATTTGAACATCTTGAACAGGTTGCTTGCTCAATAGAATCTCTAACAAACCCATCCCCTGCTTTATGCATGATGTCAAATAAATTGGAGCTATCTGTAGACATAAGAGCATCAACCTGTATAAGGATACTCAAGATGATATAACATACATCACATATGCACATATACTATTTATATAAAGGTGTTGAGTGAAAACTGTCCATACATAAAACTATGAGCTTCATATTTTAAATAGTAATATAAACTTCATATTTTCCTAAGGCACAAACTGGTAATCATGTGTAAGTGACTCTTTGGAATCTTGGATGGCATTGAAAATCAACTGAAACTATGGCCTAGCAAAGTGGCCATTATGGTTGGACGACCATGTGATCCAAATGTACAAGATACAGTAGAAGTTCATGGCACCATATATTTTCTTTTTTGATTATAATGATTTCAATATGCCAAAATATTCATATAAAAACTCTATCTGGTTAAACATTAATCTAAAAAAATAGTGTCATCATACCAAACTGAGGAAATGGCTTCCACCGGCCAGTTTGGATTACTAAATAATTTGTTCAGTATCAGGAAACCAAGGTCCTTCATCAACGGTTTTGAAAAATATTATAAAAGTGACTCAAAACGGAAATTAAAAAGTCACCATCTACTTGCATCACTAAATCATTCTTTTCACAGTCTAAGACCCCAACCTGGAAACCAAAACATGGATGGAAAATTCTGAATCAAAATAAAGTATTAGCATCCTAACTCTATCAAAATTGTCTTTCAGAAGTGGAATTATCAGTACAGTCATTTGCACTCACTTGCCAAGTCAATGCATCCGAAGATAGAACTTGAGCATAGACAAGTCGATGGAGTTCTTCAATGCTGATTCCACCCAAGTTATAATGCTCTTCACGAAGAAGAGTCTCTGCTTGATCACTCCCGGAAGCCAACAACTCTATGGCATGTGCAACCATCCTAGTGATAAGTGACATACAAAGTTACATTAAAGAATTGTAGAAACAAAGCAGAAGGATGTCGACGTTTTACTAGTTTTTAGCAATCTATGAATTTAACTTTAAATTTTTTTTTTATAAGTGAATTTAACTTTAAATTACACAGAAGTCAAGAAAAATAATAGCACCTCCAATGCATGGCTTCATATAAAGCAAATTTTTTTTTTTTTTTTTTTTTGATAAGTAGCTTCATATAAAGCAAATTAAAAAGACAAGATAACTAAGCAGCTCACCAAGGGCCAAATGCTCTGGAGCATTCAGCTAAGACAACCTGAACCATTTCAAAAAGTCCAACAGAGTTTAAGAGAGTGGGAAAGGTTAAAATATATAAATAACATATAAAGGATACTGCAAGTAGCTGATCAACGTTACTCACCTCAGTATTATCTCCTATAATTCCAAGCAGAAGTCGTATCAACCTATGGGATATGGTCATCGGTTTTAACTGCATGCATTTCTGGGCTAGGCTATACATACTTTCTAAACCCTGATTCGAGAAAAAGGAATTAATTGCTGCTTCAGACTCCAGCAATCAGATATACATAATTAACAACAAAGAGATGATAGAAGCATAATAAAATAGCTATTTGAGTGACACATTGGAAAATAATTAGGCTTTACCGCCATGAATGGCCTTATGTATATAAAGTGAGCAATATATAGCTCCATCCAGTGACACGTTGCAGTGCAAAGACTGTTTGTGTTTCCTAGCATGATTTGTAGCATATTCCTCAAACCTTCCCGGGTCTGGTTATGATCACAACGAACCCAGTATGCACTACAGTCCAGCTTAGTAATATGTGCCCGCCATTTCTCCCAAGCCTATGTCAGGGAAAAAATACATACATAATACATATATATAAACAGAAAAATATGAAAGAAAAATGTCAAAAAACAGAATAATTTATCTTTGGCAGACTCAAATATACCTTGACAAAATCAGGTTTGGCTCTATAGCATTCACCTAATCTTCCAGCTTCTAGTTCGGGACGCAAACGTGGCATTTTGGAAATAAGAACAGCCACTGCCTCTACCAATCCATTCTCTGTCTGTTCAATTACATGCAGGGCAGACATGAGATAAATCACAGTAAAATTTCTATTGTTGCAGCATCACAATCTTCTTGAGAGGAAGAACTGACATGGTATGAATTTACCTCTGTTGGTTTGAATAAGAAATATATAAATGGAGAAACAACACAAACTATGCATGTTGCAAAGTTTTGATAAGCGCATTTACTAATACAATGTAGTTTACATTTTGTTCCAGGAGTTTAACCACTAAAGACACATTTTGTAAATGTGTTGCCCTACGTTCTCCCAAAGAAAGGATTCCAAAAAATTTAATATGCTCTCTCTCTCACTCTCACTCTCACTCTCACTCTCATTCTGTTTCTCTCTCTCTCTCTCTCTCTCATTCATTCATTTGGCTGTTACCCTCATCTGACAGCTTCTTTATCAAGGATTTATCATCTCCTTGCCCTCCTAATCAGTTCCAATGCTTTCAATTAAAAAGAACTCACTTTTTGTATGACGACATATCTTTTTGTTAATAAAGACGACTTTTTTTCAAACATATATTAAACCTATTCTTACATATTAAAACATAAGATGTATTCAATTACTCATAGGAAATTTATCAAACCTCGCGATTTCCAATCTGATCGAGCTGATAAGATCCATGCAAGCGCAGCATTTTCACCTACAAGAGACCAAAAGAAATATCTAATCCATTATCAATGCAGAATGGAAGAGCACAAATTAATAGAAAGGCAGGGGGGCCCTACTAACCACAACATCTAGCCAGCCAACTGCTAATGCTGCCGACAATACTTCCCAATATTTAGGACTATCCTCGATGACCTGCACACAACAATTTCATAAACTTTCAATGTTTAGAGAACCTTGATCGAACATTCCCAGCAAAAGACAACTTAAATATGAAAGACACCAAGCAAACAACAAAAAGGGTAAGCCAAAGAGAAGTGATTTCATAAATCAGAATCTCAGCCCAAACAATTTTGCATTTAATTTATGATGTAAGAAAAGCAACTCTGAAAAATTGTAAAATCAATTATAAATTTTTTTTTTATAAGTAATAAGAAATTTTATTCCAAGTAAATGGGCATAGCCAAGTACACAGGAAGTATACAAGTGATTATACCTAAATACAAGCTAAAGAAAAACAAAACATTACAAGTATTCCCATCCCTTGCAAGGTTCTTCACCCAAAAGGAATTTTATTCACACTCATACCATCCACTAGATTGGTTCAAAACAACAGCCAGCAATTATATACAAGAAGGCAGAAATCACGTATGCACAATTTAGGATGCCAGGACAGCATGGGACCCACATAAAAACACAACAAATTCCAACACAATAATTGATGAGGATTAAGTTGAGTTCAAGACAAAGGAAACAACCGGGATGCAGCCAAACCTGTAAAGCAACAAGCTCTTTCTGAAAAGATACAAGTTGTGAATGGATTGTTGCTTGTGTTGAGGAGAGAAGACCATCGTAAGCCTGCCACAAGGCAAACCATTAGATGGATTAGATGGACAGAAAAACAAATGACCACCAGTAAGGAAGGAACAGAAAAATGTAAGTAAGAAACAGATCAGGAGCACAGAAGAAAGATCATTACAGCTAACCAATCAACAAGCCGTTCAGGTAGCCATGATTGAGATTGCTTGTCAGCATAAAATATTTCCATCACGTCCCATGCAGCTTTCAGACAGATTGGCTCCTCAGCTTTCTACATATGCGTTACAAACTTAGAAACAAGAAGTTAATTTAAATTGGAAGAAGAAGCATCACCTGACTGATGTCATGCATACATTAGCTAATGTTGATACCAGGCCAATTGATGCATGCTCAAAGAACGACTAGAAAACCAAAAACCAAATAACAACAAGCAGATCTACCTGTAAAACGGCCTTTGGATCTTCAATCGCTGGACTGGTAAGCGACTTGGGATCACCGAGCAGTGAATTTATGTCCTTGCTATACTCCATCACGTACTCCCACCTGAATTTTCCAGAAAGGGTCGAATAACATATAACAAACATTTACTTCTATCGGCCTCTATAGCAATATATATAACAGAACCTCTCAAATGAAATAGGCACTTACCTCTATGGAAAACCTGCAAATGTTGATATTATTTCATAGTAAATCAAGTAACTTTTATTTTCATAATTCTAATTCATTTCTTGTCTTTTGCCACTCGTATTGAAATGATTCAAACTAAAGGACGTCATATTTTAGTCGTCTTAATATAATGAAATTATTATCGGCATCAAGCAACAACGTCCCTATAAAAGCTTCAAAATGCTCAATACCTTCAAGTGATATGTTCATTTTTCAAAATTTGAAACAACTTAAACATAATATTAATATTATTTTCCTTTTCATTCCTTTTCCACGGCTCTCTCCGCAACAACACAGCCTCGAACAATAAAAAAAAAAAACTTTTCAGTACTACTTACCACTCAACGTGATACGGCGACGAGATCTTCGACAAGCTGGCGGCAGAGTTTCTCCGGCTCTGAAGAAGTGCGAACGGTGAGACGGAACCGTACGCGATCCTCCGGAACTGCGCGTCACTCATATCTCCATCTCCACCGCTGAGCCTCACCTCCAACACTTTCCCGCCGAATTCGTCTCCTTCGGAGTCATCTCCGGGTGGTGTCCGGAAGAATGAGACACGGAGGGAGTTTCCTCGCGCCCAGGAGATGGAAAGGCGAGAGATCGGTGGCTTGAGGCCGTGGAGGAGGGGGTAGACTGCGGTGGCTCGGGCTTCCGACGAAAAAGGCACGAGATCTCCAGTGGATGAGGCGCCGTCGGCGGGGGCTGACGAGAAGCCGAGCATTGTGGCCAGGAAGCCAAAGGTTTTGACTGTGGGAGACAAGAGTGTTTTCACTTTGAAAGGGCTTTGGTAACGTGCGCAGGAGTGCGACTCGGCGACCTAGTTTCAGGAGTTGGCTACTTGAAGAGGGTTTAATGAAGCGTATCAAACATTTGTGTGAATAAATATAGAAGAATATTATTCTTTATTTTAAATTAAATACAAATATATAACATATTTTTATTACGACTGATAATAAAATCTTATGACAAGTATGACTATTAAAAATAAAATTTTAGATAATGAGTATTAAGAGTATAATAAAAAATAATTAAAATTGAGTTCATTTCATAATTTAAAATATTTGAGGATAAATGGAGATTTCACAATGCATGCTATTAGTATTCTGATTTCAAATTTTGACTCTTTTTTTTTTTTTTTTTTTAAATTATAGGACAAATGTTGAATCGTGACCAACAAGTAGTGTTTCTCTTCTTGAATACAATATAGGAATAAAATGACATCAGTTCAAAACTCCACACGACCATCGGCGGATTGCTAATGTCCTATCCATTGTTTTTATATGTTATTACCCGAAAGATTAAAACGCCATTTATTCTGAAGCATACAAATCAAACGTGGACTAGCCAATCCACCTTCCTCATCATCTTCACACATTTTCTTAGGCATATGAAGTACCAAAGTCCCGTGAGTTTGTGTAATGAACAGCTGCAGAAACCACCTACCAAACATATGATATAGCACGCACACTTGACTAACTATTTTGTATCGTGATCTTTTTTCCAGAATAAAATGCACCTCATCTCGTCTAGTCTTATCACTTCGGTCCCGTTGAAGAAGAATGAAGACACTCCTCTACAATCTCCTGGATCCTTCTCTTCATTAGCTTGTCTTTAACACCTGCAAGCATATTTCGGTAGGTCATTTCCAGCCTGATGAGCTTTGCCCGATCTGCTGCCTCCAACATGTTCTCCCATTCCTTTGCAATGTCAAAAGTACCAAAGTTCTGCAATGAGGCTGGAATATCTTCTTCTTCAAAAGGTTTTCCAAAAATTGAGCCATGAAGTACGCTAGCATACCGTTCCATTGCAGAAAGTTTTGATTGAAGTAGCTTCATCTCATCCATTGCCAAAGACAATCTTCTTTCTGTTTCTGTGACTCCTTCAGAATCCTTTGCTCCAACGTTATCTTCCTCACCAGAGGTTTTCGATTCCTCTTGTTTGGAATCTTCCATAAGGGGTGGCCATAATACCATAGTGGGAGTAAAACAATGAGCTGTATTACCATTTCCAAGAACCCCACTCTTTCCCCGACCCCAAGACCAGAGCTTATATCCATCATGTGCAACAAGAACAGTATGCGCAGCACCACAAGCAACCTGAACTGGATCCTGAAATTTAGGCCTTTGTAGCCCATTACATGAAATTAATAGAGGAGAAAGAGCATCCCCCCGATCAGTACCAGAAAAAGTGGCATCTGGGCATAAGCCAAGGCCCCTCTCCATTCCCCATGACCACACGTCTCCGGCTGACGAAACAACACTAGTATGAAACAAGCCACAGTCGACAGAGATCAGGTATACATTCTGCGGCAACCCTTTCACGGGTTTAGGAAAAAGCTCACGCTGTGTAGTTTCATGCCCAAGCTGCCCATTATCCCCAATGCCAAATGTCCAGCACAGACTTTCTAGTGTGTCACTTGGTTTCTTTTTGTGAGTGAGCAAAGCTGTGTGAAATGCCCCGCATGCCACCTCATAAACTGCCCAAGAGGAGTCTTCATTAAAAGTTTTAATGATTTCAGGTTTTAGCCTGCTCTCTTTATCCCCCAAACCTAACTGGCCATGGTTGTTGTTACCCCAAGAGTAGCACACTATGTCTTCACCTTTATAAGCCTCTCCAGCACTAACCAAGGCCACAACATGCTCATTTCCACATGCCACCTTGATGACAGTGTGGCCATGGAAATCCCAGACAGGAGTTGGAATGAAACTGCTTACAAGAAAGAAACCACCTTCACTGCTGCTGCTGCTTTGCTGTGGGCAATTGCCCCACATCCAGAGAGCCCCAAGATTATCAATTGCAAGAGACATCATTCCACCAGCTTTGACAGAACAAACCTGAAGTAAACAAAGTGATAATAGCCATACCAGATAAGAACCCAGGCAAGACTTTCCCATGCAACTGCAATATGATGTATTCCATACCTTCAGTGGCACTCTACTCTTTGTTTCCGATTCATCTGTCAGAGAATCAGGAGAGGTCAACTCAATGAAATGCTGCAACAAGTGTGGCACTGTAGCATTATCTCCGTCGACGCCAAGTTGGCCATCCATATAATAGTCAAGGATGTACAGAAAATGTGCCCAAGAGCTAAAAGCAAAGAAAATGAACATTAGAGATGCAATTTCCATATCTACGTTCTGTCATGTATCCGAATGCAGTGACAGAATACAACCCAGCGCAAAGGATACAGATATTATAACCCCAGCACCAAATGGATCCATCGTCTGCCATTAGACAGAGAGAAAAAAAGAAATCAAAGTTAGGGAAAAGTGGAAAACCACTTCAACGCCCAATTGTATCATTGTTTTGCTAGTAAAAAATTAATGAGCTGAACTCACACATCTGACTGCTGATTATTGTAAGCACAGTTTATTAAGATGGGAGTATCAAACCATGTAGAAACAGAGTCGACAAAATTATAGAGCCTTTTACAAGACCATCTTTTCAATAAATGTGGCATAATACATTCCCTAATAAAAGATTACATCTTATGCAGCCTTGGTTATTCATACAAAATAATTTTATATTTTTCGAGGAGTCACAAGCGTTGGCAAGACTTCAGCCCTAACCTAGTTCAGCAAGCAGTTCTGCGGCAACAATCTTTGATGCCAATATGCCAGTAAGATTCTAAGAATCCAAAAAACTTGCAAAACCAAAAACACAACTGAATATTTCCTAGACATAACAGGAAAGAACAAAAATAGTGCATCTTTCCAAGAACCAGAAACAGCCCAAGAACATTATAATTGGTAAGCCGAAAAAACGTGAACTCAGAAAGTACAGTAAAGAAAGCATGCAACAAGCCTTATCTTGGTGCAGTAGGCCCTATGAGTCCGAATGCCTCCCGCATCAAATTTCAACAAGTGTAAAAATCAACACTGAATTGGACTTTGCAGCTCGTTGACAAGACGAGTAATTGACAACTCGGACACATTTTTTCAGACTTTTGAATTGTAAATACGATGAACTTGTTCTCGCAATCACAGCACCATCAGGTAATTCCTCAAGCCCCGATATCTCACAATTGCATAAATCCATAGGAAGTTTGGCTAACCTGCAAGAGCAAGACTGTGATAAGCGCCAGCAGCAACGCCCACAAACCTGAGCCGCTCTTCTGTCGATCTTTCGGCACAATCAAAATTGACCCTGACCGGGATAGGCTCGTCGGCTTCTGAACCGGTACCGAGCCGCCCAAACATCCCCCTTCCCCACGAGTACACGCTGCCATCCCCTGCAATCGCCACCCACAATACAAACTTGCTCGCACTCAGAATCCCATTGTTAAAAAAAAAATTGTAAATATGCAGAGCACGATCGGGGTAAGTTAAAACTAGATGTCGCAATTTCTCTGAGCCTCACCTGTGAGAGCGAGAGTGTGAGCTTCACCGGCAGCGACTGCAACGACTTTACGGGACAAGTTAACGGAATCATCCATTATTGATGCGTATTAGTGTACAGTACGTCCTGTACTTCAGTAGCAAGCTGAATCTCAGTTACCACGGGACTCGACTCGGCGGTGGTTATCGAACATCGAGACTTCGAGTTGTGCAACTGCAGTAGTTAAACGGTAATTATCCTGAAGATTCAGTGGCAATTCTTTATTCCGACGAAATAAACAATCGATAAGGGAACGACAGTCGTTTGAGACTTGAACTCCGCCAATTCACGTTATCCATACCATAGAAATTCATTATATTGATTGTTAAAGAATAAATTGTAAAATTATTATAAAATAATTATAGGTGTGTTATGACTCTACTCGGCCCATTGATTTATTAGGATATGGTCAAGGCTCCGAACAAAACTAAGGGCCCAACGTTATGCTTATGCCCCAATAGCAAAATGATAAAGTTACTATTAAATAATAATTTGTATATAATTATGTATTAAAATAATATTATTATAATTTTGATTTTGATTTTTACTTTTGATTTGATATGTTAAACATAATTAAAAATATTATTATATTTGGTCTATAAATTGTAAATGGATTATTAGCCTATCACTACTCGTCCCAATCTAGAGCAAACAAAGTAATCAGCGGCATTAACCAACCAATCATAATGCCATCTGAACGAATCAGTAATGATACATCAATCCAACCAATTGGCGTAATGATACATCCACAACATATTGTATTACAAAAATACCCTTCATTTAACATATTATTATATAATATGTTGTACAATATGTTGTAAATAAATCATTTTCCATAGGCAATACCCCACATGTGCCTAAGAATAGAGAAATAATATTTATAGTAGTTGAATACGTAAATTATATTGTGCAATCTTTTTGTAAAAAGTAAATAAATACGAGAGTTATAAAAAAAAAATAATTTTTTAATAGTAGACTCTACTCTTTTTTAAAAAGATTTCGAGTTTGTACACTCTACGACTGTATCTAGCATTACTCAGATTCTATTGATATGTGTTTAAATATAAATAGGTTGAGATACTTATTTCAATGTATGAAATAAGTTAAATTGAGTTTAATTTTTTATAAAAAAGTTAAAAAAGTAGCGAGACCATTAATAATTAAAACAACCAAGAACAGACTTAAATCTCACGTACATTATTTAGATTCTCGCGGTTGAAAAGAACTGTAAGAAACATTGTACGACCATGGGAAAACCAAAACAACAAAAATGGGGCATCCCATTTATATACAATGCATTTTGAACCGAGTTATAGAGTCAGCAACAACTCGTGTCTTATTTTCTCGCATAATGCGTTAACCTTCCGATAGAGATCGATTGATCACTCTCGTTGATGATAATTAAGGAATAAAGAAAAAGTGACAATCATCATCAAGGATATTGACTTAATAGTAACTAAGATGTCAAAACTCTCAACAGGCTACGTATTTTTTATTTATTATTTTTAACAATGGCAAGAATACAAGACTCGGTGACTAGATTTCATGTTTTATATTGAATTTACGGCATTCATTATTGAATTACTTGTTGCTTTATTTAAAAATTTTCTATATTTAATTTGGTTTTTTTTTTTTTTTCCTCGTACGTTCCTGTAATATCAATTAATACAACACAGCTGCATAAGGCCTGAAAAATACAAAATAAACATCATTTCCAGGCAAAAAGTTTTACTCTAACACTTCCATCTAAAATTCTACCTTGTCATATACATGTATTAATTACAATGGAATGTTCCATAATCTGGCTAGCTTTTGCTAATTATGTTTCTATGTTAACCAATCACGAGAACTCAACTGCTACAAAGGATCCCACCATCCTCAACAGTTGGATTGTCCTCGCCAACATAAGCTGCCAGGTTCAAATACTTTTCCTGATCAGCCCCATCTCTCCACCTTGCCCGACATATCACACAACTTGCAGACCTCCTTCCCCTGCTCCTTTTCCACTTTAATAAGCATTCTTCATGTATCGGATTCTGACATGTCGCACAGATCACAACTCTCTCACCCTTTCCCATCTCGCTGAGGCAAACCGGGCAATTAGTGTCGTCTTTTATATCAACAATCGATTGTGAAGCGTTTTGCCTAGCTTTAAAGAATAGCTCATGGAATCTCTCACGAACCTTAGCTCCTGCAATTACTTCAGGTGATGTAGGCGTGCTAAGTAAGCGATTGAGTTGGCATGGCCGGAGAGTTCTCCTTTGAAAACAAGTATCATCTAGAGAAACACCCAATACTCGAATAAAGACAAATAATATATGTTTGCATGGAGTTGTGTGGTCAGGACACGAGCATGAAGGGGTGATAGACAACGTCACAGTGTAAACGTTTCCCGTGGCACCCAACACAAAGAAGTCGGAGTCTTTGCGGTGGAGGAGGCTGAGGTGGTGACTGAGAGCTCTAACAATCCGATCTGCTATTGGTTGATGGATGGGTCTGAATCGCAAGGGAGGATGATTGTTGTCCGACGAGGATGGTGTATTGGAGGCAACGGACTCCATTGGGAAGGAAATACCGAAATAAAAGGTTGTTTGTGGTACTTGAAGAGGCAGAAGAAATGTTATAGTTTTGGAAAATTATACGTATGTTAAGGACTTTAATTTGTAGACAAACGTACGTGGCTGAGATTCCTTACGTAGTATTGAGGGACACGTGAGGGATAGCGGGTGGGTACGTAAGGGAAATAGAAAACGTCAAGGTGGAGAATCCCAAACCTTAAAAACTTTGGCATAGAGTAACCGGTGAACCACAAGGCACGTCTTGGGCAGCGGTATCACAAACGTATGGTGCATCTTGCCGTCGGATAGAAGAAATCGATGTAATAATAAAAAAAAAAAACTATCATTTTAATTTTAATTATTTAGAGAATTCGTTGTCAAATAATAATAATAATAATGTAACAGTAAAAAAGATCCCACGATAAACCTCTCTAAAGCCCTCCTCCTCTTGGATCAAGTAGCTTGAAAATTTCCGAGTCTCATTTTCCAGGACCGAAAAGTCCTAACCCTAAGTTCCAACAGTTATCGCCCGTCTACTTCGATGGCGTCCCGCTGTAGATCTCTCTCACAACCTACAATCTCTTTCCTCAAATCGACATTCACCAAACCCACCCTTAGGCCCAATTCTGCACCTTTTCTTCCCACACTCAAGCCCAGCTCTTCGCTCTCCGTTCCGAGGCAAGCCACTTTCCTTGCTCATTTTGCTCTTTTTTTTTATTATTATTAATTTTAGAATTCATTTTTTGAAATCTCTAACAAACCACAGATTTTGAATTTCAGGTCGATTCCTCCATTGGGTGCTCTTCAGTCTCTGCTTCCTCTCCACACAGCGGTTTCTTCGGCTCGGCTCACCTCGTGCCTCGGAGTTGATTCGAGCAGCTCGAGGTCGTTGTCTCAGGGTATGCTTTGCAGTGCAAACCCAGGAGTTTGATATTCTCCATTGTTTTAGATTTAGTATCTGTAAGCAACTTTTTAACTTTTTGATTACGTGAGGTCGGATTTTAAGTTTTCTTGTGTTGTTATTTAATTTATACATATATATATTTTTAATTTGACCACATAATCGATTAAATTAATGTTCAATTTTTTTTTTTTTTTATTGGTAAAATTAATGTTCAATTTTATCAGTATAAAGTATCAGTGTTACGCGAATAACTGACTTTCGTTGGATTGCCCGTCCCTTTTCTACAGTAATCTGTGTTTTCTTTCTATTTTTGTGATTTATTTTCTCAGCCATTTGTTTCAATACTGAGAATTCTGCTGAACAATTAATTTTGGGATTCTTTTTGAAATCTCGATACCTACTAAAATTGATGGTGAGGAACCCATTTCTTTATTGTCTACGTTGAAGGTTTAATTTTTCTGAAAAGATTCCACATGCCCTGCTCAAGGAACGTGTGTGTAATGTGTATACACACGCGTGGATGTTTGTAGATATGTATTTATTGGTCTGTCATGAATTATGTATAAAGAAACTTCTACATTCCTGTTCTGCACTTCCCGCAGCAGATAAGCATATTTTTTTTGCGTTCAAATATTTCATTTTCTTTATTCTTTATTTTCCTTTGCATAAGAAACTCTTAGGCACTTGGGAATTGGATCGAACTATCTTATAATTGTAAGTTTTAGAAGTCTTCTGGTACCATTCTTGTTGTAATGGCTGTATGCTGCCTGCAGAACATCCACATGGATTGCTTCTAATTGGGTGGCTAATTTAGAGTTTCAATTTCATTTGGCAGTGTGTATCCCGTCTTTGTTATAATGAGTCACTAGTAGATTGTGTAATATTTTGTGTTTTCTATCATTGGAACTTGGGATCTAATGGGTGATGCCAAAGAAGGGGAGAGATGCCGACTTCAGTCGGAAAGGTTTATTTTGTTGGCATGAAAATAGTCTGAAATGGAACTAAGCTCCTCTTTGCCTTATTGCGGGTGCTTGGGTGAGAGGAATAATCAAATTTCTGTGGCTGTTGAAAAGTCTTCTACTGTGATGGGATCTTTTTCTTTTTCTTTTTCTTTTTCTTGTGTGCTCTCTTTAACCTTATTGTGTAATTCTTTAGGGGATTCTCTTGTATACCCTGTGTTTACTTGAGATCCTTTTGCCGATAAATGAGTTGCAAATGAATTGTGTGTTTCTGATTCATTCTCCAAATACTGTTTTAGGTGGAATCTTTACTTCTCCTTATTCCATGCATGTCGAAATTTATGTGATGTTCCCCATCAAATTTTGGTCATCTTGATTATGGATTCGACATTGGCTTTTGTTTGGTTAGATTGTGATATCTTAATGTTGAATTGATAAACTGTAACGGCCCAATAGAGGCCCAAATCACATGGTCTATACTCCAAAAGGACTAGTCAATGATACAATTGGAGCCCCATTGAAACTTTATAAAGAGCAAGAACTTCTCATTCCCAAGTAATGTAGGATCCCATACACCAACTACCCTTATCCTTATCATATGGGGTATCACGTAAACTACATTTCAAGAAAAGATGAATTGATTGACTGCCTCATTTGGTTATACAGATGAGATGAGATGAAAGTTGAATAAAATATTGTTAGAATATAATTTTTTAATCATTATTTTTGTTTTGGAATTTGAAAATGTTGAATTGTTCTTTGTATTTTATTTGGGAGTTTGGAAAAGTTATAATGATTAGATGGGATGGGATGAGATGAGATGGTTTGTGAAAACAAACCAGGCCTAAATCACTGAACAAGTCCCCTCTCTCATCTCGTTTTTGGAAAATAAATCTGTGTTTTATAGGAGATCTATATAAATGCTTCTCATAATTATAAAAATATTGGCTATGTTGTTGCCATGCCCCCGACTAGAAGTAAATGATAACTCATAAAATGCTGTTAAATGTTAGACCAGACACCGAGCTCAAATTAATAGATTAGAAAAGCTTTTTTTAGTTCTAGGGAATGAGACCAGAGTGTCCATGATTTCATAGTATTGAATTTACATACTTTCCTTGAACTCACAAGAGCTGGAATAAAAGTTAACAAGCATCCATCCAAAATCCCATTTGGTTGCATCTTTAACATAACCCTCGACTTCTAGTTGGGACAAGCTTCAAATGCAACTCTCTGTTTGGTCTCTATTGGAAATCTACTTCGAATTCTTCTTTTTTCGAAGTCCCATTTGAATGTGAATTCGAATACACATCAGTTTATGAAATCTTTCTTTTTCTTCTTCTTTCGGGATCTATAGGTCATCAGACACTTTCCCCCTAGACTATGTTTATTTCAGAGTAAGATTGTTTTACTTGCTTTATAAAGCTATATGAGGGTTTAAATTCCAGGACATGCAAGGAAGTTGTGGGTCGTTTTGTCTATACTGTTTTCCATGCGGAATTCCAGTATTTCACTTTTTATTTGAAGAACTTCTGAATTCTAGCATTACCAATTTATTTGGACTCAGCTTCAGAATGATATCACTGTTGAAAAATAAAAAGTATAGTTGTGGCAATTACTTATCTTTTTGGTTCTTCTCCATATTTTCATTAGCTATAATTATGTCCTCTAGATTTTTCTTTTCTCTAATCCATTGTCAAGAGTTTCGGATCCATTCCTCAAGTAGCCTAATTTCTGTCCTGAGGGTGGATGGCAGCTGCCCAACTCTTCCCCTATATTAATTTAATTAGCTCATTGGGAAAAAATCAAGAAAGAAAGGAAAAACCATGCCAAACAGCTTTCTTAAGGATTTATTTGACTTGATGAGAACCTGTTATTTTAGTAATCATTATCATTTGCTAGTTGTGGGTTTTCTAATATATTAATATATATTTTTTCTTTTTTGGGTTCAGAACTAGGTCTCAGTGTGCCGCGATAAGAGCTTGAAGTTTAATAATAGTGAGTGGTAGATGGATCAGTCATGTTACTCTTCTTGTGCTGCATGCCCTTTTCACCATCTGTTAAGAATCACTTTTGTCAGTTCTGTGTGGCTGGAATATGGCCGCATCAATTCGATTCTCTAGCCATATTGTTATTGCTAGAATTCTCGAGAACTTCTGTTGAATTGTCTTAGCAAGGGTTTTATTGCAGCATCAATGTAACAATACCATTTTACTGGTGGTCAATAAAAATCCTTTGCAATGTAGTTTCTTGAACTTTTTTGTTGTTAAAAGAAAGTAATACCCAATTGTTTGTTTGTCTTTAAATTAATTCATCATTATGATAATGATTGATTCTAGTTTCATTGGAATATATATATATATATACATATATATATATATATATATATATATGAGGAATCACTCTCACATCTCATTCCTACAGTTTTTTTTTTTTATCATTGTATGTGAAGGTGTTTTTTATAGGATATGAGGTGTGAGGTAGTGAATAGTGACTGATGATAATAATTTTTATATATATATATATATATTTATCTTTAAGGCAACGTGAAGTACTGCAGGTGAGGAAGTGGGATGGTTTATGGGATGATGTCCCGCAAATGTCTCCCATTTCTTTTGAAAAGGGTCTTGGCGACAGTGCCCTTCCCCCATCATGTCTCCAAGATAACGATACAGCTGCATGTGAGACTCTCCCCGCCATTCTCTCCATTTCCCCGTCCTTTGCGTCTCTTCTACTTTCACGCCTATCATCACCACGTGTAAGAACTGAAAACCACGTACGTCACACAAAACATGATTCATGCACACTCCATGGTCGGTTCATTAATCATGCATGTCTACAATAGAATGGCCAAAATAAAAAATAAAATCTACTGTATTTTGTGTCCTTAAGCCGAATGTGCGGAATAATTATTAAATTATTTTAAAACACAGGACATGTGATATTAATAACTCTCACCTCTTCTCCCCTTTTTACTTACGAAGATATTTTATAAAAATAAATCTATAAATTTATAAAATTTAATGTAATATATTAGATCTATATAAATATTTTATTATATGAAAAATTCTTATAATATGATGGAGTGAGACGTGACTCTTTTCGAACTTTTGTGCGTTTGGGATAGGTATCATAGACTGCACCGACCACTGCGTGAGGCAAAGGAAGAGAGTCATGTGGCCACCGCAAACAGCGCTTCCCCTCTCACTCTGTTCATATATATTCTTCGATATTTAAAACTGAAAATGGCAATTAAATAAGAGGACGAATCTGATAAGCAAAACTAAAAAATAATAGTGGCTTGCTTGCTATGACAATAATTGAGTTAAAAAAAGGGGCTAAAACTCGTTGCCTATGGATTACCGTTGCCTAGGATCGTGCATGCAGTTGATTGGATCGTCAACTCTAATAATTTTAATAATTATATACCAAAAAAAAACAAAAAACAAAAGATACAAAAAGAAGAGTATTACTGTGCTAATATATTAATATTAACAGTAATTCTACCTACAACAGTTAAATACGTAAACGCTACGTAATTACTTTAAAAAAGAATGGGATCCACTATTAAAAAATTAATTTTTTTATGTGGATCTCATGTTTTATTCATTTTTTTTCAAAACGCGATTATATAGCAGCTACACAATTTGATTGTAAATATTTTTTTTTCTAATTTTAATAAGTATGATTAATGACGATAAAATTTAATACGAGAAATTAAATAATAATTTTTAAAATCATAAACTGAAAAAATAAAATTTGTAGACGAAAAAGAATACACAAACTGCTGCTTCTGACTTCAATTATAAAGGGTAAACAACGTGGAAATTTGGTGAGGAATCTGCCTTTTTGCTGCATGCTTTTCTAAATTCCAAGAAATGCTAACATTCTCTGAATGGCAAATTACCATACCAACGGCTTCAGGCAGTTTTCACTCAAATTCATGTGGATCCAATTATATATATTATAATCTGCTGATCAAGCACGCACCCTCCACCAAAGCTTCAATTTTGATGCCATTGCATTAGTTTCACGCAAACTACGTCCCTGCATTCAAGATAAATCATATATACAAATTTTAAGTGTATAAATTTTACATTAATTTTTTTTAAAAAAAAATTAGAATTTATCATGAAAAAGTGTAGAAAACTAACTTTTTCTTGATGCAATCCATACTATTATAATAAAAATTTATACATTTAAGACTTGTATTTAGCATTACTCTGCATTTAATTATAAAACTCCATGCCTTTTGAAAACAAAAATTAATAATATATATTTTAATTAATTTTGGGGACGTGTAACGTAAAATTCTTCTGTTGCATGCAAAAAAAAAAAACAAAGGTAATGCTTTCGCAGAAGGCAATAGGACGTTTCATGAGATATACATGGGTTTAATTATTAATTTCTCCAGTTGGTTATATATATAATTCTTCTGTTAATTTGACGATTTTTTCTTTATATCTGTCCGCTTGGCATGATGGAAATTAAAAAGGGATAATCTCCGATATTTTAGTTTCTTTGACCATAAATATATAGATCCTGCATGCATACATGCATGCATGTTGCATGTATGCGTGTTAAACATTTTTATATATGTTTATTATTCTATCTACCTATTTGCATGGTTTTTTTTTTTTTTTTTTTTAGAATCACATTTTTCACGGCCAATAAATTATTATCATCCGTTAATTGATTATCTCTCAATTGATGTCATATTTTTGGTTTATATATATATATGCATATTCTAAAGTATAAACACATTGAAAGTATAGACACGTTGAAAGCTAATTCATTCCCATGCAGATATTAAAAAGGAACAATAATGAAATTGAGATCAAGAAGATTAATTAGGGAAAAAAACTGAATTAATTAGGGAAAATTTGGATTTCAGAATTAATTGCATGCCAAGTTATAAGGCAAAGATCATCGAAAGTCGTGAAAGAACAACACAACAGTGTGCAAAATCCAAAAATTAAGCCTAGAAAAATTAGGAAAATTATAATGAAGTAGTACTTATAAATTGTCAACTGCTAATTAAAATTAATCTCCCAAAATTAACTGCCGAGACTATCGTGCGAGAATTCTCCTAACTCTTCGTAGCTACCCGCAGCTAGATCAGCTGCCTGAAATCGGGGCCCACGTGTTGGTGAATCAAGTAGTCGTCACCGTTGGATACTTCGAACACCATGTTCTGGTGATGAAGGAATTGCTGCCCCTCCTCCTGCTGCTGGGCCCTCAGCAGCTCCTTCTGACGCCGAAGCTCCAGTACCTTCCGGTGTGAATTTGAGTGTTTCGTCAGCATAAATGTTGGGCTAGCTGCCGGACGGTACTCCGGCACTAACCGGCCGGATTTGTACCTAACCCCGCATGCATTACAAAGTGTTTTCGGGCCCATTGGCCCCGTCCGCCACTGCGGCGTCTTATCCGTGGCGCAATGCAGGCATTTTCTGCCGTCACTGACTGCTCCTTCGGGACCATCCTTCTTCTTTGGTGTGGCCTTTGCGGTTTTCTTTCCGGAGCTCACGGGTGCCTGATAGACAACATCGGGCTCGGGCGAGGCTGTGGCTTGAGAGAGTACGAGGAGGCGGGACGTCCAGTTGCATGGGGCAGCCCGGGACCGCTTGCTCCTGGCCTTGGCCGGGACCGACATATCGGGGTTGAATATGGGGCTGTTCCAACTGGGCTCGGGTTGGAATTCGCGGCTAGTTTCGGACGCTTCGTCGGTCCTGGCTTTCATGCCGGATATCAGCTGGAGCTTCTGCAAATCCTCGCTGGAGAACGATTCCTCCACGAAATTGGAAAGCCATTCGAGCTCAGCTAAGTCGTCATACTGTAGAAGGAAACCAAAAAAAAGAATTTACCAGAATGACTTTAAAAATCTCTCTCTGACTTCCTCACACATGCACACATGATATTTTTCATGGACTGCAGTATATTACCGGCTCACAAAGGTCGCTGGAGAAATGCCCGTCAGAGAAATTTCGGCACCCGATATCACCGACAAAATTCGGTTCACCCCCCGAAAACGACGAGGAATTGCAGCTGTCGACGACGGTAACAGTGGAGGATTCGATAGAGTTTCCAGCGGCCTTGTCGAGGGTACCCTCGGTAATCACAGCGTCTTCGTTGGAAAAGTCGAGGAGGTCCTCCACAATGAAATGGTCTCCGCCGGCACCGGCAGTTTTATTATCTGTTGAGTGACGCTTTTCGGGCACGTATTGTGGGCAAAATCCCGCGCTCTGGAAAAACTCAGGTGCCTCCATAGGATCTTTCGTTTTACGTTATGGGCCAAACAAGGGTTACGGTTGAGAAAACCAGTAAGCGATGAGTGAGTGAAACTGTAGATATCGAGACAGAGAGAGCGAGAAGGGGGGAGGGGGCAAGAAAGAGTTTGAGAAGTTGTGATTTTGTGGCGAGGGAGGGTTTATTTGCGTTTGAAGGGGACAGGCGGACAGCTAAAATGGTGGATTTTGACGAGGAAAACAAAAGTTTTCTTATCTTTAAAAAATAAAAACTGAAAAGAAAAAAAAGGGTTAAAAAAAAAAGTAATAAATAAGTAAATTAAAAAATACATATAAAGAGGCTTTAATTGTTGTAAAAGAGAAGGGATGGAGATATTTCGTCAAGTTACTTTAGTACCCCTTCTGCTTTTGTCGGACCTTTAATTGTTTGATTTACCATTTTTAGCCTTTAAATTTAGGGATGCTTTGGTTACCATTATTTCATCACATCTTATAATTATAATTTTTTAAAATTTTAAAATAAAAATTATATTTAATTTAACTTTTAATTTTGATGTATTTTAAGATATTTTATATGAAGATATATTTTATGCAAGAATTTGTAAAAATTATAATAATGAGATGAGATAAGATGAGAGTATTTCTCACTCCAAATAAAGCCTTAATCTCAAGTTCAATTTCTTAATTTCCCATTTAAATTACAAAACTTATTAATTAAATAAACCCAAAATACCCACTACCTTAATATTCTGACATAGCGTTGTATGATTTGTCAGTAATCCGATTAGCAGTTAGCACTCTAATGGGATAAAAGAATAATCACGAGATGTTGTAGGGACAAGGTGCGATTCCCTGTGTTTTGCATAAAAAGTGACAGCTGGTAAGGAAAAAAAAAAATGTTAGAAGGTCAAGAAGGTAAATAAATGGCCAATACGTTTCCCTGCGAAGCGATCAAAACGGTTGAAATGTTCAAATCGGTTAGTATTTTTGTAGTTCTGTGGTGGCGTGGTGCAGTGTGTCGTGTTTTTGTTCGTTAAAACGTACGGATTCGACGTCGTCGGGTAAGAACGGCCCACCTAAAACTACCCAATCCGATACATCTTTGGTGAGGGACCCTCATATTGTCCGAACAGTGAAAATCCAATGCACGTGCATGGACCATGATGGTGATGATCACCCAGTTGTACAACAACACATCACCGCACCTAATCATTATACGTTGCTTACAATAGCAGTCATTGGGATGGGCAATTACGGTAACTCACATGGAAACTTTTTCCGCAAAACGTAACTGGGTAAGTACGCAGTAATTTAATTTATTATTAAAGACACCAACATTTGAAGTAACGAAGTGTTCAAATTCAACACCTTAGGAACCGATCCGGCAGGTTTGTCGCTGAGGTTTGTACGTAGACGTGCATCAACCTCCCCCATAATCCTCTGCTTTTAATTTTCTTCGGGAGACACGCAGTATTTTATATATATATATATTATTTTTATCTCTGATATTCCCCCAATATTAAATTTGATTACTGTAATATTTTTTCCACCAGTTGCATGCACGACGGGTACAGCTCACTTGATGAGATGGCCGGTCGGAATCTTCCTAAAGTGTCCTCCTTCCATTTTTCACCCCCAACCTTGCCACGTCAGAATACGAATAAGTTTACACTCCAAACTAGTTTAATTCCATATAAATATTTGGATGATTTTTGTCAACATTACTAAGCAAGAGACGGTAGTTATGCGAAGAAAATACATTGAATCCCTGGAATTATTGCATGTGTGCACGTTAGTTAAATCGAAGGTATGAGATGTAACCACGTGGCAGACATAGAAAAGTGCATACCGATTAAACTGGGGCCCTGGTTTGATGCACCAGTCCCTATACGAGTCTTTTTCGTAGAAGGGATAAGGTGACGGTGTAACTATTTATTGCTACGAGATATTTTTTATTTATTTATTTATTTATTTTAACTTTCACTTTAAAACTTTTTAGCTTCAAATTTTCAACTGAAAGGAAAGCATGGAAAGCAAAGGAGAGAGAGTCGGAGAGATTGGGATGTTGCTTGACATGGAGGCCAGTTTTTCAATATTCCCATTTTTAGTATTTGAAGCGAAAATTATTTATTTATTTATAATTTGTTTGTTTGACACGTATGTATGGGGGGTCCAAATTACACGTGATAGAGATAGGGGGTGGTGTCAGCGAGGCATGTGCACGATTCGCTCGTGTTAAAAGTCAAAAGTGACGGTGGTCAATGCCACGCGGCGAGAATCCACTGAGGCTTGCCTTTTCTAAAACGCTTCTACCGGCAGAGTGATAGACGCATGGTCTTTTTATTTGGCTTATACCATAACGTGAGAGCACGTGCCAACCTATCAAAGTTTCAAACCGCATCCTTCGCTCCTTTTAAAAAAGCGATTTCCTTCAAATACAATGCTTTATTTATTTATTATGTGCATACAAAGAAACAAGAAAGAGAATTTAAGGGTGGGCTGGGGCAACTTGGGCTTCAAAGCATCGTTCCCGCGTCCAAGAAAGAACTCGGGTCCGGCCACGCTATTTCTTATAAACTTAGAATTGGGCCCAACTGAAATTGGATCCGTAGCAAATTATTGTTTTAATCGTACTAGAGTCGTTTTGGGTCTATAGATGGTCACGAAGGCAGTGTCAGGCTGTCAGTCAATTATAAAGTAATATTATTTATCGTCATGAAGTACTACTCATATTTTTTAAAGAGATTACGCGACGCTTACATATTCTATGATTTCAAATATTATTTCTCTTTATTATCTTTTAAGTGGTTTTATATATTAATAATTTAAATATATAAATATCAATATATAAGGAAAAAGATTTTTCTTGTTGTGAAATGACGTAGATAGCCAAAATCAAGAATCACTATATCTCCCTAATGAGAGGTCTCGACTGTAAACACTTATTATTATTTTTTTTATGAGAAATAATATTTATAGTCATGAAATGTGTAAACGTTATACAATTTTTTTAAAATCTGATTAAATACGAAATCTATATAGAAAAATTAAATTTTTAATAATGGATCCCACTTTTTTTTAAAAATATTGCACGGCGTTTGCACACTCTATGATTATATTTAACATTATTATTTTCTTATAAAGTGGTGCTAGTGTGCCTCCCCACTTTGACCGTTGGGCGTGCCCACTAGTATAAATTTCACATTTTATTTTATTTACATAAGTTTTAAATATCTTTAAATATTTTTAACAAATAAAAAAATATCAATATATTATAAATTATTTTCTTAATCATTAAGTAAAAATAATAATTACATGTGAGATCAAAATAAAAGAATAAACTCACGAGGCATATTAGTATTTATTTAAGAAAAACTCTACATACAGTCGATGCGTGCAGTCGAAATACAATCGTCCGATACTAGGTCCCATTCTTTTCTTCCTCCCACTTTCTTCCTCTCTCTTTCTATCCACTTCTTTTTTTTTTTTTTATGGCCCATTCTTTACGGGATTGGAGACCCACCATTATAAGTGTCAAAGAAAATAAGTAAAGATGTCGTTGATTCCAAGTTCATTTTGTGGCAGATGAAGTAATGTCTTCAATTCATGCTCGCTCGAAATATGAGATTCCTTTTAGAATTTTTCACTCACTTCTTCTTCTCTATCAGGATCTCAGTTTGCGAAAGAGAAGCCTGCTTTCGTCAATTCTCGCGTGGATTGGAAGGAGACCCTAGAAGCCCATGTGTTCAAGGCAAATCTCCCTGGACTCAAGAAGGAGGAAGTGAAGGTTGAAGTTGAAGATGACAGAGTGCTTCAGATAAACGGGGAGAGGAATGTGGAGAAGGAAGACAAGACCGACACCTGGTATAGGGTGGAGCGCAGTAGTGGCAAGTGCTTTAGGAGGTTCAGGCTGCCAGAGAATGCAAAGATTGATGAGATTAAGGCTACAATGGAAAATAGGGTTCTTATTATTACCGTTTCCAAAGCGGAGGTGAAGAAACCAATCATCAAGGCAATAGAAGTTGGAAGTGATTGAACGTGTGCTGTTGTTGGACAAAAAACACATAACCGACCACAAAATAATTGATCTCAGAAAAAACAAAAAATAAGAAAAAAAAGAGAGAGACGAGAAAGAAAAAACCGAAGAATAAATAAAGTTTTTTGGGAAAGAAGAGAGAGAGAGAGAGAGAGAGAGAGAGAGAGAGAGGTCTGGTTTGTTTTGTCATTTTTATTTTTTTTATTCTCACGTTTACCTTCCACTTGCATATACCGACTATACTTAGCAAAATTGTTTATATAAACGACTTGCGATGTTTACTCTCAAAATCAGTGCCTTTAAATTTTTATTTTAAAAATCTAAGAATGGGACAAAAGTGATAAGAATGGATATAGTTCGTAAAATTAGTACAAAGATAAGGTATGTGCAAGACAGTGTTACATTCATACAATAAAACATGAGAAATGATAGTTGCAGTCATGAGTGGACAAACGCCGTGCAATTATTTTGAAATAAATAAATAAATACGAGACCAACGTGAAAAATAATAATTTTTTAATAGTGGACCCCACTCTTTTTCAAAACGATTGTACGACGGTTGCACACTCCGCGACTGCATGTAGCATTATTCATAAAACATTGAAAAAACATCTCTCTGCCCCAAGCGAAAAAAGCTCTCAGCGGATCTCTGCGATTCCAGCCCGTCCATTGGGAGGAGGGAGGTTGGAGCTTCGACCAATGTTTTGAATACCGTACCGGACGTTGTACCGGTCAAGGCACTAGAACGAAATATTTCGGTACAGGTACCGTTTCGGGATAGCGTTTCGAGATAATGTTTCGGGATAGTCGATATATAAATAAAATTATATTCTAAAATAATAGTCTATATATAAATACATATATATAAATTATAAATAGTCTAGTCTGAATTAGGGGTTAAAAAATAAGTTTGTAGTTTAAAAAAATGGAAAAAAAAAACACACAGGTCGGAATATCGGCCGGTACCGGCCGAAATATTGGCCGGTACAGGCCGAAATTTAGTCCGGTATCAGCCGGTACGGAACATATATAGTACCTGTACCAGCCGGACGGCCGAAACGAAAAATTTCGACCGTACCTACCAGAACGGTATAAAATTTAAAACATTGGCTTCGACTCCACCCACCTCCTCTACTAGCCAACCATAATACCTTATTTTATTTTCCTGTTTTGTCAAATTTTTTTTTTTTTTTTCTATTAGGTTTTTCTCTATAGCGTCGCAACAAGCCAATCTCATATTTCCGGCTTCCTCCGACCAACACGCTCTGCCTTTCCTGCATCTCCAGTCGTCGATCTTCAAGTTTGTAGAAGCATTCCGCTCATTTGTTGGGTGTGTTCGTTGCATGCGCAACTTATGTCATGCGCAACATCCACGCGCCACCATGTCCTGGAGTTGCTTTTGATGACACGTGCGACTCCCCAGCATCAGAGGCTTTGGATCCTCTGCATCTGACCCTCCATTCCACTCCTACGGCGGCCGTGAATGTTAGGGACCCCGGTCTTGTCCCTAACACTAAGGGTCCGCGGCTAGTCTTAGTGATGATGGTGACCGAGTGTTCTTGCCACTTGCTTGGCTTTCCACCAAAGGATGGTGTTTGAGTGATGGGATGATGGTGTATTTTGGGTAGGCTAAGTGTTTAGGCTAGGGCAAATCAATGTGGGAGGATGGTCTTGTTCTTGAGTGAAGGGCAAAGATGATGGAGGCAATGGTTGAGTGGATGAGGTGAGGTTAGGGTTGGGGATGGAAGCACTTAGGGTTGTCGTGGGCTAGGGTAGAATGGCTTAGGATTATGGGTGTTTGATGCAATGGGAATGGCTTAAGGGTTACCCTTAATGTTTGGGCCACTTGGGTGGTGATTAGGGTAGGAATGATGAAGTGTAGCTAGGGTTTTATGAGGTGGCTATGGGGAATTTCGAGATTGGCATGAGATGGCTTAGGGTTGGAGTTTAGGATGATGCTAGGGTTTGGGAATGAGTTGGAAGAGTGAGGCTAGGGTTTGATAATGGTTATGGAAGGTTTGTAAGATGGAAGGAATCTTTGAGTGAGAGGGAAGTTTGAATTTTGAATTGGGATGACAAGTCAATGGTTGACTTGGAGAGATTGTAGGAAGAGTGATTTAAGGAATTGAAGATGAATTGCAATTCCTTAAATTAAGGGATTTGAATTTGAATTTGAATTGGAGGAAGTCAAGACTCCTAAAAGGAATGAGTTTCCTTATAGGACTTGACTAGGGCTTATGTGGAAGATGGAGGCAAGACCCCTAAAAGGAATGAGTTTCCTTATGGAGCCTTGAGGTGGGCGGCTAGAGTTTGATGGAGGATGATGAGGCTATTTTTGGTAAGTGACAAAGATGGTAAGATGAACACTAGGGTTGGCGCCACTTGTGTTTAGGGTTTGGTGTTGGGAAAAGATGATGGGCGGCTAGGTCAATGGGTAAGATGATGGAGTTGGCGCCTAGGGTTTTGGGAAGTGATGGGGTGGCCGAATATGGTAAGTGGTGGTGTGGCTATGTAGGTTTCGGCTAGGGCAAAGTGTATGGAGGGAACAATTTATGGTATGTTGACAAACTTATGGAAATGAAGACAAACACTGTGGAAAGTGGACTAGCACTTGGTTGGTCGACTTTAGTGGCTTGGATGGATTGGAAGAGCAAACTTATGAAGAACACCAAGAACAAGATGAAGAACACTTAAGAACAAAAGCAACAATAATACTCATGAACTTAAATGATCAAAAGAGCAAATAAGATAAATTCAACACTTGATTCATGAATTGAACAAAAGTTGAATATAACTCATAAAATGATAAACACAACTTGGATTCACGAATTGCACCAAGTTGAAAGAACAAGATAGATAGATTGAACCACACCTATTCACGAATTGCAAGGTGTGATTCTCTCTTAGGGGATTCACGAATTGCACCCCAAAGAGCCTAAGTGCTTAGCACCGATGGATGATCTCAAGAACAAGTCTACCCACTTAGGGAATTTGCCAAAGGTTCAAAAGATAGTAATGCCAAGCCTAAGGGTCCTATTTATAAGAATTACAAGTTGGAAACCCCCAATAGGTCCCTTGGAAAATAAATAATTAAATAAAAATTAATAAATAAAAATAACATAGTTGGCATGGGTCAAGTTGACCCATGGCATGGATGAGCCCATGGATGGGCTAGGATGGCTGATGGAGTGTGGCTGGCAGGGCCCTGGGCTGGTCTGGGCGTGTGCAGGATGGCATGGCCCAGGCAGGCTGGCCTGGGCGCTGGGCGCAGGGCACTGGGGCGCTGGGGCGCTGGGGCGCGCGCGCGCGGGCGTGCGTGCGCTGGGCGTGCGCGCAGGCGTGGGCGCGGGACTGTTGCGTGCTGCGTGCGCGGGGCGCGCGCGAGGCGTGCGCGCGGGGAGCGGTCGAGGCTTGCGCGCGGGGCGCGCGCTGGGCGTGCTGCGCGCTGCGCGCTTGCGGCCACGCGTGCTGTGCGCGCTGTGCGTGCTGGGCTGCGCGCTGGGCGTGCGGGCTGCATGCTGAATGGGCTGGTTTGGCCACCAGCCCCCTTGGGCACCCCGGGCATGTCACGGTAGGCCCCATGGCATGCCCCTAAGACTGTTTTGGGGTTCTCTAGCCTTGTCCCCCACATGGCTAGTGGCTTGGCCATGGGCCACAAAACATGGGTCTCTACCAATCCCCCTTCCTTCAAGAAAATCCTTGCCCTCAAGGATTAATTTTTTAAATTTCCATGCCCTCTCTTTTTTCTCTTCCTTACCCATTTTCATGGCAAAATAATGTGCCCCTCCTTTATTCAATTTTTTTAACATTGAGACCTCACCCGCCTTGGCCTCCTTGGAAGATAAAGTTGCCCATACATACTTCTTGGACCCTTGCTTAAATTCCATGGTCTTTTTGTTGTAGTCAAGCACTACCCTTCCAAGGCCCTTGAGCCATGGATTACCCAATACAACATCAAGACCTACCAAAGGAAGTACATGTAGGTCCACCACTACTCTCACTCCTTGCACATTCATTTTCACTTCCTTCACTAACCCTTCACACTTCATTTTATCCCCACTTGCCATCTCCACATCAAATGGCTCTATAGCAATTGTTTTCAACCCAACCTTAGTAACAATGTTGGAGTTGATAAAGTTATGTGTAGAGCCACTATCCACCAACAAAGGAACTTCAATTGTTCCTATCCAAGCCATTACTCTCATGGAAGTATTCTTTTGGGTCCCCATCATGGTATTAAGGGACAACTCGGCCTCTTTATTAATTTTTTTCACTTTGGCCTCTTCTTGATCGGACTCTTCACTACATGTTTCATCAAGATACTCATCTTCCTCTTCTTCACTCCTCTCATCCACCAACATGTACACTTGTCCCGATCTACATTTATGCCCTATACCCCATTTATCTCCACACTTAAAACAAAGACCCTTTTTTATTCTCTCTTGTAGCTCTTCCCTTGAAAGTTTTTTTACTTCAATTTGCTTAGACTTAGTAGCACTCCCCATTTCCTCCTTGCCTTTCCAAGGAACATTGGTTTGCAAGGGTGTAGTGACCTTACTCCCCATTTCCTTAGATTGACGTTTCTCCATATTAGTGCTCTCCTCTAAGATCTCCGCCATCCTCATTACCTCTTGAAGCTTAGTGGGTTGCTTCAATTTAATTTCCTTGGCTATCCAAGGCTTCAACCCATCCACAAATGTGCCCACAAGGGCCTCCTCGGACCAACCTCTAACAAGTGTTTGGAGTTGCCTAAACTCCTCAATGTAGGCATGCACCTTGCCTTCTTGCCTCAACTTGGCAAGTTGGCCATGATGGTTAATGGTTGGGGATGGCCCAAATTGCATTAAGAATTCTTTTTCAAAGGCCGTCCAACCCAATCTTCTACTATCCTTCTCATATTGGTCCCGGATCCACCTCCACCACTTACTTGCTTTCCCCTCTAAATAGAAGCATGCCGTCGACACTCTTTCTTGCCTAGACACCTCATATGCATGGAAGTAGTGGTCTACTTTATCTAGCCATTCGTATGGATCTCCCCCATTAAATTTGGGAAAGTCCACCTTTGGCCTCTTAGGTCCCCGGTCATAAGCCCGGTTTCCCCTTCTATCCTCATGGTGGTCAACATCATACCCCATCCCATGATGGTCTCTCCTTCTCTCATAATGGCCTCCACGGCCATAAGACCTCTCATACTCATGCTCATGCTCAAACTCGGGTTCAAAGGCTTCTTCTCTCACACTTGGGGTTCTAGTGGAATGGTCAATATTTGGGATCCACCTCTCAACAACCACTCTATTGTTTTCAACTCTACCCCCCATTCTCAACTCATTTTGTGGTATCTCACGAACGGACCCCATGACACTTGTATTGGCCCCATCAACAAAGGCCTCGTGTTCTTGCCTATTCGGACTTGGTGGTGGTCTTTGCCCACTAGTCCCCACCAATCTCCTCTCAAGCCTCTCAAGACTTGCATTGGTCTCCCTCTTATGGGTCTCCATGTCCCTTCTACTCTCCTCAACCACACGGTTGGTAGTATTCAAGGACATTGTAAGATCGGCTAAGGTAGTCTTGACCTCATGGATAAGGTGGTCAAGCCTCAAGCCTTGCTTTTCTATAGCCTCTAGGCGTTCTCGGTTGGAACCCCCTTGTTCCTCCTCTTGAACCACACGACTCATGGCTAACAACTTGGTTCAAAAGTCCAACCTTGGGTCCCCCACCTTCAAGGATGGTCGACCCCTCCCTTGCACAAAAGGTCCAACCTTGGGTCTTCCACCAACTTGTGTGGTCGACCCCTACAAGAGAAACTACTCCTTTCTCCTCCTCAACCCCCAAACTTCAATTTCAACAATTCACAAAAAAAATATGGGATCCAACGAGGGACTCCCCCAACCAATTCACAAAGCTTGGGTTATCACGTTGTTTACCTCTTAGGAGAAGTGAGCACTTCTCAAAAAAATTCCAAGCAATGAAACCCTCTCAAAGAAATGACTTGATGCAAGCACCAATTAGTGCTAGGGCTTCTTCAACAAAATCCAAGCAAGATGGCACTCTCAATGAAATCCAAGCAATAAGGGTTTCACCAAGAGTCTCTCAATGAAAGCACCAATTAATGTTAGGGACCCCGGTCTTGTCCCTAACACTAAGGGTCCGCGGCTAGTCTTAGTGATGATGGTGACCGAGTGTTCTTGCCACTTGCTTGGCTTTCCACCAAAAGATGGTGTTTGAGTGATGGGATGATGGTGTATTTTGGGTAGGCTAAGTGTTTAGGCTAGGGCAAATCAATGTGGGAGGATGGTCTTGTTCTTGAGTGAAGGGCAAAGATGATGGAGGCAATGGTTGAGTGGATGAGGTGAGGTTAGGGTTGGGGATGGAAGCACTTAGGGTTGTCGTGGGCTAGGATAGAATGGCTTAGGATTATGGGTGTTTGATGCAATGGGAATGGCTTAAGGGTTACCCTTAATGTTTGGGCCACTTGGGTGGTGATTAGGGTAGGAATGGTGAAGTGTAGCTAGGGTTTTATGAGGTGGCTATGGGGAATTTCGAGATTGGCATGAGATGGCTTAGGGTTGGAGTTTAGGATGATGCTAGGGTTTGGGAATGAGTTGGAAGAGTGAGGCTAGGGTTTGGTAATGGTTATGGAAGGTTTGTAAGATGGAAGGAATCTTTGAGTGAGAGGGAAGTTTGAATTTTGAATTGGGATGACAAGTCAATGGTTGACTTGGAGAGATTGTAGGAAGAGTGATTTAAGGAATTGAAGATGATTTGCAATTCCTTAAATTAAGGGATTTGAATTTGAATTTGAATTGGAGGAAGTCAAGACTCCTAAAAGGAATGAGTTTCCTTATAGGACTTGACTAGGGCTTATGTGGAAGATGGAGGCAAGACCCCTAAAAGGAATGAGTTTCCTTATGGAGCCTTGAGGTGGGCGGCTAGGGTTTGATGGAGGATGATGAGGCTATTTTTGGTAAGTGACAAAGATGGTAAGATGAACACTAGGGTTGGCGCCACTTGTGTTTAGGGTTTGGTGTTGGGAAAAGATGATGGGCGGCTAGGTCAATGGGTAAGATGATGGAGTTGGCGCCTAGGGTTTTGGGAAGTGATGGGGTGGCCGAATATGGTAAGTGGTGGTGTGGCTATGTAGGTTTCGGCTAGGGCAAAGTGTATGGAGGGAACAATTTATGGTATGTTGACAAACTTATGGAAATGAAGACAAACACTATGGAAAGTGGACTAACACTTGGTTGGTCGACTTTAGTGGCTTGGATGGATTGGAAGAGCAAACTTATGAAGAACACCAAGAACAAGATGAAGAACACTTAAGAACAAAAGCAACAATAATACTCATGAACTTAAATGATCAAAAGAGCAAATAAGATAAATTCAACACTTGATTCATGAATTGAACAAAAGTTGAATATAACTCATAAAATGATAAACACAACTTGGATTCACGAATTGCACCAAGTTGAAAGAACAAGATAGATAGATTGAACCACACCTATTCACGAATTGCAAGGTGTGATTCTCTCTTAGGGGATTCACGAATTGCACCCCAAAGAGCCCAAGTGCTTAGCACCGATGGATGATCTCAAGAACAAGTCTACCCACTTAGGGAATTTGCCAAAGGTTCAAAAGATAGTAATGCCAAGCCTAAGGGTCCTATTTATAAGAATTACAAGTTGGAAACCCCCAATAGGTCCCTTGGAAAATAAATAATTAAATAAAAATTAATAAATAAAAATAACATAGTTGGCATGGGTCAAGTTGATCCATGGCATGGATGAGCCCATGGATGGGCTAGGATGGCTGATGGAGTGTGGCTGGCAGGGCCCTGGGCTGGTCTGGGCGTGTGCAGGATGGCATGGCCCAGGCAGGCTGGCCTGGGCGCTGGGCGCTGGGGCGCGCGCGCGCGGGCGTGCGTGCGCTGGGCGTGGGCGCAGGCGTGGGCGCTGCGCGCGCGCTGGGCGTGTGGGCGCGGGACTGTTGCGTGCTGCGCGCGGCGAGGCGTGCGCGCGGGGAGCGGTCGAGGCTTTGCGCGCGGGGCGCGCGGTGAGGCGTGCGCGCGGGGCGCGCTCGAGGCATGCGCGCCGCTGGGCGTTGCTGCGCGCGCGGCCACGCGTGCTGTGCGCGCTGTGCGTGCTGGGCTGCGCGCTGGGCGTGCGGGCTGCATGCTGAATGGGCTGGTTTGGCCACCAGCCCCCTTGGGCACCCCGGGCATGTCACGGTAGGCCCCATGGCATGCCCCTAAGACTGTTTTGGGGTTCTCTAGCATTGTCCCCACATGGCTAGTGGCTTGGCCATGGGCCACAAAACATGGGTCTCTACCACGTGACCTACACACGCCGTCACAGCCTGTGTTGGTCTTTCGACTCGATTTTGTTTCGGGCTGCTATCCTATGTTCTCTTTTTTCCGAACCGAGGATCAAGTGAAAGTGGGCGTGATAGTCTCTTCCAGCTAGTCCAAACCAACAAGATGCAGCACACTCCCCTTTACTGCAGCTTTAAGTCACAGTAATATAGTTTGTTTCATCATACTAAACAAAAATCGCTTCAAGCGGCATTCCTTAGTGGGACATGGGTGGCTCCAAATCATTCTTTTTTCTTTTTTATGTAATATATCTGTTGGTTTTGAGATGTGTAGGAGATTTCCACCCCACTGAAACTTGTATCCTATAATCCTTTAGTTTATTTATAAAATGCTAAACTTGCCTAGAAAAAGAAAGACAGTGTTACATTCGTAAAAAAATAAATTATAAATTTTCTTTTATAAATTTATGTAATTTGATAAGATACTTTAAAATAAAAATAATCTTATAATTTAACCTAATTCTTCAAACTTGCCTCGTTTGGTTACACAGTTTAGATGAGACGAGATGAGATGTTTTGTTGAAAGTTGAATAAAATATTGTTAGAATATAATTATTTAATATTATTTTTATTTTAGGATTTGAAAAAGTTGAAATGTTTATTATATTTTGTGTGAGAGTTTGAAAAAATTGTAATGATAAGATGAAATAAATGATTTTGTATATCCAAACCGGGTCTTAGAATATCTCTATCGCAAAGGATAAGTATAAGCTGCGTTTATGTAGTAAGTTGATTTTAAAAGATTTATAAACAGTAATAAAAAAGTGGTAAAAAATAATAAAAAAATATTAAAAAACATTAAATAAAGATAAAATATAATGATAAAATATTAAATAATAATAGACAAACACAACTTAAGATTTGTTTGAAAATAGATCTCATCTCATATCATCTCATTCCCAAATATAATTTAAATATAAAATTTTCAAATTAATTATTACAATTTTTTGAAACTAATTATTACAGCTTTTTCAAACTTTCAAACAAAAAATAAAATATAATTCAATTTTTTCAAATTTCAAAATAAAAATTATATTTTAAAAATTATATTCTAACAATATTTTATTTTTATAATACTTTTTATTCAATATTTTCTTATTTTCTACAATCTAAAAGATATTCAACTAAAATTATCTAATTACTGTGTAAAAACTTATTACTATTCACATAATTATATTCAAATCACATCTCACTGCCAAAATTCTATTCACAAAAAGTAATGTTATATACTATACTTTTATTTTATTACGATCATATTAAGTAGTATGTGACACATTTATCACTATTAGATAATAAATACGTCACATCATACTTAATGAGATGATATTAATGAGATAATATTAATAAAAGAAAAATGTTACTTGCAGTCTTGAGTGTACAAGTACCGTACAGTCGCTTTAAAAAAAATAATAAATATGAGACTCATATGAAAAATAATTAATTTTTTAATAATAGACCCTACTCTTTTTCAACGTGAGTATTGTGCATTCCACTAATGTACGAAGGATTACTCAGCGTGATTGAAACATCCAATCCCGACGGACAAAGTCTTCTAAGAATCAAACAGACGAAGATCGAGCGCCAGAGAGAGAATGGAGAAGAAGCGTAGTCCGACAGAATGGTTAAACCTAATGGTCTCAGAACCCTATTATCTATTCCATTTTCTTGCTTTCTTCTCCTACTTGGTCGTCCGCAGCTCCGCTTCCCCACTTCTCTCTCCTCGCCTCACTCATCATCTCCTTTATCGGGTACTCTTTCTCTCTCTCTCAAATTGAGAACTTGTACTACATTTGCCATGATCTTGACCTTGGATTTTTTTAATTCCTCGACTTTTCATCCCTCTCTTTCCTTTACATCTGTAGGAAATTCAAGCAATTCTGGCATTTTCTTTGTTAACTGTTATAAAGGTATGGTTTTTTCCTCTACTTTCTCTGAGTGTTTTTATATTGCTATGCAATGTAGCATTTGGTCAATTTTGAAGAAAAGAAACCCAATTTTATAGTTTACAAAGTAAGGAGTCCGCATTTTACCTCTGCTTCTACTGAAATTGTCCTATGCGCTTAGACAAATGATTTCGAAAATTATGTGGCTTTTAAGAACGCGAGTTGGAAGGTTATGGACTAAAGCTTGCATTATGATTGGATAAAGTAGCTAGGATTTTAGGAATTTTTTTTTTGTCTGTATCCTTTAACATAAGGATCACTTGAACTTTACCACAAGAGTTCTTTCTGGTTGCTAACTTCTGCCATTTGTATGTTTGCAACAGATGGTTAGACAAGAAACCTGGGAGGCCTTTATTGCTGATATGCTGTTTTTTTCAAAGGTGGTCATCTCACCATTTCCTGTTTTTGCTAATTCTTAACATATGAGCGAGTAGATTCAATATTTATTAGTCTGAATATTTTCTGTTAAGTAAGAAAAGATAAAATTCGGCAAGCATGAATGCGGGTTAAAATTAGATAATGGATTAGGCGTGTATATTTAACCTTTATTTGTACAAAATACATGCTTCTGCAGGAAGGATGAATAGTTTTTTAGTGTTACTAGTAGTCAGAAAAATGTATTTTTTGACATCAATTTCCTCTAAAAAAAAATTGCCCCCCCCCCCCCCCCCCCCCCCCAAAAAAAAAAAAAAAAAAAAAGTCTATTTTCAGTATGGTACTTGTTATCTCTTATTTTCTAACCCGAATGGCAGTTTCTGTCAGGTTTTTCTTCTCGCTCTTGCTTTAGTGATGGATTACCACTTGGCACTTTGGTACTTGGGAATATTTTTTGGTAGGTACATTTTTGTATTGTATTTAAAAGGGAAAACTTTTTGACATATTTGATATTACATTTGGCCCCCAGTCCTAATTCCTTTTGCAAAAATTCTTCGAATTTAATATGATTATATTATGACAGCAGTCCTCCAAACCCCTCTCTATGGTATTATGTACTCCTTTAATCTGATAGTATGCCAGTTATAAGAATTTGAGGATTTCTGTTTCAATTAATTGGAATGAAAAAATAGTTAGACTTAGAATACATGGAGAGTCAAAATGCTTACATACAGATAGATTTCATTATGTTGATGTGAATGCTTATATATTTTGTTTTGTGTTTCTTTGCAGTCATATATATTCTAACTCAACAGCCTGCCTACCAAGGATTAGGTAAGGAGTAAAATTGTGTTTTCTCCCCCATCTCCTCAATATAGATTAACATCAATAACATCAATAATATTCTTGTTATTATCATCGTTGGGGCAAGCTTTTGTTGACATGTGGTCAAGGATGCTTTGCTTCACAATGTGAGAAACTCAATGTTTGTTTTTTTTCCATTTAATTGACGCCTTAGGTACTTCAAGTAAATTAACACCATTGCAGTTGGAAACTTTGCTGACAGAGGGGAACACATCAAGATTCTGGCTGGTTGGTTCTAAGGACTTTTCAGAATTCATATTGTTTTCTTTTATCGGTAAAAATATTATTGATATTAATGTGGAAAATAGGCATAATTCATATTTTTTTACCATTTCGACTAGGCTTTCATCCTGATAAATTAATAGCACATGCAACTTTACACGAGAGGTTACTAGAGGCATCTTTGTCTGGAGTGATTCCAGTACTTTCTGCTAGAGTTTTCCTATTGGCTAGAAACAGATGTCATTTTCCAGTTCATCAAATTCAAAACATTAGATAGACATGTAAGTTAACAGAGAGAGGATTTCGACTTCTTGGCCACCAACTTCTACTTTATATTGCATAAAAAATGTCCAATAACTGTATGAAAAGGAGGTTAGAAAACCTTGGTGAGGAGATTGAAATCCTAAGAGAGTTTAGGTATGGCAGAAAACTTGGTTGACAAGTAGTTGAGGAACTGGCTTAGATTTTTCATTGTTATAACTTATAGGTCTGGATGTTCACCTTGTAAAAAGGGTTTGCCAGGTCCCAAAAAAAAGTTTTGCTTTGTTCTGTTCTCTCCATACAAAATTTGCCACCAAGCTAAGATGGACACATACCTATGCTGTCATTGGCAAGCGTTTTCACCCTATCTTTTTGTAGGGATCTCCTAGGTGTTTTAGTTGACATTGTAAATAGTTAAGGATATGATAATAACACTGCACCTTTCAGGAGGCCCTCACTTGCCCATTAAGGTACTGGTCAGTCAGGCCTAGGCTATCAGATTGGTTGCTTTCTACTGCTTAGTTATGATATGATTGTTCTTACAAATACCAATCAGTTATATTTATTGTATTTGTTAAGATAAATATAAATGATTAAATCTACTTCTTTCTATCAACTTAAGCTTTTGGGACAAGTGATGATTTCACATGGTATCAGAGCAGAAGTCTCGAATTCGAACCCTAACTCTACACTTCACCCATTTAATTAAATATTTCACGTGTTGGGCTCACTTTTTGAGGGGGAGTCTGACCCACACGTGATGGGGAGTGTTAAGATAAATATAAATGATTAAGGGGATGCTAGGGGAATGGGATGAGATGATAATTTTGTAAATAGTAGTAAGATAGTTTGTGAATAGTAGTGAGATAGTTTGAGTTAAGTATTTATTGAGTTTTGAGAAATGAGAGAAAAATTGAATAAAAAATATTATAAAATTAAAATATTGTTATAATATAATTTTTGTTTTGGAATTTGAAAAAATTGAATTGTTTTTTGTTTAAAAATTTGAAAAAATTGTAATGATTAGTTTGAAATTGTTTGTGTCTGAATGATGTCTTTGGGAAGGAAATGAGATGGGATGAGAGAGACGGAAATTATTTCCAAACATCCTCTAAATCTACCTCTTCCTATCATCTTAAGTTTTTTGGACAAGTGGTGATTTCATAAACTTCTTAA